>JAIXMG010000001.1:0-1341534 GCA_025201345.1 Thamnidium elegans | reverse complement strand
ATAGTTATTTTAGCAATCAGAATTATCGCTCGCAAAGTCAAGGTGGGGATCCCAGACCCTCTACTAGCTCTAGTCAGCCTCAGTATTCTTTTATCACAAATGAACAATTACAACAACAGCAGGCCCAACAACAAGCCCAACAACAAGCCCAACAACAAGCACAACAACAAGCACAACAACAAGCACAGCAGCAAGCACAACAACAACAACAACAACAACAACAACAACAACAACAAAAGCAGCAACAAGATACAAGATCTCAACCGTCAATGTGGTGATTAAAGTAACGTTTACCCCCTCTCTCAAATTTGTTTAGCTTTTCGTTTCTCCCTCTTTGGCTTTTTAGATACGTACACACTTAATAATACAATATAATCACCTTTTTTTTTTTTTCTATTTGTACCGTCCTTTTCATAATGCATTATATATATCTACACGACAACAACAATAACAAAAGGGGGATGTCCTTATTTTCTCCTTTATATACGACTCATATGTCCACATCGTTATGATGATTAACAATTTGAGTACTTGTTTTTTTTTTATGTTAGGAGAGAACCCTTTTCTTTTTAACTAAAGTGGCGAAGAAAAAAAAGCTCTTGTTCTGTTTAAAATGATGCAATCCATTGTTTTAGCTGGGGAAAAACTAAAAGGGAGGAGCATAATATGTTTTAGCTTTCTGTGCGTTATGATGTACTTGATAATATGATTATGTGCGCATATGAGGTTCGTAATACGCTCACACACAAAGAAAATATTCAATTTTTAAAAAGTTTTTATTATTCTAATATATACCGCATACAAAAAAAAAGGTAGAAAATAATTATCTGTTCGTTAAATTATCATATATTTGTTAAGTATATCATGCATTTGTTAATTTGTTATAAATTTTGTAGTTGTTATTAAACTTTTTTTTTTTCAGATATCACTAAAAAGAGTTAAGATTATATCGGAGAACAACTCGTTCTTACATATTCTCTTGTATTCGGATTAAAGCAAATTTCGGAATAACTGAGAAAGGGATCACCACGTTGTCTTTATATGGTGTCGGACCCCATGTTCTCTAAACAAATCTTTCGTTGACAGAAATACACCATGAAGGAATTCGGTGAAGTATACGAATAATATATGTACTACCTTGTGCTGATATAAAATAGGGTTTCCGCTATAAATCTCAAGTCCGAAATCCAGGGGAGATTTATAGAGAGATTTGTGCAGTGGCCGTACTAATAAGATGTAATAAAAAGCAAATAAATAAATAAAATATGTGTTTGTTAGCTCACGTTTTTTTTTTTTTACCTCCTGAGTTTCTTAATATTCTTTGTATCGTGATGCTCCTCTTTGATGTATGGTAATTAGCTGCTCGGTCTAAACTATCCTCTCCTTCCGTACATGTACAATCTCTTGATATAAATTCATCGTTGAACAGAAAAAAACTAAACTATAATCCAACCCTTTCTCTCATATTTATTTAATGAAATCATTTATCACTTTATTGTTCATTATGTCTATCATAATTTATGTTTCGGCATTAAAAACCTCTTTCAATCAAGATTTACATACATCTATTTCAAATAATGTGCTATCGATGCAACATAAATCAAAGTAACGTAACACATGGTGTATTTTTAACTATATCTTAACTCAACATATATGTAGCTTTCTAATTAAGCGTGAGTCTAGAAGATATATAAGACGAAGTAGTAACAACTGTGCAAAGAAAGTTTGCAAGTTGGTTTTGAAGCCGTGCCCAAAGGATTGTCCTCAAACATGCGGTTATATCGGTAAGTTTTGATTGAGCAAAAAAAATTGTAACTACAGAAAAAAACTGATTATTATATTAGACTCCCCAGACCCATGTTGCCCTCTCTTAGGTGTACCAACTTGCCCTGATCTTTAAAAAAAAATATTGTATTTTAAAATAAAAGAAAACTGCCTCTTTATTTTATTTTTTTATAAAAAAAATATGAAAAAATTGGTATGAAAAATCAAAAAGAAAGTGCGAAAGAACGAGAAAGATGTAAAGAAATGGGTTATAATATTGTACTACTGCGGAAAGTGTAAAATACAATTTTTTTTAAATAAAAAAAAAAAGATGAGAAAAAAGAACTCTCTCTTTTTTTTTAGGGGTATTATCTTGTTCGAAGATTAAATAGATAAGAAAACGCTTCATTTACACGACCGTCAAGATCAAATGTAAAGAAATAAGACTTCCAAAGATAAAATGCGACCAAAGCGCATGAAAACCCAAACAAACTACCACAAATGACTTGAGACTTGGTATGATGGCCTAAACGCACGCGCGACCAAACTACAGCCAATGAAAATCCATGGAAAAAAAGTAGCACAATTACATTTTGCCATGTCAGTGCTGCTGTAAACAAACATTGTAAATACGTGGTTAGGAAACAAATGGCTGCAGAGTGTGAAGAAGGCATGCCGTAACTCTTCTTCATCTTGATCTTTCCGCCTTGACGTCGAATCGGTCTAGGCTGTTGAATAATACGCTTCAGTATTTTGGCGCTAATCACTGTCGTGGCCGCTGTCAACGTAAAATATATAATATGGAAAGACCGCAAGTAAAGTACAGTCAAGAAGTTACATATCAAAACTAACTCTCGTGTCTACATGAAGGCTAATGTCAATATATAGTTTTTTTTTTAAAGTTTGCGTTCTTGTCAAAGTCATCAAAAAAAAACTTTGTACTCTGTGTATATTTACCCAAGATAACACATTTAAAAATCCTTTCTTTACTGACTTGGCCATTTTGTTGTTGTTTTTTTAAAAAAAATAATAATATATATATTGAAAAGAAACTAAAGAAATATTTTTTTTTGAATACAAAAAAAAAAGGTCTATATATATGGATTTTTTTTAAAGGAGTACAAATAATATACTGTTGTGTGTAACTTTTGGGACGGAAGTGAAGTATACAATTTTTTTATTTTAAAAAAAGAGAATTAAGATTATAAATGTGATTGCAATGACATGTTTAAAAAAAAACAAATGTTCATAGAGATAAACATACCTGTAACATGAAACTTGTTAAATTGTCATAGACCTCAATGTGTTTTATAATATAAGAAAGGTTTTATAAGAGTTTTTTTTTTCTATTTGCTGTACATCATTTATTTATTTCTTTTTTCATACGCACATGCGTGTACACAAAAAAAAATAATCTGTTAGTCCGATTTAAGCGTGCGATATATACGAGTTTGCATTATCACAAAAAGAGGTAAAAATCGTGCCCAATAAATATTGTGTGCCATTACATAAAATAAGGGAAGCTTACGAAATTCCCGTATATATATACTTATATATACACTTGCCTTTTAGTGAGACTATATGCACTTTGATATATTGTTTTTAATGTGCACACAATAGTTCTAAAATTACCGCCTGTACACAGCAATGAGAAAAAAATATCATCTTTTTTATCAATTATAAAAAAACATTCTAAGAATGAAAATATAATTAGTCTGCGATAAAACTGATATTGTGCACCTCTTTAAAAGAAAAACTCAGTTTAAACTTCACTTTTTTTTTTTTTTTTTGCATAAACTATTATTCAACTTATGGAAGTATTAAATAAGGAAATAAAAAAATTAATGAAGCTATACTATCGGTCCCTATTGCTGCGCATTTTTTTTAAATAGAAATAAAAAAATAAAAAAAATAAACTAGTAAAAATATAGAATAGAAGGCATAGTTATACAGACTGTAAATAAAAAAATTGTAAAATTTGGTAGGATAATTTTACATGGGGTGCAATAGATCTTTTCGAACAATTTAAAATTGTATTACGGTAAGATACAGCCTGTCCGACGTTGTGTGTTTCAATCTAACTATTAATATAGTTTGAGAGGGACAATCTATAGGTCGTTGTGAATGTTTCCCTTTTTTTCGTGTAATGTTGCTGGTTTTCTAATTTTTTTTTCCACTATTTAGTAACCACTACGCGAATAGAACGTCTAGACATTTATGTTCAATGCATAATAACCTTCGGCACCTTACTCTTCCGAGACAGCCGCTATTACTAAGGACGTTTCTATTTTATTTTTTCTAAAAAAAAAACCGTGTTACAAATTTTGAAAACGTCAAAGATGAAAAATTGTTGTACCTGACATCTATAAATGGTAGATAAATATTCGTGTCGTGTAACATATGTGTGCCTTTTTTTTTTATCTCTGTTTTCAGCCAAAATTTGTTATTCCAAGAGAGTTTGTTTCGGGTAACTGTACGACCATTTAGTCTAACGTAGTAACGAAAAAAAAACAAACGCATTGTACCCTTCTCACATAATTTTTGTTAAATAATTTATTTATATACACGAATTTAGTTTATTTGTTTCGTTCCGGTTATCACGTAGTATTTTTTTTTCTCATTGTTTTTCATATTAGCTTATAGTTACCAAGTTAAGCTACCATTCGGGTTTACCTTTTTTTTTTTTTTTTTGCTACACAAGACATTTTGTCACGCCAGAAGTTTTTGTTTGGTAAATCTATATTCTCTTGGCCCATCATATTTGTAGTTTTTTAACATATTTAAGCTGGAATAAAAAACCGGAGCATACATTATTTAATTTTTTTTTTCTCAATTGATTATTCAGTTCCCTTCTTCCCCCTTCTTTCTTTTCCCTCTTAAAGTCAAACCAAACTTTATTCCTATTAGACGACACTCGTACCCATGACAAAAAAAAGAAAAAAAAAACTTAAATTTTATTTTTATTCAAGGTTCCAAAAAGCTTTTCTCTCGCTCATCTAGGTCGCGGATGCTGTACACAATATAACAGGTACTACAAACAACAATCTATTTTTAAAGTACGAACTAAGGATTTAAAGGATCACGTAATGAAACTCATCTTGCTTTTTTTTCGTTCGATCTCATATTTAAATAAAAAATTAAGACCTTTATTGTGTAGTTAACGCTTTTTATTATTTTAAAAAAAGCAGTAATATGCACGTAGTCATGTAAAGTCATCAAAGGTTTTTGAATAAAAAAAAAGGGCGGTATGACATATTATATAGTATACGTTTTCGCTCAGGTTTATCCGTAGTGCAACGCGAAATGTGGTTAAATATTTGAAGTTTCTTATCTCTAAACTAATTGATTTTTAAAAACGCTATAGAGTGTTTTGCAGCAGAATAGAAAAAGGTATCTTTTTCTTTTTACAGAATACATGGATGTTAAGCTATTTTTTTTTTAAATGACGAAACTTAATAGCCGATTTTGGCATAACGTGTAGGTGGTCCCGGCACTCGATGGTTGGATTGTACTAGGATAAAAAAAAAGGTATACTTTCGCCTCTTCCCTCTTTTATCTTTAGTATTTTTTTTTTATTTTTTTTTTTTGTCAGCTCACGTAATATAACAAATTTGATTTATAGAAATGAATATCTATTTTTTTTCCTCTTGATTTACGTTTATAAAAGAAATAAGAATTAGGTACATAAAATAATTTGATGCAGTAGAGGTTTCACACGTAGAATATCTTTCTTTTTTTTTAAAAGTACGTTATTTATTAGTTCATTGCTAAAAAGTTCCAGAACGCCAAGTTTCACTGCATTTACACAAAATGTACCGACCTTTTTTATTATTATTTATTTTCAGATACGCGAAAAAAAGGAAGGGGGGAGAGGGAAGAGAAGTAAATATAATGGGATAAATTAGACATAAGAATTAAAATCAACACTTGATAATAATTTGTATTGACAGACACACTTTTTTTTTTTTTTTTTTTTTTTTTTTTTTTTTTGCTGTAAATTAACTTTTTGCTTTAAGATCTTCCCAAACGGCAATATTACTTCCTATATTATTAGCGCAGAATTTCATTTGAGGAAATAATTCACCAAAAGTTGAATATAAATCAAGCGCTACATTCTTCATAAAAAACAGTTGGAAATCCGGTAACGATACTTTACCACGTTCATTAATGGCAATAGAAGGTATTCCTAATTCTTTTTCTAGATCGCCTTGTATTGAGAATTCGTCTGCTAATAAAATTGCCCATTGCTTTGCATTGTCGAATGATCGCGTCTAAATTATATATTTATTTTGTTATTACATAAGAATTATATTATGCGTAATAAAGAAAAAAGGGAACCTACACAATTACTAATATCTGCACATTTCATAATCGCACTACAAAGTACTAATCTTTCTGTGTCTTCTTCAAACATCAAATGACCATGGTTAGCCATTTTTTTTGTTGTGCTTTGAATACGACCTAGATAATCTTGATGGCAACCCATATCTGTGCACAAAATACTGTATACCACAATCCTTCGAAAATCTATATAAAGGTTTTAGAATATGATAGAAAACAGTAGCGCCTTAAAAAAGGAAAAAGAAAAAAGTATGCGTGTATATGTACCCTTATAATCTGGAAATGAGTTCACATCGACATTTGAAATCGCATAGTATTTACGTAAAATATTAAAAAATGCCATAGCGTGATAACTTTCCAGTACAGATACATCATTGTATAATACAGCTAAAGGGGTTGCGGTCGTAATCTATTCATATATAAAAGAAAGAGAAAGAAGAAGAAAAAAAAATATATATATATCAATGCTCTTTCTAAATTTTCACTTGGTTCGTACGTAATATAATTTAACATTGTATTACCATAAACCCATTATTTACTCCAGGGTGTCCTACATCATGTCCTAAACTAGCCATTAATAATGCAAGTATATCTACAGGTCGTAATAATTTTTTTAAATGGTCTTCATGTAACGAATCCGGAATATCTTGATTTCGTGACCACCAGATAGGTTTTAAAGCACCAATAGAGCATAAACAGTACCACGTAGATTGCATAACATCTACTGCATGCTTAAAGTTGTGGTATGGATTCGAATTGTGATACGAATTGTAGACGTCAAAGATAAAGTCGTACATGATGTCTTTTTATGGAAACTAGATTAGTCAAATGGTGTAACTAAGCTGTACCTTTTATAAAATAAAACTTGCCCTTTTCCATTCGAAGTGAGTTTAATTCGGGCAATTGTACGAATGTTTGGTCCAACATGATAAAAACGCATTGAACTAAATCGCGCTCATCCAATTCTAATGGTGAAAAATTCCAATCGCAGACAAATTGATTTAAAAAAGATAGGCGTTCACTATATAAGAAAGATGTTAATACGGTTTGTTGTATTGGTTCATTTTCTTTCTTACTCTGATAAGTTTGACGTTGATAGTCTTTCTGTACTTGGTTCTGGGGTATAATGTTTTAAAATAGTGTTTGATAACCTGTCATTTTTTTTTTTTTAATTTAGATATCTTTTAAACACTTTCTTTCTTATTTAAATTCGTTCTATATACCAGTTGTCGTTTTCAAATCGGCCTTGAAATTGAGATAGATTAGTTATTTTCGGTTGATCTTTCGGTACTGAGCGATTGATATTTTGGGATTTATGACGATAAACATTCTACTTTAAGATAAAGTTTTTTTTTTTTTTTTTTTTTTTTTTGTGTATATGTGTGTGTTTGTTAATTCAAAGTTCGCTTTCTTTTCTCTATTTTTTTTTTTCTTTCTTCCTTTACCAAAAACATGGTTTTAATAACTGACTCTTGAAAAGGTTTCAAAATAAAATCTGAAGCGCCGGTTTCAATACATCGAACCATTAATGAAGATGAATCATTTTTAGAGCAGGCTATATATGATTAAATCATCAGGATTATAAAAAAAAACAATATTTTTTTCTTTTCTCTTTTTTTACCGACTGGAATTATATTGATTAAATGATGGTATTGAATCGATTGGCATATTTTTTCAAGTATTGGAAAAAACTGATCGATATTAATAAGTAATAGTATAGATACATTGCTATCCTCTCTTGACATAATACATTTCATAACGTCTTTTTGATTTGTTACAACATCAACTATAAAATTACCGTAAAAAAAGGGTCATTTTTTCCCGTCATTTTATTTTTATTTATTTGTTACCTTTTTTAAATGTACTTCTTATTATTGTCTCACAGCTATCGTTTGACTGATCAACATAAATAACATCAAAATCATTATTTACACTCATGTTTATTTTTTATGAATAATAAGTATATAGTTTGTCCTTAAAAATTGAGATGAAAAAAAAAAAAAAAAAAAAAAAAATGAAAAAAGGGATGGTTTATAAAAAAAAAAATTGTTTATATTATAATCATTAAAAGATTTCATTGGGCAAAAAGTTTTGAAACACTTCGCCTTTTTTCTTAAATGCCCGAATCGCAGTAACAGTGATCACCTTTCATTTTAACAATCTCACGTCATATAGACCTTTTTTATGTATTTTAAAGTGGGGGTTTTTGTCTCCCTTCAGCGATGTACAAATAGAAGAATTTATACTATACTTTATCTTTAAATATGAACTGTATATGACGCTTGCTCTATTTTTTTTTAATGCTGTGATATAAATCGATTGATGTACTTAAACATTTGTCAAACCTTTTCTTTTTCTTAAAAAAAAAAAATCGGATCCATTTTCTGAAACGTACTAGTGATGTAAATTGCTCATTATAGAAGACTGTAGGTTAAAGACATACCATAGTCTCTTGTACACGATACTTCCAATGTATTACGTCCTGTATATAATCACTTGCAAACTCACTCATAAAAAAAAAAAAAAAAAAAGAAAGTACTAAAAATAATTACCTCTATTCCTTTTATTTTTCTCATCATCTGTTCCCATTTGTGATAAAATATATATATTTAACCTAATTGAATTTTAATTGGTAGTATTATGATCAAACTGCTGAAGTAAAACATTTTTTTTTTTTTTTTTTTGATTTGTATGACAATATTAAGATAGATTATTTGACGCGGAAATACTGTAAAAAGCGTTTACGTGCGGTTAACCCTGTATTCTAGTAATTAATAAGTAAGATCGACTAATTGGGTAGGCAGATTGCTCATTAGAAAAAAGTTTGTATTTAGCAAAGAAAAACTACTTTCCTTTTTCTTAGTTGATCAAGTTCAATTAAATCAAACTCTTGAAATATATATATTGATTAAATAGGCAAAATATAGTTATTACCATTGTTGGTTTTATTTTATATATATATATATTTAGAAAAAGAGTAACGTATAGCTCTAACAAGATATTTTTTTTTCTAGTTAGAAAAACTGAATTATTATAGTTTGATGTGTTAGTCCTTTTTTCTTGTGCTGGTCTTCTATGTGGTCTTTTTGAACTTTTTGAAATAAAACTCAGTTACATAACCCTTGCTTCCCATAAACTTGATTATGATCGGCTACCGTTGCTATGTTTACTAATTTATTTCATATAAATCTATATTTACACTTCTGGCGATGAGAGTGACAGGAATTCGCGTCTAATACGCCAAGTACTCATTTACTTTTCCCGCATAATCTTTGAACCTAAAGCGTCCATAACGTCACTCACAGAACAATCGGGGTTACAACAATTCTATTAAAATTGAAAAAAATGCAAATAAAATATGGTTCTATTCTTTACTTTCTTTTACTTAAATTATCATTATGACTGTAAATAAAAAAAAAAATACCATATACTCTACATTTCTCAGTTTTTTTTTAAAAAAATTCCTTCTCTTCTAATAGGACCCCAAACTTAGCTCAGTCCAAACACGTATGTTTCAAGCCAAAGCTCAAAGAAAATTAAGGTAATATAATAAAAAAAACAAGGTGAAAACCGATACTAATAAGTGGGGGTTACCATACAGCTTTGAACAAATTGGCGAACAATTGGGATGTAACGAAGTATACGCTGCTTCCATCTTCTATGGACAAGTAAGGGCGATAAAAAGGAAAAGGAGGGTTACATCATACTTACACACATTTTTTTAATAGGCAAAACCAACTGAAGAAGAAATAAAGAGATTGTGTGAGATTTTAAATATTCCTACGGGACATTTAGTAGAAGAGATGGGAGAACACTTTTATCCATCCAGAGGAGGGTAAATATTATGCAATTAAGTAAACAACAAAATATTCTCACACGCACACTATTTATAGTTTAATGCCCATGCCTCCCACAGATCCAACATTATATCGATTCATTGAAATGATTCAAGTATTTGGATACCCATTGAAAGCTATTATTCATGAAAAGGTAAATAAGAGATTAATTGGATTATGCTTATGCGTTACTAATAAAATTATATATAGTTTGGTGATGGTATTATGTCTGCTATCGATTTCAAAGCAAATGTTGATAAGGTAATATATAGAGACAGTGTAAAAAGTGTTTTTTTTTTGCTGATAGTCATGTATTAGATCGAAGATCCAAAGGGAGACCGTGTAAAAATTACTTTGGATGGTAAATTCTTGCCTTACAAAAAGTGGTAAATAAATACGCGTGTATATACATATAAAACTGCTTTAGCAAGATATCCCCTCTACGCATACGCTAATAATAAATAAAACTTTGTAATGCGCCTAAAATAAGATTTGTTGTTGTTGCACTGATGGTAAAAAAAAAGTCCGCTTTTCTTGTTTTCAAAAAATAATAATCAGATCTCCCAAATTTAACACGGAGTTAGATAGACTTTATTCCCCTGCTCTAAACCGCTGTAATAAAATTTATGCAAGACTACAATTTCCTCCGCCACAGAATAAGAAAAAGAGAGAGAGTGTGTGGGAGAGAGAGAAAGAGACCCTTTTTTTAAAAGAATATTTGGAAATAAATGTTACACTGAATCATCTCCCCCAATATCTTATCTAATCTTGAACGTGAAATCAAGCCCTTGTATGAAAAAAAGTCCTTGTTATATTTTCTTTTCACGCGCGCGCGCAAGTATTACGAAAAAGTAAATACATTGACATATGACGTCAAATGACTCCCAGGGGGGGGGGGATGTATGTTCTAGTTCTGTTGATGTACACAATAGCTTCTTACACATTCTCACAATAAAAAATAAATAAAAATACACGTGAAAAAAAAGAGACATAGTAATAATTAATACAAGATAAATGGTAAAATCAATTTTTAATTTTTAAATGAAATTGCGGGTGGTTTTTTTTTTGTAGTGTGCGGAGGAAGTGTGTGTGGGGGGAAATATATATATTAAACAATTTATTGGGCGAACTTGTTACCCTTAGCAATGTTTGTCTTTAACTCAGGGACAGCCTTGGCAATGAGTTCCTTCTCGTAAGCAGAGATCTCACCGAGACCGTGGATCTTCTCAACACCTTCGGAACCGAGCTCAATGTTGGTAGAGAAATACTCAACACCTTCCTTGGCGAAGATATCAGACTTGACGAAAGAGGGTTCAATAACACCCTTCTTACCACCAACGGTAGCTTCGAGGACAGAGTTGGCCATACGGGCACCAGCATAAGCCATGGAGAGAGTGGCGGAACCAGTACCGTTCTTGGCTTGAACAACTTCATCACCACCGAATTGGATACGATGAGTAAGAGCATCAAGTTCTTCCTTGGTGAATTCAAGGCCAGTTTGAGAGAGGAGGGGAACAATGGTAACACCGGAGTGACCACCAACAACAGTGACCTTAACATCCTTGGGGTCGAGGTTCTTGACCTCAGCAACGAAGCGAGAGGCACGAACAACATCAAGGGTGGTAACACCATAGAGACGCTTGGGGTTGAAGACACCAGCCTTCTTCATGGTCTCAGCAAAGATGGGAACAGTAGAGTTAACAGGGTTGGAGATAATGAGGAAATGAGCATTGGGACAGTACCTAAAATAAAAAGAAAATAAGTCTTAATAATCCAATTCCCTTTTATTTTTCAAAAAATAAAAATAACCATTTTTTCCCTCTCAAACACATGAACGCACAAAATAAATAAATAAATATAAAAAAAAACTTACTTGGCAGCAGCAGTGGCAAGGTCACGAACAATGGAAGCATTGGTGTTGAAAAGATCATCACGAGTCATACCAGGCTTACGGGGAATACCAGCGGGGATAACG
Organism: Thamnidium elegans; assembly: GCA_025201345.1. Classification (NCBI taxonomy): domain Eukaryota; kingdom Fungi; phylum Mucoromycota; class Mucoromycetes; order Mucorales; family Mucoraceae; genus Thamnidium; species Thamnidium elegans. Next base: position 1,329,618 of record JAIXMG010000001.1, on the reverse strand, counting down.
ACAACATGAGCATCAGTAAGAGCTTCCTTCAAACCGTCGTTCTCGGGAGTGTGACCAGTAACCTTGGAGTTGGTGTTGATATGACCAATATCAGCGGCAACACCAGGAGCGTTGACGATATCGTAGAGAGAAAGGTGAGAGACGTTAGGGTTTTCCTTCAACAATAAAGATAAAGGTTGACCAATACCACCAGCGGCACCGAGGACAGCAACCTTGGTAAGGTTAGCAGCGGAGGTGGAGAAAGAACGCTTGGCAGCAACAGAGAAAAGACGAGAGGTGGCAAACATATTGTTAGATAAAAGAATAAACAAGGAAAAAAGAAGAAAACGCGGGGTTCTGACATTGCTCTCTTTTATGTTTCCCCCCCAAAAAAAACACCCCGGGAAACTCGTCACAGATTTTTTTATTTTTATTTTTTTTTATAACAAAAACGGGTAAACGATCAGTCAGTTTAAGGACCTTTTTTTTTATTAAACAAGTAAATCGTGATAGATGTTTGGACTAACGGCATAATCTGATTTTAAAGTTCGAATAGAAGATAGTTGCGATTTATTAATCATGGCATTTATCAACTCGTTTTGCTCCTTATGTTTTTGTAAGTTTGCAATCAACGTGCCAACAAAGCTACTTGGTATGTGTAAGCACAAATTAAAATAATTAGAATTCCCACTTACCAATCACCAGCACCTGTAACACTTTTTATCTCATTCGGTTGAATTAATTCTGCTGGAAAATATTTAACCACCGAGTTACCAGCACTAGTTTTTACATAGAGGCAACCTTGATCACCTAATTTTGTAACTATATTTGGAATGTAATTGGATAGGTAAATTGCATGTGGCAGTACAGAGTGAGCTAATTGAGGTACATCTAATATATAAAAACAGTTTTTTTTCTATTAGAAAAAAGGAACTCCCTTCTTTTTTTTTTTTTTTTTTCGTACTTTTTAACCCTATACTGTTTACGGTTAATTTAGGTTTTATTGATAAAATTGGATCTGAACGAATTGTATCACACATGGCTTCAAGTTCAAACTGATTTGGTGAAGTATATTGAATTGATTGAGCTTGAATTGTAGAAGCTTGCTGAAATAATTTTAAAGATTTTGGTACAGAAGTGGGTTCGAAAAAAGCTTTAAGCTTTTTAGCACTTTTATTTTACCCCTTTTTTTTTTTTTAAAAAAAAAAAAAAAACTTACCGGGAATAGAAAGTAATTGACAGGTGGTTGCTATGGATTCCATCATATCTGAAGTTATGTTACCATCGAAACAAATGAAATTAGGGTTTTCTGATTTAATTATGTTAATTATTTTAGACGTATCCATCTCATCAAATATATTCATGTCCGCTACAGCTGCTACAAGTTGTCCATCGTGAGAGTGTAATGCATTATAAACCTAGATTTTTTTTTATACATATCAGCCGACTTTTTTTTTAATTTTTTTTAATGTAAATATACTTACTGCAGTAGGTCGATTATTCATTGTTTGAATATAATCTATATTCTACAAATATTTAGATGGAATTCCCTTTTTAATTAGAAACGATTATACTTTTACCATGCCAATTGTTTTCATCCCTTGTTTCACCGCTTCTCCAGCTAAATCGTCACCAACAACGGAAACCAATTTTACTTGATTGCCACCTGTTCTCCAGGCCGACTCTGCTACGTTACGACCTACACCTCCTAAACTTTGTTTAACTTTACCTGGAGTGGAAGTATGCAGAATGGAACTCAATGACTTTCCAATAGTTGCAGTGATGTCGAGAGCGATACCACCGATAACAAGTAACTAAAAAAATAAAGATAAGAAATAGTAGTGTTTAATAATATAAACCCAAGTTTATATATGCTACTACAGAAAAAAAAAACTGACGGGCCTATTGGACATAATAAAGTAAACGCGTAATATCTAAAAGAGAGATAGAGAGAGAGAGAGAGAATAAATTAGTTTACGAATATGATTGGGGGAGCGAAATTAAAGTACAATTTCCGAAAAAAAATAAGCTCGATTGAAAGAGGTACAACACTTTATAAACCCCCTCCTTTTTTTTCTCTCTCTTTTTTTTCTTTTTTTTTTTTTGTACTCCTTGCCTTTCATTGTTTTTTCTTTTCTTTTCTTTTTTTGTCAAGTGAAAAAACAAGTCAACTTGTAAGTCTATTTTTTTTTTACACGCTATTTTTTTCCGCTATTTTTTTGTTATTGTTGACCTGACAAAATATATAAAAAAAAGGGGGGAAAAGCTCATTAGACAATGATGAAGGGATGGAAAGAAGCAGTATGTCTCTTTATATATTTTTTTATTGTTGTTGTAAAAAAAAAAAGTAACACTAACGAAAAATAAGAAAATAGCTTACAAGAAAAAGTACATCAACAGATAATAATACAGAACCAGACTCACCAAAGCCTAATATTATTGTTGATTCATCAAATTTAGTTGATATGGTAACCAATAAAATAAAATAAATTTTTTTAAAGGAGATAGTACTAAAAAAAAAGTTGTTTAAAGTCACAACAGATAAAAGCTAACCCTCGTGGTAATAACAATAATAATTTTATGCATAATTCTCCTCATGTCAAACCGGGAGACAGAGATGCGCCCAAAACTGGTCCTTTACATCTTAGGCTTAAAAATGCTTCCATGGATCAAATCCCAATTAGCAAAGCACCACGTAGACAAAAATCTTCTCGTTTTTACGTTACTGAAAAAGTTGTATTAGAGCCCACTCCCGCATTTCACGGTAAGAGTATTTTTTTTTTTGTGATTAAAATCACTTGCGTGTCTTAATAAGTTTTATATAGAGGTGCCTAGTCATATGCGTCCTGATTTATTTATTCAAAAGATTAAACAATGTACTGTCGTTTTTGACTTTAGTGATGCTTCCGCTGAACTTCGAGAAAAAGAAATTAAACGTCAAACCCTGCAAGAGATTTTAGAACATATTTCAATGAATAGAGGTGTATTAACCGAAAACGTATATCCAGAAATTGTCAATATGGTAAGTTTTTTTTTTTTTTTGTGTTTGTAGATGTGTATACGTATAATATTTTTTTTTTCTAAATAATATCATCAGTTTGCTGTCAACTTATTCCGCCCTATTCCTCCTCAAGTCAATCCTACTGGTGATGCATTTGATCCTGAAGAAGATGAACCTGTATTAGAATTAGCCTGGCCTCACTTGCAAATCGTATACGAGTTCTTTTTAAGATTCTTAGAGTCTCATGAATTTAACATTAACTTTGCAAAGAAGCATATTGACCACAAGTTTATTCATCAGGTAAGAAAAAAAAAACATAAAATGAATATATGCCCATATAAAAAAAGTGACTTACACGTTTTTTTTCTTATTGTAGTTGTTGGATCTCTTTGACTGTGAAGATCCTAGAGAACGTGATTTCTTGAAAACTACGTTACACCGAATATATGGAAAATTCTTAAATTTACGCGCTTTTATTCGTCGATCGATCAACAACATATTCTTTCAATTTATTTATGAAACCGAAAGACACAATGGCGTAGCGGAATTTTTAGAAATTTTGGGTAGTATTATTAATGGATTTGCTTTACCTTTAAAAGAAGAGCACAAGTTATTCTTGTTTCGTGTACTGGTGCCATTACATAAGGTCAAATCTCTTGTATTATATCATCCTCAATTGGCATACTGTGTAGTTCAATTTTTAGAAAAGGATCCCAATTTAACTTATCAAGTCGTTACGGGTTTATTACGTTACTGGCCAAAAGTAAATTGTACAAAGGAGGTCATGTTCTTGAATGAGATCGAAGAGATTCTTGATGTGGTTGAAGTACATGAATTTCAAAAGATTATGTGTCCTTTATTTACTAAACTTAGCCAGTGTGTCGGTAGTCCTCATTTTCATGTATCCGAAAGAGCTTTATATTACTGGAATAATGATTACGTTGTAAGTATGATGGCTGAAAATATAAAGGTGATTATGCCCTTGATCTTTCCTACGTTATACAAGACCTCAAAGACGCATTGGAACAAGACTATCTTAAGTTTGGTTTATACTGCGTTAAAACTCTGTATTGATATCGATCCTACATTATTTGATGAATGCGCAAACGAGTATAAACATCAAAGACAAATGGAACGTAAACTTATAAAACAAAGAGAAGACAATTGGAAACAATTGCAACAAAAAGTAGAAAAATTGAATATAAATAAGCATACTGAACAAGACATCTCAACTCCTCAACATACCAATCCTACACTAGATACATTTAATGATGATTTATTAGATGAGGATGAAGATGAAGATGAAGATGCTGATATTCTCGAATCCGAGTCTCCTGTTGAACAAGCTACTGAACAAAAAGATGATATCCATCCAGATATGCAACAATTTGATACGCAACCGACTCAATATCAATTCTTTAGGCGTAAATCCATTATACCTGTGGATGAAACAGTAAGTCTCTATTTTTTATCATCATTATTATTGCAATTACTCATTTATTATTATAGGTATTTAATGAGTTATCTCGTCATGTAAGTCTTGATGAAGTATTAAATGGTGCTCCTGGTGTTTCATCTCAAAATACGATCGCATAAATAAATATACTTTTTCCTTTTTATTATTATAAATAAATACTTTTTTTTCTTACATAAATATCAAGGGTTTAGTATTTACAACTACCAACCCATCTAGGCATAGGAATTACTTCACGTACATTTTCAAGGCCTGTTAACCATAACAATAATCTTTCAAATCCGATACCATAACCACCATGAGGAGCACTACCATATTTACGTAAATCCAAGTACCATTGATAATCTTCCATATTCATCTTTGCATCCTTCATCTTTTGTTCCAAAATCGAATAACGTTCTTCACGCATGGATCCACCTACAAGTTCTCCAATACCAGGTAACAATAAATCAAAGCAACCGACAGTTTTTCCATCCTCATTGGCTCTCATGTAAAAAGGTTTTAATTCTGAAGGATAATCAGTAACAAACACAGGTTGCTGACAGTACTCGGAAGCCAAATAACGTTCATGCTCAGATTGAAGACTAGAACCCCAAGTAGTAGGGTACCGAAATTTGTTCTTTTCTTTATCTTGTGCCTTTTGTAATACATCAATAGCCTCTGTATATGACATTCTAACAAATGGTTTATCTACACTCTTTTGTAAACGCTCCAATAAGGATTTATCAACCCATTGGTTAAAGAAGGCAAGATCCTCACTACATTGATCCATGACATATCGAGTAGTTTGTTGTACACTTCCTTCTGTCACGTCTAAAAGTGGAGCCATATCATCAATAAAGGCCATCTCTGCTTCCAACATCCAAAACTCTGCTAAATGTCTAGAGGTTAATGATTCTTCTGCTCTAAAGGTTGGGCCAAACGTATATACTCTTGACATGGCGGAGGCCATAATCTCTGCATGTAATTGACCGGATACTGTTAAATAAACTGGCTTTTTAAAAAATTCGGTAGGTTCCTTGGAATCCACTGGTGTGATCTTGAATACTTCTCCACCGCCTTCACAATCATGCGAGGTTAAGATGGGTGTGTTGGTAAGAATAAATTCTTGTTCCCGAAAAAAGTCTCTGATACCTTCACTAGCGGCATTTCTAACGCGAAGTACGGCACTACCTGTATTACCTCGCATTCTTAAATGTCCAATGCTTCTTAAAAATTCATTGGTATGACGTTTCTTTTGAAGTGGATAGGTCTAATATATACATATGTTATCATCTTGGAGGTTTTCCTTTTCAGGAAGGGGTATCGATAATAACTTACACTGTCACATTCGCCTAATACTTTAATACCGTTTACTTGTAATTCTTTGGTTTGTTCTTTACCGGGACTTTCAATAAGCGAACCTTGTAACTCAACACAGGTACCTGTAGTTAACCTATGAAAAAAAAGAGGAATAATTTAGTACCTACAGGATCCCTCCCCCCCCCCCATTCCTTTTTATAATTGACTTTACAATTGAGCATCCTTTTCATTTAAAATAGCTTGAATTCCTTTTAAAGTCGAACCGTCATTGACAGTAGCAAAACTCACTTGTTTTTGTTTACGAACAGAACGAACCCAACCTCGAACTGAGACTTGTTGTGTATCTTCTTTTAACAAGGTCTTGATGGTTTTATTGGGTAATAAGGGCTTTGTTGCATAACCTGCCTTTTGAATGAATCGTGTGTTAACAAGACGGTTCATGATGGCTAGGGGTTGTGCTAGGAAAAAAGAAGCCTTTTATACACATTTTTTTTAACATGCACTTTTTTTATTATTTTATTGGGTTAAAACGCAGACAGTAACGTCAAATTCATGGGTGACGTGAGGACCAAACCAGTTGAATCTCCTTTTGAAAAAAAACATATTGATGGGTATATATGAAGCTTGTTTCTTTCAATACATTCATTAATATTATGCGTACTTAGAACAAGTAATTTCCTGCAACAACAACAGATATGTATAATGTATAACCTTATCCAATGCGTCCGTCTATTCCAATTACGAATAAAGTTATTGTAGATAAACCACTGACAACAAGAATTGCATTTCAGATACCCTCCCAAATGTGATATGCGTTAAAAATAAAACTACGTGTACATATATAAATTATTATGATTGTAGTTAAGTAGATTATTATTTATTGTGTATCTATTATTTTTTACTTCTTAATGCTTTCAAACTAAAAAAATAAATATAATGGTTTTTTTTAATGTGCATGATACATAAATGTTTTGAAGTTGTACCTTCAGTAATTTTAATCATTTTCGCCAGTGGTAAGGAAGAAAGCAATAGGACCGTCATAACGCTCATCGATAGTTAAATCACGAGATTCTAAATCTTTGACACAACCATTAGCGTCTTGAATCTTTACAAGCGAAACAACATGATGACTAACACGATCAAAAGGAGATAACTTGAGTGTATACTTTTTTCCTTCCGCCTTATCGAAGTATAATTCATTATTATGAATTCAAGATAATTTAAAGGGGCCAGTGCCTCGTAAATCAGCATTTATTAAGATATCTTCACTAAGATAACAGTAGGATGAACATGTACAACAATGCTTTGAGGAGCCAAACTAGATAAATTCAATTCATTACCAGCACCATCTACTGCTCTTTCTAATTGAAATTCGTGTCTAGAAGAAGATTCAATGGTAAGATTCAAAGGAATATTTTAATGTTGAACAGCGGTCCAATCATAATTATCGTCATGAATAGTAGTAAAAAAGGAAGGATCAGCAGAACTAAGACCATCTATAAGGTGTTGTAAAGGTGAATCGAATTCTTCAGCTTAAATACGATTAAATTTTAATTTTAATTCTTGTGTACTCAATTTCTTTTTATATTCGATATTTAAAGGCGGTATATCCATAACTTCAATTTGGAGCGTTTCTTTATCACCAGCACGATACCCACGAGCAGCAACAGATTTGAAGTATGTAGAAGGACAAACGAATGCTTACAATTGACGGCTATACAAACGTACATCTACAATATGTCGTGAGACAATCTTGTCAAGTTTATATACATCTGATGTACGAATACAAATATAACAGTATCCGATACTGTCCTTTGTATGCCCAATTTCTGTAGCAAGTCGAAGATCTCTACGAGAATAAGCCTTTACACTAGTTTTCCCAGTTTCAAAATCAAGACGTGAGACGGAAACAGTGCGTGATACGATGTTGCATAAACTGATAGGTTTATAAATTAATTAAGCTTCACTGTTAGACAATGCCACAAAAACAAGGTCACACAAAATGTTACACGTCACACAAACCATGGCAACAAATCACGGGTATAAATTGACCCGTTTTTTTTTTTCCTTTTTTGTTTTTTTTCTCTTTTTTTTTTTCTTCACGACTACAAAAGGTAACTGGCCAGATATTTACTAACTAACTATTATTACAGTTTTTAGGACTCTGATCAAGTCTTTTTTCTGTAATAGTAGTGCTTATGGTACCATTTGCGCCTTGTAATCTTTTTTTTTGTGTGTTTGCAGTTTGACTCATCCGTGGTGGTTTTTTTCCGGAGAGGCAGGTTGTGGGTTTACATCCCCATTCCGCTTTCTCTTACCGCGGGGTGGGGATGTAAATTCACAAGTTGTCTCTCTTGGAAAAAAGCCCTGCAGATGGGTCAAATCTGTAAACCCCAAAAAAAAATTGCATGGCGCAAATGGTACCATAAGCACTGGCTGGTAGAAAGTTGGAGTGATACGAGGAGAGAAGGAAAGTATCATAAAAACATTTTGCTGCAAATAAAAAAGAGTTGATTTCTAACTTTTTCTTATTTAGCAACCCAACCCGAAGGGCTAAAAAAAAATAAAAATGAAAAAAAAAGCTATAAATAAAAATGAGTGTCTTTAAAAATGAGTGTCTTTAAAAATGAGTGTCTTTAAAAATGAGTGTCTTTAAAAATGAGTGTCTTTAAAAATGAGTGTCCTAAAAATGAGTGTCCTAAAAAGAGAATGAGAAAACGTTTTAAAAAAGAATGTCTTAAAAAAAGAGAATGCATTATAAAAAAAAAAGAAGGCATTATAAAAAAGAAAAGGCTTCTTAAAAAGGGAAAGATAATGTCTGCCCTGATTCTCATTAAATGTAAACATTACCTTAATGTTTTTCTTCTTCCTTTTAATAATCTATCCGCAACATTCTTAATAAAGTTTACTATTATTTTTACAGTAAAATATAATATGTTTGGCTTAATTGGTTTAACATTTGGCATAATGCTTGACAGTTATAATTATGCAATGCGTACATGTAAATGAGGTGCTGGATCTTCTCATTATATTATCTTTTATTTAATAAAAAATTATAAAGTGTACTTCTCTCGGGTACGGCCTTATAGTTTATATTCTTTTATCTTTTTGTTATTATACTCTGTAATTGACAGTTGCATTTTCTTTGTACTACAACGACCCCTATTTTAAAACCCAAACAAATGCAAATACAATTCCTTTTACATCTTTCTTTTATATCTTTCTTTCTTTTACTTTTACTTTTACTTTTACTTTTACTTTTACTTTTACTTTTACTTTTACTTTTACTTTTACTTTTACTTTTACTTTTACTTTTACTTTTACTTTTACTTTTACTTTTACTTTTACTTTTACTTTTACTTTTACTTTTACTTTTACTTTTACTTTTACTTTTACTTTTACTTTTACTTTTACTTTTACTTTTACTTTTACTTTTACTTTTACTTTTACTTTTACTTTTACTTTTACTTTTACTTTTACTTTTACTTTTACTTTTTCTTTTTCTTTTTCTTTTTCTTTTCTTTTCTTTTTCTTTTCTCTTCTTAATATTATCCACCACTTGCGACATGTATTTTTATTTTATTTATGTATTTTGTTTTTTCTTTTGATATTGAGCATGTAACAACGAAATGTGCCATATTATCCAAGTCAGTTATAAAAACGTAGTAACAATAAAACACTCCAAAGGAACAAGAGCAAAATAATTGAAAGAAGAGAGCAATTGTTATTGCTAAAAAAAAAGCTCACTGAGATACTGCAGTTTAAAACATCGCTCACATAAGAAATCACTGCTAATTTTACCAGCTATAACAAATGATGGTTCTTAATTTATTAAAAAACAGAAAAAGCTTTTTGGACCCAAGTTGTATAATACAAAATAGTTGTTTTAAATATATCTTTGATAAAAAAAATTAAAAACGTACTTTTTTTGTTTTTTTTTTTCGTTTTTTATTTTTGGGGGTCAACCCCCTTTTGTTTTTTGGCCAAAAATCACGGATGTTTTGCGATTCCTCTGGATCCACTTTGTCTTTTATTGTGGGCAAATTGTTGACAATAAAGTACTTGTTTATACACTTTTAATCCATCTTAATTTATATTTCTATTGCAAAAATTGAAAGAGTGATCACCGTTTAAAATTACTTTTTTTTGGGCAAAAAAAACCTTACTTTTTTTTTATCACGTGCGCTCACCTATTTGCTTTATTTTCGTGATTACATCGAATTCAGTTTGCTAATACTATTACTAAATTTAACAAAGATTAAAGATCTTTAATAATTTATTTTTATTCATTTATAAATAAAAGTGCTACATCCAAAACTGAAAGAGTAAATACGCTTTTAATAAAACGCCAGCTTAACGTCCGCTTAGCTAAAACGCCAAGTAAAAAAAAGGCCTTTAAACAGTAATTGCTCGCTCATTATCTTTAGTAATAATATCATTTTTAATGCATTAGAAGAGCCTGGAAGATTATACTATCACCGTTATTTTTTCTATAAAGATACATAAATTTGGTCCGGATTAAACGCTAATAATCCGCGAAAAAAATCCGAAAAACAAAAGGGGTCGATCCCAGAAATGTAGCAGTTAATGCCGTATTTTCCAAACGTCGAAGAAATTGAAGTATGCTGCCCGCTTCACATCGATTATCTACGTATTTAGTTAAATGCTGAATTGAAAACCATCCAAAAGATTTCGTATGAACCTGGAACTCCCTACGGATATCCCGAGTATGATTTATAATTGAATTTTACCTCATATTAATGCGATACCTTTACGTGTCAATTTCATAAAATCATATTTATTTCAGACTAAACGTACCTGTGGTAGACAGGTCAAAAAACTAGTACCATTTCAAATATATGATTCACCGCCTATGGAAAAAGAATTTCAATGATATCTATTCATACTTAGGTTTAACGACATAAGGTGTTCCTTTTACAGTCAAAAACAATTAAATGTAATTATAAAATAAAAATTAAAGAGATCTAGTAATGTTACAAGTAAGCTAATAAAACTGTAATAAGGATAAAGAATAAGAATCGTTGAACTAAAAGAAGAAAGGCCAATGAAAATAAATGCAACGAAAATGTGTATAGCAGAATGAAAAATAATAAAATTACATAATAAATGAAGTGATCAGGTAAAATGTGAAAAGTGGATCTTAAAGAAGTGTCGTGTCTCGACTTGCATTTATAAATCTTTTGTTACTATGAGTTCGAAGATAAAACCAAAAGTATAATTAAAAGGTTAAAAGATAATGTTACAAATTGAGTTATTTGTAGTGGTAATATAAAATGAAGAATGAGATAGACATTAAATAAACAGTAAGGCAGTTATAAAAGTCCAATAAAAGTATAGTGAGCACCCGGTTTTAAGTTGTCCAACTGTAAAAGGTAGTTATTATAAACCTTCGGTTTATAGTAAAGAAAAGGAAAATACAATGAATAATAAATATATTCAAGGGATCTTAAGTATAAAATGATAATATCCTAAAGGAGTATATGATAAAAGTTTTAAAGGTCAAAGTGAGATAAGTTTATTTAAGGTAAATGTAATAATAACGTATGAAAAAAGGGGTCTAAAGTGACGAAAAGTGGTAGATAATAGATATGGAATAGCGTAACAGTAAAGAATAAATTTGGTAAAATGTAGGTGACAGCATCAAGAAAGATGATTTAAATAAAATAAATAGTAGAAGAGTTATGTACTTGAGGAGTATGGAAAATTCAGTGCGTAATAATAGATAACAATATTCTTTGACGTGAACAACACACAGAAATGGTCATGCAAAAAAAATATCAAAAAGAGAGGAAGTACATCTAGTACTGATGTCAGGCCTAGATTCGCGCACATTAAGTCCACGGACAACTAGTGCAGTTGCTAGGGTCTAGGTATCCTACATGTCATTGTCTATCCTTCCTCACTATTTGAAATCATTTTCACCTCTTATATAGGCGACCAAAAACGATGACAACTCAAATTGTGGTTCAAATTTTCGTTTTTTTTTTTTTTTTTTTTTTTTTTTTGATACTTCAATGCAAGTACTTTATTAGAACAGATCGTACGAACCCGATCTTTTCGATCTTTTATGTGTAAAGATATAACGCGTTTCTTTTTCTTTATAAAGACCTTTTGAGTATAAAGCTATTGACGTAATAATTGCAATTTAATTGGTCTTTTTTTTTCTTTTTTTGGATTAGGTCTAAATTTTTACTATGGCAGCTTATAAAAAAAATCTGTTTCAGGAGTGTTTACTGATTAAAATGAAAAATAAAAGAAAGATACTGGCAATACCGAGTGTAGATTGGTCTCCTATGGACGTTGATATGAACGCACAATCTAAAAAAGGTCGTCGAGACTCTAGTAGGGATCGCAAGATTACTTGTAATGTATGTGATAACGTTGGCCATATCATAAAGGACTGTTGGATTCTACGAGAAGCGAAGAAAAAGGCTCTCAGTCGTCAAGATGAGAAGGTAAATCCCATTTTTCTCTTACGATATCTATCTTTCAGATTCTTAAGTTCAGCATAATTGGACTTTTTCATATAAAGAATTACACCATTAAAGGGACAAATAGTACGCTGTCAAAATCAAACAAATAAAAGTCTATTTGGACTACGACTACTACTACTACTACGACCAAAGGGATATTCGTAGATGTTTGTCGTTTAAATAATAAAAAAGAGACATGTGTATATTAGAACGGTGTTTTATTTTAGCATTTAATGATTTGGCGTTTAGAGTGACTACAAAGCTATGAAGATCACTGATGAGTACATCATTACAGGCATCGCCAATTCTATTATATAAATTTTCTTTACTCATAAGCCGACCACCCTTCATTTTCCCTTTAACTATTGCCCAAAATTGTTCAATGGGGTTCAATTCAGGTGTATAATAAGGTAGATACATGACTTTGTAGCCTTTACTTTCAATTTTCCGTAACGTCGGCTTGGATTTATGAGTAGAAGCATTATCCATAACGGTGTAACTTCCCTTAAAAGTTTCATCAAGTTCATTACACTAAGAAGCTCGTTCATAAACTTGATAAAATGAGCAGTAGTCGTACCTTTTGGTGTTGGATTATTATCGGCAGGATCGTCGTCAACTTCTGGATCCTCTGTACTAATCTCGGTTGCGGTTCTCTTTTTTCCATTATTAGCTTTTATCTTTTTTTTTTTTAGCCGCCTGTGTTTTTTTTCTTACTGGAGGCTTTCTTATGACAACGTGAGCAACGCTAGACAACAACGCTAGACCAGTGAATAATCCCGATACTGATATGAGATTGCGCTCTAGTTTTTGGCTGTTTTGCTATAGCAGAGCTGCCACTTTTTGATCTAGCCCAATTATTCCTCATATTAATATGAAACCCAGCTTCATCAATGAAAATACAATTTTTGTATTTAAGTAAGTTTAATTTACACAAATTGCTACTACGTGCCTTTGTAGACCATATGTGCATGTATATTTTCAATTCGACCACCCGAAGCGATACTAGAAGGACTTGCGGATGACTGAGCGAAGAATGAGGAAGAGGACCAGTAATATAGAAAGGGGCGTAAATGCTTTAAATATCTAATTACAACAAAAAGTATGTCTGTATCTATAAAAAGAATACTGCAGGTCTTCACATCGTCGGCGAATGTTGGACAGTTTCTGATAAACTATTATGAGCAATTGTACAACTGTGAGTAAAAATTAATCATGGGTTTTTATAAATAAACTATATCCTTCAAAATCCAGATTTAAATACACTTGAAAGCTTTTGGTATATTCTAGATAGAAAAATTCGAAAGGGAATACATTAATTTACTAATTTGAAACAATTGGGTACCCTTATCCAAGAAGAATGGGCAAGATATTGTTTAAAATTTACAGCAGTATGCCCGAAAGATGTACGGTTTTTTTTTAAAAAAAAAGCTAATAGTGGCCATACTAAATATTAAAACATAAATAAAACTTAACGCTCATTAGTTGTATATTTCAGTAACTTATATCCAAAATTAAAAGTTATCTGGTTAAAGTTTTATTATCAAGTTTCTTCATTCAAAGATGCTATATCATGTGGATAATTGTTTTTGTTTGTAAAAAGTGGCGATTTCTATTTGATCGGAGTAGTATAGCTCTTGTCAAAATAAGTTCTTAATTAACGTTATTATTCGTGAAGAATCGTTACAACAATAAATCATCTTTTAGTAAGGCATACTCCCAATACTGGAATGATCAGGAAGATATATCTCATAATGATAAGCTGAAAAAAAGAACAAGAGGTTTTGAAGACAATGTACAAGGCCATATCATTCAGAAACTAAAAGTCCCTTTTTTGGAGTAGAATCTTAACAAGCCTCTGATCGAAGTATCAGAAAACGCTGTAACTGGGGCAGAATGATTTAACACCAAAAGCGTGCGGATTGTATCACTTCAATTCATATTTTTCTATGAATTATGTAAATAAATTATACTGAAACTACAGTTATTCTTAATATAGATGTTTGTTTTAAAAGTATTGAAAAGGAGAACTGTATACTTCTCCCTTGAAAAATGGTATCTTCTTCACTTTTTTATATAAAATGATTCGAGGCTTTTTGGTTTGTATTCCTAAAACAGTATATAATAACAAACAATAGGATTAAAGTTAGCTATAATATTCAAGTATGACAAATTCTTCAGTGAGGGATCTTACTCATTGAGGCTTCAAAAAAGATCCCCTCAGATCTTCATTTGGGAGTTTCAAATATACAATTTAAAAAGCCGTTTTTGCAGGCACTGTTTTGAAAAAAAAAAAAGGGATAAGGTGTTTTTTTAAAAAAAAAAACTTCTCTTCTTGGTTTCTCATCTGTTTGTAATGAATCAGCAAACAAAAAGTTTTCATATTAAAAATGTTAATACTCGGCTTAAGCTTTTTACGTTGTACGTTGGGCTAGTAACGATACTTGTAGTTATCTGGATACAATTCGATGATTTTACATACCTTAATTTTAATCAACAAGAAAATCAAAATAATCCAGCATATTTTACTAGCTCAGAAACGGATCCAGCGACCTGGAGTATACAAATACAAGAAAACGAATCCATTTTATCACAACGGTCTATTTTTCCTGCCAGTTCCTTTTCATTAGGTACTAGTTTGCCACTCGTTACAGCTGTAGTGAATCGAGTAGATGATAGTCATGAAGGAATTATGCGGGCAGTACGCCATTTATTAAAGTACCCTTTTATTAAGGAAATATATGTATATAATCAAATTAAATCAAAACCCTTAACAGCAGAGGTAAAAAAAATAAAATAAAAAAAAAACCCCTTCAAAAAAAGAAAAGGGGCTGGGGTTTAAAGCATGCTGATCTTTTTCTATTATTAGCAATTCCATCGCAACACGACAACTAGTGTTCATATAGAAATTATAGAGAAAAACGCAGCACTTTATAGTATGGGAAAATTTACAGCATGTGCTGTAGCCAAGTTTGAAAAATGTTATTTCCAAGATGATTTATGGTTAAACCCATACTTGGATACACTATATACCCATTCTCAACACTATTCGGATCATCTTATTGTTAATACGCGACCTGTCAACTATATTGACTATAAAAAATGGCGATTTACTAATAAAGGTATGATACTATATATATATATATATTTATGCTAAAAAAAAAGTGCTACTTACATCTTATTTTATGTAGACAATTCTTTACATACAGGGTATGCCGATCTTCGTTATGGCGCCTTTGTGCCTCGTCAAAAAGTTCAAACATTTCTAAGCCAACTTAGTACACAAGGCTTAAATCCAAACAAATTAAACTACGCAGATATTTACTTTTGTATTTGGTTTAATCAATATCCATATTTAGTTTCCAATCCTTTATTATCTTTTGGTAGAGAAAGATTTAAAGAGATTGATTCGGTCAATAATAGAAAATTAATTGAATATTATATGGTAATTACCCTCATTGAAATTAATAGGTAACATGATACTAAAATTGTGCTTTAGTACGACGCTCTTTTATTATTAGAATTATCGCTTCAAAATTACGATAGTTTACTTATTGAAGGTGATGATTATTTTGATAAATCTGTATTAAACCCACTTGAAGAAGAAAGAGATGCTAGGTAAAAATAAAATAAAAAAATGTCCATGTAAGTGTAATTTATAACTTTTTTTTTAAAATTATTATTATACAGATCTAGTTGTTCCAATGATAGGTGCTTATTCATTACAAATATGAATACAATGCCTAATGTAGATAGTGTTCAATTTAATTCAGATAGAGTACCTAGTATTAGTGAATATGAAACATTATACAATCAAACCAACCCATTGATACCATTAAAAGATACATACGTACATCAATCCTACCATAAAGCAGTAGATCAAAATACCGAAACCTGCTGGCACTCTATTCAAAGTAAGTTATCTATTTATTTATTCATTTATTTAAAATGTTACTTATGATCTCATGTAGAACCAAAAGCGGGAGATTATTTTGGACTGTATATGGCGGGAGATATAAAAGCCAAAAGAGTGATAATATATACCAAGAATCACTTTGATGAACCTTTAGATAAAGTCTTTAAATTGACAGTTCAACCTCGTCTCTATGGAGCTTGGGAAGAGTGCAAGATCAAATTGACGCCGACAACACAACTCAATCATCGTATTGGATTTGACTTTGAATGTGAGAACAACAAAGGTCCATTGAAATCGATTCGAATTCATTTTTTGCGAGACCAAACGATACCATTTGAGTTGTGCAGCATTGGAATAGATAATTTTGTCGTATAATACATAATAATAGTTTGTACAACTTGTCTTTTAAAAATCAGATTCTTTACTTTTTCTTTATTATGATCTCTTTACTTTCTTTATTCAAAAAATATATTGAAATTATCTAGTAACTATGACAATACCAGTGATTTTTTTTTTTAAAAAAAAAAGGAGTACTTCTTTTTCACTGCTTTTTATTGTTATTATTTATTTTTGCTTGTGTGAGAGTGAAAAGGGAATGATTTTTTTTTTTTTTTTTTTTTTTGTATTTTAAAGGCGTGGTACAAGTTACACGCACTTTTTTTTTTATTATTTTTATTATTTTTATTTTAGGTCAATTTTATTCTTTTCTTTCTTTCTTCTTTTTCCCTTTTCTTTTCCTTTTTTTTTTTTTATTATTGTATATAAACGATAAGATAAATGCAATCTATAAAGTGTGTCGTTGTCGGTGATGGGTAAGTTTTTCATCTAATTCGCAGCATGTCATTTTGGAAACTAGAACGTGAAAAAAAAAAAAAAAAAAAAAAAGATGATGATGATGAAGTTAACTTTTTTTTTACTTGTTCATCTAGTGCTGTTGGTAAAACCTGTCTTTTAATTTCATATACAACAAATGCTTTCCCGGGAGAATATATTCCTACAGTGTAAATATATTCATATACATACAAAGAAAAAGTTTGACGAGATAACTAACAAAAAAAGTTTAAACAAAATAGTTTTGATAACTATTCAGCCAATGTTATGGTAGATGGTAAACCTATCAATCTTGGTTTATGGGATACAGCTGGTCAAGAAGATTATGATCGTCTTCGTCCTTTATCTTATCCTCAAACCGACGTATTTCTTAGTTGTTTTTCACTTGTGAGTCCTCCTTCTTTTGAGAATGTCCGCACAAAGGTAAATTTTTAATTAATTAAAATATATATATAAAATAGTATTACTTAAACCAATGAAAAAAATATAATAGTGGTATCCAGAAATCAGTCATCATGCACCCAATATTCCAATCATTTTAGTTGGTACCAAGTTAGATTTACGTGAAGATCGTGATACAATTGAAAGATTGAAGCAAAAAAGAATGGCTCCTATTACTTATCCTCAAGGTTTAGCAATGGCAAAGGATATTGGCGCATGCAAATACCTTGAATGTTCTGCTCTTACTCAAAAGGGACTTAAAAACGTGTTTGATGAAGCCATTAGGGCTGTCCTGTCACCTCCTGTACGACCTAGAAAGAAGAAGGGTTGTTTAATCTTGTAGTTATATATATTATTCATTAAAAATCACCTTACACTTATCACTTATTTTCAACCTTATAATTCTGCAATAAAAAAAAAAAAAAAAAAAAAAAAAACCAAAAAAAATAACCAAAAAAAAAAAAATTAAAACAGTTTATTATATGTGCTTTAATAATTCAATAACAGGATTCATGTTTGCATCACCTTCAATAACAAGATCAAATGCATTAAAATAAGATGGTTCTAATGACTTAATATCATGATTTAAGAAACCAATATTGAAACAAAGATCATGTTTTACACCTTTACTCATTTGGAGATCACCCAAACTATCGCCCATTAATATCACATTACCACGTTCTTCAATCATTTTGTAATAAGGTGAAGTTTCTAATTGAAATTCGGACTTGTTAAATACATGAATTAAGGGCTCTTTAAAGTCGATGCATACATCATTGTCATCAAATACCATCATATTTGATACGATATGCATATTATCATAAAACATATTTGCTCCCTTTAAAATCTCTTCAATGATATTACCAATACCAGCTGAAAACACAAGGAAAGGAATACCTGTTTCTTTACAATCAACCAATATTTTATCTACACCAGGTCGAATTTCAAGTCTAGCTTGCTCTGCCATTATTTTCAAATCGCTCTTGTTTAATTTTTGTGCAACAAGGCTAGCATGTGCTTCTGTCCACCATTTCATCATATAAGGTACCTTTTCATCATAAGTCATAGTTTGATCAATCTCAATAGGATAATAAGTATTATAAATACGTGCAGTTTCTTTTTTATACTATATAAACCTCAATTAATATGTGTGTATATAAAACTCTTATCTAAATAATTAATATTTTACTTCTGGTGTCATCTTGTCATATTTAGCAGGAATGCCATGAGAAGAAGCGTTACGTTCTAAAGCATCAGTATCCTTGTTTCTAACCCAATGACGAGACATGGTCATATCGAAATCTACACAAACAAATTTTTAATTTTTTCTACGAACTTATACTTATTTTTAAAATGAAATACGTACCACTGATAAAATGAAGTTTACTTCTACCATCTTTAATAATTTTCTGCAACTTTTCAGTTGTTTGAGCAACATTGTGAATACGGACCGTAGGGATCAATAAAAGTCTTTCAACTAGAAACTAGTTTATGAATACAGGTATCTTTTTTTTTTCTTGTACCAACGCGCTTTGTTTACCTAAGGCTGCTGCTTGTAATGATTTAGACATGTTTTTAATCTAAGAGAAAGAAAGATGAAAAACTTGAAAGTCTAGAACTAGTCTAATATTATAGGCTATTTTATTTTATTTTTCTTCAGGGACCTTTTTTTAGATGCATTTTTTTTTTTTTTTTTTTTTTTTGCAAGCGGTCACTGGAATAAGTATTCTTACTCTTCTTTTAACAACATTTGCACCACTCTTCCGTATACACTGATTATACTCATAAAACTGGTCAGTAATAATTATAGACCTTGTACTGCTAAATATCATGAGAGATATTTATTTTGTTGTTACTATTCCTTAGTTTATTTTTATTTTACTTTCGACTTAAATTAGTGCCTGATACAAACTAGTACTTATTCCAAGTGACAACACAATAACGTTTTAATAATCTAGCTACTATATCTTATTTTACAGCATTTTTTTGCTGTTGTTGGTATTATGCAAAAATAGTAACAATATACTAAATAGTTAAGAAATCTGTGATAGGGTACTACATAAGCTGTGCATTAGAGAACTATAATACCATGTACTAAAATATAGAAAACTATATAAAAGATAGCATTCGTAAAGAATTGCATTTTTTAAAGTACTGCGCGCACAAAGACATCTTTCTGTCATATAAATAAAAAAGAGTATATATATATAGAGAGAGAGGGGGATATTCTTTTTATTTGATAAATATACATGTTTTTTAAAAAAAAACTATTCTAAAACTAAATCAGCAACTACACCAATTACTTTGGGTGGGAAATCGCGTTTCACCATTTTACTCAAGATGACTTTCGCCTTGTCCAACTGATCATTTTCAAGGTAAGCACGAATCATTGCTTCAAACGTACTTGGTTCTCTAATGACTTTATCCTTTTGTAAATATTTATCATCAGACATTGCTTCAAAAATCTTTTCTGCTTTAGCTAATTCTCCTTTTTCGGCATAACCACGAATAAACAGGTTTTCAATATAAGGTGAACCACTCTTTTGCAGGTGTTTATCTTGTTGCAATTCTTTATAATATACCTCCGCCTTTTCAAGCGCATCATTACTAATTAACGTATCGATCATGGCTTGATATACCGCTTCATCTGGATGTATCTTGGTTCGTTTCATTTCATAAAATACACGTTCTGCACTTTGAACATCTCGTTGCAGGATACCGTAAGAGTATATTAACGTGGCATAGTGTGTTGCTTGTGGACGTAAACGATCACAGCGTTCCATATCACCTAGTAACTTGTGAGCCATGGGCATATCGTAAGGAGCGATATGTGTATAGGCTTCCATTAATAACTTGTAACTATGAGGCGAAGGTTTAATATGACGTCTACGTAACTCTTGAAAGTACTCGAGAACTCTTTCTCTGTCTGGATGTTGACGAACATAAAACTGCATCATGTTATTAAATGGGCCGACTCGAGGTTGATAACTTGGTGATGATAACATCTCGCCAAACAAACGTCTCGACTGAGCTTCTGAACCGGATCGAACACTAGCTGAAATAATTGCACCGTATGTAATAGAATTTGCGGGAATCTTAAAGAGCCTCATTTCTTCAAACAAGCAAAGGGCTGAATCAAGTTTACGTGCCTTTGCTAGTTTGGAAATAATAACGTTATAAAAGAAAGTAGTAGGTTTGACATGGTGACGTTTGGCTTCTTCGTAGATCACTAAGGCATCTGTGGCTTCATCTGTAGCACATTTAGCACTACCTAATAAAAGACTGGCATACCCGTTACTATCGGGGTAATGACCCATGGCTTTAATACGATCATAGTACACCTTGGCTTTTTCCATTTCACCAGTTTGAGCATACCCGATTAAAATACTGTTTGTTGCCATATAGATAGCAGCATCCTTGGTTTGAATATCCGGAATATCTTTGAACGCATAAATAGAATTATTATACAACGTTAAAGCGGTTTGAATATCACCTTGTTTACCAGCAAGCGCAATCACATCACGCATTACTTCGGGAGTAGGGATCAAACCTTTACAAATAATACGATCTTCAAAGATACGAATGGCATCACGCGTATTACCATTGGTAATAGCTTTCAAAACTTCATTTGAAATAATTTCAGATTTAGATAAAGAGGTAGTAGTAGGTCTTGGCTCAGATAACTCATCTTCTTCAGAGATTTGAATAATAATATCATCCTCGTCTTCTTCTTGAGCACAAACAGGATGAATACAATCAAATGCAAACTTCCATCGAGATTCTGATTCAATATCGCCTAAACATTGCAATTGAGAAAGTACAAGCTGGTATAAATTCTCGGGAGCTTCAATATCACAGGTACGCAAATCTTGTAATAATTGCATTACAATATCACCCAAAGAAGAAGAAACAGATTCTTCCGGACGACTGTAAACAGCAACCGCGGCATGAAATAATAAATCAAAATCAGCTGTTGTTAATAACTGAGGAGCATCATTTGTTTGATCAAAATAACCTTCGATCAAAGCCTTTTGCATTTCAAATGGTGCTTGAACTTTTACCATGGACATGACCGTATGCATTGTTTGGAGTATTTGCCTGACACCGGTACAATCAAGCACTATTTCGAGTGCAGCTTCCATCAAGTGATTAGCCCCCTTCGAAAGAGACCTTGTAGACATTGCTTTTTGAATGGTATGTAAAGCACCAATTGCTTGAGCTACTTCTCCTGCTTGTGCAAAACTAGTGATGATACGTTCGGCCAAAACTGGGTCAGGTTCTAAACGAGCTTTAGTCATATCTTCAATTACAGACAAGGCTTTGCCACGATCATCATGGGTGAGACAAAGAAGCGCATAATTGGCCAAGTTACCGTATGCCTTTGTGATATCTGTCTTTATAAGTGCTTGATAAATACGAGTAGCTTCTTCCCATCGATCGTCTTGACAGTAAGCAGAAAGAATAGGGCCATAACTACTGGCGTCAGGGTGAGGATATTTTGTATCATCTTCTTCATGTCCTTTAATAAGACGATCGATTAAAGATTCTGCTTGGTCCATAGCGTTGGTTGCACAGTAATGACGAATAATAGAATTGTATGGGATGCAAGTTAATTTGATACCATTATCTACCATCTCATGTTCCACCACGCGAAGAGCGCCATCTAAAAGACCGCATTTTAAATGACAGTCAACCAAGGCATTAAATATATAAGAAGTATCATGAGGACCTAAAGATACTTTTACTTTTGTATAAACATCGTAATAGTAAAGAGCCATATCGATATCATGCGCTCTACCAAACAAATTAATCAAGGCAGCATAAGTAGCGGAATTAGGTTTAGCTACCACATGAGGCTGCTCCAATTGACCATAAACAAAATTTGCATCCAAGGTACCGCCATAGTGAGAGAGTACACGAAGTAATTGATTGAATATCTCTACCTCGAATGTATTAATTGAGATACCATCTGAAACTGCATGATGGAATATAGCAAGTGCTTTCATAATATTATCTTCTGATTCTAAAAGACCAACGTCTTCATTATCATGGCCAATACGTGCTGATTGACGTTTTAACATGGCTACTGTCTTTTGGACCTCAACGTCTCTTTTACAGAGTGAACGGATCATTAATACAAATGTATATGTATTTGGTTGAATTTGACGTGTAATCATTTCATTATAAACTATTTTGTTTTAATATAACAAGGGAAAAAAAATTAGTCAACTTTTTTCTTTCTGATGTATTACAGGGTAGTTATAATTTAACTTACTTTTCATCATGGTGGTTAATGGAGTTCCTTCACGACGTAAAATAGCGTGAGCTTCTAGAACCAAATTATAAGTATGATGTGTCATTTGAACCGAGTTTTTCTTCATGGACATATATTCACTCATGACAAGGCGAATGTTGCCGTTTCTTTTAGCTGCTAAAATACGATTATTGTATTCATATGTGCTGCTGGTTTTCTTTCGATTGGTATATTGCATAGGTGCACGGGAAATAACTTCTGGTGAACTAGGTGGAGTTGGTAAAGGTTTATCTTGATTATTATTTACTTCGGCTGATAAGGATGGTGTAAAATTTTTATTTTGAGGTTTCATATAAGCATATTTTGTCGACTTTGTTTGAATTGCTAATTTATCTGATGTCATTTGATTATTGAGCATAGGAAAAGGAAAGAAAAAGAGACAAAGAAAAATTAAAATTGTAAAAAGAAAAAAAAAAAAAAAGGTATACACATGTAAAAAAAATGGGTACCCTTTTTATATATAATTTTTTTTTTTTTTTTTTTTTCCTCAAACATCCGAAAATAAATTTTTTTAGAATTCCATCTTATCAGATTGATTTCTCCGCCTACATTCTTGTGTAATAGTGTTTTGACCCTCCTCTCCAAAAGACTAATGAGACCCAGTTTTGATCTTGATGTAAAAGAAAGGCCATGGAATCAGCGTACTTTGTAACACCATGTTTCTGTTAACCTAATTCCATTTTTTATCTGATTATAGGATCTATGGATGTACGTAGATATTATAAATATTCTCTAGATCTGATAATTTTTTAAAATAAATAAAATAATTTTTGGCGACTTGAAACAACGATCATGTTCGTCATTTTGGTTAAATCGTAACCTATCGTCATAGACACAATTTATATTTGCAAATAACAAGACTTTTTTTTTTCAAGGCGTGGTATGTTTGTAGCTATATAAAAAAGATCTGATAAATATGAACTGCGGATAAATATAAACCTTTTTTTTTGTGATCGTTCTGCGTACTTTTTTTTTTTTTTTTTTTTTTTTTTTTTGCAGGGGGAGAAGTAAGCAGTTATATGAGGGGAGGGGGTGATTTAGAATTAATAAACATCAAATGAGCTGTCTTTATACAAAGTTTCATTTCGTCCCCCATGTTTCTTCATTCAATTAAGTACGTTGTATTTTTTTTTAAAAAAAAAAAAAGATATTATGTTACTATCGCTATTCGCGTTGATCTTGACAAAAGTGTTGAGTTCTTTTTTAGTTTTTTATCATGTACAACTCACTTTAAAAAAAAAAAGTCTACTCTAGGTATTATTCACTCTGGATAGCCAATGAAAAGAATATTGTTTATCAGATCTAGTTTGATTTTATTTAATAACAGAGAAAAAAAAAGGATCTGATAACTGAAACAATCTGCCCCCGGTCCCGCATCATCGGCCGCCCTCTTACACACCCCTCCTTTTTTATTTTAGTGTTTCCCCACTTTATGGAAAAGAAAGATCTGATAACCCGTCTCCCCAAGATTTTAAATTTGGTAAAGTTTAAAGTAAAGGTGCATGAGAAGTAGGTTACATCTATTACACGAATTTTAAGCTCCATATAAAAAAAGTCGCATCTTTTTGACTCGGTTTTTTTTTTTCTTTTTTACAATATAAAGCTAGCACTTTATATAAACTAATAGGATGATTTTTATTGCACTTGTCATATAATTTGTTATTTTAATCGATACATATTTACGAAGCAAAAAAAAAAAAAAAAAAAAAAAATGAATCTAACTTGTACATGGCTTTGGTTTTGAAATGATTAGTTTACGCTTATGACTTATTATTTATATATCTACGGTGATTATCGTATAGAATAAGACATAAATATATATGATCACCAGACATAAAAAAGATTTTTTTTTTTTACAATAGTCTAACGAACATGTCACACAATGTGGTCCTCCCTTAATCTACCCTTCTCAAGTTTACATAAACCCCTTTCTTGTTGTTTCCACTTCTAGGCCCAATCTAGGTATTTTTTTATTTTTATTTTGCGGTCAATAAAAAACTCTGCCTACTTGCTGCTTTTTTTTTTTTCAATATTGCATAAACGGAAACGAAATAAAGCACTTTTGTACAACACAAGCACAACATGAAAAAAAAAAAACTTGCGAAACAAAGGTTTTTCTTTTCTATATATATCACATCTACATAAAAGAAAGTGAGAGATGCAAAAACTTGTAATAAATTTCTAAGCCTAGAAAATTAATTAACCTTTGTTTAAAAAACGTGTATATTTTTTAAAATGTTTTACGAAACTGAAACGGACCAAAAAAACAGGCCGATTCTTTTTTTTTTTTTTTTTTTTTTTGGTAAGATGATGACACAAGTTATTCAAGATCGAATCTAACTTACTTTATTTATACTCACGCATACTTCTACAAGTATATAAACACATTGACCAAGTAAAAAAAAAAGTATTTATAAAATGACAGGTCCACATGAGCTTGGCAGGTTCAAATCTATCGCAACAAGTTATTTTCCATACTGGTCTCCATACAAAGCAAAAAAAAAATTAACCTCGAAACAGGATTAGTCTCTCTCTCCCTCAGTCACTATATAATAAAAACTGACTGAATACTACTACTAATGTCGCGTCAACCAATTTTTTTAAAAGGCACTGGATAAATATTTATGAGTGCAATATAACCATTTTTCCGATTGTTTCTCCGTACCTGATCTTTTTTTTAAAAGATAAGATTATATACGAAGAAAGGGTCTTTTTTGCATATACAATAGTCTTTTTAAGGAAAGCTGCAGATCTTAAAAGATTCTTCTTTTTTTTCTAAAAAGACAAAAAAAAAAAAAAGTGCCATTGGTTTTCATTTGATAGCTAAATTCTCTCAACTGATTTTAGTTTTAGAGTCTAATATGTAATCACCTCAATCACTATGTTACAGATTAGTATCATCACCTAAGATCACGTTAAATGACAAGAGATGTGATTGGGTAAATGTGAAAAAAAAATAATAAAAGTGTGTGACAATAAAGTATGTAGAACAGCTATATGGACTTCATCACTATATAGGGCTTGTTATTCATGATAGGCTGTTCTTCTTGTAATTTGTTTCTTTAAAAGTTCGATCTAACGAAACCTGTTCGTTTTATTATTGGTCAATAAAGAAATAAACCTAAGGAAATGTTCCTACGGCTTCCATTATTTTGTAAAATATAATGAAATGTAATAACCAAATCTCTTTAACTTAGTATTTATGTTTATATCTTTCGTTTATAGCATGCAAGCTAATACACTAAAGTAAACCTAACTAACTAAATCATTATGGGGACGTTATTTTTATTGGCCAACTTATTATTTTGAATTTAATGAGATTTGAGGTTGAATGGGGAACCAGAGGTTTAAATAAAAAAAAAGTTATTTTTATTAAGTTTTTTAAAAAAAAAATTCTTTTATAGGAAGCTGTTTATTCCACTTTCGAATGGATGGAGAAACCTCTGGTATTTCAGGCCCGACAACTAGAACGTCTTCTGAATTTAGAAGATCTTTCATTATTATGTTGTGACATGTATATAAAAATATTACATATGTTTTTAGTTGCGATTCCATACCGTATTACAAAAGTCACACTTGAGTACAACATGGAGTTTACGCTTTGATCCAGTAGTTGAAATATGGTTTAAGCCTTGTTTTTTACAACTGTTACATGTTTAACTAGTCAAATATTTATCAACAAAAATAATTTGAGTTTTTCCTTCAGAACCTTCAGACATTTTAGTTATGGCATCCGTTATTCTTTTGGTTGGATAGGGAAGCTTTCCTTTCAGTGAGCTACTAAACATTGCGTATTCGAAAGCAATCAATGTTATTGTTTCATCTGTTTGATTATTATCCTTTGGTGTAGATGGTACTCGCTTTTCGTTTTTATAAAAAAAATGGTTCCGATAAATAAATAGTTACCTTTACACATAACTCAATTCTTTTTGGAACACAAACTATTTTATCACCGTTGTACTAACAATCTCTTCTATCACATTTAACTACTGTGGCCCAGTGTACAAAGAGTCACCTCTCCTAAAAAGTAAGAATAATTTCAGTTTGTAAATACATATTGTTTCTTAAGATAATGATTTATTTATTTAAAAAAATTGTCAACATCGTCGCATGTATAAGATAAGAAATACTTGAGTGTGATTACCAAAACATACATGCGAGTGAACGAAAACTACTGTCATGGTATTTTTTCATTAAGATCCGAAGATAGATAGTGTCACTATTTGAGCACACACGTAAAACCTAAAACGAGTCGAGTAGAGCTCGTCAGATAAAGCTGCTAAATAAATATAAAAAAAAAACGTCGTAGGCGAGGGGTCTGACCGTATCAAAATTGTGTGATGAAAGATTAATATACTTTCTGGCATATTTTATTCCAGTGTGAGTCACAGATACAATGAAACTGACAACAATCATTTATTACAAATAAACTGATAAAAAAAAACCTTGTCCCCTTTTTTTTTCTTTTTCTTTATTAATCCCTTATTCATATATTACAAATGGTAAGAATACAGACACTTTAACTGTTGGTCTTTACATTAATACATACGTTGTAAATAGTATGATGGTTTCTGTTCTTATACTGATGGATATTTATGTATTAATCATTTCTTGGTGGTGCTTCCGTACTAAATGTCTACTTTCTACTTTGCTGGTTGGATTTTCTACTACTATGCTGCTGACATTGGATGGTGTGATGGTAAATTTGAACGAAGTACTGGTCCTTGATAAGATTTTCCTCGTTAATAATGTCTTTTCTTGTTTGGTAGTGTATTTTCTTGCAGGTAAATGTCCTCGTTTGATTGGTGGTGTCTTTGTTATATGGTTGGTGTAGCGGTATTTTCGAGCAGATACTTTACTGCTGTGTAATCTTTCCCCCCTTTTTGCATATTTTTTCGCTCTAGAAAAGGGGTTTTTTTTTTAAAAAAAAGGGGTTTTTACTGATGCCAGTTTCTAGATAAAACTAAACTACTTCGAATGAGTATCCCCGTCTCAGACGTAGCATTCTAAAGTTGTAATCTTATAATATTTATGATAAAATTTATTTGAAATACAGTGACAAGAAAATAACTAGTTACCTATATGCACATTGGGAGATATAGTTTAATTAAAGTAGTTTATCAGCATGCGTATTCTAATATTCGTGCTAATAATTTGTATAAAAGAAACATATATTAAATAAGGGTCATTTAGCAAATATGTAGCAATAACAGTAGCCGCAAAAAAATACACGCAATAGCTGCTCGATGTATTAGTGTCTTGAATTTTGCAAGTGTGCTTTTAGCACAGATATATCTTTTTTTTTTTAAAAGAGTCCAAATATGAAGATCAGTTCAGATATAAAATTCACTCGGTATATCATTAAAAATATCCTGCGGTCTCATAAAAAAAAAATAAGAACAACGGACAAACAATGATGGATTATAATACTAGAAACAGTTTTCTTACAGACCACGGCGGTGTGTACATAGGGTATCTTTGGATCGGGTACTCTGTGGTCTGAGAAAGTTTTGGTCCCTGAACTGCGTCAAAACAAAAGTTTAAAAGCTCAATGATGATAGGGATGTCAAGAAATATATGCTCGTAGAATGTGAATCCAACAAGAACACGTATGTAAATACTTTGGTTTCGACGCTGTCAGCCTAGAAAGGAACATCAAATCAGATATGTATGAGTATAGAACGAGTATTCCTATTTGGTTTAACTATCCTGACTGTGCTCAAGTTGTTGCAGATACTTACAACATACCTGTATGTACATATCCCGACGCCGGGAATAAAAGACGTCTTTATAAACCACTCACTATTTTGCCACTTAAGGTTACTGTAAAATAAAAAGTAAAAGTACGGCCATACCACCTTCAAAATATAAAAAATGCACACTGGATGGCTGTCGAGGTTAAGTCATAGACGTATGTCATATCCTTCTGTTAGTCATAGGTACTTCCACCTAGACAAATCCTATGCTACATTGCTTAAATCGACATGGAATCTCTTTGGAAAATTTCCCAAACATACAGAAGATAAGCCTTTTGATGCAGAAAAAGACGAGCTTGTTGTAATCGAATCTTCCGATGAAGAATAAGAACCTTTTTTTCTCTTAATAAACTATATTTTATCTACTTTCTTTCCTTTATATTTTCAGAGAAAGATAATAAAATACGAAGAATAATATGAATACTAAATATAAAAAATGATTTTAAATATTTTATGATGTGTATAAGTAATATAAAATAACAAAAATAATAAATATCAATTAAACTCTAATGTTTTGATAACGCTCAGACTGGAGTGCACGTAATTATTTTTCGGATCACGGGCACCTGATCCAAAGGCACCCTATGTACACACTGCCGTGGTCCCGAAGAAAACCGAAAAAAAAAGGGTTTAACGCTTTGTTTTTCACCTTTTAAATTGATTATTGTATCAATAATAGTTTTCTCATTTTTATCAACAACAGAATCAATATTGGCAGTGGTAGGTGGTACGACCTTTAATTTGTTAAGAAACAGGAAACGCGTTTCAGACCCAAGTTGTATATTACAAACATCTTTGATAAAAAAAAAAAGTACTTTTTTGTTTTTTTTTCGATTTTCATTTTTGGGGGGTCAACCCCTCTAGTTTTTTTTTGTCAAAAATCACTCTGGATCTACTTTTTTTTTTTTTTTGCAGAAAAAACGAAGATCGCGAACTACTCTTTTAAATGCTTATAATCCATTTTAAATGAAGCTTTTAACGCAAAAACTGAGGAATTAATCACTGTTTTTTTAAAAAAAAAAATTGGACAAAAATGCTATTCATTTACGCAACGCGATTTTATCCATTTTTTATATTTTCGTGATTACGTAAAATGTAGTTTTTTACTACTATTCTGGTTACAGCTATGATTAAAGATCTTTAACAACCTTTTTTGTTTACTTATAAAAGATTTATAGCCAAAACTGAGCGAGAAAACACGCTTTGAAGAAATCGACATTTTAAGGTCCCCCAAAACTCAAATTTTAGTAAAAAAAACAGTTGTCTTAAAACATTGATTACTCGATCAGTGGTTTTCATAAAAATATAATTTAAGATGGATTAGACACGCCTAAAATATTACTTATTATCATTATTTTTGCCACAAAGAGGAAAAAAAAGCAGATCCGGAGTAATTGCAAAAAATCTGTAAAAAAAAAAAAACGAAAACAAAAGGGGGTTGACCCCTCAAAATGATCAAAAATGACCAAAAATGAACAATGGCAAAAAAAAGTGTAGAAATATGGAACAACAAGCGGTTTTCAATGCTTGATATTAAAGACATCTTCCTAAAGACTAACTTTCATTAAGTAACTTGGGCAAAATAATCATTTAATCCAATCATCTTTTTTATAAGTAATGCCCGAAAATTCGAGCAAAAACAAATGAGCGTTTTTAAAAGGACAGAGGACAGACAATGATGGCTTATAACACTTTAAATAGCTCTTGAACCCACCCAAGTTACTGTATGAAAAAAATATGTTGTGTATCATTTTCTGCAAGAGCTCAAACATAAGAATCAATTTAAATTAAATTAATACAGAGCTGTGCATTAAAATGATTATTTTCATTATCCTCTCTATTATTTCGATTATTATCCTTTCTTTATGAGTAACTTCGATTGGTAATATACTCTCGAAGGCTAGATGCTTTCATACAATTTCTTCAAATAAACTAGTTGGAAAACCACAATTTTCTCTTTGACTTGTAATAATGCTTCCCAAAATCTGGTTACGCTTATTCACGAGTCGAATAAAGGTATTATGATATATTTAATACGTACTTACTATTTCTTTTGCGCATTTATTGAAGCTCTCTCGTAATAACTTGTCGTACATAATTTTACTAGAGAATCTAGAATTAGTTTGAGGAACGAACTAATGCCCTTTTAACTTTTACCTGTTACAGATCATATGATCCTTTCTGCTATCGACAATTTTTAAAGGAAAGCGCCTTCTCCAAAGGTTGTAAAGGTCAGAAGGATTACGTCTTTCAATTTGACTGCACCACAGAGTGGCATCACGTCTGTTAAGTTTAAAGGAAAATATCTTCGTGCACGTTCAGAAAAAAGGGCGACGTATTATGTGTCGCACGACAATTGCTCCAAGAAAAACTGTATTCGTTAATATAGACATAGGAAAAAAAAAGTGCCAAAAAAAAAGTGCCAAAAAAAAAAAAAGCCGAATAATAAAGTAAATACAAGAGATAAAGATGTAAATATATCATTTACTTTTATATCGGTTTATATTAAATATAAGAAGAAGAAAAACAAAGGAATACATAAGTTAATTTACCTATGATAAAATGGGGCAGGGTCTATTTAATCATCGTGATGTATTATATTGTAATTTGTCTATAGGTATACCCATATTTATACGTTAACAGCGCCCTTTACATATTTATAAAAGTATTTGGATTTACCGTTCAAAGAGAAGGATCGGTTTCCAACAAGAGGCGGTTGAGAATGTCAGCAAAGTCATTGGAATCATCTAGAAATATACCTGCAGATGTTTCGTCGTGGAAATTAAAGCCTACGCTCAGTTATTGTACCTGATTGAAACCAGTTCTACAAGTTCATCATTTCCACTAGTCAATTAATAGAAATAGAGATTTATCTACGCAAAAATTTCATTTTTCCCGTTTTGGAATAATAAATTATGTTTATGGTGTTCATTATTGGATAGTTGAGTTATTGACTTAATTGTTATAAGCTCTAGATCTTGATCCCCTGGAAAAGGATATAATCTACTTATAAATTTACTTTGTGTTGGAAAGTAATTAATATCTTTTTTTAAAAGTGAAAATTAAAGTTTTATATCCAATCATGTTGATTAGGCTGGAAAATGACACTATAGTTACAACAGGATATTATATAGAATGTTTGATCTTACATACCATATTTACTTTGCAATATATACTTGTTACATTAATTCAATACGATAGCTTGCACGGAAAAAAAAAAAAAAAAAGAGTAGCTATAGGTACTTCAAAAGGAATACTACTGAGACAAATGCGATCAAATTCCCAGAAAACCATTTATAATATACAACATTCTGTTAATATAATATTTCATTATTGATCTACCCGGCATAAATGGTCTTTTTAATAAATTATGCAAATTGAATTATGGGGGGTTTTTTTTTTGCTTAAGTTGACTTGACTAGTCAATTAATGTGAAATGTACAACATAATTTGCACTGGCGCAAATTGGTGTCGTGAGCAATGTATGTTATGTTTTAAAATAAAGAAAATTTTGTAATATTTGAAAAAAAAAAATGGCTTATAAAAGGAAAATATAACGTATGAAAAAGATATAACGTAAAAAAAAAAAAAAAAAAAAAAATTACATACAATTTTCATGTGCAATAAAATAAAATAAATGGGGAAAATACCAGCATTTCTTTTAAAGAAGGACAATGCATGTGAGGAAAATAAAAACTCAGTCTCATGTTCCTGATATTATGGTTACCCAAAAACTGTTGTTTTAGCCCCACATTTAATAAGGAATTCTTAATTGTTACAAAACTGATTTATCCTATTTGCATATTTTACGTTATATATGTGTATACATCCTTGTTTACTAAACGACGTTGAAAGGAGAAGGGGATACGATTGTATGGCGCATGTGATGACGGCATCGTCGAATTACAATAGTCCCCCTCACTTCATGTGATGTCTTTTCTGACTTGGTGTATATAAAAAATGCCATATTAACTATTGTACCCTTGATTGGGGGACAGGGTGCAGATCATATAAAAAAAAAAAAAAAAAAAAAAAAAAAAAAAAAAACTATAAATATTATAATTCTCTGCCTTTTTTTTTTCCCCTTTTTTTATTTTTATTTTTCTCACACTTACGTACAGACACACACAAAAAAAAAAAAATGATATCAACACCACATGAAGAAAAAATGATAGGTGAACCATTACTATCGGAAAACGTAGCTAATGTAGTGACAGCCGTTTCGTTAGCTACACGAATTTCACTTCGATGCTCTTCATTATTTTTGGACGCATTATTTGAAGCAGCGAAATATGGTACTTCACTCTCACTGGGAATAACCAGGAACACTTTAACTAATGCACTTGTTACAGCAAAAAACTTACACAGTAATGATCTTTTATTATGTTCTTCGAAACAAGAACGAGAAAGGTATACCAGAGAAAAAAAAAAGATTTATACATATAGTGTATATATTAATTTTTTTTTTTTATTCATATACAAATATAAAAGACTAATTAATTACAATAGCCTATTTATGAAAGTACTTGAAAAATATACAAATATTGGACTTTACATTGTTAGTCACACTTTTTCATTGGCTGAATTATTTGCCATGTCAGGCTTACAGTTTACTTCAAGAACTATTCAATCCAGTTTAAAGGTAAAAATATCTTTTTATGGTTAATAAGTTTGATAGATTACTTATAGTATTTATATAGGCTGCAGAAGAATCAGTTCGTATAGTAGACGGTATTTTTGGAGCCAATGATACATCTAGAGCCATCGCTTCGTTTATAACACTTTTACACCGTGAACTCGAACAAGATCCCGACTTTGTATTATCAAAATCCGGCAAAGTAACTATTTTAGCAGGCCTTACCAAAGCTTTAACGATATTCGCGGTCTTACAAAATGTGACACATAAAAGAATGATGAAACAAATTCCCATGACTATTCTTTGGGAAGGATTGGTTACAGATGAAAAAGAAGATTTAGAAACAGATAAAATTATACAATTTAAGAAGAACAAGACTACAGCACCAGTAACGACAAAAAATAAATTAAGTGATGATACCCTAATTATTCAAGAATTAAATGCTCTATTACGAAAAGAAGACTCTAATAATAATAATATGTATAATGTCACTACTCAAACAACTTGTATTACCACAAAAACAACTACTATTTGTCCTATTGATTCCATCTATAATAAAAAGATAATAGTCAAAACAAACGAAGAAGAAAATGGTTCATTTCTAGCCACTTTATTAGATCAAGAAAACAAGGACCCACAATTTATTATAAGTGCATTATCAGAAAAGAGAAGAAAGAGAAAAGTAGAAAGACAAGAGGACCTCAATTTGCGTTTAAGTGATGTATTACCAACCACCGAAAGAAGATATTCATCACCTGCTCAACCAACACGACAACGCCATGCATCTATTTCATCTTCTTGTGTGGTTACTACTACTACTAAAGATACGAAAAAGCGATCCAACTCAATCTCTAGTTGTACTAGTTTATCCATGACAACTAGCTATAATACGCCTATACCCTCACCGTCTACCAGTAGTATATCACATGAAGAAGAAATAATGTATTATGATCATGGTTGGAACTTCCCTAAAGATCACATTATAAACAATATTGAACACTTTATGAGATATGCTAGTGCAGCCTACGGTGAATCTTTTATGCGTATCTTGGGTATTGGAGATATTCCAACTATCTTACCTAATTCACATCATCATCACCCAAATCATCATGTATTTGCTCACCATACTGGTAATTCTGTTGAAGATATTTTGTTATCGAGTTATACCGATAGATCGCCATTACATTTACATAACCCATCTATTCATGCTCTTGTTCATTATGTGACTGTGGATCATGCATCCAAAGCGATTGTACTAACATGTCGTGGTACATTAGGCTTGAGTGATATCTTGACTGACTTGAGTATGGATTATACAGAATTTAGTTTACCAACCGATCAAGACCGTATCTTTAAAGCTCACAGTGGTATGTTGGATGCTGCTCAGCTCTTATCAAAACCAAAAGGAAAAGTGTATCAAAAGATTAGACAAGGTTTAGAAAGCTACCCCGAGTATGGACTTGTGCTTTGCGGACATTCTTTAGGTGGAGGAGTAGCCAGTTTATTATGTGTTTTATGGAGTCAACAAATTATAAACAAATCAAGTGATTTGGTTTTATTACAAGATAAACAGCAAGGTTCATTAAATCCTTCATTTGTTACCTCTCATCAATCAGGACTTCCGGCTGGTAGACCTATTCATTGTTATGCTTATGGTCCACCCTGTGTTATGTCGTTATCACTAAGCAACTATTGTTCTGGATTGGTTACCTCCGTTGTCCATGGTTACGATATCGTCAGTAGTCTTAGTTTAGGACTTTTAAAAGATTTTAAAAACGTAGCAACCAGTTTACACGCAGAACCAGATATAACAGAAGAAATCATTTCTCGTGTGGTTGGTAGACTTCAAAAGAAGAAGAAACAAGAAGACGAAGATGATACAGAAGAAATAAACGAAGACGATCAATGGTTTTGGGCAATTATTAAAACCATGCGAGCTGATATGAATTCAGAAAAGATGTATCCACCAAGCACTGTTTATTTAATTGAAACTGTACCTCATGTAAATCAACAACATAAAGTGGTTTTATGTCGCTGTGAAGATGTTGAAGCAAGGTTTTCTGAAATCGTTTTCACTCGTACCATGTTTATGGACCATTCTCCTCTCATGTACGAAAGAGCCATTAGAAAATTATGTCGAGGTTTTAGTAATGAACAATAAAAAAAAAGGATTCATTTCCCATCCCACTTATTTACTTTTTTTTTTCCTTTGCCTCCCCACCCCCCATCTCCTTTTTTTTTATTTTCTTTTTTTTTTTACAAGGAGTTCCGGTTCGAGCAAAAAGAAGTCTTGATTAAATAATAACAAATTGATTGGATATAATTAAAATACCGATATTTTTTCCTATAAATTAAACTAGAATCTCATTTTTGCTATATTACTATTCTTTTTTCGTAATTTGATTTTTTTTTTTTAAAAAAAAAAAATAAGAGAAACACAGGGGAAAAGTTTTAAATTTTTAAACGACGTAATCCCTAAGCGCACCCTTTGTTTTTTTTTTTTATAAACGCCTACAGCTGAAAAAGGAAACCCTTTTTATTATAAACACCGACATAAACAAACGCAAATACAAAGAAAAAAAAAAACCTCCTTTTTTTGCATCATTTTTATACTGCAAAGAAAAAAAGATGGATTTGTCAAGCATGCTTAATGGATCTACTTCAAAATCAAACAATAGTAGTAGAAGGAACAGTACCGTAAACCCTCCACCACAAAATCTACCTTTGAGTAAAGCGGTAAGTTTTTTAATTATAAAAATAGGAGAAAAAAAAGAGACAACAAATAGAGAGAGATTTTTTTTTTTTTTATATGAAAAACAAAGGTCACAAAAAATTTATTTTTTTCTGTATATATTTTTTTTTAGCCTATATATCAATTAGGTGCATCTTTACAATTAGCTATTACTAAAGATAATGTTAACACAACTCAACAAAGAGGTATGGAATCCTCAACAAATCCTTTACCTTTAAATGGTTTGTTATCATCTCCTTTTCGTCCCAGCGGTAGTTCCAACCAATCACCTAGAACAGCGGGTAAAATACATATACACACATTATTTTTAAATATAGTAAAATGCTAATCAATTAAAATAGTTTCTCCTACCTCTACCCCACCAGCTAACTTAACTAACACCACCGTATTTGGACCATCCTTATGCCAAAATCCCAACCTCTGGAACCCGAAACTATCTCTTAAACTCGTGATGAAAGAACAACCATTAATGTTAAAACCTACCAAACGTACAAAATACAACAACAACAGTGATGAAGACACTAACAACAATCTTGAAGTTCAGCTAAAGACGCACGAAGTATTTTACCGCGGCGATGAACCCAAAGTATTATTAGAAGACATGTACGAGATCCAAGGCGCTTATCCACGTGGCTTCTTTGTCATTATGGCCAAACGAAACATTCAACACAACTTTGTGTTTACATACCCTGATAACTATTGGTTTGAAGACCTGTATGGATTACGTAAGAGTGCTTATGTTGGTATGCGTACAGCTGAAGGAGAATTGTATGAATTACATTTAAAGCCATCGAGAGATAAGATGTGGTTATTTGGGTACTTGATTAAACACGTTGATATGATTCGTATTGTAAAAGAATCCATGAATGAAATTATCTATCAAAGAAAGTTACCTCTGGTATTGGATTTAGATGATACGTTGGTTAGACTAGTCGGTGAAGGAAATGAAAGATATGTACCTGAAGTTGATATACCCAAATGTATGGATCGTGTTGCTGTATTAAAAGATGGTAGAAGAGTGGTTCTTACTGAAAGAGTACATGAATTTCTTGAATGGGCTCAAAACTTGTATGACATTTCTGTCTGTTCACTTGGGTAAAAGTTTATTAATATTTTGTTTATATATATATATACAATGTACTAACCCGTGCAAAAAAAAAAAAAAAAAAAAAAAAAAAAAAAAAATTATAGTGACCAGAATTATGTAGAAAATGTAGTATGTGCACTTGATCCTCAAAGAACAAGAATTCGAGGTATTCTGTATTCAGCACGTAGTGAACATGATTACATTAAAAAATCACCAGATCCAGGGCGACCACCAAAGGATCTTTTAGCGCTTTATTCATTTTGTGCACTTAAAGATAAATCGATTGGATCATCATTTTCGTTACCACTTATTCTAGATGATGAGACACGAATGTGGCCCTTAGAGCAACACGATAATATCATCGAAGTCAAAAATCAAGCTAATATCCCAGTTTGGTCTGTATCTTTATTCCCTGTAGTTAAAAACACTTTAACTTTTGTACATCAAGAATTCTTTCGTCAGTTTGATATTTGGTATGCAAAATCTCAAGAGGCTGAACAATACGGTGCTCCCTTTACGCGTTTACCTCCAAGTGCCATCGCTATTTACAAGACATACCTTCGTCATCTCTTACGAGATATGATTGCTGATCCTCCAAAGTCAGACCCTGAATCTGATGATTCAACCTCTTCATAATAATTTCCCCATTCTATCTCTCTTTCCCTTACTTTTTGTAATATAAACAAATCATATATACACAAATACAAACAGTTTACTTTCCTTATTTATGCCTTTGTCTATCTTCAAAAAGTTATTTAGCGCTCTTTTAATATGTTCCCCATCCATCCCCCACAACAAAATTACACACTGTCTTTTTTTTTCCCAAGAAAAATATACACACATTTTTTTTTTTTTTTTTGATGATTCAACCGAATAGTTTACCAAAAGAAGTCTTGGTCACCATCTTTCATCACCTGAGTGACCGAGAATTTGTACGGTCCTGTGCACTTGTCTGTAAACACTGGCAAGATGCCGTCAACACATCGTTATATAACAATGGCCAAGATGTCAATTTTTTTTCTGACCAAGATTTAACCAACTTCCTTTCACTCAAGACAGCTACTGGTAAATACATCAAGTCTGTCCACTTGTATCTTTCATGGAAGGATATAGCGCGGTGTATTTACATGATGGACTTGTTAGCCGACCGATTGCCCAACCTAGAGAAAATAGTAGATACAAGTTGTAATGTCAATGGCCTCATGTGGATTCTAAATGACAAGATTAGACATCCTACGCGTTGGCCAAAATTAAATTATATTGGTTCACCTATGACTCCTTCCTGTATTGAATTTTATAACGCTTGCGTTTTAAAATATGCAGGTTCCCTAACTTCGTTACAAATCGCAGATCAAACGTATAATTATGTATCGGAATCTATTTATGAACAAGAGTATTTAGCATTATCAAAACGATTGAATGATTTTCCTCGTTTAAAGAATCTGATACTGATGAAGCAATCGAATGGTGAGAGTATTGAGACTTTTGATAATATGTTGCAGAAGGATACGTTAGAACATGTGACCTTAAAATTATACGGCAGACCAAACATAACTACTGTGCCACTTGACCTGAGTACCGTTACTCCTTTACCTCAAGTCTCCACTCTTGTCATGACATGTTTACCAGCAAACGATGATTCACTTTTATATATTATGCACAAATTTTGCACGCCTAAAAAAATTATTTTTGATATCACAGGCCAAATATACAAGATGGAAGGCAATTTTAAATTTCAAGATATTGATAAACCCAGTCAATGCTATACAGCACCCGTTGTTGCTAAATTTCTCAAGTACATTATGAATATACCTACACGCCAATTGGATAGATTTTACTTGTCTGATACAATGCAAGTTTTTAGTCATTTACCCACTGTACTAGACACCTTGAGGATTCGATATGCTAAAAGAGAAGAATATGAACCTTATGCAGAGATGTCACTTGATTTATCCTATGATGGTACAGCAACCAAAGATTTTTTAATAACGTCTAAATCTCCTATCGAATTTCGTATCCTGGACGATACATTACATTCACGTATTATTGATGTATTCGGTAGTTTTTTCAAGAGATTACATTTGATAGAAGCACCCGTTTTTGAACCAATGGGTAAAGGACATTACTTGGATCAAATATTTCACCGTTGTAATAATCTTGAAGTATTGTTATTATCAAGTCATGCCATTCAACAATGTAATCCCGTAGCTGGGAGATCTCTTTCCATCACCCAATTATCACTGCGAAACATGGTACTTGCTAACCAAATTTTCCCAGAACTGTCTGTTCGATTACCTAGATTATCTCGCCTCATCTTATGGAACTGTAATTATTCAGATTATAACGGAAAACCGAAAGAAAACAGGCAAGTGATGATTGATATGCCTTACACGTCACTTTCGTCCTTGGTTATCTGTAACGTATTCGATACCGATAACAGAGAGCAACGTCGCGACGTTTTATTCAAGATTTGTACATTAAAGGGTGAAAAGTTTTTTAACGCTATTATTAATGGAGTTAATGGAACTGAGCCATTAGAATTAGATAATATTCTATACAAGAGTTTATTAGCTTCTACTCTCACTGTAAATTATGTTATTTGTGCTAAATCGATTGATTCTATTGATTTTCATGCAAATGATAAAAAGTGTCCTATTGTATTATAAATAAAAACATTTATATCTTTGAAATGTTGCCAATTGTAACACCTCCATCTACTGTAATTAATGCGCCATTGGTATAATTTCCAGCACGAGAAGCAAGGTAGATACATGTACCTGCAATATCTTCTGCGGATCCGATACGACCAACAGGAACCTTGGAGATAATGACATCGCCAAATGCATCTAATGTAGCCTTCATCATTTTCGATTGAAATGGACCTGGTGCGATAGCATTGACCAAAATACCTTCTTCGCCTAGTCTTCCAGCTAAATGACGAGTGAGTTGATGAAGGCCTGCTTTAGAAGCAGAATAAGCGTATGTTTCCTGCACAGGAGCCTAGAAATACTAGGCGTTAATACAATTGTTATTATCTATAAAAAAAAAATACTTGCTCGGATTCCGTCAACTGAACCGATATTGATGACAGAAGAAGGATTAGAAGTTGTAGCCTTTGCCTTTAATAATTCATAGCAGCTATATAAACAGAGTAAATATTTGTAAAAGGTAGCTATGTATATATAAAACTTACGCTTGAGTAAGAGAAAATACTCTTTTCAAGTTCAAGGTAACAATTTTATCGAACGCTTCATCAGGATAATCAGAGAATGTCTCGCCCCAAGTAGCACCTGCGTTATTTACCAAGACATCCAAATCTGAAAATAAAAATAAATAAAGGCATTTATATATATTAATTATAACACTTTACGGTCTTCTTTCTTGGATAATTCGGCAACTAAACGATGCACTTCTTCTAATTTTGCTAAATTGGCAGGAATAGAAATACATTGACCAGGCCCTTTTAAGCTCAGTTCTGCAGCGACCTTTTCACATGCCTCTACTGAGCGACTTGAGATGTAGACTTTAGCTCCAGCTGCAACAAAACCCTATTTTTTTTTTTCTTATTTAGCCTTTCTTTTTTTACTTGTTTAAATAACTTACTGTGGCAATCATTTCACCAATACCTCTGGAACCACCTGTTACTAAAACAACCTACCGAAAATATTCACCTTAGATTTTTTTTATAATAATTATTTAGATTATTTACTACCTTTCCTTTTACGTCAAATAACTGATTATAATTCATTTTTTTTTTTGAAATAAAAAAAAAGAAAAGGGAAAAAGAAACAAGTTTATTTATTTTATTTATTAAGGGGAAAAAAAGCGCAGTTTAAAATGATTTCTTTTTGGTGTAATTGCAAATGATCTTAAAGAGGCAAACTTATATTTTTTTATTCATCATCAATACGCTTGATAAGAGCATCAATAACCTATTTATTAAGAAGAAGAAAAAAAAAAAAAAAGAAAAAAAAAAAGAAAAGAAAAAAAAAAAAGTTCCCGCGTAAATGTAAGAAAAAAAAAAAATATACATATAACTCAAAAAATTGCACTTACTAAATCAGGTCTCTTTTTTCTAACTAAATCAATACTGTGAAGAGATACAACATCATCCTTCCTAAAAAAAAAAAAGATAATTATATGCAGACATTAAATAAAAAAAATATTACAAATATATTCATACACATAAATTTCCTTTACCATTTGACAGCACAATGAAGAGGTGCGCCCTTCATTTCTCTACCAATATACTCAACCTTTACTGCTAACTCATCCCAATCACGCAAAGGATCAGTACCAAAAGACTCGTCAAATATAATCGTATCGGGTGGATTTGTTTCATTTGTTTCCATATCTTCTAAGGCTGGACTAACAGAGCTTCTCTTACTCTTCTTGTGTTGTTCAGTAAAGTAGTCAGTGTATGTATTACGAGTACGTTTTCTAGACTCTACATCCTCTTCGTCAACAGCTTTATCCTTTCCCTTCAAACTAATAGGATCGATAACATTTTGTTTATTTTTTGTTGGTAAATTATGATTGGATGCATCACTATACGAGTCTGAAATTTTAGATTGTTGCAATGCAGTTGATGATGAAAAAGAACTAGTAGAAGCCTGTTTATCAGATTCGATCCTTTTATTGGTTGAAAAGAATGAGACGAGGGTAGGCTTACTGTCTACAGGTTGCAAAGTAGGTGAAGAAGGAGGTGAAGGTGAAGCCGTAATAACTTTGGCAACTTTAGGTGTGGGTGACGATAATATAATAGGATTCTTTTTCTTGGACTGTAAAGTTTCAAATAATACTCTGTCCTTATCCGTCTTGGGTAAGTTACTCCAATATTGTGCAAGAATATCGAAAGCAAACCTAAAATAAACAAGCATAAATTTC
The DNA here is from genome assembly GCA_025201345.1 of Thamnidium elegans. Classification (NCBI taxonomy): domain Eukaryota; kingdom Fungi; phylum Mucoromycota; class Mucoromycetes; order Mucorales; family Mucoraceae; genus Thamnidium; species Thamnidium elegans. Next base: position 1,287,751 of record JAIXMG010000001.1, on the reverse strand, counting down.
TTCTTTTAGTATAAACTAGTTTCTACTTCTTTTTTTTATATATATAAAAGAAAGGTTACATTACACATCCTCTTCTTTTTCCCAAGTGTTGTCAGTTTCAGCATAATTCAACCATTTGATATAATACTTGAAAGTCTATATAAACCTTTTTGTTTTAGTTTTATTAATGTTCATCTTTTTTTTTACATGTATAATATAACCTTGGTGTTTTTAACTTTAACGATCTTGTGTCCAATGATCTTTTCTACTTCGTATTCTTCTTCTTCCAAAGGAACCAGGTCTAAATTATCTTTACTCATTATAAATATTAAGAGAGTAAAAAAAGAGAAAGAAAAAAAGAAGTAGTCAGTTAAATAACCGCGACTTATATAAAAATAAAAAAAAAAAAAAAAAAATAAAAAAAACGCGATGAAAAAAAATGGAATGATTTAAAAAAAGGTACATAAGCCACATAAATATACATGAACTTATACAAATCGCGACCACATATTTTCCCTCTCCTTTATTTTATTCCCCTCTTCTTTTTATTTAATGCAAAGATTACATCCAGAACAACAACACTCTTCATTAGGGATAAGTAAAGCTTTAAATGAAGAAGTGCGGCTGCTTCAAGAAGGAGAAAGAACCGGTACGGGACAAGTTAGAAAGTCTTTAACTGACAACAATTTTAAAAGAGTACCAACAAAGGAAGCAAATATATTTACTTGGACACGCTTTATGATATCCCTGTACTATAATAAAGTATATTTTATAAAAGTCTTTATTATTATTATTTTTTATTTTGTGATGAATTTATATATTATATGTATTATATATTTAGTTGGCTGTCAATATGTTTGGTTTTTTAACAGGTTGGTCATGGTTTAACAGGTAAGAAAAAGGTAATAAATAAATAAAAACGAGTTTAATACACGCACATACACACATGCATACAAAAAAAAAACAGGAGAGAATCTTAAAATATTTCTTGTAATAGAGTTGATCAGTATATTATTTTAGGCGCTTTACCAACACCATCTCAAATAAAGCGTTTGCATAAAGAAGAAAAAGTAGATGTTGTAATCAATATGTGCTCCGAATTTCCTGGTTATGAGAAACTCTATAAGGAGCTAAATATCACTCAAATAAGATTAGAAACACCTGATTTCTGTATACCCTCACTTGACTCAATTGAAAGCGGTATAAACCAAATCGTTGCTTTAAAGCAACAATTACCCAAGAGTAGCATCTATCTCCACTGCAAAGGTAAGAAAAAAAACTGAATAGTTTTATTTAATGTAAATCATTTTTATATATCATTGTTTATAAGCTGGAAGAGGTAGAAGTGCAGCTATAGCTATTTGTTATTTACTAAGAACCTATCAAATGGATTTATCTCAATCACAACAAATGCTTTTAAAAAAGAGGCACCAGGTTAGTTACACACACACACTACATATAAAATGAATACTCTCTTTTTAACATTTTTATAAAATAGGTCGATAAAGATTTATGTCAAACAGATGAAGTAAGATTGTTTTATAAAAACACTCTATCTGATATCGAAATAGGTAGATACACTCGAGAACCATGTAATGAATAAAGAAAAACCTTCGCTATTCTACCAATCTCCTTCTTTTTTTTTTTAGTATGTAGCTCCAGGTTTTGTTAAAACACCAGAGTGCACATACAGATATTTTTTTTCCTAGCGAACCCTTCTCGGCAGTAATTAAAGTAAATGTGAAAACCACGGTTAAAATATTATTTATAAAGGACGTGTACGTTTTATTAGAAAAGAATGGACCAAGTAAATCCAAACCCGTCTTATCTTATTGGGTTAATTTAAGGATAGACGACGTTACTATTGAGAAAAGTCTAATCACCTACATCCTCCTCATCCTCATCCGTCCTCATTGGTATGTCAATGATACCACCAATGCGGAAAATAGCGAAACCGGTTGTTGATAGGCGTTCATGCACTTGGAGCAGGACGTATACGTTGAGTGTTGTTGTTGTACAAGCATAAAACTGATCACTGTCAATAACGTATATATCCGCAGAGGAATCTAAAGGATGGATTAGATTTAGATAGCACATAAACGAAACTATTACGTCTTTATGCGCAACTTACCCAGAGATTGGAATAATGGTAGTTTAATAGTGCTTGAGTCTCCGTCATAATTGTTCAGTACAATGTCCAGTTGAATGATTCCATTTAAAACTAGTTTTTATTTTTATTTTTGTCATGAAGAAGAACAGTATCCTTTTGTATGAACATAAAGAAAACAAGAACGCTAGAAAAAAGCAGAATATGAAATGACTATAAGATATAGTTAAGCTCCTTTAAGAGGTGCACATATATAAAAAAAAATTACTTACTGTTATATTTATTCTTAAAAAAAAAAAAATAGAACACTTATTAGGTTGATCTATTTAATTATTTTACATACGTTCCTACCTGTTTCACGCCAGAACGTTCAATACGTTACACTTTTTTATCTGCCTGAGCGCGTAAATATTTTTTTCTACCTCTTTATTAATAACATTGTCTTGGTGAAGCCAACTTAAAATTTAATAAATAAAAGGTGCTCATAATAATGAACGAAAGAACTATATGAATATAATGTCTGTAACAAGTACACCCTTTTAAAAAAACGGTGGTCGCATTATATGTATAAAGATTGTGGGGGGCGCATTATTAAAAATTGTTCAGGGAGGCGACATTTCATTCGTTTTAAAAACTGCGACAATTTTTAAGTGCAACTATAGTTTTTAGCAAAGTATATAAATAAGAGTAGTAATCTCCTTTTTCAACTGCCCCCCCGCATTTTTATTTTATTTTTACTTTTTTTTTTTCGTTCTTTAATGTCAAAGTTAGAAAGTATCGAGTCAACTTACTCTCGAGTAGCTCAAGATTGGAACACGCCCATTACTCATTCGGGACAATGGTTTAAAGACAGTTACGGCCGTACTTTACTTATGAGAGGTATTAACGTCTGTGGTTCTTCCAAGTTGCCCACTAGTCCTTACGCCGGCTCTACTCATCTATATGACGACATATTGTTTTGGGACCACCGTAACGTAAGCTTTGTAGGTAGACCTTTTCCTTTAAACGAAGCGGACGAACATTTTAGTAGGTTACGTGCTTGGGGTTTAACTTTAATTCGATTTTTGGTGCCTTGGGAAAGTATCGAACATTCAGGTCCGGGGTTATATGATGAAGAATACATTGAATACTTGCGTAGTTTGATTGAATTGATGCCAAAGTATGGATTAAAGTGTGTTATTGATCCTCATCAAGATACGGTAAAGTTTTAATTCATTTTAATTTTTTCTATTTGCTAATATTCAATTATCATAGTGGTCTAGATTCTCTGGTGGTTCCGGTGCTCCTGGTTGGACATTTGAAGTAGCTGGATTGAACATTAAACACTTTAAAGAAACAGGTGCTGCCTATGTTCATAATACAAATGCTGTACCTGGAGACCCACTTCCTATGGTAAAATTATTTTTATCTGTATTGATAAACTATCTTCTAAAAAAAAAAAAAAATTCATTTAATCATATATAGGTATGGCCAACCAATTATACTAAACTCGCATCATGTACTATGTTCACACTGTTCTTTGCTGGAGATACATTTGCACCTAACAGAAAATATGAAGGAAAATCCATTCAGCAATTCTTAAATGATAGTTTTATAAACGCATATCAACATTTAGCAACCAGATTAGTTGATTTAGAGTCAGTACTCGGATTTGAATTTATGAATGAACCACATCCGGGGTACATTGGTTTAAACCACCTGCAAGAATTTGATCCCATTGTAAATTTGATCTTTGGCGACTCACCTAGTCCATTACAATCATTTGCTTTAGGTGACGGTATTCCACAAACTGTTGGTGTTTATATTAAATCATGGCCTTTTCCCACCAAAAAATCCCATGACCGTGTCATTAATGCCAGCAAGACTTCTGTTTGGTTAAACAATGATTGTATTTGGAAACAACATGGTGTTTGGAAAGTAGATCAAGCCACCGATAAACCCGTATTAGTAGACTCCAATTACTTTTCAAAGCATCCTGTCACTGGTGATAAAGTTTCTTTTTATGACGATTTTTATGTGCCTCTTGTCAACCGGTATGTAAAAGCAATTCAAACTGTTAAACAGGATTGGTATTGTTTAGTGGAGCCATTGGCAAATGAGGCAAGTTAAACTTTTTTTTTTTTTATGTACGCTGACTAACTGGTTTTTTCGTTTAATAATAATAGAGAGCACCTGTTTATAAGGAGACTGATCACCACCATAACGTCGTATTCTCACCTCATTGGTATGATTTAAACTGTGTTTTCTATAAAAAGTTTAATGGAAAAATCACACATGATGTACAATGTCTTCAACGTGTAAAGTATATTATATAAATTAAATGCAGACACTGCAAATTATTCTAATTTTGAAAATAGGGTGGAAATGTTATTAGTGCCACATACTTTGGCCAATCCGGAGCAAAAAAGAATTACCGTGGACAAATCAAGAACATTAAACAAGATGGATTAAGGGACATGGGAGACAAACCCTGTATCCTAGGTGAAGTTGGTATTCCTATGGACTTGAATGATAAATTGGCTTTTACAGATAACAATTATACAAGTCATGTCAACTTTTTAGATGCAGTTATCTATGCTCTTGAGACAAACTTGATGAATTTTACACTTTGGAATTATGATGTTTGTAACGATCATGAGTACGGTGATCATTGGAATGGTGAAAACTTTTCCATTTATTCAGTCAAGAAAGCCAAACGAGATTATTTGGAACATGATGATGGCAATAGTAAATTATCTAAAAAGCACCTGTATGACGGAGGAAGAGTATTAGAAGCAGTCTTGGTAAGGAATATCTTGATAAATTACATTTGTATAAAAAAAACTAACTCACTTCTTTAATAATAATAAAAAAAAGCGTCCTTATGCTTCCAAGATCGCTGGTACACCTATAGAATCAGAATTTGATTTAAAGAATATCAAGTATACTTTTTCATTTATACCATTTACGAAACAACAACAAACAAAATTACAAGAGAGATACAATTTGATAGACAGAAATGCTTGTACCACCGAAATATTTGTACCTTATTTCCATTTTGGTGGTAAACCATTAAATATTCAAATCAACGTAGGTGAATGCGATTACGATGAAGAGAAGCAAACATTATATCATACTTATGACCGTGAGAGTATGGTTGATAATACTATTATTACTATTTCACTGAGTATTTGTATGGACCAACCTTCTTCATGCACTATCATGTAGTATTTACCCTACTACCAAAAAAGTCCCTTCTTTGAAAGTCCGGTTTTAAAAACTATTCCCCCCCTCCTTTCTCTCTCTTTTCTCTCTCTCTCTCTTTTCTCTGTTATATATACATATAGATAAACAATGAGCAAAGTAATAATAATAATAAAAATAGTTTTACAAAAACAAAAAACAAAAATTATCGTATTAAAAAATAAATAGGGACCTTATGTATCACCTTCCACAGGGGCACGAAAAGTAGGCGGTTTAGCTAGCGCAACACGTTCGCCAAACGTCAGTAACGTATTTTCTCGTGTTCGTAAAAACAGTACAAGTGCTTCCTCATCTCATCACCATCGCTTACAAAGACTTTCTTCTTGTGAAGACTGGGACGAAGAAAATATAGGTGAAACTTATGCACCACACTTGATATCAGAATACTTTAAAAAATATGAACTTATGACAGAATTGTAAGTTTGTCTTTCTTTTTTTTTTTAAAAAAAAAAAAGTTGTATTAAAAAAAAAATCCGGTTAGTATCAATTTGAAGAATCCAAATCATTGCCCATTAGGCATTTATATTATGCCTTCTTCCGAAAACTTAAACGGTAAAAAAGAAAAAAATGCATGACATATATATATATATATTCCTACTAATTATTATTACTTCTTTAAAGTTTGGTACGGTGTACTATTTGTTCATCAAGGTTATTACAGATCAGGAGCATTTAAATTCAGAGTAGCCATTCCCGAAAGTTATCCAGAGTATCCACCAGCTGTCACATTTATGAGCGATATGTTTCATCCTCTTGTCGATGGGGGCGGTAACCTTTCCATCTCACAACAGTTTCCTACTTGGAGACCCTACGAAGATTATATATTTCATGTCTTACACTATATAAAAAACATCTTTAAAAAGGCTGTTCTCGATAGATTAGTAGATAAACATTGTCATAACAAGGAAGCTTATCGATTGTAAATATATATATATTATACACACAAAAAATTCTTTATTTTTAATCGATTTATTATTTACAATAGGTATAGAACTGATGCAAATATATTTGGAAAATTAGCTCAGCAATGCGCTCAACTGTCAATCACCGAATCTTATTTATTTGACCATTTTCCGGATGATAATATGATCAAGTTCTCTCCAATAAGCGAAGGAAAATATGGTACGTACGTAAAACAATTGTAAATATTTATACAAATATGTAAATTATCATTTTTAGAGGATATACGAGCACAGATATTCAAAAGTACAGTGACAATTACAAAACCTATCGATGAAACCGAACATCTTTATCATGAAGAAAAGGAAACAGACATTGTAAATATGTCATTAGAGGTACGTTCATTCCTTTTAAAAGAAAAAAAAACTAAAGTCGTTAATATCAATTTTTCCGTGTAGGATTATAATAAAACAACAGCAACCATTGAATAAAAATCGGACAGCTGAAATTTTTCACTAAACCCCAGTCACCTTGTGACCTCTCTTCCCCCTAGCTAAATTTTTTTTTCTTCTTTTTCTTATAAAAAAGCAATACCCTTACCTTTAAAGTTTTCTTTTTTCTTTAAGCAAACAATAATATAAAAGGTAAGATATAACATTTATAATCTCAAAAAGAGAAAAGTTTTTTTTTTTTCAAAAAAGAAAAAGACGGAAGATATAAAGCTAAAGATGATACTCAAAGACATTTGCACGTCAGTCTGATCTTCATGAAGACTAAATAGCTATACCCAAATTACTGAAAACTTTATATCTTGTTTCTTTTCTATTTAAAAAAAAACTTTTTTATTCTTTTAATAACTTTGATACTAATTCTATTCATTTTTATTAGATTTTCTAAAAAGGGTTCTTGACTTTTTTTATTATATTCTCTTTTGTTTAATAAATATTACTTTTTCACTAAAACTACCAGTCTATTTTTTATTTATTTGATGTATTAAATATTTTCTAAAGAAGTAACTATTTGGTATAAGTCTTTTTTATTCACTTAATGTCACTTTGCAACAAAATGCAACTGTGGCTTCAAGCACTTGTTACTTTTTCATACGTTTTACTCTCGTTTCCTTGAACAATCATATATTAATTTACGTGACAAATTTACTTTTATAAAAAAATTCATTTTGACAGTTATTGCTGCAAAGGAAATCTCTTGGTGTTCGCTCTATTTAGGCAAAAAAAAAAAATGTGTGGCATATTTTTTTTTTCTTGCATGAAACAAGTTGTAGTAGTATTCTGTTTATCTTACAGACTGTTCAATGCTCAGAGTTATTTTAATCGCTGAGGATTTAGTTTATTATAGGTAATCTCTCATTGGTATTTTTTTATTTTCATTAAATCCTTAAATTGGTAGTGGAAACACTGTAAAAGTATATCATTGTTCACTTGGGAGTAAAACTAATAATAATGTTTCAATTAAGAAATAAAAAGAGGGGATGTGGGGAAGTATCATAAGGTTTGTTAGTTAAAACGAACAAATTCACACAAGGTCATTCTCTTATACCCAAATCTATTCGAAATAACATTTGTAAAAAAAACCGTGGGGACCAAAAACATGTCAATAAAAGTATACAAAACTAATATGGAAATTGAAGCTACTAGTCATCATTTAATTGTACGTATCGGGTATAAAATATTATGATTGGCTCATTTTTAAAATTAAACTAAAAAAAAATCACGCGTACTTATATAAAAATCCCAATTATTTCTATTTTTTTTTTTTTTTTCATTACTCTTTTCACTTCAAAAAGTTTTATATAAAAAATGTCTGATATCGTTGTTCCCGGATTCCAAAGCTCTGAACTTATGGCTGATTTGAGTAAGGCTTTTGCTGATTTCTCTCCCGAGGAAAGACAAAAGTTGATCAAGCAGGTAAAAAAAAAAAAAAAAAAATATTAAAAAAAAAATGGTTATACTTATCAATGCATATAGGTCAACGGCGTTTTCCAATTCGTTATCAAGAATAGCGAAGGTAAGGAAGAAGTCTTCACTGTTGACTGTAAGAAGGAAGGTACCGTTACTCGTGGTAAGGGTTCCGTCAAGGCCGATGCCATCTTATCCTTAAAGGATGGTGATTTCGTTGACTTGGCTAACGGCAAGTTGAATGGTCAAAAGGCTTACATGAGCGGTAAGCTCAAGGTTAAGGGTCAAATCATGTTGGCCATGAAGTTGGATAACGTCTTCAAGGCTGTTAACCCTACTGCTAAATTATAAGTTACCCTTTTTCCTCTCCTCTTTTTTTTTAAATTATATAAATAAAAAAAAAAAGATGTACATTACTTTTTTTTTTTTTTTAATACATTATTTGTTGATATATACTAATTACGCTTGAATGTTAGATAAAAAAAAATAGGTACAGGAACCAAATTCCCGATTGGCGTTGCTAATGCAATCATAAGATGATTTCTGAAGAATAAACAGTGAAGACAGACGCTACAACGCATCGTATATCTCTTATAGGGCTATAATACCAAGTAATTTGGAATGTTATGAACACAAACTAGGTGTGTTCGAAAGAAGTCGTCATTATGCAAGCATTTTAGTTATCCAGTAAAGATTTTAAACTATGGAATCTCTTTTCACGCTCAAATGACTAAACTTTGGCTTCGGGTAAATTGAATATAAAATCGTTGCAACATTTTAGAGAGAGGATATATGTCAGTAAAAGGATTGGTTTGATTAGGATTGGTTTGATTAGGAAGAAAGAGAGTGGTCATAAAAAAAAAGGTTTAAAGGTTACACCTATTAAGTTGTGTGAGAACACATGTGAATTATATCGTAATAAAAAAAATGGTGGGAGCCTTTAGTTTACAAGATATATTAGATTTGATATACGTTTGTATAATGAGTGTTGCAGCATAATGGAGCGCGAAAAATACTTGTGTCTTAAACTTGGTATTATCACTTATTTAAAAACCTTTTTATTTATTGGTGCTGTCTTTTCGATTTGGCTTGTTCCTTTTTGTCGTGCAGGTAACCATCTTTTTTTTTTAAATAAAAAACCGATTGCCTACCATAAAAGGTAATTGGCTTCAAAACGCCTTCAAAAAAAATAAATTGTTGTTGGTTTAAAAACGTAGATGGAAAACGTGCTCGTGCTTTACATCTGTCACTTGTGTCAGAAAGAAGTGTATGTGCGTTTTGTTTTATTGAAATTTATTTTAACACTTTTTGTTGATTTTACTCACCTCCCATAGAGCTTAATTTTGAATACAAATCAAAAACTCAAAAGCGTGGCGACAACTTGTAAGTAGCTGGTAATATTGAGAAATCTGTTGTACTGACCACATTTTACAGTAACAAATTCATTTCGAAAAAGTTTATAAATAATAATGTAAGTCTTATTTTAAATGTTTCTTACATATACGTTCTTTTTCATATTTAAACTAACATTATTTCTAGCCGGGAGTCAAGTACTCTCGTCGCGTTGAATGCTCTGGTTGCCACGAACTTTTTGGTTGTATTAAAGAACTGAGAACGCACTTTTTTAATCATATTCTGCGCAGCAAACGATCAATTGAAGAAGGAACAAGTAATAATAGCAACAGTAATAACTACACCAACAAGAAGGTAAGCTTGATTGAGCTGTTTATGCTCCTTTTTTTTTATCATTTAACGATCAGTCACCTTTCTTCTTACTTTCTTTTTCTTCCTTTTTCCCCCCTTCATCCTTACGTTATTTTACGAATATTTCTCACTTTTTTGCCTCATAGATCTCTTTAAATAAGGGTAAACAGTGTGGTATTTAATCATAAAAACTAACGCAAGGTATCACTCCAAATATATATGAGGTAGCTACACAACAACCTCAGTTAGGTATCACTTACTACCCTACTATAAAAAGGATATTTTACGAGGCAACCTTTTGTTCCCTCTCTTGTTTTTTAGAAGTCATTTTTAATTAATAAGGATCCAAAAGAAGTTTCATCTTATTTACTGCTGTCTCTTTTTATTTTATAATTCGATACTAAATATCTCAAACAGGTCCACACATTCGACTTCCAGCCTATCTCAAAAATAAACATACAGAACGGCCCAAAATTCACTATGGAAGATATGAAAAGTTTATCGCCAATGTACTCCTTTCGTTTTCAAAGATCTTGTTATCCAATAAATAATGATGCTGATAGAGTAATTACCAATAACCAACAAAATCAACGGATATTTGTATCTTTAAATCGACGCCCTGAATCCTTGCGTTTCCTTCGTCTGGCTCTGAAATGCAAAGACACGGATGAATTAGAAGATTTTAACTTTGGAAAAGTACCCGTTGCCGCAAGTGATCAAGAAAGATGCCTGTTGCGTACCATCCGGCACACTCTTCAAGACTTTGTGTCCAAGTGCAGGCGTAAATCTCCTATTATTCCTTCTAATCATGAACGCACCTTCTTTTTCGACCGGATTATGCCGATTATCAATTATTTTGCAGATAATAGTGGCACCGTTCATTTTGAATGGTAAGAATTATTATGCAGCATGTTGAATATAAAAAAAAAAAAATGTTATTAAACGCTTTTCTCTTAACAGGGGTGAAAAGATGATAATGAGCCTTCAAGCTGTAAATTTATCAGTAGCCTTTTCAGAAATCTCAAACCCGAATTATGCTGATGGAATTGGATATTCAACGACAACTGGTATTGTAGGTGAAGAACGAATTGCGATCGAGTGTTCCTCTGGTGGCCGCGAAGAAAATATCCAACACACTTATGGCGATAGCTTGAAGTTAACTAAATCACTCACTACCATGCTTGTTCTGAAAGCGTATAAACGATCCAATGCAAGCTACAAAACATTTTGCAAATTCAAGACAATCGATATTCAGTGTATTAAAAGAACGTTGACACTTTTTATACTATTCATGGATGAAGAAAAGAAGCTGGTGGTTGAAGAAAAGAGAAGCGCAAATATGCCAATTTGTTTCGATGAAATATTTGACTTTATGCAAGTTTTTGAATTGATAGCTTATTTACAGGTTGGTAGATATTTCCCTTTTTCATTGGGCTGACTTATTCACTCTTTAGGTGTTGGTGTCGGAGCAAGAGCAAGTTGATAAAATACTACGTTCAGAACATACGGGAATTACGGATGTCGGCAAGGAAGAAATTATATCAAAGGCATTTGCAGATTGTAAGCTGGATTTCGAAGCTGATCTTAACGCTACTGAACCAGAACTTGTTGGGGAGCAATAATGCCCTTTTTCTTTACCTTTTTTTCTTTACCTTTTTTTCTTTACCTTTTTTTTTTTTTTTTTTACCTTTTTCCCAACTAGGGCTTTTTTCTTTATAAAGCTATGTATATAATCTTTTTTTTTTTTTTTTGTACAAATGAAAACTTGAATAAAGGATTATTTACCCAATAATTTACATTGGGTGCCAATGGGTGCCAGTGGGTGTCAGTGGGTGCTGTGGAATTCACTTATCGAATGGGCAATAAATTTAACGAGATAAAACTAAACAATTATATTTCTCTTCAAAAAAGAAAAAGTTCAAAAAAAAAGATCCAGAACTAACTACTGTATGGAGTGCTGGTATGTTTATATTAAAACTTGATAACCTGAATGATACAGTTAGGAGTTGAGGACTATAAATTCGTTAAAAGTCTTAAACCAAATTAAGAATCTTCTCTATTACAGGGTATTTATATATAAAAGAAAAGTAGCCTGGCGTAAAGCGAATACAGGCGGTGAATGAAGCACAGACAATTTGTAATTGGAGAGGTTGCAGAATTAGAGGGAGAGCTGTCAGACAGAAGAGACAAGCTCTTGAATAATTGGATAAAGCAAGACGTTTTGAAGCCAATACTATAGTTGCCGAAGCGATGGATGAAGAAGTGGTACAAGCCTTCCGAGCCGTGCTTTATTTTCAGATATTATAATAATAAAAAATAATAGTAATCCCTATTTCCCCAGATCTTTCAAGCAAGCTAATTATATAATTCAATTTTTTTTTTGGGTGGGATTAAATGAACTTATACTAAACTAAGTTATTAGACTATACCAGGGTTGGGTGTGTACTACTTCTTCATCCATCGCTTCGGCAACTATAGTATTGTATGTCGTGCTTAACACAATCCTTGTGGAATTGTTTTCCGTAGTAAAAATTGAATTTTGAATCTTAGTGCTATCATGATGTTGTCCTGACGGCTTAAAGTAATACTTTTCAAATGTATTAGAATTCAGACTCCAGTTCGCATGAGACTTCACCTTATTAATAGAGTTTCCTAGTTCAACCGCTTTAGTACTACTTGCTGCCCTTATGGAATGAGGAGTATATTGTAGAATCCGAGCTATGAAATAGTGAAGATTCAAAATAAAAATAAAAACAAAAACAAAAAGATACTAAAAAGTAATCAGTCGCAAAAATAGGTATTCCTCGAGGCCAGTACTTTCTCTTGCATACTTGCATTATGGGATGCAAACCATGATTGAGCAGCACGGAAGTCATCTCTGAGGATCCAAACCAGGAGTCGCCGATGATTGTTCTTCCAGAATGGAACCATGGTTCAGTAATACGTTTCAACGTAGCAATCAAGTTTCTGTCCGTATCATCGTACTTCTTTTTGACAGGGTCACTTATAGTATCTAATTGAATAATACAGAACGTATCATGAACAGCAAGAGTTTTATACTCTTGGCCAATAGGATGAGGCTTCTTTGGTACTATTTTCAAGTTGGGCATGCCTTCACCTAACCATTGGCTCATAATTTCATCAACGCAAAGGTATCTTCCAGGCTCCAAAGCTCCAGCAAGTTTCTCATCGAATTTTTGCATAAAATTTCGGATTTGATATAAAGGATCTAATACCACAAGGAACCTCCAAAACATGGTACTGAAGAACGGATACAAATCGATCATAAGACATGTATTCAGAGAGGTTAATGGTAGGTCTTAAGTGACTATTACCCATCCACTAGTAAGCCTTCTTATCTACATGCTTCACAACTGTCATGTTCATCAAAATAGCCAACCATGTAAGGTATTCCAAATAGCTTAAGCTTATCCAATTAGCATTAATATTATTATCCTGCGTATTGATATTAGCAATGACTATATCCTTAATATATTCCATTGGAAGAAAGCGGAAGAAGTAATCGGCTGGAGATACAGTCTCCTTGTTAGATAAGTTGAGTTTGGCCTTCATAGAATGGTAGTTATTACCTGAAGCCAAGCGTTCATCGACTGATACCTCTCTGATGGTCCAGACTTCATCATTGACTGGTTCTTCTTTGTCTTCTTCCTCGCTGACTTCAGCATCATCGAGATTTCCCTCCTCAGAAGAAATAGCGATGTTGCTAACGTTTACATGCTCTCTCAAAGGAACTCTAGGTCCAGCATACTTTAAAGACGTACCAAAAAGTCTAAGAGTGTGGTCTGGAAGCTCATCAAGAACAACATTGAACATTACCTTGCCATTATGGTCAACATCACGACTAGCAGTGACACCCTCAAAGCGGAGACCAGGAGCATTAAAGTTAAAACGACCAAAAAGAAGCTGTGGAGCTCTAGCCTTTTTCAAGAAGTGAGCAGAGACAGAGATGCGAACATTGACATCGAGATTTTGGTTTATAACTGGCATTTTATTAGAATTTTTTTAAGATTGCTTCAATTGAAATGGTGAATCTAACGTAAAAGTTTCTTCAAAAAAAAATATGTCAAATATAATTCAGGGCATAGCCAATTGATTGCAATGGTTTGAGCCAATCAAAATTGAAAGGATTCGAATTTATTTATTGAAATATAAGCGGACCAAATGGTCCGTTTTAATTAACTAGCCTAACTTCCTCTTCTTCTTTACCTTTAGACTTGCGGGCATACCCAATGATACAATAGCCTTCTTCTTTTAAGTTCCTGATATGGCTTTGGTATTCTGGTATATAGCTTATAATGGACTTCGCTACATTGTCTTGAAACGAGAAAAAAGAGGGTCAGTCCAATGCATTGCTCAAATGAATTTTGACAATAATTATATCCAAGTATTCATTTTTTAATACAAACACATTTCTTAAACGTATGCTTGTTTCTGTGTCTAGCAGTTTTTTTCTTTCTCTTGGTACAGGTGCGTTAAACAGTAACACTTTCTTTATTTTACACCAACTGGCAAATGACTGAACTGACTTGTTAATCATGATATCCGTGTAACTGTTAACTGTATTGAAAACGTCTTTTATGTGGTAAAATAACACATAAAATAGAATATATAATAATCGATGAACCATCGATTATAAAACATAACACACATTAGGTATCAAAATGAACCTCATGTATATAAAAAAGCGCAGGATCTAGAAATCAAGATCCTCAGGCTATAAAAGTCACTAGATAGTCTTTTGTAATAGTGGTCACACTATTGTGATTAATCGTTACATTTAGGTTTGATAAATAAGAAATCATAGTTAGTAATCCCTTTGACCGGGATTGATTTTTACAATTAAAATAAGAAATAAACATTATTAGACATTTAATCTTATTCACCTGTTTTTATTAATTTTTCTGTGTTAAATCAAAGTATTTCTCCACCGGTACAACTTGGTACACTCACTCAGTGAACTTGGTACAGCTTGGTACAGCTTGGTACATTTGACACACTCACTATAACCAATTCTAAGATTGAGTTTAACATATGAATGTTTATTCTATTTATTTTTGCTAACAGCAGGGATTTATTTCAAACTACGACATCCAGAAATATATTGAGCAATGAAGATATGTGTGTTTATCTCCCTCCATATTCTCCTGAGCTTAATCCCATTGAACAATTTTGGTCAGTTTGTAAAAGTCAACTAAAATGAGAGAAGCTTTTAAAAGAAACGCTGTCATTCAGAATTTCTGAAGTCTTTAATAATACCTACTTGAGCGATCTGCAGGCTTTTTCAAATATTTTGTGTCAAAATTTCAAGATTGTTTGGATGGGAAACCATTGTAGCTTTACTGTACAAAAGATATGTACGAATTTTTTTTTCCTTAAGTATACGAAATTCCTAAAATGTACAAATACTTTCTGAAAAAGAAAAAAAACCAACTTATGAAAAAATGAAAACCGTCATTTGGAAAAATTTATTACCCGCCCTTTTTTTTAAAACCGCCCTTTGGTGCTGGAACGACTGTATAATACGAGTCAACTGTTTATGGAGAACATCTTACGCCACTAAGCGAATATGGTAGGCGGGTAATTAGTTTAAACCAAACTGTTCATTATGTAATTAGATATGGGCTAATATTTTTATTTATAGCAAACAAAACATTATGTAATATCACATTATTATTTTGGTTTGTGATGACGGCCAATGAGGGGTTTAACACCTCTTTGTATTACCACGCACTATGAAAACCAAAAGAAAAAAAAAACCACGTTTCATGTTTGAAGCAAATAAACTTAATTCATTCGCTCTGCATTAGTATGAAAACTGCGTTATTTAAATACTGAGAATAATAGAAGAGACTTCTCGAAGCTTATAGATTTTTAATATTATGATGATCGGTAATAAATGCTAAGAGTAAAGCCGGTGATCCCGTATGTTTATGTATTTTGTTTTGAAACGTGGAAAAAATAGCGTTCTTGGTTTTCCTTGGTTTATTATAAAGAGGTAAATAAGGTTATGCACAAAAAAAAACTCACTCTGCTATTACAAAGTGTTCCTCGATTTCTCTCCACGGATCATTCTTCCATCGATAAAAAGAATCTACACATAGTAGTACATCCGTGATGGCGCAATACAAACCGGTAATGGCTTAGTAGATTGCCGTTCCCAATAAGTTTTTTTTTTTTTTTTTTTTTTTTTTGACATATTTTAATCCACGTTGTAAGCTATCAATAGTTTAACTTTTCTCGTTTCTCTTTTCATATTACTTTATACTTTAGATTATATTTCTCAAATAATCACTAAACCCTTCCAAAGCAATAAAGCAGTGCATATATATAAAGTAAAGTAAAGAAATAAAATTACATTTGTCATGTGAATTGTACAATCCATGGCTACTAAATAAGGATTTATAAATACGGGTTAATAATACTAGAGTACTTCAAAAGTAAGTAGTTTTTTTTTTTTTTTTTTTTTTTTTGACACACGGTCTATTTACGCAGTCGATAATTTCATAAAAAGGACTTGTTGCATGAATTAAATAGGTTGGATATAAATGCATATGAACGTGTGAAAAATAAATCATCATCTTATGTCTTGTTTTTACTTTCTTCTTCGTTTATTAGTTACCCCGATTTTTCTTATGTCTATACAAACAGACACAGTCCTTTCAGACCAACCGTCGCGCATAAAGGTACGTAGAAATTTATACCTCACTTTTTTTTTTCTGAACGCATAAATAGAAAGCGTGTCAAGGTTTTCCCTTAAAAACAATATTGTTTGTTACGGAATAGCACAGTGTTTGGTGATACAGCCATTAACAACGGCGATAGCAGCATAATTAGCAAGAAGCAAAATGTAAAGAATGGTGCTTACCTACTAGTTTATATGACCAGCTCTACTATTTAAACTAAATTCTTCCCCTTCATAATATGTAGTTAATTGGGTTGATCATATTAATGAAGTCTCCAGCTCTTGGAGTATAAACAATTAAGAAGGCGTTTGGGGAAGCCTGGAGTCAATAATTTGATTTTTGTAATTGTCTTGACTTCTGGTAAGTTATGTTGATTAATACATTAGAACGAAATATATATATTCTGATCATATTAAAAGAAGCGGTAGAAAAGGATCTCTTTAAGTTTCTCAAAACATTTTTTTAAGCTTTGGTATTGCTAAAAGGCTAATATTTTTATAACTACTCACATTTAATTCGATTATTTTTTTTCTCAGTTATTTAGCTTGTGGATATATAAAAAGCCCAGCTAATATGAACGGCTTGCCATTAACAAAAGTAGTTTCAATAATGGAGCTTGTGGTCTCTTTAGTTTTTCTCATAGAAGTTGTAATAACAAAACATTAAAGTACCTTAATAATCTTTTAGATTTCTATTACTTAACGATTAAAAGTTGATTCGGTCTTAAATAAGACTGAACAATAGAATGTTGTTTACATGTTATGTGTATTACGAATTTTCAAAAAAAAAAGCAGTACTTTCGTGTTTAAACTAATGTATAGCAAATTTAACTTCATTTCAGAAGAATACTTAACAACAAACCTTTTTTTATTGTTATTAATTTACAATAATAACCGATATCTGGATATAGATTAATTTCCTTAAAGATGCTGCAAGGCTGACTCGAGATCTAGGAAATATATAAAGAGATAAAAAATAAATAAATAAATAGAGTAAGAGCACTACTGCATTATCATTTAGTGGAAGGTGCATCCTTATCTCCAATCAAACCAGATAAGTCCCTTTGAGAACAGGGCGTTCTTTTTTTCTTTCTAGATTTCATTTATAGAGAGGGCAGTACAAAAGTTGTACCACAGGAAAATAAATAAATAGTTAAAGTAGTTTCCTAGCGGAATAGATACCCCTGATAGTATTTGTTACCAAGTAGAAAAAAGATAACGAAGGGTGGGAGGACAGTATTAGTTTAATTGAGAAACACTGTAGTTTAGTAAAAGTATATATATAATTAAGAAGTTTTTTATACTATAAAAAAAAAGATGTTCTAATCTTATCAACATTCGTAAATGACAGGGAAAATAGGATAAATCTAATGCATTGGAAAAAGCCGTACATTGTTAAATAATCTAGTGATATGCACATTCTCAAAATTATCTTTGATATTGATAATGGTAACCAGTAATATACTTACAGTAGTATATGAAATATAAATGGAGGACATTACACAAGCTTTTATATATATATATATATATATGTATATACGTCTATAGATTCTGCCGATGGAGCAACATAATGCATCAAAAGAAAGGAGGGAAGAAAAAAAAATATTCGCACCATCTCTTATCAAATGTAGTATTTATAATAACAATAAAACTCTATTTATTACGGTGATTTGAACAAAACCAAAGTTATTGTAATACATATATATTTACATTTAAGGGGTGTACGTGATGATGCTAGAATTCTTGTGTTTAAGCGCGAAATACTTTTTCTTGAAAAAGGTCGGTGTTTGTGCCTCCCCAGAGTATATATCCACGTGCGAGAACAAAAAGATAAAGAAATATTTGTTGTCTAAATATTTCGATGTGAAAAAAAAAAACTATGTTTGTGATTCTGCAATGTATTTAGATAACTTAGCCTAATGACCAGTCATTACTTGTTTTATAAAGAAAAGGATTAAACTTGTAAGAAGAAAAATCGTGCCGTACTGTACCGTGCTTAAAAAAATAAAATAAACCCGTATAGTGCCGTACATGCGAAAATAATAATAATTAAAATTTAGTCCGTTATTCAAATTAGACTATCAAGGGAGTTAAATCAGATATTTCATTAATGTCATTCTCGATCTCCATGCTGATAATTTTATATATTTACTTTATTTATTATGTATTCCAAGCTAGTTAAACCGCTAAATATTAAAATGTACGAGAAGGCTGCCTCGGTTAACAAAAAAAAAAAAAGAGAGAGCTCAGGTTATACTTATTAATAGCTTTAAAATAAGTATCTAAATCCCCTTGTCCCCAAAGACTTCATCTGGTGACCCAACCGCCAAAAGACTTGTCGAGTCGGGAACCGCAATAAATAACTAATTGCTCAAAGGTCCATACCTATACGTTTTTATGCCCGGATAAGCGAAAACTAACCGAGTTTTCTATTTTTTTTTTCCATGTAGACATCGATAGTTTAAAAGAAATAAGCTTCATACTTATAACAATTTATGTACATAAATTGTATTTTCTATCAGTGTATGCAATAACTAAAAGGGAACTTTGAAGGGAAAATGTCGTCACCTTAAAGTAAAATGTCGCTAACCCAAAGATTTACTTATTGTCTCTTTTTTTTTTTTTTCACCAATCATAATCAAAAAATACATCAAAAACAAATTAGTTCTAACTCTAGAAATGTGTTTAAAACTGTATATGTATAAGCTTTTTCTGCCTTCAAATATACTTTTTTTTTTGCTGCAGAAAAAAAAAAATAGGCTTCTTTTTGTGCCAAACGTACTACTAACCGTTACAGTTGATGTAAAAAAGAAGTTTTATTAATAGAAAAAGTGAGTACAAAAGGGGAAAATAGTTACAAGTAAAATGATTGTCTCTTTTTTTTTTTTTTTTCTATCTGCCGACAAATTTTTTTTTTAAAAATGTGTAACAAAGTACATGCTTAAAATTGAATTTTTTGTTAAAATCTATTGTTTGTATATCAATATGACTATCTCGTCCCCATTTAAACAAAGAAAAAAATAAAAGGTATTTTTTTTTTCTTTTTAGGTCGATAGTAAATTTTGAATAGTTCTTCTAAAAGAGCATTGGTGAATAGAAAATTGTTTTTTTAGCCAATAATTTATTGGTAATAACGCACTCCATAGGGTCTCACGCGAGATCACCTAATCAGGTTACATCGCAACTTCAATTTTTCGAAAGAACAAAATTCGGTCCTTTAAAAAAGCCGCCTTGTAGTAACACATACGCTGGCTCCAAGCATGACGATATATATTTTTTAGACCCTTAATTTGTGAGATTTACAAGTTTCTGGCTAAGCATACAAAAGCTGGCGTTTTGTTATTCTTTTTTTTTAGAAAATAAAAACAAACAAAACAAACAATCATTTAATTATATCACAGGTACATGATTCTTACCAGATACTAATTAGGGTAAAGTACCTGAGATAAGATTTTGTATACTATCTCTTCCATTCTATGCATAGAATATATATATATATAACACACAATTGTTACATACACATATTTACCCACAGTTTTCATTGTGCAATGTAGAAAAAAAAGTTTCACATAGTACTTAGTTTACGTACTAAATTTAAAGTTTTTTGTGATATACAATTACAGTTGATAAAATAAAGGGAGCACTGGGTCCAGTTACGGATTTAGTAGATCTAAGCAATCCTTACAAGAGAAATACCCCCCTTTTATTTCGCAAAGATTTTTTTTTTTTTTGCTGGGCGTTTGTCGGGTATTTAATCTTGCAACTTGAACAATCATAACGGCAAAAGGTTTCATTTTGAGAAAAGTATATTGTTTTTTTAAAAAAATAGTATAATGCGTCTAAAGAGAAAACGTGGTAAGTGACGAAATATTTAATTGCTCAACATAACAATACACTTAGTTATTCGCTGTCATATTCTTACATATTTAGTTCTCATCATCAGATTTGTAAATATGTATCATCTTTTTTTTGTTTGAATCGAGTCTGTCATATGTAATAGGCCACTAATCTAAAATCTATTAGTAGCATATAGAAACCTTAGATCAATTTCGTTCTCGTCATTCCTTGTAAGATGGAAAAGAAACCTTATAAATTTACCAAACATATACCGCAAAAAAAAAAAAAAAAAAAAAAAAGACACAATTTCCTGTCATAACCTGCATAAAAAACCTTGTACATTGTTCCAGGTTAGACACTGTGGGAGAATATACTCACATAAAATAAAAACACGGACTTCTTTGCCAAAGACTCGGATTGTGTCTGATTGATTTCAATTATCACTCGTTTACACATGAAAGTTGCTTAATTTAAGCAAGAAAACGGGATGTTCACAGTTACACGAATCTATTAAGGAGAAGATAAATAAAAACTTAATTCCAATATTACTTGGGCCGTAATTTAATTATAAAATAGACCAAGCTATACAATTGGTTGCTACTAGAGCTGTAGTTATGATGTAGTCATCACGGGGGGAGTTTTTTTTTTTTGGATCTCCACGCGAAAAGATTATTTAATATTTTTGCCTGTAATAGCGATGACACACAAACAACATTTGGAGTAATGTGTAATAGATTAATGCGGAAGGTTGCTTCATGTATCAGTGCTCGTGTAATCCCATAAATATATTTTCGATACTATTAAAGAACGCTTTTATTTACTTTATATAAAATATACACATATAAAAAAATAAATAATCACGGATCTACCTTTTTCCCAAGGTAAAATAAAAAGCTTATTTCCTAAACTGGCATTTTAATGCCTCAAACGTACCTTTTAGTACATCAATTCACTTGATCAAAAAATAATCTCAACGATCTTCGCTTGGAAACAAGAAGTTAATTCACTGGTCTTATGTTTCCAGCTGATCTATGCGTATGTTAATTAAAGTTATTTTTTCATACTATGTAAGCATAGCAATTAGCTTTGAAAAAAGAGAAAGAAAAAGGTAGAAGTGGGGATTTCCTTTTATCACTTTTTTAATCATAAATATAAAAAAAAAGCTTAAGGAAGGGGTTTATTTTTTCCTAGACGAATTCCATCTTTGCTTTCTTAAAAACACTCAGGTGGTTTCATATATATCCTCAAAAAAAAAAAAAAAAATCTATCACGTTTTCTCTAGTGAACAAAAAAATAAAAGCCCCATTTAAATATCTCATTTGTTTTATTATTATTATTATTATTAAAGAATTGGTGATGGATATATACATAGTACATAAAGGTCCCCCCTCTCTTTTAATAGAAAATAAAAAGGAAAGATTAGAAATACATACTTTTTCCCTTCTGGGCGTAAATTCCATATATTGAAAGTACGCTAATTTTCGTTTTCAACTTAGTGGATAACATGATAAAAAGGGAAATAATCTCATCGTCCACTAATAAAATCCGAAACATCAAGTATGAACATTGGTCCCTCAACTCATACCCGACTTATCTTATCCAATCCGACTAACCCGCCAGAACCCGGTAACACAAACTTTTTTATTTACTATAAATTAAAAGCTTTTTTTCACTTTTTTTTATTTTTTATTTTTTTATTTTTTATTATTGTTATAATTCTTTATTAACTACACTGTTATCTTCAATACCCAATCATAAACTTTTAACTACAACTAAAGCTTCAATATGACCTCAGTAACAGTTACAAATAAGGATAATTGCTATTTTGAAAATAGTGCGTATCTTTCCTCCGGTCAATACTTTGTTGATGACCCAATTCCTAGATCAGTTTCCCCTGACTGTCTCGAGCCCTCCGAAGGTCATCCCCATGACACTGAATGTCCTTCTCTTAGTCAACGTGGTAGAGGATCAAATGATACAACCTCTTCTGTAGCTTCATCTATTACAACTCCTTCCACTACACCTTCTACTACATCACCTTCAACACCGGTACCCACCGAGCTCAAAACTAGTAAACCTATTCCTGTAAAAAAACCCAAGCGTCTCAGCAATGTATTCAACAATGGATTCTTTGGTAGTTTAAAAATGACTTCAGCTTCTCCTAATGGATCTTCCGTTTCTTCCGTTGAAAGCGGTATTCATAGACGTTTCAGTGGCGCATCTATTCATAGCTCTAGTTCGGTTAGTAGCACTGCTAGCAAATTCGGTAAATCATTTTCTCGTTTGATGAGTTCATCATCTTTCAAGAAATCTCCACAAGATATGACTTGCGGTTCATTCGGTGTCGTTCCCTTGTTATCTGAAAAATATGGCGATTATGTTAAACCCGAGCAGCGTTCCACTAAAGGAATGGGTTCAACTTCCAAGAAAAATATTGCTAGTGGTGCAACTGCTGTGATTCGTTTGGTACGACAAGGAGCAGGTGGTCGTATTTTGGCAGTCAAGGAGTTCAAGAAACGTGATAAGTCTGAGGCCGAACGTGAATATCAAAAGCGTATGTTGAACGAATATTGTATCAGTAAATCTGCTTCAAACAACCCTCATATTGTTGATACATTGGATCTTGTCAAAGATGAAAAGAGTCGCTGGTGTGTTGTTATGGAATACGTACGTTACTATTATCTTATAAATTTACTTGTCTCTAACTTTATTATTATTATTATTTATTATAAATAGTGTTCTGGTGGAGATGTATTCAACTTATTACAAGAAAGACCTAATATGGCGCCCGATGATGTCGCTTGTTTATTCAAGCAACTTTTACTTGGTTTACAACATCTTCATTTGCTTGGCATCGCTCATCGTGATATTAAACCCGAGAATTTGGTATTAACCTCTACTGGTACACTCAAGATTGCTGACTTTGGCGTTGCAGATGTTGTTCAATCTTGCTTTGAAAAAGAATCTCATTCTTGTAAAAAATGGTGTGGCTCCGAACCTTTTTGGTCACCAGAAATGTGGAAAATTAAAGATGATAATAGTCCTTATGATGGTAGAGCACTTGATGTTTGGAGTGCTGCTACAACTTACTTTTGTATTCGTTTCCAACAATTACCTTTTGGTGCTACCTTTTTTACGGGTCGTCCAGGCGGTAAACCTCCTCAAGGGGCTATGGCTGGCTCTCCTGCTGCTGTTGCTGCCCAAGCTGCTGATGGTGGCGACTTTGACTATAAGAGATATGTTGAACAACGTCAAAAGTTAGATCCTAGCGACTGTGATTTATTCAAAAATTTTACTCAACCAGAACGTGAATGTCTTGCTGGAATGATGGACCCTAATCCTGAAACACGTTGGACTATTGAACAAGCTTTACAGTGTCCTTGGATGTCAAATTTTGAAGTTTGCAAAGACGGTAAACTTTCAAATGGTTATAATCACACTCATTACGCACCATCAAAATAGATTTTCTTTTTCTTTTTTTCCTTATACTCATTTCCCCTTTGTATTATATCTCCAACTACTACTTTTTTTTTTTGTAACATTATAATCATTTTTTTTTTTATATATTTTTTTTTTACCCCCCATTTTATCATAGATTTTCTCTTTTTTTTTTTTTTTTTTTTTTCTTTCTTTCTTTCTAAAAACAAAAATAAAGTTATTTGCCCTAAAGATTTCTTACTGGTTAATACCCTTTTTTTTTCCCCAGATTATTCTGTGTATGGATATAAAACAACATATGACCTTTTAATCTTAAGGTTAATATTTTCATCCATTTCCCGCGAATATCTAAAATGGTACCACCATAACGTCTTTTTATAACACCCGAATAAACTAAAATAATCGCACAAAATAGATATACACCTTTTGCTAATTAAAGTGTCGTACCTTTAAAAAAACAGTATAGTATGTTTTTAGAAAAGAGTGTCGCACAATTCAGAAAAATAGTGTTGTGCTTTTCAAAAAAAAAAAAAAATATGTCGCATATATAGTTTTGCACTTTGCATTTATTATCAACTAAAGTTCAATAAAGAAAACAGTGTTAGAGCATCCGCAGCGGTATACTTAAAATAGTCACTACACTTAATAAATGATTCATTCTAGTGGCTTTCGCTCACAGCGGTTGCCACTACATCTAATGTGCACATTTCCTCGACTTTCTTTTTTCCTTTTCCAGATTTTAATAAATTTTACTTATTAAATGAGCAAGATGGATACCGAGCATTCTTAGCAAAGTATTGCTTATACAATCTTTCTCTATCGCGTTCGATCTAGATTTTTTTCTTCTGGTTCTTTTCTTCTACAGTATTTATAATTGATTTTATCTTTTTATTATTTACCCATTTACCACAGGTGATAAAAATGAAGAAAATAGGACAAAACTGTCAAGAAGGATGGTTGAAAAATTAAAAAGTCGGTCTCTGGTGGATAAAGTTTTTGTTTCAAAAACTTCCACTGCTAAACAGCCTTTTCATGAACGAGATATCAATGAGGATAATCTAGAAGGGAACAAATGACTCTACAATAAGTAATGGACAATACATGTTGAAGATAAACTTGAATTAATATATTCAGCTTTTTTTCTTATGACATCGTTTTGGGCAAAAGGTGTATATATTTTATCCAATAGGATTGACGAATAAATCAACATGGTCTTCTTAAATAAAAGAAATATAAGAATTGATAGACATTCCATTTCCTAATTATTGTGACACTTTTGGCTAAATTCTCTTAATTTCTCACGATTTTTGTTTGCTTTATAAACTCTAATTTTAGATCGTGTCACTTAAAAAAAAAAACTACTGCTGAGCAATATTGTATTTTACTTGCAGTTCGTTTAAAATTCTTTCAGTATTTGTATAATTTTCTAAAGCTATTTCTCGTATCTTTTCTAGTTCATTTAGAATAATTTGGTTCACTGGATCTTGTCTAGAATTAGTGTTACTAGGAAAAACGGACAGACCTAAAAAAAAAAAAAACTAGTTTTTTAGAATAATCCAAAAATCTTAATTGACTTTTTTTTTTTTTTTTTTTTTTTTTTTACCACCAACGGCACTTGAATTATAGTGTTGACGTCTTCTCATTGCTTCCCAAACTATCGTAAAATGTCTTCCCATGATGATAGAAGGCAACGCAATCAACTAAAAAAAAAAAAAAGAAAAAAAAAATTATATAGTCATTAGTGTGAGAAAATCATCAAACTTTTTTTCTTATCAAATCTTTACCAAAACCCCAAATACCATTGCTGGAAATGTAACTAATTTCCCAATAAAGGTTGCTGGGACAATATCGCCATACCCAGTGGTGGTGATGGTAACTATGACAAACCAAAATGTCGCTGGAATACTATCAAAAGAACTTTTTTTCCCCCAAATAATTATTTTTATACATGTTCTAACGTAACTATATATATATATACGTATATAATATAAATGAATACATACCTTGGGTTCCCATTAGGGTCAACAAATGTTTGAAGATTTTCGTCCCATGTACCTCTTTCTGCAAAATATAACAAGGTTGAAAATAATACAACACATGTAATTAAACAGAAGAACAATGCGTACAATGCATCTCTAGACCGACGAAAAGCAATTACCATCACTTCAATTGTCATCACAAGCGTATTTGTATACTTGTAAGTTTTAAACAAACGAAACAATCGAAATAATCTTAAAATTAAATATCTAAATTCATACGTCTGCAATTGATAATTCAGTATAAATATTAACGACTTCAATTTTTTTTTTAAAAAAAAGCAACATACGGTATCTCTTTTGGCAATAATTTCAATGTAAAATGGCACAATGGATATAAAATCAATAATAGTAAGAGGTGCTACAATATTACATATAAAGCCATTAGCAAAATGCGTGCGAAATGATGTTATTGACATGCTTACATATAAAAAACTTCCCAAGCATCGAAAAAGAATCAGAATGAGCAAACATTCTTAAAATATACTCTAAAGA
The DNA here is from genome assembly GCA_025201345.1 of Thamnidium elegans. NCBI lineage: Eukaryota > Fungi > Mucoromycota > Mucoromycetes > Mucorales > Mucoraceae > Thamnidium > Thamnidium elegans. The sequence goes on along the minus strand of JAIXMG010000001.1, from coordinate 1,261,393 downwards.
GAATATAGCAACCATTACAATTTCCATATTAAACCTAATAATAACATTAGTATAGACTTCACATACACACACACATATATATATACATATATATCGTACCAGACTTTATTGCTTTCAGCAGATCGAAACGCGGGTATAGTTTCTACAGTGATCATAATTGCACTAAATACAATTAATACCGATACCACTACGTTCACCCAAAAGGCTGCGTTACTGCTAGAAGGATTTTCCATCAACAAATATAGTTTTCTTTTTAAACTATCATTGATATCTTGAGCACTAGTCGCTTCAAAAGGTGTATGTGGCTCATCTTCATCTAAGTTGGTCATCAATCGACCATCACTTCTACGTTCATCAACAAGGGCAGAAAGTGAAACCCAAGCTTGGTTTTGTCGGTAGCGATAAGGAGAACGAGTTAAGGGCACGTTGTCTTGTGTGGTGTTTAAATATAGAGCAGAATATTCTTCTGATCTAAAACCGCCTTCTTCCGCTTCCTCAAACGAATCTCGGTTTGGCCAATGTTCTGCATCTCCCGATCTAAAACTATCTCTGGCTCTCATATTTTATAGCATCTAAAAGCAAAGGTCAATAGTAGCGTTTTCGAAAGTTTGAGAATCAAATAAAAGGGACTGCCCTCCTCTGTTCTGAACAGTATGACTGGCTCGATTTTGTATATAGTAAAAAGTAAAAAGGACTATCCCGTTTGAAACAAAGAGTTGTATTTATTACTGATTAGACTATCGATAAATTTAATACAAAAAAAAAAGTTCTATCATTGATTATATGATATCTGTAGCACTCGAGGCTTTGATTTAATATAACAGATATGTATTAGCATTTGGGGCGTGAACACTAACGTTTCCCGATCAATTTAATACGTTGCACAATCAAAAGTATTATTTACATTTTTTTTAATAGATATAACAAATTGACAGACGGAATTGAACCTCTTCTTCTCACTATCGAGCATTACGAAGCCAGTCAGCCGGATCATCAACACCAACCAACCTTTCAACGCATTCTGAAGCCTCGATCAATTCTTCAGTAAACTTGGAAGATGCGACAGAGTAAGCGCAGAAGCTGGAAAAAGTATCGTTATAAAGCCGTTCAGGGTATTTTCGTACGGTAATACAAAGCTTCCTATCTAATTTTTCTTTTAAATTATTCGGTGAAATGATATACGGCGGTAAAGCAATTTTGGATATAAATGCTCCAGATAAAGTTCTCATCATATTCATAAAACACGCGACCTATATTAGACAATTAATCTTTTTTTTTCATATATTCAAGCAACACAAGCTAGCTATACTTACATAGTCTACTATATCTTCATTAAAAACTTCCATAAGACAGCTTCTCCAAGTTTTATCCATAGATATTGCAGCAAATCCCATCCCTTCGATTAAGAACGCCATGTTGTTTAACCTTTCAATTAATTCACTATAGATATCGTACGGAAATTTTCCTTTTAATGGTGGTTCTAACTTGGATAATCTCAAGTAAGTTTCTTCGTCCTTTAGCTGTCTTTGTATTCCTAAAGCCAATTTTTCAAAATCCTTTATTACTCGCAAAGAAACATCATTGCTTGTAAGAATGCTAGCAAAAATTGCTCCATATAGTATGCTAAGATCATAAAATGTCTTTGAAATTCGTTTACGAAGTTCAACACGGCAAGTAACAGGGCGTGGAAACCAGTTTACAATACTAGCACAAATTATACCCAAGACGACAAAAAGCAATCGCTGTTATTTTTTTTATAAAAAAAAAATTAGCCAATTGTTCTACATAATGTATGGATCAAATTACCTTTCCAGCTGCCATTTCTATTGAATCACCTCGGAGTTCATCACCTACTGCATTTTGAAAACCTGTCGTAATGATCTTTATAACATACAACTTAATAAGTCTATAGTCATAATACTTTTTTTGTAATTATTTACCATCAAGTACGCAAATAATGTCATAATCGCCAAAAAGTCATATATACGACTGACCATAAGTAAATATTGAAACGGAATAAAGACAACAAAGAAAGTTAAAACTGCAATTCCATAACGATTACCTCGAGCGATTTCCCAAACAATAATACTAAGAATTGCACCAATTACAGTTCCTAATAACCCGAATACAACTCTATACAAAAAAAGAAAGGGGAGGGGCATTGTAAGCACTTAGCGATAATCATACGCTACATATATATATATATCATTGCTTACGTAAAGTTAAACGTGCCTGCCATTGGAAAGATCCACATAATAAGAGTATTGGCAACCCATTGACCACCCCAACCAATAAACCAATCCATACTTTGAGGAAGATAAGCGGGTAAAGAAAGTAATATAAATGAAACGGCTGTTTTTAAACCAAATAAAGTTTCCATACTATAAAACCAATTGAAAACCTTACTGACATAGTTGAAAAAATGTTCCACCTTAGTGGCAGGAGCATCTACATCAGGGTCTCGTTGATGTGTCTTATCTCTAAGGTTCAAATCGCCTACCCATACATCCCCGTCGTCTTGCACGGAACCACTACATCTAATGGATGATTCAGTATCTCCCGGTGAAGACAAGCCTCCATAACTCTCTGTAATTGATCTATTTACATTTACTTTCCCGCCCATTACATTCGCCGTATCACCTGAAGAAGGTCTTAACCAACTTCTTAAAGACATGCGTGGTAGGCGTATTTTTTTTGGTCGAAGAGGATCCAAACCACTAAGATAGTTAGCTAAAGAATGCAGACTATTAGCATAAGACAATAAATTAAACTGAAGTAAATGAGGCAGCTGTAAATTTTGTTGATGTAATTGCCCTTGTTTTCCTTCTAAATATCCATATGTTAATATATTGGCTTGACTTGTTCTCTTACTACTTGTTGTCCGTAAATGTCTGGAAATAGCGTCGTATAAGCGATTAATGGACATAGGAGGTAACCCGGACATTTGTTTATTATGAAATAACCTTGGAAATGGCCATAAAAATGTACTCCACACAGAACGATTTACTTCTTTAAAGTAAAGTGAAACTCTATCTGTACACTCCTGTAATACTACCTTGCACGCTTCAATAAGTTCAAAAGTTGGATTTTCAAGATCCTTACCGATTTCGGGAGTAATACCTCGATTAGAAAACACAGTTCCTTCGGGATCTAAAATATCTTTGCTTTTACATATAACACTTACGCCTATACCATGAAGTGGCGTATGTAAAGACCTAACGTGTCGAGTTAGATCAACAATATTTTGATGTGAGAGTTGGTGGTATAGGACTGCATGTTTTATTTCATGCTGAGCATCTACTAATTTAATAAACGAAGCTTGTAAAGTTGTACGTAGCATGGCAAGTGACGTAGTTTTAGCACCAGCAATTGGTATATCGTGTCTTTCTTTCGCTTCCTTTCTAAAGTAATCAGTCGCATTTTCTTGAAAAAAAGTGTTGTACTGTTCAAGAACATCAGTTAGAACATCTAGATAATTAGAAACACTATCTTCAGGCCATATAAGTATATTCACTACGAATGAAATTGCTGTTGAAAATAAAATAGGTTTTAAAAAAGTAAACTTTTTTTTTTCCAACAATAAAATAAATGAGTCTCTTTACATTATATAACAATATTTTTAAAAATGATAATACAAACTGTTGAACTTGCTTCGAATCCAGGCAATCCTGCATTTTGTGTTAAAGCGAACTATGAGTATAAAAAAAATTAGAGCATATTCTATAAAATTAACGTGATTTAAAGCTTACAGATGCTATCATACTAGCAAAAACAGTAGCAAAATCAGCTACATAACAGAAAAATTAGTAACTCTTGCGATCACTGACTACTATTGATGTCTTACCTTGGGGGTACTTCGCTCGAACATACCCCATAACAAATATCAAAACAAAACAAAACATTGCGGACACTACGCTTGATGAAGCTTGAAGGGGTGATTCTACTGCTGGATTTCTAGCGCAATTTGCAAGAAAATTTCCTGTATTATAATAATCGTCAGACACTATATTATGCAATATGCATTTTTTTTATACCTAAAAAACACCACGCCGAACCAATAACTGCACTTAATAAACCTTGTATGATTATCTTTATGTAAATATATAAATTTTAGTGCTTACAATATATCGAGGATACTGTAATATTTACCTTGGATTGAATTCCTACTCATAAATTAAAACATCGGACGTTATTAAAATTAAGAATACTATGAGGATTCGGAATTATTTATGCGTTCGTACCAACTGGCCTTACAGGAAAATATAAAAGAACACCCAATGTTGCAAGAGTATTAGCAGGACCTAATATAACTCGAGTATTATCTACCAATACAAGTATGAGACTAACTAGTAATGCAATTGATGCTTTAAAGACCTTTCTTATTAATGGTAAAGGTGTATTTCTTATTCGGGTCATTAAAGAAATACATTTTGATTTCATATTTGGAAAGTTAATATCTGTAGTTTTTTCCTCCTCTAATATTTTTTCGTAAACCAAAGTTAGATAAATCCATTTATATAATGTAAGATATATATATATATATATGTATATGTACCTTTAGAACGTTGGTTATCATCCATTTAATGAAGTTATTACTTGGTTAAACTTGTAAAAAAAAAGAAGAAGTAAAAAATTCTTACTAGATTCGAATTTTTAATTTCTTTTATTACGAAAAAGTGACTTCTTACAAAGACGCGTTCTAATATAGAATTCCACGTATTGGGTATGTCATGTATGTTCCATCTAAAACTTCAAATCCCATAATAGGATGTTTCGAGTCGGTTATATATATATATGTGTATTTTACACTTTGGAAGATTAATTTTGCGTAATTTTTATTCATTTTCCAAAACAAATCTGAATTTAGGCAATCCTGCTCTAAAGTCTGCAATTGCCTTATTAATATCAGACATTTTATATTTATTAATCCAAGGCTTAATCTCTCTTTCTGCGGCAAAGTTGATCATTTCCTGCATTTCAGCAGGAGATCCGACAGCAGTACCAGAGATACTGACTTGATTGATGATTAACGTGAACGGGTCGATTTGAGGGAACTTCCAACCAGGGATAAAAACGTTCATAAATTTACCATTGACATGCAAAAGTTCTAAATAAGGTTCCCCTAAAATAAAAAATAAAATGTCGATATATATATATATATATAGTCTTTGTCATAAACAAGTATTTGAACTTACATTCGAAATCTTTTCCAGTGCCCGTACAAAGAATATGGGTCAATTTATGCTTATATTTTACCATATCTTCGACAACCTCTGTATTAATATAACCATCACAACCAAGATCGTCTGCATAATCTCTCTTTTTGTCACTATGAGACATGCCTATAACAGTAGCGCCCATAGCTTTAGCAAACAGGATAGCAATATGACCAAGACCGCCTAATCAAAATAATATATGTCAGATTGATATTATAGTTATTCTGATCATGGACTCTGGCGTATCCTACTTTACCAATACCCAAAACACCAACAACACTCTTTTCATTGACATCGCCATGCTTTAAAGGAGCATATGTAGTAATGCCAGCACAAAAAAAGCACGCAGCATCTTTATTTGACATGTTATTGGGAACCTTAAATACCCAACGGTAATCACCTCTCCATTTATTAGCATAACCACCATAAGTTTTATCACCATTAGGCCATTTAGAGTTATATGTAGTTGTAGCAAATTTTTCACAAACATTTTCAAAGCCGTCCTTACAAGCGCCACATTCGCGACAAGAATCACATTCGGGTCCAACACCTACGCGATCACCAACTTGAATCTTCTTAACGCTCTTTCCTACGCGAGTTACAATACCAACAATTTCATGCCCAGCTACACAAGGGTAATCTGTAGGTCCCCACCCTTCATCAATGGTATATATATCGCTAGCACAGATACCACAGTGTGTAATATCAATATCTACGCAATCTTCGTCCCATGTTCGAAGCTTTAATTCCATTTGAACAAGCGGTTCTCCTACAAGAGAGGAAAGTAAATAAGTGAATTATAATAACCGATCATAGTATTTCGTCGTATATATCTACCTTTAGCAGTAGCTGCCCATCCAGTAAAAGTATCCGTCATATTTTTTTTTTTTAATTATAAAGAATAGTAATTAATGTAAGAAACATGTAGTTTTTTTTTGTTAAGCACCTTTTTCAAGTGCTAGGTTTTCGGATACTTAAAAGTAAGACCTTGACTTGGGTTTTGTTGTTTCATACTTTGAGGCTCCGGGTACTTGAACAATGCAAAGAGGGAAAAAGAAAAAAGAAGTAAACTCTTGATAACCTAGATATACATGAGAAGCATACTTGATATCTAACTAAATTTTAGAAGATATATAAAGAGGGTATTTTCTTATCATAAATTGAAGTCATATTTAAGAGATTGATTTGGAACCACTTTTTGTTTCACGCCGGCGGTATACTTTTAGTGAGGGGTGTTTTAGCCAATCATAATGCCATAACCTCTGTAAGAGAGCTAGCCAGCCTCTCACTTTAGTATTATCGGCTCTGAAGAGGTAAGACATTTATACCTTCAGCCTTTGTAAACGCTAATTTTTATTATTGACTTTTATGTGACACTGTAACCGATTTTATTTTGAAAGCAATGAAATTAGTATGTCAGTGGTTAGGAATTAAAAAATGGAAACTATAGTGTACAATAGCGTCTCTATTTAAGGGTGGGCAAAATCGGGAAGGAATCCATTCTTAAATCGAACATAATCTTATATAAGCGCCATAAATACGCAATACAACATGAAGATGAACCACTCAACTAGTGGCAGGATAATATTATAGGATACTGCTAACAGCTCATATGAACTATGTAAAGTATACAAAATGTAGTATATACCTGTGATTTGAGAGAAAAATGTACATATAATATTTGAGTTAGAAAAGGACAAAAAAAGGTCCTCCAATAATATAAAATAGATTATTCCAACGTGTTGTTTTATTATAATTTAATGTCTAACTACTTTATATAAAACTAACACTAATATATGTTCATATATATTTTTCGCAAGTATTTTAAAAGCATAAAAAAAAAAGGTGATAAACTGAAAAATATTTTATTTAAGCAATTACTCTGAAATTATAATATTTTTCACCAGTGAGGAGGGTGCCAAGGAGCATGATGTTCGGGGGAAACATCGCGAGCGCTACGCAGATTATATATGTGATTAATCAATTGATCCTAAAACAGCAAAAAAAGAAAAAAAAATTGGAATATACTTACGTTAACGCATTACCAGACTGACCGTACTGGTCATAAACAGAGTTCCACCATTCCTTTACGGATTGCTCATGAGCAGTACGAGCTTCGTTTAAAGAAGATAAGACACTTTTTTCGGTAGTAGCGGCGGCATCATCACGCTTCCAGGCAGGCGTAGCCTGAGCGAAAGATAATGAACAAAGTAAAGATGAGATGATTAAAACGTAAATTTTCATAGTAGGAAGATGAATTACTTTTTAAAAACTTTATAATTTTCTTTTCGTATATATAGTATTTAATTTTTATTCTATCACTTGTTATTATATTTTCTAAATTTAAACATTTGTAGAATTACGGAACTAGTTGCTAGAAAGTAGCTTAAATTCAATTTATCAGTGCATGTATTATTTTTTTAAAAGTAAAATAAGAGCAACGGTGATATTTTTTAAAATAGAAATTGGTCTTCTATCAGTTTCTTTATGACCAAACTATCCATAGCTAAATAATATATTCTACTTCGGAATGCAGTTTACCACCAAAATTATTAATAATGCGACTATTTCTAAATTATTAAGAAATTTGTAAAGATTACTGTAGTAAAAGTTTTAGAAACAACAAGGAAAACCTTACAAAAAGTGGTGTAAATATAATTTAATTTTATATATCATAGAATATAATGCAGTTTATTTTTTTGTACTAAATCCCGGGGGAAATGATAATGGAGGTAAAGGGAGTAAAGTAGGGATAGGGGGGAGAGGAGGTAGCACTAGAAACGGAGGTAACGGAGGAAAAAATATTGCAGATTCGCGTGTCATCCTAGGGATAGCATGAGTGTTAATGTTAGGACCACCATGAATAAGATGACGAGATCTAAAAATAATAATAATTAATCGAGTGATATAATGAAAGGGACGTGCTTTAAGATAACCTACACTAACGAACTAGTTTGATGGTTACTAAATTGTTGAGAAACAAAATTCCACCATACTTCGATTATTTTTTCTTGTGTTTCAATAGTAATTTTTAAAATAGAAGCAATATTTGAAAAAGAGATATCGTTTGTAGTTTGTACATCTAATAAAGAAGCACACAAAACTTGTACACAAGTAAGAATAAAGATAATAATAATTGAAGAATAGAGTTTCATAATATGTAGTATGATAAAGTATATACATATGTAATTTTTTTTGTTTGTTTGGGAAAACGGTTTTTATAGTTATGAACAAAATGAATTCACTATTTTTAAAATATACGATACATTACTAATGCCTAATGAATTGATACGTATTGATTGTAATCACACAAAGGGGTTTTCTTTTTCATTTATCAACAATAACAATAATAAAGAGATGGTAGTTTATTTTTAGGCCCTATTTTCTCATTCTCTTTTTAAATCGAGCAGCTACTTGCTCATCTGTAGCCATTAACTTATGATCCAATCTTGGTTTAAATTGTTTAGGTATTTGTTTTTCAAAGTTTGCTGGAACAAACTCTAAAAATGATTAAATGTGGGGGATTAATATACATTTTACGCAATATATATACATCATATATCTATTTTACCTTCTTCTGACTGCGGTTTATTTTCTTCTTTCTGTGTCTCATCAATTAACCTACGCTTAGCTCTTTCCGTTTCTTCAATATTCTTTAATCGAGTACTATAATATTATTATTATTATTGGTTAATTTAAAAATACACACACACACACACACATGTATATATATATATTATATAACAGATATAAACTTACTCTATGCCAAGATCTACTTCAGGAATAGCGGTGAGCATTTGTGAGGATAATTGAACGTTTCCTTCTGACTCTTGCTTTTGTCCACCCTTCAGTCTATCGGGAATACGATATAATTCCTCGTAAATATCAACCAACCCACGGTCAGCGTTTTCCTCGTTATCTTCTTCATCCTCTGGAAGTGCAGAACCGCCTCTTCTTTTTCTCATTTCACTTTCAATATATTCCATCCTAAAAAACAATACATTTACGATTTAGTAACCTGGATACAACATAAAAAGTCCTCATTTAGATCTTACATGTGCTTATCGACATCCAAAGTATTGGTAGCTGTTGCAAACGAATCCAACTTGAGCTTTCGTACAGTTGTTGGATCGTCTTCTTCCATCTTTTGCTTATATGCATCGGCGTCAACAAGTCCACCTTTCTTTAAATTCCAAGAATTAGACTCTTGTGGCAACTTCTTCTTCTTTTTTTTCTTGTCTGAACCTTTTAATAACTTTTCGATATCTATACCAACGTGTTTACGACGTAACTTACGCAATTCAGCCAACTCTTCAATGGTTGCACTATTTAATCGATCAACAAAAAGAATATAACGAATATTTTTTTCTTTTACCTGACTTGCTCAATTTCCTCTGTTGGCTCTACTAGAGCGATATCAGCTTCATCATCGGAATCGATCTTCTTTCTATAGTTCTTCCTTTTAACTATGGCCATCGTAATATGTATAAAGACTATATATGTAAAGACTATAAGACGGCATATTGTAATTTCTCAGCCACTAGTTATTCGACTGTGTTTCAAATGAGAAGGAGGAGGAGGAGTAATGGTTTCTGCCATTCTGTAAAACCGAGATATGGTGTGGATAAGGGAGAACCTTTTTTTTCGGTGCAACAAAATTAAGCTGATACAGTATCTTTTATTATTATTTAATATGAATTTTTTATATGATATAAATTGGAAGCAATAGATTGGAACGATTAAAAAGGTAATGACCAAGTATCATGAAAAAAGGATTGTGGTACATAAAGGAGCGAATGACGTCAAAGCCTACTTTTATTTATCAGAGAAAAAAAAAAGCCAAGAAATATATTTTGTTTCCCTTTTTCTCTCTTCTTTATATACTCATCTCTTTAATAAAAAATGGCATTTCTGTAAGAATAATTTAGATACAAGTTATATGTTTTTAACGGTACTAATGTACAGTATATTAGTTCTGGAATAAAAAAGAACCTCAACAGAGCAGGTACAACTGTAGGTATATTGTTAAAGTAGAAAATAATAACAATATATACTAAGTTCGCATAGATTAAACAAAGAACTGGAGGAACAGATAGAACACAAGATAGTGAATTTGAAGAAGAGCTCGAACGATTTCGATCGTATGTTGTCTATAATAATAATAATAATAATAATATATATATATATTAACTTGTAAAAATAGACTTGAAAAGAAATCCGAAAAATTATCAACTAATGCAAAGGAGTATATGAATGCAACTCGAGGTAAGAAAGAAAAACTTGCAAAAGTGATTATAAACTTAACTAATAACTTTGTCTATTAATAATAATAAGCCATTATCTCGTCACAAATGAGATTAATTCAAGTAATTGAAAAGATGTATGGTGACTCTGCATTTTCTAACCCTGCACTTGCTGAATATAAAAGAGCAATAGAAAGTATCGAAAAAGAGTCAAAAGATTCATTGGTAAACATCTACGAAAAAAACTAGTAAGTTTATGCTAAATACTAACAATTATACATATAGGATCCTGCTTACCAAAAAACAGTAATTGAACCTCTTGCAAGATACGTTTCTTATTTCCCTGAAGTGAACGAAGCAGTAAAACGTCGTAATAAGAAATTATTGGATTATGACTCTCAAAGATCCAAAGTTAGAAAGTTAATCGATAAGCCAGTTGAAGACCCTCAACGTTTACCAAGAGCTGAGCAAGAAGCTAATATGGCTAGAGAATTGTATGAAAACTTAAACACCATTTTGATCAACGAGTTACCTAAAGTGATTGAACTTCGCGTACCTTACTTGGACCCTGTTTTCGAATCCATGGTTAAATCTCAACTTCGCTTCTCCCAACTAGGTTATGAAAAGTTAGAAGGCATGAGAAACTATATACCTAATGAAGTAGAAGGTGATCGTAGAGTAGATGATGTATTACAACAAATGCGTGAATTAAGTATCTGCGGTAACTTTTAAACAAATAGCATAATAAAACTCCGTGTGGCTTTTTAAAATTAAATGGCTTACAGTCACAAAGTTTTTTTTTTCCTATCAAACCAAAAAAAGAATCCCACTATACTTTTTTTTTTTTTTTACATACAACTATTTAATTAACACAATGGCTAAAGAACAAAAGAAAGAAAAGAAGGTTAAGGCCGTCAAGAACGAATCTGATAACGAAGAAGAGACTCCTCGTTTCCAATCTCCTATTGCTCACCCTTTAGCCGAGAAGAAGCTCGTCAAGAAGCTTTATAAGACTATCAAGAAGGGTAATTAAAAAAAGAGTGATTTGAATCTACATTCAAATACTAACATGTGTTATTTATCTATAGCCAGTAAAGTTAAGCACGTTCGTCGTGGTGTTAAGGAAGTTGGTAAAGCTCTCCGTAAGGGTGAGAAGGGTCTTGTCATCATTGCTGGTGACATTTCTCCCTTGGATGTCATTTCTCATATGCCTGTCCTCTGTGAAGATTCCAACGTTCCTTACGTCTTCGTTCCTTCCAAGGAACAATTGGGTGAGGCTTCTTCTACTAAGCGTCCTACCTCCGTCACCATGATTGTTCTTGGTGGTAAGGGTAAGGATATGAAGGCTGCTACTGACTATAAGGAATTATATGATGAATGTTATGCTTCTGCTAAGGATTTGGTAAATATATATACATACACGACATACAATAGCCGGTATACTAACGATTTTTTTTTCTTTTTTACTTTGTAGGATGAGAAGCTTGTTTATTAAATTGATTAGAATTCTTATTTTTGTATAAAAAAAAATATTTTTTTATTTTTTTTATTTTCCCTTTTTCTCTCTTTGTATCTCTCATCAACAACCTCAACTTCTTTTACAGCAAAAAATTTCGATTCTTGTGAATTTATACTTGAACTTTTTTTCTTTTTAAAAAAAACAGTTGCATATATAATTCCACCTGAAAAGAAAAAACTCAACTTTGACATTCATATTTTGTATAAAAAATAAAAAAAATAACATATACACATATTTAATATTTTTACTTTTTTTTTTATTTAAATCTCCACCCATTTGTTCAAATAGCTCTGTTTTTTTTTCCAAATTGAGTGAAATATTTTAAATGAGAAGCTATTATTACATGAGCACATTCAGCTTATTTTATTCGATTGCATGAATCAAGTTAGAACAAAAAGTACCTATTACGTATATAAAAATGATTAATGAGTGTATAATAAATAGTAGTATAATATGCCATAGAAGTAAAGTGACACTCTATTTTATCGCACACTCTTTTTTTTGCAGCGCTGCATTTAAACATTTTAACGCAAACAAAATAAGGTTTTTGCATAGATTATAATACTAATTTGAGTCACACTTTACTTTGCTATCTTAAACTTTTTTATATATAACAAATGCGTATAAGAAAACTTACTTTTAGTCTTAATAACACTAGTGAAACTTCTAATGACGAGAGGAATTGATAGTAGACGGTATAGAGTAATGTATTTACCTTTCTGCTTACCAGAATTGAACTCATTCGTGCAGTTTTGGGCTCTTGCTAAAGAAAAAAAAAAAAGAAGAACGAACAATATTTACCTGTACGAAATTATTAAAAGCAATTTTGGACTTTTCGCTATTACCAAACGAATCTAACGATTCCAGCAACAATATTTCGATGTATTTTAAACCGAACAATTTGATTATACCATCAGCTAGTTAGATATATATGGCTTTCTTCGCCATAAAGAAGGACTGACCTCAACTGCTTGTTCATAGAATCTAATTGGACTTCTCTATTCTTCCGAGTCCTTCTAATAAATAGCGGTAGTTTCGATAAATGGATTAATAATCTAAAGCTGTTGTATGGAAGTCATAGCTAAACACGGACTGTTTTTTTTTTGGAAGACTTCAAATTTATGTAGTGTTCGTAGCAGCAAATATGTAACACAAAATCAATTGATCGGTTGCGGATAAATTACCTTTTTCCTTAATTTTTTATTTTATCCTTCGTTTGAGGCTGATTAGTACAATGTTTATATACGGACCTTCGCCTAGTAATCGTATTCCGACTCATACTTTTGAACTTGGCTTATTTAACTCGTTTTTTTTCCAAGTAATAGGTAGAAAACGTACAGGATTCTAAAAAAAAAAAAAAAATAGTAAACACCGATTTAGAGGCTAAAACCACCTGTTAAAAAAAACCCCCCAAATTAGTTGTTTCGGAACGTGTACTATCTACTCCACGCTGATGTGGACGGCATCGTCACCAGCCGAAATTTTTGGTAAGTAAATAAACAAAACGCTGAGGAGATAGAAAGTGCGTAAATATATATATATATGGTTATAGTAAATAGAGTAGTAGCTTGATCCGGAGCAAAACAAACACCGTGGCCGAAAAAAATAATAATCAAACAGTTTGAACTTGTCATGGCATCTTTGTACATAAGCAAAATATGCTTCCCCCCTCTTTTTTTTTTCTTAGATCAAGTGGGCGTGTCATATATGCCATACCATGTATAAAAAAAAGAATAAAAAAAATTGATCTAATTACTTGAGCATTTAACGAATAACGATCTATCCTATTATACTAACAAACGTGTTTGATCGAACTAGATGCTCCTTGTTTATATATCTTTTGTCCGTCTTTTTTTAATAAGTAAGTTATTATAAATTATTTTGAAAGCCGAAAGTGAACTCCATTTGAGATGACGAACCTCCGTTATTCCCCTCACAGGTTTAAGTATAAGACTTAGCGAACCTTTCAAGTTGTTTTTTAATTGACAGCATTACTCGTGAAAATGTGATACGAATCTACATAAAAAATATGCGTTACATGATCTATCCTATATACATATTACTGTATTATAAATGCTTCTTTTTTTTTTTATTAAGCATTTGATCCAGATGAAAGGACTCGGAGTTAAGCTACTTATCCGCTTTGAAAAAAAAAAGCGGATAAATCCAGACCGATAATTGATGAAAGTAGATCAGTTAAAAAAAAGTATAAATAAAGAACAAAAAAATTAGCTTATCTTTTTTTTTTCTTTTTAAACCTTTAAACTTTTGCTATATTTAATTATTTATATAACATTATATGGCAGGCTTAAATTTACCGAACTCACTAAAAGCGGAGAGGGGGGATACTTCTTCTGAAAAATCACAAGAAGGAACTATCACTGACGTTTATTCTCATAAAGTATATGAAAGTAACGGCGCATTCGGAGAAGGTCAACAAAATGTCAATGTAGAAGGTAATATTACTATAAATGTATATATATACCGAAACCGTATACTAATATTTTTTTCGATCGCATCATATAGCTGCCATTGATGAATTTACTGAATTGAAAAAAGAACTATCTCGTATGAGTAGAAGGTCTTCTAATGTCACTGGCAAACTAGAAGAAGGAACTGCCGACCAAGACGACTTTAACCTTAGCAACTTCTTGCACGGTATGTCTAATGATAGTACAGAAGCAGGCCATCAACCTAAACATTTGGGTGTCGTTTGGAAAAATCTTACAGTCGAGGTAAATATTTATCCCTCTTCCATAATTTAAATCTATTTTTTTTTTTCATTGGTAACACTAACTCATGATATTATACAGGGTCTCGGTGCGGATGCTCATACAATCCCTACTGTTATCAGTGGTCTTATCAAAAACCTCCAATTTTGGAAACTGCTTGGATTTGGCGCAAAGAAAAGTACCAAAGTTATTTTGAAAGATCTTTCGGGATTCTGTAAAGACGGCGAAATGCTTTTACTCTTAGGCCGACCTGGATCGGGATGTACTACCTTATTAAACATTATTTCCAATATGCGTGGCTCTTTCACAAATGTCCAAGGATCTGTTAGTTACGGTGGTTTTGAACATGACGAATTCGCTCGTAGGTTCCGTGGTCAAACATGTTACAACTCTGAAGAAGATCAACATTATCCTACCTTGAGCACCAAACAAACCTTAGAATTTGCTCTTCGTAACAAAACCCCCGGTACTCGTTTACCAAACGAAACCAGAAAAGAATTTATCAACAAGATTCTCTATATGCTTGGTAATATGCTGGGTCTTACTAAACAAATGGATACTATGGTCGGTAACGCCTATGTACGTGGTCTCTCTGGTGGTGAACGTAAACGTCTTTCTATCGCTGAACAAATGACGACCCAAAGTACTATTAATTGTTGGGATTGTTCTACTCGTGGTTTAGATGCTGCTTCTGCTTTAGATTATGTTCGTTCTCTTCGTATTATGACTGATGTGTTCCACAAGACTACTGTAGCTACGCTTTACCAAGCCTCAAATAACATTTTCAACCTCTTTGATAAAATCTTACTGTTAGATGACGGTTACTGTCTTTACTTTGGTCCCACTAATCTTGCTAAACAATACTTCGAAAATCTTGGTTTCTACTGTCCTCCTCGTAAATCTATCCCTGATTTTTTGACGGGTCTTTGTAACCCTATTGAACGTGAGGTGTTACCCGGATTTGAATCTACTGTACCAGTACATGCTATAGAATTTCAAAAATGCTATTACCAATCTTCTGTCTATAAGGATATGGCAAACGAATTAAATGCATACGAACAATTAATCGAAAAAGAAAATCCTGCTGAAAAATTCAAGGAGGCTATGGATGAAGAACATCAAAAACGTGCATCCAATAACTCACCTTATATCGCTTCATTTTACCAACAAGTTTATGCTTTAACTATTCGTCAATACTATCTCTTAATCAAGGATTTGCCTTCTCTTATTTCTCGTTATGGTACCATCTTAATTCAATCTCTTATCATGGCTTCTTGTTTCTATAATATCCCTCAAGACGGTGCCGGTGCTTTCTCGCGTGGTGGTGCTCTTTTCTTCTCCGTCTTGTTCAACTCTCTTATTTCGCAATCTGAATTAATTAATTTCTTGATGGGTAGACCAGTTTTAGAAAAACATAAGCAGTATGCATTATATAGACCGTCTGCCTTTTATGTTGCGCAGGTGATTATGGATATTCCATTTGCTCTTGTACAAGGTAAAATTTATTTAACTGCGATATCTTTCTCTTTCCTTTTTTTTTTTTTTTTTTTTTTACTAATTTCTTTCTTCCTCCTAGTTTTTATATTTGAAATTTGTGCTTACTTTATGATTGGTCTTAACTTGACTGCTGGCAGATTTTTTACTTTCTTTGTTGCATTATTCTTTGTTAATATGTGTATGAACGGCTTCTTCAGATTCTTCGGTGCCATTACTTCTAGTTTCTTTTTAGCCACACAAGCTTCTGGTATGGCCTTGATTGCCTGTATTACATACTGTGGTTACGTAATTCCTTACGGTGACATGCACCCTTGGTTATCCTGGATCTACTGGATCAGTCCTATCGCCTACGGTTTCAAGACTCTTTTAGTGAACGAAATGGAGGGCCAAATTTATTCCTGCGAAGGCGTTGGTAATGCCGTACCTTTCGGTCCTGGTTACGACAACTGGGATTACAAGACGTGTACCATGGGAGGCGGTAACCCCGGCGAAAACTTTGTTCTTGGGGATAATTATATCAAGACCACGTATCAATGGGACACCAAGGACTTATGGGCTCCCGATTTTGTTGCCGTTGTTGCATTTTTCATCTTGTTTACTGCCTTAACTGCTTTATCTATGGAGTACCTTTCTATCAATAAGATTGGATCTTTAACCAAGCTTTATATTCCTGGAAAGACACCTAAACCTCGAACACAAGAAGAAGAGGAAGCACGTCGTCGTAAACAGGCTAACGGTTCTGAAATGATGGAATCTATTTCTTCTGGTACTACTTTCTCATGGCAAAATATCGAGTATACTGTCCCTATCAAGGGCGGTCAACTTCAGTTGTTAAACAAGATTAATGGTATTGTTAAACCAGGTCATTTAACTGCTTTAATGGGCTCCTCCGGTGCTGGTAAAACTACTCTCTTGGACGTTTTAGCTCGTAGAAAGACACTTGGTAAAGTCGAAGGTCGTCAATACCTTAACGGCGAAGCTCTTATGAACGATTTTGAACGTACTACCGGTTACTGTGAACAAATGGATATTCACCAACCTGCTGTTACAGTACGTGAAGCACTTCAATTCTCTGCCAACTTGCGTCAACCTGCCGATACGCCTCAATCTGAAAAGGACGCATACGTTGAACAAATTATTGAATTACTTGAGATGGAAGATATTGCTGACGCACAAGTTGGTGAAGTCGATCGAGGCTTTGGTATCTCCGTCGAAGAACGTAAACGACTTACGATCGGTATGGAATTGGTTGGTAAACCTCAGCTTTTGTTCTTGGATGAACCTACTTCTGGTCTCGACGCTCAAAGTTCTTTCAATATTATTCGTTTTATTCGTAAATTGGCTGACGCTGGTTGGCCCGTGCTTTGTACCATTCATCAACCTTCTGCTGTATTATTTGAGTACTTTGATCATCTTTTATTGTTAGTACGTGGTGGAAAAACCGCTTACTATGGTGAGATCGGTGAAGATGCTCGTGTCATGATCGATTATTTTGAAAAGAATGGAGGCCCCATTTGTTCCCCTGACGCTAATCCTGCTGAATATATTCTTGAAGTCGTTGGTGCCGGTACTGCTGGTAAAGCCAAACAAGACTGGGCTGACATCTGGGATAGTTCCGTGGAAGCTAAAGCGCTTGATAAAGAATTGGAAGAAATACATCAAAATGCAGATCAAAACCCTCAACGTAAAGCCATCACATACGCTACTTCCTTCAAGACTCAATTCTACTTGGTTCATAAGCGTATGGCTTTAGCTTACTGGCGTTCTCCTGATTATAACATTGGTCGATTTATCACTGTTATGTTCACTTCCCTGATTACCGGTTTTACCTATTGGAAAATGGGCAATACAGTTTCCGATTTAAAGAACCGTATCTTTGCGCTTTTTGCTTCCTTTATTATGGCCAATATTTTGATTATTCTTGCTCAACCTAAATTTATGACGGAGAGATTGTACTTTAGAAGAGAATATGCTTCGCGTTACTATGGTTGGATCCCTTTTACCATCTCTGTTGTTCTTGTTGAAATTCCTTATATTTTAGTGCTTGCTGCATTCTTTATGTGTGGTTTCTACTGGACAGCTGGATTAACCAATGTCTCTGAAGCTGTTGGTTATTTCTACTTGATGTTGATTTTCTTTGTATTCTGGGCCGTTACATTAGGCTTTTTAATTGCTTCTGTTGCCGAAAATCCTGTGATGGCAGGTGTCATCAACCCGCTTGTGATTTCCTTGTTTATCTTGTTTGCAGGTTTAATGCAACCTGTTGCATCTATGCCTCGTTTCTGGAGTAGTTGGATGTACTGGTTAAATCCTTTCCATTACTTTATTGAAGGTCTAGCTGTCAATGAATTAAGTCATGTCACAACACAATGTGGTGAGAACGACGTATCTAAATTCTTGCCTCCTCCTGGCCAAACTTGTGGTGAGTATACCCAAAACTTTTTTGCATCTGGTGCACCAGGTTATATCATCAACCCAGAAGCAATGCAACCTGATCTCTGTGGATACTGTGGTTTCAAGTCTGGTGCAGAATTTTATGAAACTTCGTTTGAATGGGACGTTGCAAATAAGTGGAGAAATCTCGGTATTGTTATTGCCTTCTTTATCTTTAACGTCTTTTGCTTTGGTGGTTTGGTTTATTGGAACCGTAAAGGAAGAAGATAATAAAAAAAGCTATCTTATGTATATATATATTCACTATAAACCATTTTTTTTCCATCTCATTAATAACTAGAATACTTTTTAAATTAATACCTATATTTTTTAATAAATATATAAATTATACGTACTTTAATACAGCCAATTTAAGGATTTAGTACATAGAAACCTTTCCAAGCTTTCGAAAAGTTCGTTGTCAAATTTAGCTTTTTGGATACTACAGACGATATTGATATTATTTCAGTCATCAAGTGATAAAAAAGGACCCCAATATCTGGACTAATCAGTACTATGGTAGGGGACCACATTTGAGCAAGAATTACTCTTATACCCTATAGTTGCTTTAGGAAGAACTGTGTCCTTTTGTACGAACAAAAAAAGAAAATGCAAAAAAAAAAAAAAAAAAAAAATAATAATGAAGAATATAAGATATAGTTCAGTTCTTTTAAAAGGTGCATATATATATATATATATTTAAACATTTTTATATACATGTCTACAACTTGTTACAACTTATTTTAACACACCAAAAATTTCGCTCCAATTTGCTTAACGCAAGAAAGTTCACTTTTTTTTTTTTTTTTTTTTTTCCCTGAATCCTTAAATTGGTAGTCGAATCACTGTGTGCACATTAATTGAATTATTTATTATTACATATTATTTTATAAATGCATTTTTACATTTTTCTTTATTACACGCCTTGAACGACTTGAGGCCATGTTTGACGAATCTACACACACAAAATTAGTTTAAACAACATTTTTTTTTAAAAAAATATACTTACAGCTTCATATAACTCAGGGCTCACTCTATAATAATATAATAAATTAATAAACTTAATTTAACACAGTTAATAATTAAATCCTACCTCCTTAAAGCTTCAGGGTCCTCAGCCAAACATACAAATGTAGTTGTGACACCACTTGAAATAACCGTAGCAATGGTAGAGAACATGGACATACCGATAATAAAACAAATCAGCATGATAATGGGTGTCATATCACCACTAGTATTATAAGTAGGTTTAGATACCAATAAATAGAGGTATCCTAACAAAGAAGACAAGACACCAACAAGTAAAGAACCCATAAATAAAACATTACCAATCAAATTATCGTTAATCATAGCTTCAACACCACGATCTTGAATCATTGACCAAGTACGTTTAGCAGAAGGAACAAATGCTTGACCATAAATAGCTACACCACTAAAAGCATATTGATTAAACCATTCCTAAAAAAAAAAAACTTATTAAAAAAAAGGGTTTACATAAACTATACACTATATATACTTACAAACATTCCTTCAATACAAGATATAATACACTCAATAATACATAACACAAAAGTAAGAATAATATTATCAGAATTTGATCTTGCAACTCGAACAAAGTAACGAAGTGTACTAATCAAAGCGATCAAAAGACCACCAAAGCAAATGGAACCGAAACTAGTAGTTAAAGCTCTTCTGGCGCAGCCCCAAATGGGATGAGCCACTTGATTATTTAAGAAATAAACGGTAGCAAATACGCCAGATAGTGTAACATGAGTGACATATGAAATGACTTGAGTTGTCCAATAAAATGAAAATACCAAGAAAACCATGGCAGCATTTAAAGAAGATCCAGTATATGTTTGATAAACACCAACAACAGTGATCATAAACCAAACTGAATAAACAGTTTGAACAACAAGAGAAATTGTACCGGCAACCATAGTACTCCAATAACTACGAGTGATTGACGTAACTGCCTTTAGCATGACTATATATGTATAATAAGGTTAGATTTAAAATATTGTTAATATATACAGATAAATTATTACTTGTTGCAAATGGAATTCTATCTCGCCACCACCAAAAACATAACATGTACAATACAGAGAAAATCAAGAAAATGATTGCAGCTGAGTAATACTTCATGTAAAAATAGTACGCAGTTACACCAAAGTAAACCAAAATACTACCTACAAAAGTGATCAAGATCAAGGGTCCGGGAATTCTATTAAAAAAAAAAAGTACCCCATTTAGCCTTTTATCCTATTGAAGTTCCGTTATACACACACAGACATATATATATATATATATATATATATATGTGTGTGTGTGTGTGTGTGTGTGTATACTTACAAGTTTGCTAAAATCAAGTAAAGAAAACTAAATCCAAATCCAACAACTGCTGCAAGACCAAATATTTTAACTGTATCAGCATCAAATGTAAGTCCTACACTGGGACCTGTACTAGGAGCATTATTTGACGAAAAACTACGTAATGCAATAACGGATAATGCAATAAAACCGGCCATATTACAAAGCCACAATACTGTAGCCCATACATCCTTATAACCACTAGAAGGTCTAATTTTATCGTTTGCGTTTAAAGGTGCTTCTCCTAATTCAGCATAACCTGTATTGGTGTTATATTGTGGAACTTGTTGAAGTGGCTCATTTGGTGGAGGATAATACTGTGGAGGTTGATTATAGTTGTATCCCTGTGATGGCTGAGCAAATTGTTGAGGTGGAGGTGGATATTGCTGTGAATATGGATTATTAGAATCCATTTTTTATTTTTTATATGTATAAAGAAAAAAGAAAAAAGAAAAAAAAGGTTCAAAAGAGGACTTTTTATATATGAAACAATTTTTATTTTGCGCCCACCTAGTTTAGTAAAAAATAACAAAGACATATTATCACGTGTTTTATGTTACATTTACGTATTTGAAAAAAGTCTTTTGAATCGAATTCAGGACTATAATTCAAGTTGACTTGAAGAGTACTTTCCATTAATAGAAAAGTTAATTCCCCAGCCCCAACGCCAGTAGAGGTAGCGGCGTCGGTATTACTATTATTAGTTAAAGGTAGTACAAGTGCAACTAAACTATTAGTTCGTGAGTTGATTTACTGTCACTGGTATTTAAATTTCTTTGAATCGTTTTAGATGATGATTCATAAAGAGATTGAAGTAAATTTTGAATATATTATTTATTTTAACTGCCTAATAAATAATGATGAATCTCCATCAGTTTCTAATCCAGCCATCATTATTCTTAGTGGTAAATAATACAGATAAATTGGCTTCATTTTCATTATATTGATACGTGAATGATTATAATCTATTCACCCCCAACAATTCTATTATTGAACTGTTTCAAATAATACAACTACTTAGTTTGTATTGGTTTAGGATAGATACACATTTGTTTTGACGCGAATTACGAACCTATCGATTACAGTGTGTTATATCACCATCGCAACTCGTCTTTTTTTTTTTTTTTTTTTTTTTTTTTTTTTTTTTTTTTTTTTTTTTTTGTCTCATCAGATATATATTGTAATTTATATTAAAAAACAAAAGAAAAGGATGGAAGGATTTATTACTAATTTATTGACTTGGCGCTATCTTTTTTTCTTTTTTACGTTACACTTTTTGTACTTTATTTATTGTGCAAATACTTCTCCACCTTGTTCACCAACAAAAGAACTAATCTTCTTTACTTGATTATCCCATTCTTCAAGCTTACGTCTCATACCATCAATTTGATCCTTATCAAGTACACGAGGTTGAACCCATGTAACAACAACAATTTGATCAACTTGATCAATAGAACCACGAATCAAGTTTAATGATAATGCCTTCATAACAAGGTGTTCAACTTCATCCACTGAAAGACGAGTTTCAGCAGCAATTTCAGAAAAGGGAATTGAACGGTTATCTGTGGAACGTCTAAATACTGCTTCAATCAATGACATCAAACAAATCTTTCTACTGAGCGCAGCTTGGTTTTGTTGGAGTAAAGGTTGCTTTGTGAAATGAGGTACCAATGCTTCGTATTTACCAATATCACCAGCATTAAAGGCAAATAAAAGAGAACGAAGCCAATCGTGTTCAGTACCAAGAAGAGCATCAAGAATGGGATGCATTAACTACACACACATTCTTTGTTAGTAAAAAAATATATATATACACACACACACTTGCTGTTTTTTTTTAAAAAAAAAACTTTACCAATTCACCAAAGTTATAAATCATATCACCCAATAACGCCGAAATAGAAAGATCATATGCTCTTTCAATTCTATCAGCCAAAGTCAACTCTCCAATATCAACACAGGCCAAATATAATAAGGCACTCTTATAATATTGAGCATAATTAGCCTTGGCCTTGTAATATTCAGCGCTAACACGGTAAAAGCTAGCATAAATCACAGGTTCCACACTATCAAAACTATCCAAAATCTTTTCTGATTCATCAATGGCCTTCTTTACTTCATCTGCTTGGTTCAACTTTAATTTAAAGTTGGCTGATTCCATTACTGCGAGAACATAAACGTCCTTAGTTTCAGGCGTATCGACCTTCTTAATAATTTCACTTAAAAAGTCAACGGATTCTTGTAAATCTATTATCTTCTTGTTAGTCCCTTTTTTTTTCTTTATATATATATCGCTCCTTTTATATCTTTACCTTTGAATTGGTTAGCAGCTTGAAGTGCAATAGTAACAAGAGATAACTTATTAATTTTATCTTCCCATTCAGCAACAAAGTTTCTGTAAACAGGAATTCTATGACTAGTAGACCGAGGTTCTTTGAAAAAGTCTAAAACCCTTGTAGTCAATTGATGCCACAACCTAATTGAATATACATGTAAATACTTTTTTTTTTCTGGGAACGCGTTTACATATACAAAAAAAAAGGGGGGGGAGGGGGACTTACTTTCTTTCATAAAGATCTTCAAAATCAACAAAATATTGTTGAAGAGGGCCATCAACTTTTTGTCTTTCTTCATAAAGAAATTTAGGTACGTCAAAGTCAATATCCATAGTTTGTGCCATTGCTGTTAATCTATTTTTAAAAAAAGATGTCTAAAAAATAAAAAAGAAAGCTTGCGCGTCTCTTTTCAACAAATACTCGCATTTGTTTTTCCAAGTTCCGCTTTTTTTTTTGTAGGCCTGACCCGTACGTCATCCACACGCCTACTTAAAGTCAGTCACAGGCATAACTACATTCATTTGACATATTCAGGTAACATTGACCTTACTTCCGTATCGTAAGTTCGGATCCCAAATAAATCCCATCGATCACATTATAGCTTAAACTAACTATTTGAGTTGCTTATTTGAGCTTTACATGTAAATTAGCAGACTACAAGATTTATTTTTGATGAACACTACATTTGATAACTCTTCTTTTTTTGTTACACATATACACTCATGGATTGACGGCGATAAAACCTCCTGCTTCTTTTGATAAACCAAAAGAAGTAAGTATAAGGAGCAAGGCAGGAACAGTTGATGATAAAGCTCGATATATGAGCCCTTTGCTTGCTCAATTTAAAATAATATGTTCAAGTGAAATCAGAAATTATGATAAAGATAAACAAGACATTGATAAACTTAGCAGAAACTACTTGAAGCTTCTCGACTCCCAAAAGGTGTTGTTGACGCTGCTGAAAAAAAGCACAACACTCCAAATGCTATAGCAGCAATGTTGAGATATAATTCCAAGAAATCTAAAAATAAAAGCATCGACTATTGGAAAGACTTTGTTAAATATAAATTTGAAACCATAAAAGAATCAGTTTTACAAGTTAGAGAAGAAGCTTATGAAGATAGTGAAGAAGTTGATGGTGATACAGATGATGAAACTGATGATTACAAAGACGAACAGAAAACTCACTCGTTTTCAACCTCCCTCAATTCAGTCATTAGAACTGATTTGTTGCCACTTGCTAAACAAATATTTATAAATACAATAAATATTCACTTGGAGCTACCTAGTGTTTGCGGAAAACAGCTTCGTATTAACTGACCATCAATTTGAGCTTGTACCACAACCACAAAATAGTATTAAGCATATTCTGCCACATAGATATCTGCGAGAAGACATAACTGGTGTGATCAAGCATACATACACATAAATATTCTCATATATATTTACATATACGTGATTATATCACGCGTCTTTATTCCTTTATGACTAATTCATATTTATTTTAACTAAACCTTGTCGGCATCGGCCAATAATAAATGTTGTCTGAGTAATGATTAGAGGATCGACCATAATTACATATCTTGACCGAAAATTAGGTTAAATAAGCACGGCTTGAAGTTATATAAGGAAACTCTAGCACTTATACTGATACAGTGCATTACCGTAAGTGTTAAACTCAGCTATAAAAAAGCTATATAAACCTATACTTTTTTTTCATTTAATAAAACGATTATCCTTCTTTTACGACTGATTACTTTTTAGTATCTTTTTGTTTTTATTTTTTATCGCGAATCTTCACTACTTAATAGCTCGGATTCCATAATAACTGCTCCCAACACAATGAATGATCAACTTCTAGAAAACAATGTATTTACATCTAGTTATAACCAATTATTTCAAGCTTATCATTTGAAATTGATACACTCAACATACTATGAAGCTAAAGGAGCTGATAAATCATCTCTAATTAGGTCACCCTTCCATCAAGCTATTACTGATACAGTACCTTCTAGTACAGTAAATCCTTATCGGGTTTACTATTTCATGCCACGAAAATTGCTAGACAGTCATATACCCTTAACTTTCGCCAAATGCGGCCAGATAAGGCCATTGTTAATAAGTTATTGAACGGGCTCTTACGATATCTTTTGATTAATCATTTGGCCCTTGAACATGACAAGACATTTAAAGAGAAGAAATCAAAACATCATAACAAGCGTGAAGGAAAACAAGTTCGTAGAGTTACAAGCTGTAGCATTCCTGAGGCACTTGTATTAATGAAAAATAAAATAAGAAATGGAATTAGAAGATTATTCAATACAAAAGAAAAGAGAAGATCCAAGTTCCAGGACAAAGGGAGTGGTAGAAAAGGCAGAAAGATGTCAGTTAAGAGTAGACACTTACATAAATGTTTTTAAAGGAGAGGTGAAGATGCTTGAGTTTTCACCATATAAAAACGAATGGTAAATAACACTTTGTAACTTCTGTATAGGTTGAAGAAAGAGAAGCACTTACGGTCCAGTAATAACATCAACAGCAACAGCAATGACATAATTATTTAGCTGATTATTTCTGTCATTTTTTTTTCTTACTCTCTCTTTATACTCATTATTATTCTATTTAACGCTCTCTACTTCAAATATTTTATAAAGCAACAGCTACTTTTTTTTATCGCTAGAGAAGAGGCCAACATTGAGTACACTCAACTTTTTTTTGGACGCCAGATATCAGCGTAATAAACGCACTAGTTTAAAAACGGGATATTATGCGTAAATAATAACATCGACATGATAGTTACAGAAGAATCTTAATACTGTAACGAAAGGCGCTTATAATATTCCCAGTAAAAATTACATGCTTTTACTTTATTATATGTCTACTTTAGGATTTTTACTTTAGCTCTTAATAATTGAAGACTTGAGTTACTATTTTTTTTTGTGCGAGTTAGTAACCATATGAAAATTATAAGCACTTGTTTAAAACAAGAACCCTTTCTTTCCATTAATTGTAGATACTTATAGTCATTTGGTGTCTTCAGTAGTAATGCAGTAGTATTAATAATAGTAATTTAATAAACTCGCTCCTGGTTTAATAGTCTGCATAGTAAATACTACCATAATAAAAAAAAAATCGGTTCTAGTATACATATAAGTAGAGACCTAATTACCCAAAGGACTTTATGCAGCACTACCGGTCGAAAAGAAGGTTTAACCTTGATTTTTTTTCCCAGTGCGGGAAAACTTGGGACACCATACAAAATCCACCTAAACTTCTCCGCGGAGCCTAGGTTATTCCGCTGTACTCCAATCCGTTACACACTAAAAAAAAAAAAGTAATATATATAAGAAACCAAAGTGTTGGATTTTTGTATATTATATTCCCATACAATAATAATAGGAAAAAAATGATGACCACTTCCCAACTTAAGCCTAAAGGAGATATCAGTTCCGTATTCTCACACCTCGGCGGTAAAGAAACCGCTCTTGATCCTAGTTTCTTGAGCTTAAAAAAAGAAATCGTGCCTCAAGAAGAAGACCAGACCAAGTTAGAAGAAGCTTATCAAAGACTTATGCAATCATTTAAGAAAGAATCTGTAGAGATCAAAGAAAAGGGCTCTGCTGTTGTGCCTCAAGTGACCTTTGCCGAGATCGAATCCAACCAAGGCCAGTTCCCTACCCATATCGCAGACCAAATTCGCAAGCGTGGTTGTGTTGTTATTCGTAACGTCATATCTGAGCAAGAAGCAAGAGGCTACAAGGACCAAGTACAGCAGTATATCAACAACCATCCTAATGAAATTATTGGGTTCCCTGCAAATGACCCTCAAGTTTGGGAAATATATTGGTCTCAATCTCAATTGGCCGCAAGAAGTCATCCTAATTTTAATACTGCTACTTTGGCTCTCAATAAAATTTGGCATGCCAGTGAGACCACCGCTATTGATTTATCAAAGAATTTAGGGTACTGTGACAGACTTCGTATTCGTAAGCCCCAAAATGAAAGTTTCGCTTTACAAGAGCATATCGATAGTGGTTCGGTTGAACGTAAGGCTTTTAGTTAGATATAAAAATATAACGTTTTACTGATAAACTTTATATATGTATATAGGTTGGCTGGATCCTGAATATCGTAAATGTTACACTGAAATATTTAATGGAAATTGGGAGGTACGCCTGTCTTACTATACACACATACATGTTTAATCATAATAATAATGTTATATAGAATCATGATCCTTTTGATGCCACTCATAGAGTTGAAGCTCGTATGGACTACTATAACTCCCCTGGTGGATGTTCAGTATTCCGTAACTTCCAAGGTTGGTTAGCTATGGCAGACATTAAAACAGGTGGTGGAACCCTTCGTGTCTGTCCTCTTTTAAAGCAATCTACTGCATACTTTTTAATGAAACCATTGATCAAAGAATATATTGATAAAAAGTAAGCTTTTTTTTTAAAAAAAAAATAGGAGTATATTGTAACACACTATTAACCCTTTTTTTTTTTTTTTTTTTTTGTATATCAGTGATTATATTGGAGCTCTCCCTGGATTATGTCAAGGTATTGGTAAAACAGATTATCCTCAAATTATTGATACTATGGTATCTATGCCTGATGTAGGCTATGGTGATGCTGTATTTTGGTAAATATGGTGATGATGATGACAATGTTATATAAAGTATAAATTAAATTTTTTTTTAGGCATTGTGATCAAGTACATGCGGTAGAAGTAAAGAATGATTCACTAGTAGATTCATCAGTTCTTTATATTCCGTCTGTTCCTCTATGTCGTATTAACTCAGAATATCTTAAAATCCAAAGGGAAGCATTTGAGAAGGGCTTGTAAGTTTTGTACACAACGTTTTGATATATCAAATCAAGTTAACTCAATAATATAATATTTGAATAGGACTCCCCCTGATTTCCCTGGAAACCATTGCGAAGAGAACTTTGAAGACAGAGCTAAGCCCAGTACAATTAATGAAATCGAGAAATTAAATATGGGTCTTACTACTTACCCTTCATTACCTACAGAGGCTACTCCTGGTCAAAAGAAGGCGCTTGAAAACCATAACAAAATTCTTGGTTTTGCTTAATCATATATAAATAAAATGTTATTATATAAATATATATCACTCCTTTTTTTCATTGTCAAGTTTTAATATAATATCAACTCCTTTTTTTTTTTTCATGATTTATATATAGTACTTAGGAGACTTTTTTTTTTTTTTTTTTTTTTTTTTTTTATGTAGTGAGGATCGGTATAACTATACCTTTTTGAGGTCACACGCCCACGATATAATATAAATATGTCAAAAACGTTTATATAGAATACGGCCTAAAAAAAAAAAAAAAAATTGTCGATATACAGATCGGCTACAATAGGAGAATGCGGCCTCGATATTTATTTTGGACATAAAAATTGTGCCACTACTATTTTTTTTTTTAGATAACACATACAAGAAGAAATTACTTGACAATTATTTACTGATTAATTGCATAATGTAAACTTTGCACCGGGAAAACCATTAAATGTAAATATTTACTAGTTATTACCAACTTTTTATTTATTTTTGGGGTCATCTTACATGTATGTATACAAACATTAAACTAGTTATGCGTATGTATAAATATAGGTTAAGCCATACACAAACACATATAAAGCACTCATCGATATATTTATATAAATATATTGTGTAACTCTCCAATTTGTGTACTCACTTTTACCAAAGCGGAAAGGCATTTTTTTTTTCTACTAGACCCTTTTTTTCCCCTTGCGAAATCTACCGAAATATACAGAAAAGTTAGCGTAATTATCATTGTCTCTTCAAAAAACTTTAAGAAAAAAAAGTAAAACTATATTAATTCTATTATTTTTTTTCCTATACATATATAGTCTATTGCGTTATGCATGCATAAAAAAAACTAAAAACTTAATAGCACATTTAAAGTTATTTTTCTTTATGTGTATTAACATGGACATTACGTTGTTCGTAATGTTATATGTACGCGTGAGTGAATATAGTCAGATACGTAATGTCATTTGTTATAAACCGTAATGAAGAAGAAAAAAAAAAGGCCTACTCTTTGACTATAAATGGAAAGATTTCCAATAAACAAGTACATCCCGCCTTCTCTCAATCTCTTTATATATACAAATAAACAAATATAAAAATACATGTGCCTATAAATATAATAGCGAGTAGATATATCTCCTTGAAAGAGAAGAGATAAAAGAAATGAAGTAAATGTTATACAACTAAAAAAATAATCTCGGTAATGAGTAATAATGATCATGTCCTGTGCCTTGTTTAAAGCACACAAGAAAAAAGGAAGTCTAGTGCAAAAATAAAACTTGACATTTGGTGACACAGATTTCCATTATTTGTTTGATCTCCAAGGTAACACAACATAATCGTAATGGTTGCTAGTTGCGATTTAACTGTTTCATAATATGTTGTTGTCATTTAGGAGATAAGAAAGAGCAAAAGAGAGAAAATAAAATACGACAAAAGGAGCAAAAAAAAAAAAAAAAAAAGATATTACGAAATGAAAAAGAAGAAGGGCTCTTTATCCAACTATTCTATATCTTTGAGCTCCTATAAAACTCCTTGTTTATGATTGATGAACTCCTGCTTACGGCGAACGGGCGATCCTTTTTTTTGCATCAACAAAAAATTGATCGAAAATATTTTTCGGAAATAGCTCATAATTTGTTCTTTTTACAACATGTCTTTTTTTACCAAGTTTGTTATAGACTGATCATCTCAAGTTGTAAATTAAACAAGGAAACAAGAAGTAATTATTTCTATTTTTTAAAGTTTTTTTTATTTTTAATGCACTGTATAAAGAAAAAAGAGTTTTTTCTTATTAGAATGTTCTGATAAGTTTTGTTGTACATGACAAATAAATAATTAGATGAAAAAAAGTAATAAAAAAAAATATAATAGGTTTTTTTTTTTTTTTTTTTTTTTTTTGGCCCTTCTTTTTATATTTCAACTGTGTAAATCAGTTTACATTATCATAGTATATAAAAAATGGAAAAAAAAAAGTAGGAGGACTACATTGTGTGTGTGTGTATATATAAAGGGGTCTAGGATGACGAAAGGAGACTTAGGGTTGACCTTTCTTTTTTTTACACTGTAATGCATAAGGACAAAGAAGTCGCAATGTCTTGGCATTAAAATTGAGTATGTAAGGATATCACTGTAAAGAGAATCATATTTACTTGAGACTTAAGGGACTTAGACTGAAAGTTTGATCTATTCACAAAGTATATAAAGAATATGTTACAATTAGGCAATTTATTGAATATTTTATATATATAGTTGATATATTTATACATATTTGCTTCATTTGTAATATACTAATAGTTCGCACGGTTGAAAGGGGTGACAGAGAGAATGGCTTACTATTTCTACTGTGAATGTATAACTGTTTCTCCTCTTTTTTTATGGTTTTACTCTTTGTGTCTCCACTATTTTTTTTGTCTGTCTACACACACACACACACACGCTCTCCGTATCCATAATTTCTATTTTCTCGCTAAATGACCCCTTTTTTTTTTACACTTTCTCTCCCCCCACCCCCCTTTCAAAAAACCCCCCAAAAAAAATTTAACTGCAAACAAAAAGTGATACCTCTTTTCCATTTTACTCTTCTTCTAGTTCTACTATAAACAATAAACAAAAAAAAAAAAAAAAAAAAAAAGCGTGGATGCCTATAAAAACTTGGATTCTGCGGAAATTGACTTTTTTTTCTTCTTCTTCTTCTCCCTCACTTTTCTTCGGATTATTTAAATTAGCCATGAATGAGTCAAGGTTAAAGACAAACTCTTCATTCGCTAGTGAAGTCACTATACCTACTCAACAACATCCACAACATAGAAAATCACAAAATTATACATCATCCGTTTATACAGAAAAATCAGCTACTATCGCTGCAGAACAAAGTAGATTTAAATCAACACTTGTATCCATTAGAAAAGTTTCTTGGGCACTATTTGTAAAATATTGGTTCTTACTGGGTTTACTGGTCGCTATCGTCTTAGCCATCTTATTTCCTAATGTTGCTAGAAAAGGTGGTTATATTCGTGCTGAATGGACTATCAAATGGGGTAAGGCTTTTTTTCTCTCCTTTTTAATATAAGCCTTATCTAACAATTTTTTTTTCTTTTTTTTTTTTTATATATAGGTGCCGTTGTGGTCATTTTTTTAATATCTGGTTTATCACTTCGTACCAAAATATTAGCAGAAACAATATTACGTGTTAGACTTCATTTTTTAATTCAATTTATTAATTTGATTATTATCCCATTTTCTGTCTTTGGTCTTGTCCTGTTATTTTTTAAACTTCATATGAATATTAATTCTTTGTTGCTAGTTGGTGTCGTAATTGCTGCAAGTACACCAACCACAGTTTCATCAAATGTTGTCATGACAAAAAATGCAAAGGGAAATGAAGCCTCTGGTAAATACGAACTTATTATCTTTCGCATTAAATATAATTACTAACCAATCCAAAATTGTATTTATAGCATTAATGAATGCAGCATTAGGTAATGTTCTTGGTATTTTCGTTTCCCCAGCTCTTGTATCTGTATTCCAAGGTCCACTTGTACTTGCTACACCAGAAGACGAAAGTACAGCTCAAGCAAGCGGAGGTGTTGATTTTATTCAAGTATTAAAGCAGCTCGGTGCTACCGTATTAGCTCCACTTGTTGTCGGTCAAATCATACAATGGTTTTTCACTGAACCAGTTGCAAAATTTAAAGTTAAATGTAGATTATCTGATGTTAGTAGTTTTATGTTGTTGACGATGGTCTGGTCTGTATTTTCTGACGCTGTTTATGCTGGTTCCTTTTCTGCCGTGAAACCTAAAGACATCATTGCAGTTGCAATCATGAATGCTGGTTTCTATATTCTATTTTCTCTCTTGTGTTTAGTACTAGCTAGACTGCCATTACCTAAATGTATTAATACACCAAATTGGGTTAAGAAACTCCGTTATTCCCGCGAAGATACCGTAGCTGTTATGGTAAAAAAAAAAAAAAAAAAAAAAATATTCTTAAAACTTTTACTAAACATACATCATTTTTAAATAGTATTGCGGTGCTACTAAAACTGTTGCAATGGGCGTACCATTAATTAATGTCTTGTACCAAAACGGTGATCCTGGTATGATTGGTGTCTTATCTACACCCTTATTATTATACCATGTTGAACAACTTATTCTGGGTAATATCGAAGTCGAATTATTAAAGAAATGGGTTGCAAGAGGTCAAAAAAGAAGAGAACAACAAGAAACTCCTATAGTAAGGGATGAAGAAGAGAATGCCTATGACAGCGAAGTGACTCAGGTAGCTTCTCAAATAGGCCCTCTTTCACATTCACCTTCACCTTTATCACAATTGCATTATTACGAAAAATAATTACCCTTATCTTTTCTCCCCATTCCCCTTACTTTCTTCTATTTAGTTACTTTTTTTTCTTATATTTTTGTAAAATCATATTCAGTATATCTTTTTTTTATTTCTTTTTTTTATTTTTTTTTCATAATATAAACCTTTTTTTTTTGTGTACGCACAGAGATGGTGTAAGGTAGTTGTATCTTACCTGTATTTGAGGGAGGGGTAGTAGTTATACAATGAGAAGTCACTAGCATATATTCATTTAAAGAACCCGTTTTTTTCTTCTTCAAAGTAGTCAACAGCTAGTTTTCAGTAACAGCAGTAAAAAATATGAATATACAAGGCATATTCCTGTTATCAATCAGCATATACATAATACTTGTGTAATACAGTTCCACCGCCAGTTTAAGGATTTAGTTATAACTAGCCGGTATTTATTATCCAGTCCTAGAAACTTAAAAGCACAGGACAAATAGTACTTTGTACTATCCGGAATAGATGTACGAGACATTTTCATAAATAATATAAATATGCCACCACGAAAAACCGGCCAATCGTGTACCCGTAGCTTGCATGAGACCGCACATACCTTCTTCAGTTATGGTATTTCAACATCTTTGTTGCTTTACAAGTTTGCAAAGTAAAAAATATGTTAGCTGCATACTCTACTGCTTATCACAAACGATACATTGAAGTCATATTCAAATGGCGGTAGATTTATGCCGCCCCTCATACTACAAAGATTTCTTGGTTGCAGGCTACTAACTACACCGAAAATCATTTGCTTAGCGTTGATTGCTTTAATGTTTAATGTGCCTGTTTTCGTAAGTACTTTTTTTTTTTTTTTTTTTTTTAGTGACAACTTTCTTTTAGGCTCTATTCTCTGGATTAGTTGTAAGGAACAGTATATCAGGATATATGTGAGTGGAGGGAGGAATAATATAATAACGGGAATAAAAAATAGAAAACTCACTTGGTAAGAAAGTATGTTTATCTGATTTGGTTTCTTAAAGATTTTTTGTATATGGTCGTCCTACTACTAAACTCCAATGCAGTCAAAAGAATCCTGTTAACCTCTTGATTGGTATCAAATCTGTTAAATTACCTATCAGTCTTGAAGGTGCGGGGTCCTTTTATTTGACATACAATTATTATGCTGATAAAGAAGTGTTTGTATGTACAATTAAATTAAACCCTGGAGAGAATTCCATCTCTGTCAATGAACCTGGTAAATATCACTTGTTCTCTATTGGTGATAAGTATTGTGCTGGCCACGTCAAATTTCCAACGACTTGCCAAGTTGTTCAAACTGAATTACCTAACTACGCCCTACACCTATAGTGAAATCGGTACGGAGTTCAACTACGAAAGGATCAATAGCTTTTAAATAAAACAATAAATGATAATCTACAATTTATTGTTCTCAGAATTTCACTGTAATAATTTATATGTATACACACATATCACGTTTGAAGCGGAAAAAAAATATATGCCAGTGACCGTTTCTGCCTGCCACTAAGATTTCTAGGCCCCTGTTGCTTATTTGAATTCCGAGTTTCTTTTTTCTTTTTCTATCTTAAAAAACATGACAGAAACTAAACCACCTACTCGTCAAGAAAGAAAACGTTGTTGGTTTTTACGTGACGAATACTTTGCATGTCTCGACAAGTTAAACATTAACGATCCTACCGTAGTTGAAAAGAATCCCGAAAAAGCAACTCAATGCTTAGAGTTAAAAAAAGGTTTTGAAGAAGGGTGTATGGCCAGCTGGGTAAATAAGTTTTTTTTTTTTTTTTTTTTTTTTAAATGTGAAATATGTCATTTATATTTATAATGCTCTTTTTCTTTTGTAGGTTGAGTACTTTAATAAACGCCGTGTATTAGATTTGCGACAAAAGCAATACTTGGAATTTTCTGCACAACAATCTGGAAAATAACGACATTTTGATACAATAAAAAAAACTGTGTAAATATCCCTTGAAAACATTATTATACTCTTTTTTTATATATATATACATGTATTATCTTTTTGTAACTCGTATTTGTCACATAACTGAATTAAAGCGAAAAAGTATGATGCATATTGCACTTTTTTCATGCGTGACCGTTGAAATAAATAAAAAAATAAAAACAAAAACAAAAACAAAAAAAAAGAAAAACACTACTCTTTTTTCTCCTTGTATTAAAACATGTCTGAGCCAATTGATCTAGTAACAATGGACCAGTTGTTAGAAACCCACAGAGAACAACAAAAGCAACTTACTTCTAAAATTATTGCTTTACGTAAAAGCGTGCCTAAAAGTGATAAGCGTAAAAAGCGAGAAGTCAATTCTCGTATTGCTGATTTAGAATACGATTTAAAAACGAAACAAGAAGAAGAAATTAGAGTTTTAAAAGCTGTAGAAGCTGGGTTAGATCCCAATGAAGAGCAAGTAAGAAAGAAAGAAAGGAAAAAAAAAGATTCTTTTTGATACCTAACAAAAAAAAAAAAAAACGATAGGTTGATGACGGAATCTCGCTCGATCGTTTAAACCAACTTAGTTTAGAAGAAGAACAAGCTGTCAATGCAGAAGCTGTCGGCACAGAACAGCCCAAAAAGAAGGTAAATAAAGCCAGAGCTAGAATCGAAAAGAGAAATGCAGAAATGGAAAGGTTACGTCAAGAAGCCATTAAAGAATCCGAAAACCAAGTTGATCTTGGTGTTGTAGAAACAGAAGCAATTACCAAATTAGTTGTACCTATGAGTTTAAGGATAAAGCAAGTAGGTGCTGATGGCCACTGGTAAATATAAATGGGGGGAGAGGATTTTTTTTAAAAAAAAAAATGTGGTTACTAAAAGAGCTTAGCTTATATAATGCTTTTGCAGATCAGTTAAAGAGGAGATACGATGAAAATGTCAGCTACAAGGAACTTCGTAAGTCAGCTGCGGATTATATGCGTAACCATCCCGACGATTTTGTCCCGTTCTTGTATTTGGAAGATGGTGATTTTGGTAAATATTGTAACGATATTGAGTTTACGGCATGTTGGGGAGGTCAATTAGAGGTAAACATAAGCTGACTAAAATGTCATATTATACTATACTCAAAAACGCCATTTAATAGATTGTTGCGTTGGCTAAATCTCGAAAGGTTCCGGTGGATGTGATTCAAATGGACGGCCCAATTATTAAAATCTGTGATGATGAATACCCCGATAAATCGCCTTTAAAACTAGCGTAAGTAAAAAAAAATTTAAAATGAAAAAAAGCGGATCTTAATATTTTTAATCTTAAAAAATTTAGTTATCATAAGCATCTCTTTTCATTGGGTGCTCATTACAATTCTTTAATTGACCAATAATCTTGTTCTTTTGATGTTGTAATTTTCGTCCATACAAGTTTCTTTAATTTTGCGCAATCCAATTTTTGATCTAGAAATTATTTTAATATAAAAAGGGCTCAAAAACCTGTCAGTTTTTTTTTATTATTCATCTTTCTGTTTTACTTAAAAACTTATATACTTTTCTTATAAAAATAATCATGCCTGCTATCACCATTGAAAAAGCTACTTTTGCCGCCGGTTGTTTTTGGGGCGTCGAACATATCTTTAACAAACACTTTAAAGACATTGGTATCGTTACTAGAGTAGGTTACATTGGCGGTGAATTAGATAACCCCAGTTACGCTCTCGTAAAGACTGGGACTACAAACCATGCTGAAGCTTGTGAAATCACATATGATCCCTCCAAAGTATCCTACGAAACATTAGTTGAATTCTTTTATAAATTACACGGTAAGCGCACGCACCCCTTAATCACGAAATTTATTATAAAAATTGCAACATTTTTTTATTTACACAAATAAATGTAGATCCTACTACTGCCAACTTTCAAGGTCCTGATATTGGTACTCAATACCGCTCCGGTATCTTTTATCATAACGACGAACAAAAAGCAATTGCTGAAAGAGTGACTGTACAAGTTAAAGATAAGCATTACCCCAACGACACGATTGTAACTACAATTGAACCTGCTACCACCTTTTATAACGCTGAAGACTATCATCAATTGTACCTGCAAAATAACCCCGAAGGATATGCATGTCCTACTCATTATCTTCGCTGGTAAAATTTTCCTCTTCTGCTCCAAAACAACAAACACTGTATATCTCAACATAACACATTACATACACATACATATATTTCAACATTTTTATATTTCCACATTTTTACATTTTATAATTAATTTTTATTGTACATTGTTTTTAATAAACTTCCACCACAATAAATACATCTACAGCAATGATTTAAAATAATATCCGTTAAAGAGTTATCATTACTCGGTTGTAAACTTTTTGAACCACAATTAGAACATTTTCTCGTGTGTGGGGAATACAAGACTTTTCTTGTAATACTACATAATTCTATTTTACACACATAAAAAATAATTAATAATCAATATTTCCCCCCCCCCCTTCTCTTTTTTTCTTTGTTACCCCAAAAATGACCAGCAGCACATTGTGCTAAATTACTATCTCCAATAGCAGATACAGGTTCATCACAAACATGACACTTTTCTCTTGACACCAAAGAAAAAGGGCCATCAGGCGAGCTACAATAGGCAATTTCAGGATAAAGATCCATCTTGCATTTTTCTTGTAATTTCATATAAATATCCATACACTGTTCACGTAACTGATTAATTCCGAGATATAACGCGTAATCACACAATAATAACAACACATTTCGGTCGTCAGAACTAAACTGACCGAACCTTTCATCTGGTAACTGCAACGCAAAATAAAAGATGTAGAATAAAAAGTGTGTTGTGGTCTTTTCTTTAGCTGCTGCACAGATTTGTGTAAATTCCGATTCGTATGCAATCAATCGATAGTTTTTCATCTCTAGTTCTGCGTTAAGGATAATACGACTGGCGATGGTACTAGATTCACAGTAAATTGATTTTGTCAAGTCTTGATTACCACTACATGATAAAAAAAAAAAAAAATGGGTGAACCTTCAAGTTTATAAAATCATAATACGGTGAATGCTTACACTAATGTTGGACCAGATGCCATACATTCCACCAATTTTTCATACCACATTTTGATAGGTAAAATGTTATCATCTTCAATTAAATAATCTAATATTTCACGAATTAAACCTTTTACAGGTTTTAAAAAGACTAGAATAAAGTGAAAACTGTTAATTCAAGTCTTTTTTTTTTTTTTAAAAAAAAATACTTGCAGAAGTTGGGATTATTAACATATGTATCTATATCCTTAAGTAAAGAGTATATTTCTGATGCACGAGGCTTTTGTAATATAAATGTTAAATTTGCTTCTTCCAACGACTCTACACGATAATGCACGTCTACTGTAGGTCTCATTCTATTTCACACCAAAAAAAAAAAAAAATACAAGTCATTAATTCCTCTCCAAAAAAGAAAAAAAAGAAAGAGACTTACGTAAAGAAAACAGCTGTATACATATGTTTTAAAGAATCACAAGCTCCAAATATATAAGGAAGAGCATCAGAGGCACTAATAATATCATCCTCTTCTGTCTTTGCCTGTTCTTCCATCCACTGATACTTATACTTTTGAACCAACTTGGTACTAATAATCGCCTGTTCCTTTTCATCCAATACCAACATATCTTCCGCACTAAAATGAAACTGCATACCTTCTCCTTCCATCGTATAGCATCTAAAATCAAAATCGCTCAACCAAGATCCACCAGCTAACCCTAACCCAGAGTGTTGCAAACAATAGGATACCCACTCCTTTTCTAAATGGACTGCGTTTCCATCCACCGTTAAAGAAATAAACGAGACATTAATACCCTTTGATAAAGCAATACGAAGATGAGACGCCTCTTGCTCAAAATCATCTTGCACTTTAATTAACGTGGTTACTGCTGATCCTTCCTCAAACCACATATGTATAACAGAGACCAAAATATCTTCTACTGTCGTAATTAAGTGTTCGTCTACAGATATTTTTACAAGTACCGATGAAAGTGCCACCGTACCGTTTGTACTCGATGATACAGTAAATGCGAGGTCTATTTTTTTTTTTTTTTACACTTTTTATTAAAAAATCCGTTTCCTTTTTTTATATATATATACGTACATGTATTTGGTTCAACTCCCTTTTTCCAATTGGACCATTGGACCAAGTTAACAAAGGATTTATGCGGTGTAATAGTATCTAAATGTTCCACAGTAGTTGAGGTCAGGTTCCAAAAACATAAATCGCCTGCTTTATTTGTTAATGCAAGTAAACAAGGTTTGGAAGCCATAGGGGTTACAATAATCTTTTTCGACCATTGAGCATCTATGTTTTTTTTTTTAAAAAAAAAAGATATAGTTAGCGTTGGTTACTGACATAAATAAAAAAAAAGGGGGATCTTCTTACATAGTGTATGGTGAGGATTGATTTTAGTTGCATAATTATGATCGATAGCTGCTTCTTTAATTTTATCTGTAATATTGACAAACTACATCAAAAAAAAAAAAAAAAAAAAAAAAAAAAAAAAAGAATTAGCATAAAATACCAAACCCCTCCCCCCCCCCAAAGAAAACTAACAAGTTGCCAATCATTATCTAAAGGATTTTTAGTCGAACCTTGATACAAAAGTACTCTGTGCTTCGTAGTAACAACCACTAAAAGACAACTTTGAGAAACAGATAGCCCAGTTTGAGACCAATTGGCACAACGATATCCTTCTTCGTTTAAAAAGGAAGTTTGAACATCATCGCCATTTGCTATAACTGTTGCTTTTAATTCTGGCTCAGGAGCAGGTTTAGAAAATCCAATATGTTTATAACTATCTTCTTTTGAATTTAGACCCACGATCAATGGTGTCTATTTAATATAAAAAAAAAACGCGATCAATAAAAAAGAAAAAAAATGAATTAAAGAAAAAAAAAACTTTTACAATAATATGAACGTGTGCGTCTAAACATAAGGCTAATTGACCGTCCTCATTCCATTGAACACAATCGACATGGTAAGGTCTATTTCTGAATGAAACAATGTTTAGTTTCTCCATTATAAAAAAAAATGTATATGTATAAAACAAAAAAAGAGGGGGGAGGGGTTTGTTTAAAAGCGTCACTTTTTTTTTATAGGAGCTTTTTTATCATTTGTTTTCAAACAAGACAATTTTTATTAAGGGAATGTTATTTATTAAACCTGGGGGAGGAGTTAAATTATAGAAGGAGGTAAGAAAAAAAGAGAGGAGTTATTGATGTGTGATGAACTTTTCATCATATTGTTTAGTTGATGTCCAAGCTGTAGAAGCTTTTTCACTAACGTGAGCATAAAGAGGTACAGTCACAAAATCCACAGAAGGATAACGGTTAAATTGTTGACTAGAAAGTGCATTATATCTATCATCAAATTCTATTAAAATAGACTTTTTTTTTTAAAAAAAAAAAAAGAAAAAAAAAGTATTAGCCAACTAATTAAAAATGTCAAAAAAACATACACACTTACATAAACTGTTTTCAAATTTGAATTGGAAACCATAGTAACTTGCTTGGATAGATCGGATAGATCAGATCCATTTTTACTAAACCTATAATTGATACCTCGAATATTTTCTGTCGCATTAATGCGATTACAGATACTAAGAATAGATAATTCAAACTATATAACGCATAAATATTAAATTTAAAT
Source organism: Thamnidium elegans (assembly GCA_025201345.1). Lineage (NCBI taxonomy): Eukaryota > Fungi > Mucoromycota > Mucoromycetes > Mucorales > Mucoraceae > Thamnidium > Thamnidium elegans. The sequence goes on along the minus strand of JAIXMG010000001.1, from coordinate 1,220,974 downwards.
ACGTATCTGTTTTATAAAATACCCTTTGTCGAAGTACTCGGTGTCGCCAAATAAACAATAACGTTGTCAGTATCATAAAGAAAGGTAAGATTACAAGTCCATGAGACGACTTGGTAAATATCCATAAAAGATAATTCAAAGTAATACCAATCATCCAAAATACCCAAACAGCAATCACCCAAACCAGTTTATTGCCTGGTGGTGGGTTTTTAAAAACTGATTGATTGAGTAATTTGAATGATGAACAAAAATCTTGAACTGATAACTAATTGAAAAATTCTGGGTTAAGTTTTTTCTTTTACACACATAAAAAAAAAAAAAAAAAACCTACGTATCCTTGAAGATCAAATGTATATTGGTCATCAAATTTTTTATTTATTAAAGAGAAGCGAACAGATTTCATTGAAGGAGAGTAATGGGGGTTATAACAGTAAAGAATGTAATGGGTTTTTGGATAAAAAAAAAATCCGTAATAATATATAAATAAAGAGAGTAATAATAATAAAAGAGAATAAATTATGAGTAAGAGGTTATATATATATTGGGGTTTGAAGATCGTGACGTTTTCGCTATAAGAAAAAAAGGGAGCAAAAAAAAAACCATTATTACTGTTGTTTTTATTAACAAGACAAAAAGGCGTGAGATGATCAGGAGAGACATGATAAGTATGAATAAAGGAACAAACATGAAGCTTACATACTATTTTCGTTCTTTATTGCTTGATTCCTTTATTGTTTATTAATCTTTGTTAAGCTATTTTTTTTTATACATATGTTTCGCAAACTAACTACTACGTTATATTGTTACTATGTTATACTGTAACTGCTACAAACATTTTGATGTATATTTCATCCGTTGTTCAAACCTTTATTGTATTCATGAGCATCCAACGACTATTTCTTTTTCGTTGTGTATATATGTCTTTTTTTTTTTTCTTTTTTTAATTATTAAACTCTCAGTCAGTCTAGTAACTACATTAATAAGTTTTATATATAATAAAAAAAGACGCTCCACTACATTTCTTTATGAAATTAAATACATATTTTGTTTTAGCTGTACGTAAGCCATGAATTTGGTTTTACTTTTTTGCTCCTCAAAATGAGTAACATTTTATGTATAAATAACAAATCTCGGGATAAAAGAAAACATAATCTCTTTATTGTTTATTTATAAAAATATATTTGAAGCTAACAACTCTAAATACCCGTGTCGAATTACGTTTAACAAAAATCCCTCCTGAACACAAAGAAACTTACTATAATTATACTTTTTGACGAGATCAAAAATTACGTCTTTTTTTGAATCTTGCAGATCAAATCATTTAAACTTAAATAACCGCACTTTCTTTTATTTTGAAGACAAAATGATTGTATTTTATTATTATGAAAAAAAAAAAAAAAAAAAAAAAAAAAAAAAAAGATAAGAAAAACTAGATGAAATTTAGGCTGTGAGCGGGTATATCCGCTCTTTGAGTATGTAGTAAACAAAAGAAAAAGGGTGAAACAACGAAAGAAAGAAAATTATGCGGAATAGATGGATCTTTTCTTTCTACTTTCTGTAGCAATTTTCTTTTCATCTGCAATTTCTGGGCCTGCTCCAACTCTAAAGATTTGACTACGATGAACATCATCATCATGATCATTATCTCCGTAAGGACCTTCAATTTCATAGACTTCAGCATAGTAGTCTCCATCACCTACATCAATGCTCCAACGGAAGATAAAATCACCATCATCAAATGCTTCTTCTTCTTCAGGAGTTCTAAAGTCTTCATCGGCTCTCCATTCACCCATTTCTTCTACAAAGTCACCGTCAGCTGTGAATAAGAAAGCTTTGATACTATCATCGCTATCATCAGTTACGTCTTCAACAACAAATGTAACACTATCACCGGAATTGTAAACCGATCCACTCTTGGGGTAGTCAAAGTAATCAAGTTCAGCAATGACAGAGGAAACAGCACCGATAAGAAGAGCAGAGATAATAGAAAGCTAAAGATGAAGTTAATACACATTATAATAATGTATTTTTTTTTATACCTTCATTATGTTGTAATAAATTAAAGTATAAAGATGAAGAAGAAGAAAAAAAATATATAATATATGTAATGAAATAAAGTAATTCGCTTTTATATATACTTTTTTTTTTCTTGTGTAGCTCAACTCCTTTTGTAATAAATATAATTTTTATTTTATCTTTCCTCCCCTTGAAACTGCAATAAATTTATATAATAAATAAAAATGGGTTTAGCGGAAATACATCAAAATAAAGTGAATGAACTCATTCTTACTTTTCTATCGTGTTAATTTTTCTGGTCTAAAATAAGCACGAGTCTCCTTTCCATTTTTTTTTTTTTTATCTTCAAGTGTGAAGAGAGGGTAACTTAAATGAAAATATACTCCCTGAAAAAGGAGGGAGAGGATTATTTTTTTCCTTCTTTCTGTATCGTCGCATCACACCCTCAGATTGGTCGTTTTTTAAGCATCACCCCCCTCCCTTTTTTTTCTTATTCTTTGGTTACTTATAAAAGATATATAAAATATATTCGCACACGCTTATTTATTATCCGTATGGACTTTTATTGTAATTTACCCTTATACAAATTATAATAATCGTTTAATACATACTTCATATGGTATTTCTATACATGTTTTTTTTTCTTTGTCAAAATACATCATTATGATGACTTGTCAAAATGCATTAAAAATGCATGTAGTTCGAGATCAAAGAGCATCGCAAATTAAAAAAAAAAAAAAAAAAAAAAAAGGTACTCAGGGAGTTTATCCTTCATCATGCAAGAAAAAAAATCCTTGGTGATATAAAAAAGAAGAAAAAGCAGTAACTAAAATGATGACCGTAACGTATAATTAGGCTTAAATTACTTTGATCTTAATTACAATATTAAAAAAATTGAAATTCATAAATAAGCTCGAAAGAAATAATAATTTCTATTTTACACAACAAAAGGAGTATATGAAAAAACGCTCCTAACAAAAAGGAGAATGAGAGCCATTTTATGCCGAATTGTACTTTTTCTTTTTTTCTTTCATACCTGTATAGAATATTCACGTTTGTTCTATAGTATAATTTCATTTGTATAATTTAGGATAATAAAAGGATTATATCAATTGATATTGCAGAATAAACTGTATACTCAAATAACTTTTTTTTTTCTCCTTGGAAATAACTTGAGTCATTATATATCTTGTGAACATTTAGCTATTCAACGAAACGCGTGTACATGCGATAGTATCATAGAGTATATATATATCGGCAAATTAACTAAAAAAAGAAAGTATCCAATTAACCTATTAGAGTTCTCAAGAGAAGTTTTTATAATAAAAGAAAAAACAGACAAGTTTTTAATCGACCTTTTAAAGTCATATTTTAGCTGTAATCACTACTGACAGTCTAAATATATTATTTTCTATGGATAGTCACGGTCTTCTTTTATGTTGATATTTGAACCGGGTGCTGCTTCTTTTTTTTTTTTTTTTTTTTTTGGGTGTAAGAAAGGTACTGTCAATAATGATACTTGTGGCGTATTGCAGATTTATCTATACTCCTCTTAGTTCTGTCATTTCATACAGATCACTTGACACTTTTCTCATAGGGCTATAAGTAATAATAACAAGGAGGATATGAAATCAGCGTTTGTATTAATCTGTAAAGCCGTGAGTCAAGTCACAGGGTACTATTCATAAAGCGGAAAGCCAATATTTACAAAAAGTAATTATGCGAGTAAAAAACATTTTATTTATTGACAATGAAAGATTGAGTTTACTGTTTTAAGTCGAGTAATTCAGTACACTGTTAATGATCGGTAATTATCAAGTACAAATGGTCCAAAAGTTGAAATTTTTGGTACGCATTCTAACTAGTTTGTTTCTATCAATCGAGTATCTAATATTTCATTTGTATCTTGCTTAATCTTGGGTTTTTCCATATTATGGATTCTAGCCAAGTGTACCACATAAACAGATCTATCTGAATAGGTTATATTGCATGAAGCGCAGTAGTTATTTGGGCTGGTAATATTTTGATCACCAGAACTTGTCAACCGTTTGAGTGGTTTGCGTGGTTTGATGCCATGAATTCTATTCAAATGGATTATATATAATAGTTTCAAGAGAAATATTTTCCGGCAAATAATAGTTATAATATCTCGCACGTCCCAGTATTCCCTTCGGAGGGCTCTCACAATCTATCCCTTGGGAAAATTCTGGTTTTTCGTCAAAATGAACAGAAGTTAGATGAAATAAATACTTATATCTATTGGGAAATGTTTTATCGCATGTGACGCAATAGTTATCCTGGTCATCAGTGCTTTAGTATTAGATGAGAACGAGAGTGTGTTGTTATATGATGTATGCTTTGCAAACGAGTAATAAAAAGTGATTTGCTTTTATAGCCTATACCACTTGCTTTACAACGCAATTTTTTGAGGTCGATAACTGACGTCTCTTTAGTTTCATGGGAGTGTAGTTCGTGATCAAAAAGACATTAAGGCTGGTTTAGATGCAAAATGTAATACGTTGTCTGTCTGGTTTAAGACGCCTGAATGCGCTCTAGTTGTTGCTGATGCTTACGATTTACCTGTATGTATTTACAACGAACTTTCCTTTCAACCTTTGCAGACGAACCATTTACTTACTTACCATTCAAAGCTTTAGTAAAACTTAAAGCGAAAGTACAGCCTTTTATTCTTCAGAATTCATTAAATGGGCATTGGCTCACTGTTAAATTAAATTAGGCCATTTACAATTTAAGTATCCTCCCATCCAAAAACTGTATTTTAGTGTTGACAAAACCTGTTCTTCTCTTTTTAAAGTAACTTGGAATATTTTGGCCAGTTTTCAAAACATAAAGAAAACGTACCGATTGATTCAAAATATACAGATTATGTTAACATTCTCTCTTCAGATGAAGAATAACTTACTATTTACATATACAAGTATAAAATAAACTTTTTATTAAAATCATTCGTAAACTTTGATCCATTACTGTTTGATTTTATTTTAGTTTCTTTTATAGACAGTGGTGATGTGACAAACTCTTACGCCGTGGTCCCTAAGAAAACCGTTTTGTTTATATAAGGAGAAAAGAAAAACTCTTCGCTTTTTCTTTTTATCGAATTTCTTTTATTACGCTTTAAAAGGAGGGGATAAAATGAGTTGTTTATGTAAAATAACTGCCAACAAGGTACAGTAACGGCTCTATTTAAGGGTTATTATTCCTTTCAGATAATCAGGTTCCAAAGGAGGCTAAAAATAAAAACATCGGTATAGCAAAGAAACCCAAAGAAGAAGAAAGAGATAGCGTTTACGAATATCATGGTATATAAATATTTGGCACTATAATGGACGGTGATATCAATATTGAATTTTGATGGATATTTGAGTATTACAATAGACTAGGTATTGTATTACATATTAGTGTAGTTTTCATAATGGACCATCTTTTAATTACATTTATTTTACGAGTAATTTAGCACATATATTTATGCCATAATGCCGTTATAGTTAGGTTGTCCTGTCCTTCACATCTTAAATACGCCATAATACCTTTATTCTGGTTGTGAATACGTTTATAAGCGTAGATTTTAGGAAGTGTACTGTTATAAATCAAAGAGATAGTAACAATAAAAATTTTAATAGAATTTAAAATGATTCTAATGTTTGAGTTCTTGCAGAAAAAGATACACAGTATATATTTTTTTTGTACAATCGTTTGGACAAGTTCAAGAACTATTTAACCTGTTATAATCCATCATTGTTTGTCCATCATATGAATCCATGTACTTTACTATACCTTTATGCGCTACAATGTCTCTATGCATCACAGCACATCTATAAACCACAATATATAATACAGTACTTAGTCCATTGTAATATTCAAATATCCAGTAAAATATAGTATCGATATCTCAACTCGTAATAGCACTAAAAACGGTGTGCTCTTTGTTACGATGGACTTTGAGAATATTACTATTGCATTTCAAAATTTGGCAACTCCAAGTAAATAACCAACTTGATCAGCCAAGACTAAGCATTGAAGAAATAAATGATATCGTCCAACAAATACATACAGCCATCGCGCAAAAAAAAAAATCCTAATGTTGTACAGATCAATCATTTACATGATATGTTAAATGGTTCTGTTAATCAGCTTCGCCCTCAAATCACTGATATAGTGCAATCGATCACTCAATTGTTGCAAATTAAAACACAATTTGAGAATGAAATAAAAACAATCTGTGGTCGTCTTACCCAACGACATAGAATTATTGTAAATGTCATCATTGAATCTAAACTTGGAAGACTAGTGTTTCAAGCCCGTCTTAATCAATTACAAAGGCTTTGGTGTGAAAACGGATGGCATTCTTTTTGAGGAGACTGCAATTAACTTTATCCCTCAAGACAAAAAAGAAATACACATGCAAAAGGCTCGAAAGAACATATCAAATTGGAAAAACGGTGTGTATCCTCTTTATAAAAACCTATTTGGTATTATCGAAGATGATCGAATTATCGACATTGATCATGGTGTTGGTTGTGGCCCTGAAGATTTAACAAACAAGCGAATGACAAAACGGCATCCCTTCTCTGTTAGCAGCTCCTCTTATAAAATGCGTTCTGGTATGTAATGTCTGAAACAAAAAGAACTAAGAAGTCGAGCTGGATCCAATATTCAAGCATGTTATGATTGTCTATAAACTAGGAAATTTTTTACAAATGAAGGTGTAATGTAAGTTTTTAAATTCTTTTTCTGGCGAGCGCACTCAGTAAGAGTCTTTTAATAATATAGATTCTAAATAACTGATGTCTAATATAAATTATGCTTTTAAATAACTATACTTAGAATCCATAGCTTTATGAAAACTGGAGTCATCGTGAAAATAAAGGTTATGCGTTCTCAAGTCGAAAAATGGCTCAAGACTATATTACACGCGTTGTACTAGGAAGAACCATAATCGATGAGGATTTCAAGTTATTTCAGGCGCCAAAAAAAAAAAAAAAAAAAAAAGGCTATTCAGACAACAGCTACGATCCAATGAAAACGTTAGAAGAACTGTTGTTTCCTACGACGATACAAGTATTCGGGATATCTATAAGGGAAATACGCCAATTCCTGTCGCTGGTAAAGCTGTTATCATCACTATTGATGAATTTCGTATTTTTGTGGCGTGTTGTCACCGCCGTCAAAGACTGCAGAATATAGTATCGCCTATGTATATCTGCAAGCATAGAAAGAAAAAAAAACCGTTCATCAGGCTTAAGTGGAAATATGACCGAATCTCGATCTACGTTGAAATGCTACGATGAAGAAAACCATATTTTGCATAGAACGAGCCGGTGTCCCGAAAGAAGGCTATCAGGTATTCATTTCTTTCATTTTAAATATACACGCAATTCTTAACTTTATTGTACTTATTAAGCAATCTCCTGAAATTGTGTCCCCAGTGTCCAGTGAATAATGAAAGCAGATTGGTAAGTCATACACACACATACACACACACACTCTCTCTCTATCTATCTAAATCTCTCTTTGGTTTAACCAATTCTAACTATGCAATACAGTATTGGAATAGAGATGTTAACGCAGCTGAAAAAATATTAGACGTATTCTGGTAGAGTATATTAGACAATGCTTCAATCTCGAATCCAGACCTGACCAACTCTCAAGAGGTCAACAAGAGCAAGAAGGACTGTAGATAAAAGTCGATTTTCGTCTTTATAAGTATTAACAGTCACGATTAGTTAATATTTTGGTAGGTTTGAATTATAATTATGGTTCGGTTTAATTCGTCGGTAGTATGAAAAGGGAAAGAGGTATACATGTTAAAAAGCTAAGAGTCAAAAGTAGTAGTAGTAGTAGTAGCAGTAGGCCAGTGGTTTTTTTTTTAAAAAAAAAGTTAAAGTAAGTCAAGTAATTGATGAATTTCATAAAGACTTTTGGTAATAGCAAGAATATCTAATTTTCTTTTTTATTTTCTATTTTTTCCATGTATAATAGATCAAAAAAAAAAAAAACTTACTTATCCAATAATTGATCAAGAACTTTTTCAGTTTTTTCTAGAGAAAGCTTTGTTGTATTTGATAAAGAGTCAACCTGAGTAAATAATTTTGCAGTCTTTTGAGTTTCTTCGTGAATGTTGTTTGAAACTAGTGTTTTTAAACACTGTTCCCAATCTTCGTATACTTTTTCTGCTTTTAAATGACAATCCTGTTGGTTCATTGTTATTATTTGACTAAGAGGACTTTATAAATAAAATGTTTACTAAGTACAATGACTCATTTTTTTTTTTGGTGGGATGACGTCGCTGAAACAACTATTAAATCCCGAATGGTAATTGTCTCTTTTTTTTTTTTTTTTTTTTTTTTTTTTTTTTTTTTTCTTTTTTCTTTTTCTTTTAAATAATAACCCCCACTCTTTTTTTATAAACCCTTTTTCCTTTTTTCTTTTTTCTTTTTTTGACAAAAATTATGTTTTTTACCAGTCAACCTATTATTATTAATCAACAATTTATTGCCTGTTTTACTATTATTTATTAATAACATCCCCTCTCTCTACATAATGAAAGAAGATTACGCATATTCACAACGCAATCTAATTGATATACTTGACTCTACTGAAATGGAATATTATTTAAACCACAAAAGCTTAGCACCACTTAGAAAAGTACCTGTTTGTATTGCTGCTGCTGTTTATAGAATATCTGCAGGAAATTGTATGCCTTGTAAGTTCATTATGATGATATTATATATTTTTACTTTTTATTTAAAAAAAAAACAATAAATTAGATACTGGTACCAACCCTGACCAAAAACTACTTGCATTTAACGCTTACCAAAGAAACGAATCTCCCTGGGACAGTTATAAAAGAAAAATGAAACCAGAAGACAATTCGAGTTGTTCAACCGTGGAATCCACATGTTCTTCTCGTTCTGATTCTCCTGAACCCAAACATCATCATTCAAAAAAGAAACCGTCATATCACATGTTGAGACGAGAAATACGTCGATTGCGTGGTGAAAATGCATTTTTACGTTCAAGCGTATCTATCTTAAAAAATGATTTGCGTGATAGTACTTTATCTCGTCAAAATGCCGATATCATACATCAACGTACGTTTCAAGAATACGATATTTTATATAAAAATCTAGAACAAGAAATAGTGTCAAAGAGAGATGAAGTGGAATATTTAAAAGAACAAGTGGAAAGATTGAAATTACACTCTTTAAGCAATAATAATCCTAATTATTTAAAAAGAAATGAAACTAACTCGTTTGGTTGCTTTGACTTTGAACAAGATAATGATGTCATATCTTGTCAACCTATTGCACAAGAATCTGCTTTACCTGAAGTGAATATCAAGATGGATGAATTAAAGACGAATCAAGAAACTGGTGACGCATACTTTAAACGTCGATTACGAGATGAAGGAGAAGAATACCAAGAAGAATGTGAGGAAGAAGAGGAAGATGAAAAAATGGATCCAGAAATAGAATCATTTGAAAAAGCTGCTTCTTCTTATATTCGACAAGCCATTATAGCCAAATTATCCTGTGCACGTGTACGTCTTGATTTCGATGATCTGATCTTAAAGCATGAACCATCTAATGATACCATTATGTCCGTATTAGCTGATGCCTTTGTCTATTGGCTTAATTCAATTTGGATAAAGTCTGAAAACAAGTTAATCTCTGCGCACAAATTATTCACCAATTTAATTCAACCTGGCATTGATGACTTTTGGAAATCCATCTTGCAGTGTTACACTATAGATTATGAGTGTCAAGTCAATTTATTAAATTATATTGAAGATCAAGTGAAACAATTACCCTCTAATGATTTGTTAGATCACTTTAATCGATTACTTATTTGTCTTTACAAGTATGAAATATTAGAAGAAGAAGCTATTGTTGCATGGTATACAAATCCTATGCATAATGATGACATGTCAAAGCATGTTCATATTATTTGTAAAGATTTTATTGAATACCTTGAATGTACCACTGAAGAAGAAGAAGAAGAAGAAGACGATGATGATGATGTGACGGATAATGAAGATTATATAGACGAAGAAGAAGAAGATGATGATGATATTAGTTTTGAATTTATGGATTCACCTATTCCACATGATGAAGATATTGGGTTTACATTTGGCCATGACCTAAATGAAGAAGAAGAAGAAGCATCATCGCTACATGATAGTATAGAAGACTTTTTAACCAACAAAGAACGTGACCCATGTATTTGTCAATTTAATTATGACAATGATACCACAAATTCACCACTTTCTTCTCATCCGCCATCTCCCACTACTTCTGCTAAACATGATTTACCAGAATGCTCCTGCGATAGTACATACTCTCCTGTAACAGAAAAAAAGAAAAAATCTGTTCGAATCGCAATGTAAATATCTACTTTTATTAATTCCCTTTTTCACTCCAGCAACAACAACAAAAAAAAATTCCCTTTCTCTTTCCCTTTTTTTTTACCATTGTATTATAACTAATAAAAAAAAAAAAAAAAAAGGGGGAAAAATTCAAAAAAATCTCATTTATATTTTGTTGGTGGGAATGCATAACAATAATAATTTAATATTGGCGGGTTTTCTTTTTTAATTTCAACTAAAAGCGGGAATAATGGAAATGTTTGGGCTTAGGGTTTGGCTTTTGTTGTTGTTACCTTGGTACCCAGTAACAAATGTATAAACGTTTGGGCTTAACCCAAAAAAAGGTCATGTGCCTCCATAATAATCTGGAACCCGGACATACACTCTTAAAAAAGAGATGGAGAGATGGAAAGATAATAACATTTGTAGATCCTTTAAGGGAGACTTTTCATGTAGCCACCCAAATCATACTAAACAAAAAGTATCCTCCTAGTTACCTAATCATTAAAATACTTGGACATTCTCTCAGCAAAGTTACTACACCAGGAACATGGTCAATACCTTCTTTTTTTTTTTGTAAGAGAACTGCTTTAAAAAAAATAAAGGGGGAGGGATTTGCTTTGATAAGGGGGAGGATCGATTAAACTACAGCTAAAAAATAATCAACCATTGCAATTGCGATAACTAAAAGGGAGTTGTAGTTTGAATTTGTTAACTCCAGCAAAAAAAAAAAAAAAAAAAAAAAAAAAAAAAATCATTATTACTAATTGAATAATTGAGCACTGATAAATTAATCCTTAATCAATTACAAGTGCGGGAAAAAAGTGATACAAACCTGCTTTTTTTACTTTTTGAATCACCCTTTTTTTTATTCTGACCTGTCATACAAACAGCCCTTCCTATTGTTTTTTTTATTAGGCGCTAAAATATTTCTTTGTGTAATATAGAGAAAACGGAATTCATATTAAGAATTTTATTGGTCTTGGCTGCTTATAAAAAAAAAAAACCAGTTTTATCGCGACTTGATGGCCTACCGTAAAAAAATATACAAACACATGCGCTTTAGTTTGAAGGGAATTGTGATTCAAAAAACACACACACACACACACGAAAAAAAAAAACTTTAAATAAGGTTTATATATATATATATATATATCTGTGTACTTTTGGGGGTTGTAAACTTGTTTACAACATGAAAGATTATTCTTACAAAAAGTGCTTCTAATAAAAATAAAAATAAAAATCTCCACAATTAGGGGCGCCATCACTTTGTTTGATTTGATTGGTAACAAAATCTGTAGTACTACATGACACAATACAAATAAAAAAAGATATCAAAAAATCGAAATGCCAGTCTTCTTTTACAAAGAAGACATTTTTGTTTGTTTTTGTAGTTATGCCAACAATTATTTTGGACGATAATACGGCTGTCATTTTTTTTTCTCTTTAGATAAAGAGATTAATACTTTATTAATACAGATTGAAAATAGTAATTAAACAGTGCATGTTATCTTTGTCTCTTTTTATTCGACCTCCCCCACTTCTTTATCTATTTCATCTACGCATACAATGAAAAAAAAAAAAAAAAAAAAAAAAAAAGACTTGGTATTTGTATATCAGGATGGATTGTTTACTTGGCGAATAACTTTTCTTCATTCGGCCGCTCGGACCGTACCTTAATAAGGAAAAAAGGGAACAATAATAGTTAAAATAAACGCGCGTTTCTTATCATTTTAATGAAACATTCCTTTCGTCAAAAAAAAAAAAAAAAAAAAAAAAAAAAAAAAAAAAAAAAAACGAGATCTGCGAAATACTTATGAAATAAGGTTGTAACTAGAAGTGGAGAGAAGAAAAAGTTGATCTAAGAAAATTATTGCTTAGGGCTTAGCGCCACTAATTACGGATCATTATGATGAAACGATCGAGCACAAGGGAAAAAAGTAAAAAAAAAAAAATTGCGCGCAGTACTGCGGAAAAAAAAAAAAAGCCTTCTCTCCCCCCAATCTATCTATCTTTGAAACGTACACAAAAAAAAAAAAAAAAAAAAAAATATAAAAAGCCATCAAGAATCTTTTTTTTTTTCTTTTTCTTTTTTCTTCTTCTTATTACACACACAAAAATAAAAATGACAGACACAATAGTTTATTCACAACAATACAATGACTTTTATCATCATGACCCTGAAAATCTTCAATTTACTTATCACAACTTGATGTTACCTTCACAGGAACCAAAACGCAGACTTTCATTTTCAACTTTATTACAAAAGCGGCCTAGTTTAATGGGTCGTAAACTTAGCATATTCCGCCCCAAGAAAGCACAATTAAAAGTAATGATTCCAATGACTGTAGAAGGAAATCTTGAAAGAATGGATACATCTGCCAGTAATAGCACAGATGGTGAAGATTGTCCCTTAACACCTACTAGTTCAAATGCTTCTTTCTACTATAACAAACCTTCATCAAACGATTTAGAAACTGCTCTTACTACACCAACAACAAATAGTACCCCTTTAATGGATTATTCCGGAAAAGGATATTCTAATTTTTATATCAAATTACCAAATGGAAATTGGATGGTTCGAGTAAGAGATGGTAATAGAAAAATTGTTGGTACTTATGAAATCGATGGCTCTATGATTTAAAATATCTTGACGATATTATCCTTTCCTTACATATATACCCTTAATTATACTTTTTGTACATTTCCATCAATCATTTTCAAATCATATTTTCTCTCTCTCTCTTTCTTTCTCCCAACTCTTTCTTTAACTAAGAACCATTTTTGTCTATGCAATTTAATAATAATAATAATAAAAATACCCAAAAAAATTTTCCTCATTAGTGTTACACATGCATTTCTACTTGCTGCTAAGCAATCTATCTGGAAAAAGAAAAAAGTGATGTAGTACATGAGTCAATTAATCTTTTTTATCAAGGAAAATGACGCATAAATTAGGATAAAGTCTTTATTTGAAACCGAATCATTTAAATGGTAAGAAGTGTGTAATGTAGTCCAAGAATTTTTTTGTGGTACTCGAGAATGAAGATACAATAACCCTTTTTTTTAACTGTAAAAAAAAAATTGAACCATAATTGCACCGCATTTATTGTCCCCTTGCAGAATGGCTCAATCAACTTTTTTTTTTTTTTGGAAAAAATACGCGTTGGTTACTAATTCACAAAAAAAATTGACGCGTACGTAACAATTAATAATCCACCCTCTTTTTTTTTTTTTTTATAATTAAAACTATACACACTCACATTTTGACATTACATTATTTTAGGAGTCAAGTAAGGAGGAGAGGATAATGTATTGGATCCATGATGATAAGCTAACGAATCAAGTTTATATATATATATATATGTGTATATAAAATATAATATGAACTGTATGTACGTAGATGTGACACTACCAACCTCTCTTTACTCCTGCATCTTCCGAATTTCACTATCGTGAATTATCATCTGGGTTTGATCACAACTGCAAAGCCTATATATACTCTCTCTTTTTTTTTAGTTGCGTTCATTATACATCATACTGAGCAATCCCACAAAGTTTATCCCATTTTTGTTTAGAGTTATCAAGAACAGACTCTTTTTCGTAAAAAGAGAACTATCTATTTCATGTTTAATATAAACAAAACTATTCGGAACTAGTTTCTCCGTTTTTTTTTTTTTTTTTCTGGAAGCCTATTTTTGTTAAAAGTAGCTACTTTTAAAATTAAAAAGTGTAAATGATGAGAAATTGGCGTAATGACATGAATAAGCACGATTTTTATTTTTAGTGCATGTGATAATTTGGTATTTGTAAATAAACCAAAATATTTGGAACTCCTCTCGTTGTCAAGCAACAATAATCAAGATATACATTATCTAACAAAATCAGCACCCCCAACAATCACTTTATGCGCACAATAGATTGAAAACATGCCAAAAAAAAAAAAAAAAAAAAAAAAAAAAATTACATCGAGTAAATGTAGAAATACTTTATTATACTTTTGACTGTCTTGGTAGCAAATAATTTACCATATCTTGGTCAAGTAAATTATTTGAGTTTGCGTATATTTGAATAGTTATGACCGATAAAAAAAACTTACAAAAGTTTCCTCTTACAGAAAACTCGATTATAACTACGTAATTTAACCTCTAATACCTCAATAACCTCAATGGATATCTGTGAAACTACGTACGGGGCCTATAATGAGCCATTAGATTGTGAATATCGGTTTACACACAATACAAAGCATTCAAAGTTGATGTATTGTTATTTCAGTACTCTTTCAAAGTTATTTATTTTGGGTGTAATCCCGAAACCAAAATGTATTTAGTTGTCATTGAAACATCTTAGTAAGCTGTAATAATAAAAACACAAGGCTTGTTTTGTTTTTTAATTTCACGATTTGGCATGACATGATGCTCTTGATCATCTATTGTGTACTAAATATTCATTAGAATAGCAACAGCTTTTATTATGCATTAATGTGGCGAAAAACAACAACAAATAACCTGAGAAAAAAAGAGAACCCTTTAATTGATCATAGCAGTACCTAAGCTTCTTGCTATGCAGATGTGTCTTTTTTACGCCATTAGGTCACAATAACAAAATAGTGAAACAATGTGATTTTCAAATATCAAATGTTAGCTCTAAACTTACAGCAAAATATACAATTCTTTCAATTTTGACCAAGTTTGCTTTTTCAGTATTTGAAAGTTCTAGAATATTAAAGTAATGACATTATCTCTTTTTTGGAGTATTGGTACTAGTAAAGTAAAGAACCCTGTGTTGACGGAAAAGATGAAGAAAATATCTGATTTATATACATTTATGACAGTGACATGTAAATGCTTAAAAAAAAAAAAGAAGGCATAAATATTTAAACGGTGTCTCTTCCGACATATAAAATCTCTCAAGCTGTAAATATAGGTTTGAGAATCAAAATATATATAAACTGTTTCACAGAGTACCCGGGATACTTTTTGAGTAGAAAACTAGACAAATTATTTTTGACTCGGCATAGTTTAAGCTAAGCGATTTACCGAACTCCACGTTTTTTTTTTTTTTTTTTTTTTTTTTTTTTTTTTTTTTTTCAGTGAAAATCCGGATAAAATAAAACTAGGTCCCCCCCCCAAAGGTTGTGCGAATTGCCCATAAAGAAGGATTTACCGAATTATCAATTTTACATTTTAAATTAATGTCACACAATACGTGCACGGTTTTAGTAATTTATCGATTTTCTTATTCGATGTATAAACTTCCTTTTTGGTCGCTAATAATAAGCACGTACTACGTACTTTTACAAATATTTGACATAGCTACTACTTACGGCATAAACGATCATTTACGTAACATGGTTAATATGGTTCACAGCCACAGGAGATTTACTTTTTTACTTACTGTAGTCACTTCCGTGGGTAGGAATACGTACCGTTATTTTTTTATGTAAAATAACGTCAACAGTATGGCCATCAGTTCTAATCACATTTGAAAAAAGCATATTTCTTTATCTCAGATATATTGCATTAGTTTTTATCTTTAAAAAATTACAATATTTACTATATAATTTTATTTAATTACCTCTTGAACTCTATTTTTTTTTTTAAAAATTAAAGTATCTGAATAGTTTTTAGGCAGTTTTTGTTTGGTAAATCCTGTCAAGCGGTTGGAATTAATAGTAATATACCTCCACTTCATCAAAGGAGAAGGCGTCAAAGAGAATAATACCGGTCTCGTACGAGAAAGAGTGTTATCATATTATTTTTCATAGATTTCCCATATTTTTGATGTATCTTCCAGGATTTGCAGAGACCGTTACAGTGTTTACAGAAGTCGAGGAAATATCACTGCAAATTCCAATAATTTTAGTCCTTTTGCTATCATCAATATCTTTTAGTCATTCCAGACTCATACCACAAATATACGGATAACAAAAGGAATCACTTATCTGTTGTGTATTCTTATGAGATATCTAATACGAAATCAAAATGTTTAAACTTTCAAAAACGTTTTTGGGTATTAAACTTAGACTGAAACCCCATCCAAGCATTAATAACACTACACTTTACAACGTAGCTGGCAATATTTTGTTTCTAAACTTCGCTTTTATTTTTCAAAAAACGTGTATGATAACAGGAAAAAAAAAAAAAATACCCCATTAATTATCAAATGTTTACTTGAATACCGAAATGGTACGTTTGGAAGGATTAATTCTGCATTTATATATATATATATATATAAAATTAGTTAAAGAGATTTTTTATAGAAAGTTATTATACCTACCTTGCTCGGCTAAGTTGAAATATGTAATTGCTGCTTCGTCGTATCTTTCATTGGTTCTATAATAAGTAGTACGCGAATTAACTGTTTCGTAATCAAATGGGGTGCGACTCAATAATTCATGAAGATAAGGCGGTGATCCTTGTTTATACATAATTAGTACTGCGTTTTTTTTCCTTTGCACCTTGATTAATCCAAGGCTTTTCTCTGTAGCTTTATATTATATAGTAAGCAAAAGCTTGATTCTTACAACCAGGTAATATACTACGGAAGACTTCTCTTCTAGAATCAGGTTTTTCTAAACTAGGAGCTACGACCTTATAAAGTAAATTGAATATGATATCATATAATGGTTTCTTGCTCATAAATGTTTTAGTTCTAACATCATTAGCAGGGCAGTAAAGTTCCATAAAGCCATTTATAATGTGGTAAGGGTCTTGAGCGTCAGTACAAGATAAATCAATCCCAACGCCATATGCAGGACAGCCGTGGTAAGCAAAGTCGTCAACAATTTTGTAGGCTTATCAGCAGGGATACGAAGTACAATATTTTTCAAGACTTGAGAATTATGTTAAAATAGTTCCCGCTAGAGCGGTATTAGTAGCTAAACAGATAGCATATATCTGTTTAGTAGCCTTGCATAAGAGATCGCAGAATAATTCACAGCATTGAGTAAGAATATCAGTGGCATAGCTTGTATTGTTGTATTTACTGAATGTGCAGTCAACCGATGCATATAATAAGTCATTAGAAAGCCTCAGACCATTAGTTGTTGTTAGAAAATCTTTTCGTGTAATATTATTCAATCGGTTTTGTGATGCAGGCTTTATACCCTTGAGAATATTTGAAATTCCTGTCTTGATCATATACTCAGTAAATGAGAGCCCATCTGCCATATACCCAACTAGTTAATTCATTTATATTCTTTAAAGATTTATCTTCTTCCTTTTAAACTGATCATAAAAAGCAGTTGGGGTTTCTACACATGTAAATAAATTAATTAATATTCATTTTTTTTTCCTTTTGTTTGTCTTCCCACTTACCCCTCATCAAGTTATTTAATTTTTTTTTGAAATATGTCTAGTATTCTGTAATTCAGCCGAAAAAGGTATACTTGTGTAGTAACATTGGTATCATTAGAGGAAGCATTACCAGTCTTTTAGTCCAAATAGAATTAATGACACAATAAACGAATAAAGACAGACAATCATAAATCAGAAGTCGTTTGAACCTTGCTTTTCAAAAGTACCTTGATTCTATTAGTCATTACATCAGTGACAGGTTACACATAATTTACTCCGGCATTAGCAATAGAGGAAGGAGAACAAATACGTCCCAAAATAAAGGGAACACCGTTAATGCAACTCCAGTAATCAAGAAGATGAATAGCTGCGTATCTGTTGGTAGAATTCAATAATCTGTAAAGTATATCGATAGGCCTTGGTTTAATAAGAACCGCAATACCATATGTAATCAAAACAAAGAGAGTACGATAAGAAGTATCACAATGTGTGTTTAATCCATTGATTCGGTGAGGAGAGGTAGTGCCTTGGACAATAGAAACAATTTTTCCAGGTGCCTTGAATTATTTATAAGCAGTAGCACCGGCCATAATAACATTAGACTTAGTGAATGGTCCTATCAGGAGAATATGTAACAATGCTATCTTCATTAGATTTTTGATTTTGGTTCTTTACGCCAACAAAGAGTATATCCTTGTATAAATTATGAGAAAAAACATCAGTCGGTAAAGTACTTCTTCCGGGTGTCTAACATGAACGCGTAAGAATGTTGGGGGCTTCATACGGTTTACGATGTTGTTTATATTTTCGGTGAGAGAGATATAACGTTTATACTGTTGAAGCGATGGCTATAAAATGATATGATTTGATTCGGTGGATGACATAAGGTTAAAAAAAAAAGTGTATAATATAGTTTTTTTCCGGAGAGAAACAAGCTCAAGCTCTCACTGTTAAACCACCGTCCTTGAGAGCAACTAATCCAGACAACATTTCCTCGGCAGTGGGTCTACGGGAAGCCTCGTTTTGAAGGCCTTTAGACAGCAAGTCAAAGTAAGAGCTGTAGCGAGCATTGGTTCTTTCCGGAGAGAAACAGACAACGCCATTGGCCTTTCTATGAAGAACTTCATTCCTGAATTCTATGTCGCTAAGTTCAGAAGTCATCGACTCAGCAAGCATCAACGTACCCATGAAGACGTCCGAGGCCTTCGAGAAATTGCGCTTACGGATCATTTCTGGGGCTGCCGCAGATCTGGTCCATTGGACTTCTTCGTCGTGTAAGTTAACAGAATCACCTCCGTAAAACTCTATACATGAACTATAATGTAAATTTTAGTTATGAATTCGCACTATTTTTATATGTATGTATACATATAATTTACCCCAAATCGGTTAAAAATCCCAGTCCGGAACTGTCGATCTATTTATAAAAAAAAAAAAAAAAAAAGAAAAAAAAAAAGATAAGTGGTGGAGTTCTTGATTATGTGTATTTATATTGCTACGTTACCAAAAAATTCTCCAATTTTAAGTCTAAGATACCGACATCAGCAGCATGAGCATCTTTCAACGCAGAGAACAAACAAACACCTGCAGCTAACACTTCTTCTGGATTAAAAGTGCCTACCAGGTTTTTTTTATTAAAAAAAAAATTAGTTATGATTCTATACAATATATATTTTTTTTTGAATGGCTTACCTTTTTGAAAGAGATACTTTCTGGCATCGCCATTATCGATAAGAGGCTGAATTAAATAGAATTTGCTATTGTCATCGTCGAAAGTCCAACCCAAATATCTGATAACACCGTGGCATTCAGACAACTTGCGTGAAAATACAAGTTCTTTATACATCTGAAAATAGAAATATTCTTCGTCTATTTCTAAACATATAGCCTTACATGCAACTCTTGTCTGACCATACATCCCTTTGTATACAATTCCTACCTGTCCTTCGCCCAGGACTTTATTAGATACAATTAACTCATCCTTTTTAATACGGAGAGTACTGAGATCATCTTTGATTAATTGAAGGTAATCAATTTCGGGTACACGTCCTTCTTCCTCTGGCACAGGTTCTTCTTTCTCTGGCACGGGTTCTTCTTTCTCTGGCACGGGTTCTTCTTTCTCTGGTACAGGTTCTTCCTCCTCTGGTTCAGGGGTGGCCGGAGCTAATGCATTGAGATCAATAATAAAACCACCAGAAGATATTGATCTTGAAGTGCGCTTGTTGGTAGTAACACGGGAAGCACGTTTCTTGCTTGGCAATTTAGCAAGAGATTTTCTTCTGCTCTTGCATAAAGGTTCATCGGCTTGATCCGAGGTGGTACTAAGGTCGGGAGTTTCGGTCAACACGGAAGCCTTTCTTTTAGGACGAGGTTCAGCAGTGACGCCAGACGAATCTTTTTCTTGTACAGAAACGTTGGACTCTTGACCAACGACACCTAACGTCTTTCTTGGGGGTTTGGCAGCGGCATACGGCTCAGATTTGGCTCTTCGAGAATCAGATGCCTTTCTTTTCGAACTAACAGCATTAGGACCTTGAGTGATATCAAGCGAAGCACATGAGGATACAGGTTTGGGGTTTAGCTTTACAGATACTCTTCCTGCGCGCGTTGTAGCAATACGTCCTTGGTCAATGGCAAGAGGCTTCTTTGTAGCTGCTCTTACAGGACGATGGGGCGATTTAACCTTACGGATAACGCGTGATTTCTTTGTGGCTTCTTGTTCAGTAGCAGTAGGTTCTGCGATAGGTGCTGCGGTACAAGATTCTGGTTTGTCTGTCTGAGCTACATATACCTTTTGTGAACTTGCATGTGAATCCTCTTCATCACTACTAGAGTCAATAATTATTACTTCTTTATCTTGCTTTAGTTCATTATTGTTAAAGTTTGTTATTGTTTGATCGTTTTTCTTTGAACGAAGAGGTATCTTAGGTTGGTTATCAAGGCTTGAAGGAGGATATGGTTGATAACGAGTAACTCTTTTAGAATTTTTAGAGGTGCTGCGCGAACTGGTGGAATTTTTATGGTGCTGACAGAAGTCGCTAGACCTGTCACACTCTGTACATGCTGCGCGGGGTTTATCCACTTGAGATTGTATGTTTGTTGACTTCATATTGCGTATGTATATAAAAAAAAGTAGGATAAGGTTATTCAGAAACAACAAGCTTGTAAAATAAAATAAAACGATAAGGAAAAAAAAAAAAAGGAAAAAGGACATTTTTAAAAAAAAAAATCACAAAGCTCTGCTTGTAAACAAAAAAAAAGTTGGCTGAAAATTTTTTGGCAAGTTGTATAATTATTAATCTGATAAAAAAAAAAAAAAAAAAAAAAAGGACACGGTTGTTTAGACAACAGATATTTTATTCAAGTTACTATCGATATTTAAAGAATTATTATTTTGCAATAGAAGTATTATTTGTCTGTACAACAAAAAGTCAAGAACCAACATGTGGGTAGGATTATCCAAAAGAGGACCTGTAACTATGCATAACAAACTACCACCCAAAAAAAAACAATAAAAATAAAAAGTCAAAAAAAAAAGCTATTACACTACATCAATTCAATAGAGAGAGTGAGAGAGAAAGGAAAAAGGGTGTAGTCCTACATACAACATACAGCTAGTAGTTAATTCAAGTTATCGGTTCATAACACGTTATTTACGCTGTATCAAGCAAAGAAAAGAAGTTGTTGTTTGTACAATATGAACTACCAGTTAATGAAACTTTTTTTTTCTTTACCGCAATTCGCATGATAGTTAACCAATAAAATGGAAACCCAAAAAAAGCAATTAATTAGTCTTTACCATAGAAGGCAAAAGAAAGAAAACACCCATTTGTATAAAAAGGAAAAAATAGTATATGCCTTCTAGTTTTACTAACAAGAAATAGCAATTTAAAACTGCTGTTTAGACTAGTAGATATTAACACTTGTATCTCTCTCTCTCTATTTCTCTCTTTTTCTCTCTCTTTCTCTCCGATCCATGTATACTTACAATTGCATTGAATCCCAAGAATATATAAGCAATATAACCCGGAAAAAAACGAGTTGTACAGTAGCGGCGCTATTTAAAGGTATTCGATTTAAAGGTATTCGATTTAAAGGTATTCGATTTAAAGGTATTCGATTTAAGGGTAGGTTCTATTTAAGGGTGGATTTTTCCAGGACACCTTCTTCTGTCTCCCGCATTAACGCCACTATAATCGGTAATAATCGATTTAAGAATAGCCGTAAGTATATAGGCCTTAAAGGAAGGGACCCTTCTAAAAAAAATCAAGTATTTGAATTTAATTTTTAAAATAAGTAATATTTAGTACTTACAGCTCCTCACCAACGTTAGCTTAATTGTAAAGGTTGACGTTTTTTTCAAATGTTTCTCTAGAAATAGGTACGGCGACTGACATTGTTTTTAAACTGTAGCTAGTCTTCTTCGCTGAAGGTAGTATTTTGGGATGTTGTTGACAATGCGTGAGAATGGCCTTTAGTTATTGATGCAACAGAAGGCGAATTAAGTATGAAAAAGGTTAAATCAAACACATTAAAACAAGATTATTGTCATATACTAATGTTTCGTATGTGGTAAGCTTGGATTCTTTTTCTTTCAGCTCGGACTTGAGCATCTCGAAATATACATATCATTTCCCGCAAAAAGTATGCAAATGACAATCGATATAGCATGATTATATTGATCCCGTCGTCACTGCTGTCTTTTCGACCATTATCCAACTTGTCCTAACCACTATGGAAATTGATATGGGCTTATAAGAGCCCCAACTCTTGGTTATTGTTGCTACTCTCGACTTTCTCTGATCTGCTCATTGGGAGTTTACTTTTAACGAGGTTCCGTTTACAACTGAAACAGTTATGAAAATATCAAAAAAAATCCTCAAACTCAAGCAAGAATCCTTTCTTCAAGCAGATATTTCTACACAGCTCACCCGCCCCCCTCTTTCTTCTCTTTAGGTCAAGGAATTCTTTTTTAATGGACCACAAAAAAAATAATTTGCTAATCTTGATTCGAAAGTTTTCTACCATCATATTAGTGTAGACTATGCTCATTTCGTTACATGTCGCCGACAAACAATTTGAGTATCAATTTGCCATTTTTACATCGTATATAATGTTTTCAAATCTACTTTTGAAACTTGTCTAACATGTCATTATATAATCAGGCAAAGACTTTTTTGTTTGTTACTTCTTGATTTAAAATTAATTTACAAACGCTATACCAAAAGTTTTGTGTGAATACACATGTGTCGAGTTCATTATTACAGTTGATGGTTATATAGTAGTTGACGAATAATTGACATCTGATTAATATGATTTGATGTGGAAATAGCTGTATTTTTAAGATCATCTGCATATGTATCGAGTACGATAGTATTACGCTTGATCTTTCTGGTAGCAGTCGCATTGTCACCAAGAAATTCTTGCACCTCTTCCGCCTTTGGTTCTTTATGTACTTTGCTGCTTTTTTCGCCCGTTTAACTTCTGTGGTGTCACACTCTTTGCCCTTTCTTTTATTTGAGACTAATATAATATAAAAACAAAATGAATACTTGCATAGTTTAATATGACGTTCATATACTAACATGAAGTGCTAGAGTCATGACGCTGACGTTTGCGTAACACTGTGTATGTAAAAATACTTTCATGTTTTATATTATAACAGGCGATCTAGCCGTAATTACCTTCTTTTAAGTTTCCGTTTATTTTATTTGATATGCCGTATGATATCTAATTTTATCTCTCTTAGTGTCATGTTACTGACGCTATAAAAAAAGTAGGTAAAGGTGTAAAAATATATAGACAAAGGTGTAAAAAAAAAAAAAAAAAAAAAAAAAAAAAAAAAAAAAAAGAGGCAAAGACGTCAGTTTGATTTATCAATTTTTACATTAATCGATTCACCAATATGTATAAGGAAAATTATATCACAATTTACTTTTCTCTGTTATTTTGAGAATAATGCTTATTTACTAACTTATCTATTGTTCACTAGAATGTTTAGATTTGACAGTTACGTCTCGGCAAATTTTATTTGTTACCGAAATATCATTAAAGCCTAACATTCATAAAGATACACTTTTAGTTCGGCATTATCCGTAAACAATTACGTAACATCAAGCTAAGTAATGTAACATTTTATCAGTATAATTGATTATAGCCCCTACCGCTAATTATTCGTAGTGAATAGACCAAACTACCCTTACAGTCAAAAATGCGCCAACATCTTCTTACATGGTAATATATAAAATACTAGCTATGATACTACACTGTATAACTAAGTATCTCACTTATAGATATACTTTTCGTGTTCACTACGAAGTAATGCGTTTCGCTGATAATTTTAGCGGTTAATCGCTGAAGAGCCGACAATGAAACTGCCTGAAGCATTCTAGTACTGTTTTTTTTAATCTTTAGCATTGTTTGTATTCTTTTTTAAAAAGTTCTATCTCCCACGACTTTCTCTGGGCATGTAGTATAATAATTTTTGGCTACAAAAACTCTATAAAAATTCAAAATTAATTTTGTGTGGGAACACATGTTTATGTAAAACAAAAAAAAACCCTTTCTTTCTCAAAGCTAAGCGGACTTCCCCTGTGTAATTTACTTTCTTATAAAACGTATATTAGACCTAAATAATTCAATTATACCTCTACTGAATGAAACTATTTACGAAAAGTTCAAGTAAATGCATATGAAAAACAAAGGTGACACAAAACCTTTAAAAAACATATTTAGAAAGTTACACAGATCTCTTAACTATAACCCTTGTCGCCCTTCTAAAGAAAGTTTTACAATAGTGTGAACATGTATCAAAATATACTGTTGCCCAACCATGTTTATGATTTTGTCTTCTTATAAACAAATACACAGACATTTGCAGCTAAAATAGTTGAGATCAATTTTAATTTAATTGTGTTTTATATCGTTAGAAAAATATATTGACTCATTTTCTTTTAATACAACTCGAAATTCATTTTTATGTTTTGTAAAAGTATAGAGTCCCTTAAAAAACACTTATTGCAAAAGGCAACGGTATATTTTCTGCATTTGAAATGAGCGGTATAACTCTAATTTGATTCGTTACCCGAGAAAGGTGACTACGTTTTTAAAATGAGTTAAATAACAAACTTGAAATCTTTGGAAATAAAACTATCTTCCTTCTCTCTCTAGATATCAAGTATTTGAAAATGACCAACGCTATCGCCTACACTAAAATTTCTACAGACGAATTCAAGACTTCGAAATTGTACAAGTCTATCAGTATGTATATATTTTTCTAATATGTTCAAGATATTCTAATTCCTCTTTTTTTCTTTTAAAAAATGTAGATTTGGCTAGTTCTGCTCTTGGAACTACCGTGGTTGATGTTACCGATGATTTCTTTGCTCCTGCTAATATGATGCTTAACCCCGAACCTGCAATTTATTGTCCTGAAAGGTTTGTCGGTAAGAGATCCCCAAAAAAAAAACTAAAGTTTCGCTTTGTTAATCTCTTTCTTTAATTCAGACACCGGTTCATGGATGGATGGATGGGAATCCAAGCGTCACAATCCCACTTATGATTGGTAATATACATATATAAAAAAAGGAAAAGATAGTAAACGAGTACTTATAAATAATTATATAGGTGTATTATTAAACTTGGGTTTGCTGGTTCGTTTGAAGGTTTTGACATTGATACCAGTTATTTCACTGGTAATCAAGCACCTGCTGCCTCTGTTGAGGGTGCCTATTGCCCTGAAGGTGATGTTCAAGCCAATGATGTTCAATGGACCGAAATTCTCCCCAAGGTTGTTCTCCCTCCCAACTGCCAAAATATTTTCACATTGGAAAAGACGAGTGCTGTCTATACTCATCTTCGTTTAAATAATTATCCCGATGGTGGTATCGCTCGTTTCCGTGCTTATGGTGAAGTACATCCTACTCTCCCCAAGGATATCAAGTAAGTTCTTTTTTTTTTCTAATTTTTTTTTTTTGTGTATTTTGTGCTGACAATAATGTGTTGTAGTGAATTGGTTGATTTAGTCTATGTTGGCCATGGTGGTCGTTCGGTTCAAGTAAGTGATGAACATTACGGTCCTGGTGACTTTTTGGTCTTACCTGGTCGTGGTGAGAATATGGGCGATGGATGGCAAACTGCTCGTTCCCGTGTTGAAGGGTACTCTGATTTTGTTGTCTTCCGTTTGGGTGCCAAGGGACACATTTTACAAGCTGAAGTAGATACCTCTCATTTTAAGGGTAACTTCCCTCGTCAAATCAAGTTGGAAGGTACTTACTCTGAATCTGTTGTTCCAGAGAAGGATGCTAAATGGTCTACTCTTGTTGAACCCTCTTCCACTGGTGCTCATGGTGTCTTTTATTTCAATACTGCTCACACCGATAAAGTTTTTACTCATGCAAGGATTTCCATTATCCCTGGTAAGCAATTTATATAAGTTTGAGGAAAGAAAAAATTCTAATTTTTTTTTTTGTTCTTAATTAGATGGTGGATTCAAGCGTCTTCGTCTTTACGGTATCCGCGAAGGTGGTAAAATCCCTACTTTACCCATCGTTTCACCTTCTATTCCTAAAAACCTCATTACTGCCGAACCATTGACATCTGAAGCTTACGCAGCTTACGGTCAAGTAATTCAAGCCGGATTTGCCGAGTTTGTTACTAGTGCTAACCAAGGCACAGCAGAAAAGCATCATCAAGTAGCACAAGTTGTCAACAACTTTCCTAACGGTAAGGGTAAGATGCATATGTGTGTGTTTCATTGTCGTCCTACCAACGAATTGCCATTCACCGTCAAGTTATTGGAAAGACATCCTTATTCCAGTCAAGCCTTTATCCCCATGACAGATAACAAGTCTCGTGGTTATCTCGCTGTCGTCGCTCTTAATGGTGCTGATGATAAGCCAGATATGTCTACTTTAAAGGCCTTTGTTGCTACCTCTAAACAAGGTATCAACTATAACCCTGGTGTCTGGCATCATCCTATGGTAGCCTTGGAGTATGAAACCGATTTCGCTGTTGTTGTTCATGAAAGTGGCGTTCCCGCAGATGACTGTAACGAAGTCGATACCCCTCATGTTGTAGTTCAAGTTCCTGGATACCATATTTTCTAAATAATCTAATTTTTTTTCTTATATATGCTAACATATAGTATGTATTCATGATGTATATATATACTGGATTTCTCCCTCCCCCTCTCTCAAAAATAAAAAGTCATTTTTTTTTAGTCTTTCTAAATTTGGATGCTTTTTAATCCAATGATCTGTTCATTTTTTTTAAAAAAAAAAGTATTTTTCCGGGTACACTGTAATCCAAGCAGTATTTTTCAAAATGGGATTTACTATTATTTTACGAGAAAAAAAGTAGAATTGAAAGTACCTCAGTTTTACAAAATAAAGGTCAGAACCATTGATTAGTTTTCTGAAACAAAGAGTTTTTATTGTAAACTGCATTGTATTTCTTCTGAGATGCCGAATTTTAACTTTTATCCGCTTTTCTTGACCTACTGCACACCATCGCCTAAAGTAGATTAATAAGACATTATTCGCAAGTTCACGGGAAAATACATTGCCATGGGTTAATAGGAGAATAGGAAATCAGCAGCATAAATGAAAAAGCGTTTATTTATAATAATATATGCGAAATAACATAGTACATAAAACCTCTCTATAATTTAGCTTGAGGTTTAGCAGGAGCCTTGAAAAAGACTTCACAAATCTTACGACGTTGAATTTTACCAGTGGCAGTCTTGGGCATAACAGAAGTAACATAAAAACGCTTAGGAACCTTAAATTTAGCAAGCTTACTTTGACAATAAGCGATTAATTCACGTTCAATTGACTTTTCGTCATCTTTTACACCTGACTTTAATACAACAGCAGCATGGACCTCTTGACCATACATATCATCAGGTACACCAAAACTGACAGCTTCAGAAATCTTGGGATGACTCAACATGACCGAGTCCAATTCGATAGGAGATATTTTTTCTCCACCACGATTGATCAATTCCTTAATACGACCGGTCAAGATCAAGTAGCCATCTTTATCTTTTTTACCTTGATCACCGGTACGAAAATAACCATCCTTAGTAAATGAACTGGCTGTAGCTTCAGGATTATTTAAATAGCCCTTGGTGACGTTCTTTCCACGAATACAGACTTCACCCAACTCGGCAGGATTTCCTGCATCATCCAAGATGACGACTTCAACACCTTGACCGAGACCGACTGATCCAGCCTTATGTGGACCACGATGAGGAAGTGGGTTGGATGTCATTTGATGGGAGGCTTCTGTCATAGCATAAGCTTCCAAGACAGGGGCCTTGAATGCTTCTTCCAGTTGATGTAAAGTAGAAGGTGCAAGACTGGATGAACAAGAACGGATAAAACGAACACTAGGTACTTGACTAGGAGGAGAACGAAGCAAAATTTGATGAATTGTGGGTACAGCAGTGTACCAATTACATTTGTTATCTTGGAAATCTTGCCAGAAATGAGAAGCACTAAACTTACGAGGAATGACAGCAACACCACCAGAAAGTAAAGTAGACAATAAACCACAAATTAAACCGTGGACGTGGAAAAGAGGCATTACAAGTAACGTACAATCATTTGGTGTTAACTCGTAAGTGTTGACGATGTTTCTCATCGAAGTTAATAAATTGAGATGAGTCAATGGAACACCTATTTTTTTTTTATATATAGTTTTTTCGGCTATTAGGATTTTACTGTTGCTCTTTTACTGTGTTTTTTTTGTTTACCTTTAGGTCTACCAGTTGTACCACTAGTATGTAATAATAAAGCAGGCTCATCAGGCTTGGGGGAGAAAGTTTCGATAGTACGATGAGGTTCATTGACCAAGTTAGAAGGTACACGAGCATTGACTTCGATACCAGTGCCATTCCAATGAACTTCAACAATAATAGCGCCTTGCTTTTGAGCAGCCAATACAGCGGGATTATTTTTTTCATTTAAAGCGCCTTTAGGTAAGATCATAATGGTACTTTTTGAGTCTTCCAAATAAAAATTAAATTCATCTTGTGTATAAGCAGGATTTAAAGGAGAAGCTATCAAGCTCATATAAGTAGAAGCCAAGAAAGCAACAGTAAATTCAAGAGAGTTGGGGTAACTGATGGAAATGGAGCTACCGCGAGCCAAGCATCGAGCTGGAACTTGACTAGCTAACTTTCTAGAGAAATCATAAAGAATATCTAATAACTGACTATAGTTAATATCACTTGGTACTTGTGCTGATTTAGGAATAATAACAGCTGGATGCATAGATCCTTTTTTAGAATTAAAAATTTCAAGTAATGTATCAGCCATAATGTCTATATTTGTCTATATTACTGAAAGAGAAACGAAAAAAAAAAAAAAAGTACAGAAAAGAAAATATAGCATTTATAAACTTTTTGTTTCTGTTATCAAGATATGACATCACTAATTGATTGGACACACTTATTTACCTAACGGCTAAGCGGCTTTCCAAAATAAAGGTTGCTGAATTTTAATATTACGGGTGATGTGTGCTACCTCTGGACAGCTGCTCTGGTCTAGATCTTACCGCATATGATGGTGTAAGTATAAATGTATTTGTAAACCAAAGGGTTATATTACTACTAATGGGCCGGTATTATTCCCAGCTGAAAATTGACAGTATAGATTCAAAGGATAAATATCGCCGAAATAAGTTCTATTGCGCAAAGTTAGATTACAAATGATAAATTTATATACCATTAATCGATTGACTTTACCTTGTAGGCCCTATAATTTGGTGTCAAAAGATTAGCTAGTTAACTCTTTCTATTAAAAAAAGAGTTGTAGACCCTATCGTCAGGTTCTTCAGGTATAGGGTTAGGAGTGGGAGGATTATCACCAGGATCCACTCTTCGTCTTCTGCAATCACTTGCACTTAGAGACCTTTTTCTTTTAACTAAATATATATATATATACAATCAGTGTCAGCATACTTATATTATAAGGTATTACGAAGCTTACAAATCATAATTGAAATAATAAGTTTTTTTTTAAAAAGAAAAGGAGGAGAGGAATATTTATATATGCATCCTTTTATTACTAATTAGAGATCGTTTAATCATAAGCTGGATTACTAACAGCTTATTTTCGCCGAGATAAATACTACTGCCTTTTGATTTGTTAAGTAAAAAGTAATACGGTTAAATTTTATTCATAAAATAAAAACTAAACAAATCCCTTAAATAAAGTTTCATTGATTCTTCTCACACCAATCAAAATGGACTAAACTCAAGTATATCGATATTATGTTGTTACTCTTGATCTTTATAACGTACATTTATATCCTCTTGGTAAAGTATCAATCCTTATTTATAGTAAATCAATCTTACAATAGGCTACTTTTATTAAAATTCTTGTTCTGCTTGGTACTAGTAATGTTTTATGGTCTTTGATGTAATTTTTATTGTATCTTTAACGTGTAATTTTAGTCTTAAGTTACCGTAATATATTGGATCAATAGTCCCTCAGAGAATAATACATATTACTGTTTTTGTTTTTATAATACGTTTTAGAAGATATAATCATCCAATTAGATCACCAACCCCCAGGTCCTATCTAACACCTACCTTTAACATCGATCACTCTTTTTTTTTTGCGCGCACACAACGTGATACTCTGTGATTTTAAACTCTAAAATATTTCCTTTTTTAGGATTTTTTTTTTATTGATGACCATGATTATCTGTAGCTACAATAACTTGCCCTTGATGTGTCATGGAAACAGATCGAGAGTTTGGTAAATGCTGCCTAATAACATCGTTATGATGTTGATGTGCAGAAGCATAAATGCCTAAACCAACATTAGTATAAGGATAAGAAAAAGAATTATAATGCCGTTGCTGCTGCTGTTGTTGTTGGGGTTCAGATACAGGTTCTGGTTGAGTTTCAGGTTGTTGGTCAGATAACAGGGAATAAAGAATATCTTCATTATTATTTGTTGGAGTAGAGGTAGTTGTTTCACTAGCATTACTACTTTTGTTACCTTCATTTGTATCTTGAATTTGAGCGACTAATGCAGCAATATCTGATGTTTGTGTTTGACTTAACAATAATTCGGCAGGTGTTTGTGTTTGTGTTTGTGGTTGCGCACGCCATGAATTTTGAAATACATTATTAGAATAATTATTATTATTATATAGAGGTAGATGATAATATAAATTTGATTTTGATTTTACAACAGGTGGATGAATCAAACCATTTGAGAAATAATCCAATTTTGACCATTGTTGACGTTCTTCTTCTACACCGTTTCTGGCATTTAAGCTTCCCAATACAAATGGAGTCATCATATCTTCTTGGTTTAAGTCTGCATCCGTCAGCGCTTGATCTAGTGTAGTTAAAAAGTTTGTTATAGTTGAAGTGATTGCATTTCTCTTTTGATCTAGTATTAATAAAGATTGCATAGTTTGCATAGATTGTTGAAACATAAAACGTGCATGTTGTGCCGTATTGATATTGATTGAGCCACAATTTTGTAAGTGTATTTTAATCGATTCAAACAGCGCAAATGTTGTAAAATTATAATTAAATATCCAAGTTTGATTTGTTACTAGAATTGTAATTAGTCTGGTTAAATTGGTTGCTATAGTAATTGATTTTTGTTGATTTGGTTTAGTTGTAGAAAAAGAATAAGGTTTTAGTACAGATAATTCAATAAAATTGTAAAGTAAATGTAATTGACAGGTTAATCTATTTGTAAGTGAATCAGGTTGTAAGTGCAGTGGTAATGAACGTAACCAATTAGTTAACTCGTCACCTTGTTGTTGATATTGAACTTTTTCAGTTATCTGTAATAGCTTTATAGTTGAAACAAAGCCTTCCAAAATTTCGTGTTCAATAACATCGTCACCTGGCTGTAAAAGAGGCATATCTAATTTAATATCTTTACTCTTTAATATCCAAGGTTGACCCAATTGAGAATGAATTAGTTTATCCAGGTAATAACATGACCAGCAAATTCGTTTTCTTAATTCGATGAATTCACTGGTATAATTCTTTAATAAATTGAGGTCAAAGCATAATTGAATTGCCATAACGCAATACATAGTATTACATTGATTATTTCCAGTTTCATACAAACTCATTAGCGTTAATGCAATAATTGTACTTTGACTTGGATTATTTAGTTCGTAATCTAACAACATTTTAGCTTGTTTAAAGTAAAGATCAGCATCCATAATCGATTTTTGTTGACACTGAGCACCATGCGCAAATAACATTAATAACAGCATTGGGCTTGTTAGTAACTTTCTTGTAGAAGATTCAAATTGTTTAAAGAACAATCTTTTCGGTATAATTGGAAATGTCGAATAACAGTGTTTAAAATACAATTGAATTAAATGCTGTTGAATTGGTTTAGATGGTAAATCAACTTTAGGTTGCTTACATTCTGCTATTTTAGTATTATGTATTGTTAATCTTTGATGATCCAATTCCCATTTTCCTTCTCTTCCTTCACCAGGTATTATCTTGTTAAGTCGGTCTAGGATTTCGGTTGCTATGATGCTATTTGCCATGGTATTCGATTGTCTTATTTTTTTGGTTGCAGGAGAATCAATAATTGGTGAGACTATAGGTGAATTAAATTCTTCTTCCTCTTCTTCTTCTTCTTCACCTTCGCCATCTTTAGAGAATGAACAAGGTCTACTTCTAGCTGTCAATTAAATACAGGTAATCAGATATAAAAAAGAAAAGAAAAAAAAGAGGGGTCTTTATATATAAAAATTACCTTTACACTATTGATAATGACAACAAACAGGAAAAAAAAAATTAGTTACAGTTTTAAAAGCTTCTTGAATGCGTAAAATAAATAAATAAATAAGTATATATACCTGCATACAAGGTTGTAAGCCATCGCACTAATAGAAAAGAAAAGAAAAGAAAATGAATGAATGAATAAAAAAAAGTCAATTTTTTAAAGCAAATAAATACCTTTATTTTTTTTACTCTACAAGTAAAGCAGGCTTTACCAACTTTAAACCTCTTTTGCCTAGGTCGATCTTCTTTGTACTTTAGTTGGTGTTTTACAACAGATGCTGTTGACATGGAAATAAAATGAAAAATTAAAATGATGGAGAAGAGAAGGAAGAGAAGGGGAGAATATACGAAAATAGAAAAATGTTAAAAATACAACATTTTTATTTATTAAAAGAGCGATTATAAATACACCGCGGAAAAGGGAATTGAATGGACCCTACAAAAAAAAATGTATTCCGCGGTACATCAAAATTTAGTTATCTCCACCCGCCTTTTTATTATAACAGACACATATATTATTAAACCCTAAAAATAGTGTCTATTCTATCTTTGCCACTTCGTCTGATCTTAGTATGAATTCTTGTCTATCAAATCCATCATCATCATCATTATCACCACCGCCACCTTCATCTTCATCTCCTTTCTTTTGGTTATTAATGCTGATATGATAGTTATTATTTATTTCCAAGCTTGGGATATTGTTGTTATTGATATTAATGGTCGTGGTATTATGGTTATTATTAGTATTATTAGTAGGTATTTCCTTTGATACATTTTTGTTGGTTATGGTAGCTGTAGATGAGTTATTTGTCAATAAACTGATCGAACTTTTCGAATTATTTAATTCAGACACTGTTGCTGCTCTTCTTAAATTACTTTGATTTGCTGTTGTAGCTGGATAAGATTTATCATCTGGTTTACTAATACTTAGACTTTGCATTGGGTGATGAGTCGGTGTACTCGCTGCTCTTCTAATCATCCAGTCAGAAGATGAAGACGACGAAGAACTTGTTTTGGTATTATCATCTTCCGATATTACCCTTGACCAAGGTGAAGGAAGTAATATAACTGATGATGCATTAGTTACTACTGTAGTAGACGTATTAATCGTATCTGACCTCGTAGGTAAACCACTAGTATTAACCTGTAACGGATGAGGTGTTTGAGCTGAGGGCCTTCTTGATTGATCGTTATAGTATTCAAATGGTTCAGTTGCGGAAACTGGACCTTTAAAAGAAATTTCAACCATTTCATGCTGATTTACAGAAGGACGATGATGCATAGGTTGAGATAAATCGGATGAAGAATTATTTGGTGAGAAATCATCATTTTTATTATTTCTTCTATTTCTTTGCTTTTGATGATGAGAGTTTAAAAAATAAAAGGCTACCAAGATCAATACAAACACAACTAGTCCTCCTGTAACCGCACCAGCTACTATAGAGATTGAGGGGGAACTCGGGATATTATTTCCATGCCGACCTCCTATACCATTTTCTTTTCCACTAGTTCCACTACCTCCTGTATTATATCCAGGTGACGGAGTATAAACTGAAGTCCAGCTCCACGTTGTTATATCCAATACTTCAATATCTGACATCACTGTAAGCGCTGTAGAAACACCTGTAAATCCAAATGCAACAATCATATTGGTATTGACAAGTGTAGCTTTTTGTTTTTGATACCATTAATTACTTGTTATTTTACTATTTTTTTTTTATAATTACCTGTATGCTAAGGATATTAAGTAAAAAAAAAACTTTCAAAACCCAATTTTTATAATCAAAAACTTACATCAGCTCTTCCTTGCACTGCAGCATTTGTATTTTTAACATTCCAAGTCCAAGTACGTGTATCAAGTACGGCCACATCATTATATACATGATATCCATCATAACCACCATACCTATAAGATCCGATTTTAAAATATATATATATGTATTGTATATGTATACACTTACACTAATATCGAAAAACCATCAGGCATTAACAATTGACTATGGCTACTACGGTTGGCTGGTTTATTTTCCTTGTCTAATTTTGCATAAATCTGAGCCCATTTTGAGGTTATAATATCAAATATCCAGACATCTGCTAACGAGACGGCATCACCTGTTGCACCATCAAACCCGCCCAACACAACAATTCGATGACCAGAGATCAATGTTTGAGTATGAGCGTAACGCAAAGGTGGGTAAATATTCTTATCTGAGACGATATTAGTTGAATTTGCAGGGTAAACGGAATCGAAACGATACATGCTTGCAGATAATACAGGTCTTGTTGTATTAATTGTAGCCGGTGGAGGTGCTAATGTTGCTCGTTTACCGCCCCAAATCTATAAATATTATGTGTGATGCAATTAGTATATATGTATATATATAAGCATATATATATATATTATATGCTTGTAATATGTATACTCTACATAGGCTATACCATGTTCAGTAGTAGTGCATGCGGCACCTTGTCGGTTCAAATGATTTCCACTCGGTAAGCTAAATGAGTTCCATCGACCTAAATCACAGTCATAGCTATAGGCTGTCGGCTCTTCATCACTTGAAAATTTATCGGTTTGCGGCATCACACCGCCAATAACAATCATGTTTCCATTATTTAGACCGCCCATAAAGGCAACATGAGAGTAAACAGAAGGCCCTCCAACTGAACTTTGTGGTCCTGAAGATGGTTTCCATGGCGGATCTGTGAGTTGATATGGTAAATGGACTGGTAAAATAGCTAAATCTGATATCCATTCTGACTGATTTGCGGATGAACTAACTGACGAATCCCCTCCATAAAAATATATACTAATATAAATCTTATTAAAAATGATATATAAACTATGATATAGTTCAATTACCTATCATTGACCTGTATAGCGGAATGTCCAAATCTACCTTGAACTGTATAAGCGTTTATTTTTGATTGAAAAACAAGAACCCACATAAATAATAATACAATGTACATCATTATTTTTTCATTTAGAAACTTGGAAAAAAACAAAACAAAAAAAGAGAGAAGGGATTTAGCTACAACAGAAAAAAAAAACTCTATAAGACGAATAACCGGCTATTTCTGTGCCGTTAAATATTTTTTAGCTTTTATTGAAACCTTTTTAAGTTTTTTATTTTAGAAGCGAGTCTTTTTAAAAAGGGGTCCTTCAATATCTTCGTCTTCTTCTTCTTCCTTTTCTTTTAATCCTAATCGTTTATATAAATCTAATTTTGAGCTCATTTGACTAATGGACCTTCCCATAAAAATAGTGTCACGATCAACGTCTGATTCAGGAGAATGGACTTGATTCTCTTCATATTTTTTTAATTGTTGTTCTCTCACTATATCTTTAAACAGTTCAATATCCATTGTTGTCAATGTCACTGATGTTGGTTTACGACGCAACATTTTTTTTTTTTTGAGAAAAAGAAAAACACTTTTTTGAAGCATTATTTTTTTTATTGCAGCACACTCTTTCAATATTTCTACTCCGTTGTATGACCATGTATGGTAACCAGGATACAAAATTGTTTCAATTGGAACGTATAAAAGGGGGTAAACTTCTAAATTATGAACAATTGACGTCAAATAAATATTCCGACCGAGTTGGGCCTTGCAACACAAAAAGATATGACTTCCTTTCCGCGGTCGTCTTTTATACATACATATTCTCACACTATTTCCTCGGAAGCGATATAACTATTAATAAAACAATATACTCCCATGTGTAAAGTAATCGTTACACGTTCCGTGTACCTTTTTTTTTTGTGTGTGAAATATGATAATATGCATTTTATTATTTTGAAAAAAAAATATATCTAGGGATGGAAAACTATAATCATTTAAGTCCAGAGACTGAAGTTACCTCTAGCATCACTAGAGAATAACCAAGGTTGAGTAGGATGGAACTCGATATTCAAGACACCAAGACCGTCCTTTGTAGATTCGCTTCTCAAAATCTTTACTGGTACAATTAAAGGATTTTGCAACAAGTCGTTATAGACCATACCGTAAAAGATTTGAATAGTACCGTCATCGGAAGAAGAAGCAAAGAGAGGGTATCGCTTATGGAAAGACACCTGGCGAACAGCCTTTTCGTGATATCTATATATTAATAATAATTAGCATTTGAATATGACATACAAATTATTATTATTGTTCTCTTACCTAAGAGATTTATATGGCCTTGAGCTAAGATCCAAATCGAACCAGCACACCTTTTTATCATATGAACCAATAATGACATTATCACCACCGGGATGAATATCAATACTTGAGACCCATTTAACACTGGTTTGTAATGTTTTAACTAATTGTTGTTGCATCAAATCGTATACACGAACATAAATTTGAGTCTAATAAATAAAGAAAATGAGTACAAAATAAACGATAAGAATAACAAGAAAAAAAAAACTTACAGCGACAAAGAAAATAGGCTTGATAGGATGGAAGGCAACCTTTTGGACAAGACCCTTGAGTTTCTTGAAAGGGGTTTGAGTTTGATGTTTTGAAATTTGATGGATAAGAACAGCAAGATTCTTTGCATCAGGAGAGACAGTAGCAAGGTAATCACCCTTACGATGCCATGTAACTTGCTTAACGACTTGTGTATGTTGAATACGGACCTTGTAACCATACTTTTCTTCATCAGCTTCACTTGCTTTAATCCAAGTAACAGCTTGCTTACCATCTTCCTTTGGAATAGCAAAACCTGACTTTGTGAATTGGTCTGTGTTCATGGCTTGTTCAGCAGAACAAAGCTTAGGGGGGGAAATCAAGTGAACTTCACCGTGACCGACGGAAATAGCAAAGAGCCAGACATCAGGGTTAGGGCACCAACCAAGTGCATGAATAATACCATCGAATTTCCACATGGTAAGACAACGACCAGTCAAAACTTCCCAGAGGCGACAAGTATTATCATCAGAACCGGAGACGGCATAAAGACCGTTAGGATGAACAGAGAGTGCACGAATACGACCAGTATGGCCTACATATGAAATAGATTGATGTGTAGGGAAAGGACGAAGATCCTTAGGACTAGGTAACTTGGGAACAAGTGATTCAGGATCAATATTCAATCTGTTCTTACGAACACGGGGAGCCAAATAAAGATCAAGACAACGATGGAATCTTTCTTGAATAAACTTATCATAGGCAGGAACATGACGTAAACTAGAGTGTTTCTTGGGGATGTAGTTCTTTGGTCTATCCTCTTCATCCATTTCATTCCATTGCTTAATCTCATCTTCATCAGGAAGATATTCAGCAGGAGGGTTATAACTTTCATCATGCTCAGGTAATTTCATCTTTGGCGCAGCAATATGCATAATATGATCTTCACGGGGAGCATCTTCATCACCCCAAAGGTTATAGAAGCGAGGCTTTTCATCTTTAGGCTTACGAGGTACAATACGACCTTGACGAATAGCACGAACAATCTTCATAATCTTCTTTGCTTCCCACTTGGAAGGAATAAATCTACTCTTGGGTTCAGGACGAGCAGTAAGAGGCATAATCTCTGTCTTTGAAGTAAACCATTCGTTTGTAGGTTCGTAAGGATTATATGTTGAGTCAGGGATAATACCTCTTTGAAGACGTTGAATAATATCCAATTCTCTGTCATCAAGAATAATATCCTTTCCTTCTACATCACTCTTAACTGTCTTCCAAGAATCAGGATCCTCCATGGTAGCCAAAAATTTATCGAGCTCATCACCTGTTGCAGGCTTCAAGATCTTCTTACCATCAATATCGTAACCGATATGAGGTAAATCATTATACCATTCAAGAGGTACATTTCCAATAGTGTTTTCGGTTTCCTCGGTTGAACTATCACTATCGTAATTACCTTCAATATCGGGTAACTTTTCCTTAGCATAACGTTGACGATAAGGAGCAGGCCTAAAAAAATAAAAAAATGTATAAATATGCTAAATGTCGCGATCTATATATTTAAAAGAAAATACATACATTTTGAAATCGTCTTCATCTTCTTCAGAGTCTTCGTTGTTTTCTCTTTCGAGTTCGCGTTCAAGCTCTTCATCTAAATCGGCTTTGTCTACATTAGCACCTTCCATTTCCTCGTCTTCGTCCTCTTCTTCTTCATCTTCCTCTTCAAGTTCTTCACTATCAGCTTCAAAATCGACATCGTCTTCCTCATCATCACTGAGAGTAATTTCAGGGAAGGCTTCAGTAATATCGTCTTCATCGTCAGAGTTGTTATCTTCTTCTTCGGAAGATCCCATATCAATGTCTACCTTTCCAAAATCCTCTTTATCGCTCTCTTCCTCTTCTTCTTCAACAGCACGACGCTTCAAGTTCTTCGCGGTAGGCTTAGGTTGAGTCTTTGGTGCGACAACCTTTGTGTCCTTTTTTTGAACGGAGGTCTTCTTTTTAGGAGCCATACTTTTCTTTTGAATTATATATAAAAAAGTGTCAAATAAAAAAAATAAAAAAATGAAAAAAGTTAAAGTTTAGTTAAAAGTGGCTTTCAAGAAAAAAAAGAAAAAAACGTCACTCTGAGCAAAAAAAGCTGGGGGACTGGTTTGGGTCTGAGTACTTTATTTTCATAGGATATTGAGAAAGAATAAGTAAATTTTTGGGTAGTGTTTTTGAGGAAATTTGAATACAGAATTTGATATCAAAATATGTTAGTAAACAGTTCAAAAAGAAAAAAAGAGTAAATAAGGATTATCCAAATGTTATAAAGGATATAAGTTAAGATGAGGGTTTATGCCCTCCTAAATGCTTCTGGGCGATTGTTGTTATTTTGAGCCATATAAAGAAAAACGGAACGAATATTCATACTAGCTATATGGTCTCTATTCCATCGTGTATCACAAGTAGAGCATTTGAGTACAGGGTGTATTTTTAAGCCGGAGCTGTTTTTTTCGTTCAAGGTTGTCCTGGTTTGGCACCTAGGGCATATTTGTGAAGTCAGATATTCATCAACCATTAAAACATAAGTTGGTACTTTTTTGTTTCTTTCGCGAGCAAATTTAACGAGAGAGTCTTTAATGACTTTGGTAGGAGCAGGTACGTTTCCTCTCAAGTTATCAAACATGGCAGCGCCAAAAGCAAGTACAACAGGTTTGTTGATTCTTCTGGTCCATATCCAGGGAAAAGCTGCTTCCACTTCTTGTTACTATCTTCAATCACCATATGTCTGGTAGGGTCATACTTTCTACTGCCAGTTATTAGACGTTTGGATATTTCTGAGAGTGTTTGCTGTTTTTTAATATAGTTACGAAATTTAAGCTTGTTGAATTTTAAATCACGGTCATAATATAGAGTTATATTAGCAAAATTATTAAATATATATATTGCAGCAGCATTAAACAGATCTAAAGAGCTAGTCTTTAAGGATGGCGTAGCGAAAATAATAGTTTTTTCCTCAGCATCACCTCTACCAATCTTCCCCCGAATAATTGTAGCTCTTTCAATTTTTTTCTTCATTTTTTGAGACATCGCTCTCGAAACAGATTCAGCACTTTCAGAAAAGATGGAGCTTTCTCTTGAAGAAAGCGTAACATCTTCAGCAAACCTATTGGGAAAAAAAGTTGGTGATAGCAGAGCCTTTTATAGTATGCTCTCGAATCTGTTGTAACAACTGTCTATACGTGTATTTGAAATTACTTGTATCATTGTGTTATTTCGATAAGTAAGCTGTAATACGTAAAAGCTTGTTTGCACGTAATTGTTTTTAATTTATATAGTTGTTTATAATAAGAAAGAAATCTAATTAATACATAGATAACATTATTGGTGTATATAGTTTTATGTAGCTTGTTATATGATAACATCGCACTTGTATAAATGATGTATACTTTATTTCTTCTAAATATTCTAAATAACAATGATTCTTATATTTTTAATATACTTATAAAAGAAACTCTATTTGTATTAGGATTTATCTCAATTAAATTTTATTTATATTTCAGTAAAAGATTTATGTACCAATCTCTCTTCTATAGAAGAAAAATACCAACGCTCAATATGCATCACATCTTAAAAACACGACTTTTTATCCAACCGACAAAAACCCTCAGAAACTAAAGAGTCGTATCACAGTCTTAAGATAAACGGGGAAATACACTGCTGTATATTTAACTTTTAAAATAAGAAGCGTAACAATATGTCTCTTTTTATATGTTACTTATACAAAAAGGATTTCCAAAAATATCCTGAATTTTTCTCAATAATTGTATTTAAACTTTCCCAAACATTCACTTACTCTTTCTTAATAACCTGTGAAAATACAGTAAATTCAATTCCGTTTTTCTTTGAAAATCAAATCTACGAAGTTTACAATAATAAATATATTTGTTTACTGCTTTCTAGTAGCGTCATCAACAAGTTAATCGAAAATTGGATACGGATGTTGATATAGATCTATTTAAAAGTGACACCTTTCAAAAAATAGTAGATGAAGACAATTTAAGTAAATCAATCCGATGTGATGGTAACAGATAATAATACGAGATAGTAATAGTTGGTGATCAACGGTCTGGCTCAATACAACTTCGAGTGCCTTTTTTTTTTGTGAGAAAAATAAATAATACTTATATTTAAAGACAAGATAAAAAAAAAGGGAGAAAGCGGCATGTTTCCTTTAAGCACTGCTTTATCCATTTCTACTCTAAATATAAACTATAGTATATATATATATGTATAACTATTAATGTTGATTTATAGTGGTAAAAGAAAACTCATCTCGCACTCTAGTTGGAAATGGTTCGATATAATTTTAAAGTGCCTGTGATTAGCACACGTCCTCTTTTACTCGATAAATAATAAAAGAGTGTACCCCTCCCTAGCGAACCTGTGGTCTGAAAAAGAGAAATAAAAAAAGGCTGTGGTACCAAATATGCTGTTTTAAAGTAGTACCCAGTATTCTTAATTTTAAACATATAGGGATAAGAATGAGGATGAGCTTTATTTTACTTGGTAAAAGTATTTTATTTGGTTCTAAAAAAGGAGCAATTTTGATAGGTGTTTATATGGAATACATTTTAAAGAGCATGTTTTTTTAAAAAAGAATATTGGTAAATAGCATTAAAAATACTAGACTTGGCTATAGAATATCCATATAATTCATAATGGATTATAGCTATAAAAAAAAAAAAAAAAAAAAAAAAAAAACGGCTTTTAAATGCTCCATTCGCCCTGTTCGCCCTGTTCGCCCTGTTCGCCCTGTTCACTCCGCTCGCCCCGTTTACTCCTATTTGCCTCATTCGCTTCATCCGCTTAAAAAAATGGTCGCGCGAATCCATTAACTGTTTATTCAATTTAAGCGGATGAAGCGAATTTTTTCAGCCTAGGTGCCTGTCCTGCAGTGTAATACCAGTTGGGTTTTTATATAAAGGGTATATACCTCGGACCTTGTTTGCCAAGTTAAAATTTCTTTTATGAAGCTTTACTTCTTTTATAGTAAAAGCTACGTTCTCCCTAGATATTCGCTCAAACAGAATTGAGGTCATATGGTCATCAGTAGTTAAACCAAATCCAAGTTTTACTCCTCGGTTAAGATCGTCTATATTAAGATTATCATTTCCTTCTGGTAAGTAAGTTAAACATCGTTTTTCTAACTTATTAATATTAAAAAGAGTTTCCCAAATTTGTTGTTTGTGACGTCCCGTGTACATATCCGAAAAAGCAGTAATACCAATTAAATTACCATCAACACCCAATGAAAAATTCGGTATGCGAATATTTCGAATATAGGCCCTATGAAATAGACCATGCATTGTAGTATAGGAATTAAGCGGAAAATAAACAATACAATGAGTTGACGAAGAAGGAAGGAGACACCAAACTTTGACTTGCCAATCACCAAGACTTAAAGCTTCTTGGAGTAAACGGTAGCTTACACGTAAAAATTTTAACGGATGGGTCTTGGCGCTTTCGTAATCAAATAAATATTCAGGTTCTGTAGCAAGAAAGTCAGCGTCATACATTAATTTTGTACGATCGTAAAGATCTTTAAATACAGGTATTTCTTCTTCGTTTGGTAAATCTTCGTATTGAAGATGTCTAATTATTTTATTGGTGGCTTTCTTGGCTATAATAAAACAAAAATATTAGTTATTGTTCAAAAAAATTGAGCGCGATATATATTTACCTATAGTCATTATTGCGGAGAAATACTTTTGATTTAACACAGAAAAATTAATAAAAACAGGTGAATAAGATTAAATGTCTAATAACGTTTATTTCTTATTTTAATTGTAAAAATCGATCACGGTAAAAGGGATTGCTAACTATGATTTCTTATTTATCAAACCTAAATGTAACGATTAATCACAATAGTGTGACCACTATTACAAAAGACTATCTAGTGACTTTTATAGCCTGAGGATCTTGATTTCTAGACCCTGCGCTTTTTTATATACATGAGGTTCATTTTGATACCTAATGTTTGTTATGTTTTATAATCGATGAGTTCATCGATTATTATATATTCTATTTTATGCGTGATTTTACCACAATTATCTAGATAATACGTTTATGTTAATATTATTTTATTTTTTTTTAGTTTTGTTTTATGATCTTTAACACTACTGCTAGGCTTAAGCAAGATATATAACGAGGAAACTTCGAAAAGTTTCATTTGCCGCGGTTCAACACCGTTCGGCTCAGAATCCCCTTCCATTAGAT
This sequence comes from Thamnidium elegans, assembly GCA_025201345.1. Taxonomy (NCBI): domain Eukaryota; kingdom Fungi; phylum Mucoromycota; class Mucoromycetes; order Mucorales; family Mucoraceae; genus Thamnidium; species Thamnidium elegans. Next base: position 1,177,830 of record JAIXMG010000001.1, on the reverse strand, counting down.
AAGACCCGTTTTTTTTTAACTTATCCTCGCTCGTTGACGTGTAACTATTTTAAAGAATCTCCCTATTTCGCCACAGGATAAGGTTTTTTTTTTTTGATACATGTAAAAACGACTTTCTTTTTTTCTTAATATTGTGAGAAAGGAAATTGTAATATAACTATCACGATGATTAAATAAATCCTTTTTATCATGGTTGAATAAACCTCGTTTTATCATAGTTGAATAAACCTCGTTTTATCATAGTTAAATAAACCCCTTTTTATCATGATTAAAATCACCTATTTATTCCATCTTTTTTTTTCCTTTCCTTTTTTTTAACAATGAATTCATATACAAGCAAGTATCTTTTATATCATCAAATATCTAAATATTTCCTTATGGTATGGTGGTGTCGATGCAGGAATTTCGCTAAATTGACACTAGTGGTGTACCTAGAATTAACCAAAAAAAAACAAACTGGTTTCTTTGGCGTTGTGGCAGTTGCTGAAAATGCAATTGCCATGCGTATGTTCAAGGCGCATGTTTAGTAAACTTAAATGGTCCAGAACTTGAAAGAAGAATAAACAATTGTTCAATCGTAAAAGTGATTCACGTTTATAAAGAAAGTCAAAAAGGATAAGTAGAAAAACCGAAAAAGCTGCGTAAAAACTTAGAATTAACTTTTCAACCTGATTACAGATATGCGCATTTACACTTTGGAACGATGGCTGATTCAAGTAAACTGTTTAATATTTACGCTGTGAATATGAATATTTCCTGCCCATTGTTACCAATTCAAGTGAAGCCAGCTTTAGCCAAAGGGGAAGATGTTTTATATGTAAGTTATGCTACTTAAACACTTAAAAAGATGTGATACATTGTACTAATAAACGTTATTTAGAATACAATCGTGACAAACATCTCTGGTGAGGACGTTCCACGCAAAAAAGTTTTATGCAAATGTCAACCCTTGGCGATACACTGAATTTGGCCTCCGTTAATCAGCAGACATATGCCGAGACGACTACATCCACATCCACGTCTCCATCTACACCCACCCACTGACCTGAGACCTGATGAACCTACAACTGCTGAATTGATACTTGCTCTGTTAGTATATTATGTATACAATTTATTCCCTAATGTTCATATTCCTATGTTCAGGACGCTTTTTATAAATAAGTTCGCTAAAATAAAAACACTGGTCTATCACCCAATATCATTTAATCTGTTCATATAAATCTTTGACTAGATATTTACGAAGATTTTTTTTTATATAAGGAGATCGCAAAGCAACAAAAGATAAACACCTCAGCCTTTTTTTTTTTCTTGCAAATATTATTGTTTTTTTTTGGCTAACCTTATTATTTTAAAGTTTTATTATGCCAAAGCAAAGCGAATATATAACAATAGGATGACACACAAAAGGAGGAAGAAGAAGAAGAGAAGGAGGATATGCTTTTGTTAAATCATATTTTTCTAGCATGATATCTCCCTCACATTTGATAAAAGTAGGATCTTGGCTTCCAAACTTAGCCAAATATAAATTGAACACAAAGCATTTTTTTAAAGTATTAACAGTCACGATTGGCTAATATTTTGGGTGGTTCTTTCTTCACCAAATTAGGATCATGATAATATTTTTTTAGATTTATAACTCAGTTTTTTTGCGTTTTCTTTTTTCTATTTTTTTTTTTTTTTTTTTTTTTTTTTTTTGTGTATAGGGTTGTATTAAGTTACCATCTTGTATTAAAATGTATTCACAACATTATCCAGTTATAGATAATAATGTTTATTCTACGCCACAACAATACCAACGTTTACAATCTCCACTTTATCCGACTCTACCTTCACAAAGAAAAGAACCTTTACCAAGTGCAACAGATGGTAAACCAAATATTACGTTATCTATTACAGAAATAGCAGAATTTTCCTCTACCATGGTTTACTTGATGTGGCATGCGAGAAGACAATCTGTCATGGACCTGCATTCGAGCTCTAAAGTAGATTGCGTGCAACAAAACAATAACAATTTGGAACAAACTAGAGTTACAGCAGATATGGCTAATATGACTAGTGCAGCATTTAAAAAGTTTTGTAGACAGGTACAAAAAAATAAGATAAAATAAAATAAAATGCAACTAATTAGTTTTTTTACATGTAGATACTTGGTGCTACACAATTATCAGAATCAGTTGTATTATTATCATTAAAATATATAGCAATGCTGTTACAGAATAATCCAAATATTCAAGGTGCAGATGGATCCGAATATCGATTATTTACAGTTGCACTTATGTTGGGTAAGCAGCACATAAAAAAAGCAAATGTTGTATATCTTTATTAACGTTGTGGTATAGCAAATAAGTTTCTAGATGATAATACATTTACGAATAAGACATGGTCAGAAGTATCTGGAATGAAAGTGACGGATTTAAACATTATGGAATTAGAATTTTTAGATGTATTAAGATTCAAGTTGTCAATTCAAAAAGAAGAATACGAAAGATGGCGGACAGCATTATTTGGATTTCGTGGTCAACTTATGGGAGTACCTGTTGAAATCCAACGACAGAAACTTATGGAAACCATGGCGCTATCGACGCAACCATGGTTGCAACCAACTATGCAACAACAACATGCATCGCATAATTTCTACCTGTTTTCTAAAGCACAACAACAATTTCCTGTTCAACCTACATTTAATGGACCCTTAGCTAGAGTACCGTTAAGAATACCAAGTCATCCGGTTTATTCTACTTTATATGATACTTCACCCAATAACGTTCAACACCGTTACTCTTCCTCTGGTCCTAATAGAAGACCTGCAGAAAATACTGGTTATGCACCTTATCAAAAACAACAACCATCACCATTTACGACTCCTATTGCCAATCAACAACCTTTTGCAACAGGTACTCGTGCCAGTCATCGTACATCCTCTTTACCTCAATCAGGCGGATTGGATTTAACTGTAAAGAACTCTTCTTACTATTATGCTACACCTTCTAGTACACCCACAAACAATAACGTATACCAACCTCATATTCAATTGAGTTTTCCCTCGACGACTAGTTATTATGTTGATACTCCTGCAAATCCAACAACTACTACTCAATCACCGGCTGATTATAATCCATACGTAGCAAATACGAATAATATAAGTGATATCTATAACAGGTCAACAGTACCGAGATCTACATCGTACAAGGTAATATATTAAATAATATGTATAATCTTTTATAAAAACTTATTATTATTAGAATGTACCTGTAACACCAAATGGACATTATATGTATTCGCAGCAAGTCTATAATAATGGTCCTACCATGGAAGATCCACTCACTGCTATTGATTCTTATCGAACAAATAATCATCATCATTAAGATTGTAAATATAAACCTTATTAATTATCCCACTCAAATAACTATCCAATTTCAAATATATCCCCAACCCCAACCCCCCTTCCCCACAACACTTCCAATATTTACTGTAAGCAAAATTAAAAAAAAAATAAAAAATATTGCAAACCATCACCTTGTTTATTTACAACCTTTTCAAAATATTTTGGTTCTATAATACCGTTAATTCCACTTGATAAAATAACATTATTGCTGGATTTATAAAATATAACACCGTCTAATTTATTTTAATAATTAGTTTAAATTTTTTGTATTCATTTTTTTTTTATACCTGATCTAGCCTTTGATACGTTGATATAGATGTATACTTGACTTGAGTTACGCATACCACTAATCACACCTTTATCATTAGGTAATCCAGCAGCAAAATGAATATGGTTTCGATTCATCTTTGACAACCCTTGTTCTTTAATGCTCTCCCAGGCCTTTAAACTAGTACCGTGAATAACAGGTGAGATGTCTTCTTGAATCTCTTGTAAAAGATCTTTTGCTTCCACTGTTTTTAAAGAATGACCTTGATTAGCTCGAATAAAGTATTCACCCTCTATTTCGGTTAACTGATATCTTTTTTTATCATTAGTATCGACAACATGTTGAATTTGTTGTAGCGTAATGTTTTTAAACTTTGGTCTTTGTAACTAAATGGCAACAATTTAGAGGAATGAGGATGTATGAAAAATGAATATTGAGTATTTACCAAGTCTGATACAGCAATGTAGCCACTTGCAGAAATAGTTAAACTTTCTTTAGCTGCGCCATGTCTTAAAACATAAGAAAGAAGTTTTGATAACTGAACAGACTCTTGAGGACTAAGGCTCATAAGAAAAAAAAAAAAGAAAAACAACGATTTATTTATGAAAAAAAAAATATACATTTAATCGCGAAGATGAGATAATTCGACAGCAAAACCAATAGCAACCTTTGAAAATTCCTTCATGTGATCAAATGAAAGTTTATCAATGGTATCTCCCCCGGTATGAATATAATGGTTAGAGTCATCAAATGCACTTTCAATAGTGAAAGCGGAAGGATACCCAAGTTTACGCCAAGAGGCATGATCACTACAGGCATAACCACACTTGGTAAGTGTATAAGGAATATCAGCATAATTATCAACCAAATTTTTGAGGAAGTCAGTCAACTTTTCATCAACATGATCAGTAACAATACCAATCACCTCACCATTATCACCAATATAACCGGTCATATCGTTTTGCAACATGGCAACAACATGTCGGCCTTCTTCTTGATATGCTTCAGAGACGGCTTGACTGCCTAATAAACCAGCTTCTTCACCACTATACCAGTGGAACTCAACAGGACGTTCAGGTCTGAAGCCGTTTTCTACTAAACTACGGAATGCTTCGATAATAGTTACAGTACCACTTCCGTCATCCTATATAAAGCAAATGCGATTTTTTTTTAGCATCACATGATATAGAAAAACAAGTTTATTATTCTTACATCAGCACCGGGAGAACGACCATACGTTGGTAACCACATATTGACTGAGTCTTGATGAGCACCTACAATTACAAGCTCATTATCTAAATCCTTGTTAGAACCTTCGAATCTTGCAATAATAGAGAATTGATCCCACTAGTAAAAAAAAAAAAATTCGTGTTACAATATTGCGTACATCTTTTTTTTTTTTTTTTTTTTACCTTGTGCTTGAATTCTTTTACGGACACATGATCGGTACCTTCTGCAATACCTTGGATTTGCTTAATTAGCCAGCGACAAGATTGAGCACCATAAGAAGACTTATAGTATCTGTTACGGAAGCTTGTTAACTTTGTTAAATGTTCTACCATACCATCGGTTGTAAGGTTTCCAATAAATGGAGTCACTTCGCTTTGGTATTTAGATTTGGTAGGAATATCTGTACATATATCATGTGTCAATGTGTGAGAAAAAAAAAATATTTTTTTGAAACACTTTAAAAAAAAAGGGCTTTACATGGTGTCCAAGAAGAAAAAGTTGAAGCAGCTGCGTTACGATGGTCGGTAATATCCATATACTTTACACCTGCACGAAATAATGCTTCCTTATCTGATTCAGTCATCCATTTGGGGGGTGTATCCTCACTACAACAGAAAAAAATAAGTACGATTTTTTCCCAGGGGTTGCTACTATACTATTTATTACCCGTATTGGATAAGACGAAGCTCAGGTTCTGAAGTACGGAATATGCGAAGTTGATCCATAGCAGCCAAAGGACCAGCTTGAACAAAAGCTGAAAGTGCTGACACAGATAATAAAGATAAGGATAAAAACTTCATGTTATAAAGAGATAAAGAGAAAAACGTAAAAATAAAAATAAAAGCATCTTTTTTATTTAACGATAAGAGTGAGGTTAATGACGTATTTATTATTATTTTTAAAAAAAAAAATCTCCTTTAGGTAAATATTTGCGTTTTAAGAAATTTATTTTTTCAGCAATAAAAGTCTGCCTGGATTGGTATCTCTTGCTAACTCGGACGCTTCTAATCTTCTTGCTAGTGCGAAATCATTACAATCGTCTTTAAACTGACTTAGCGTATCAGTATAATGTGAATAAAACTATATGAATATATAAGTGAATGATCTTTTAATTTTTGACTTTTTTTTTTTTTACCTTAATTCCTTCAACTAAATTTGTACGAATCTCTTTAAACTTTGTAAACGCAGATTCTAAATTGGTGATAGCCTTTTCTCTTTTATTCAATACACTCTTATTCGCAACAATAAACGAAAATTGACCATACAAGTCGTGAATCTTGTGTAACAAATCTGCTTGTTTGGATATATGAACCTTCATTTGATCTTCAAATACCTTATAAGCAGATAAATGCTGTTCAAAGATGGAAGAAAACTGCTCTGGTTCTAATTTAACGATAGGTGAACCTTTCGTTAATTCATTTGCCTTTGTTACTAAATGGGAAGAAATATCGTCCTTATCTGCCATATGAGTCACCTTATCTTGTAACTTTTCTCGCTCGTTTAATTCTTGTTGTAACAGATCAAGTAAAGTTCTTAAACTGGTTAGGTTCTCTTGAATAAATGTATAGTATTCTTCGTCGGATTGTAAAGTGGGTAAATAAGTTTGAACTTGGTCGGTGGGTTTTGATAGCATGGCAATGGCTTTTCCCCAGTTGGATACCTTTGCTTGTACAATACGATCTGCTTTTTGTGCTGCTTGAACTGTATCGTTATATTGTCCTCCCATTGTTAACAAGTTGTGAGTTAATGACCTTGATGTAGGTCGAGCCCATACTATAATATTTTTATATAAAAAAAAGTTTCTTTCTTTTTAATTTTTTTTTCTTGTATGCAAACACTATACATATATATTCTTACATTTGCCATATTGTCTACTTAATTGTACATCTTGTTCATTTTCGTCTTCAATCACATTAAATCCTTCTTCAATTAAATTAGTGGCTTTGCGAGACATTGTTTGAATCTTTTGCAGCATATCGTATAGGGATTGAATACCACCCTCATGTTGAACTTCTTCGGCATACTCTACAAGCCTCTTGGGTAACGTATCCACTATATCAAGAGCATAAGGTAAACAAAGTTCATTTAAAAGCCTATTCTTTTCTTTTTTTAGTAAAGGAATTTATATTTTATCAACCTTGTGGAAAAAAATATTTACTTTTGACTTTCTGCTTTTAATTCTTGATTTTTAGCAATCACTTCTACCTTAACTATATAATCCTTCTTATCTGAATAGACACTGGCAGCTTGATGAACTGCAAAAGGAACCAGTTTTTCAAATAAAGGTCGTTTGATAAATAGTTCGTTATTAGGGCGATCGGCTAATGTTAACCAGTAACTGGGGCTCAAGACAAAGTTGGGTAAAATGGGCTTTACCATGTCAGATCGTAAAATGGGAGCCAACGCACTTTCCACGGGTATTGACTCCATATAAACCACATCGTTATCCTTTTCAGCTCGAGTTAAATCACGGTCGATCGATTGTTGTAAAGTATGGATCTGATCAATAAAAGCTTGATTTAATAAAGTGGCGTCTTCCAAATGACGAATAGCAGATAGAATGTTCGATTTAGCTAGATTTAATCGAGCAATTTCTTCACCGTATCTTCCATTGGAGATGGCTTCGTTGGCCTTTTGGTATTGAGCAAATGCCTTAAAGAAATTGGATTTGGTATCAGCATATGATTTCCAGTTCTCGGGTATGATGGATGTGGCAGCTGAAAGAAATAAGTCGTAAAAATCAGATACTCGGATAGCGAGTCGGGCTACAGTCCCATACTTCATATGTTCCATTACTGCTTTTTGCCAAATACATTCATGAGCTTGAGCCATCATTAAGGCTACAAGCGATTCCAGTATCTCAAAATCTTTTGGTGGATTACATCGAAGTTCTGGTACCAATTCTGTCTTGATATAATTTAAACAACCAGCTGCATTCTAACATCGTTTTTTTTTTAGTGATAAAATATATGTATAAAAAGAGAAGAGAACTTACTTGGAAATATTGACATGCTTTACGAATTCCTTCTGTTGAAACCCAGTTTTGAGAACAACCAAGTTCACTGTAAAGTCCAGCCATGCGATAGAGTACACATGATTTTTCATAGTTTAGATTGCTAATGGTTTCTATTATGGACAATTAAGTATATTCATCAGCTTTCACGTGCTTTAATATTCTTGTACCTGGTTTTTCTTGGGGTATGAAAATTGGAAACCATCCAATGCTTAAATTGATCTATAATAATAGTGTGATAAGTGATCAATAAATTAGTATAGTTCATTTGTTTTTTCGTACATCAGAAGGGAACCGAGATCCCAAGAATGTCAGTTGGTTAAAGTAACTAAATAAAAAAAAGATATAAGATATCAAATACGAAGTGCCACCTTTTTTAAGGTACTTACATTGACAAGTCTTCTAAAGCAAAAGAACAAGTGGTGGGTTGAAATAAAGCTCGGTCTCTCATGGCATCAAGTGTTGTTGCATCTTGTTTATACTTTTCGGCATCTTCAGCGTAACTAGATGTAATATAAGCAAGTAAAGAAGAAGCCCATTCTAACTTGTCAGGCACTTTTAAAGGAATGTTTAAAAGTAAATTACGAGGTAATTCTTCCATGACTTGTTTTTCGATTGGTTCTTCTCTTTTGAATAAAACTGAATAAAGTATTGGGTACAACTTGGGTAAAGAAAGAAAAGGAATACTGTATAAAGGTAAATAAGCGTGAAAGAGAGTAATATTATTTTTTGGTGAGAAAAAAGCGGGCATACAAAATCATATAAAAAAAATGTTTTATTTATTTGTTTTATTGGGCGTTGTTTGTGTGACAATTGAATCATGCATTTTTACCCAAAAGGAATTATATTACTATACATTTGTTTCTTAAAAAGTTGTACCATTATTTACCATATTCACAACAGCTGCTAGTGTATTGACATCAACATCTTCTTCTTCTTCTTCTTCTTCTTCTTCTTCCGATAGTAATTTCTGTAATTGTTGCTGCAGTAGTAGTTGTTTTTCTTGTTGTTGTTTTTGTAGTTGTTCTTCATTATTTGTTGCCATATAAACTCTCATTTCTCTAGCGTACCTTGCTTTATCAGACTCAGCTTTTTGTTTCCAAGGTAATCTTTCTTCGTTCGACATTGCATGCCAGGTCTTTGAGATAGATTTACTTATGGGACCCACTGTGGAACCAGGAAAATTAAGAGATACTTGAGGGTAAACGGAGGCAAGATAATACAGGTAAGCAGACATGGGGTGTTTAGGAGCAAAAGGATGCTTATGTCTCTTCTTTTTGCGACCTCTAGGATCTCTTTGACCACCAGTACCAATTGATTTCCTAGATCTTTTCTTGGTCTGTGGTGGCGGTGGTGGTTGCTTATTATTATTACTATTATTACTACTATTATTTACTAAAATTAAATCTATTGATTTTGGTCGGTTATAAACATCTATACTATCTTCTTCGTCTGAATGGTTTAACATGACAGTTTCCGCTTTCGACTTTCGACCGAGTTTGGAGCATTTTTTGGCTTCAGCTAATTCGGCTTTAGATCGTCGGGTATAAATAAAATCAGGATATTTTTTTAAATGTTCTTGTTTTAGTATAGATGCTTCTTTGACATAGTATTCTCTTTTGTCCTAAAGGTTATAATTATTATTATTAGTATATAAATATTTATATGAGAAAGAGGGAGAGAGATAGAGAGAGAGAACATACATCTGGTAAGGCTTTCCACCAGTCACCAACTTCTTTACTAATTTCAGCGACAGTCATTTTAGGTGAAGCTTTTAGTAATTTACGACGCATATCTCGATTAAATAATAGGTACGCATTGGGTGGCCTTTTTAGCTTCCCTGGTAAGACTTTTTTTAAGTTGGTTTGATCTAAAGTTTCATTATGAGGGAAAGGAGTCTGAGGTCCCTCTTCTTCTTCTTCGTCATAGCTCATTTTCTTTATAGAAGGAGAAGGACTAAAAGGAATAGAAAAACTAGGCGGTGAATTATCGCTAGAGAATCGACGCTGTTTTAGTGCATGAAATGAGGAATATTGTGAAAATGGTTTTTGACTGTGGCCTAGTGCTTCTTCTTTTTCTTCTTTTAATGCTTCTCGAATAGCTTCAGGCGAAACAATATGAGTTGGTGCCTGATCATCAGATGGTGATCCAGCACTATGACGATCTTGTTGTTGAGAATGTTGAGCCTTGTCATTAATAATGATGGCTGACTATTTATATATAAAAAAAAAATATTTAATAAAAAAAAAAGGCATGATATAACAGCTTATTACTTGTGAAACATCGTCCCATTGTTCTGGTAGTTCCTTTTGATGCATTAATGAAGAGAATGTTAAATTTGTGTTTTCGGAGGCTGATATAGGCGGTAAATAGTAAGGCGATGATGTTTGGTTTATTGTATAATCGTACGCATTATAATTTCTAGTTGCATTACTTGTCGTTGTTATAGCAACCTATTTTTTTTAAAAAAAAAAAAAAAAAAAAAAAAAAAAAATGTTAAAAAAAATGTTTTTTCTTTTTGTTGCTGTTGTCGTACCTTTCTTTGATCAGACAAGGTTGTAGTTGCAATGGGGAAATCAAAATTGTAGTCATTACTTTTAAATATATTGTAATTTAATAAATTTTGTTCGGACATGACTATAAGAGATGAATTGAGTTAAAAAAAAATATTTTTATATATTGTTTTTAGGTTGTTACCTTCTGAACAATATTTATTCGTAACAAATAATATGTCTTTTAAGGTTTTTTTTTTTTCAACTGCGAATATATTTATTTTTTTTAAAAAATATATATATATGTGTGTGTATGAAAGAGAAAGAGAAAGAGAGAGAAAGAAATGAAAATATAAAGGAAAAAGAAGAGGGAAAAAAAGAAAAAAAAAAAAGAGTAATGTGATGCAGAGGAAAAAAAGTCAATGTGGAAACGCAACTAAGTCTTCTTTATTTGGAAAGGCAATTGAGTGGCGTGCAATTATCCATTTTTTAATGAATACCCGTCCCCTTAGTTTTTCTCACATTGTATGCATTACCATAAAAAGGCCAGAATACAAAAAGACCACCTTACCTTTAATGTAACCAAAAATAAAAGGTTTTAATTGGTTATTGACCATCTACATTATCTTTTTGTCCTACAAAATTGAACCTCATGATGAATAGAAAACCCATTTTTATATAGTAAAAGGACCTGATCATTAACACTAACTTCCCATGATCTATTCGTATCACTCTAATTAATTTCATACTCTCTTTTTTTTTATCTTTTTTTAAAATAATAATCATATAGTATATAAATTATGAGTGGGAGATCGCCAATCTGTCTACTTGGTTAAAAAAAGAAAAAAAAATCAACGTGTAACCATCTTTTTTATAGGCTTTTTTTCCATGGATGTTTACCTTACTTTGGAAAGAAGGTGAGATTACTATTTTACACCGTAACTACCCGGTCTTTTTTCTTTCTTCTTTTCGAGTTAAACGAATGATTTTTTATTATCGCACAGCTGTGTTTTATTATTTAACATTTGTTACTATAGTAGATTCTGCTGCACGATAGGCAAAAAAATCTAGCCGTGATAAAAAAGATTAGATTGTTATGAGGTACAGGGGAGAAAAGAAAAAGTCTTACCTCGTGTGTATCTATAGTAAGACACACAACCACCTCCAGAAATTCGGAACACCAATAAAAAAGGTTTACCCCAGTTTTTTAGTCGCATTGCGTCTTATAATAAATGTGGCAATATACAGTAATTTTTGTTTGCGCATTGTGCACAAATAATTGCGTGCACCAGTTGTTCGTGTCTAAATTAATTTACCCCATTGAATTATACTTGCTAGAACTAGCTTGCTCAGCAATTATTTATAGTCGCTCTATACATACTCTTTCTACCTTCGGGTTTTTAACCTTATATATACACAATGGGATTGTGTTCTTCTTGTCACTTTTTGCTGTAACACTATACTCATATATAAATAAATAAATTGTACTTTAAAAATCTAATGTTTGCATAAAGGTTACCCACATCTTTTGTGTTTTTGTGAGTACAAAACTTAATTTTATTCATTTAATAGCACCTTTTAAATTTACTTTCTCTTATTTGTTATGTGTGTGGGGTTACGCAATAATATGTCTAACCAATCTATGCTGGGGGGTTTCGTCAATCGGTGATTCACAGTCAGTGATTAATACTGGTATTTAATCTCATGTTATTTCAGTATCTGGAATTGCACGGCACTTCTTTACACCTCTTTTAAGTTTAGCTTAACCGTCCTTTTCTTGCCCGTTTCATCTTTATACTGTAACCGTGTTACAAAATAGAAATTAATATCTTTTTATTATAAGAAAAATGGTTCATACTGGTACATCAACAAACTTAGTCTCGATCTTTGAATATATCTTCTATTGTTAATAATTGCGTAACTAAGATCACTTTTTTATTTATTATGTTTATAAATCTGGGTTCGAACAATAACAATAACCTGAACACTGGTAGTTTCTGTACTACAGCGATTTTAGAAAAAAAAATTGCGCGTTTGATCGACTCGCGTTTTTAATTAACCAACTCACAATTTATTGAAGTTTACTCATCCAACTGTGTATACGAATAAATAAAAAGAAGTATTATACGTATATCTTTCTTTCTTTTTCTTTTTTTAGTAGCCAACATATATAAAAAAAGAAAAATAAAGCGCGATAAATCTCATTTGAACAGTTTGTACTTCCTACATTATTTATTTAAAGTTCACCAAACACAAAGTAAAATTCCTTATATAAAGAAACGTGTACGAGAGAAATCGGGTTAGTGCCATTTTTTGTAGTTGAGGTAGTTGTGCGAGTGAGGATCAAGTAATATACAAAAAAAAAAAAAAAAAAAAAAAAAAAAACTTTACTACGTGTGCCCAAGAAATAATTCAATTTCAGTAGCAATCAATTTTAATTCTAAATCTTGTTACACGGTAGAAGCAGGCGCAATAGATATTCTGTAATTATTTCATAAACTCCATAATAAAGTTTCCATTGCTCAATTTTTTATACTGACATTATCAGGATAATAATTACCGGCATTCCCTGTTTAATATACATAATAAGAAGTATTGCTCCTTCTATTGACCCCTACTGACAATGAGTTTGCCATTCTTGTCGATCTGTATATAACTGGATATATGTTCTCTCTGTAAATACCTTTTTCTGTCTTTGTACATAGGATAGATAATAATAATAAAGTTAAATATATTTCAAAACGATTGAGTATAAATTGCTCAAGATAGGCAGACAGGGATCGTGTTGATCTACTATCATGTTTGCGTCTTATAGCTATGCAAGCACACCGGTCTCAAAAATTGGCCATTTTACATCCGGTATAAAAATAATTCGGTTCTGAAGCTTCCTGGTGTTTTTTAAATATGATACGTATCTCAAAAAAAAAGCCTATAGCATTGCTCTTCTTTTTTTTTTTCTACTGTAAAAAAAATATATTTACGGTATTGACATTTAAGCTAGTCGATTTTAATTGCTTCGTAAAGCTTATCTGGTAATAATGAAACACTTGGCACCACCGATAGAATATACACATGACGCTTATACAATCCATGACTGTAGAGATAACATAGTAGATGCTGCGAATAATAATCACCTATCTAATATTATGTTGCGTGGAGGATCTCAAAAAAAATCAGGCTTTGCTTCTTTTTTTTCATACCTGATCAATTGCAGGTGAGTAGACACCAACTAACTAGGTAACAATGCGGCATTCGTATTAAAAAAACAGATATTTGATTATATTTTCAAAAAAAAAAAAAAAAAAAAAAAAAAAAAAAAAAAAAACCGGAAAATCTGAATAAACAAATATGCACATATCATACAAGAGAAGGGTTTGGCGTTTAACAACAAATGTTCTCTTTTATGATGATGACCAGTAAAATATTTGAATGGTCGGAATACTTTTTATTATAAAAGACATATGTATATGTATTTGTATTGATACAGTTAATAATATTTTTTTGGACCTTTTTCAAGAATCATATAAGTATATCTTAATATACAGAAAAACCTTAAATGGGTAACCCCCGAAGGGTGAATGCGGGTCTATGAAATTAAGCAAAAATAAAAAGCGAAATAAAATAATATTTGAATCATAATTACGCCCCAGTTTTTTTAAGCTTTTATTACAAAGGAAGGTACTTCAGACGATCGTCAAATTTTGATTGCGAATACCTACAAAACCCTTCAAGGTCACTTAGCAAAATACTATTACATGCCACTCCTATTTTCGAAGTTAATGTTTCTTCACTAAGGAGTTCCTCACGCTTCAACTTGCTCTTACAAACTATTCAAAACTTTTCAATCGGATTAAGCTCAGGCGAGTAAGGAGGGAGATAAATGCAACTGTATCCTCTCTTCTCTATATACTTTTGTATATCATCGTTCGTGTAAATAGGAACATTATCCATAACACTGTTTTAAACTGCTCATTTTTGTCCAAAATATCCAAAGTACTAGCGATAAAGTTAAAGTAATAGCCTGTTACAGTACCAGTTTTCGGGTTATTAGCCTTTTGTTACTTCTGTTAGGCTTTCGCTTTTTTGAGGCAGCAGTTACTCTAGGCCATCGTACGCTAATACTTATTATGCCTTCTGGAGAAATTGCACCAAGTATAGTAGTGGTTTTAGCTCTGGTTTTTGGCACGACAATAACAGCTCTTTCACCTTTTCTTGATCTTTTCATATTAATATGAAATGCGGACTCATTGGTAAATATAGCTCTAGATTTATTTTTTTATCTGCTCCAATTATATTCTTTATCTGCCACAATAGTTTTAGGAAATAGTGTATTGTGTATTTTAATTAAAAAGTGTCTCTTACACGTATTTCGCGTAAGAAATTCAAACTTTCGAAAAACATTGGAATATATTTAGAAATTTAGAGTTACATTAAAATTTAAAAAGCATTTTTGGGATAACATCCCAGGTAAAAACACAATGCTGAAGAGCGCCTTAAATAAATAAAAAAGTAATTATATATTGCCTAGTGTTGGGTCTTGTCTCAGTGTAGTAATCAATCAATTTTTCTCGGTCTATCGTAAGTGCAGTAGTCAGTTAAGATAGAAGTAGTAATGATCCCTTATTCAATAAACAGCATTCCATTATCCCTTATTTATCATTCTGTTTATTCTTTTTACTGCTTATAGTTTCATGATTATTCCTGGTCGAAAAATATAAACAAATAAACGCCCGAAAAAAAAGTGTATGCTTACTATTTATAGACACTAAAAACAACAACAAGACTCGGGCCAGACAGGAAGGCACCTATATAGAGGTATTGAAAATTCAGACAAAGGCTCTGATTACGTTTACAGTAACAGTAGCGATGAAGAATCTATAGAATATGTTACGGATTATTTAATTGGTCTCGAAGTAACTGATTATGATTTGAAAATTACGGAACATCCAGAATTCAGTTCATTTATCGCAAATGGTGTCGATGTTTCGAAACATTTTTTTATTATACATAGAAACTATCGTTCAAAAGGCTAAAGAAAGTAATCCATATTCGTTCGATGAAAGATCGATTCTTAATTTTATCACGGTAGTAAACCAAAATCAGAAAAAGGTTTGACCCTCTTTACAAGGGAAGAAGGCCTATTATGTTGTTTCTGTGGCCGTGGATGACTCGAAGAAAAACATCATAATAAATGAAAAGAAGTCAATAAAAAGTAAGGTGAAGCTTACCTGTGGTAACGACAGTAAGCTCAATTGACGATATTTAAGGATCAGAATTAGGAAATTGTACTTTGGGTGTCCATTTAGAGGGCACAAATATGGACATTTACTCGCTTGATCTCAAATACAAGTCTTTGTATCGCAGAAGTTTTTTTTTCACTTATCCAAATACATATCTTCTATTATTCTACAATGGCAGTTTTAGCTATGCTTATAAACCTTTGTCATATGTGTGGGAAACGATATTCTCAGTTGACGGTACTGTGTACACATCTATTGAAAAATCATATTCTTCAACTGCCTCTACGACGTCGTGTAGATTCCGAATAATTTATTTACTTAAATCCAATTGGTAAAAATGTGGACGATAGCCTTGAGATAAATATGGTCTGCGTATCCTGCTTAAAGCATTTTATTGAAAGAGAAGATTTGGAGCAGTATATAGCTTTGCATCTGCAACTTTATCCTTCTTCCAGTAGTGACACTTCTAGCATCATAAATCCCAAATTGATTGAAGCAAAAATACCCCCAAGAAAAAAGCCCTGTGATAAGAGTATTTGATAATAAGCAATCAATTTTTATCTTTTCGTCTGTAGGATATAATTTCTCAAATGTAGATTTAAACCGCTTATCCGAAAGTACCATTATACACTTGTCTTCAAATGTGGTATTTGTAGCATAAAACCCATTATTATCTAGTCTTGATCAACTGGAAATACGTAGGTTAGAAGATGATGAAGCAGATTTTATAGCACTCGAACGTTTTCCCTCTGTATACCGTTTGCTTATCAATGGTTTCGGACAGCCCTTGGAACATCTACGGGCTTAGATACGCAATATTTTAGGAAATCTCCCTTTTCTTATAAGATCTTCTCTTTGATAGCCTATTTATAGTGAATATCAGAGAAAGTATTATTAAGTATGAGGAGCTATAAAAGATTTATAATTCCCAAAAAAAAAAAAAAAAAAAAACTAGCCGTTGAAGTTGTGGGCTACGTAAGAAAATCCCCTGGGGATAAAAACGAAAAAGATAGTATACTTCATACTCGCCACTTAATGGTCGAAACATACCAACAACTACTTGCAGGTTTCTCTTAACAGATTTCCCTTGTTCCAAGAGTTTCTTGCTATGGTGTGTACACTCAAAAATAAATAAAATACAGGTTTTTTTTTTAAAAAAAATTTATTTATTTATATTACACAAAAAAAAAGGGGGGAGGGTGGAGGATAATTGACGTTTTTAAACCTTTGACATTTCTGTAAAAAAAAAAAAAAAAGTTAATAAAAAAAAATAATAATAAAATTATTTAGTTATAAAAAAAGATGACCTTGCGGTTATCCCATCATGCTCATTAAATCAGATTGGAGAATCAACACGTATTATTAAGACGTTATAGGTTATAATCATTGGGATAATCGCAACTTCATTTTTTTCATTACAATAATTATTAGATATTAAACACTTACCATCAAAAAGCTAAAAAGAATAAAGTTTTTTTTTTGAAAATTTTTTTGTCGCTTAAATAGTTTTATAAAAGCGTGGCTTGGAAAAAAATTTCAACCGTAGAAACCAGTCCAAACTGCCTTTAAATTGACTCATGGGTGCACGAGGGTTTTTGCGAGATGAGTACATCAACAGACGGTCAATCATTTAACGTCTCTTTCTACAGTAATTCGTTAATATATCTTCCAGGATGATCTGTTTTAAAAACGCAATATAATATTCAATATTTATCCAAGTAGGACAATTCAAATGCTGAGGGTAAATGTCTGTATCAGCCTGACAGACATAACAATAAATACTGTGGCGGTAAATGAACTATGGATTTCAAAAAAATTAGTAAATTGATTAGCGAAATATTTTAAACATAGGCTTACCGAAATAGAAGAGAATTTGGTTTAGAGGGCGAAGAAACGGATGCTATATTTTAAATTAATTCAATGTCTTTTTTGTATGTATAATTACATACCTCAAAGAGTATTGCCACCTTTGGCAGGTGAGCCCATTCGTTGTTTCTTGTACAGAAAATCGAGGGCTTAATTAATGAATCGTGCTTTGGAAGTACGAGTAGAGGTTTGATCGAAACAAGGAAAGGTCAAACCAAAGGGTAAATAAGCGAGATCAGTGCGGAGACCTTGTCTCTACACATTGGTTTAAATGCCTTCGGACAATTACTATTCAAACAAATAAAAGTTCCTTTTGAAATGGAAATTTTATCAGCAGCGGCAGAGACAGGATGAGAAAGCTTATTAAAACAGAACAAGCAAGTTTGCGAACCATTGTACTCATTTGTAATAAGCGTAGGTGTATTCTGACCATGTTTGTTTTGTTTCTTGAATTCACCAAACCTTTGATGACCCTTTATACTGGATCTAATCCCACGACCTCGGCCACCGATAAACATGATCGGCTTCTTTGTCCCAGAGAATTTACCCTCAATAGCAGTAGTCTTGTCACAGTATCGTCTCTTGGTCAATTCAAGTCTTCTTTTACGATTGTAAATAAATAACCTATAAGTCTTTCTAAGTTGACAACTAATAGTCTGGTGCTCACTACTTTTATTACTTTCTTATTATCTGTTGTTTTATACACTTTTAATAATCTTTTTCCAAACTTTACAACTTTTTATCCTAAGCTGTATCAATAGTCTACTATCAGCAATATTTGGATCGAGGAGTGCCGAAGTAGACGACGTTGGCGGATGACAATGATCATAAATTTGTCTTTTAATTGACTGAATATCCTGCTTTATGTCCCGAATAGCGATCATCAATCTTTTTTTCTCCATCTTGATTCCTTTGACTTTCAGATACCATTTCTGTCTCTCACCATCAACGTTATCTCTCCATTTTCTCTTCAGAAGATTAATTATAACAGCAGCGATGCCTGTTATCTTTCTAATTGGCTTCAAGGCTAAATGATATAAGATAGAGGCTTGTGGATTATAAATAATGTGACAATTATTTATGTAAACCAGTTATCTTAGTTATTCAATTAGTATTAACAGTCGTTTATAAATTTATATTCAATCGATAGAACGCTAAGTATCTGAGTAATATAAGTAAAAATAGTTAATTGTGTATAGATTATGTAAGTGATTATATGAGAATATAAGTACTTGTATAAGCTATGTCTAATTCGATATTGTTAGCATATATTACGTAGATAAAACACTTTCTTTTGTTACTCCCAGATCTCTTTTCATTTTTAATTCGATCAAAAAAAGATCTATACATCTCGATAAGCTCCGCCAGCTTTTCACGAACAGATTTTACCGAAATAGGATTTGCCCTCGCCCCCTCTGCATCTACCTTATTGACAGCAGCGGTCAAGTCTGTCCATTTAGGGGTTTTTTTCGCTGTGGGAAACCCTAAGAGGTCTGAAGTCCTTGTACAGTTTGAGAACTGCAAGTCTTCTGGCAGGAGTCCATTCATCTTTGGGGCCTCTACTCTTTTTTTTAGTACTTGGTTGAGTATTTCCCTCTGGCTCATCCGTTACTTGACGTTTTCTTCCATCTGCTTTCTTTGCTTTAGGATCAAACATAATGGTTTCAAAGGTTTGGTTGTTGTTTGTAGGGTTCATTTTGTATTATTTATTTAGTTAAGAAAAAAAAATGAGTTGGCGTATTTTTTTTTTTAGCTGCAAATCGGCTATAGTCATTTTCACTATCTTTTACTATCTTAGTGAAAAATGAAAAAAAAAACGACTTAAAAATGAACGAAAATAGTGAAAACTATAGTGAAATTTAAAATTCACTATGTCGACGGGGTGTGTAATATGCTTAAATTATTAACGGTCAAATTAGTGTTCGAACATAATAAATAACGCAGCCTTATCTACAGTTTGCAATTTGAGCACCAATTATGATAAGTAATACATCATAAAAGAAAGAAAGAGATGATTTGCTGTCTTTTAACGGAAAAGGAATATTCATACCTCATTGATCAAAAGTTAAGTAGTTTGTTTTTGAAGAAGAAGTGTAAGGGTAATTTTGTATATTTCCAGTACGAAATTTGGTAAACAAGTTAAGATAAAAAGTTTTATTATTTGAGATGGAGAAAAAATATGTATCAAAACAGGCTTCTTCTTATTTTTCTTGTACAATTGATTATAAAAAAATAGCAAAATAGACAGACAGGACGAAGAGACAGAATGTAGCAAAAATAAAATAAAAATTAGGTTGACTGCTAGGACATCTTTTTTTGAACGATGGCAATGTCTCAAATATAAACTTATTTTGTCTAAAAAGATAAAAAAAAAAGCTCTTATATATTGCGTCTCATTTTTATTATGTACACTCTTCAGACTGATAATTTATATGTTGCCTTGATCTTTTGAGAAAAATCTGTATAACCACCAATCAACTTTTGGTTATTAACATCACATCCTTCATAAATAAAAGGTGATGTTCTATGGCTGGTGTTGAATTCCTATACAAGAAATATAAATATCTTGCATGCTTCTATACAAATGATTATCCTCATACCTGCTGTAATTCTCGAGAACGTTCAGCCCACTGCTGCTGAATATATGCACTGACATCTACTTTCACATTGGGATGTTCAGCTGACAACTTATCGCTTATTTCTACTGCATTTGTAAAATAAGAACAGCTTAAAAATCCTTCCTATTTCATTATTAGCATTTCTTTTTTATTTTCTGCACATGTTCCCAAATGACAAGTTCTTACAATATGATAACACTCTGTTTTTTTAGGAATGCCATTGTCTAAACCCTCAGTAGATTTAGTTTCTGACGAACCAAACCAAGAAAATAAACCCATGTTTTTTTTAGAAAAAAGCAGAATGAAGGGAAACAAGGTTCCTGCTTTTTTATTTTTTCAGGTGTTGGTACCGTTTTTTATTTAAAAAGCCGATACTTCTTTTTCTTTTTTCTTTTGAAAAGATCGTTATGCTCATGGACATTATAGATTCAGAAAAATGTTTTTCTCGAGATATTACTCCTTATACCTTAATAGAGGGTGAATTTGACGTATGCGAGCCTTACTTTCGCCCTAAAAAAGAATCGACAGAGCCACCAAAAAAACGAAAAAAGACAGTTCCGAAAGCACCCAGTGTAGCCGACGTTGAAACACAAAAGCGACACGAAGAAATACGACCTAATTTAGTATCATGCTTGGAACAAATCGAATCTATATGGCCAGAGTCATGGAAAAAAATTAAAACACCTAGAGCCATAAACGAAGTCAAGGCGGAAACAATTGATTTTCCTAGTATACAAGCTATGGTCGAGATGGCCCGCGGTAAATTTGGTCAAAATGATGATGATGAAGAAGATAATGCAGAATATAACCTAGCCGCTGCAGTCACAACTGATCTCGATATGTTTTCGATATTTAATCTCATTTGCATTAATACTGAAAACACCTTAAAATTACTGCAAATCACCCCTGCTTGCCAATATATTATACCGCCCGAATCAAGTTTTCTAATGGGTTCCATAGCTAATAGTCTATCACAACTTGGAAACTACGGTAACGTACCAAATAGAAAAAATAACCATTTATTTAACTAATTTTAAAAACTCTATAAAGTAAATAGAAAGGGTGGAGCAGACTTAATCGTAATGGATCCTCCATGGCCCAACAAAAGTGGTAAAGCAAAACAAGTATATAAAAAAAACCTTACACAAATTTAATATTTACAAAATAATTTAGTGTCAAGGTCCTCACATTACGAAACGCAAGATATTTATGATTTATATTCTATTCCGATCTCTCAAATGATGGCTTCAAAAGATTGTGTTGTAGCTATATGGGTCACGAATAAACCAAAGTTTAGAAACTTTATTCTTAACAAGTTATTTCCTGCCTGGGGTCTCGTGTGCGTGGGTGAATGGGCTTGGCTCAAAGTAACAACACAAGCAGAATGCATCTTTCCGTTAGACTCTATGCATAAAAAGCCATATGAGCAATTAATTTTAGGTAAACCAAAGGATATAGCTCAGCTTGGCACAGTACCTATGCATAATACCATTGTTAGTATACCTAGCATAAGGCATTCGCGAAAACCACCGTTGGAAGGTAAATAAAGAATATATATACATATATATACATATATATACATATATAATATATATATATATATATATATTGGTAATAATAGCTAAAACAATTATTTTAGATGTTTTAAAACCCTATTTAAATAACTCATCGGATCCTATTCAAGTTGAATTATTCGCGCGGTGTCTTACACCGAGATGGATTAGCTGGGGTAACGAATGTTTGAGATTTCAACATTTGAATTACTTTGACAAGAAAACAGAATAACTTGCCTCCAAGCCTCCTTTTTTTTAGAACATGTAAATAAATGATATCATAAAAATAAATACGAATGTTATTCAATAATGAACGCATAGTAGTTCATATGTAAATAGATAAACGTCCTAATTAACTTTAAAAACCAGTTGATAAATACGAGCTGATAATATATTCTCTTTATCTTTTTTTATTTTTCTTTTTAATAAGGATGGCTCCAATCAAAGTAATTGGCGCAAGTCTTGGACGTAGCGGTACAGATAGTCTACGTACTGCTTTGGATATTCTCGGGTAAGTAACGATATATACAACCTATTATCAATACCCTATACTTTTTTTAAAAAAAATAACAAAAACAGGTATAAAACACATCATATGAAATGCTTTTTCGAAGACCCTACTATTAAAGCAAGTGACTGGCTCCACGCATACTATAATCGAGAAACTACGGACTGGGATAAACTTTACGAAAAATTCGATGCTTGTACAGACTGGACAGCTGCCACATTCTATAAGGAGTTGCTCCACAAGTATCCAGATGCCAAAGTTCTACTTACAATACGTCCTGTTGATAGTTGGTATGAATCTGTTAAAAACACAATCTTGAAAAGCGTTGAAGAAATGCCTGACTTAGGACCCGGTGACCCATTACACTCGTTTTTAAAACTGGCTGACGCAGTTTGTATGGATGGATGGATTCGAAACCCTGAAAAATTTGCAGACGAAAAGACAGTTAAACGTCTCTATAATGAGCATATTGCTGAAGTCAAGCGAATCGTTCCTGCTGATCAACTATGTATACTGGAATTAGGTGGTGGGTGGGAAAAACTATGTAAATTTCTAGGAAAAGAGGTTCCGCAAGTTCCTTATCCGAAAGTCAACACTACCAATGAATTTAAGGAATATTTCTTTGAGGGTAAGGGAGCTAATAACTTGGCTCCTGTAACCAGTACATAATGTATTATCTTCCTTTCTATGTTTATGATTAAAATGCCAATTGATCCCTTTTTTTCGAAATAAAATAAGTATAGTTAGTGACAGGTTTCTTGAATTATATTTCCTCTCTCCCCTCTAAACTAACCTCGCTATAGGATATGAACGGTGCCCTATCAAGGGTAATAGACCTAAAAACTAGACCTTTTTTGATATATACTTAAAGTTTCCGTAGTAAGATTGACGAAATTCATTTGAGATCCAAATTTAAGATGTTTAGTATTTTGATAAAGTTACCTCGTATTCCGTTTTTATATCTCACCAGATGAGACCGGCTCAGAGCAAATAGTCCAAGACGAAAAAAAAAAGTGCTGCATCAGAGCAAAAAAAGTTTATGCTCCCGAAAGATTCTGCGTATCCAATTATTTATACGACAAAGTAGCATCTCGATACCAGTTATATTTCTTCAAACTTCTGAATATATTTCATCTAAATTTCTTCGTGCGTATAAAAAAAGGCAAATAAGTACCTACAATAACGTACTACTAAGATATTTTTGTTGTAATGAAATATCTAAACTGTTCGCGCTACTTTCTATATTACTGGTCCATTCTTCGCCCAGTCATCCGCAAGTCCTTCATGTATCGCAAGAACTTAGACTCCGGGTGACCAAATTAAAACTATACACGTACATATGGTCTTCAAAGGTACATAATAACAATTTGTGTAAATTAAAATTTAAGGCAGGTCATTGAAGTATTATTGGCTGTTCCAGTTGACATACTTCTACACATGTATACTTTCGCCAGTTACACCCCTTAAACCGCTTATACTCCTTATGTCACTAACATCACCAACTATTCCGACCTGGTTATCGCCTATCGTCAACCCGAGATGCATCTCATCCTATCACGGAGGGCGCGTAAGTTGAAATTATTCATTTCATTCTTTCATATATTAACCTTTTTATTTCTTTATTTCCTTCATTCTATCTCTTTGTTCTATCTCTTTGTTCTGTCTTTTCGTTCTGTCTGTCACTTTTTAATCAATTTTAAGTTTTCATATTAATTTTCGAAGTAACTTTTTACTAATTTTTCCTTTTCCAAAGCACAGAAATAGTTTTTAATTGGCAGTGGAACGACTGTATTCTCAGTATTCTTTTTTTTTTTTAGGAAGGATATATTTTATTTACATCAAGTTTGTTATTATACATAATTATTAACTAGTAGCCTGTTTTTGTTGAAGTAAAATGATTCTATCTCTTTCGGCTTGTCTCATTTTCATTAATGTGAGGGCTTCGTAATCGTTATCGGATATTTTTGAAGATGAAGGTGCCTAAATAATAAATAGGTGTTAGGTTAGGAGATGTGCTTATATATACACACACATTATAAATATGTAGTTTACCTTGAAATTTGGTAAGTTGGCAGGCTTAAAAAATGATGATTGAGATCCCATAGAGAATAAGGGTTTACCAGTAGCAGGAGTAGCTCTATCATTTGCACTAAATAATGCAGCTCTCGCTTCCTTTTTCATTTCCTCCGCCTTGTTCATTCTTAACACAAGCGCAGGTACTTTACCTGTAGCCCAATCGATACTTTCAAACTGAGATAACGCTGGATGTGATTCTTTCTTTGTAATAATACTGTAAGCATCTACCACCGTTTTAAATACGACTATAGCTCCACCCTTTTTCTTTTGAGATAACGCAATTGAATCCACTCTACCAAGAGGATCTAAAATACGTTCCAAATCACTTTCAGAAAAATCATACTTTTTACGTTTCCACTTAATCTTTAATGCACAATCCAACTCAGTTTCTTCGGGCAGTTCTATAAAACTGGGATATTAAATATACTCGAACATATATAAATTGCAATCATTCATTTACCTTCTTTTTCGTTATCGTTACTACCCCAATCCTCTTGTCTTCTTTTGGCACCTTCTTCACGCATACGAGCAATTTCAGCTTCATATTGAGCTTTCGCCTGCTGTTGGTCTGTTTTAGCTTTTTTGGCATCCTTTTCTCGTTGTTCTAATTCATCTTGAGCGTTTCTTCTTTTTGAATCCATCTCTTGTTTTTTCTTTTGTCTTTCTTGACGACTTCTATGGATTTGGTCATATTCGCTTCTCTTTTTTGTATCCAATAATAATTCCTGGGCTTGAGTTAAATTATGAAAGAGTACAGCTATAAACAAAAGGTTTATGTTAATTACTCTGCCAACATAAATATTATATAGAAGAAAAGAAAAAACGTGCCTGCATCAGGACTAGGGTTTTTGTCAGGATGCACTTTCAGTGCCTTTTTACGGTACGCATTTTTGATTTCTTTGTCAGATGCAGTAATCTGTATACCAAGTAACTCGTAATAATCGACTTCTGTACTCATTTTTTGGTGGTGTTGGTAAAAGGCAAAAGGTAATTTCCAATTCCTTATTTTAACGCAGTCATTTTTATGAAATCCTTTATTTATTATCCACTTTACCAGTTCGGCATCCGGTTAACTTTTTCAGTCCGGCAATTCCTGTGACAAGCTTTCTTTTTTTACTTTCATTACAACTAACGCGATACCTGTAATAATAATTATGAAGTCACGCTCTTTCTATATTTAGTTATCACACTTGAATATTATGCCTGTACTGTCACTTATGCAAACTGACCTCTATGCTTAAATCCGATATGAATTGATATAAATACTTTCCTTAACTTTATGAAATAAAAGATAATCATTTTTATTATAACTTTCATAACAGTCACTTTAACCCCAATTATTACAATACCAACGAAAAGTTTTTTATACCTCTTCCCCTTTTATCAAACTAAAAATGTCTAATGTCTCCAACTTTACCACTGTTACCAACCCAACCAAGCTTTCAAGCCCTCTGATGTTTCTAGCACAATAAAGAAATTAAAGTAA
The DNA here is from genome assembly GCA_025201345.1 of Thamnidium elegans. Taxonomy (NCBI): domain Eukaryota; kingdom Fungi; phylum Mucoromycota; class Mucoromycetes; order Mucorales; family Mucoraceae; genus Thamnidium; species Thamnidium elegans. The sequence continues at coordinate 1,152,095 of JAIXMG010000001.1, read as the reverse complement.
TTGTAAACATGCATTTTCTTTGTATTCAGATAAGTGAATATTCTTTACGAACAATCGATCCTTCGAACAAGTTATCCCTTTCAACTGAGAACACTACTATTGCCAGCGGTAGTAGCCTCTTTGAAAGTAGTATGCCTGTTTTCCCCTTTTCTTCCTCTCCTTCGTCCGCCATTATTCCCTCTGTTACCTCTACCCCATTTATTGCTCTCATTTTAGAACAATAAACGTTCAAAGATAGCTTTATTTTTTTTATTCTCGATATTATTCCCTTTTCTTAAATAAAATAATTATACTTGTCAAAACCAAACAACTATTAGTCTATTTTTTTTATAAAACATTTGTCGAAAAACAATTACTTGTCAAAATCAGAAACTATTTGTCTTTTTTTTTTGTACATAATTCGAAGTAATTTACTTGGAATTATAACAAAAGGTGGCTTTTAATAACCCAACTTAATAAAAGCCGGACTGAAAGTTGGTTACCGGAAAAATAATATCTTTTGTCTGGACCGAACTGCTAAAGTGGACAATAAATAAAAACGTTCAGGAAATACCCGTACTCAAACAAGCTGATTTGACATCCGAAAAATTCAGTGCCTATTTTTGGGAAACCCAGTTACTCTGCTCTGCTTCTGGAGTTTGAAGTATATTTCAATAAAAAGCCTCTTTAGATTCGTTAAATTTGTGTGCAAAGAGGACCAAAAATAAATAAAAATAAAAATCATTACAGGGATGGGCTAGGTAGTTTGGCTGACGGCCCAGCGCAATTTAACGAAATAAAACTACGTTTAGTTTGTAACGGGCGTCTATAAGTGTCGTATGGTTAGATATTACGCGTATTATTATACAGTGGCTGCTAATGAATCTTAGAAAATTGTAACTTTTTATTTTTTAACATTTATTCTACCCATATCACAGCATAAGAATTATGCCACTTTCGAAAATTACTAACACATCATCTAAGAAGTCTAACCTTTATCATGAAAAAAATACCGAGTACGATATGTTTACAAAAGGCCGCACTATTGGAAAATGGGAGTCAGGTACCACAATTCCGGATATTGCGAGACAATTAAACGTACCATATAGCTCTGTTTATGGAATCATTCAAAAATGGAAAACTAAGGAGACTATGGAGTCTGCTCCACGTTGTAGTGGTCCAAAAAAAGTAAAGCCGATAAATTTGAGAGCTTTAGAAAGATATATCCGCCGTGAACCCTTCGCGACTTACGACCAAATATTGCAGCATTTGAATCTTGCAGGAATAGAAATATCTCGCTCCACTTTAAAGCCAAAACTTAAGGATATGGGCTATAGATCTTGTATACCTTCTCAAAAACCATTTTTAAACGATACCCATAAAAAAGAAGACTGCAATGGGCCAAAGATAAGATAAATTGGTCGTTGGAGGACTGGAGACGTGTAATTTGGTCAGACGAGTCCCGATACTTAGTAAAAGCATGAATACAAGCTGATAGAGTCATCAGAAAAGTTGGTCAGAGACACGATGATGATAAAGCTAAAAAACAAGTATGTACGGAAAGGGGTCTGTCATGATTTGGGACTGTTTTTGGGCAGGTGGAGTCGGACCTCTGGCCATGTTGGATAGTAATGTTAATCAGGAGGTTTACGTCCAATGTTTGGGTGACAACTTTCTTCCTTGGTTCGCGGAATTGACACGAAAAGAGAGTAAATCCTTTATTTTTCAAGAAGACGGTGTTACCTGTCACACTGGCGAGTATGCAGCTTGGTATAAAAGAAGGCGTTGTATTGAAGAGTTTGACTTTTGACCGGCCCAAAGTCCTAATTTAAATCCGATTGAGCATGTCTGGGCTCATTTGGAGAAAAAGGCTTGTCAAAGAAAGACTCAAGCTAGAAATATTTAGCGATTGAAGGCTTGTCTTCAAGATGAGTGGAGGAAATTTGATTTTTCGTATCTAGAAGGTCTGGTCGAAAGTATGCCTAGAAGGTGTCAGGCTGTTATAGACGCGAAAGGGTCAAATACTTAATATTGATTTTTTTATTTTATTTTTTTCATTAAAATAATAAACACATTTAAAGCAACAATATATGAGTTTTGGTAACCATAGAGCATCCTTTTTCTAATACTTCTATGCCATCAATTTTAAAGACTTAATTCCGGGAATTAAAATACAACAAAATCTTCTCAGATACATTAGCTATAATATCTACGTTGAGTTGCCCAACGTGTAAACTAAGTCAGATAAAAGAACGGCTACTTATAAGAAATTGGATATAAAGAACATTTATATTAAACAGATACTTGATTTATGTGTGATATATGTCTCCATTTATGCTTTTACAAAATAGAAAGAATATCTTTATGTCAATATTTTTTATTACTATTACTTTGAATAGAAGTAAAACTTGTCGTGAAATGCAAGATGCGGTTGTCGACTCATCTATAGAATACCTTTTGCAAAGCAATAATTAATTTTTTTTTTTAAATAAAAGATAAGTTATTCCATCCTTATCGTGACATAACAACAGAACCGGTGATATCAATTATCCTGTACAACATTTAGCTAACTAGTCGTCATTAAAGAAGAACAAGTACATAATAAAAATTCCGCCATTGTGACTACAAATGTCGAAATAGTACTTCTTACTCTATTCAGTGAAGGTACTAGTGGTAACGCAATCAAAAAGTGGATAATAACACACTTCTTTACCGGATTACATTGCTGCTCCTATATTTAAAGATAAGTTAACTTGACTTCGTAAGTGCGTATAACTCGTTTCATACAACAAACATTAATGTCCCGGTGTGTACAAATCAGTTGACCAAATCCTTTCTTTTATCAATAAAACAATCTTTTTTAACATATACATAAGCTACATATCCACACTTTGATTGCTATTTAGAGACAGTTATGTCTTTATCTGACAAGTCCTATTTGTCTAAAACGTTTAAAAATGTTATTTTCAATAAAAAAAAATAAAAAAAAAATCAGGGTACTTTCAACACCCATTTTTTCTTTTTTTAAAAAATGCACATCTATACGCTTTTCTTAGTGATGTTTATTGGCATCCTGCTTTATTATGCCATGTCAGTCAGACACAGCTTCTCATTTTTATTACTGGTTCTATGATTAACTATTCCAAAAAAAAACAGTTACTTTTAAAGCGCATACTCGTAATAAACATGCTTTAAAAGTAACGAAATTATGCTCATATCGGATGAGAATCAATGTAGATATACTAATACTTTAATATATACAAGTATAAATACTTTAATATATTATTAACGTGTTAGAATATATAATTTCCAGTAGATAATGCGAACTAGCTCTCGACAATTACGTACTTATTTATATCTCAAAGAGAGACACCTTTAAATAACATGTTTTCTTTTAAGAGAAATATACTTTACATAAAAAAAAATATCAGGGTCCTTAAAAAAATAATAACTAAATTTGTTTCGAAGGTCAAAATTAGGTTGTTATTTAGCTCATAGTTTCTAGGGTAATCCTTTAGTAGCCAAGCTTAAAAAAACGGAGATTTTTGGGAGAACGATAAAAATTAATTGGCTTAAAAAGTGACTGCACAAAGTGATACCTGGTTTTTTTTCGAAAGAAAAATTTTTTTCAGAAAAAAAAAAAGGGTTATAAAAAGGCTTAAATTTCTGACAGTAAGTAGTTTTTCTTAATTATAAATAAAATCAAAAGGTTAGTTAATATAATATTTGTAATGCTTTAAAAGAGTATTATTTGGTTTGCGCAAAAGATGCTTTATGTCAAACAAACTAGAGTTTCTGATCCATTGATGTGAATCTTTATACCTGATGCTAAAACCATTTAATACTATTTTAACGTTTTTACGTCAATTTTTTATTTATTTTTTGCTAATATTTTACAATTAAAAATATAGATAACTTGTTATCCTCTTTGGTTTTTTTTATTACTTTTTTTTAATGAAAACGAAAAATTCTCTGTCATGGTAAGCAATCTCATTTCTTTTAAAAAGAAATGGGTTCAAGGTTCATATGATGATCGAACTATTATATAGTTGGAATTACCGTCTGAATGCACTGTAGACACAAATTGGCTGTTTGTCTGATAGAACCTTGAATCTATAATTTCTTTTACATTTACAAAAAAAAACTTTTTACTAAATATTTTTTTCAGATCATTTGAATAGGTAATTTGACAAATTCCAATTAAGGTCTTTTCTTCTTTTTTTCATGATTAAATGATGATTTCTATTAGATGACGAGTCTGACGAGTCATTCGATGTTGAGACAACTTTTATATTACCATTCATGCTTTTCTGAAACATGAAAAAAAGAAGAAAACCTTTTTTTTTAATTGTTTAGCATGAGCCTTTTTTATTTACATTTTTTATTTACATTTTAGATGCTCTACTATATAATTGTGGCTTGTCTATTTTCAAGATGTATTCCAATGGTAATTAATCTCTCGATTAATGTAAATATGTAAATATTGTAAGAAAGAAATGATTCTTAATTGATGAATATTAAAAAACAAAGACAAGCATATGTCTGATTACCTGAAGAGTTTTTTCCTGTCTGATATTCTGAATCATTTTTTTTTCTATATCAATTTTACTATTTTTCATTACCATTTTTCTGAATTTGGCACTGACATTCATTTCTCATAGTTATTTAAGGTAAACTTTCGTTTTATCCTATAGTTTTTTTGTTTTGTTTCTGGTCATTTTTTTTTACAGTGATGATAATATATCACGACGGTCTTCATAAATCAGTTGATGAAAATGGCTGCTAGCTACTACATTCTGAAAAAAAAATGATCATTTACAAATTGAAAAACGTTTTATCTTGTATTTTTTTACAATTTATTAACTTTATTTTTATTTCTTTTAGGTATTTGTATAATTGTATATATTATAAATAAATTTTTTCGTTTTTTATTATTTAAGCCACATTTTCTGTTCTTCCTTATTTCGCGATAGAGTAAGCAAATGTTCGTAAAAAATCATTACCCCATAAAATTAAAAAAATGGTCTCGTCTTAAGGAGTTTGATGACTGGATGAAACAGCTACTGAAATAGTTCACATCTTAATAGTTGCTTTAGCCTAGTAGTAGCATTGAAGACTAAAAAAAAGAAGTTGATATTAGTATAAATGTATTACACAGATTATTGTTTTATCAGTATACACTGGACGCTGGGGAAACAGCCCTTCAAGCTGCATAAAATTGATATTTAAACATCATATGTAACAACATAAAATACTTTTTGTAACGGAAACCGCGTACTTGCATTTAGAGACCATACCAGAATTAGCTTTTAGGAACTTGTAGCATGATGAGACTACAGTGTAAATGATAAAAAAAAAATTGATATCAATATGTATGTATCATTATTTTGCCTTTGTGATAAATATGAATAAATGGCATCAATAAGAACCTCTTAAAAAACCCTTTATGAGGAAAAAAAAAATAGCACAAGAGGAAGAGTAACATCAGCTTGAAAATATACCTATACCAGTTGGCACCAAAAACCATAAAAACATTACTAGACTCATTCAGAGTCCAAGTAAAACAAGAGTCCAAGCAGAGCAAAGAGTTTCTACAACCATCTTGATTATCAGAGTAGTGTATTTCTATAAAATAAATAAATAGAATTAAGTATCATAAAAAAGTCAAGCTTTTAACGAAAAACGAAGAAAGTGTTTTCCAGTTATAACAGAGGACGACATAACTTATGGTCGAATATAAGCAATACTGAAGAAGACTAAACGATTATTTAATCTTCGCATATGAAGACTGAAACAGCCGCTTATTCAAAGGCGAAATAAGTATAACAGCGATAACGTTTCTTGTTACTACAACAACTCGAATGAGATGAAATTTGTTTTTGTGAGCTTGATACAGTCCTTTCGTTATAAGCGTTTCTTTACACACCGTACAATAACGATTCCTGGTGATATATTTTTTGTTTGGACGAGTATCCTTGGCTCCAAAATATAATTGTGGCATACTTAAAATATAGAGTCTTTGTAAATGCTCAATATAGTTTACCTGCTTTTAAAACCTCTATTGCAAACAATACAGAAATTTTTCGGATCATCTATATCTGGTATTAAATCAGAATAGACTTGTCTACAACTTGTGTGTGAAATACGATCTGCTTCTTTGGTATGTCGATTAAATTCTTTTTAATTTTTAAATTTTATATCGCATATTTTGCAATAAATCTTCGTGTAATCATAGCAGCAAGATGTACCTGTTGACAGTTTTGTCAGTGTCATTCTGTGTTTATGGATCAAATGTCTCCTATAACTTCCTTTGGAACCAAGCGTTATTTTACAAGCAATACAATAGTTATTGGGGCTTACAACAGTTGCTTTCAAGATTAGCGATGATTGACTGCGTCGAATGAGTAATTTTTTATAGTAAGCCTACTGACTGGCTTATTCTGAATTACATGTTATTGAGGCGCAAGTGTGATGGACAGTACTGATGTCAGAAATACCGGGTGGAATAAAGATGTCGTGCGAGTTAATCATATATTTTCGATATGAACAGTTATACACCCATTTTTTTCGACATGTATCACAGTAAAACTTTCGGTTTTTAGTTTTATAAGATATAGTTAATAAAAACCGCATTTAAACTTTTTTTTTTACTTCAAAAAAAAAACTTACGCTTCAGAGTCTTGCTTTCTTCGGAATGAAGAGATTCCTTTTTTATTTGAAAATGCAAAATACGATCGGAATGCTTTTGATCGTCAACTTCTTGTTTGGTAGAAACTACAGTTATGGATTTATTTACTGCGATATCTTGTTTCTTAGCACGGGTTTTATAATCAATATAAACTTGTCTAGTCATGTTTTTTTTTAGCAATACTCATATTTTAAAGTTTTAATCTGAGTTTGACAACAAAAGCAGTAATTATTTTTATTTTCTATGTGATGGAGGGATTATAAGACAGATGTATGTGTAGACTTTAATTTTTGAACACGAATATCAAATGCGTCCTTATTAGGAACTTCTTTACATGCTCTACTATACACGATATTAGCCATTTGAAATTTCTTTTGAGAATAGAGATAAGCGAGATAAGAAATATAGGTTCCTTAAGAATAAAAAATATCAGTAACACCATACATATATAAGATTAAAATATACAATACCTTCTTTATCATCTTCTAAGCGCGTAGTTCTATCATATAAATATTCTACAAATTCAGGTCCAGTCTTTGCATCACCATATTTATTTTCGATTTCAATACACTTCATAAAGAATGAATAAGTAGGATAAAAGTTCTTGATAATCTTTTTATACACAATTCTAGCAAAGTCAATACCCTTTGCTTTAGCAGCCCATTCAACAAAACTTGATTGTAACATTTGTTTGATATAATTACGATCAGCGGAGCTAGTAAGGACAGAGGGTAATAAAAGTGTTGCCTTTTCACAAGCCTTAAAGAACAACTTTTCAGTTTCTTCTAAATCAAGTACTTGCTTTTTACTTTGAGCAAGAATGCAATCCTTATACTCTGTCCATAATAAAAGAGAATCTGGGTTTAATTCTAAAGCACGATTATATAACTCCAGTTGTTCTTCATCATCAGAAGCAAATTCAGCACGTTTGATCCAAAGTTTAACGGAGCCAGGATATACGTCAAGACCTTGCTTAACAATACGTTCAATATCTTCCTTCTCTTCTTTAATATCTACCATAAATGAAGTCCATAGCTCGTACAACTCCATAGACATTTTGTTTGCTTTTTTGCACGCCTTAAAAGTCTTTTGTAATAATTTACAGAGGTATAATTTCAAGTTTGCTTCTGATACAAGTGAGAACCAGTTTAATAAGAACTTGACATATTGTTCCCACATTTCAGATATATTTAATTCCTTTATAGCTTCATCAAACTCCTCTACACACAACTTTAATGCAGGAATAAAAGCTGGATCATTTACTGAAATATATTGTGTCTTTTTTCCTTCTTCCTTCTTTGTGATTACAAACAGGTGTCTAGCAGCAAGAAATCCACGAGCAGCAGGTACGTCACTCATATCACGACGAATAGTATCATAAACATGTTGAATATGTGTTTCTGTATTGGTGAATTCACGATAAATATCTACAAACTTTTTACGGAACTCGATATCATTAGGGATTGTATCAATAGCATTATCGTAAATAATCTTTGCTAAAAGGCCTTGAAGGATAGGGTTATTGCTTTCTTCTAATTTAGCTATATTCTTTTCATCTAATGTTCTTTTCTTTTTTCCTTTATCATCATTTTCATCTTCCTCCCATTTAGATACATCTTCACCTGTAACAGCAGGTAATTGAATTGTATTATCATCAACATTTTCATTATCTACTTCCATAGCATCCTCTCCCTTTTCTTTTTCAATACCGAGTACACGTCTTCTAAGCTTAATCTTTTCAATATAAATTAATTCTAAACGGAAATATTCGTGCCATAATTGTTGGTTTTGAGGCATTAAACGAAGCGCACGTTGTAACAAAATTCGTGCTGCTGCCATATTCGAATTATATTCGTTTTCCCAAGTAGCTGCCATAATCCATAACGAAGCATTCATAGGGTGAAATTGAATTGCTCTATACACATACAAAAAAATTAATATCCTCACTATTTTTTAAAAAATAAAAATAAATAAACTTACTGTACGAAAATACCAGATAAAATATTATTGGCCTTATTCTTTTTAGCATAATCAATGTATTGTAACCAAAGCGAAATATCACCAGTAAATTTAATAGTAGCTCTTCTGAATAAATTATAAATTCTTTTAGCTCCAGAATATTGTAAGTTATCACCTTTCAAAGCATCTTGTAAACCTAAACGTTTGACTCTTTTTCTACGAAGATCTTCAAGATTAATTTCATACTCGATACTTCTCAAGAAATCAATTTTTTGTTTAATACGACGTTGTAAAGCATATTCAAAATTAGTTCTCTTTTTAATAATCGATTTGATTTCAACCTAACAAAAAAGTTTAGTGTATATAAATTAACGTAAAAAACAAAAAAAAACTACTAACAGGTGAAAAAATATGTTTCTTTTCCAGAGCCTCAAGCTCTGGGATCATACGCTCGAGGTAATATTGTACTGATTCAGCCATTGTTATTAAAAAAAGCTATTATTAAAGCAAGAACAAACAGTTTTTTTTTATTCTTTTTTTTTTGTTAAAATGTGTCAAAAAAAAAAGGATGCCCTGTGACTTTGGTTTCCGCCAAGCCACCGAGGTTTTTACTTATAATTAAAGCAAACCAACTCGTTTACCAAATACAAGACAAGCGGTACAGTATAAAGCCATACCACCTAAAATCCAAAAGAAATAGACTTTATCACCGTATGTTTCACCAGGCACTCGTACATTCATACCCCATAAACCACCTACCAGTGTTAATGGAATAAAAACAGTAGCAAGAAATGTCAATCGATTCATTACGTTGTTTGTCATATTATACGTTTGTGATAATTCTAAGTTTACTTGTGCCAGATAATTGGTATGAGCTCGATGTAAGATACGATCATAATGGTTAATATTTTGCAACATGGTAACAACGTGATCTTGAATATCACCCAAATACAACAACACATCATTAAGTGATTTCTTTTCGCTCATTACATTATATACTGGTGAATTTGTAGCGGTATTTACTTTTGATTGCATAGAAGTAGGTACTTTCGTTGGATTTAAATGGGCAGCCATCAATGCATGATTTACCTGCTGAGGGAAAGTATGCTGCTTTTGTTCCAATTCTCTAGTTTTATCCTCATACCGTTTCATTAAACTTTTAATAACATCCAATTTGGAGCCAAGTAATCTAGCTAATTGTGTAGATTTCTTTCTGCATCGACTAATGCGTCTCAACATATCTCCTTGTTCTGATTTTTTTAATAGTAATGAAAGTTCGTCAATCGAAATAGCTTCTATTTCCACTTGCAAGATAATAGGCGCAAAGCTATCAGTAACTGCATCAATTAAAGCATAGTTGAGCCAATCCGGTGTAATCGACATGTACTCCTTCAGTTGATCCGACCGATCTCTTACCGTATTACAATGTTGTGATCTTTTAAAATGAAACTATTTTTTTATGTGTATCAGTACATATATACATAACAAAAAAAAAATTACTTACAGTAAGTAATCCTTCTTTAAAAATCAAAGTATAAAAGTTAAAAGGTCGGAATTGATCAGAGACACGGTCAATATCAAGTGCTCTAAAACATACAAACGTATAATTAGGGAATAGCTCTACTTTTTCTCTAGGTTCTTGCGCTTGAATATCTTCTGTTGTTAAAGGATGAATACGAAAAGTCTACACTTATATATATATAAAAAGCATTAGAAGAAAAAGAATAAACAGCATATGCACATATTTACCTTGCTTAAAATTCTCATTTCATCTTCAGAAGGAGATAAAACATCAACCCACCATCCTTTTGAAGCGACCACAGCTTCTAAAGCACGTTGTCCTTCTTCAGTTAATAACTTTTCCAACTTTACATCAAGCTTTGCTGCAAAATTTTGAGTTGAATAAATATTAAAACGTACACCAGCTGGAGCTAAATCACCATACTTTGATTGTCCATACAATTGATTTTGTCTACTTAGTGTTCTCGAAAGTTTCAATGTACCTGTAGATAATTTACGAGTATGATCTTGTACCATCTGTTGAAAGGCTTCCATATCAACAGGGTCATCTCTACTAGCTTGAAAACGAGGATACAGGACATCGGTTTTTACATCTTGTTCATCGTTTGCCCAACATTCTTTTTCAGTCAAGAAACTACCATGTAAACTAGATGCCTTGTGTTTCTTCGCGGTGGTGGTGGTGGGTGAAACGGGGACTGGTTCAAATTCGTAACTGGCGTTTCGGAAAGTTGGAAGGTAATTAGGGTATTCTGTACCTGTGGAAGTACATACCGTACCTCTTCTACGTAATGTAGAGGAATCAGCCATAATGCTTAAGCCCTTTTTATTTTTTTATTTTTTTAAAAAAAAAGTAAAAAGAAGAACAAATGAAAAAGAAAAAAATATTCCTAATTCACATTCCAGTATTAAACAAAAAAAAAAAAAAAAAAAAAAAAAAAGGCTGGACCGACGAGATGTACTATAAAAATGTCTTTAAATATGGGATAAAAAAAGATAGATCTTTATAGAACAAGCCAGTCCTCACTCATATCCTTTCTTTTAAAAAATTGACGACTACTTTTTTTAAAGCCCAAAAAAGAAGGTTCTCAGTTTTGCTTACACGACAGAAAATAGTATATTTTGTTTGTAAAGTAATAGATAAGGAAGAGAGTCTGGGATGGGTATATTGTGAGAAAGTAAAGTAGTATACTACTGGTCACACTTGGTATACGTATAACAACTTTGACGGATGGTTGAGATAAGGGATTTATGACGAGAATAAAGAGGCGGATCGACTTTTTTTGTACAAAAGAGAAGCGCATAACATATTTATTAATATATATGTGTAACAGTACAATTTAGTAAGAGAATCTATCTCTTCTATTGTTTGTAAAAGAGTTCGGTCATCTTCTTACCGACTATTTTTTTCTGCTTCTCTTCGACTACAAAATAGTTTACCGAGACATCTTTTTTTACGTTTTTTCACTAAATGAAAAGGAAAGGAAAGCACATCGTGACTCCTTTACGTCAAAAAAAGACATAGAAACGAATGTAACATGTATACCAATGACTAACTGATATGATACTGACCGAAAAATGATGCAATTATAGATGAATACGAAGAGAGTTCAGACGAAGATTCCCAACCCACAATAAATAGGAAGGAATCTACACCTGTAAGTAGCTCTCAAAAAAAAAAGAAAGGAAAAAGAAAAAGTAACCTTTCTCTACTTTTGGAGGTGAAGCTTCTACCTCTGTTACTTCGGGAAACTATGATTTCGATGGTTTCTTCGAACCTAATGTTAAACAACGTAATGTGGGTGGACCTGGCAAACGTACCGCTACTGTGTCTGGTTCTAGTATTTCATTTTCTAAATCTGGGGCTAGCTCGAAATTCAGTTCTGTTACTGATAAATATATCAACGCTTCTGATACTTTTAATATCTAATCTGATGGCGCTACTACAAGTCCCGGTTCGAATATTTCAAGGGTAGATACAAGTACTGTAGATAAGCGTGTAAAGGCAGTAAAAACTACAGTATAAGATATTTGGAAGCCCAACTATATACGTGTTTTACATGAATTGGTGGATGTAACCGATGCACTAGTAAAGCGTATATTTTCATTTCTATATTTCTTCAAGAACAAAAAGGAGGTTTTATTGTTAGAAGCAGTAGACTTAGGAAACTGCTTGGAAAGACGGTATATTACAGACAGTTAATTACAAAGCATAAACAAGTCGATGTATTTTCTGGGAACGACTGAAACCAACGGTCAAGACAACTTGAAACAACAAGTTAGTAGATTACTGGAAAATTGCAACTGTTACTATTGTTCAAGAAGATGAAGTTTTATTTCAAGCTCTATTACGATCAGAATGATCTTTTATTGGCCCTCCAAATTATTGTTATATCTTAGTCAAATTAAGTTTTGGTTCTTTTTATTAAGATAAAAAAGAATTATTAAAACTAACCGACAGTTATTTTCTTTAGGCTCGAGCTTTTCTCTCTTCTTTTGGAAGATTCTTACTCGGATATGTACTAGAAGCTTCCATTCAATGCCAATAGTTGAGTTCTCGACAGTTTTAACTAAAAGGTCTATAAAGTGAATTGAACAGCGATTTTTATTATGATAAAATTACGGATATGTGTGTTGAATTGAATTTGCAGTAAAAAAAAAAACTCTTTTAGCCGAGATAACAGGGCAATTCTTTAAATTATATCCCATTTCTTATCAAACTTTTTTGTTTTGCCAAAAAAAAAAAAAAATAATGTTAGTACGTTTTTTAAACCTTTTTATAAATATAATACCTTGGTTTGGTTTTTAAGTTTGTCTTGTAGTATATAAATGTTTTTATTGGCTTGCTCCAAAGATTTGGTTAATTCATCATCCATTTCAGTCCTGCTACGAGATAGTCTTGTACGAGCTAATAGAGTTCGTCTGGTACTATTGATAAAACTCTGTTCTTTTTTTATTTGATTTATTAGGTCGTACTGTAAACTACTTATGAACGAGTAAGTTTTTTGTTTTTTAATATATGTGTATATATTATACCTCTGTTTTGTATAAGCTGAAAACTCAGTAGCATCAAGTGGCGGTGTAGTAGGTAAAGCAGGCCTAACGTGTATCTTATTATTGGGCTCGCATGTATTTAAAAGGCATGTAGAGTCAGAACTACCTTGTTCAAATGTATACTTTTGAAAACATTTTACTTCTTTCTTCAAGCGTTGTACTTGTCTTTTTGTAAACGCCAATTTATTTTCAGACGCTTCAAGAGCTTGTTGTACGGTTTTTAAAGAGTTTCGGTCTCGTTGCCACATGGTTGAAAGAATTAAGGAACGACCTTGAGCAGGTGAATACTCTTGTGATATAGACGATGTAGTAGTAGTAATAGTAGGAATAATAGGTAAAGACTTGTTTGTTCTTTTTATGAATCGAGTGGTGGTCGAATTTTGTAATTTAGCTAATTCTTGTTTTAATTCATTGATTTCAGATTGTGCTCGATTGATAAGCATAGTGTAATCTGTATCCTGGTTTTTAAATTGGGACAGATGATCTTTTGATTGACACAGTAATTGCTGCTCCAAGCTCGAAATTTCAGTTGATTGATGCAGTAGTTGCTGCCGCAAAGTAGAAATTTCGGTTGACAGTTGTTTGTTTTCTTTTTCTAAAAGAGGTACTTTGTGTTCCAACTCTCTTTGTAAAGATGTTATTGTTTGTTGATAATTGGTAATTTCTTGTTTGATTGTGGTATCGAGTTTAGATTCCAAATGTTGTATACGTTGAGATTGTGTATTGATATTTGTATCCTTCTGGTCTAGTAAAGACTGCAGGTTTTCAGTTTCGGTTTGCATGCATTGTTCTTTTTGTTTCATGGTATCAATGATATAATCCTTTTCAATCAGTTGAGCTTTTAGAGTGGATATTTCTTTGTCATATTGTCGTATTTTTTTATCTTCTTCCGGCTGAATTAGCTTTTGTCGTAGTTGTGTAAGATAGGTTCGATTGTTATTATTATCACCTACATTTTCTTGTAATGCTAAAATATTACTTAATGCGTTACATGAGTAAGTGTAACCAATATAAGGAAGATCCCTATCCACATCTTCATCTTCTTCTTCATCATCATCGTCTTCTTCTTCTTCTTCTTCTTCTTCTTCTTCTTCTTCGTCTTGATTGTTTGTTGATGCAAAAAAAGAGATATCATCTAATGATTTAATAGATGGGATAAAAGGAGGAACTGCGGTAGTATGTAGTGTATCCCAATCCAAGTCTTTAAAGAATGGGTGCAATTTAATATGACTAGGATCCTTTAATCGATCATGTTTTGATTTTGATAGTAATTTTGTTAATAGATCTTTTGCTTGATCAGATATGTGGATATCGGGATTAAAGTGTATAGAAAGATTAGGATTTAATAAATTCATTTGAATTTGAATATCTCTTCCAGTAAAAGGAGTTTGGCCAAATAAAAGTTCGTACAAGACAATACCAACAGACCACCAATCTACTTCGGAACCATAAGCAGAACTTTCGAAATTACACATTTCAGGAGAAATATAAGGCATGGTACCGACCATGAATAAATCATCATTTGTATCAGTAGATATACAAGAACCAAGATCACCTAATTTGATATGACCTTTACTGTCAATCAATATATTTGCGGGTTTAATATCTCTATGCATATAACCTAATTGATGTATTCTTTCTACAGCTAAAATTAATTCAGCACAGTAAAATTTAGCTTCGGATTCATTGAATTGATATGATCTTCTTTCCATTAAATTTTCTAAATCTCCTCCGTGAGCATATTCCATCACCAGATACAGGTTTTTTTTATCTTGAAAAGAAGCGTATAAAAATGGTAACCATTCTTCATTTGTGTTTGATAAAATTAACCTTTCTTCCATAGGTGAAGAACGATCGATTTGTTGATTGAGGTATGATTTGTTTAGTGTTTTCATGGCGTAAATGTTTTCAGTATCATGGATACTTTTCACTATAGTTACTTTTCCGAAGGCCCCTTCTACAAAATTCTTGTAAAGTAAGTTGAAATCTTTTAAAGATACTTTTGATTTATTGATTTCATGATAGATTGGTTTATCTATTTTTTTTAATAGTGTGAGTTATATATGTATATAAATAAAATAAAAATACGTTACATAGTTGTATAAATTTATTAGTCGTATCTTCTTGCTTATGCAAACATTTTGATGTATTATTGTAAAGAGATACCAGTGCATCAAGTAGTGCATTCTTGTTTGTTAATTGTTGAAATACTCTTTGTTCTTTAGCAAACTGAACGGAGAGATTTTTTATCGGAATATTGTAATTTGACATTTTTATATATATGTATATATGTATATATGTATAAAGAAGAAATAAAAGGGTTAAATAATAACAAAAAGTGAAAAATAAAAAAGAAATGAAGAAAACATTCTTCTAGTTTAGGCAAGTGGGGATTGAATTATAGACTAACGCAGACACATACACACACACACACACACATAAAGACACGTAATCCCCGCCCTTCGCCCCCCGCCCTTTTTATTTTTTTCTTGTTTTCCCATCTTCTTTTTTAAGCAAAGGGAAAGAAGAAGAAGAAGAAGAAAAAATGGCTAATAATCTTGCACCAGATCAAAGGTACTCACGTTTAGAAAAGTTGGGAGAAGGAACTTATGCAACAGTATTTAAAGGAAAGAATAAAGTAACAGGAGAGATTGTTGCTTTAAAAGAAATTCATCTTGACCCGGAGGAAGGAGCACCTTCAACAGCCATTAGAGAAATATCCTTAATGAAAGAATTAAAGCACCCAAATATTGTTCGTTTACAAGATATTATTCATACAGAAAATAAGTTGAGTTTGGTATTTGAATTTATGGATCAAGATTTAAAAAAGTTTATGGATTCTACAGCAAGAGCAACTCAAGGAGCTTTAGAACCTGGTATGATCAAGTCCTTCATGTATCAATTGTTAAGAGGAATTGCTTATTGTCATGAGAACAGAGTATTACATCGAGATTTAAAACCACAAAATTTATTGATTAACAAGCACAATCACTTAAAGTTGGGAGATTTTGGTTTAGCTCGTGCGTTTGGTATACCTGTCAATACTTTTTCAAATGAAGTAGTTACTCTTTGGTATCGTGCTCCAGATGTATTATTAGGTTCACGCATGTATTCAACATCTATTGATATTTGGTCTGCAGGTTGTATTATGGCAGAAATGTATACTGGTAGACCTTTATTTCCAGGTACAAATAATGAAGATCAATTACAAAAGATATTTAGATTGTTAGGTACTCCTAATGAACAAACTTGGCCCAATATTACACAATTTCCTGAATATAAACAACCTCAAGTTATCTATCCTATTCAACATATCTCTCAAATTTTAACCAATATTGACTCTTGTGGATTAGACTTGTTAAATCGTATGTTACAATATCAACCTCAAATGAGATTAAGCGCAAAAGATGCTTTAAGTCACGCTTATTTTAATGAAGTTAGATACATGTTTACTGATTAAAAAATTAATTATAATAAAAAAAAAGGTCTTTTTTATTATATTTATATTTGTGAAAGAATGATGAAGTGGGGGATTAAAATGCATATTAAAGAATGAAAAAGAGTATTTTGTTGTTGTTGTTGTTGTTGTTATTAAACAAATTTAATTAGTTACCAGCCTGTTGACCTTCCCAGTCAAATAATTCATCCAATTGAAAGTCTTGAGTTGAATAAACAGATTCTTCATCAGATGAAAAAGAAGGGGACAACATTGGAGATGGTAATAATAAATTTCTTCTTTGCTTGATACTCTCAACTGGTTTCACAACCTCCGCTGCAGGGAAAAAGAGAGTGTAAAAAAGGTATATATAAAAAAAAAAGAAAAAGTTGTATGCGTATATAATACATTTATATGTATTTTTTTCCATTGGGTGGATTTTGAGTTGACGAATTGATTATTTTATATACACATAATTGAGCGCTTCTTCTTTAACTTGTACCCTTTTAAACCTTCCTTCTTCGCGATCCGTGCTGAATCGCAAAAGTCATGAAACAAGATGGGAGTAGTCGCATTGAATTTAATTTGTGCTTGCAAATTTGCTAGTTGCCTAGTAAACGCTTCTAATTGAGAATTTAATACAGCATTTTGTTCTTCAAGAGTTTTAACTCTCTTGTTGGCTTTATCATTTTCTTGCGCAAGCTTTTTGTTGGCACTTTCAAGGTCGGAAACATATCTACGCTTTTTATCACGAGATTCTTGAGCAGCAGCCCTATTGCGTAAGATTCTATTATATAATTTAATTAGTAATTTATTAAAAGTTATTTTTTTTTTTTTTTTTTTTTTACCTTTCTTTGGTCTTTTGATCTTTGTCATCCAATGAGAGCCTGGATTTCTTTAGTGACACAATAGATTCTGAAGAAGAATATTGTTCAGATTCAGAGGACACAGAAGATGCTGATGAAAAGGATGCTTGTCTTTTTTGAGGCATAGACAAGGGAGAGACTAAAGGATCCATAGTGAAATTAACAGGTAAAGATAATAACTCGGTTAAATCGTTTACACCGTTATTGTTGTTGTTATTGTTGTTGTTGTTGTTGTTATTATTGTTATTGTTGTTCATTATAATAATACGTTACAAGCTTTTTTTTACCACCCAATGGAAAAAATAAAATGTATGTAGAAATAAAAAAAAAAGTCGACTAAAGAAAAAAAAAAAAGGGTCAGTTTTTAGTTTTTATAGTAAAATTTGTTTTAAAAAAACTTTGACCAATCAAATTGAAACAAGTGTTTGAATCTTGAGCAAACACAATTGCGGTTGAATAAATGTCCGTGCCTTTTTTACGTGTTCATGCGTTCTACTCTTTCTGCAGTAAAAAAGCCTTTTGTCGACTGACACGTAAAATGTTATTTTTAAACCATGTTGTATATTTCCTTTTTATACTGCTCCTTTTATATGCGTATATATATATATCGTCGTCATTGTGGTACCAACAGTTGAAAATCTACATATTTTCCCTTTAGGTATTCAATCACTACACCCAGAGAGAAACTTCCGAAAGAAGAAAAGCCTTGGCCTGAATGAGAAAATTGAAAATAACTGTTGGTCTACAATATAAAATGACAATACCCGATATTAAAATGTAGAAGCGATAACTTCAACAAATTGTTTTGTTTTTTAATTATTTCTGCGGAAAGCAGCAAGACGTTTACAGGTATTTCTCAAGCTTTGTAGTATTTTAAGAAAATTACAGGTTATGTTGCATCAGTTATCAGTAATTAATTTTTTTTTCTTTAACTTACCTCAACAACTCATGACATATCACATTTGGTCTCTTCTGCCTTTTATATTGACCAGGGTTTGTTACAACTTTGAATTTCTCCACTTTGTGAAAGCAAATTGGAAATAGAAGACGTTCTAAACCCGTTGATCAGGTATACAGCGATTCAACATCTTTATAAATCCTTTGTTTCTTGTTATTTCTTGATATTTGGTATTCGGGCGGATCAATCTCCTAGAATAAGGACAGTATCTGAACCGAATTTACTTTTCAACTTCTTGATCGTTCTGATCGAAGTAGAGCTTAGCAGAAAACTTGAGCTTTCAAAATGTTATTTATTTGTTGTGTATCCATGTCGTCTGCCAATTCTACAAGTTTAGCCTTCTCCGTCTTGTCTAATCTTTCTGAAATACTTTCTTGCTGCAACATTACTTTTAAATAAGTAGTATAGGTATGAGAATTTGAAGAGCTATCAGAGTAGTAATGCTCAAGTTGGGAATAAAAACCTCGTATTCTTGCTTTCTATAATATAAGTCGTACTTTTTGTCAACGCGAAAATCAAATTCAGAGTCAGGAAAAAATATCTCTTCACTCTTTATCGCCCCGTTTTCATAATATTCATATGGAAAGTTTTTTACTGAAGCTATTTTCTTAATATATTATAAGCTTACAGAACCAGATACCGTTTCAGAAAGAGCTGTTTCAGCTGATTTTACCACAACGGGTTGATTAGACTTTCTTAAAGATCTAAAATGTCTGGAACATTTTGTATGATAGTTCTTGGTGAATGTTAGGAGGGGTTTTTTTATTATTATTAATAGTGCTCGTTTCTTTCATATAATACATTAAGTCACGGTGACCTGGATCAACCAAAACACATTCACCAACAGTTTGTCTTAGATTTTCTTGAGTCAAATTTTCAATATGCTTGACCTCATAATTATCCTTAATTGCGGATTGTTGCTTATTGGCGTTCGTAGGAACTCTTCGATTTGTTGGAGTATTTTGTTTGATTATAGAGACACCGATTCCATCAGATTCTATCGTACCTTCAAAACGTAAAGACTTTTCACCACCTTGTTTTCTGAAAGTTTTTTTCTTAAGATTAATGACTTGACCCCAAGTGTCAAATTTATCTTTTAAAGGCTTTTTGCTTTTCAAAATATGATAATTTACTATCTTTGCGTCCAATGTCATGTATGAAGGTATAAAAGGAGTCCTGATTGGGAAACAATTTTTTTTTTAAATTCCATCGATTCACCTAGTTCTTGAAGTTTGTAAAATGCCTTGAAATGATTTAATGGGCGAGATTTCACGTCATAATAAATCCAATCTTTTTGAAATTTGTAATCAGTTTCATACATTGACAACAATGTTTGAAGTCTAACTTTTGATATATCATATAATCTATCCGTTTCAGACATCTTCTTTTTAGAGATAGATAGCTTGATCTGGTTGCAGGGCTCTAAAACCTCTTCATGGTTCTTATCTTTGATCATATTTTTGTTATACCCTTCAACTGCTAACCTTTTTTGAAGATCGTCCAACTTTTCTTTTTTTACTGCAAAGATAATTCAAAAACATATGAAATCTATTACCAAAATGAGCTTTAATATTGTTCAAATAAGCAGTTTCAATTTTAGTGCATTCATATAACGCTATCTACTGAGTTTAGGTGGTGTATAGTCTGCATATCTAATATAATTGTTCTTGTGTTTAGCTATAATCCGTCTATAACTTCTTATAGAATCTCTAAGCCTTGAATGTCCAGTCGATGTACCGTCACGTACTTGCTTGTCAATGAGACTCGTAAAGACTTCCACAAATAATCCTTTGTTAACGAAATATTTCAAGTCAAAATTTATGTTCGAGTCCAATTCTTTTAAAAATATGTACTTTGAAGGTGTTTGTAACAATCATGTTTGTTACGTTCACCAACTCATATAACGTTGGTTTGTACGAGAGTTTCCATATATTTCTTACAGTGCTTTTGATGGCTATTACGCGTTTATTTGAAATATTAGTGCCTACAACAGTTGAACTATAACCAACAGCAGAAGTACAAACGACAGAAGAATTAACTGCAGTAGAAGAACTAAACCCAACAATGTCTGCTTCTTTTCCCTTGCTACGCTTTTTAATATTGCCCATGTTACCATAACCTATTTAAAAGTTTATTTTTATTATGATAACTTTTCTAGAATAGTTTATTGTAAACAGTAAAACATACTTCTTTTCTTTCTTAATCTGTATAAAACGACTGGCTGGAAGTCGTCATCACTAGAGCTACCGTGAAAGCCTACAAAGTTTTTTGCTTTCAGTATTATTAGACAAGTTAATAGAAATAATTATTAATTCTATGTACCGTCAGTCTGTTTATTATCAACATATTTTCCTTTCTCCTTCATGTATTTATATTATAACTATTTTTTCTTATTGAAAAAAAAAGTAAAAGAAAAAGAAAAAGTAAAGTAAGCGGCGAATAAAATAAAAAGATTAATATGTGAGTAGATTGGTGATTCGAGTATACTTTATCACTAGATGTTCTTCAAAACACTTATTTTTACAGGCACTAACAGCTATACATAAGATTAACTGTCTTGTTTAATTAAGGGACTACGGAGTCTTTAAGTAGAAATTATTACTATTTGTCCTGTTTCTCTGTCTTTGTAAAATAAAACTCTTACGCTCTTCCTCTCTAATCATAAATACGTTAGTCTTTTTTTTTTTAATTACATGAAGCTTTAGAGGTAAGCCTCCTAGTATACTTTTTAAAAACTTTTTAACTGACATATTCTTTTGAATGTAGATTATCAAAGTCTTGACTCACTTGAGCGATACAATAGCTCGTGGTATTGAATACTACGTTAGTAAAGGGACCAAACCATAGATTTATTTTTAGTAATTTGTTGTCCAACACTTTTCTTTAGTACAGTGTTACTTTAGGCCTGTATAAATCATTTGTTACATAGTTACTGTAGTTTTCTGGTAACAGTTCTCATCTATCGGCGACATATGGATTTCGTGCTAGCGGTTTACTGTATCAAAAACCTGTAGCTTTTCGGAAACGGTTTTCTGCCTATCAATGGCCTGGTAAGAAATGTATTCCCCCCTGTGGTATTATAGCTTCTTTTATATATTTCTGTACAAATATTTTATCGATTTTTTTTTTTAAAAAAAAAAGAAATTACTACCCGCTCACTGATATTTCTACCTTCTATGTAAGACAAGTCTAAGCGTTAAAAATATGGGTTTAAAAATTTGACGAATGATAGATATTAAAGCAATACGTAGATCAATTTTTTTTTCCACTAATTATTTATTATTGTAGTACAATAAAGAGAGAAAGAGAGAGAGAGAGTACATGATTGTTTATAAGGTTATAAATCAAAAAATTGTTCTAGTACAGTGTAGTACCATTGACAATAGGTAAAATGAATATGACAATGTAACAAACATTACTACTTATTGTTTATTACTGCATTATTGTTCTAGTTTGAATTGTACAACAGTGGCTGACAGATATACATATAACTAATTCTTTGATTTAATCCGAAACGCGAAACTTGTAAATGAGACCACGATTAAGAAAACAAGTTTTTTTTTTTTTTTTTTAGAGCATTTATTATGTAGTGTATTTTTAGATTACATGCAATAGTTAACATTACTAACGAAAAATAATAATCGATACAAGTATCTACAATTGTTAATCGTTTCGATTGTGGCTTTTGTGTAGCTGTAACGAATCGTCATTATTTCGCAGAGTAGATTTTTTTAAGTAAGTGCTTACTTCTCAATCTTCTTTTATAAACTAGTATTTATAATCAACTGCCTAAAAGTAAACAAATATATACTTTTCTCTATTGCTTAAATATTATACGTCCTTCTTTTTTTTTTTTTTTAAAGTGTTACAAATGGATTGGTACTTGGTATTTTTGTTACCTATACGCACAGACTACAGAATCAATCTGGAATTTTTTTCCCATTGTTGTTATGGATACCATTGACTTTTTTTTTTCTTAGTAAAGCATAATCTATTCTACTGTATAAAGTTTATACGTGAGTCATTTGATTTTTTTTTTTTGCAAAAACAACAGCGTGTAAACAAATATCTTTAAATGGCTCAGTTAGAATAAAACTCCGTCTAAAGATTTGTTTAAGGTGTGTGTGACTTTGGGATTTTTTTTAAGTGTAGACACAGTTTCGGAATACCTATTTTAAAAAAAAAGATATATATAATCGTTAATGATAAAAATGGTCACTGCGAAGGGAAGATGGGCTGAAAATAATAAAATCACGGCGATTTTACATGTAAAAAAAGAAAAAAAAAGGGTTTTTTTTAATGTGGTACAAAAAGAAATACTTGATTCCCGCCTCATCAAAAGAGAGAGCAGATGTATACTGATATCATATTCGTATGACAACTAAAAAATAGTAACAATATCAAAAGGCACGCGTAGATCCGTTTAAACAATACTCTTTTGTTTAAATAATAAAAGTAATAATAATAAAAAAAAGTTGTCACTTTATATATAAAAAGAAAGACAAATAAAAAAAACTCTTTCCCCACGGCAACTCTATATTGGAAGGAAGCTGTCCTTTTTTTTTTAGTACCCCGACTTTTTTGTTATTTAAACTTTCGCTCTTTTTTTTTTTTTTTTTTTTCTTTCTTTCTTTGCATCTCTTTTTCCTCTCTTTTTTTTTTTATTAAAAGAAGTGTAATATTTATTATTGTGGTACAAGTATATAAAAACTTCTTTTTAAATAAACTATGAATACAACACACGATTCTAAAGATTGGCACAGTGTGCCTCAAGCGCCGCTCCAAAGCCCACCTACAGCAATAGACCCATCATCTCCTAAACCTACCACCAACAACAATACCTTTGCTGGTACTGCGAGTACAAACTATAATCATTCTAATGGGTATTCACAGCCTGAATCAAATTCTATGTAAGTTTTTTTTTTTTTAAACGTCAATAAAAAAAAAAGAAAAAGAAAAAGAATGTCATTTTTATGCTGTACCTGTCGCTGTTTAGTGCAACAGGTACTACAAAAAAAAAAAAAAAAAAAAAAAAAAAAACGCTTACAATTTTATTTTATTTTAACTCTAGGCAGCAAACATCTTATCAAGAACCCGATACAAGTAGATTACCTAGGTAAGTTTCATTTATTTGTTTTTATATATACAATTAAAGAGGGGTTCTTATTGGTTCTTTCTTTTTAGTATGATTGCTCACTCTCAACCTGGTACACCTCGTCCTGAAAACAGAAGTCAACAAGAATCACCTATTTATCAACAGCCTACATCTTTTCCCGCACGTACAAGTGTACGCGGTAGAACTAGTTTATTTGCTAACGAAACAGGTCCTTATTTCAGTCCTGTCGAACCTTTTGAAAACCTTTACTCTTCTGACAAAACTACCCTGTAAGAGTTTTTTATTATTATTATGTAAGCATAACTTTTATACACATATTTACAAGTTTTTATTTATTAGATTATCCGTTCGGGTCCAATCTAAAATGGATCGAGGTTTCTTTATGGCAGAGAATGATTGGACGTGTTACCGTCGAAACTACTTTCAAGTAAGCAGTGTATTCTCTATTCACGGCTTTAACCATTATTATTCTATCAATGAATCTCATCAAATGCAACAAATTTTCGTACAAGGAGAGCAAGGACTGGTGCCCGTACACAGGTTTTTACTTGGTATTACTGCTCATGTTGCTAATAGCGAAAAAGAAATTGAATTAATCCAACATACACCTAAACGTGATAAAGGTCCTCAATTTAGACCTGACCCTAAACCTATTACTCCAGGTGGTAATTTAACCATGAGTTCCGTAGCAAACAATCAAAATATCGTTACCTTTGAACGTGTTCAGTTTAAGACGGCTACAGCAAATAATGGTAAACGTAGAGCTGCTCAACAGTATTATGTCTGTGTAGTAGAGCTATTTGCCGATACAGATCGTCATGAATTAATCAAGGTAGCTTCGTGCAGATCTTCTCCATTGGTTGTCCGTGGTAGAAGTCCCGGTCATTATGCTGATATTAGTGATAGACCTCAAGTTGCTGCTGCCGCTGCCGCTGCCGCTGCCGCTGCTGCTGCTGCTGGACAAGGTGCTTCTACTATACAAGAAAACCACCGTCAACATGTATTCTCAACATATCAAAAGCCTTCAGGGCCTGGTGTAGAGTACAATGGTAATCAACCTGGATATCCTTATTATCCTCCTTCTGCTGCTGGTTATCATCAATATGGTAATAATAACAATCAAGCACAACATGTTAACTCCAATGTATCTTCACCTGCATCTCATCCTCCTCTTCCATCACCTTACGCTCATCATACGCAAGTCCCCAACTATGCTATTCATGATGCTACTAGTCACTCAGAAACTTATTCTAATGAATTCCAGAATAATAATAACAATAACGAGGAGACAAAAGCTATACAGCAGCATTCTTTTAATATGCAACAAACTGGGCCTATTGAATCACCTCATAGTGGATATGATTGGCAAAGAGCACGATACAACAGTTCTTCTTCTTCTTCGTCTGCACCATCACCTGGTCAACAAACTGAAGGGTCTCAACAGGCTTACTTTTCTCAAAATGAGACTAGGACCTCTTATTCTCCTACAACACCTACTTATGCTAACTCAGGAAGAAAGTATAATAATAACGCTGTACCTAATCTTATGAACAAGCAAATTGTATAAAAATTGTAACCTTGAACCAAAAAACAACAACAAAAAAAAAAAAAAAAAAAAAAAAAAAAAAAGTATTTTTTTATCCCACCTATTATTTTATCTCTCTTTTTACATACCATTCTCTTTTCTTTTTTTATTTAATAAATAGTTGTATAATAAAGAAAAAAAAGAAGCCTACTGTGTACAATCTTGTATTGGTTCTTTAGGTACGAAATTGGCAAGTACTAGGTCTTTTACAGATTGAATAAACGTTTCTTCATCTTGCTGTCTTAAAAATAAATGAGCTTTTAGTGAATCTAACAATTTATCTAGTCTGGTTTGAGTACTAAATGGTAGTAACATGTTGACCTTACTACGTATATTTAAAGTTTAGTATACATGTATATATATATTTGTGGGGTTACTTACTGTTCATAATCTTTATATTCTTGAATTAAATCGACTAGTTGATTGAATATTTCGGACGAGACCTGCTCGCTTTGTAAAACGGTTCTACGACATGCGTATGGTACACCTGTATATACAATAGTTAGTTTTATTTATTTATTTTGTAGAGTACACACAATATAAAAATTTGCTTACGAAATGAATGAAGTTCGTTCCATTCTTTACTGATATGCAAGTATTGTATTTGTGAGTGGTCACTAAGAATCTCAGGGTCGTATGGTGTGACGATGACACCAATAAATGGTTCATCACCAGTATCTTCCTTTCTAAATAATGTCTATATTATAAAAAGAGATTTTTTTTTTAGATCGATGCTGTTTTAAAAAAATAAGTTATATTACCTGATAAGATGTTTGGTTTTCGATATCTCTTATACTTGGATGAGGTTCAAAAGTAGGATGCGAATGGTACCAACCTACTACATCAAATCCTTTATCTGCAAATACTTCACGAGCCTTCATTTCAGAAGCAGGATCCATTTCGCATTGAATGCCTGTACTTGTACTTTGACAAGGAAACACGGATTTCACTTGTAATATTTTTGTTTCACCTCTTGTAATAAAATTGCCACCTAATAAACCAATAATTTCTGTATGTGCTAAATGAGAATGAAAGTCCATTACAAGCTTGAATGTATGTTAGTTTTTTTTTAGCAAGCAAATCAAGACTTACTAAAGCATCACTTAGGATTTCTACTTCAAAAGGAGCAGGTAAATCATCGTTGTAGTGGTTTGTTGGGACTAGTCTAAATGGATCGTAACCTCTACCAAAATCATCACCACCATAATATTGATTTGATTTTTTCATTACACGTTTCGGTTTTACATCTATGAAACGTTTTAAGATGTATAAAAATAAATAAATAAATAAATGTATATATATATTTACCTAATTGAACGACAGCTTGACCATGCTCTATCACTCTTCCTTCTAATTCTTTTGGATCCACCCTATATAAAAATGTAATATTAATAAAATATATAGTATTACCATAGCAACAACAACAATAAAAAAAAAGTACTTTACCAATCACCTTTTTCATTCCTCACTTTTCTCTTTCTAGGTCTATTTAGAATTTTTCAATGTAAATGAGGTCATTTTCAATGTGTGTGTGTTTATATTTACCCGTCATATCCAACCACAAATTCAGATGCATCAAATTCTTCTGGGTCATCTTGTTCATATACTTCACGTGGGATTCGTTTAGGAGGTCTTGGAGCATGTGTTGTACAATCTACATTAATGGCGCCAACAGATTCTAAATATTGATGTACGCGACCAATTGCATTTACATCCCCACAATCTTTTAATCCTTTACGTGCACTGGTTTTTGTTAAATATTTCGGTTTACATTGATGCCAACAGTCCAACATGTGGTTACGGATCTTCAAGTATCTATCTGGAGTTTTACTGTACTTTTGTTTAAACCATTCAGGGTTATGAATCATTTCTTCTTCAGAGACTTGGTGGCGTTCAAACAATGGGTTTTGATGCGGTTGGAGTTGTATTTTAGATTGAAGATTTACTGGTTCCATTGGTTTAATCTCTACGTGTTCTGAGTTTTTAACCTCTGCCTGTTTAGACCTTTTAATCTCTACATGTTCAGATATTCTAATCTCTACAGGCTCAGATTTTTTAACTTGTACAGGTTTCACATCAGATTTTACTTGTTTTATCTCTTGTTTCATTTCTGTTTGTGGTGCTTCTTCGGACATGGCTACGGGTATATCGTGTTCGCTCTCTAGTTTTGTTACAGCTTCAACTTTATCGGTTTGCATTAAATGTCTAGCGTGATTTTTACACTGTAATGGGTTCCTGGTCTTTATGTACTCTGATATCGCTTTCCAATTACCATAACCAAACTTTACCTAAACAAAATAATTTAATGATCTCGCCCTTTTATTATTTACATGTATATATTACCAGTGCCTCTCTCAACAAATCATCTTCTTCTGAGTTCCAGCGTGTTTTATGAGATGGTAATGATGCCGAAGATATCACACCTATTGTTTTTTTTAGTGGAGGAAACTTTTTTTTTTTTAAAAAAAAGGTTACCTTCTTTTTTTGTCTTTTTAAATGAATCGTTAGGAAGAAAACTATAATCCGAATCAATAATTGCTTCTTTTCTTTTTTTTGAAGTAGTGGGTAAACTATCTTGTTGATAGTAATATTCTTCCTCTGCCAACATTTGTTCGATTAATTTACGAGATTCAACATCCATGTTGTTATCATTCCAGTCATCGGTTACAATACTATTTTTTTTTTGCGCGTATCTTAAGTAAAAAGAAATGTGTTTTGTTGATGTTCATATTAGAAAACAAACCTTGGTTTTATCTTTGGTATAGTAGAGTTTTCTTCTTCATCACTACCAATATCAATAAGCTCCTCGTCTGGATCCATTTTTTTTTTTTTTTTTGGTTTATTAAGACAAGTATTCAGAAAAAAAAACATAAAAAACAGCGTTCAAAGCATTTGAGTGACTGTTCTCACCTAATAATTCTCATAAATAAAAAAGGTACGAAATAACTGGCATATATTTTAACAAAGTGGCTTTACGCAATATTTTTTGATTTAATTGGGTGTGGTTTTTTTTTTGCCAAGGCATATTTTATCGAATAGGTTACAAAAAGGGTTTTGTGGGTAGTTACAATCGTTAAGCAGACAACATATGCAATCTATTGTTTTTAAAAGCGTGCATTATCTTTTATTATCAATAGGATTACAAGTAGTTTATTTTTGTGTATAACCTTGTTTCGTACTTGGAAATCCTCTCATGATTTTATGGTGCCTTGTAACAGTTTCCTTAATCATCAGACTTACCTCCATCTGAAAAGAGTCATTTGATATATTTTACTATATTGCGCTTTTTATTACGTAAATCGTCACATGGTGCAACTGTTTCATGTAAAAAGATTATCAATGTTTTTCAAGTGAACCGAGATTACGGTGCAAAAAAAAAAAAAAAAAAAAAAAAAAAAAAAAAAAAAAAAAAAAAACTATAAAGGTCAGATTAGTATACCATTATTGTTACACGTCTTTTTTATCATATTGTTGATATAGTACATGTTGATTTAATGTTGGATAATACTTGTTATTATCTACTGGTTCATTTATTAGACAAGTGAAAATTATGACATCTTGCAAAAAAAAAATTGTTACCTAAATAGTCAGTAGTTAATAACAAGTGAACGCTTAAACCGATATACTTTTTTTTTATATGTATACTTTTATAACTTGCAATATACAAGAATATTTGAACATACCCATAAAAAAATAGATCCAAGATCTTTATTTATTTGTTTGATATTACTTAATATACATATTAACTTATGACAGGTCTAACGCAGATGTTGTACAAAATGATTTATGAAAATAGTGTGCTTGATTTTTTTTGTATAACGTATCGGAAAGAAATGATCACCTTTTTTTTCCAATGGTATAAATATTTTCTCTCTCTTTTTTTTCTTTCTCTCTCTCTTTTATTATTTTCTTTTTTCTTTTTTACTGTGTCTTACTCTTTTATACATTATTTAATTACTTGAATCAGTATGACGAGAGAAAAAGGCGAGATCGAACAGGAAAAAGGGCCTAAAAGTTCATCTTCAAATCAAAAAAAGGATTTAACTCCAATGCAACAATTAACTGTAGAAGAATTATATGATAAAGATAAATACGATTTATCAACTATGGAACCAGGAGATGTTTTTGTACTTTTACAGTAATGTGATTATATATAAATATATATATATATATTTGTTAATCTTTTTGTTTGTTAGAACTACTACAGGTGGTCTTACTTCAACAGAAGCAGTTGCTCGTGTAGAGAAATTTGGTTACAATCGATTGGAACACAAGGAAGTAAACCCAATCTTACAATTCCTCGGATTTATGTGGAACCCACTTTCTTGGGTTATGGAAGCGGCAGCTATTGTCGCTATTGCTTTATCAAATGGCGGTGGACAACCTCCTGACTGGGAAGACTTTATTGGTATTGTTTTATTACTACTGGCAAACTCTATTATCGGTTTCTTGGAAGAGCGTCAAGCAGGTAACGCTGTCAAAGCTTTAATGGAATCATTAGCACCTGAATGTAAAGTCAAACGTGATGGTGAATGGAGAACGATGGAAGCAGCAGAATTAGTACCTGGTGATGTTATTAGTATTAAACTCGGTGATGTTATCCCAGCAGATGGTAGATTGATCTCTGCTCATGGTCAAGTCTCGATTGATCAAGCTGCGTTAACAGGCGAATCTTTGCCCGTAGGTAAACACGCTGGAGATGAAATATTTTCTGGATCTACTGTAAAGCAAGGTGAAGCGGAGGCAGTTGTGATTGGCACTGGATTAAATACTTTCTTTGGTCGTGCCGCCAAATTGGTTGGAGACGCTGGTGATGATGTCGGTCATTTGCAATCTATCTTGGCAAAGATTGGTAACTTTTGTCTGTGTAGTATTGGATTGTTTTTGGTAGCAGAGATATTAGTCATGTACGCTGGATTCCGTTATAGTTATCGTGATGGTATTGATAATTTGCTTGTGTTACTTATTGGTGGTATTCCTATTGCCATGCCAACCGTTCTTTCGGTTACGCTTGCTATTGGTGCTAAACAATTGGCTGAGCACAAGGCTATAGTCACTCGTATTACTGCAATTGAAGAAATGGCAGCAGTTACAATTTTGTGTTCAGATAAGACGGGTACCCTTACACTGAATAAGTTGATTGTTGACAAACCTACAATCAAAACATACGCTGAGATTGATGCTGAGGGAATTATTGTTATCTCTGCTTATGCCTCACGCACTGAAAATCAAGATGCTATCGATTTTTGCGTTGTAAATTCTTTACCTAACCCTAAAGAAGCTAGGCATGATATTGAAGAACTTGAATTTGAGCCATTTAATCCCACGAACAAACGTACAGAAATTACTTATAGAAGAATATCAGATGGGAAATTGTTCCGTGCTACCAAGGGAATGTCCCATTTTATTCTAGATCTTTGCTCTCGTGACAAAACAGAAGCGCAGATCCAATTACTTAATGATGACGTTGATGAGTTTGCTCGTCGCGGTTTAAGATCACTCGCTGTTGCTATTGAAGAAATTGATGGTAACGA
Organism: Thamnidium elegans; assembly: GCA_025201345.1. NCBI lineage: Eukaryota > Fungi > Mucoromycota > Mucoromycetes > Mucorales > Mucoraceae > Thamnidium > Thamnidium elegans. Next base: position 1,121,402 of record JAIXMG010000001.1, on the reverse strand, counting down.
TCCCAAATCAAAAGGTTCTGGTTTCCGTCTTATCGGACTTTTACCCATTTATGATCCTCCTCGTTCGGATACAAAGGAAACTATCGATCGCGCTATTGAATTAGGTGTACAGGTTAAAATGATTACAGGAGATCAATTAGCCATTGCTAAAGAAACGGGTCGTCGACTTGGTATGGGTGATAACATGTACTTATCTACTACTTTAAAAGACGGTCCTCCTTCTGGATCTGGCTACTCTAATATAGATGACCTTGTATTACAAGCTGACGGATTTGCTGGTGTGTATCCTGAGCACAAGTACGAAATTGTCCAAAGACTTCAAGCTATGGGCCATATGACAGCAATGACGGGTGATGGTGTCAATGACGCACCGGCTCTTTCTAAATCTAACGTTGGTATCGCAGTATCTGATGCCTCTGACGCTGCCAGATCCGCGGCAGATATTGTACTTACCGAACCGGGTCTTTCCGTTATTATTGAAGCATTGATTCATTCTAGACAAATTTTTCAACGTATGAGAAATTATTCTATTTATACTTGCTCGGTTACTATTCGTGTAGTAGTTGGTTTTGCAGTTATGGTATTTGCATTTAAATATAACTTCCCGCCCTTTATGGTTTTGATTTTAGCAGTATTGAATGATGGTACAATCATGACCATTTCAACAGATCGTGTTAGACCATCTCCTTTCCCTGATCAATGGAATCTTTTTGAAATCTTTTCTTATGCAATTATGTACGGTCTATATCTAGCAGCATCTACTATTGTATTCTTTGCTGTTCTTTATAAGACTAGCTTTTTCCAGTCTCACTTTGGTATTAAGGAATTTACCGATCCGAACGACGGCGTCCTTCATTCGGTTATCTACCTTCAAGTGTCTACTATTTCTCAAGGTCTTATTTTTGTTACTCGTTCGCAGAGTTGGTTCTTCCTCGAACGTCCTTCTACGTTGTTAATGGTTGCATTTGTTATTGCTCAATTGACCGCTACCTTTATTTCTGTGTATGCTGATTGGAGCTTTACAAATATCGTTGGATGCGAATGGCCTTTAGCAGGTATTGCTTGGGTCTGGAACTTTATTTGGTTTGCTCCGTTAGATTTGATTAAGTTTGGCATGCAGAAATACTTTAGACGTTATAATACCGCGCCAGATGGTACTTCCACTCGTCGCTCACGGCGTCCTTCTGTAGTCTCTGCGTCTGGATCTGCTCGTTATTATGCTAATCGTACTCAATCACTTCGTTCTATGTCAAGACCTCGTAACTTTGGAAAGAGAATTTTTGGTATAAATAAGAAAATGTCAATGGAACCTAATGAAATGAGAAGATTCTCATCTGTACAGGTAAAAAAAAAAAAAAAAAAAAAAAAAAAAAAAACTCATACTTTTGTAGAACATATTACTTATTTATTCTTTTTATTAGACTAATCATGTCGCACAAGTTCTTAGCGGTGGAAGTACACACACTCCTACTAAACAATAATATCTTTCCTTTCTCCATTGTTTTTTATTTTTAAATCCCATTATAAACTGTGAATATATTTTTATTATAAATCTTTTTTTTTTGGTCAACTAAAACAAAATAGGTTATCTGTTCTGTATTACTTGAACTGATCACAATATCAGTTATGCATAACTCTATTTTTTTTTTCGCTTCGTGTTACTTTTTTTTTTGTTCTTTTGTTTAGTTAACAAAGTAGTTAAATTTAGTCATTTTATCCTTTTTAAAACGTTAGGTTTCCAAGTTTCAAAAAGAGAGTGGTCGGTGTTACAGGAAAGTCGTAACTTTTTGGGATAAACATGTCTTCCATTGTTTTGTTCAATTTACAATTAAAACTGATACTTCTTTATTTTTCCAAAAGATGTAATAGAGATCATTTTAAGGTTTTAATAATGATATATTAACGCAAATTCTTTATTGTTTGTTTAATAAAGCGTTTGGGATTTCGCTACATATGTCACGCATAAAATATATTCAAACGCTTTCTTTGAAACAATATATAGTATATATATCAGTTTATTTTAACCATCATATAGCGTTAGTCGGATACTATTGTAACTATATTTTTAGCGTAGATACTATTCTTTAGCCATGACTGTAAGAATAGAAGAAGAAAAAAAGTCTTTGAAAACTGGTCGTACAATTTAGATGATTGCCTATTATTTCATATTGATGTAACATGCAACCATTCTGTAGTTAAAGGAATGACATAAAATAAAATAACTAAACTAATAATATATATATATGTTATAACGTGATAAGTGCATCGGTTTATTTTTGTTTATCTTTTTTGAAAGTGGTACATACAATAGACAGATTTAGACAAATTATAGCGTCACTGGTCTTTAGCTCTAATTGGACCGTTATAAAGTTCCTTTTCAGGAGATACAGTAAACTTGTAACGGACGGGAAATAGAACCTCCGCAACCACTACATTAATGATTCTGTTATATGTATATACAAGATAACCCGATTGATAAAATAGAGTGATATGAGTAACTATATACATAACATACTAGCATTGGATAGTAAATACAAGTAATGACGGATCTATATTTAACTTATAAACACGGCGCAAGTCAATTTATAGTGCCTTTATTAACTATTTTATTTTATTCTTCTTTTAGTCATATTACAATCGTATTAATTCCCTCAATCACGTCTTGTTTTCTAGTTTTCTTTTTTTTATATGTGTACTTTTTGCTTGGCAAAGTTTGTGCCTTGTGTTATTGTGGGACAGAATAGATCTGAGGAAACGCTACTTAGTACATGTAAGAGGGAGCTTATTGAGCTACGTGAACTTTACAACTGCCACTTCTATTGAATTAAAAGTGTACTATTAAACTTATAAATATAATCGATGTTTCAAATCCCTTAAAAAAATACGCTGAATAGTATAAAAGTATCATTTAAATATTAAGTTCATTACTATTTTTGTATTTTTTTAGTCCCACTGTTTGTTGTTAATTTCAAAGTAGTACATTTGACGACATTTGTTTATTATTTATTTATGAATACGCTACGGCATGAGAATCTGCACTGCACTTGTTTCTTTTTGAATTCGTCTATCGGAACGACCAGAAGATATATCTTCTTTAAATATCTCCATAAAATATCGACAACGCAACATCGAAGGCCTTTCAGCTCCAGTAAATCCTTACCAAAACATGTCGTTCCCAAATACTATCGGAGGAACATTTTCTTGTCCTGCTCTTGGGGCTTTTCGGGGCTCTATTTATCATTTCTATACAATTGTAAAGCTTATTATTACTTGAATTTAACTTTACGGTGCAAAATGCACTTGATTACCTGTTGACAATTGAAGATTATTTTTTCTTGCCCTTATTCTTGAGCTTTTTATTTTTCTTTTTGCTTCTTTTTTTTTCTATTGTACTTTGGTATACAATTCGATAGCATATTGTCCATATATATTCTGAAACTCTCTGCTCGCCTTTATAATCCATACAATGTAAAAAGTATTTCTGAAGGAATCAACATATAATCTGCATAACTACATAAGAAAACTATTAGTATCCAAATATTTTTATGACAGACTCAATTACGGTAATACCTTCTTCATTTTTTTTCTGTAGTTTGCTTGAATAAAGAGCAGGGCTTGATAAATGGTAATAATATTTCGTGTTACAGCGCCTAAGTTGATGCTGACTGGAATCTAGACCGATAATGGCAGTAAAAACAGACTCTCTTTCAGGATCAATAAGTCTAGGTCTAGAAAGTGCTGTACAGAGACATTCCAGTGTCCCTAACACTTAAGGAGATAATTACTTTTGTAGTAAGCATAAACATTTTGATTTATTGTTATTAATGTTGAACAGAAAATGCATGATGGTATTTTTATAAAGCAACCCGAAACTAAATGCATTTTAGCAAATGAAAAATTAAGACAATTGTTTAAATCGTTTCTTTTTAAAGCCTATACAATGCGCCCCCTTATTTCTTGTGTAATGTAGACATTGAAATAATGCAAAGTTTTTAACCAGTAGAAAATTTAAAGTTCTAATTCAAAATGATTTAAACTCAGAACTTTTAATGTAAACACATATCCAAATATGTAGTAATTCAAAAAAGATGATCCCGAAAAACCTTTAGTTTTTTTCAATGCAATAGGTTGAAAACAACTTTTACAACGATTTAAAAACTGATTAATATTAACCGAGGATTGTATTCTTACGTACCTGGAAGTCAAATGCTACGGAGAGAGAGGGCATATGAAAAACGTAATTGTGACAGATGTAACTAGTTACTATATTCTCGGTACTTAAGCGTATAAGTAATGGAACCTAAAAGAAAACTTGTAAAATAAAAGAACATCGTTGTTTTTTCTCTCGGTTATAATATGTAGAAGATTCTAGATAGCATAATTAGTTATTTTAGCCTCTATTATCTGTGCTAAAGAAACGAAAATGATATATAAAAATAAAAGACATCGATAGCTGCTACATATATTAGATATTGTAAATAAACTTGAAGCCTTAACTAATAGAAGACATATTTTATGTATCTCCGAGCGCAGCATAATAAGTGTTAATTCAGGCGTTTATATTATACTACTAAAATAATGAGTGATGTCCTTTTTTATTATTTCCTCGACAAAATCTCTTTTTAATGATAGCGATTCTATAGGTGCTTTTCACGAGGTATTAGGCTTTTACAGCTTTAAATCATAAAGCATTCAAAGTTACATGACGTCTGAGAACTTTGAATAAGTTAGTTAAAAACTCTATAATAGTAACTGAAAAATATAAGTGTTTAGAGTTATTAATGCATCTGATTTTAGTTCGTTCAGGTAAAATAAAATTATGTATAAGCACTAGCTTTTCGAGAGTTTTAATATCAATGCATTGAGTTTAACTGTGATATAAACTAAGGCAAGTAGTATAGTAGTTTTTGAGCTAAGCCAAGTGTGACCTTGTTTCTTTTTCAACATATTTTTTCGTAAAATTCCAGAAAAGTAATGCAAACCCCGATAGAAAATTTTTTCCAGTACAAGATAAAAGGGAGAGTGGGTATTATTTAGTGCGTAAAATAAATATGAGCGTGGGCCGGACAGAGAAACGGGGGAAGAGTGGATTATTGAGACACAGTAGTATAACAGTATTATTCTTTTTTTTTCTTTTTTTTTTTTCTCTCTCTTTCTCTCTTTTTTTTTCTTCTCTTCTTTTCGACGTTTATTCGCCGTTTTCTTTAATTGTCTAATCTCATAATTTTGGGTTTGACATTATCAATAATATAAACTACAAAAAAAATTCATAAAATAGAAAAACCCGAAAAGCTCGTCATGTCTACTTCTCCTGTCGTCACCCCCGCTGAAGCTGTCCCCGTTCAACAGCTCTCAGCTGAGCAACAACAGCAAATTGCTCAGGCTCAAGCCTCTGCTCCTGCTGGTTCCAACGCTGCTCCCTCTCCTTCAGCTTCTCTTTATGTTGGTGAGCTTGATCCCTCTGTCACTGAGGCCATGCTCTTCGAGATGTTCAACATGATCGGTCCCGTTGCTTCCATTCGTGTCTGTCGTGATGCTGTCACTCGTCGCAGTTTAGGTTATGCTTACGTTAACTTCCATAACATTGTTGATGGTAAGTCTTTTTATTTTATTTATTTTATTTTTCCTTATTTGACAAGGAAAATTTTTTCATTTTTATATTGTACTAACTAAAAAATTTTCCTTTTTTAAAATTTTTTTATATTTTTTTTTTAATATTTGACAGGTGAACGTGCCTTGGAAAGCCTTAACTACACCTTGATTAAGGGCAAGCCTTGTCGTATCATGTGGTCTCAACGTGATCCTTCTCTTCGTAAGACTGGTTCTGGAAACGTTTTCATCAAGAACCTCGATCCCTCTATCGATAACAAGGCCCTTCACGATACCTTCTCTGCTTTTGGTAACATCTTATCTTGTAAGATCGCCATTGATGAGAACGGTAACTCCAAGGGTTACGGTTTCGTTCACTATGAAACTGAAGAAGCTGCTGACAATGCTATCAAGCACGTCAACGGTATGCTTTTGAACGATAAGAAGGTGTAAGTATTTTTTTCTTTTCTGTATGTAAATATATATATATATATATATGTGTGTGTGTGTGTATGTGTGCCTTTGTATGTATATGTGTGTATGTATCAATTGTGTTTAACAGTGATATATACATATATATATATATGTATTATGTAAATAGAAAAAGACAAAGAGAGGGGGATAGAGTGTGTGTATAGATCAAGTGAATTCATCAATTACAAAAATTCTAATATGTATTTGTATATATAGTTACGTCGGTCGTCATGTCCCCAAGAAGGAACGTCAAGCCAAGATTGAGCAATACAGAGCTAAATTCACCAACGTTTATGTTAAGAACTTGGATGAAACTGTTAACGATAACCAATTGAGCGAAATGTTCGGTAAGTACGGTCCCATTACTTCCGCCATTGTTCAAGTTGATGAAGAGAACCAATCCAAGGGTTTCGGTTTCGTCAATTTCGAGAACCACGAAGATGCTCAAAAGGCTGTTGATGCCTTGAACGAAACTGAGCAAGCTGATGGTAAGATTCTTTATGTTGCTCGCGCTCAAAAGAAGTCTGAACGTGAAGAAGAACTCCGTAAGCAATACGAACAAGCTAAGCTCGAGAAGCTTGCCAAGTACCAAGGTGTTAACTTGTATGTTAAGAACTTGGATGATGATCTCGATGATGAGAAGCTCCGTCAAGAATTCTCTGTTTATGGTGTCATCACCTCTGCCAAGGTCATGGCTGATGAAAAGGGTCAATCCAAGGGTTTCGGTTTCGTCTGTTTCTCTTCTCCTGATGAAGCTACCAAGGCTGTCACTGAGATGAACGGTCGCATGATTGGTGCCAAGCCCATTTATGTTGCTCTTGCTCAACGTAAGGAAGTTCGTCGCTCTCAATTGGAAGCCCAAATGGCTCAACGTAACCAAATGCGTATGCAACAAGGTATGCCTATGCCCGGTGCTCCCGGTTATATGCCCGGTGCTCCCATGTTCTATGCTCCTCCCGGAGGTTTCCTTCCTCAAGGTCAACGTCCCGTTTTCCCTCCTAACGGTATGATGCCTCGTCCTCGTTGGGCTCCTCAACAAGGTCAACCTATGCAAGGTTTCGCTCCTCAAGGATTCGCTCCCAACAACAACAACATGCGTCCTCCTCGTCAACCTCGTGCTCCTCGTGGCGGTGCTGCCGGTCAGCGCAAGTATGCTAACCAAGCTCGTCAAAACCCTGCTGCTGAGACCTCCGAGTCTACTGCTGCTGCTCCTTTGACCGCCGCTGCCTTAGCTGCTGCCCCTGCTGAGGCTCAAAAGCAAATGCTCGGTGAACGTCTTTATCCTTTGATCAACGCTCAACAACCTGAATATGCTGGTAAGATTACCGGTATGCTCTTGGAAATGGATAACGGTGAGTTATTGAACCTCATTGAAGATAATAAGGCTTTGGAGAACAAGATCAACGAAGCTATGGAAGTCCTCAAGGCTCATATGTCTGAAGCTCCCAAGGAAGAAGAAAAGGTTGAAGCCTCTGCTTAAATCCTCTCTTTTTTTTTGTAATCGAAAAAAAAAACAACAACCCCCCAAAATTTTAATAATAAAGAAGAATTAAAGAAATAAAAAATAATTAATTATCGTTTTAGAAATAAAAAAAAAAGGTAAAAGAATAAAATACAAGATAGAGTTATTGTTTTATTCTTTCTTTTTTTTTTAACCGATTTTTTTTTAAAAAAAATGTTTAAGCGGTTTTATGCTAGTAAAGCTTGGACTTACGCAGAAGCCACTCGCTGGCAACAGTCCTTTAACCAAAGTATTATCCCCAAAGAACATGTTTCAATTGCTTTTTCTCGCAGTAGTGGGCCAGGTGGTCAAAATGTAAACAAAGGTATGATTAAAATTAAAATTATTATTCTATAAATAATTTTTTTTTAAAAAAAAATACTCTAGTTAGTACAAAGGTAGACTTGCGGTTGTCATTAGTAAAAGCTAATTGGCTTCCAGAATATGCAAAAGAAAACTTGAGAAAGACTTCCCAATTAAGGAAAAGTAAATCAGATGAGTTAATCATTACTTCTGACAAGACAAGATCTCAAGCAAAAAATATTCAAGATTGTTATGAAAAGTTGGTTAACGTGATAAAGGAATCGGTGGCTGTAGCAAAAGAACCAGATCAAGCTACGCTGGCAAGAGTAGAAAAGCTGTAAGTAGAAAGAGGAGGGCAATGAAATATGATTTTTATTTACAAGAGAATGTTAGACGTGCTATGGAAGATAAACATCGTAAAGAGTTTAAAAAGAAGCATTCGCAAAAGAAGAATGAAAGAAGATCAAAAGGAAATGATTATTGATCATCATTGTTACACTTGTCTCTGTTTATCCATTTATCAAACTTTGCCTACGTGTGTACACACCTGTAATGAGAAAATCGCTCTAGTAAAAAATAAAACACACTTACCCTTATGCCAGAAAATAATGCTGCATCGTTATTTTTTCTACCTTGTTTGTTAATGTCGTAATTGATTACGGGAACGGTAGAAGAACTTTTAGATGGTACATTCATTAATAAAGAAGAAGCAGGCGTAGTTAGTCTGTTTTTCTCGCTCTTTATTGATTCCTCTTGCGTTGGACTTATGCTCGTCTTTGCCTTTTGTGATATCCATGGTTTACTTTTAATAGAAGTAGTTGATAATATATCAGATTCTTTTGAATGAATAGAATGTTGGACTATAAGTGAGGAAGGTGCTATGGAAGAAACGTAATCGAGGTCTTCTACTTCGGTAGATTTGCTTGGGGATTGCCACCATTTCCAACCACCTTTTTTATTTCTATTTGTTGACATTTGTGTTAAAAGAGGAAATAAATATCAGAAACACTGTACTTTATTTATACTTGGCTTTTATACCATTCAATCATTCTTTATCTAATTTTTCAAGGCATGAATAATAAGGACATAACTCATAGTTTATTTTCATTTTTTATCTGGTGGTAAGTCAAAAGGTCTTTTGCCCAATAGGTCTTCCATATCTATAAATTATATAGTATATGTATTAGAGACGTGTAAAATAAAAAATAAAAAAACGAATGAAACATTACCTTGCTTAGTCAAGACTTCTTTAGTCATCAATAATTTGGCCACTTTTTCAATATCTCCCTTCTTTTCTGTTAATAATTTAGTTGTTCTAGCGAGAGCTTTATCTATTAATTTTCTTGCTTCATCATCAATGAGTGAACCAGTTTTCTCAGAATAAGGCTTTTGAAATTGTGAGTCGTTATTGTCTTGCTGATAGGATACGGGACCAACTTCCTTATTCATACCAAAAATACTGACTTGAGAATACGCCATCTTTGTTACCTTCTGTAAATCATTTTGTGCTCCTGTAGTAATTGAATCAAAAAATAACATTTCTGATACTCTTCCGCCTAATGCAACACACATACGATCCATTAACTGGAGTTCAGAATAAAGGTATTGGTCTTTGGGTAAATATTGAGCATAACCTAAAGCACTACTGCCACGAGGGATAATGGATACCTTTAAAAGTGGCTCAGTGTATTTCAAATACCAGCCTGCAATAGCATGTCCAGCTTCGTGATAGGCCACAGTTTTCTTTTCTTCTGGAGATAAGACACGCGATTTTTTTTCTATACCAGCAATTACCCGTTCAATAGCAGCTTCAAAGTCAACTTCGTCAACTTCATCTTTATTACCACGAGCAGCTATCAAAGCTGCCTCGTTACAGACGTTATGAATATCAGCTCCTGCAAAACCTCCTGTAAGTGAAGCTAACTTATGAGCCAAATCCTCTACGTTTAACTTGGGATTGAGTTTGATAGGCTTTAAATGAACTTTGAAAATATCAGCACGGCCAATAATATCTGGTTTGTCAATAACAATATGTCGATCAAATCTACCTGGACGCAACAAGGCAGGATCTAATACATCCGGTCTATTGGTACCCGCTAACACAACAACATGATCATGCGAATTAAATCCATCCATTTCCACTAAAAGTTGATTTAAAGTGCTTTCTCTTTCATCATTACCGCCTAGTTGCCCACTTTTGCCTCTAGCTTTGCCGATAGCGTCGATTTCATCAATAAATATTATGCAAGGAGCGTTTTTTTTAGCGGTAGCAAACAAGTCTCTGACACGAGAAGAACCTACACCTACGAACATTTCTATAAACTCTGAACCAGATACACTCAAGAACGGAACATTGGCTTCACCAGCAGTAGCTTTTGCCATCAAAGTTTTACCTGTACCAGGAGGACCTGATAAGATCGCACCCTTGGGAATGGTAGCACCTAGTCTTTCAAATCTGTGGGGATCCTTTAAAAACTTTACAAATTCCATAATTTCTTCCTTGGCTTCATCAGCGCCAGCAACATCCTTGAATTTGACTTTAATATCTGTTTCTTTATTAAATAGCTTTGCTTTGCTTTTGCTGATGCCAAATAAACCGCCAGGGCCTCCTGCGCCACCAGCGGCAGCACGTCGTCCCATATAAATAAAGAAACCGATCAACATCAATGTAGGTATGAACTGAGCCAGTGTGTTGGTTAAATCGCCTGCTGTATGATACGAAACAGGAATACGTTCTTCGTCGGGAATTCCTAACTTGTCTTGACTCTTTTCTAATTGTCTTTCAAAACTATCAACAGAACCTATACTGAAATAATAGGTCGCATTAGGGCCTTCTGCTAGCACGGACCTTGCTTCGGGTCTTAACCGTACTTGAACATAGCTATTATTCATCACATTGAGTTCTTGTACAAGTCCTTTGTCTAATAATTTCGATCTGAATTCTTGATAGGTTACTTCACGAAAGTTCGTGCTGGAGTTTAAGCCTAATGCATACCAAAGAAAGACAGATCCGGCTACTATAGGACCCAACGTTTTAAGGCCATTTGGTTCAGGTAGTTTCGGAGGAGGCTTATCGTTCTTCGGTTGCTTGTTCGATTCAAATGTAATTTTAGGCTTGCCGCCACCAGTGTTGTTAAAAAAGTTTTCGAATCCTTTCGGTACTTGCGAGGGTCGTTCAGGTTTATTATTTGAATAATATCGATATATAAAGGTTGTGGGTCTTTGAATCAAAGTATATCTTTGTTTTATTAGTGCTATCCTGTTAAACATTGATAAAAATAAAAAAGAGTATGTTTGCTCGTGGAAGCGGGGTTTTCTAATTAAGTACATATATAAACCCGACGGGGTATTTTCAGGTAAAGTTAACCTTTTTTTTTTGGTTTCATCGACTTATTTTCTACGAACAAACAAACTTGTAAAAAAAAAATATATACATATGTTTCTGTTAGCACTCAGTTTCAGTATTTCACTTGTTGCCTTTGTTGTTTTTCAAAAGTTACAAAGCTTTCACGATGATGCTAAAGCACTTGAACGCGATCGCTTCAAAGCATCCTATGCTGATTGTTATTTGGAAGCTGTTAATCTCGACATGAGTCAGTGGATTTGGTTACCCACTTTTTTAAAAGTTTATATTATTGGTGTCGTAGAGACAATCTATATTACTCTTTGCCAAAGGGGTTTATTTGAATGGTCTTCAACACTTACAAAGAATGAAAACTATGTAGATACTTTGGTAAATGAGCATACTGATAACGAAGGGTCCATAGCTATTATCACAGGCGGCGATTCCGGTATTGGATTAGAAATAACGAAAGGTTTACTTGGAGCAGGGTTTCATGTGATAATTGGTATATATGTGATACGGTTTTTTATAAAAAAAAATGATATTGACATTTTATGTTATATTTTCAAGGCACACATTTTGAAAAATCGCACGAGGGTTTTATTAATGCATTACAAAAAAACGTAACCTCAGATAAAGTAACCTGTATACAACTTGACCTTACTAGGTTTGAATCAGTCCAAAATTTTGTTCAACAAGTTCAAGCTAAAATACCTAAAAAGAGTATACAATTATTAATAAGTAAGTTTATGATAAATAGTATGTCCCTGACCTAGAAAACCCTAATCTTGTTTTTAGACAATGCCGGTATAATGAACGCACCTTATAAGATGACTGAGGATGGATTTGAGTCACAGTGCCAAACTGTAAGTAATGTTTAGTTTTAGGAAAACCTGGTATGCTGATTTTTATATATATATAGAACTTCTTATCGCCTATTCTTTTGACTCGTTCCTTATTACCTTACATCAGTCCAAAGACGGGAAAGGTTTTATTCGCGTCTAGTTCTACTTTGTATACAGTAAATGATTTGAACCTGAATGTGCCTTTACAAAAATATGGCTTGAATGGGCTTGACCATTACGCCTATAGTAAGGCATGTATTGCTCAGCTGGTAACGCATTTGGCAAAGACTACATCAATTAAAATTTATTGTAAGTTACGGAAACGAACAAACATGAACACGTTTAAATAAGTTTTCTTTGTAGCCTATCATCCCGGTACTGTGCGCACAAAGTTGTTCTCTACTACGGCCGTATTTAACCTGCCCTTTATATCAATACTTTTCAATCACATCATGTTATCACCAAAAGAAGGCAGTCGAACGCCTCTTTTTCTTTGTTTATCCAAGGATTCGAGAGATAGTGGTAGTTACTGGGCTAACGGGCGTAAACAGAAGTTACCTATTGTCTTGATTAATGGTAAAGATAGAAATATTGAGGCATTATGGAAGGACACGATGGCGAAGATCGGTTTAAAGAAATAAAATACGGGCGTATTTTAAAACAATGTACATGCTAATAATAACGATGAACTTAATTTACTTAAGCCTGAAAGGCTTTAAATGGCTAATTTTAGAAAATAACAATGGTGTAGTTCCACTAAAGCCACCACAAAGATGAATGAGATTTTTATTGTTATTAATCATTCGGAATCGGCATTGCATATTTATATATATATATATCAAATATTTCATGATATATGTATGGCTTTAAATATTGCTTGTTATAAAGAATAAATAAATATATATATATAGTCTTATATCTTAAGGTCTCGATATTTTTTTCTTGTATATATTTTTTTTTTACTTGTACTTTAATTTTTGTTAGTTAATACTACATATACCCTATACTTGCATATAACTTAAATCATAACCCTATAAAAAATAAGGATGTTTTCAACTACTATATTTATTGTCGCAGCTATTTCATACTTTCGTATTACCGATGCATTGACTTTTCATGAACGAGCATTATCTCCTACAGTTCAAATACCGAGTCCTGAATATGTAAAGCTCCTGAATCACTCTATATTATTTTATGAAGCCCAACGCTCGGGTAAGCTACCATCAGATAACCGCGTTCCTTGGTAACTATTATAAACATACAACGTATACATACAATTATTATAACGTTTTATTTTATTAGGCGTCATGATTCGGCATTACAAGATGGATTAATCATTAATAATGATCTTACTGGCGTAAGTATTATTTATGCATACGCGCATAGAAGAATGGGATTACAATTTTCATTTTATTCTATTTTATCCATTGGACTTTAAAATTAAAAGTTGCTCCGTTTTTTATAGGGGTATTATGACGCCGGAAATTACTTGAAGGTAAGTAATAACGGAAACGAAATTATACATGTATCCCTCATTGACCACTGGTACTGACTATTTTAATATATAGTTTACATTCCCATTAAGTTATACCATCTTCATGTTGAGCTGGGGAGGTAGTAATAATTTTCTTTCTTTATACTTGTGCCTTATTTTTTTCTAACCTCGTCTAAATTTTAGGCGCGGATTATATTGAAGGGTATCAATTGGCGAATCAAACAAATTATTTGCGTAATCAAATAAAATGGGTAACTAGAGAGGAAATTATGTATGATAGCATATACTGACCTCACATTAAATTCAAAAATAGGCTACAGATTGGTTAATAAAAGCTCATCCGCATCCATCGACATTGTTTGTCCAGGTAAAAAAAAAAAAAAAAAAAAAAAAAATGCTTGCATTATATGCCAAATTGATGAATTTCATATATACTTTCAGGTCGGTGATTTGGGCGTAGATAATAATTATTTCGGTATGTTTATTGTTTTTTCACGATGATATGATATATGTTAAAAATACGATACAGGGCCTGATTCCAATATACCAATTCCTCGACCATGCTTTCAAATTAATGAAACTAATTTTGGTACTGACGCCGCCTCGATGGCAGGTATGTTTCTGTATTTATATTTTATGGATTATATATAACAAAACTTATAGCTACCGCATTTGCAAGCGCATCACATTTTTTTAATCAATTGGCACAAAGTAAAGCTGGGAATCAAGAAGACTCAAAATATGCGGAGACGTTGCTCATGCATGCTACTCAGCTGTATAATTCGTCACATAATATTTTCCCTTATTCTCGATATCAAACTTCCGTTCACGCGGTAGAAGATGCTTATGCGAGTACAGGTAAAGTAGTTAGACACATACACAAACTCTTTGGATTTCGATATAAACGACTTTTTATAGATTACATGGACGATTTGATATTATCTGGAGTGGCCATGTATAGAGCTACGCGAAATATAACCTATCTTGATCAATCTTTAGAACTTTATAAAGCTACTGCTGGTATTAGCAGCCACAGTGAACCGTTAGGCTGGGACAATAAAGTAAGAGAATATAAACCATTTTTTTTTTTGTATAAAACCCACATGTACTAATATATACAAAATTTTGTGTAGTGGGGAGCATTATATGTATTGTTTGCAGAACTTATGCTTGATTCTCCTGATCACAGTGAAGCACTAGAGCGGAGAATAGACGCAGAAAATTATTTAGATAACATTGTAAGTGGTATCACAGTAAATAAAACCAATGGCGGGCTGTTATTTTGGGATTTTTTCAGGTATACTATTAATATACTAAGCAGGGAGTATCATGCACTAATAAAATTTCCATTACATACTCGACATAACAATAGCAATAGTAATAGTAATCAAAATGCTATGAGTGCTAGTCATTTGTTACTATCTTATTCTGCAAAAGTCTTGCGCCCTTTATCAGAAAAATCGAGCGATAAAGATACAATGCTTACTAAAATTAAGCGTTATGAAGGCAAGCTATTTATACAGTATTGAAAGTTACATGAATAAAATTAATAACAATATATATATATATATATATATATATACTAGATCTCGCTAACAGCCAACTAGATTATATATTTGGAAAGAACCCTATTAATCAGAACTATGTTGTAGGAGAACTACCGAATTCACCAAAGTATCCGCACTCTGCATCAGCTAGTGGATTTAAGACTTTAAATGAAGCTATCAAAAACCCTTCAGACTTAAGTCAAGCACATATAATCTATGGAGGTAACAACAATTTAACTTTTTTTTTTAAGAAGTAATAATAATTAGAGTTAATGTACTTTCTTAATAGCAATGGTTGGAGGCCCTTCCAAGAATGACTCGTTTTCTGATATCCTTTTAGATTGGACACAAGCAGAAGTTGCCTTGGATTATAATGCACCTTATCAAAACGTGCTAGCTTACCAGGTCATGTTCAACCCAAAAAGCCCATTTTATGTTTCCGATATAGTTGACAGTAATAATCAAGATGAAAAACCAAAAACAGTATCTAGTCCCGTACCATTATGGGGTATTGTATTAGCTGTAGTGCTACCTGTTTTGATTTTTATATCTCTTTTCACATTTTTACTTATCAGACGTCGCAACCAAAAGGATACCGAAAAAGAACAATCTAGTTCTAGAAATAATATAGACCAAGAGGAAAGAACGATTAGACAACTCGGAGTGGATGAATTTCGATCATCTGGTTCCACTCTTGTAGTTATTTAATGGGGCTTAACAAAAGGAAGGAAATAATTCTATCAAAGCTCAAGGTGAACTTTAATATAGAAATTGTACTTTATTTATGCCCTTTTTGAGATATAATACAGTGAGTTATTTAATAGCATACGAATAATTTGTATTTAAATAAACCCAGTTAGAAAAAAATCTTATGATAGAGTGGGCTTAAGTTTAAAAGAAATATACAAGTCTCTGACTTGCGAAAAAGGAATAGTTGATGCCATTCAATTATTTTTAGGTTGAAGCACTATCTTGGAGAGAATATTCCTCATAACAATTTTATTTTACCGGTTGTATGTCGCGTGTCCCCTTTTTTCTTCTTCTTTCTGAAATCAGGTACACTAAGTCTCTCATTCAGAAGGGAGGTTTTAATTAATACAAATTAAGCTCTTGCGTAAATCTTCGCGAACTAGTTTTTTTATCACTCTCAGATAGAATTTATCTATTGAAGTTGTTTCCAGAGTGGGTGGTGTTGTTTCTTTGGTATGATGTGATATAACAATTATCTGGAAAATACGCTCATGCTAATATCAATTTTAAACAACTGTTAGGAGTTATTTTTTACACGCGTCGTAAGTCCTAGTATTATATTTAGTAAATATCTGATTTTAAGAAAAAAAATCTTACTTGTCTTTTTCGTAACATTAATATTTAGGTGTGTTATCAATGCTTATTTTTTTTTTAATTTACTCAAAATAAGACGTCACTAATACGCTTTTTTTTCAAGTGCAGTTTCGGAGTGCCATAGGAAAGGGGAACGAGAAAATTTTTTTGACATAATAAAAAAAGGGAACAGAAAAGTTTTTTGTTTTCTTTTTCTTTCTAAATAAAATAATAATTTAAAATGGAGCGTACTTATATCATGGTTAAGCCCGATGGCGTTGAGCGCGGTATTGTTGGTGAAATTATCAAGCGTTTCGAACAACGTGGTTTCCAACTCACTGCTCTTGAGTTGATCCACCCTTCCAAGGAACTCCTCGAGGAACATGTAAGCCCCCCCCCTTTTTTTTTAAAAATAATAATAATAATAATAATACTAATTGTTTTATTTTAGTACTGTGACTTAAAGACCAAGGGTTTCTTCCCTTCTTTAATTGAATACATGTCCTCCGGTCCCGTTGTCGGTATGGTTTGGACTGGTAAGGATGCCGTCAAGACTGGTCGTAAGATGTTAGGTGAGACCAACCCTTTGAACAGTGCCCCTGGTACCATCCGTGGTGACTTCTGTATTGAAGTTGGACGTAACATCTGTCACGGTTCCGATGCCGTTGAGTCTGCTGAGCGTGAAATCGCTTTGTGGTTCCCCCGTGGTGTTAAGACCGTCGCTCGTTCTCACTCCATCCACTCTCTCTTCTACGAGAACTAAGTTATTTAACTTTTTTAATAAAGCATTTTTCCCATAAAAAAAAGGACGAAAAAATTTTCAGTTGTAGGAGGCTGAATATACGGAGTTTTTGTTATTTTTGTGTTTAAAGCCAATAAATTGAGTAACTAGACGAAAACCATCGTTCCTTTATTTCAAGAGTTATAATCAACGTATATCCTTTTTTTTTACGATGAAAGAACTATGAATTGGGGTTTCCTTGTAGGGTAATGTAATTGTTTATGCAATACTAACAGGAGAGAATCTTTTCTAGACCTACGCGTATCAGGTACCATAGGGTGAAGGTGACACGCGAAAAAAAAAGAAAAAAAAAATAACTTTATTTAGATTGCTATAAGATATTATGAAAAAAAAAAAAAAAAGTAGGGTTTATTTAACAAAAAAGAAATAAGTAAGAAACAACATGATTATTTCTTAACTCTTTGCTTTTTATTTGAACCACTAGATCCAGCCGATTTTCTTTTTTTGGACTCCTTTATATATTTGATATTTTGGAGATCTACTTCAGGATCGTCAGCTTTATCAGGCTCATCTTCAGAAAAGACTTCCGCAATTTCATCTTCTACAACCACTGAGCTTTCTACCTCTTCTTTCGGTCCAGAAGATGCCTTTTTAATTGGTACACCACTCAATTGGAATAAAATGGGATGATTTCTAGAGTTGTACCTACGGTAATAATATAATTTGAATATCTATAAATTTACGTATCACATATTCTAAACTTACAATCTGGTAAAAGCTGACTTTGTCTTCGTTGGCACTGAAGCAAGAGGTGCCTTTTCCCTTGGTGCTGTAAAAGTTAATTCACTAAGAATGTCCAAATTTTCTCGATCAAGATAATAATTATCCATATACTCCATTGTTTCCTCCATATCATCCTACAAGGTAATGTTTAATTCTCTCTCAACCGAACACGTCTTTTACTTTAATTACCTTCTCAAGCAAACCAAAGATACGCGAATTTAATGTAGGGATATAGTTTTGACGAATTTCAAATTTATCGCCAGATGCCTTTAATCTCATACGCGTTTGGATATCAGCTAAAGCTCTTGAATACTTTCCTGCTTTTGAGTTTTGACCAAGCCATCTATATCATTTTTTTTTCTTTCTTAATAAAAGATAATAATTTAAAAGGGAAATAAACTTACGAAGGAAACATGATTCTTGAAGTGATGGCGCCCCTGACAAAAGAAGCAGGTCGTACACATGAGAATATGGAGTGAACAGGCATTAATGAGTATTGTTGAACAGAGCCGTGAATCATGCTGTCAACAAGGTCACCGTCAGCCATAGCATCAGCAGCTTGTGACATTAGATCCATTTCGTTACAAGCTTCTTCTACTGGGTTTCCACTCATTGAACGAGCTCTTTCTGGTTTACATCTCAAGTAATTTTCCTGTAATAAAGTTTTTTTATATCAGTAAAGATTACTTACTAGATAAATGAAGTTGTCACTTACAAAGATAATTAAATTGGCAAGACTATAATCATGAAAGTAAATGTTTGCCTTTTCATTCAGATTTTTGGATCTCCAAGAATCAGCAGACAACAATGCACCTGGGATTTCGAACAAACCAAGGACAGAGAACTTTTGGTTGGTTTTACCGCTATATTTTTTTTTGTTAATTTTCCGTTGTTGTTCATCAATAGTATAAAATGTAAGCTTACACTTTTTTAGCTTGATCAAAGGTCATATCTTCTTGATTTAATCGATAAGTAGAAAGAATATTGATAATTTGTCGAATATCATTATGGGTGGCAGAAACTAATTCATCTACAGCGTTAGGCGTAATACGAAGTTTTTCCCTAGTAATTAAAATAAGTAATAGTTATATATAAATTAATATATATATATCACTTACTTGAAAGCAATAGAAAGAATACGAGAACGAATTTGAGCAGCAGGTGTTCTTCTGTATTTCGCTTCATAACAAACCTTCAAGAGAGGAGCAACCTTGGAGGACCTTGAATCATTACAAATACAAATGACGGGAATTTTACTTTTTCTAATCATGAAGGCCAATTCAGCAGCGCCACCACGATCACCACCAGACATACCATCTACTTCATCCATAATCAATACCACCTTTTTGCCTTGCAACATCTTTGGTTCGATAGCCTTTGAATTTTTAGCATTGGGTTGGAAAAATTCAGTCATTGTACGATTATCCATCATTTCTGAAATACTGGCCTCCAAGATCTTCTTACTACGTACATCACTTGCATTGAATTCAAGAGGTTCATAGCCGTTCATTTTAGCAACAACACTAGCAGTAGTTGTTTTACCAATACCAGGAGGACCACTAAGAAGGATAGAACGCCAGTTATCCATATCATCTCCCTCACCTTCAAATCCTTTAGCATAGTTTGTTTGCCAATTCGCAAGCCAGTCGTTAATCTTTTTGACAGTTTCTTTATTTCCAAGGATTTCTTGAATACGCGTAGGTTTATATTTTTCCGTCCATGTTTGTGTGGCGTGTTGTTCTTCTGAAATTCTATTATAATATATTAGTTCAGGCAGCTTTTTTCATGAGTTTTTATATATATGTAAATATATATATGATCGTTTACTTACATATTATTGTTTACTGAATCAGAAGTTTTATCTTTTCCCTTTGATGGTTTAGGAGGTGCAGCAAATTCTTCTTTTTGAGGAGCTGAAGATTCAACAAGCTTATAAAACGCATCCTCATCAAGGATCTCAGTTTTAAGTGTTTTAGCTTTAGCTATTTTAGATTCACCTGCGTCTCGTCCCAAAAGCAAATAAGTCGTCTTTCCACTAATTGCACCAGTGACTTTACCTCCATATCGCATAACAATATCTTTAGTTTGATCCCTAGTTAAAGTTTCGTATTGTCCAGAGATTACAAAGGTTTTGTTGGCTAAACAGTTATTAGCACCGACAGGCTCAGGGCGACTCCCTAAAGCCTTTGGCCCTTCTTTGTTTTTCATCATGGCAAAGTAATTGTTTTTTTTCTTAGGTTTCTCTTCTTCGACAAGTTCTACTTCGACTGGTTCCGCTTTAGATGACTTTGCTTTTGTTGTTTCTGCTTTAGCTGGTTCTGCCTTGGATGACTCTGATTTTAACTTTTTAGCAGATGATGAGTTATCGTTTGAGAAACTTCTTTTAAGTTTTTTTTTACTTGATAGGGGTTCTGTGTCAACATAATCGTCCTCATCATCTTTCCCATTATTGTATTCATCGTCGGACATATCATCATCATTAATAGTAATAATATGTCTCTTTCTAGACATAGGTTTCTTTTCTTCTTTGGTGACGGGAACTGTCTTTACAATGCCGTCTTTCTTGGTAGGTGCGGTATCTTTTGAGGGCTTAGAGCAACCAAAAAATGATTTCGGGTCAATTCTATATAGTACGGGTTAACTATTTTCTATAAAATAATGTTTAAAAGAATCTGTTACGTTTTTTCAGTAGGTGTAAAAATTTTCGATTTAACACCAGTTTCTTGGCTATGATAAAAATAATAGTCTCAGTGATGTGTTATACTATGGTTACTATGCAATATTATTTTACAAATCATCTTCGTCGTTGTTTTCTATTAGAGAAAGAATGTATATACGGTTATTATCAAACTAATAAATAAAAGCGCGTTGTATATATTTTTACCAGCAACTTTTCTTTTACGAGTAGCAGGCTTTTTGGCGACTGGTGTTTTTGTCTCAGACTAAAGGAAAAAAGAAAATAATTAGTAAATGAGTTCTGAAAAAATGAATAAAAAAGATTACTCAAATATATACCTTCTTTGCAGGTTTGGAAGTACTTTCACCTTTGGCTTGAAAGTATTTTTCAATTCCCATACTAATTCAGTTAAAATGAAAAATAAAAAAAGAAACGCGAGTTACAAGAAAATAAACCGCCTTTCGCGTGTTTTATAGGAATATGAGACTATAAATAAATCTCACCAATCGCATTCATGAAAAAAAAAAAGTTTAATACTGTTTTTGGGCACCGCTGTAGAATATATTCCCATTACACTATACATAACTTGGAGTTTTCTTGTTCAATTAACAGTTTACGTATTTAATCATTTAGTTATTAAGCCCTTGTAATAATAAATATAAACTCAATTGATCCCTCTTCCTTTCCTCTCTCTATAAATTTATATAATGCGTAAACGAAGAAAGGTGGAAGAGCACGAAGAAGGATATGATTATAATGTACCGGTACCGAAATTTAGAAAAACTGGAAGAGATAGCGTTGCATTTAAGCCGAACGATAGCAAGTTTCGCACTCTTCATGATAACGCCTTTAAATCGAAAGTAACTACAATAATCAAATCAAGTTCGAAAGAATATTCTGAAAGTAACGTTGTTAAGTTAAGAAAGAAAGAAGCCAATCGAAAGAAAGTGCCCCCAGAGGCTTTTGAATATCTGGATACTGAATATGGATATTACTGGGCTGCCAATATTGCTAAACGATTAAAGCTAAATACCTTTAATTTATACCTAACCTTTGTGAATAATCACTTTCAAGGTTTAGTCCGCCAGTCCGAAAACCAAATACAATTAGTACTACAGGATGAACAAACAATAGCAATGGTAGTACCTCTAAATCAAGTCTTGCGTACAGACCTTCCGTCTGATATGAGAGATATTATAATAGAAAGGCTTAAAATAGCAGTATCTCAGTACCCTGGCTTTGCATGTATTTTTCCGTTCGTAGTTTAAATGTCAATACCAATAGGCTCAGTAATTTCTACTGAATTCCTAACAGATGCATCAGTAACTCTATTACTGACACCAAAATATCCAACAAGTGATGATACAACGTATTCAGATTGTAAAAATCTTTTTTCATTTACCCATCTGCAAGTGGTCAGCTCACTCAATTTTAGAATCGCAGGAGTCCAGAATCAAACCCAAAAAAAAACCATCCCCTCTGGACAGAGGTGCAAAACAGTATGAAGCAGCTAATCCTTCCCAAAAAAAATGAGCAAAATGTAGACACACGGTTGTCGGATATGATTAACCAAACCAAGAAGATAAACACGACGCTTAAAAAGGCTGCTGCTGCAAACTTTTCTACAAATCTTAACAACATGTAGTAAGTAATTAAATGTACGTTAAATGATACGGATAAAAAACTAATTATATTCTTTCTAGTGCTCTTTGAAATCAAGAGAATATTTACGGACTCTCTACTACGGCAAGAGCTTCAAAAGAAAAAGAAGGACTTTAGAGTAAAGAACAATTAGAGCTAAAGACCGTCTAACATCCAGAGTGTTAACTTCTACTCAAAAACTCGAAAGGTAGTGGATTAATAATGATCATTGGAAATCAGAGAACCGAGGTAGGAAGCACCATCAAAGGATATGACCGAAGAGGGGGTAACTGATTAAAAAAAAAACACAAACGCCATGCTACCACCATGCTTACAAGTGATCATGACCTCACAACTATGTATCTATTGTTACAATCAAATTTCTCATCCGAACTTGGGCACTTCACGCTGCTTGAACCTTAGCTACCCAGCTGTAAAACGTGGAAGAGCTTGCAACAGCACAGATGTGATGTCTGCCGCGGCAATCGGCTTATTTGGTATGACCAAGTTAATCCTCAACAAAGACCTTTCTTCCTTTTGCCAAAAACTCTGCCCTCAATAATAGCAATTCTCTTCTTTTTTTTTTTTTTTTTTTTTTTTTTTTGCCCCTGGTCACCTGAAAACATACGCTTCCGAGTAGTGGTGCATCAGGTCTACTTCACCGCCTTTGCGACTTGAATACTTCCGGTAAAGTAGAAATATATTTATCGTCATTAAAGGTATACTTCGTAGGGGACTGGTTTCAGATAGCCATGGCTTTCAGTACATAGTGAATTATTAGACCCGACGAAAGGACTTATTATATAAAATGACAACGAAACTGAATATCTTATCCAACCTCAATAGCCTTCCGGAGCTAAAGTATTATGAGATTGAAATAAATTCGTTACGGCTTTCCCTATCAAAAGAAGAAGAGGAAGAAAAGGCTTTTTTGCAGTTTAAAAATCCACATAACCACCAAAATAGAACATTTATAAATACGTCGAATAGTATATGTATAGTACGAATTAAACGTCTATAAAATCGTATGGACGCTTTTAGTTTTTAGACAATACTTAAAAACCGTCACAGTATCAAGTTGGAAAAAAAAAATCTGTCAAATATTGTTTGGGTTCATCGCTACAATCATGACCATAAACATTAAGAATACGTACGTGTATATATTAGACAAGATTGGTTCTTGTTATTAATCATTAATCAATTGTTTAGATCTAAAAGGGTAACCACAGAACCCGTAGCCAGCACTCAAGTGAGTGCTAGAACAGATATTTTTGAACGAGATGTTATCGACGAGGAAGCTGTCAAAGAAGATTCTGAAAGAATGGATGCCATGATGCGTCAATTGATGGGTGGTAATGACGATGATGACGACGAAGAAGAGGAAGTAGAAGGTAAAATTTTATTTTTTTGTTACCTGCACCGAAAAAAAGTATAAATATATAAGGCTATCATTTTAGAAGCTAACGATATGGAAGATGTAAAGCAAGAAGAGGAGGGACAAGAAGAAGAGTTTGTATTTAACTTGTTTGCTAGCCAAACTATTGCCAAAGTAAATATTGCAGATGATAAAGATACTACAGATGATTGGGCTCAAGCCGTTGCAGATCAACAAGTATACGAATTTGATGAAACAGAACCTAAATTTGTTGCTCGTGTTAAGGAAGTAGCAATCGATTTTGATACTATCATGAAACAATCAAGTACGCCATATCCTGCGTTACGTTTTCCTCGTCGTATTATTCATATTTTGTCACCTGAGGAAGAGGCTAAAAAGACTTCAGCCGAAAAGAAGGTCACCAAGAAGAGAAAGAGTAAGAAATGTCGTGATTTTGAAAAGGCCGTCAAGTCTGGAAATATTGTATTAAAGCCTAATATGAGAGACCCTAAAACGCCAGATGGATGGCCTGGATGGCCTGGTGCTCGCACTCCTGTAGCCATTATTGACTACGATGCTACAAAGAAGAGAGCCAATAGCTCTCGTGGCGGCCGTGGCGGTGCCAGAGGAAGAGGTATTATGAGAGGAAGTAGTCGTGGTGGAAGCGGAGGCATCATGAGAGGAAATAGCCGTGGTGGAAGCGGAGGTATGATGAATAGATCTTTTTAGTATATAACAAATATCCTATTGTATCCAACGAATGTGAAATATATAAAATAAAAAATAAAATAAATAAAAGCGATCAAAGTAACTTAAGAGTGTATATAATGTTTTGTATTGTAAATGTGCATCACATATTTTCTTTGCTGTTATAGATGGGACCTTCGCCCCCCTTTCTGTATATTAAAAACGTGAAAAGTATAAGGTTAAAATAGGACAGTTGTGAATAACCACGATTAAATCCTGAAAGAAGTTTTTTTTTTCGGTCTGTTTATATAAAGTATAAACATACAAGGAATAAATATGAGTAAACGATTCCTAAAATACATTTATGACAAATAATGAGGGGAAAAAAACTGTTTCTTTCCAGATAGTTTATCAGAAAGTGTCCAACATTCGCCGACTATGTAAAGACATGTAATATTCTTCTCCTTTTTTTCTTTTTAAATTCTTATAAATACAGACATATTTGTTGTTGTAATTAGATATCTAAATAACTAATTCCCCTTTCTATACTACTGGTCCATTTCCTCTCATTCTTCGCTCAGTCATCCGCAAGTCCTTCTATTATCGCTTCGGGTGACCAAATTAAAAGTATACATGCACATATGGTCCGCAAAGGTATACAGTAGCAACTACCGTAAATTAATTTTTTATATTTAGATACACGAATCAAACTTTAAGGCAGACCATTGAAGTATTGTTGACTGTTTACAGTTAGACATACTTTTACGTATGTATACTTTCATCCCTGGCACCGCTTACACCAGTTACACTCCATACACCACTTATGCTACTTATGTCACTTACATCACCAGCTCTTCCGACCTTGTTATCGCTCATGTCTACCGCAAAATGCATCTCCTTCGCCGGACGGTAAGCTCAAATTATTCGTTTCATTCTTTCATATGCTAACCTTCTACTTTTTTTATCTCTTTTATTTTCTTCATTTTGTCTTTTCATTTTGTCTTTTCATTTTGTCTTTTCATTCTGTCTTTTCATTCTGTCTGTTCCTTTTACTATTTTTTATAATCAATTGTAAGTTTTCATATTTATTTTCGAAGTAACTTTTTACTAATTTTTCCTTCCTTTTTCCAAAAGAGACGAATAATTTATGAATAAAAATGTAGTATCATAGTTAGAATTGTATACTGTACCAGAGAAGGCAAAAGGCACCAGAATTGATGGTGAACCTACTAATTAATGATGGAAGCAAGTATAATAGAAAGAAACAAAATAAGAAAAAGAAAAAAATTAAGAAGAAGAAGCTGAAAAAAGAGAGTCTAAAAGGAATGACAAAAAGAATGAAAAGAGCTCAAAAAGGAAAAACTCGATAAAGTATTACTACAAAAATAATTTTCTATATTGACCATATTAATATATAGCTCTACCGTAGAACCAAAATCTCTTTACAGGCCAGTTCAACTAAAATTGTATATATTTTTTGTTTATTTTGATACTTATATCTGACGCTTAGGTAAATATAAGAAGGACAATAACTTTTTCCACCCCTATTCTTACCGTTATTTTACAGGCTTTTTCTTTTTTTAAATGACAATAAAGCTATAAAGTGTAATCGTGGCGGTTTTTTATAAATATAATTACCAAACTGTATCCTATCCAGATAACTGAATCCCACAAGAGAATACTTATAGACTTTTGTTTGTTTCCTCATGTATGCTAAGTTTGTAACTTTTCCTAAACAGTACGATAGTCGTCACACTTTAATTTTAACTTCATTGGCTGAAAAATTATAATTTTTACACGGGAAACAAAGGAAAAAAAAGGGTATAAAAATAAAATCTGGGTACAAACTTTGAATCGATTCGTTTTTACACATCTTAATTTAAAAGGTAAACTTTTGGATCCATCCATTATAAAAAAATAAATAAAAAAATCATCCATCCATCCATCCATTATACTAATATGAGTTACTTGTTAATAGTTTACTATGGGTAAAGAGAAGACTCACGTTAACGTCGTCGTCATCGGTCACGTCGATTCCGTAAGTAGCCCTTTTATTCAAAAAATAGTTTGAACCTGAAAAAAATTATATATTAACATTTTTTTTAATAGGGTAAATCTACCACTACTGGTCATTTGATTTACAAGTGTGGTGGTATCGATAAGCGTACCATCGAAAAGTTCGAGAAGGAAGCTGCTGAACTCGGTAAGGGTTCTTTCAAGTACGCCTGGGTTCTTGATAAGCTTAAGGCTGAACGTGAGCGTGGTATCACCATCGATATTGCTCTCTGGAAGTTCGAGACCCCCAAGTATATGGTTACTGTTATTGATGCTCCCGGTCATCGTGATTTCATCAAGAACATGATTACTGGTACCTCTCAAGCTGATTGTGCTATTCTTATTATTGCCGGTGGTACTGGTGAGTTCGAAGCTGGTATTTCCAAGGATGGTCAAACTCGTGAGCACGCTCTTCTTGCTTTCACCTTGGGTGTCCGTCAATTGATTGTCGCTATTAACAAGATGGATACCACCAAGTGGTCCGAAGCTCGTTATACCGAAATTGTCAAGGAAGTCTCTTCTTTCATCAAGAAGATTGGTTTCAACCCCAAGTCTGTTCCTTTCGTTCCCATTTCCGGATGGCACGGTGATAACATGTTGGATGAATCCAAGAACATGGGTTGGTTCAAGGGATGGACCAAGGAGACCAAGGCCGGTTCCAAGACTGGTAAGACTCTTCTTGAAGCCATTGATGCTATTGAGCCCCCTGTCCGTCCTTCTGACAAGCCTCTCCGTCTCCCCCTCCAAGATGTCTACAAGATTGGTGGTATTGGTACAGTTCCCGTCGGTCGTGTCGAGACCGGTACTATCAAGGCTGGTATGGTTGTTAACTTTGCCCCTGCTGCTGTCACCACTGAAGTTAAGTCCGTTGAAATGCATCACGAAACTTTAACTGAAGGTCTTCCCGGAGATAACGTTGGTTTCAACGTCAAGAACGTTTCCGTCAAGGATATCCGTCGTGGTAACGTCTGTTCCGATTCCAAGAACGATCCCGCTAAGGAAGCCGGTTCTTTCACCGCTCAAGTTATTATCTTGAACCATCCCGGTCAAATTTCCAACGGTTACTCTCCCGTCCTCGATTGTCACACCGCTCATATTGCTTGTAAGTTCGCTGAACTTGTCGAGAAGATTGATCGTCGTTCCGGTAAGAAGGTAAAGTATCATTTTAATTTTTTTTCTCGCCGGAATTTGAAAATTTCAGGCCTGAAATTTTTTCGTCGGAATTTGAAAAACTATCTCGGGCCTGAAATTTTTAATTTTTTGAATTTCTTTAACGTACTTCTTTAAAGTACTTCTTCTAAAACTTTGTAATATGTTCTCTAATCTCTTTAAACGCAACATTGTAGATGGAAGATGCTCCTAAATTTGTTAAATCTGGAGATTCTGCTATCGTCAAGATGGTTCCTTCCAAGCCCATGTGTGTCGAAGCTTATACCGATTATCCTCCTCTTGGTCGTTTCGCTGTCCGTGATATGCGTCAAACTGTCGCTGTCGGTGTCATCAAGGCCGTTGAGAAGGTTGATAAGGCTGGTAAGGTCACCAAGGCCGCTGCCAAGGCTTCCAAGAAGTAAATTGCTTTCTAAAAGCTGTTCATAAAAAAAAAGAAGAGTTTTCTTTTTGTATAATAAAAATTTCTATTATAAAGTTTATTTGATACGGGTTGAAATAATTATGATACATTTGATCTTTTGTTCAGTAGAATTAGTTCTAAACGGCTAGAAAGATTTGATAGCGTCTACTGTAAAAATAGTTCCAACTAACTAAAGAATTGTTATGAGGAAACAAAATAATTTACCTCTGAATTGTACCAAACATAAGAATAATAATAGAAGTAAAAAAGGTATGAAAAAAAAAAAAAAAAAAAAAAAAAAAAGAGTAATATAAGCTAAGAAAGAAAAAATGAGTTGTTTTTTCTTAGTTTGTCTGCTTCTTTCCAGTTCATCTTTCCAATTTTTTTGAAGTTTAGCTGTAAAATCATCGGTTATATTTTAAAAGAAGGAAAGTATTCAGCAAAGTACTTGATTGCTTCTTCCATTGATTCTTTCTCATCAAGATTTGCACTTTCCTTTTGTGCCCAATGGCTCCTTCTTAAATGCGTTCTGACAGCTGTAGCAGTGGTGCTAGAAAATTTACAGCTGCGAATAATAGGGCGACCCTCCCTTCGTTCCGCAAGTCTTTTCACACCGACTTTCTTGATCCATCTTTCGATATTAGAATGCATTCCGTTATTCCTCTTACCAATATTAGACCAAGTGTCTTTCGAAGCCTGGCTTTCGAAAAGATGCATAGCCAACGTCATCGGACCTTGGTATTCTTCGCTACGATGATATTGTTCTACACACCACTCGCAAATATTCTTGCCAGTAGGTCTTGGTCTAATATTAATAAGATTTTGTATATCAGTAAAACGAGCGTCCAACACACTTTGATTATCGTCAACTGCAATGTATAATATTTAAAAAGGTAATTAGTGCTTATTTTTTTATTTTTTTCTTTAAAAAAAAAGGACAAGTATTAAAGTTACCTTCAACAGTAGCGTCTTCAACAGGATCCTCCTGGCTACTAATAATATCTGCAGCTTGGCTTTCTTCGTATAAAATGTCTTCTTCTATATCAGTCTTTTTCGTCAGAAGAGTCTTCTTCATTGGGTGAGTCAAACACTTTCTCAAAATCTTCTAATTCTTTGTTTGATAAAAATGGTTCGCCAGGCTGTTCTTCATTGCCACCATCATCTTCTTCCTCACCATCATCTTCTTCCCCACCAACATCTTCTTCGTCACCATCATCTTCTTCATCCGTGTCTTGTTCGATAAGTCGGTTTACGACGGGTCTCCTCGGGACGTTTATCAAGTCTTCGTTAAGTACGTTAACGCCGTCTCTAACTTCGATACAATCGGGAAGCTGTTCATTTACGCGCAAAAGTTTTTCCCTGGTAAGTCTTTGAATAAGATTTCTTCTTATCTGTTTGTAAATTCGGTTGAGCCTCAACAGTTCTTTTCGTTCATCAGCAGGCCAACGCAGTTTCGATTTAAATCCGAGTCTTTTATTTGTTGATTCGATAAAATCGGTTCTTTGTGTCTTCAAAGCCATAACATCTTCATCTTCGTCTACTCCAGCTCGAATTTCGACGGTAGCCAAGTAATATCTTCTGATATCGTTTATGAGGAACGTGTTTGGTGTTAGCAAAGGATCCAATGTTTCAACGTTAGTGATTTCTCCCGTTTGAACTAAGCGAGCAGTATCAAGTTGCGAAAACTGTCCTGTGTATGATTTCTTCATTGTCATCGAATGAGGCGTGTGTCCCATAAGTATTGCGCCCGTCATTGCAGATAAATTATCGTTGATAGTGCGAGCAAAATTACGGCGGAAAGAATACAGTGTTCCGTGGACTAAAAAAAAAATTTAATAAACGTATAAGCTATTTAAAGAGGAAATAAGAGACTTACTGTTCAATCCCGCGGACTGAATCCTTCTCGAAGCTAAGTGCGTTGCTGAATCCGTAGTCAGTGGAACGTTTCCTTCATGATCCTCATCACTATAATGCGGAACATATTAATACGGCCGTGTTTTATATACTGTTAAAATACCTACATGCTTGAGTGAATAAGAACTGGACGGTCTTTAGCATCGGCACGAAAACTTACCAGAGCTTGTGTAAAGTTGTACCAAGCATTAGAGTTTTCATAATCGGCAATGTTTCTTCTGAACACCAAAGCACAGATATAAAAAACAATATCTATTTCAGGATCTTATTCGGAATTTTCCACCATAGAGGAGGACGTACTTCTTGTAAAGATTCTTTGAGCTTCTATAAAGAGCTTTCCTCTTATCCCGAGATAAGGAATACGAATAGAGACAACCAGTTTCGAACCTCGTTCGTCTCTAAATAATCGGCAAAAGACTCGGCAGCTGTGGATCCTTTTCGTAGCAAATATCAATGCCCTTCATTGAGTCAATTCGTTTTGTAAACCTAGAAATGTTATCATCATTGTTTTCTTCATAGAACAACAATCATATTGCCTGTTGTCTAGTTATTGCGGAATTCTTGCTTCACGTTCTATTTATACGCTTAGAAAAAAAAATGCGGCGTACTACTTTTCATGTACCTTTATAAAGAGCCCAAAAAAAAATAGTATATAATAATCGGTTTTCTAGGATCATTGGGACCACGTCGGTGTGTACATAGTATCTTGGATCAGATACCGCGTAATTTTATACAAAAAAAAAAGCGATATAGTATATTTTAAATTGTTATATCATGGACTGTTAACTTATTATACGAAATTTGAGCACTTGGAACCTTTTGAATCTGCTTCGAAGTGATATTTTGCTCTATACCATGATGCAACTTTTATATTATTAGAATCCAGCAACTCCTTTCCACTAGTGCTGTTAGAAAGTATATTATCCTTATCGAGTGAGTGATTATGAGTTAACTCGTTGGGTCGAGCTGTCAAATAGGTAAACATATTCCCCTTCTTTGTTCCTAATCTAATGTAGAAACGACATTGGTATCTACAACTATCCCTCCACTTTTTGCGATCTTCTGTTAAAATACGAAAATTTCGGTAATCGCCACCTTTTTTGCATTTTAGATGAACTAATGTTACTTTCGAACGTGCAATCACTAATTCAAACATGTTTTTTAAGGTATAATCTTTAAGAATAGTTATCACAACTTCTTTTGTAGCATTTTCAGGAAGAGATGGTAAAGACATGGAGCTTTTAAACTTTTTATTTTGAACAAAACTTTCTCGGACAATGAGGGTGCACGTAGTTTTTTATTTCTTCGAACCACACGGTACCCAATAAAATTGGACCAGTGGTGGACAGTGTGTCTCCAACTCCGTTTAAGACAGAAAGGGTATTTCATAATTTTCAGTGCTTAAAATAAAATACTTTTAAAATACCCAACGTATTTTGGAGACACGGAGTCCACTATTGAAACGCAGTTTAGTCAATAAAAACGACAAAAAATATGATCCGAGTTGTCTTATTTTTAATGTTTCTTTTAAGACATATCATATGAAGCATGAATAGATAGGTTACAATATAATGATCAGTACCACAATGCAAGCATTACATAAAAAAAAGTATGATATGATGCACAAAAAAAAAACCCCCCCCCCGCATGTACAAAATTTTTTTTTGATATATACACGAACAACCTAAATCTGGCTTTTACCAATAGCCAAACACTTGGTAGACACTTGGTATGGAATTCGCTTTACGATATTTTGGTTTAAACACTGTGGTATGTTGTGTTAATAAAACATAGTTAACAACAAAGTATATTACTTAAAAAACTTTAATTTAATCAAACTCATTTTAACACTTATAATTGGTGTCTTGAAACAAAGGAGTTTGCCGATAGTGTCTTAGTATCTGATGAAAAGTTTAGTTGGTTTTTGAATGATTATGCTACTCCTCGTGGCCGAAAAACAGAAAAAAAAAAAGTCGAAAAAAACATGAATTAGGCAAATAATGTATCCTCTCTTACATCAAAGCACTAGTTAGTCTTTATAATGTGCAATAGACTCTTGGTATTAATAGACACCCTCACCCAAGAGGTAAGTTTGCCAAAGCCTTCTTAGACACGCATGCTAAGAAGGTGACTCAAAAAAAAAAGCGAAATGATTACGAAGATAGTGAAAAAAACACTTTGAACGATGGTTATATAGGAAAGGAAATGAAAGATATCAACCGATGTTTTTGAAAAAAGAAACTGTAGTGTCTACCCGAGATAGATTGATATTTATCATGCATTTGGTCTGATTAATCAAGGTTCAGAATACATGGTAATTATGGCTCCCCTAAAGTGCTAAGGAAGGAAAGGGGACATTATGAGAGCTATCACATACAACGCTCAGTCAAGCAAGGTGGTGGTAGTGTCATAGTTTGGTAGTGTTTGTGGTCTGAGGGCTATGGTCCACTTATTTTTTTTTTGAAGGAAATATGGACCAAGAGTCGTATATTGATGCCATGTCCAAAAACTTCCTCTCTTTCCTAACGCAATTGCCCGATATTGAAGGGGATGGTTATCTCTACCAAGATACGCATGAACTAATCCTGATGGAGAACTGGCCTGCCCAAAGCCCAAATCTCAACCCCATCGGGCACGCATGGAGCGAGCTGTCTCGTAAATTAAAAGCCAAGAAGTCTTCCATTTATAATCATGAAACTTTGATAAATGAATGTAAGACATATTGGGACCAAATGAGTGTTGAGTATGTTCAAAGATTGTATAAAACTATACCGGATAGATGTAGGACAGTTATAGTCGCCAAAGGCGATGTCACTAAATGTTAAAAAAAATTCTACTTTTTGTATTCTTTTAATAAACAACTTAAACCTTTTTGTCTAAACTTGTGAAGGCATCAGAAAATATCAATGGAGAAAATTAATCAGAAAAACCCCTTTATCTTTTTTCTTTTTTTCTTTTTTTTTCTTTTTCTTTGCAAGGAATCTCTTTATTTTGTAATGAGAAAAAAAAAACTACAGTGAAATATTGAATACAATAATTTAAACGTGAACAAAGTTCCTACCTGGAGATAGAAAGGTTGCAAGAGAACTAGGAATATAGTTTCCGATTCTGACTCAGAGAGCGAAAATGATAGCAAGAAATGCAAGGGATTATATAGCGGAGAGGAGCTTATGGAAGCTTTTCAAACTGAATGCAAGAACACCTTTTTAAATCTATAAATAATTGCATAGACGCTAAAAGTAATTTAGAGGAACTAAAAAATAACTGCTTAAACAAGAAAAGATTGGATAGGGGACGATAACAGATGCAGAGCAAAGGATAGGTGCTCGTGCTACAAAAATAGAGATATTTCTGAAAAGGAAAAGAGCTGAAAAGACTCCCTTACAGCGCTAGTTTGATCTTGTCGATAGTGATTTTGACAAAATTGCTACTGGTTACAAAAAGGATGTGAAGGATAAGGGAAAAGAAACCGAAAGTTCCTCTCTGAGTATTGCTCAGCAAGATCCTTTTGGTGCTTCTTCTTCCAAGACTATAGTTCCAGTTAAAGCAATTGGCCAAATAGAAATATCTTTAGATAACGCTTTAGAAGATGCAGTGAACAATAACTAAAAAAGACGGAGCAGGCGGAGCAGTCGATGAAGAAGACGAAGGTATTAGAAATTTTAGTGCATCTTTTTTAAGTTTACTGAGAAGTGATTTACCAAAAGACATAAAATAAGCGTTCATATAAACTCTGGAAGAAAAACGGACTTCAGCTACAGATTATATTATTGATTTAGCAAGCAAGTATATCAGATGATAACGTTACTGAAGAGCTCCACTTTCGTAAAAGATGGTAGTGAAACCATAATTCGACAAAGAAATGGCCCAATGATACAAGAAATTCTTCCAGTAAGTTATCAACTGGAAGAAAATAGCAATGATTTTTTACCTCCTTTTTTGGATCATAGTTGTATGATATCTAAAGTAGAAGGAGGGGAATTTTGTCGTCTTTTCACTAAATCGCACCTTCAATTAATCCATTCGACTTACTTCGGCCCACAAGGGATAGGAGAAGGCTCAATGAAAAGTCACCCTTTCCAAGCATCATTCGTTAAAATTATGCCTAGAAATTTAGACGATGTAACTATTACTGATCCATATGTCATGAAAATGGCGTTATCTACATACATGACAAATTTCGAAAATATGTGGTCGGACGGAAAAAGAACCACAAAAGTATTGAATCGTTTAATAGATGTACTATTAAAAATTCATCTGGCTCCTCAGCGCGAAACAAAGTACAAGATATATCTTGCTAAAGAAAAAAAGGCAGAAGCAGAATAAAAGAAGGAAATGAATATAAGAAAAGACCAAACAACGCCCTCGAATCATATCAGTATCATCAATAAATCATATAATGGTAAAAGGCGCTTGTTTAAAAATAAAAATAAAAAAATATAAGAAGTATTTAAAAAAGTCAGAATGCGACATAGAAAACAAGCAAAAATGGGCGAATAAAGCAACACAGTGCAATATTAGAATAGAAGCGTATTCTAATGTATTAAAGCGTGAGGTAAATATTTTAAATATATTACTGTATATTATCATTAATATTTATACGTTTAAATTATATTTTAGAGAGCTGCCGCTACTAATTTTCCTTCCACTAATAATGATCCTAATGATGACACTTCAAATTTAGAATTAGAAGTTCTTGAGGTTCTAAATCCTAAAATATCTGAAAGAGCTATTGAAAAAGAGGATGAATTGGCAACTGAATTGGATACGGATACAACAAGAAGACGCTTAACTATACTACGATCTACTATACGCCAAGCTATTATTAAGTGTCATGGAAAAAAAATTACAGCTATGGAACTTAATGATATCTCACGCCTTACATCCACACGAAAAGAAATCCAAGTATGTTTGTTTACTGGCAAACTTCTTAATGCCGTATATTCCCTAGAAATTGAACTGGAGTAAAAACTGTACGAATAACAGGTTCTCTTGTCGGGTGTGAAAGCACTAATAAAAGCCAAAAAAAGAAGTATACTGATAACAAAAAAACCGAAATAGAAGACATGAGGTAGAAGACTGAAGAGTTGCGAAACCAGTTACGAAAGCTATACATTGAATCAAAGGATAACAAGGCAGTAAGTCTATTCCGATAATGTTTGTCGGTGCTAGGGGATACGGAATAGGATCAACTATCAAAGGTTATGCAAGACAAGGGGGGCTATGGAAGCCAAAAAAGCATAGTCTTTATAGTTCTGTTTGTATAACAAATGAGCATAATTCCTCTCAGACTTGTATTTTTTATTTCAAAAATTATTTCATCCTATTAACACTACAACTACCAATTCTGGAACGAAAAAAAAACCGTAAATAGTGCGTTTGTTTGTTACAATGAAGAATGCGTCACAGTAAAAGCCGGAAAAGCAACACATGGTCGTGATGCGTTGTCCTCCCTCGCAATAGGTTTATCAGGACTTGCCATGCTTCTTTTCGGGGTTACTTTCCCTGTTTTTTCTTCTAAAGCCAGTCAATTCAATACTGAGCAATTCAACAAAGCTGTAGCCTTCCCTAAAAGAAGCGCTACACAGCCTACCGCTGATGGCGAGTAATACTATACGGAGGTAATGCATACATACAAAAAAATAATAATTATAATCTCTTTGAATTAATTCTTTTCGTTTATAAATATTATAATGTATTATTAATGTAAGTAAAAAGAGAAAAGAAAAAATTAAATCTCAATTTGTGATTCGTAGTTAATATACTTCCCGGTACCCAATCCAAGATACCTCAGAAAACCGTTTACCAGATGAACTATAAAAAGAAGATTAACTGTCGATTACAAGATGATAAACTCTAAGGTAATACCACATTTTAACAAAAACCTCTAAGCACTACAGGTTATTAATACATGTAGTAATTTTTTTTTGTATGAGCCAAAACGCCCCACTCTCTTGTTAAACCATTTACTTTTAATTGTATTACGTTTATTTTTCTATGATACGATAGCAAACTACAGAAATTATATCTATAATGTTATTTGGAATAATCACAGAAAAATGCTTATTATTGGATAATCCCAGCCCTAAAAAATTCCCACCTTTACTTCGTAACTTCAAACAGTAAAAAAAAAAACTTGACCCTGGATAGGTTTTTGGAAAACCAAAGAAAGAAAAACAAGCGTTCTTTAAAAATATAAAGTCACACTAAAAAAAAAAAGGTTAAAGCATTGTCTACCTCAAGGAGCCCTGTTTCTGTCAAGGGTTAATTTTCTTGCTTTCTTTCGCTTTTAAATTAATAAAAAAAAATGCTCTCGGTTTCCGTTTTTAGAAATGCCGCTGTTATGTCAGTTAGACGCACAGCTGTCTTAAGCACTGTTGCCCGTCGTGCTTATACTACTGGTAAAGAAGAGACTCCCAAGGAAACTAAAGAAGAAGCCAAGGTTGAAGTTGAATTATCTGAAGATGTTAAAAAGATATTGGCTGAAAAGGATAAGAAAATTTCTGAACTTCAGGTACAAATATATATAAATATATACAAAGAGAGAGAGAGAGAGAAAGAGGGCGTATGTATTAATGTACTTAACTTAGGACGCATATCTTCGTTGTCTTGCTGATCAAGAGAATGTTCGTGAACGTAGTCGTAAAGAAATTGCCAGTACCAAAGAATTTGCTATTCAAAAGTTTGCCAAGGATCTTTTAGATACAGTTGATATTTTAAATATGGCCTTAACAGCAGTTCCCGATGAATTGCGTGAAAAGAGTTCATCATCTGAACTTGTCAAGGACGCTGAAAAGGTATTTGATCAATTAACAAACTTGTATACTGGTGTCTCTATGACCGAGACGGAACTTGTGAGAGCTTTAAAGCGTCATGGTGTTGAACGTGATAACCCAGAGGGTGATGCTTTTGATCCTAACAAGCATCAAGCTCTTTTCCAAGCACCCATGCCTGGTAAGGAAGCTGGTACTATTTTTGCTGTTCAAAAGATGGGTTATACCTTGAAGGGTCGTGTCCTTCGTCCTGCTCAAGTCGGTGTTGTTGCTGATTCCCAATAATTTCCTTCTCCTCTCGTCATCCCCCTCCCTTTGTAATATCATCCCCCTCCTCCTCCTTCAAGATACAAAATATATTTTCCTTTTTTCTCAATCATAATAAAATAAATAAATAAAAACTTGTATTATAGTATAGAAAATTCTTCTCTTATTATTACTTTTGTTACATGTAAATAGCTAAAGTAAACGTTCCTTCATTACGAATCACTACTTGACTAGAAAAAGTAAACTAAATATAACATTCCCTTTATTTTGATTGGATACTTACTTGTTTTCGTATTCAACATTAATTGTTGGGCATTCTACTTTATCTCGTGTATTTTCCAAATTACGTGCTGTATTGGCTATAGAAGTGATGAAGGCTGAAGACTCGGGTTTAGCAATACCACGAACTAAGAGAGTAAATAAAATTGATGTAAGAATATAGGCGGTTTTATTTCCTCTTTTTTTTTCTCTTATGTTACCTCCCAAACAAAGTCCTTTTTCGTCAGCTACTAAAACACCCTTCACACCTTCTTTATTTGCTCTATATATGTTTAGTTATTTTTTTAAGAAAAAGTCATGCATTTTCCGAGTTTTATTTTAGTTACAAGTTATCGAGTGTAGATATTAATTCAGATTCCATGTTGTAATGTAAAGCAGAAGAAGGGAATGAAAAAAAGGCGTACGAAGAAAAAAATAATTGGCTTTTTTTTTTTAATATGGACGTCATCATACAATGTTAAATATGATTTTCCTTTTTATACACGTATTGTCTTTGTAGTTCTGGCAGTTTACGTATATTTATGCTACTATTTTTATAAGCATATTTTGACGACGCAATCGGTAAACCTCCTCTCAATTGCTTAATCCGAGTTATAAAAATTACTCGTAGAAACTCTGATAACAAAATACATAATATATTACGAAGTAAATATCTCACATTTACTACCAGTAACGTATTAATTCAAGCTCAAAATCATTTCTGTAAAGTCGAGGTAGTACAGGGTGACCGATCCAGAGCAACGTCTGAACTTTTCTAATTTGATAAAAATACATATATTATATCTGACAGTTAGCTTTTGTTCTCAACAGCAGAAAGGGGGAATTTACAAGATCTATAAAAAATAAAGGCGTATACCCAAGTGATCGCTACTCATTTTTTTATCTACACCTGGGAATATAATTAGATAATCCAATACCAGACGAAAAAAACGCTTCAAACGACTAACGTCTTTGATGGCAGGTGCGGAGAGGACTGAACTTATGCCAGTTTTCTTTTTTTGTACCCAGCCAGATATATCATAGTTATTGTTGCCACTGTTAAACGGGATTTATATCATTTTTTTTTGGGAGAAAAGCATTAATTCGCGTCTCAAAACGTTATCTGAAGTGGCGGGTAATAATTTGATGGATAGGTCCAAAAAAAAAAAAAAAAAAAAAAAAAAGTGTGCGTGTTATTGACGTGTCTCAAAATAAAAAAAGAAATTTTTGTCTTTTATTTTCTTTTATACATATAATATATAGCTTCTAACCATGGTAAGTTATGTGTGGCCGCCAGAGTATAGTAAATATGCAGGTAACTTCTTTTCTTTAATATGAAGCCGTACAAGAAGAAGAAGAAAAAGTAGTTAACCTTTTTTTTTTTTTTTTTTATTTGACAAGATTATGAGGAATCTGAGCTGTATAAAGCACTGGAACAAGAATCAAATAATTCCAAAGCACCAGAAAGTTATCGTATAGTTCTATCAAAAGTAGTTGCAGACATTAAGCAATTATCTGAACAATCTGAACTGGATCGGATCGAAATGGAAAAAATATCAACAAAGAATAGCCAATATTGTGAATACGTCAAGGCAGCCGAAAAAAATTACGAATACCTTGCTGAATTATACAAGAATGAACATAAATTGAATTTGGATCAACAGGAAAGAATCCTTGAACTTGAGATCAAGTTGAAGCAATTGGAAGATACACAATTATTGAGAGAACAACGAGTGAAACAACAAGTAGAACAAATGCAATTAGTTCATTCAGATAAATTAGCAAGACAGAGAGAAGAGTTTACAAAGTCTGCAAATAAGCAAGCTTTGGGTAGAAAGAATATTGAAGATCAGCTCATTATTAAAGATAATGAGCTGATGGAAATTAAAAAGAAGGTGCAAGATATGGAAGCAAGATTAATTCAGCTAGAAAATCAAAGGATTGAAAAGACAAAGGAAACTGAACACTTTAAAGGTGAAAACTCACAATTGAAGTTACTTTTAGCCTATTTACAACCACAACAACAGCAACAGCAACAACCTTCTGCTGCACAACAGCAACAACAACAACATGCTCAACAATTTTAAATAAAAATAAAAAAAGGAGTGATTTATTATATTAGTTACAATTTGTGTATATATATAAAAAAAAAGAAGAGTATATAAAGTTATTTATGTTGATGCTTTTCTTAAAAATGAAGTAGCACGAACCATAATATTTTGCCTTTTCTTTTGAATAACATTACCAGTAGGCTGTAATCTTTGAATAGCTCTTTTTTCGCCATGTTGAGCAGCTTTTTCATACCATTTCATAGCTTCAGGATCATTTTTTAAGGTACCTATACCCATTTCAGTAAAGTAACCTATTGCATATTCAGCTCTTGGTAGACCAGATTGAGCAGCACACATAGCCCATGCATAAGCTTGTTCATCGGAAGGAGGTAATAATTCAGGAATGCCTACTAAATACCAAGCTGTCAGAGCAAAACAAGATTCAGGATGATTTTGTTCGGCAGCGATACTATAATATTGAATGGATAAACTAGGATCCGATGTACAATCAAGTTTTCCAAATTCATAACATTCGCCGAGACGATGCGCAGAAGGAGCATAACCTAAAACAGCAGCCTCATGATACAAATTGACGGAATACTTTAAATCAATAAATACAATAGATTCAAGTCCTCTTTCATGTAAAATGGCTAGTTCATGTAACGCATGAGGATATTGAGATGTGGCAGCTTCTGCTGATCTTTTTAACCATTTATGACCATCTCTTATATTTCTTGATAGACTTAATTCCCCTTTCATTTCAGCAAGACCTAAACGATACATGGCTCCGGGATGATTTAAAGTGGCTGCCTTTCTATTTTTTAATTTTTAACTATTGTACGTGTTACAATATACAAATATTTTATATATGTACCTATAATATTGTACTGCTTTAGATTTATCTCGTCTCGTGCCTAGGCCATCTTCATAACATTTAGCAGTTCTAATGAATTATTATATAAATAAATAAGCTATGTACAAGTATGAATTGCATTATCTTGCTATATATAAAAACTCCTTACCTATAAGCTGCATCAGCATGATGATGTTTTGCTGATTGTACAAAAAGAGGGAATGCTTTGTCAAAATCAGCTTTACCTGTTTTATTTAATAGACCGGCTGCATACATATTAGCTAAATAGTATTGCGATTCACTATGACCACGCATAGCTACTTGCTTTAAAGATTTTTCGGCTTCTAAAATATATGCTTGTTGCTGTTTTAAATCTTGTTGGTTGATTGAATCAGTTGTACCCTTTTGAGATATTCTTTTAGCTGCTTCTACTAGAAATATAGCAAAATCACATTGAATTTCCATATTGTTTGTCTTTTTAGCATTTTCTCTATACATATTAATAGTTTTCGAGTAAGATAGTAAAGATGCATTTTGGCCAGGTTTAAGGTGAGAGTGATCTAATAATTGATCACTTGCTGTAGATTGTAAACTATTTTGTGATGAAGAAAATGAATGGTTACGTGCTGAATGAAATGGTAATGGTGTAGAAGGTGGTGATATGTGTGATATAGATAAACGATTTGAAGTACGTTTTTCGAGCTTATGTTTAATATCATTATTCCATTGTTGAGGATAATCCATCGTCGACCTCTTTATATCGATGGATTGTGTTGAAGTAGGTCTTTTTAACATTTATTTAAAAAGAAGAAAAGAAAAAAAAAAAAAAAAAAAAAAAAAAAAAAAAAAAAACTCCAGATAAATATTAAGAAAAAAAAAGCGCATAAGAGAGAATACTCACATGTCTTACTAAATTTGGAGAGGGGTAACATTAGACTGGACGCCAAGGGTTGCCCTCATAATCATAAAGTACTTAGGGATCATTAAATGCTCCTTTTAACTATTATACTAACAACTCCTTTATTATTATTATTATTATTACTATTATTATTATTATTGTTATTATTGTTATTATTGTTATTATTATTATTATTATTATTATTATTATTAAAAACTATTTTATTTTTTTCAATCCCGGTTATAAAACCGTTCACTATTTTGTATCAGAAAACTGTATTTATAGTTTACGTGTAACAACAATAAGAGTAAGGAAAAAGAGCGGAATATATGACGCTCTCTATAGATGCACTTTATACTTTGATCGAAATTGTTGCGGTAGTTAGCAGTTATTGATATATCGCCACACTTGTATAAAATTGTGCCATTTGTAATATATAAATACGGTTACCGGGGGGGGGAATAATGCAATCATCGGCACACTATTTTTTATTTGGTTTTAAACACAATCCTATTATGATGTGTAAATATAAAAGCGGTAGAGCATAAGTATATATACATATAAGGTATACCTTATAACTTAGTTAGTAAAGTAAGTAGTAATACTTTTCATTGCAAGATCTGTTTTCGTATATTCATAGAACTCTTTTGTAATGAATATCGTCGATCTCTTAGTTTCTTTAGTGCCACAAAATTGTATTGTTCAGGCAACGGTTTATTTTACTGTATTTTCACAGGTTATTAAGAAAGAGTAAGTGAATATTTGAGAAAGTTTAAATAAAATTATTGAGGATATTTTTGGAAATCCTTTTTTGTATAAGTAGCATATAAAAAGAGACATATTGTTGCGCTTCTTATTTTAAAAAGTTAAATGTACAGCAGTGTATTTCTTTCTTCATTGTGACTTTTAACTCCGTTTATCTTAAGACTGTGATTACGACTCTTTAGTTTCTGAGGGTTTTTGTCGGTTGGATAAAAAGTCGTGTTTTTAAGATGTGATGCATATTGAGCGTTGGTATTTTTCTTCTATAAAAGAGAGATTGGTACATAAATCTTTTACTGAAATATAAATAAAATTTAATTGAGATAAATCCTAATACAAATAGAGTTTCTTTTATAAGTATATTAAAAATATAAGAATCATTGTTATTTAGAATATTTAGAAGAAATAAAGTATACATCATTTATACAAGTGCGATGTTATCATATAACAAGCTACATAAAACTATATACACCAATAATGTTATCTATGTATTAATTAGATTTCTTTCTTATTATAAACAACTATATAAATTAAAAACAATTGTGTGCAAACAAGCTTTTACGTATTACAGCTTACTTATCGAAATAACACAATGATACAAGTAATTTCAAATACACGTATAGACAGTTGTTACAACAGATTCGAGAGCATACTATAAAAGGCTCTGCTATCACCAACTTTTTTTCCCAATAGGTTTGCTGAATATGTTACGCTTTCTTCAAGAGAAAGCTCTATCTTTTCTGAAAGTGCTGAATCTGTTTCAAGAGCGATGTCTCAAAAAATGAAGAAAAAAATTGAAAGAGCTACAATTACTCGGGGGAAGATTGGTAGAGGTGATGCTGAGGAAAAAGCTATTATTTTCGCTACGCCATCCTTAAAGACTAGCTCTTTAGATCTGTTTAATGCTGCTGCAATATATATATTTAATAATTTTGCTAATATAACTCTATATTATGACCGTGATTTAAAATTCAACAAGCTTAAATTTCGTAACTATATTAAAAAACAGCAAACACTCTCAGAAATATCCAAACGTCTAATAACTGGCAGTAGAAAGTATGATCCTACCAGACATATGGTGATTGAAGATAGTAACAAGAAGTGGAAGCAGCTTTCCCCTGGAGATGAACCAGAAGAATCAAACAAACCTGTTGTACTTGCTTTTGGCGCTGCCATGTTTGGTAACTTGAAAGGAAACGTACCTGCTCCTACCAAAGTCGTTAAAGACTCTCTCATTAAATTTTCTCGCGAAAGAAACAAAAAAGTACCAACTTATGTTGTAATGGTTGATGAATATCTGACTTCACAAATATGCCCTAGGTGCCAAACCAGAACAACCTTGAACGAAAAAAAAACAGCTCTACCGAGATTAAAGGGAATTTGACTTTTTGAGAGATTTAAAAAAATATACTTCGTTTCTGAATGCGAGATATAGACTCTAATGCGATATTTAATGATTTCAAGAAAAATACAAGCATAAGGTGGAGCTAAAAAAAAGGGGGGGGGGCCAGCGGAAAATAGGAAAGTATGATTAATTTGTATGCCACCACCTTATCACGTAGCAACCTAAAATAATAAGGAATATAGTGCGTATCTATCGTAGTCAACGGTTGGAGTATCTAATGGTGGTTTCCAAAATATAAAAGGGGTATGGCTGACAGCGTATCTCCTGTAGAGTATAGGGGAAATAAACGTGAGTAAATGATTCCTAAAATACATTTTATGATAAATAATGACGGGAAAAAAGTTGTTTCTTTCCAGAAAGTGTCCGACATTCACCGACTACGTAAAGA
Source organism: Thamnidium elegans (assembly GCA_025201345.1). NCBI lineage: Eukaryota > Fungi > Mucoromycota > Mucoromycetes > Mucorales > Mucoraceae > Thamnidium > Thamnidium elegans. The sequence goes on along the minus strand of JAIXMG010000001.1, from coordinate 1,077,883 downwards.
CCTATAATATTCCTCTTTTTAAATCCTTATAAATACAGATGAATAATTTATGAATAAAAGTATAATATGGCGTGGTATTAAATATAAAAAAGATCAGTTTCTTTATCTTATGTAATCTCTGTGTACATCTGTTTTTACATTTACTTCCATTTTACCCACTTAAACCCGAAAATAACCTTATCAAGAGATAATTTCTTAATTATGCATAACGAATATGTTTATTTACCACCAAATCAGCTGTTAAATTCTAGCTTTTAATAAATAAAACGAAGATCGGCTTCTGCTTTATGCATATTACTGTTTTTCTTTTATATTAGGACGAAGATTGGATTAGAACTCATCACATTATCGGATAGGTATAAAAAAAAAAAGTTGATGATCAGCCTTAAATGATGTATAAGCTTTAATAAATACAGGAGATGCATATATATATATATATATAAAGTTATTTGTTTATAAATATACATGTTATCTCTTTTAGCAGTTCAATTACTATCAATAAAATGTAAATAAATATTTTTACTTGAAAGGAACTTGCCATTGTAAACGTTTAAAATAACCTTATTCTCTATAATTATAAGAATAATTATACACTCTTTCTCTTTCATTAATTTCTCTCGAACAGATCAGATTGTTTCAGATTAAAAAGCTAACTACTAACTAATTATTTAAGAAAAAAATTATTCTTCATGGAAGGTCTTAGTTACCTATGTGTATAGTCAAGCGCATTCAAGTGCTTCTTGAGACTTATTCGTATTTACACCACGACTAAAGAAGTAAATGATGTCTTTCTTAAAGCCAGGCTTCAATTTAGCATTAAAATGGAATCATATTTCACTACGCACATTCTGTATCTCGAGTAATAAGTTAATCCGGAATATTTATGAGAGGAATAAAGTTACCATTAGATAAGTGCTATCCTATTTCTATTATTATGAGAGAGAGCTGATTTATTCTTATGTTCTGTAGAAATAATCCTATCATCCTCTATTTTTTTTTTATCCAGACGCCTATACTTAGAACATAAATATGAAAACTTACAATTGATTATAAAAGATACCAAAAGGGACAGACAGAACGAAGAGTCAGAATGAAGGAAATAAAAAAAAGTAGAAGGTTAGCGTATGAAAGAATGAAACGAATAATTCGAGATTACCGTCTGGTAAAGGAGATGCGTTTTGCGGTAGACACGAGCGATAACAAGGTCGGAACAGTTGGAGATGTAAGTGGCATAAGGGGTATAAGTGGTGAAAGTATACATGCGTAGAAGTATGTCTAACTGTAAGCTGCCAATGGTCTGCATTAAAGTTTGATTTGTGTATCTAAATAGATATAAAAAAATTAATAAAGTATTTTAATTTATAGCAGTTGTTACTGTATACCTTTGCAGACCATACTAGAAGGACTTGCGGATGACTGAGCAGTATGCCCGAAAGATGTACGACTGTAAAAAAAAAAGCCATAATAGTTATACATCAGATATTAAAACTTAACACTCATTAGTTGTATATTCCAGAAACTATATTTAAAATTAAAAAAGCTATTTGGTTAAAGTTATATTATCAAATCCCTTAATTTTATATCATATGAATAATTGCTTTTGTTTGTAAAAAGTGACAATTACTATTTGATCGGAGTAGTATGTATATATATTTCCTTTTCTTTGTTTATTCTTTCGTTTAAATCCTCTTAGTCGAAGAACTTAAACTCTGATTGTCAGAAATCCAAGCTTTTTAGACTAACAGCTGCATGATCCCTAATGATATACAATGCCATTTATTTACACTTTACACGTTTTTATTAAAAGTTAAACAGCGAATTTAACGCGTCATGAAAGTATTATTACCTGTATACCTTTCGTAAGAAAAGCTATTCAGGTTCACAATGAAAAAATATAGCGGAAGAAAGAAATAAACAATAACCAGTAGACTTTTTTTTTTTTTTGTGTAGGGATATTTTAGCGTTTGTTACACATGGACGGAAAAACTAGATGGATAAAAGGGGAGAAAACCTGGATAAAAGGCTTGTTTTTTTTAGGGGAAAGAGCATAATATTTGTTCGTGTTTCATTATATATTTTTTTTTTCTTTTTTTTAAATAAGAGTTAACTTTTTTTTTTATTATTGTCCACCATGGAGACGAATGAACAAAAAGTAATTGAAACGATAAAGAAAGAGTCTTCAGCACCTACCTATACTTTTGGCCAAGACGAATCGCCGGAACAAAAACGGACGCATGCCGAAACCATGATACCCAAAGATTTTGTACCTGATCTTCGAAGTCTCGGTCGACATCAGGATGGGTTTGCAACCGAACTTGGATCAAGTGATGCAGATAAAATTAAACAAGCTATTGAAGCAGCAAAAAGTAAACCTATCTTGGACCAAACCAGTAATAAGACAAAATATAAACAGCCTGTAGTGCACACTATCGCTGGGTATCGTGTCAGCCATCCTTTACCTGATGATTCTCGTATTGGTTGGACATCATTTTCAAAAGCTGTCAATCCTGGTGGATCACTTGGGGTACTGGCAACAGAACCAAATGTTGAGTTACCAACGGATGATTTGTTTCAAGAATTGGTGTACAATCAAAGTTGGAAAGATTATGGTGTCATTTTCTTGATTGGGATTGGTTTTTGGTCTATTGTTCAATTGGGTTTTAGTGGTATCAGTGTATTTATAATTTGTTTATTGTTCATAGGTAAATATATAATATATATCAGCTTAATTATATGTGCTGATTAAAAAAAAAAAAATACGTTTTTTTTTTTAGGTTCCTATTTCGAACTTGGTTTAAAAAGATTAAAAACACGCACCACGGATGATATCAAACAAGAGTTTGCTAAAGTGACTTTATCCAAATTTGAAAATGTAGAATGGTTAAATAGTTTTATTCAAAGATTTTGGTTAATTTTTGAACCGTTATTAAGTGCTTATGTGATTGAAAATATTGATACTTACTTGGTCGATTATTTACCGGGTTTCTTGGATTCTGTTAGACTCACTACATTTACTTTGGGTTCTAAACCCTTTCGAGTGGATTATGTAAAATCTTTTACTGATACAAAATCTGATACTGTGGTAAAATAGTTTTTTTTTTTTTTTTTTTTTTTTTTATAGTAGTTGATTTTTTTTTTAATATAGTGTATGGATTGGGCTGTTTCATTTACTCCTGATGATTGTCGTGGAATGACAGATGCACAAGTAAAAGCACAAGTGAGCCCTAAAGTGGTGCTTAATATTCGTTTAGGAAAAGGATTTGTAGGTACAGCATTTCCAGTACTTGTAGAAGATATGAGTTTCCAAGGACGTTTACGTATCAAGATTCAGTTTATGAGTAAGATGCCTCATATTAAAATTGTCAAGGCTTGTTTTATGGAAAAACCAGTATTTGATTACGTATTAAAGCCATTGGGCGGGGAGACATTTGGATTCGATGTGAATAATATACCTGGTCTTCAAGGATTTGTAAGAGATCAAGCGCATGCTATCTTGGGCCCTATGTTGTATTATCCAAACGAATTTTCGTATGATGTAGAGAAATTTTTTTCAGGCGAGTTGGATATTAATCGTGCTAATGGTGTGTTGGCTATTACTGTACATTCATGTTCTAAAATTCGAGCGTCTGATACTACATTGAATCCATTTATTCGGTTCTATTTGGATAAGGCACAAGAATTGGAAAAGACGGCTGTATGTGAGGACACCAGAACACCTCATTGGAATGAAACAAGATTCTTGTTATTGAATAATTTAGATTCTATTTTAACTATGGAACTTCGAACGACTAATAATACCAAAAAGGCCGGTAAACGATTAGCAAGAGCCCATTTTGACTTGAAGGAAATGAAAGAAGAAGAAGACCTGAAACTCGATAATTTGTAAGTTTTTTTTTATATATATCAAGTATATACACTTATACGTTTCGATCTTTTAATATAGGGAATTACCAATGCAACGACATGGCAAATTTATTACCAACTTAAAAGCGGATATGCGTTACTTTCCTGTTTCTAAACCAATTGAAAACCCTGATGGGACTTATCTTGAACCTGCGCCATCTAGTAAGTTCTATTTTCTATCTTAAAAAAAATCACAGTTATTTATTCTTGTTTTAAGACTCTGGCGTGCTTCGTGTTACGATACACGAATGTAAAAATTTGGGATCCAATAAGATGAATCCATTTGCGTCTATTAAAATCAATGGTATTGACAGGTTCGAAACGCCCACATTTAAACGTACGCCAAATCCTAAGTTTGAAAGGTCATATGAGATTTTGGTATTGGATAGAACCGAAATATATATTCGTGTTAGTATCACGGATCGTATTAACTTTGCTGGTGATGCTTCGTTGGGTGCCTGGAATGGTTATTTAGTTGATATCATGCGCGATCAAGAAGAAAATGATTATTGGTGGACTTTAAAGAAGAAGGGACAAGATACGAATGCTAAATTAAAGTTTAGTGTACAATGGAAACCTGTTGTAATGGATGGGTTATCTCAAATGGGTGGCGTTGGTATTTACAGTAAGTTTTTTTTTTTCCGTTTATATTTTTTTTTAAAAAAAAAAGTCTAATTATGTTATTACAGCTGCACCTGTTGGTGTGATTCGATTCTCTATTTGGTCTGCTAATGATTTAATGTCAAGATCTGTAGGTAGTAATAATCAAGATCCTTATGTTCGTATTAAATCCGGTAAACAAATCCGTGCCAGAACTGAAATGATTGAGAATACAGAAAACCCAGAATGGGGTGAGTTCCATTATGTACCTGTGCACTCAATGCATGAAGATCTTGTATTGGAAGTAATGGACTATAGTTCCAGTTCAAAAGATAAAGCTCTAGGATCTACGTTGCTTCATATGAAGGATATTGTTATAGAGCGAAAACAAAATAATTCGATATGGTTTGACGCAGCAGTCAAAAAGTATGATAAAACAGCACCTCTGTTTAGTGGAAATTCTGAAAAGGGAACTCTTGTTTATTCAGCAGAGTTTTATCCTACCATGACTTTACCGGATAAACCAGAAGGTGATGAAGAAGAATTTGAATATAACCCTACACCTGTAGTAGACTTACATCAGCTACCTATTCGTTATACACCTGATGATTTGATTGATCTTGCTTCTTATTCAAGTGGTGTCTTGACAGTAAAAATTCATGAAATTAAAGCTTCGCAAGTTTATGAGTGTTATTGTCAACTTATGGTGGACGCTTTAAAGTCGCAATACAAGACGGAAACATTGAAGGGTCGAGTTTTAGCGTTTAATGAAACTTCTGATGCGTTTATCAAGGATGCTGGATTCTCTCGTGTAGCTATTGAAGTGAAACCTGTCAATAAGACAGAGAAAGATGATGATAGGTTAGCATACTGGTATGAAAGTAGTGAACGCATTATTCGAAGCATTCAAAAACGAGCAAGGCAAAAGCGATTGGAACGTGGTGAACCATTGAATGGTAGTTCCATGTTGGTGCATGATGATGATGATGAAGGTGAATGGTATGATATGATTAACCCTGTAGGTGGTCCTGCAAAGATTCGATTAAGTTTTGGGTATGCTCCTTTATTAAATTATAAAGTCAATCCAGATGAAAGCTTAGAAAGTAGGTTATTATTATTTATTTTTTCTCTTACACTAAAACAAACAATATATAATTTAGATCAAGGTATTTTAACAGTGACATTATTAAATGCTAAACATTTAAAAGCAGTGGACAAGACGGGTACAAGTGATCCATTTGTCAAGTTTACTGTTAACGGAGAAGTTGTATACAAGAGTGCAGTGATAAAGAAGAATTTGAATCCAGTTTGGAGAGATGAAAAATTTGAAGTACCCATTGTAAGTCAACTTAAAAATAGTAAATAATACATATTAAAATCTTTATAGATTTCTCGTGTGACGGCTAGTTTTAGAATTGAAGTTTTTGACTGGAATCAAATATTGGGTGATGAACCTTTAGGTAAGTGTAGTATATTATGGTATTTATATATACTATACGTATAAAACATGTTATATATTTCTTATAGGCTCGGGAGGTATGACGATCCGGGGAGATATGGTAGAAAGTTTCACGACTCGTGAGTGTGACATACCCCTGGACGGAGCAGAAGCCATCATGGGTTCATGTGTTCGAGTACGACTTAAATGGGAACCTCAATTATTGATGCGTCGAAAGACACAGACTTCATTCTTGAGCGTAACTCGTAGTATGACTAGTAAGATGGGTACTACTGCTTTCGATTGGAGTCAGCCTCCTAAAAATACCTTATCCGCTGTTGAAACTGAACCAAAATTGAAAAGCCGGTCCATTCAGTCAAAGTTATCCAGTATAATCGATTCTAATACTAGTACCAAATCTTTATCTACCTCTCCATCTACTAGTCAATCTTGTCGAGGTTTATTAACTGTTTATGTTGTAGAAGCAAGAGATTTGAAAGGTGATATAGATCGATTACATCCACAAGTATCGGTTTATCTGGGAAGGCACCATGTATTAAAAACAAAAAAAGCAAAAAAGACTGCAAATCCTTATTGGTATGTTACCATGGTTTCAAAATCGACGTGTTTTTTTAATCTTTTCTTTGTTCCTTTAGGAACGAGAGTTTTTCGCAAGAACTTTCGAATGAAGAGATTCGTTTCGAATTAAAGTTGAAAGATGCACATACATTTCATTCTTACGATGTTGGCATGTTATCCTACTCACTTTGGGATTTTATTCGACCACCTATTGTGACATCTTTGGACAAGTGGATACCTCTTGAACCATCTGGAAGCGGTGAAGTTCATTTAAAGATTTCGTATGATATCAAGGATAAATAGAAAAAAAACAGATGCGGTTTTTTAAAATATATAAATAAGAGAGTCATTCTTAATAAGCTTATAAAAATTGTTTCGCTTTTTTCTTTTTTTTCTTTTTTTTAACTGTTTTTTTTTCTTTGTTCTCTTTTTATATATATATACATAGCCTTTATACCCCCCAGTACTCTCCACCGATAACCAAAACGATAACAACAGCAAAAAGAAGGCTTACTTTAATATGAGTAAGTATTCTTTCGATTTGATTTTTTTTTTCTCTCTTTTTCTTTTTCACTCACATCATATCAACTTGTAGCTCCTGCTCGTAGAACTAGAAAACTAGGATCAAAGAAGAGTAAATTAAACAGAAACATAGCAGAATCATCAGAAGAAGAAAGTTCTGATACTGGCTCTGTTACAAGATGTATCTGTGGTGAAGCACGTAAGTACTTTTACCCGGGATAAAGAAAAAAACAAGAAGGGGGATGGAGGGGAGATCAAAAAAAAAATATAGGCATTTTCACACACACACACACACACACACTATATTTTCATACAAGTGCATTAACCATGCATTATTATTTATACACAGATAATTCTGGATTAATGGTACAGTGTGATAAATGTGAAGTATGGCAACACTGTGAATGTATAGGATTAATACAAGAGAAATTACCAGACCATTACTACTGTGACCAATGTCAACCAGAAAATCATCAATTAATAAAAACACCTAATGGAAGGTAAACAAAAGAAAAATACGGTATGCTTTTTTTTTTTACTCAATTGGTTTAAATAGATCTAAACGTTTATATACTCCTTGGTTATCAAATAATAATAACACTAGTACCGTTAACGGGTCAAACTCCGATCATGTAATTATAGCACCTATCAAGAGACGTAAAACGACACAAACTGAATCATCTACAAGTGATGAAATAATACGTAAAGCGGAATCGTCGCCTGTAGAAAAATCATCGCCTACAGAAAAATTAGTTGAAGAAATGGAATCATTATTTGTGATAGAGGAACGTTTAACAAGGTCACGACGTACAACCTCAACTACGACAACAACAACATCATCAACAACAACAACATCAACAACATCAACATCAACCGCAACAACAACCGCAACAACAATAAAGCCAGCAGCAGCAGCTGATGAAGAAGAGGTGGTGCAACCACCAAAAAAGAAAAAACGCGCTGTTTCTTCTTCTCCTTCACCAAATACGAATAATGAAAAGAAACCCAAATTAAATCATAATAAATCGGCACCTGTACCACAAGTAGTTTATATGGAAGAGTTTGGATCACCTGTATCTACAAATAATTTACCAAGTCCTTATTGGAACTATACAGACGGTAAACCTACCAGAGAGAGTTCCCCACCTGCTAGAGTCAAATATCCAAATTCAAAAATGACGTTTCATGAAATGAATAGAAGAGCTAAACAAATATTGGATTGTGTTTCTAAGATTCAAGTAGACGAACTAAAGAAACCTATCGATCCACAACAAGATTTTGGATTAAGTAGACAACGTTCTTTATCTACCTCTTCTTCTTCTTCCCTAAGTAGTGCTTCTACTGTTCCTTTATTGGATGATTACACTACTTGTGTATCAAGTCCTTCGACTCCTATACCTTTTATACCAAAGCACGATGAATCTTCATTTGAGATACTAGACCGTGTTAATAGAGAATTATCCAAGTTTCAAAGAAAGTTTGGCATTGTATATCAACCGCAGCATTATTTGAGAGGATCTCCCATTCATTCTAGTAATAACAATAATAATAAAAAATAAAAATAAAATGTCTTTTTGAGATCGAATCACTTTTTGTGCTTTTTTTTAAAAATCGTTTGTTGTACAGACTGAAATGAAGATGAGGGTATATACGCTTGGCGAGATAACATTGAAACACCTTTTTTGTGTGAACATGATTTTAGTCTTAGGACAAAATTATTTTGGACGAACTACGTAAAGTAAAAATGACACGTAGGAATAACATTTACCTTAAGCATAATTCTTTGTCAATGCACCTATCCCAAAACGTCTCAGGATGCTTAGCCCAACCTTGACAATCCTGAACAGAAACTGATTGACAAGCTGCAGGAAGGCGAGATGTCAGAGTATCTGCTTTATCAAGTGGGTTCCTCTTAATATTGCTCTTTATTTTTGACCAGCACTCTTCAATAGGATCCAAAAAAGGAGAGTAAGGGGGGCATGAACAAAGGTTTATATCCTCTCTTATTGATAGCATCAACAACAAATGCAGAATGATGAATTCTGCAATTATCCATTATAACGAGGCTCCTCTGATTTCTTGTATATTCCTATCATTCTTTTTTTATCTTTCTTGTTTCTTTTACATTTTGCCCTTTTTATTTTTCCTTTTCCTTCTCTTTTCCCCCTCTTGTCTCATGGGAGGGTTTTTATTCACATTACAACTTCGAAACTGGCTAAGGTAATACGGTATACTTGAGTGCTATCGACTCACTCGCCAAAAATAAAATAATGAAAACCTTATTTAATCGCATAATGAGACCCAGCTCAGTGTGAATTGAATTAAAAGTCGGTTTTTTTTTTTATATGGATACGGATACGGATACGATACGTCTTTTTTATTCTTTTTGAATTTCAGGAATAATGTCTGACTATTTTAATATTGAAAATGGTAAGCAAATATACTATAGACTTGTAAATACTTTCTCAAATTTATTTACAAGTCGTACCAATTAAGACTACAATCCTGTATATATGAACTGATTGATTCCCAGTAGTGGAAGCTATAAAAAATAAACCTATTTGTACTATGTTATGTTTTATCGCGATTAAACAGACGCCCTGCCCCCTTTTTTTTAATCGCTTAAAATTGCCCACCGCTTTTTATCGAAAAAGTAACATTTTCCTGATTTTTGAAGTACTAAAACTAGTTACCAGAAGATATCGATTCACATAAGCATACCTATTATATCGATACCCGACAAAAATTTGTGTTCGACAAGAAAATAATTATGCAAGATCGGTACCAGATTTTCGAGTGCAACTAAATGTGTATACGGGGTAATAGAGTAAGATCAATGTTGTAACCGAGTGGCGTATAATATTAAAAAAATAACTAATAATTATCGGACTAATGGAAAAGTGTGTGTTTTATATACATATTATGGGTCGAATAAGCGCTTATCATTGCTGTGAGACCTAGACAGTACTAGCAAGGCATTAATGAATGAGTAATTTGAAGAGATAAATACTGTCTTCAGAAGATCAGTTATAACAGCAGCGATGCTTGTTGTATTTCTTAAATAAAATAAAACAAGAGAGGCTTGTCGCTTATAAATATTATGACAGTTATTTATGTAAACCAGTCATCTGGCTTATGTGATAAGTTTAACAATGTTTTGACATAACATTTGATCCAGTTTATCCAAAGGTAGTTTAGAAAGTGCCAATAATTTATGAGATACAAACAATGTTTCAATAATTTATAAAAAGCTAGCAAAAAACGGTCTGCTTGGGGGAACAACTTGGGCCAATCAAATACGCCAAAATGTAATCCGACTATTATTTATTCAACGTATATGTATTGATGGTATTGTTTTTTTTAAGAACTATTAAATCTTTTCTAATGTCTTCTTCTAATTATTCCTCAAAAATAATTACATTTCCTAGATCTTCATCAGAATATTGATCCACTACTTGAAATAAGAATTCTTTATGCGTTTTTAATAAAGGGTGTCCAGACAAGTAACACCATTTGTCTTTAGGTATGTATTGACCAAGTAATCAGTCTATTGATATAACTCTGCATTATGGAGCTAACCACATTGATGCCATATACACTGACCAGAGTAAAAATATAAACGCTGATAGCAACCAAAATAGCCACCTCCGTGCAACGACGTACGAATAATGAATATCCTTTTGATAGTTCAATTCAAATACAGTCGTTTTTTTAAATGCATCAATAATAACCAGAGCCTTGACCCTCCCTTCGGTTGTTCCTAGACCTTCGAATTCAATCTTGCATGAAACGAGTTGGAACGACGTTTATGATCTGTTAAAATAAGCTGTAACAACACGTTGTAGACATGTGCTTATGTAAAAATGATTAAATAGATCAAATGAGCAGATAGGCTTCCTATTTTATCAATCTACTAACTATTTATTCTATCTTATATATAACTATTATTACTCTGCTTTTTTTTTGGCGTTTTTGTTGCCTTTTATATCAGTACAAACGAATATAATCCTTATTAAAGCAACCGCTGTGCTTAAAAGCACTTGTTACAAACGCTCAAATGTAGACCTAGTTCAGCCTGATCCAGCAAGATCTACCTTTGAGGATTTATTTTATGGCGTTTGGGGAGATAGTGATAATGAGAAGCCCAACGCCTATGTTGATTTAAACAGAGGACTCTCCATCCGAATGTAATACTGTAACGTTAAAACCACTTTTTTTTTCTTTTTTCTTTTTTTGTACTTAATAAAGGTACGCGAAAAGTAACACGCCGTACTTTTTTTTTCTGAACATGTAAATAGAATGTGTACCAATAATTCCCCCCCCCCTTTTTTTCAATAGAATAAAAATGAAACAAAAGAGAAAGAGGTAGAAGATAATGAAAGTGAAGTAGAAAACTCTTGTATGATTGAGGAAGAGAAAAGTTTATTAAATAAAATTTTGTATGAATAAAATGATGAAGGTGCCAATATATCTGAACAAACCTTGTTTTTTAATACTTTACCCCCTCATATACTAAAAAAAAAATGGTTACAATTTTAGCATTGGCTTCAAGAAGTTCCAAGTAAAGGCATACCAGGAAGCAAGTTCTTCTGTTTACTTATTAACGCTAACATTCATGAAACATTGTAAGTAGGCTTTATTTATATCGACATCTTCTGGGTTATCTACTATTTCAGTATAAATTTTGACGTTTTCTTCTACATATTTTTTACAATAGAAAAAGCAACAAGATTCCTCTTGACAGATTAGATTCATGTTGTAAAAAGCAAAAAGCAAAAAGTTAAATAATGAAATGAGAAGCTTCTATCTTATCATAGACAATGTCACCAATACATTTATCGAGCGAGGTAAACCTTATGGCGGAGAATAAGAACAAAGACTATAAATGCGTATATCTTCCTACATACTCTCTATAATTGAATCCAATTGAACATTCTGCACTATAGTAGAACATAATCAGGTCATGGAGTTTGAAACGCTCGCACATAGAGTAACTGAAGCATGTAATGGTATCTTTTACCTCACCTTGTCAATATTACTCAGCACTCTAAAAATAATTTCGAAACAAAGTCCATATTTAAATAAAATGTTCCAAAAAGTATTTAAATTGGGTTTACAATGCGTTTCAGTTTAAGTTCGAAGGATGTTCCAAATTAAGCTTCAAAACATGCTCGATTTGAGGGTGGATGCACTATATGTTCAAAGATAACAATATTTTATTGCTAGAAGATGTATACACAAGTAAATCAATACATATATCCTATCACACTGCACCAACTTTTATTTCTTAAAGATTATAGTTATCTTTTTATTATTATTGTTATTATTATTGCACCATTTCAATTGAATTATTAGAAGGCAAGAGATAATAATTTACTAAAAATAATGGGGAGGGGGAATAAAATAAAATTACTGGTATCGCTTTCTATGATGCACCCACATATTCTCCGTATCATCTTTAGTTTCTATTTTTGAAATTACGATATTTCCTATGTCTTCATCTGAATTTTGATCTACAATTTGAAAGAAAGAACCGTCATAGGCTTGAACCAAATCTCGCCCAGATATATAGCCCCATTGATCTCTTGTAATATATTGGTTGCGTAGCCATTCTACAGACATAACTCTACTTTCAGGTGTTACCCACATTGTAAACATACACAGCGCCCAAGATACCAAGATAAACATAGCGGTTAGCCAAAACGGCCATTTCCATAAAATGACATATACATAACTTTTATAAGGCTCGAAACGTGATTTAAAACTTAGTGATCTCATTGTACCGTTGACCTGCATTTCTATCACATATTATGCGACCGATAACTGTAGCCAAAATAGCAGCGTGCTCTTGAAATATTTTTATATTTTCTCCAGGGATACTTTGGCCCAAAGTATAATAAGTTGTTATATTGCCACCGGCCATCCATGACTGTAAAGTATTTATAGAGGAAGAAGGTAGTAAATAAACCTTCCATAAAGGACTTAAGACCATAGTTTGTATCTTGGTACGGCGTAATTTCCGACGTTATATGTGTCTCGCATAAGGTATTATTGCATGCTGTACTGGCAGTAGCGTATCCTACGAATATATCGCAGTTTAACCATTGTCTAGCATCCAAAGCTTCATTGCGATCGGTAAATACCACTGTCATGAGAGAAAGCCGAGCAGAAGGAAAAGTTGGATTTAATGTCTATTTGATTGGAGTCATAATCAGATAGCCAGTTTATCCATAATTATGATAGGGTTTATCAACCGTTTCCAATGAAGATTTAAAATTACAATCTTTTGGATAACTTCTTCTGGTTTCTTTGCTGTCTTCTGAATATTTCATATCGTTAGAAATGAAACGTTTACAGTATTTCTTTACAAAGAAAAAAGAAATAAATAATGAATGTTACCTTCTTTTATTTATGACTTTCTACATCCCTATTATATTACGTGAAATGAAGTGATAAGCCCACTATTGCCTACAACTAAATAGTACATGTCGTGCAGAAGAGATGTACAAAGCCACGTAGATAAAACAAAGAAATAATTCCGATAGTAGTTTCAAGGTCACTGGATAATTTTCCTAAAAAAAAATAACTACATTATCTACTAGTTTATTAGTTGAACAAGCTCTCAAACTCGGGTATGTTTGCTTTCTCTTTTGCTGCGGTAGCAATTAGTCTTTTATGTAAATGTTTTGAAACATTTTTCTACGTATCGCACCGAGTGTTACCGAACATAAATAAGATTTAAACAAGTACCTCATCAAACGGGCTTTATTTATTATTTTTCAAGATACTGGTTTTTTTCTACAGCATTTACAGAGAGATAATGTTACTCAAGACCTTTCATAATGCCGCAGCAGATTTTTTTACTACAGAGGGATTCAAACTCCCTTTTTTCCGGTGTATATAAAAAGGAACTTTGACATAAGTCTGGTACCTTACTATTTTTTTTCTCGTTATTTGACTATGACTGAACCAAAAGAGAAGAAGATATTTCATAAAAACAATGAAGAGCTTAGGAGATTAAAGTTGCTTAAAAAGGAACAGAAAAAAATGAATAACAAACCTAAAGTTCCTGGGATTGTGCCTAAAGTTTTTGAACGCGTGTTTGAAAATGTACCTGATCAAGTTCAATTGACAACAACTGTTGGTGGTATTCGAATCATGACCTTTAACGTAAGTGAATATCGACAAAAAAAAAAATTTTTTTTTTTGATATTTGTATTAACATAACATGTTAGATCTTGGCTCAGTCTCTTATTAAACGTGAATTGTTTCCCGATTCTGGTGACATTTTAAAATGGGTAGGTAATACATTTTAAATACACATACACATATATGGTTCTAAAAAAATATTTGTGCTATAGAAACCTAGAAGAAAGATGATTGTAGAGGAAATCCAAATGTATAACCCAGATATCGTCGCTATACAAGGTAAACCGAATTGAAGTTAAAGTCTTGCTGAGTGACTAAAGATGTATACTAGAATTGGATAACTTTGAGTGCTATTATGAAAAGGTGTTTGAAGATATAGGGTATACGGTCAAATACTATTATCATCCTGCTAAGCGTCATGGTATGTTGTTTATACAGAGTAAAAAAAAAACACGCTAACTGATGACGATATTAGGTTGTGGTATCGCTTTTAAGAAAGAAAAGCTTGATATAGTAGATTATGCTACTGTTGATTATAATACGGACCAGGCCTGTTTACCATCTTATATGACCGGGAATATTGCTCAATTGGCTGCGTTACAATTGAAGAATAATCCAGATGTTGGATTTATTGTTGGAAACACACATTTGTACTGGAAACCTTGCGCTAACTATGAAAGATTTAGACAAATTACCATTTATGAAAAGAGATTCTTAGAGTTCAAATCTCGTATGAATAGTGGACACGAACATAGATGGATTTCGTTACTTTTGGGTGGTATGTTTATGTTCTATCGATTTACATAAGATGTAACTAACTGTGTTTTTAGATTTTAATTCAGAGCCTATTGATGCCGGGTACTCGATTTTGACAAAGAAATCATTAGAACAAGCCGAGATTGATGACCTGAATGAATCGCGCTCATATATCAATAAGGATGATGAATCTCAAGGGTCTACTATTGCTGCTGAAGATGACGGAGGAGCAGGCGATATAGTAGTTAATATTGATGAACTTGCTACGGTAGATCAATTACTCTCCAATCATAAAGATACGCGTCTTTGGATGAGTATATACAGTAACTTTGGAAAGGTCAACAAAGATGAAAGTCAAAAGGGGTCTTTTGGAGAACCTAAATATACCAACTATCCATCTCAATTCCAAGGTACTTTGGATTATATGTTTTTAGAACGTGATGAACAATCAGTTTCCATTAAACGTATCTTGATGTTGCCAAGTGTTGAAATCTTGAAACCTTCTTTACCAAATAAGAATTTTGGTTCTGATCATTTATGTTTGGTTGCTGATTTAGATTTTTAAAAAATGAATAAAAAAAAAATTTGTACTCTTTAACCTTTTATACATTTTTTCTTATTATGCAAATTCAGTTACTTATACCTAGTGAAAATCAAAAAAGGGTTCCCATTAATGTTTTAAAAGAAGAAACAGTAGCTTCGTTTCGTAGTAAAGTAGCAGGCGAAGTTAGACTGTCTGAAACTAATTTTTTGTTGATCGCCTTTGGGAAGATTGTAACTTGGAGTTTTTTTTTTTGGGAAAATGTTTATGTATATTGAATGTATATTTTTTGTTAGATGATGGATACAAAAGCGAATGAAGAGGCTGCCACGTTATTCTCTACGTACCGTATTCGACATCAAACGTGCGTGTTCGTTCACATTAGCGTGCAGAATAAAACGCCATGTCAAACTGAAAATCGTATTATACGCCCCGCCACCGCCGCAAAACAAACTGCCCGAATACGGAATAGTAATAATAGCTCAATTTCTATTCCTTTTGGAGGCTATAAGTGTAATCATTGTCAAAATAATACAAGCGTAATAAAGTGTTTTGAGTGTGGATGTGCTAAGTGTCATTTTAAAACAGGTGATCCCTTAGTAAAGTATATCTATTTAGCATTATTAAAATTTAATTTTAAAAGAAGTATATTAGATTTGTGATCAGTGCGATAATTATTGGCATTTACGATGTGCCAATTTACGGAAAATCCCAGCTGGGGAATACTGGTAAGAAAAAGACACGTATATATATATATATATATATATGTATATAAAAGAGGGAAGAAAGAAAGTTGATATTCATACATATTAACATAGGTACTGTCCTGATTGTATTAATCTCGATGACAAATTAATTGTTGGAAAAAATGAATGTGTCAATGAAGAAAGATACCGAAAAAAGATCATTGTGATTCGAGATATAGATTGTATATTAGGTAAAAAAAAAAAGTTATTATTGCCGGGAGACTAGTATTTTTTTCTTGTTTTTTTACTAAGTAGCTTATTCCTGTTAGTTCCTCCTCAACACTCAGGGAAAATACCTGGTATTTATTGTGGTCAAAGCTGGGCGTGTAGAGCACTATCGCATGATTGGGGTATTCATAGAGCGTCAAGAGCGTTACTTGCAGGATCATCTTATACAGGTGCTGTTTCGCTTGTTCTATCTCGTGGATTAAAAGAAGATAGAGATGAAGGATATCAATTTGTATATTCAGGTTCTGGTGGTCAATTAAGATCGAAAAGCTATGTTGATTCAGCACGAATGACAGAAGATCAAACGTTGACAAAAATGAATAAAGCGTTAGCAATCACTTGCTATGCCCCATTTAACCCCGAAATAGGAAGTAAATCGTTGCAGTGGAGAAAAAGTAGACCCATTCGAGTCTGTCGTGCTGCTAAACGGTTAGACAGTCATCCAGAGTTTGCACCCTTACAGGGAATACGATACGATGGATTATATAAAGTTGTCAGATATTGGCCACATAAAGGTAAACATAAGAGATTACATACACGTATACGACATTGTACTTATTTACTATACAAAAAAAAAAAAAAAAAAAAAAAAAAAAAAAAAAAAAAAAAAAAAAAAAAAAAAAAAGATACCAAAACAGGATTTATTATATGGAAGTTTTTATTCCGTAGAGATGATCAAGAATCGCCACCCTGGATGGCACAATGTAAACAGCTCATAACAAAACGAGGACTTCGCATGATCCATAGTGAAGAAAATGAGATACAAAAACTAGTAAGATATACCATTCCATGCCATATTCAACGACTGATCAAAAGAGATACAAAAAATAAGAGATTGTGGGACGAAAGTAAAAAAATAGAATTTTGGTCCGAGTATGAATTCCTTCATTACTTGTTTGATACAGCTGTGACATGCTCAAGTAATGTATGTTCAAAACCCATAAAGGTAAATTAATCGAATGATTCTATGCGCTTTTTTTTTTAGAGTGATACAGGCAATATGTAAATATAGATTTTCTAATTGATTACATAAAACATTATTTAGGATCCTGTTACTACGCCTTGTGGCCACATTTGTTGTGTAAAATGTTTGGCTCAAAGTAAAGCAGAACATTGCTTTACTTGTCGAAGTCCATTACCAGAAGACCCATTGCAAGTAAATCACAAATTGGTTCGTATTTTACAGTCATTAAATTGGGCTTACGGTATAAAACATATTGAACCATTGCCCAGTAATCTTTCAAAAGATGAACTGTTTATGAAAGAAGAACAAGATATAGAGTTTGAAATTAAGCAAGAATTTGAATTTCCTACAATTTCCGATGCTCTAACTGCACCTGATATAAATCTAAGGCTCACTCCAAAAAAAGTAAGAGTGGTTATTGAATATTTGGGTAACGAGTCAGCAGGACAAAAGAAGAAACATAAAAGTTATTAAAAAAAAAGCCAATTTTTTTTTGGATTTAATTATTATTATTATTATTATTATTATAAAGTAAGCATATAGTATTAGAAAAAAAAATGTTGAGAGGAGAAGGGCGAGGTAGAGAGGGAAATAAAGTGAATGGAGATATTATAAGTTGATAATTTGAGAAGGGATTAAAATAATTGTATTTTTTTGGTAATGTCGTACATAAAGTTTAAACTTTTTCTTGTGTAGTACCAGTCTTGTTCTTCATTGGTCCTAACCAACCAAATAAACAACCGAACAAAGAAGGAGTGGGAGGTTTATTGTTAGGTACTGCACGGGCTGGTGCGGCGACCTTGGGGGGAGAGACCCTGATATTTCATTTTAGTAACTTATAATTATGTTTGGTTATTTTCTATCTCTTACTTTTTCTTTTCTTCCTTTTCAGCCAACATGGCAATTAAAGCACCACCAATACTACCGCCATCAGTAGCCAATTCCAATCTGATACGAGCACCTACTTCAGGGCCAAACCAGGAAACAAGAGATTCAAGAATACGCTCATGCATATTAGGATACTTCTCATAAGTAGATCCATTGACACCGAGAATAATTGGACCAGTTCCGTTTAATAAGTCAGCTTGTTGCTCAATTAATGAGGCCATAGAAGCACCTGCTAATCTTGCAGCACGATTAGAAATAATCTGACATAATTCAGTGAACACTTGTAAATCTTGTAATTCAACTGTATAACCATCTTCAAAAGTAAAAATCTCTTTGAGGTGTTCGAAACGTGTTTCAGTGGGGTTATCAAGATGACTATTTTAAATTAGGTTTCACAATTCATTATGTAAAAAAAAAAAAAAAAAAAAAAATAGTTATTTTTGGGTGAGGATAACTTACCCTTCAATATCACTGGTGACAGATGTGCCAAACTCCATAGCAATACCAAATTCAGCAGGACGATGACCATTGAACAAGTGACCTTCCTTAATTAATTCAATAGCAGATAATCTGACCAATTCGCCGATACAGGCACCGGACATCATCTTTTCAAAGAGTTGGAAATCAGGTTGAGAATGGTTAGCATCCAATTCACGATCGAATTTATTCAAGGGTAAATAAGCGTCACTTCCAAAAATATCAATTTCGGTATTGACTAACATGGTAGTTCCTTCAGCATATTTATGGTGTTGGTCCTTTAATTTAACCATACGAGAAACAAGTTCAGGATAAGCAGCGTTAACACCAGTACCGTAAATAAATCCAACACGGGCATCGGGGTTAGTGTAAGCATGAGCAACTAAAGTACCAACTGTATCATTTAATAAAGCAGTGACTTTAACATTGACATTCTAAAATAAGGGGATAATTTTAATTTTCATTTCTAAAAAAAATCTCTCTCTTTCTCTCTTTACCTTGCGTTGGAATGCTTCAAGAAATAAAGCAGAAAGATCATATCCTTCAACACCTTCGATGGTAAAGCCTTTACCCATACGAAGAATTTTACCTCCAGAAACACTAGTTTGACTAAAATAATTATATAATAAATTAAGTACCTCATGACACCCTAAAAAAAATCACGCTATCTACTTACTCAACGGGGAAACTCCAACATACACCAAGAGATAAAGGACCTTCAGCATGCTTTGTATCATAACCAATTTTTTCGATTAATTCAGCAATAGCATCAACAATCCAATCAAAGAAAGTAGTAGCACCACTAGTACGTAAAGGATCATTGGGAGCAATGTGACGACGAATTTCAGTTACTTTGACATTACAGTCACCTAATAATTCTACAGCAGAAACACGTAAAGTACTACCACCTAAATCTAAGGCAAGGTAAGTACCCTTTTCTTTACCTGTAGGTAAAGTAGTGACATAAGAAGGGATCATGGTGGCAAGACCTGCTGCAGAAGCGGTATCCAAACCACTTTCGTATTCCGCTTTAAAACCATCAACAATTGCTTTAAAGGTATCGTGATTCAAGTCGAATGCTTGACGAATAGTTTGTAATGGATCAGTCATTTTTTTGGGGTTGTAAAAAAAGTAATTTTATAAGGAATGAAAAATTGTTTTTGAGATGTTGTAATATATATACTCTATTTTTTTTTAATATATATAATTAAGAAAAAAAGTAAAAAAGAAGAGATAAAATAATCAAGATTTCATAAATTGTGGGGTCCCTTTTTATATTATTCAGTAAATGACTAGGTGGTACGGGATGTACAAGTAAATCGCACGCTTTTTCCCTGAGACCCTGAACTTGCTTATATATCCAATCGTACCTCCAAATAGGTGTATGTGAAAAAAGTGTAAAAATAAGAAACATGTGCACTATAAACTAGTCACGCTTACGATAGATTACACAATTATTATTTTTACTATATAGATGGTTTTTTATTTATTTATTTTAGTTATGAGTCGCCGAAAAAATAAGTTTATATGGAAGGGAAAGAAAAATGTGGTTGCGTATTATAAAAAAAAAAAAAATAGAGAAAAAAGAGATAAGGAATTGCGTGTGAAAACTATATATTATGTAAAAAATAGAGTGGATGAAATCGCTTGGAATAGAATAGAAAGAATGATAAAATATTAAAAAGAAAAGGGGGAGAAAGAGTACTTATTCTTCATAAGGACCATTCAAAGGAGTTTGAGATCTAGAGCTGACAACAACCTTTCTAAGTTGCTTAACACCACCTTGAAGAGATAAGTTCTCGGGACCAATCAAAGATTGGTGGACATGTTCAATAGACTTGAAGTACTTGACAGTCTGTAATATGTAAAATCAGGTTAGAAAAAAAAAAAATAATTTATGGCCTGGTATGTTTTTTTTTTTTTTTTTTTTGCGTTGTCTTACCTTGACGTGTAATTCAAGGGTCGCGTCTTCATCACACACGATCAAACCCTTAGGATGCATTTGAATGGCCGAAACGGTCCACATGTGGTTTACACCACCTTCAATACAGTTGGCTAAAGCAATAGCCTAAAAAAAGTTTTTTTTTCTGTGTAAGTCATGGTCATACAAGAACAATCTTACATAATAAACTCAAATTTACCTTGTGTGCACCAGTAATAATAACAAGAACTTCACGAGCATCCATAACAGTGCTATTGAGAAGAAGAGAAAAATTACGTCAGTTCGTTGTACTAACTAACTCTCTCTCTCTTTTACAAAAAAAAAAAAACAAATAGTACTTACGCAACACCAACAGTTAAAGCAAGCTTGGGAACCTTGGAAACATCACCGTCAAAGAAACGAGCGTTAGCAATAATGGTTTCATAAGCTAAAGTCTTGACACGGGTACGAGATGTAAGAGAAGAGCCAGGTTCGTTGAAAGCAATGTGACCATCGGGGCCAATACCACCCAAAAAGAGCTCGATACCACCGACACGAGCGATTTCAGCCTCAAACTTCTTACACTCTTCATCTAAATCGGGAGCATTACCATCAAGGATATGAACGTTTTCAGGCTTGATATTAACATGCATAAAGAGGTTCTTCCACATGAAGGAATGATAGGATTCAGGATGATCACGAGGTAATCCAACATATTCATCCATGTTGAATGTAACTACATTTTCAAAATTAATCTCACCTGCCTTATACATCTCTACCAAGACCTTGTAAACACTGACAGGGGATGAACCAGTAGGAAGACCGATAACAAAAGGGTTTTCGGTAGTAGGGTTGAATTGTCTAATACGTTCCTTGACGTAGTTGGCTTAAAAAAAGAAAAAAAAAAGTGACCCGTTTAGTTTTTTTTCTTTTTCCCGAACCCTTTTTAAATATATATATATATAAAAACGTGTGTACTTACCAACATAGTTGGTGACTTCATCATAATCGTCGCGAATAACCAATCTCATTTTTCTGTTTGTATGTGTGGGTAAAAAAAGTATATATTTTATGAAGAAGAAGAAAAGAAAAAAAACAACTTGCAATGAAAAAAGACAGCTTAATTTATATAAAATTTTCATTACCCGAGTGAAAAAAAAAAGAGCGACAGGGTCTTTAGAATAACCAATCATACTTTGAAGAAGGCGTTTCTGGGGCAACACGGGGAAGCGGTTCTTCATTTAAAGTAGCCTTAAAATTTGTTCAGGGTTCTCTCTTTTATAAACAATAAATTTCTAGTCCTTCTATTTTATATTTGAAACAGTTTAAATTATATACAGATATATAAAAGGGCTGAAATAAAAGCAAATAGATGGGGTTTTTTTTATAAAAAAAAAGACGCGCTCACACATATAAAACAAAAAGAATAGCCATCACTTGTAAAGCGAAAATCTTCGGGAAGACGGACTGATTTGCTAAGCAAAAATGATGATTGGTTCAGAATTGATTACATAAACTCAAAATAGACCCTGGCGACCTATACCGTTTCTTAGCAGTCCCCCATCCCAATTGTTACAAAAGATCTAGTAGGATCTATGACACACTTTAGCCCAAATACGATTTTTGAAAATTATAAAAAGAAGAAGAAAGAGCATTGCTTTTCAAATAATGAAAACAAGTGTTATATATAAAACAAGACAGTGAAAAAAAAAACCAGCGACCATTACTCATGATTGTCTTGGTAAATATTTTGCTTATTGAAGAAGAAGGGAGTCTATTTTCTGTTGAGACAGAAATACAAAGAAGCAAATGACCCTTATTTAGATCAAATGGTATTACTATGAGGACATTTTTTTTGAAGGTAATTCGGTACTAAGATGTATCCAATCAAAAATCTTCAATATATCATTTTTAACTGGAAGGTTTTTTTTTTTTTTTTTTTTTTTTTACACGGAGGCAACAGTCACTGTCACTAACTAACCTGGATGACCTGTGTATAATTAAATGGTGTAACATTAGGATTACAAACATTAATAATACCGTTTCTGCCCTCATATCACATCTACGATAACTATAGGAGAGGGTAGTGCATTCAAATTGACGTTCACGCTCCTAAAAGAAGGTATGACACTTGATCTGTAATTCGATAAACATTATTGGTATGTATCATGTATTCCTTTGTAGATAAAACTTTTTTTTTTCACGCGTCTATTTTTTTTTTTTTCTTTTTAACATAATTATAAAAAGGAAAAAAAAAAAAGCTTCTCCAAAAAGATTTTTATACCTGATTTGAAATGATAGCGGTCTCCTTTTCAGTGGCAGTTTATTAGATAGAATTCAGATGCCCATAATAATCTATTTATACTGTAATAGTGGTGTAACTTAATTGTATAAAATGTATTCAAGAGCTTGGAATTAACTGTTATCGAACGAGGTTACATACAGGTGTACTTTTTTTCTTTTTAGAGATAGCTTGATAAAAAATATAGAGTAATCAAATATCATAGCGACGTGCATACTCGTAAAACGCTTTCAATATAAACATTTTTACATGTAGTGGACTCCTATTCCCCGCTTTGAACCCTGTTTAAGGACCCTCTTTTTTATTATGACCATTATCATTATTATTATTATTATTATAAACCCCGAAAAAACGCTTCTTTTTAAAAAGAGGGTATATTTTTACAATTCTAGTGGCTTTTTTATTATTATTCATAGTGGTAAAGAGAGATTGCATAAAAAAGGGCAATATTTGTAACACAAATCGCAACTACATTCAATCCATCAGTCTAAAATAGGGATTTGCATTTTTTCGATATTCCTATTTGACCTGGACCAAGCCCCCCCCCCCTTTTTTTATTCACTGTGCGTGTGTATGTCTGTATGTGTTGGTGTGTGTAGGTGTGTCTTTAGTCTCCCCCTTTTTATATTCGATTTAATATTTGTTTATTAATCGCCTTTTTTTTCCTTTCTTTTTATTTTATAATAAAGTTTTATTTATTTTTTCATGTCCAAGTGGCAAAAAAGTGATATGAAGGTCAATTTAAGGCCAGGTAAAAAAGACTGATAAAAAAGATAAAATAGCATATACTTACTTGTAAAAAAAAAAAAAAAAAAAAAAAAAAAAAAAAAAAAAGAACAAAGAGAAGAAGATTTTCGACTATTACCACAACCACCATACATGTTTTCTGATTATTCACTTTCTTCTATTAACTCCGAAGTACCGTTTGAGTCAACAGAAATGTTGGATTGTAGTACACCAGTTAAATTGAACACGGAAAAAAAGAGTGGTTTTCTGTCCTTCTTTCAGAGACCAAAACAACCACAAACTGATGTGCCACGTATCATACCAATGTTACTACCACCAAATCAAAAGTTCTTGGGAAATCATGTTTCTACTGCTAAATATAATCCAGTTACTTTTTTACCAAAGTTCTTGTATGTAGAATTTAGTAAATCTGCTAATCTCTTTTTCTTGTTTATATCCGGAATTCAGGTACAGATTAGTTTTTTTGTTAAAAATGATGAGCTGATTTTTTTTTTTTTTTTTTTTTTTTTGATGTAGCAAATTCCTAATATTTCACCTACTTCACGCTATACTACACTTATTCCTCTTATTATTGTACTTCTTATTACTGCCATTAAAGAAATAATTGAAGATTATGTAGGGTAAAAGATGTATATATAACCACAAAAAAAAAAAACGTAGCTTTTTTTTATTTTAATATATAACGAATTAAAACATTTTTTTTCTTCTTCTTGTATATTAGGGTGTCCATAAATCAGATCATCAACTTAATTCTCGACAATGTAAAATATATGATGGTACTCAGTTTATTGAAAAACAATGGCGAGATGTAAAAGTCGGTGATATTTGTCGTGTTGAAAGTAAAGAATTCTTTCCTGCTGATTTAATCTTATTAAGTTCTTCTGAACCTGAAGGGCTGTGTTACATTGAAACGAGTAACTTGGATGGGTAACATA
The DNA here is from genome assembly GCA_025201345.1 of Thamnidium elegans. Classification (NCBI taxonomy): domain Eukaryota; kingdom Fungi; phylum Mucoromycota; class Mucoromycetes; order Mucorales; family Mucoraceae; genus Thamnidium; species Thamnidium elegans. The sequence continues at coordinate 1,053,187 of JAIXMG010000001.1, read as the reverse complement.
CATATAAATGTTGTGTGCTTAAACATTTTTATTTATTTATACTTATTTAGTGAGGTTAACTTGAAAATAAAACAAGCTTTACCAGAAACTTCTTCTTATTTATCACCTACTGATTTAATCAACTTAAGCGGTACAATTGCTTGTGAACAGCCTAATAACAGGTTATACAACTATGAAGGAACATTCACTTTAAACTTGGCAGATGGAAAGCAAAAAGATTTTCCTTTGGACCCATCAAAGTTACTTTTAAGAGGTGCTCAACTTAGAAATACAAGTTGGATTTATGCTATTGTTGTATTTACAGGTCATGAAACTAAACTCATGCTGAATTCTAGGTACGATTAGCTTTTGTTTGTTTGTTTATATATATATATTTACCAACTCTTTTTAGTAAAAAACCTACTAAAGCATCTAACGTCACTCGTATCACAAATCGTAATATTCTTTATTTGTTCACAATGCTTGTCATGATGAGTATTCTTTGTTCAGTTGGTAACCTTGTGACATCGGTAAAAGAAAAGAAAATACCATTTCCTTTTTCACTAGAAACTAACTTGTTTCTTTTTAGACAAAAGCAGGAAATCATTGGAGTTATCTACAAATACAAGAGAAAGAAAGGGCAAAAGAATTTGGACTATGTATTCTAACATTTATGATTTTATTCAATAGCTTTATTCCTATTAGGTAAGATACAGTTTTTCAATTACCCTTATAATGTTTATATACTTAATCAATATTAGTTTAATGGTCACAATGGAAATTGTTAAGTTTGTTCAATCCGTCATGATTGATAACGATCTGGATATTTATTACGCTAAAACAGATACACCTGCCGTTGCTCGCAGCAGTAGTTTAATTGAAGAATTAGGACAAGTCGAGTACGTGTTTTCAGATAAAACAGGTACACTCACATGTAACGAAATGGAATTCAAAGAATGCTCAATTGCTGGACTATCTTATGCTACTACTGCAGATCCCGAGCGAAGACCAAACTCAGACAATGATTCGGAAGGTCAATATTCATTTAAACAACTAGAGCAACATATGGATCATTCTAAGCACGCAAATATCATTCAAGAATTTATGACTTCTCTTATGACCTGTCATACTGTAATTCCTGAACAAGTAAAAGATTCAGAAGAAATTATATATCAAGCCTCTTCTCCTGATGAAGCTGCTTTAGTACAGGGCGCAAGTGATATATTCGGGTACCAGTTTTATGCAAGAAGACCTCACTCTATTAATTGCAAGGTCAAAGATCAAGACGTACAGTTTGAAATATTGAACGTGTGTGAATTTAATTCAACTAGAAAACGTATGTCACTTGTATTGAAAGATCCCGAAGGAAAAATCAAGTTGTACTGTAAAGGAGCAGATTCGGTTATTTTGGAAAGATTGGCTTCTAACGATTTGTTCGAAGAGGCAACTTTACACCATTTAGAGGTTTTTATTTTACTTTTTACATAACTATAAAAGAGAAGGAAAAAAAAAACTAACTGATAAGGGCTTTTTTTTTTCTTTTTTTTTTCTTTTTTTTTTTTAGGAATTTGCTTCAGAAGGGCTTCGTACTTTATGCTATGCAATGCGAGAAATCCCCGTACAAGAGTACCAAAGCTGGTCAACTGTTTACGAAGCCGCCTCAACTACATTAGCCAACCGTTCAGAAGAGCTTGATAAAGCAGCCGAAATGATTGAAAAAGATATGATCTTATTAGGTGCTACTGCGATTGAAGATAAATTACAAGACGGCGTACCCGATACAATTCATACCTTGCAGCAAGCAAACATTAAAGTTTGGGTCTTAACAGGTGATCGACAAGAGACTGCAATTAACATTGGGTACAGCTGTAAATTATTAACTGAAGATATGGATTTGTTTATTTGTAATAAGGATGATAGGGTCTCTACAGAAACTTTTCTAGCTCAAAAGTTGTCTGAATTAGAGCAAGATGTACAGAAACATTCAGAGACACCCTTTGTAAGTGAATAACCTTTTGGTTAAAAGTAATGGATCTAAATTTTCATATACATATCTAGTCCAATGCGTTGATTATTGAAGGCAAGTGTCTAACTTTTGCACTCGAAAAAGAAATGGAAAGGTTATTTTATGATGTAGCTACACGGTGTAAAGCAGTAATATGTTGTCGTGTGTCTCCTCTTCAAAAGGCTCTGGTGGTTAAAATGGTAAAAAAGTTTTCAAAATCAATTCTTTTGGCTATTGGTGATGGCGCCAACGACGTATCAATGATTCAAGCAGCTCATGTTGGTATTGGTATTAGTGGCGTGGAAGGATTACAGGCTGCTCGAAGTGCAGATTTTTCTATATCGCAATTTAGGTTCTTGAAAAAGTTGTTGCTGGTTCATGGTTCTTGGGCTTACCAAAGGCTTAGTAAAATGATTTTTTATTACTTTTATAAAAATGTTGCTTTATATCTAACTCAGTTTTGGGTAAGAAAGGTCTTTTTGTATATTCGTTTATAATTGAACTCTTTTATATATATATATATATATATATAGTATGCTATTTTTAATGGGTTCTCTGGTCAAACACTTTATGAGTCTTGGACAATGTCTTGTTTTAATGTGTTCTTTACTATTCTTCCTCCTATGGCCATTGGTATATTTGATCAATTTGCTTCTGCTCGATTACTGGACAAGTACCCTCAACTGTACATGCTGGGACAAAAGAATGAGTTCTTTAACCAAAAGAGATTTTGGGGTTGGATCATGAACGCTGTTAGTCATTCGGCTGTAAGGTTTTTCTTTATTACCGTATGTTACATCACTTTAATAATTCTTTTCCTCTAGTTGCTTTTCTTTTTAGGTATGGCAGCATTTCGACAAGATGGAGTGTTTGATGATGGGTGGTCCGGAGGTCAATGGTGGGTAGGAACTACTATTTTCACAGCTACACTTGCTACTATTTTATGGAAAGCAGCACTTATTACAGAGTAAGTTTTTTAAATGGACGAGAAACTTTTTACATAAAAACTAATATGATTTTTCTAGTATTTGGACGAAATATACATTTATAGCTATTCCTGGGTCCATGGGTATTTGGTTTATTTTTATGCCATTGGTGTCTTATGTAGGCCCTTTACTGCCTTGGGGTATCTTTATGGAATATGTTGGTATTGTGCCTCGATTGTTTGGCAATGTCAATTACTGGCTCTTTATAATTCTTGTTCCGTTTACTTGTAATTTAAGAGACTTTCTCTGGAAGTAGTAAGTTTTTTTTTTTTTTTTTTTTTTTTTTGTATGCCAACTCTACAACTAACCTTTTTTTGTAAGTTATAAACGCATGTATAGAACTAAAAGTTATCATTATATTCAAGAAATTCAAAAAATGAACCTTCCGGATTATAGACCTCGTATGGATAGGTTTAGACAAGCAGTCAATAAAGTCAGAAAGATTCAAAGGTTAAAGTTGTCAAGAGGTTATGCCTTCTCGCAAAATGACTCTGATCAAACCAAAATTATTCGCATGTATGATACGACACAACAAAAACCTACCGGTTGAAACTTTTTCTCTCATTAGTATAGATATTATACCTTTTATAATGTTTGAGAAAAGAAAAATATCCCCTACATAGTACAGAACTAAATTAAAAAAAAGATATATACCATATTTCATTACTCAATTTACGTTATGCCTATTTTTTAAGAAAAAAAAAAAAGAGTATAAATCGATCGAAAAGATGCAAAGAGTTTCTTCGCTAGAAGGAAATATCCAAAATGTTCCTTCTAAACTAAAGCCCAATAAATATACTTTGATGTGCAGATATCTCTGACATCCCCTAACTGAAAATATCTCATTATCTTAACGACCCCTGAATTTACTTTTATAAAATCTATACCGGCGCGAATATACATTAAGGACTTATAAGCCCCCTTTGAACTTCTTTTGAAAAATATGTGCAAAAAGAGGATTTTTTTCACTCTAGTAAACGTTTTTAGTTAAGGATGATTTATAAATAAATGCAAGAACGCTTCTGTCTGTATTTTTTTTTTCTATATAAACCTCCAAGATTTTCTTTTTATATATTTATATATATATAATATACATAAAAAATAAATCACTATTATAATACCATGAAACTTACTTCCATCTCCTTATTTTGCTTGCTAATCAGTTCTAGTTTAGCCATTAACTGCCTTAATCCAAAATACACACCAGTAAAAAATCAGTGTAAAGAGATCTTGTGTTACGCCAACTCGCAATGTACCACTTTCAAAGGTGGTTGTGCTGGAAAAGGAGGCACGCTTGTAGACCAGATGATGGTATCTGTGGATGTCGTAATGATAATATAGCACCCTACAGTAGCCGCAACAACTGTAATAAGGGATTCAAGTGTTTAACAGGAGAGGTGTGCACAACGGCTGGAAACTGCGTCAAAAATCCTTTATGCCATACGCGTACCGAAGTATGCTCCGCTACAGAAAAATGTTGTCCTGGATTTTTCTGTCATACAAGACTTTCTGAACCCAAGATTAAAAAATGTTATCGTGCGGCTAATCCTGGTGAAGCCTGTGGGCCAGGAACTGGAAATGGTATCCCTTGTATTAAAGGGTCTGTGTGTCTCGCTAAAACTAGAGTTTGTTCCAAAGTAACTAAATAAATAAATAAAAAAAGTTTTCTTTTTTACGTTTCCTTTTTTTCGTTTATTTCGAAATGATAGTTAAAAGACCTTAGTTATCTGAAGTAAAGTGTATAAATAATACGGTCCCCTGAGTTTATATAACTATTTGGTTCATCGTAATGCCACCTTAACTTTATGTATACTGCGATTTTCTCTTTAAACCAACTAGGAATATGCGGGAACAACTTTCCTCTACTTGTAAAGCATATTTGGAATCTTCTTTCTCGATCTAACTATTTTAATATGTAATCTGTTTCATAAATTTCATCGTTTCTCGTTTTATCCGTATGCCTGAATTTGTTTCTAAAGACATGGACCGGAGCAAACATATATTTAGAAAATCAAAGTAAGCGTATAATTATAAAATTATGGGTTCTTTTCGCCCTCTCCCCTTTTTTTCTCTCTTTTCCTTCTGGTAGAAGGCTTATGAACGAATGTAGTAGCACCTCACCCACCCCTTCTTCCTCGTATTCTTGTATTATTTCATAGAAACTCTTCTTTTTTCATTTTACTCAATTTTAATTACTGGTTGCTTTAGTTAGCACAAGAACAAAATAATTTATTGGTAGTAAGGGCAGTATTTCCGTTTCTGAACACAACCTACTATCATATGAAAGAGATTTTCGAGCAGTTAAAACTTAATAAAATAAATAGTTAAACTGTAATTCTATTGGCCCTAACTGGGTAAAGAAAAAGAAAAGTTGTTTTACTACGAATTCGTTCGATTACATCAAAAAGAATATCTTTTTGTTACTTTACAACTTTTTTTTTAAGAAGAACTATTTTGAAGGGCTGGACTTTTTTTATTGATTGTTATAATACATGTATAATGGTTTATTTAGTCAATATAAAAGTATTATATTACCAGTGTAGTAAACTCAAATGTACTTTCATATAAGCTCTTATAGATTGGCGTGTTTTACTCCGCTCATTTGAATATGTGATATGCCCGAACGCATGTTTTTCTACTACAAGAGAAGTTTGATTTTCTTTTTAGTACATTCAAATAATGTATGATATATAATACGTATATACATTTTGTATACTGACACGATCAGAAATATATTTTTCAACGTTTGATATTTTTAAAGATATGCAATGTTTGTCAATATGCATTGTCTAAAATGATAACTAAAGCCTTTAGTAATGGATGATCTGCCGTAAAGTATGGTACCTGAGTTTATTTCTATTTATAATTATCAATGTATTTAAACCCTATCAAGAAGTTGGACGATTTTTCTAAAAGGGTTTTACTAGTATTTAAATAAAAGCTTTTATTCGCAGGTTACTACCAATTTAAGGATTTAGTGAAGCAAAAAAAAACCCCCTCCCAGGAAAAAAAATTAGTTTATGAGTAAGAAGAGATATTTTTTTACTTGTGCAAATCTACATCTCTTCAGAAAAGATATAGATAATAAGGGTTCGCATACCGGAATAAGCTCCATAATTGCTCAATTGGGTTTCTATCTAAATATGTGTGAAGATTCACTATATTATTTTATATCGTAAATGGTTTCTTTTTCATACACTACTATGTCCATAACCTTAACTCTATTCTCATCGTAGAAGTAGTTTTTCTCTGGAGGTGTAATATCTTTTAATATGCAAATTTAAGTTCGAATTTCAAGCTAAATTTTTTATTTAATTGGTAAATAACGTAACGGCTGTATTTAAACCACGGTCAAAGTTTGACCAGCGGTCCAAGTTTGGCCACCAGCCAAAACAACCCAGTCAGCAACACTTCCAGCTTCAACACAAATCATATTTTTGTATTCTTCATTGCCAAAATCACCCATAGCCTGTGCCTTTTCAACCCAAGGATTCCATACAACTAGAATAAAAATAAAAAAAAGTTAATATAAAATAGTTGCTAATTTATTTATATTTATATATATATGCTACCAGTATCCTTCAAATTGTTCTTTTCTATTTGAATTGAAGAACCATCTCCAACTTCAAGAAGGATTTTATCTTGAACTTTTTTATAAACTCTATCAACCTCACCATCAATGGTAACCTTTTCATTTTCTTCAACTAATTTGGCACCAGCATTAACCTTATCAATATATTCACAGTTAGTTAATCCTTGAACTTGAGTTCGAGTAACATCCTATAATTAAATTCAAATTTAATATGTATATATGTATAAAAATATATTGTCTTGTATTATTTCTTTACTGTAACACGGAAGTAAGTATGAAGAAGTGTATTGAATTCAAATGTATCCTCATCTTCATTCTTTAAATGACAAACTGACTTGAGTGACTTTTCTGTTAAACTGACTGTATAAGTTAAACGGAAAGAATGAGGCCAAGCGTTTCTAGCCTCTTGAGGAATTTGAGTGTCTTTTAAACCAAAACGAACAGTCACTTCATCGTTATCATTGACAATACCAAGATATTCCCAATAGTTATTACGTGCAAAACCTTTATTAGAAGTAAGCTTCTATAAAAAAAAACGATTTATAATATATGTACATGTATATATTTACCGTGTTGAGGAAGTGCAATTTTTTCTTTAGTGCCAAAAATTGGGAAACAAATTGGAATGCCACCACGAATAGCTTTACTACCATCACGCTTAGCATCTTTACTATATAATATGTATTTTTTTTTTTTTTTAAAAAAAAAAAAAAAGGGAAGGTTTATTAGTTTTTATTATAAGCATTAACAAAACCATTTACCTGACAAAAATATGATCTATATCATCAACAATCCAACTAGTTACAGTAGCGCCTTTTTTTTTTTATATATATATATAAGTTAGAAACGCGTCTTTTTTATTTGTATTATTATCTACCAAAAAGAGCAATTTCAGCTTTTGAACCAGAAGGATGTTCAAGAGCAATAACTTTATTTGATTCGTGAGCAGGCATGTTCTTAATACAGTATAAAAAAAAGTAAAAAGTAAAAAGTAAAAAAAAAAAAAAAAAAAAGTCGGAATAAAATAATTTTGTTGTCAACCATTGAATTTTATTTAAAAGCTCACGTTTCATCATCCTCTTTCTTCTTCTTCTCACCTTCAGACTCTTCTAAAAGAGCTTCTTCATCACCAACAGGAGCCATATGCTTATCTAATAAATTTTGTTCTTCAGTTGGAGCCATACCAGGCTCATGATTACGTTTAATGCATAATTCAGTTTCTCCTGTAGGTAACGTTTCAACAGTGACTTTTGCAGTTTCACCAGTACGAACACCGCCATCAATTAAAAGACGAGCCAAAGGATTCAGTAACTTTTTTTGAATTAATCTGTTTAATGGACGTGCACCATAAGCAGGATCATAACCACGTTCGCTTAACCAATTTCTTGCAGTAGAATCAACATCAATTGATATACGACGATCAGATGTCCTTTCTTCTACTTCCTTAAGTCGAACATCAACAATATCTCTTAAAGCTTCTCTAGAAAGTCGATTAAATATAACCATATCATCAATACGATTAATAAACTCCGGTGCAAATGCACGTCGTACAGCATCGAATACACTTTCTCTAGCACGTGGACTAACATCACCATTTGCATTGACGTCTGTAACTAAGGCATCTGCTCCAAGATTAGATGTCATAATAATGATGGTGTTACGGAAATCAATCTTTCTTCCTTTTGTATCAGTCAAGATACCATCATCAAGTACCTGTAATAAAATATTGGATACATCACGGTGTGCTTTTTCCATTTCATCCAATAAGACTACTGCATAAGGTCTACGTCTTACTGCTTCAGTTAATTCACCGCCTTCTTCATGTCCAACATAACCAGGAGGTGATCCAATTAATCGACTCACACTAAATTTTTCCATATATTCAGACATATCAACTCTTACAATTGCATTCTCTGTATCAAATAAAAACTTGGCAATTGTTTTACATAGTTCAGTTTTACCAACACCAGTAGGGCCTAAAAACATAAAAGATGCAATAGGTTTAGATGGGTTTTGAAGACCAGCTCTACTTAATCTAACTGCTTCTGCAACAGCTGTAATTGCTTCTGTTTGTCCTACAACACGTTCAGATAATACATTTTCCATATCAAGTAACTTTTCTCTTTCACCCTTCATCAAGTTTCTAACTGGAATACCTGTCATTTGAGAAACAACACGTGCAATATCATTACTTGTAACACGTTCATGAATAAATGATTCAGTATTATCTTCATCCGTATTATCTTGAGGTAATTTTTTTTCAAGGTTTGGAATAACACCGTAACGAAGTTCAGAAGCTCTTTGGAAATTACCTGCTCTTTGCGCAGATTCTAGTTCAACTCGAGCCTTTTCAAGGTCTTCTTTAATACGTTTCATATCATCCAATTTTTGACGTTCTGTACTCCAAATAGCAGAAAGTCTTTCACTTTCCTTTTGTTTAGCCTCTAATTCAGATTTTAATTTTTCACGACGTTCAACTGACATCACATCAGTTTCTTTACGAAGCGATTCTAGTTCGATTTGAGTGGTCATGATTTGACGGTCCAGGTTTTCAAGTGCCTCGGGTTTACTCTCTTGCTGTAAGCGAAGTTTAGAACATGCTTCGTCTACAAGATCAATTGCTTTGTCGGGAAGAAAACGGTCGGTAATGTAACGGTGAGAATGAATAGCAGCGGCTACAATAGCAGCATCTGAAATACGAACACCGTGATGAACTTCATAACGTTCTTTTAAACCACGAAGAATCGAAATTGTATCGGTTACTGAAGGTTCTTCTACCATTACTTGTTGGAAACGTCTAGCTAAAGCTGGGTCTTGCATAATGTATTTACGATACTCATCAATTGTAGTTGCACCAACGCAACGAAGTTGACCTCTAGCCAAAGCAGGCTTTTTTAAAAAAAAAATTAAGATGAGTAATCTTCCTCTTTTTTTTGTAGAATTTAAAAATACTAAAAGCTTACCTTTAATAAATTACCGGCATCCATTGCACCTTCAGATTTACCTAACCCAAGTAACATATGAATTTCATCTACAAATAAAATAATGTTTCCTTCGGATTCGGATACTTCTTTTAATACACCTTTTAATCTATCTTCAAATTCACCACGGTATTTGGCTCCTGCTACAAGCGCACCTAAATCTAAAGCAATTACGCGTTTTCCTTTAATCGATTCGGGTACTTCATTTGCAATCACTCGTTGTGCAAGTCCCTACAGAAAAAAAAATTAGTTTCTTTTTGCATGAATTTTTCTTTTTAAGGTTTACTTCTGCAATAGCGGTTTTACCAACACTAGAGTTTTAAACCACGAGTTAAATTTTATACTTTAAAACATTGTGTTATACATATATATTTACCCTGCTTCACCAATCAATACTGGATTATTTTTGGTTCGACGTGCCAAACTGAATAAAATAGGTTCAGTTTCACATATATAAATATACATCTACTTCAACTTACACTAAATAAAAAAAAACACGTTAGTTACAATAATTTAAGTGTTCTTTAACTGTATAACTATATATATTACCTTCTAAAGTTCTTCTTATCTCTTCATCACGTCCGATTACAGGGTCTACGTAAGTTCAAATAATTTAAGATTTTGATTCAAAATATGCAAGACATTAAAAAAAGTCCGATGTGTTACCTAATTTTCCCTTCTCAGCCATAGCAGTAAGGTCAATACCCTATAAACTCAAAAACATATTTAATATTCTCTTTGCGGCAATAAATAATAAAATATTATCTTTACAAACTGTTCAAGAGGGCTCTTTTGCTCTTGTTCTTGATTGGGACTCATACGAAGTCCTGGACCACCTGGACCACCCTGACCTATTTGACGTTTAAATATATATGATAAAATGATTTTTTTTTATACGTGTATTAATTTTTTACCGGCGTAAAATCGTTTGTTTCCATAAAAGACTGCAGCTTGTTGTCTTTTAAGTACTGTTACCATCGTAACAGGTAAGTAAGTTCTGACATTGGGCTTTACATAACATCGAGCAAGTGTATAGAAACTACGAAAGTTGTTGGGTCGAGTTAAAGTACGTTGCGGTAATTTTAACATACTTGATATCTTTTTTTTTTTTTTACAAAAAGAAAAGAAAAACGATCTTTTATAAAAGAGTGGCGGTTTGAGTTAAAGCGCCGATGTTTGTGACTGCTTTAAATCATATTGTTCTTTCCAAAACACGAGCACTATATGCTCTGAGGGGTCGTATATAAAATAACTTATAAGAAGCATATAGTGTTGATTAACTGTAAAGCTATTGGAACCAACAAAATTTCGGAGGAACGCGTGCCATATATTTGTATGATGGTCGATAGCAGCGATATCATCTGAGCTTATATTAGGCTTCTCGGATATTTAACGAACCAAATACAATGACATAATAAGCGCTTCTGCTGCTTGATCGAAACAAGAAATTACATTGTCTAAAATATTATCATTATTATCGTCGTCATAATTATCATCATTTGATTCACTAGCTCGTTCTTTGCCCTTTCTGCTTTGAACGCTTTTCGTTTTATTTTGCTCTTTTTGCTTTCAGATTTTCGAATTGTAATTCTAGAGCCTCTGTCAATAAAGTAGGTACGGCATACATTACGAAATCAATATAATTAATTGCTCTACCATATCCAGCGGAAGTTGCCATATTAATAAAACTTCCATCTTGAGCGTATTCGGTCCCCCAAGGAATGAGTTTCTGGAAGCTTTCCGCCAAGTTTTTATCAGGGTTCTCGATTCCATTTTTTTCTATAACAATTGACCAGATTTTCTTGCCAATATTCTGACCCCATGTATGCGATTTGTCAAGTCCAAATAAACATACACCTGTAAAGCTATCAAGTCTTTGGAGGTATTGTATTCTGATGAAACACTTTGGCACGACAACCATCAATTTATGCGTTCTTTGCAGCAAAGCGTCATCCAAGGGTGAGAACTCCTAGAACTCAAGAGTTAGTAACATGGGATACAAACAAGGTGGTGAACTATATTTAACTAACATGGGAAAACTCTAAGGCAATATCCAAATATGTTTTACAATTAAAAACAATTGTATTGCCATGTTTATCGGTAATGGCTAGACCAGGGTCTGATATAGGCAGATTACAGTATTGTAATATACTTTTTCAGTATACAGAAGAAAATACTCTCACAGGGGCTATAATGCACTTTAAGGGACCTAAAGAAGCTCAAACTAAGTCATATCAACTAGGAGCGACACAAGAGTCTTGTTTTGTCCAGTAAAAACTCTAAAGTTATCTGTTCAAGAAATTACAAAGTTAAGGGAAAGATTACTACCAGATCACACATTGTCTTTTAATTATACTTAAATCTCAATAATGGCCAAATCTATTCATCCAGCTACTATGTCCGGTTGGGTTAAACAAATTATGAACAAATCAAGTATTGACATTACCGAATTTAAAGCTCACTCGATTTGCGCTGTATCAAGTACAAAAGCAATTGAACAAGATCATTCGTTTACTGAGGTAAAAGAACATGCTGGTTGAAGTCTCAAGCCATATACCTTTGCAAAGTTCTACTACTTGTATAAAGCTTGTGTCTATTTTTCATTTACGCAGTTCAATATTAAAATGTGTAATGTAATTAAAAGTACGTATAGATATGATTACATTATCCTAAATATATATTATCAATATCAGGATGAATAATGATTTATTACCTTAGGTATGACAAAGGAAATGAAAACAAAGGGATAAATATATGAACTAGTTGCGTACCTCGCTTCGCTCAGAGGCGTCGTCACCCTTCAGGTTTTCCTATAAGACCCCCTCTTCGAGGAGATATAACAATCTTTTTTTACTAAGACTAATAATAAAAGCTTATTAAAAGTATGTTTAAAAAATTAATATGATTACTTAATTTTATGTCACAATAATAATGAACTCTTGCAGTATCCGCGATAAGCATGATGTTGATTTTGTGTACTATTTACGGAACAAACAAAAAACTTGTGTTAGTTTATTAATACTTGTTCATAAGGTATATTTCCTGCTGTAAAAATCGATTATTTTAAAATGTATGGAATCTTTAGCTCAAAAAAAAAAGGGTAGGGTATACAGTAATGTATGACATATTTACGGTTTTACAAAATCGATCATTGAAATATGGCCATGAAGGTAACTACGTCAGTGTTTCCATGTGGTTGATGATCATATTTGAACCTTAAAAAACAGAGATTATATGACAAAAATATTATTAATATAAATGTCAAATTATTGTAACAACTAAAGAGATAAGGGTGAAATAGTTCGGGCCAAGGAAACCTTGATTATTTGTCACAAGATAGTCTTTGTTAGTTTAAACAAGCAAATGTTGGGAAATACTTTATTGTACAATAAACTTTTTTTTTTTTTTTTTTTTTGGGGGGAATTTTAAACAGAATAGCAAATGAGCTGATAACTACAGTTACATTAATACATGCAGCTCGTACAACAGTCTGAAAATCGGCTGTAAAACATGGTGCTGAGTTCGTGTAATTGATTGTTCCAGGCGCGTACGTTTTACTTTTCAAACACAGCCTCAAAAAACAAATCATTAAAAGTTATATTCAAACGTTTTAAGCCTGTTAGATAGCTCCTTTTTCAAATCGGGATATCGGTAACCCCGGTTCCTTACACATAAAATCAATATATATGTGTGCAATATTTCTTTCCTTTCTCTTTCTTTTTTTTTTTTTTTTTTTATTACTATTATTATTATTATTACTATGATTGAACAACCTGAACAAAAAAGAAGTTTAAAATTGAAAAGTATATTTCGCCCACAAATAGATATATACAGCAATCAAACACCTTCAACATTAAATAGAAAAGTAGCATCTCATCTTCAAATATCACCACCTATCCTTCAACATTCTACTAGCATATATTCTTTAGTCTCTCCTACTCGAACAGCTTTTTCTCATGTTTATTCAAAAGATAATGGGAAAGAAATTCCTTTTGAATTATATCAACCTCTTTCACCACCACCGCCCATTCCTCAACAAAAGAGTCCATATACTTCATTAAAGGTACCCAATTCTATTTCACCTGCACCTCGTAAAATTAATCCTGCTAGAAGAGAATATGAGAGGCCTATGCATCCTCTTGATCTTGTACCTGACATGTCACCTATAAAAGAAAGAAACCATAATCGAACAAGAAATGCAGATCGTAGAACTGTTGCAACGGATCCCAGAGAACAAATATCTGAAGAATATGTTATGGCTGCAACCTCAAATACAGGACGTAGACATTCTTGTTCATCTACAGTCATTTATAAACAACAACAGCAGGATATTATTACAGTCAAGCAACCAAAATGTGAATTAATACAAATCAAATCATTCCGTAGTAAATTACGGGAAAGACGTCGTAGTAGTAAAGTTTGTAGCACTTCTTCAGCTGCTGCAACTATTGCTTCAATTGAAGAACCATGCGTAGAGGCCAGTAGATCAACACCATTAAGAAAAGTAAAGACATATAACGTCCCTAAAAAGAGCACGACTATTGATGTAGAAAAACAAAGAAAGATGCAGGAGCTTGAGGATTTAATCACTGGCCGGCGTGGAAGCACACTCAAACTGACTTTAACGCCAAAGGGGCTGTCTTAAATTCAATAACCTATATGATTTTACAGGGTCCAATTATACTAGTAAACTCTTACACCGTTATTATACACGCACACATTATATATACACGACACAAACACGCAGTTGTAAACTTAATACTTTCAATACTTACTAATACTAATTAATATCTCTTACACACACACACACACACTTTCTCTCTCTCTCTCTCTCTCTCTCTTACTACTACATATTACCCTAATTAACTATGCTCTAGAAATTACTTTCTCCTAATTGCTCTTTTACTACAACTAATAACTCCTTTTCTAATTATGAATCTAAAAAAGAAATAAACACTTGTCAATTCGACAACATTTTTTAATTCTCCTAATATATATACACATATATGTATATATATTTTTTACATATATAAAAAGCTTCAATTAACGAAACGAATAGTATAAAAACATTTCCTTCTCTTTTGTTTTCAACTTGATGTTTTACTTCTAATTAAGCTTAGATTTGTTTATAAATACAATATGAAATTACTGCCACAATGATATTTTCTGATCTAATAAAGGCTCCGATTAATGGGGAGTGGACAGATTAATTTGGCGTAACATGACTTTTATTTTATTTTATTTTTCCTTTTTATATATATAAAAAAAAAAGAGTATTGAATCAACCATTCTATTAGTCTCCTAATACAACATTGGAAAACGAAAAAAAGTGTCAAAGGAGAATGTAATATAAAAACCATGCTACTTATTTAAAATGATGCCACTTTTTTTTTTTTTTTTTTTCAACTGGTGACACTAACAAGTATTCAAATGGGGAAAGGTTAAATCAATGTTTGTATGTATTTGTGTACATATACTTATTTTATTAGAGTACATTTTCTAGGGGGGTATTTACAAGAATTATTTTAAAAATTATACTCAAGTTCCTTTACTCTTATCCATAAAGTCATAGAATGCCTTTTGAGGTAATTCAACATTACCTTTAAAAAAAAAGAAAGTTATTAGAAATATTGTGCTACACACAAAAATTAAGCTTACCAATCATTTTCATTCTCTTCTTTCCTTCTTTTTGTTTTTGTAACAATTTCATTTTACGAGAAGCATCTCCGCCATACTATTTTAATGTTAATAACCATTTAGTCTAAAATTGTTTTATAAATTAGCTTACACATTTAGCTGTAACGTTTTTGCGTAAAGCAGAAATACTAAAATAATATAGAAATTAGTTAAACTAAAAATATATGTACAGCAATAAGATTTTACGTTTCTCTAGCAATAATTTTTGATCCTAATGCTGTTTGAATTGAAATATCAAATAATTGTCTTTGAATAACACCCTTTAATCTTTTGACCCAGTCACGACCAACAAGATCAACTTGAGAACGATGTAAAATAATTGATAATGCGTCAACAGGTTTAGAATTTAAGAGTACATTCATCTATCAAACGAAGGTTAATATCAATCCTTTTTACAAGTTATTTTCATTACCTTCACTAAATCACTATCTTCATATCCACCATCCTCATAATCAAAAGAAGCATAACCTGAAGATCTACTCTTTAATTCATCATAGAAATCAGTTACAACTTCTGCAAGAGGCATTCTATACTTCATCATCACTCGTGTTTCATCTACATAAACGTATTCCAACTGTTCACCTCTTCTAGTCTATTTCGCACAAAAACGAGAATATTAGTTTTAAGTTTAGGAAATAACAAAAAAAAAAAAAAAAAAAAAAATTACTCCACATAATTCAATCAATTTTCCCATATATTCCTTAATCAGTAAAAAAAAAAAACAGTGAGAAATATGTCTACGGTGTACAGATATATATAAAAAAAAAACTTACATCAGGAAAGATTAGTGTAGCAATAACCATTGGTTCTTGTAACTTTGAAACCTTGAACGACCTTTCTTCAAGGTCTGGAAAATCTGCTGGATTTCTTACTAGTTTGTAACTATCGTCTTTATAAGTAACTTGATATAATAAACTTGTTAGGTACACTAGTAACATATATATTTAATATGTTAATGCTTACTCTTATATGGTACAGTAGGTTGAGTAACAATAATATTTGCATCATATTCCTAAGATAGATATGTATAAAAAAATAGTTTAGAATAATACACATAAATATATATATATATATATATTTTGCATTTTACATTTTCCAATCTTTGTCTAAAAACATCCATATGTAACGTTCCTAAAAAACCTAACCGCCAACCTTGTCCAAGAGCATGACTAGTTTCTTTATGAACAGAAACGCTAGCATCATTTAATGTTAATTTCTTGATATTATCATCCAGCTTTCTAAAATCGTTTGTATCGACAGGGAAAATACCAGCAAATACCATCGATTGAGCAGGTTGAAAACCAGGTAAAATTTCTACTGTTTGTCCTAAATGATGAAATGTGTCACCAATATGTGCCTCAGATGCACTCTTCATACCACATACAATATAACCAACTTGACCAGCATGTCTTTTTTATATATAATAAGTTTTTTTTTTGGATTATATATATATCTATCTATCTATCTATCTATTAATGCACTTACAAATAGCCTGTAGGTAATTGCTCTGGATGCATAATACCAACTTCTGTAATCTCATATTTTGTATCTGAATAAGCTGACACAACCTTATCACCCTTTCGAAGTATACCATCCTTTACACCCAACATACAAACCACACCTACGTACTTATCATACCAAGAATCAAACAATAAACCTCTGAAGGGTTTATTTCTAGATCCAATTGGAGCCGGTACCTTTTCAATCACACTAGGTAATACTTGATCAATATTAATACCTGATTTAGCAGAGATCTTTAAAATGGAAGAAGTATCTAATTCAAATGCGCTTTCGATTTGTCTTAATACGCGCTCAGGTTCAGCACCGGGAAGATCAATCTTGTTTAGTACAGGGATAATCTCTAATCCTTCGCCAAATGCTAAATAGAAATTGGCAACTGTTTGTGCTTGGATACCTTGTGCTGCATCAACTAATAATAATGTTCCTTGACAGGCGGCTAATGATCTAGATACTTCGTAACTGAAATCAACATGGCCCTATATTTTTTTTTTAGCGTATATATTGAAAGAGTTATATAATTACTTACAGGTGTATCAATTAAATTCAATAAGTAATCTTTTCCTTTATGATTGTAAAACATGGAGACAGTCTACAAGGATTAAAAAAAAATTAGTGCGTGAAAAAATAATGCATAAAAAAATAGTCCTATTTTACCTGAGCTTTGACAGTAATACCACGTTCTCTTTCTACTTTTAATTTATCCAATACTTGTTTATTTGATCCAGAAGCAGAGATTGTATTAGTTAATTCTAATAATCTAAAATCACCTTTTTTCAATTAGTAAAAAAAAAACCCCCAACTCCAACTCCCCAGATAAAAACATCTAACCTATCAGCTAATGTACTCTTTCCATGATCAATATGTGCAATAATACTAAAATTTCTAATATTTTCTGCAGGAAAAGCTGTCAAATCAATTGCTTTACTTGGATCTTTTCCTTTTAGTTTCTATCATTAAAGGGGGTATGTCAGCTACTATACTTTATATCTTCCTTTATTGTCTTACTTCAGTTGTACTTTTTGAATTCCAACGTTTATAAACATGAATAAAAGAACTTGTAGAGTTAATTAAGGAAGGACGAGTTATACTCTTACAAGAAAAGTTTATTAGACTCTTTTGTAAAAATAAACTTGCGCTCATAGTAAGTTTAAATTTAAAGAAAAAACAATACAACCCCCTCCCCTCTTTAATTCTTTTTTATATACTATCAAAGTGACTAGATAAATTTTAAAAGTCCACTTACTACACACCCATACACTCCCAAAGAAAACTGAAAATATTTTAAAAGCCAACTATTTTACCTTTGTTTGTATAAAACCATTAAGTGCTGAGCACACCACATTCAAAGTGGTGATATAAAAAAGCAATAATTATTGACTACAGAAAAAGACGAGCTTGTTGTAATCGAATCTTCCGATGAAGAATAATAACTTTTTTCTCTTAATAAACTATATTTTATCTACCTTATTTCCTTTATATTTTCAGAAAAAGATAATAAAATAGGAAGTATAGTATGAATACTAGACATAAAAAATGGCTTTAAATATTTTATGGTGTGTATAAGTAACAAAAATAACAACTCTGTTTTAGTTTTATTTGATAACGCTCAGACCACGGGAGTGCGCGTAGTTATTTTTCAGGCCACGGGGTGCCCGATCCATGACGCCTATGTACACACCACTATGGTCGGAATGATTTGCGCCATGGTCTCTTAGAAAACCGAAAAAAGAACCATGCATGATTTTTAACTAACTAAGATGTGACTATTTGTATTTGGAACAAGTAAGCCACAATGTTGGGGGGGATGCCCTTCCTACAAGCCAAAAGCAGACCTTCACGATTCACAAGAACGCAACTCCGTTCCAGTCACCCCCTTTCAGAGCATATAAATAAAACTGGGATGCGTGTTTCTTTTTCTTTTTTCTTTTTCAAATAAAATGTCTCTTAGGGTAAAGAATATGATTAATTTAGTAGAAAAACATGCTACAGCGCATACCCCAAAGAAATATGCATTTTCGACTATAAGATCTAGAACATTAAGTACTATTTCTTCAGATAATACAAAGATAGACCCCAGTAAAAATAGTTCATTGATGGCAAATACTTTATTATGGGCCAATATGATATTACCTATGCCAGTCATTGCATCTACTGTATACCGTCACTTTTCAAAAGGTAATTAAATAATACACATACAACTCAAAAAAGTATTTATTATTATAATAGGACCACCAGCAAAGTCTTGGTCACTTACTGCAGATATTACTATAGCTATACTTCGTAATTTTCTCAGCAGATCTAGTAAAATTACAGTAGAAGATATTCAAAAACTTAGTACCACAAAGAAATTACCTGTACCATCCAACATACAATCAACTAAATTTACTGTACCGAACCATTATAGAAAGAGAGCAGGTGATATCCTTTCTAGAATATTTACAAAGCACGATGAACAGTGTATTGGTTGGGATTGGGAAAAAGATCGTAATGATGCTCCTCCTATTAAAGGAGAATGGTTACAATCAAAAGGAGACCCATTAAACCCCAGTAAAGAAAGTACTGTATTGTACTTGCATGGTGGTGCTTATTATATTGGTTGTTATGGTATTTATAGACACTTTTTAAGTAGAATAATTAAGTATTCGAAAGGTCGTACATGTGCTATTGATTATAGATTAGCACCTCAACACCCATTCCCTGCTGCTGTAGAAGATGCATTAGCAACATATCTTTACTTGATTGATCCACCTGAACATGATGAATTAGATCCAGTTGATCCTAAAAAGATTGTTATTGCAGGAGACTCTGCTGGTGGAGGATTAACTTTTGCATTATTATTAGCTATACGTGATGCGGAGTTACCAACGCCAGCTGGCGCCATGACATTATCACCTTGGTTAGATTTAACACATTCATTACCATCCATTTTATCAAACATTTTAACAGATTATTTACCTCCAACTGGATTTCGACACGCGCCTTCACCTGCCCTAGATTATGCTCAATTACCTCAACGAGAAAAAGAAACTGAATTATTAGACCAATTAAAAGAAGAAGCAACGGACCCAACAAAAGAAAATGATCATCATACAGATATGAGCTCAATTGGCCCTTTCGGAGAAACTGTACCTATTCCAGGTACCAATAGTGAAGAATTTTACAGGGTTCAATTTTATGCTGATAATCAAGCCTTGAAACTTCCTATGGTCAGTCCTCTATTTGATCATGGAAAATTAAAAGGTCTTCCTCCTCTTTTATTGGTAATATTCCTTTTAAATGCTATATTATTTTTTCTAATATAATAATATAATCTAGCAATGTGGGTCCGCAGAAAGATTACGTGATGAATCAATTTATGCTTCTTTATTAGCATCAAATACATTTCCTGGTTCAAATAAAAACACTACTACTAGAATACCGCCTACAAAAGTTACTTTGGAGATATTTGAAGACCAACCTCATGTTTTTCAACTTTTATTTTCCAACAAGGCAACTTCACGTTCCTTCAAGAATTTGGCTGCATTTGTACGCGATATGACTGATTCTCCTGCTACTTATCGTTCCAAAAAACAGGAAGAACAAACAACTTATTTAACTGATAATCCTATTTGTATTAGACATGTTACAGCACAAGGTAAAATGACAGATACTACAAGAGATACACTAAGTACTTTTAGAAAGTCAGACTGGGCTGAATGGGAAGCTAGATTAAGTCGCGATAGCTTAAAAGACCGTATGGACGATGTATCTCGAGCTGTTGATAATACCGTAAAGAATGTAAAATAAAAAATGTATACCCTCTTCTTTTATTTTTTTCTGTGCTGTATTATGTAATTTTGGTCACGAAAAACACGTTGCGCGAAATTAAAACAGGACCAAAAAAAAAAAAAAAAAAAAAAAAAATGCTGGTAATCAAATAAAAATGATAACTACGCATTTTTTATTCTTTTTTTCTTTTTTTTTACACATTCCTTATGCCCATGAAACGTACGATCCAGAAACGAAAACCCCAACAAGAAGAAGATGAACAAGATTTCCAACCTTCACCCAAACGTAAATCACGTACATCAGACGACGATGACGACTAC
Organism: Thamnidium elegans; assembly: GCA_025201345.1. NCBI lineage: Eukaryota > Fungi > Mucoromycota > Mucoromycetes > Mucorales > Mucoraceae > Thamnidium > Thamnidium elegans. The sequence goes on along the minus strand of JAIXMG010000001.1, from coordinate 1,032,338 downwards.
GAGGATAGACCTGTTCTAAAGACCGTAATCAATAAAAATTTTAAAATAGGTCAATTCGTACCTCGTAGTTATAAATCCACATACGATGCCAAAACAATTCTTTTCAAACAATTTAAAGTACCCACCATGGCTATTAAACCACCTTCAATAACGACAGAAGAAAATGAACAAACCGACAAGAAAAAAGTGGCTGCCAAAGCTGCTACGGTAGCTGCTTTAACTGCTGCAACAGAATCTGCCAATAGCAAGTTTGGTGAACGAAAGACGCTTGGTATTCGTAGAAGAGCCGGACATATGATGAGAGCACTTTACGATCACACTGCTCCTGATGCCATTGTACTTTGGGATCCTGATCAAGCAACTATCGAAACTGAAGAGTTGAAAATATCTACTGATAAACCAAAGAAACAAGGAAAGTCTTTATCTGAAATACTTGGATTAAAAAAAGAAGAAAAGAAGCTGGCACATGTTGTAGTTGATCCTGTGTTGTCAAGGGTACTTCGTCCACATCAAGTAGAAGGTGTCAAATTTTTATATCAATGTACTACTGGTCAAGTACATCCTGAAGCTATGGGGTAAAAAAAAAATAGTTATAATATGTAAAAATTTATCTTTTTTTGTATTAATCATTTTTTAACTCTGTATTTATATATCAGATGTATTATGGCAGATGAAATGGGTTTAGGTAAAACAGTAAGTACACCTCTATTAAAAAAAAGAATAACGTTATACTTAAATACTTTCTACAGTTGCAATGCCTTACACTTTTATGGACCTTACTTCAACAATCAAATGAACTTGGAAAACCTACAATTAATAAAGCAATCATCACTTGTCCATCCAGTCTTGTAAATAATTGGGCAAATGAAATTGGTAAATAAAAATACTTTGTATATATATATATATATATATGTACTTACTATTATTTTATTGCAGTAAAGTGGTTAGGAGATAATCGAGTACGCCCTCTAGTTATTAGTGACGCTAAAGCAAAAGATAAAATTAGCTCAGTAAAACGATGGGGAGCAGCTCAAGGCAAGATGGTTAATCCAATTTTAATCATTTCTTATGAGAGTTTAAGAGTTTATACCCCTTATCTTAAAAACTCACCTATTGGTCTCTTATTATGTGATGAAGGACATCGTTTGAAAAATGCTGGTTCACAATTATTTGAAAAATTAAATAGTTTAACTGTTGCACGTCGTGTTATTCTTTCAGGTACTCCTATTCAGGTACGGGGTTTTTTTTTTGTTAATATATTTATATATATATGGTTTACTAAAATCATATAATGTAGAATGATTTGATTGAATATTATTCTTTACTTGACTTTGCCAATCCTGGTTTACTCGGTACAATTCACGAATTCAGGAAGCACTATGAACGACCTATTGCACGAGGTAGAGACGCTGATGCAACTGACAGTGAACGTCAACTCAGTGATGAAAAAGTAGCTGAATTCTGGAAGATTGTATCCAAGTTTACAATTCGTCGAACCAACGATATTTTAACAAAATACCTACCTGTAAAATACGAACATGTTGTATTTTGTAAATTAGCGCCTTTACAACAATCACTTTACGACGTATTTTTAACTTCACCTGAGATTAAAAAGATTTTACGTGGTCAAGGAAGTCAACCATTAAAAGCAATCACCATGTTGAAAAAATTATGTAACCATCCAAACTTGTTAAATTTACCTGAAGATTTAGAAGGTTGTGAACGTCATTTACCCACTGGATATAACGCCCAACAAAAAGTCGATCCTGCATTTTCTGGAAAGTTTGCTGTACTTGCTCGTATGTTGGCTAAAATCAAGAAGGAAACAAAAGATAAAATTGTCTTGATTAGTAACTATACACAAACCTTGGATGTATTTCAAAAGTTCTGTAAACAGCAACAGTAAGTAATAGTTTTTTAGCTAAGAAAAAAAATAGATAACTTATAAGGAATTTAATAGATATGGTGTCCTTCGATTAGATGGTACAATGAATACAAATAAAAGACAAAAACTTGTAGACGAGTTTAATGATCCTGAACGTGAAGAGTTTGTGTTCTTATTAAGTAGTAAAGCAGGTGGTTGCGGTTTAAATTTAATTGGTGCCAATAGACTGGTCTTATTTGATCCTGGTAACTATTTTGTTTTCCTTGGTTTGTTCTTATACTAATATATATATATAACAAAAAAGATTGGAACCCTGCTGCGGATCAACAAGCTTTAGCTCGTGTTTGGAGAGATGGACAAAAGAAAGATTGTAAAGTATTACTTCAACTAATTTAAAAGCAGATTATTTACACGCTTAAAAAAAATAGGTTTTATTTATCGCTTTATTTCTTCTGGTACAATTGAAGAAAAGATCTTTCAAAGACAATCGCATAAACAATCACTTTCAAATTGTGTTGTAGATGAAGCAGAAGCAGAACGACATTTTTCTGTAGCAGATATGCGTCAATTATTTACATTACACACAAAGAGTGAAAGTGAAACACATGATACATTTAAATGCAAACGCTGTATTCAAGGAAAACAACATTCACCAGCAGATATTATGAATTACGGTGATACAAGCACGTAAGTACCCTTTTTTACATGTAAAAAGCTTAAAAACGCTAATTTTCTCCTTTTTTTAGATGGAACCATTATGATAAAGATTTAATTCGTTTATCAGATCCAATCTTAGCAACAGAATCAAACAAGGGAATTGTATCTTGTGTATTTCAATATACATCACACATGAAATAATAAAGTTTTTCTTTCTTTCTTTTTGCATAATTTAATATATTTTTTAAACAAGAGGCCAAATAGCTTTAGAATCGTTTTGATAAGTTTCAAAATTATCCTTAAAATAAGTCCAACTAGAAACACTCTTGATGTTAGGATCGTATTCATCAGCTGCAGTAGCATAAGCAGTCATACGATCCTTGATTTCCTTGGCAAGAAGAGGATCAAGATCATCAGCTGTAGAGGCTTGAGGAAGCTTATAACCTGAACAGTGGTAAATCAAATAACCTTCTTTACCTCCCATCTTCATAAAAGGTGGGAACTTGGAAATACGAGTCCAGTTTACATCTACATTATCAATTGTCTTTGTATCTGCTAATTCAGTAGAATTACACTTGAAAGTGAAGAATTCGCCAGCTTTTATTAAACTGTGTTAGTCTCCACTCTTTTTTTTAAAAAAAAAAAAATATTACCTTGGTACATTTCGTTAGCATCATATTCATCAAACTTGTGATCCTCAGTAGCAAGAGGATTAGGATAGAATAAAGGAATCTAACAAAAAAGATATATTAGAAGAAAAAAAAGGGGGCACGCTATAACTTACTTCGGAAACAATGGTAGTAGTATTATTAAACTTGTTTTCACGTGTTTCAAGAGGAATAAAGCTAGGAATAGCCATTTGAACAGGATTGTTGGCGATATGAACCACAGGCAAATCATTATCTCTAGTCCAAGGATTATTCCAAGTATTCAATTTTTCTCCAGTGATAGGATCAAGGTAATAAGTTAATTCTCTACCGGTGACCTTTAATTTACCTTCTTCAACCTTTGCTTTGGAAACATTCATACCAACACACTTGAATAATTTCTTGGGTTGTTCTCCAGGAATAAAAGCACTTTTTAAAATATAAGTTACATTTATATAAGAGGAAAGGAGGGAGGGATATTGAGCTTACAAAATAGATCCTTCCCATTGGAAGAAAGTATCAGCTTTGGTATCTGTAGAATATCTTAATCTTAAAAGAGAACTAACATCGTATTCTATACACACACACAAGAAAAAAATTAGTCATCAAATACTTGCATTGAAACGAGAATATGTGTATTTTACTAGCAGCCATTTTCAAGAGAAAAAGACTGAATTTTTCAAAAGTTTTATTTATTAAGAGAAAAAAAAGTTACGTTTTTCTTAGGGACCACCGAGTTAATTCTTAGGGACCACAGGGGTGTACATAGAGTAGCTCAGGATCTGATTGGTAGAGTAGCTCAGAATTTTTTTTTTTTTTGTATAAAAGTAGCTCAGGATCGGGTACCCTGTGGTCCCTAATAAACTCCCTATGTACAACCCGGTGGTCCCTAAGAATTAAATAAACTAAAACACTTTCAGTTGCTATCAAAGTTATTTAATCAATACTCGTTATTTTATACTACTTATACCAGACTATAAGATACGTAAAAAAAAACCGTTTAATGGGCATATTATTCTTCGTATTTTATTATCTTTCTTACTAACAATATAAAGAAAATAAGGTAGATAAAATATAGTTTATTAAGAAAAAAAAAATTATTGTCTTCAATATGTTTGGGGAATTGCCCAAAGAGATTCCATGTTGATTTAAATAATGTTGCATAGGAATCATCTATGTAGAAGTACATATGACTGACAGAAGGATATGACATACGCCTATGACCGAACTTGACAGCCACCTAATGTGCATTTTTTATATTTTGAATGTGGTATGGCTGTACTTTTACTTTTGGTTTTACAGGAACCTTAAGTGGAAAAATAGTGAGTGGTTCATAAAGACGTCTTTTATTCCCGGCGTCGGAATATTTACATGCAGGTATGTTGTAAGTATTCGCAACAACTTGAAAGCAGCCAGGATAATCAAACCAAATAGGCATGCTCGTTCTATACTCGTACATATCTGATTTGATGTTCCTTTCTAGGCTGACAGCGTCGAAACCAAAATCTTTACATACGTGTTCTTGTTGGATTCACATTCTACAAGCATATCTTTCTTGAAATCCCTATATCTATCTTCATTGGGCTTTTAACTTCTGTTTTGACGCAGTTCAGGGACCAAAACTTTTTTTCGGACCACAGGATGCTCAATCCAAAGACACCCTATTTACACACCGCCGTGGTCCGAATGATTTGCACTGTGGTCCTAAGTAAACCGATAAAACTTACTGGAAATACAACGCGTAACTGTTAACCCGTCCATTAGAAATAACTTTTATTAATCAATGCGCGTTTTCTATTAAAAGAATTATCTTTATTATGGCTAGTTGTGAAAAAATAAGTTACAAATAAGAAACGTAAACAAAAGGAAGAGTCGTATAAGAAACGAAAGAAGTAAAATTTTCCTTAGGAAAAGTATACGATGGGGTAGAGGTGAATTCGATAATAGACAAAAAAACGTTCGATCAGAGACTACGTGAATATCTGCTATCAGTAACAGCAATATAGTTGAACGGTCAGGATATATTATCATTTGAGGTGTTGCTACTGCATCTCGGAAAGAAAAACCTGCTCAAATCAGGTTGCTTTGACATTTAGAACACTGCTGTTATTTTTTTTATTTATTTTTTTTGGGTAAGTGCACAGTTAAAGATCCATAGATTAATAATATAAGACAAATTGTCTTTACCTGGTGGAAATTGAAGAGAATTGTAGTAATTTATTTTGTGCTTACAGACGCACGAGATAAGCGAGACATTTTAGTTTTTTTTTTATTTATTTATTTATTTATTTATTTATTTATTTATTTATTTATTTATTTATTTATTTATTTATTTATTTATTTATTTATTTATTTATTTATTTATTTATTTATTTATTTATTTATTTTATATATCGGTTTGAACGACTTAAAATAATCGTATATTCCCATGTACCAAGTCTTCTAGATGTAACAAACATTATTACATATCCCTTTCCTTGTTAACTCTCACCTTAAATTACAACAGCCGAAAGAACTTTTTATGCCTAGTGTGGTGAAGCCTGAAGCTACAGCTACTTCCCATTATATAGAAATAAAACAACTTCCCCCTTTCTGAAACAGTTATATTATATATTTCTTGAATCTTGGCCTGAAGCTTTAGTTTTAGGCTATTCTAGTTTTTAGAGACGTATAACTTTTAGAGGAGATAACAGACATAATCTACAACTTTGATATATCCCCCCTATTACTGCTATTAGTCCCATTTTATCGGTGTTGGATAATCATTTATCCAAAAATAAAAATAAAGAGCGTCAAAGTTTGATTTGAATAATATGCATTTAAAAAAGGATAAAGAATAAAATGAAATAAAAAAGACAAAGCGGTAAAATAAACAAAGAGAGAGAGATATATGAAAGAACTTAGAAACTATCGCTTCTTTTGTAATAGACATACACAGTCTTGGGATAGTTTCTAATCGTCAGAGTAAGCCAAATAAACTCTGCTGTGTAAAGTATATCTGGCATCATTACATATTATACTCGTATTAAGTAAGTACTTATTACTCTCTATTCTATTATCTGGAGACATGAGCCTAGTAGTATTACTAAAAAAGTGAAAAGGCGGCATATCCAAAGGATCGATAATGTTTCTTGCCGCAATAATTCATGTACTTCCTTGAGAGTCGCAACAAAACCTTTTCTCTCTGATTAATGTATGGGGAGTTGGGTTTGAGAAAAGTTACTTTTGACTAAATTATCCGACCTCTAATCCCGATCACAGCTCAGCCAGTAAGAACGTCTTTAGGCTCAGAAAGAGGGCTAACCTTTACTTATTGGTTTAGATTGGTTTCCGCGAGAGAAACTATTGGCTGATATTGATTCTTAATGGTCAAGCCATCATTAGACCAAAACCACGCACATTTTTTTCTTTCTTATTATTTTTAAATAACAAGAAATACATACATATCATGTCTGAACCTCAAACTAGTCCCGTTACAGTCAACACGCATCCTGAAGATACACCAGCTGTACCTGAACTTAAAAGTGATATCAAGACATTAAAAGACGCCTTTCCAGACTTGGACTTAGAAGTGATTGAGACTATCTTGGACAGCCAAGCAGGAAATTTAGACGCTACGTTCGAAGTATTACTTAGTATGTCTGACCCTTCTTATAAACCTACACCACAAGAGGTAGAGGGTTTATCACAATTGAGACAAGATGAAGAGTATGCTAGAAGGTTAGCTCGTGAAGGCGATGCTCATTACCCTCAAAATAACGCTGAACCTACGCAATCATTATTTAATCTCCAAGGTAACTAAGCACACATATATCACATATGTTTTACTATAGTTACTCATTTTCTATATATAGAGGAGCTACCTATTATAAAGGAAAAAGTCATTGAAGCAGGCACTGGTACATAATTAGCATAAATGCGGCGATTTTATTATTAACGCATTATATATTTAGCTGCCAAGAATAAAATAATGAATTTTTATAATCAACTTATGGCACCACCTACAGAACAACCAGGTAGCTCTAGTGGAGCTCTGGAATCTCGTATGGGTAACCTTAGTCTTTCTGAAAATCAAAGACCTTCTCCTACAATGAAGAATAGTTCTGTTGATTTGTATGAGTGGGATGGTAGAGGTATATATATAATATATATTTTTTACATGTGAAACTGACAGATATGGAAATTGCCAGGACAAGAAATGCGTAACCCATTATTAACACCCAAGAAAGATGTAGCGACTTCTACTTCTAGTGATCAGCTGTTATCAGATGAGGAATATGCCAGAAAATTGGCTAGAGAAGATGCAGATACTGCAGATGCTATTTCTTCTGTTACTGAACGTAAGTATATGTATATAAAATTTAAAAAGTAAAAAAAAAATACTTACTGAAATAAAAATAAAAGCTCCTCGCCACACTGAACGTAATATTATTACCACTACCTCTCCTGTGGAACAACCAAAGCAACAAACGGAATCTGATAATGAAGGTAAAATATATACATATAAACAAACGAGAGGAAAAAATTAGAAGCGACTTAAACATTTTTTTTTAGTATCTTTTTCCAAATTACATGATCCATCACCCACAAAAGAAACACCAGTTGATAAACCTAATGTTGTAGGTTATAACGTACAAGTTGATGAGGATGATTTAGATGATCTTTTTGACAAGCAAGGTAAAAAGGAAGAAGATGTATATATAGATGTGATTGTTTATTAACTACCGATTAAAAGATTCTGTGTCAAATTTAAAGCAACTTGATGAATCTTCAGAAGCAGCAACAAAGAACTAAATCCTATTTTTTTTTTTTTGTATATTTTATCTACCTTATTTCCTTTATATTTTCAGAGAAAGATAATAAAATACGAAGAATAATATGAATGCTAAATATAAAAAATGGTTTTAAATATTTTATGGTGTGTATAAGTAACAAAAATAACAACTTTGTTTTAGTTTTATTTGATAACGCTCAGATAACTTTGATTTTGAGCTCATCCAGATACACCTGTAGCTGATTTGCATTATGATAAAGAGGATAACCAAGATATCGAACATAACCAGGAAAAGTTTTGTCATGTCATACAACCCCTCCCGTTGCCGCTATATTTATCCAAGGTTCCAAGCTTTGGCCAGACAGAGAGACTAGAACCGTTTTTCTGAGATTGACCTTATCATTAGATGTATAGCTGTAGCGCTGTAAAATACATAGTAGTATATTCAGCTCTTCGGTATTATTTAAAAACACTTCTAAATCATCAGCGTATCACTAGGACTCCGAAACATCTTACAAAATGATGAACTGACTTTTATTAAAAGGGGTCGGTTTAACTAGATTTTTTAGTGAATGGTTTAATAGAATTCAGTGTCGGTTCCCATAAAATTTAGTTCAATGAATTTAGAGTATTTTATATATTGAATTCAGAATATTCAGATTTACAAAAAAATAATATCTAGTACAAATGAATTCTATTAATATTCTTTTTTTTTTTAAAAAAAAAAAGAGTAGTTGCTATATACACAGAATTATGGTAAAGTATCACCGCATATAACCTATCATAAACAATTTTTTAGTATATCAATAAATGTGCTAGTGTGCTTTACGTTACCTTTATTTACGAGTACGGCGGATTCGAAGAGAGGAACGGCGGATGGCAACACGGGAACGAGGAACAGAAGAAATAGAAACAGCACCAGCAGGAGAAACAGAAACAGTAGAAGAGACAGCATCGGCAGAATAAACAGTGGAGGTACCATCACTTGTAATTGTAGTATCAGTAGCGGCTGGTAAAGAAAAAGTGTCAGAACTATCATAACGTGCATATTCACTATTGTTTTCCTATGATGGGAATCAAACTAATTAATACATATTAGACACACGCAATAAAAATAACTATTTACTTCATGTAGTTGAACTTCAAGTTCGGATGATGAGCTACGCATTTAAGGTTTTTTTAGTAGTTTAAATAGTATTATTATTAAATAAATACCTTCTTGACAGATATTTTTCTCTGTTTTAGTAACTTCTTTTAAGCAGGTGGACTCCAATCCAATCATCCTCACAGAGGGACAAATCAACATACATTTCCTCCGCTCTTTTATTCAAGATGTTTAGCATTTCACTGCAATACTGGGGAGAAAGCCGATCTCACAAAGGAGGAAGACCATCAAAAATTTCTTCAATAAGGTTTCTTACGCGATAGCATGCACATTTTCCTGTAACTGTGTAAACGCTGTTAGCGTCAGGCGAGTTAGAATTAAGCTCCTTTAAACCATCAATGACATCTTGTTTTACTATTCTATGACGATAAACATTTCTACTAATGGTTTTATTTATAGGATATGGAACTTTATTACCAGTAGTGTTAGTATCATTAAAATTATTACTTTCGATCAAGCGCTAAATCAGTCGTCAATAGACAATGGTCAGTATATGAAGCAGGACTTTATGTATCAATCCATTTTCCAATCGAGTTGCTAGTGCAATGTACTCAAAAATATAATCGATAGTTGATCTAGAGTCCATATTAGGCCTAGTATAGGTTGGAAAGCCTGCAGGGAAACAGTTGTTAAAATTTCTTTGAAGCCAGCTAAACCAGTTTACGATCATTTCATTCGTTGAAATTGTTGTAGATTTGATTGATATACTGAAACCCCCTAAGAAGGCCCATGGCTCATCCAAACTATTCTCAAAGGAAGGAAGCGAACTGAAAGAATCGAAAAATAGGGTGATCTGAAGGCTGAGTTGGTGCGACTTTACAAACGAGGTTACGGTGAACATATTTTACAGAAGCGACCACACATCGCTCATTCATCGAAATAGCAGTATCATCCAAATAAAAATTTCGATTAAGACATACTATTGCAGTGTGTTTTGATACCACAGAGGTGGTGTTTGGGAAGAGGAAGTTGTTGAATTGGTGAATATAATCTTCAGAAAGATGATCATGTTGCTGGAAACATGACACTTCTTGTAAACAAAGAATGTCCAGTGATAGGAGGTGATTAGGTAGAAAAGAGCAAAACTCTTTTTGGATGTTGGGGTGCGAAGCTTTGAAAATTCTACGCGCATTCAAAGCACCCATTCTCAAAGGTTTATTTAACATTGGGACTGACGGCGTTAATGTTGAGTAGAAGTGGATGAGTGAAGACTCACGCCGGTTAAATTGCCATCCTCTAAAGTAAAATTAGTTTGGACCAAATTGTTCGCCGGAGGAACACCTGAAACAGTGGCTACATCGTCCGTCTCCCTATCAGCAGCTGCTGCAGTACCGACCTTTTTCTTTGTACCTTTACTTACCGGTATGTACACCTTCTTTTTTCTTTTAAGTATACCTATATCCCTTTCTTTCGCTAAAAGTAAGTCTCCCTGTTGAGAATTATCCATCTCCTCCGCGATAAATCTAATACTTTTATATTATTATCCATTGTAAACTCTCTTCTTTTATTTTCTTTTTCTTTATAAACGTTTAGTTTATACTTTTCTATTATAGTTGGACAACTTAAAACCTGGTGCTCACTAAAACTTTTATTTTGAACTTTTATATAACAGCCTTACTGTTTATTTAATTTCTATCTCATTCTTCATTTTATTTACCACTACAAATAACTCAATTCGCAATAATATAAATTACTTTAAAATATAAACTCAATAAAAGATCATTTTTTTACCACTGTTAATCAATAGATAGTGTGGTAAAGTGTAAAAAGAGTATAATAAGGTAATAGTAAGAAAAGTGAGCACCAGTTCCTGTTTTATAAGTAGAATGACTTAAGTAATAAAATAGAATAAAAGATCCAAGGGAATTCAAGTACAAAATAAAATAAAGTAATAAAGATAAGGTCTTTTATAAAATAAGGGAAGCATAAGATTAAATTGTTTACAGAAAGTGAATTATATTTTATTAAATAAAAGTTGAAGATGTTTATATCATTTTTAGTTTTCTTAATTAGTTTTTTTAAACTATAACAACCATGGAGGTTTGATTTCTTGTGTTAGGACGATCCTTGTTAACATTATTTCATCAGAAAGAGGTAGTTTGTGTAACACCACTATACAACTATAACTAAAAGTCTGACAACACTTGTCACTATTTTTTTAGTCAAAATTGTATCTCAATTTTGTACTACTTTATTTTCATATATAAATCATATTCTATTGCAATTAATAAAAAGATAACTCTTTTACTTACTTATATTTTATACCTATGTCGTGCTCTCACTATAGATATAAGGGTTATATAAGTGAAGTATAATATACAGTAGTTTTGATTAAAGGAATAAAAGATGATCTTTATTTATTTTGAATACAATTAATATTTATAATATAATGTTACGAGCTGTGTTTTTCACACTCAACAAGGCACTTTTGTCACTGCTATTCTTGCCTCTACTTATCCTGTTATAACAAGTATCCTTATTTTTTTCTCTGTGTTACCTCTTTCTCTAAAAATCTGTTCTTGTACCTGAAACCTATACCGTTATAATTTCTACTTATATCTTCGCATATGTTACTCTTATTATTTACTTTTATATTCACTCTGCATGTTTCTATATTGCTGTTACTCTTATTATTTACTTTTATATTCTTTCTGCATATTTCTATAACACTATTTTTAACATTGGACTATCTAGAACATAATGATAGCAATCAATTTTATATCACTAACATTTATTCTAAATGTTTACCTTTTTGCCGATAATTCACGGTTACTTCAATTTATATTTCATGGATACCTTGACAGGTATCGAAGGACGCTAATACCGAACCCTTTTAATATAAATACTCTTATTTTTTCCTACTTAAATAAAACTTATCTATCTCTTACCTTATTTTCTGACTATAAAACTATTCTATTAGTTTAAGTATTCTGTTTAATAGATCCCTTGAATTATTTAAATTATACAATTCATTGTAAAGTTTTCCTTTCTATCTTTTATTTTTCCTTTCTCGTATTATAAACCTTTTTATAATACTACACTACAGTTGGACAACTCTAAACCTGGTGCTCACTACATTTATTATTGAACTTTTCGTAAAATAATACTTTATAGTTTTTATTTTATTCCTTTTATTTTCTACCTCTTTATTTACAAGCCACTACAAGTCCAACTTGTAACAATAATTTAGGTTACACTTGTGTCTGTGAACCTGACACCTATATAAACCGTTTACAAAACTAAATATTATACTCCTGTCAGAGTTATTTTAATAGACAATATTTTTAGTTGTAAATATATAGTGGTAAAAAGATGACCTTTTATTGAGTTTATATTTTAAAGTAATTTATATCTAAATTGAAGTAGTACACAGCTTATTGTTACGAATCGAAGAATATCGTACCGGTTTAAAGCCCTATTTTAAACCTTTACCTGAACAAGTATTGTTTTCACTCCGTTTATTATCACATCACTTTTCAATAAGTCTCTTTTATTTTCTTCTGTTACACATTTTCATTACTTTTAATTCCAGAACCAAAATTACCCCTTTTTCTTTTAGTGTAATTATTCTTTATTTTATTCTCCATTTTTATTTCAGTTTATTAGTTACTTTTTATTCTTAATCTCAGTTCTGTTACACTTTCTAGTCAATTATCCTTTATTATCCTTTTTACATCATACTCCTACACTATTATTCAAAATTTATCCTTCATTTAACATCAGATATGTTACTCCATCTACTTATTTTTATTTTACAATACCTTTTAGTTCTTTCTGATTGTAAAAACATCAATTTATTTATATTATTAGTCAACTAGATCAAAAACAACACATTTAGTTTAGAAAGTTTATCCATTACAACCATCTTAGAATCAAAAGGAATATATTTATTCCTGATATCAAAGATATTTTACAAGATTCAAAGGATGTCCTGACCGACACCTTTGAATATAAATACCACATAATTTTACTTATTAAATAAATCTGATCTTATTTTTCACCTATATTTTATATTCTATATTTTCAGTTTCTTACTTATAAAGATCCCTTGAATTATATTCTTTTATTATATAATTCTCTGTAAAACTTATTATTCTTTTATTTTATTTCTCTACGTATTATATCTTTATATAATACATTCTCTTAGTTGGACAACTATAAACCTGGTGCTCACTTTCAATTTATTGAACTTATAAAATAATATCTTTTATTTTATACTTTACTTATTATCTATATTACTGTCACAGTTAAAATTGAATAAGCTGTGTACTACTTCAATTTAGATATAAATTACTTTAAAATATAAACTCAATAAAAGATCATCTTTTTACTACTATACATTTATTACTATAAGACTTATCTATTAAAATAACTCTGACATTACAAATAACCACGACTCCATTTGTAACATTATTCTATTTTAGCTGTGACACTCCTAATAAATCTAATCAGACTCTGACACACTAAAAGAATAGTGACATATGCTTTCCAGAGCAAAAAAGCAAAAGAGGTCTCACCGAGAATCGAACTCGGATCACCGGATTCAAAGACCGATATGATAACCATTACACTATGAAACCTTCATGTTTATTGAAATCAAAAAATAATATATATTTTATTTTAAAAAAAATCACGTGAATATCACGTGAAGTGCACATAATTGGAGGGGCCGTATAACCATAGTAAGGGGTGATAAAGCAGAAATTTAATTAATTCGATGAATTTTGCATCTAATTCGAACAATTTTGGATACCTACTGGCACCTAAACATATTATAACTATCGTATTGGTTTGATAAGGTTAAAGAGGTTTTTAGAGTTAATAATTGCTAATGTTTAAATCGCTTAGTAAATGTGGCTATAGGTTATTCCGAAGTAAGTGTTTGTACAAATGTAGTCTCTGTCAAAAGGAGTTTGTACGTTCTTGACTTGTAGCTTAAATGATATAAAGTACAAAACTCTTTTTATATATTTTAATAAAGCTTTCATTCTTTGTTATCATCCGCTTTAAGTAAGCGTGAATAAAGAAAAAATGCGCTGGCTTTTACTCAGTAATAGGAATACTTATACTTTTTTTTTGGTTTTGGCGTATTAAGACGCTACTTTTAATATTTATTATAATTATTAAAAAAAAATAGAAAAAAGAATAACTATTTAGTGAAAGTTTTATCACTTCAAATTTAAATTGAATATTTAGTTTTTTTTTGAAAAAAAAAGAAAAAAAAATATTTGTAAAATCACAGGGAATGTTGGCAACCTTATGACCGACAACATATTTACTTGAGCATCCATCTATCTGACACTTTTTGCCACAATCATTCCGCTTACAAACTTTACAGATGTTTCTTCTTTTTTTTTTATAAGTGATGCTGACACTGCAGAAGGCGAGCCATTTGGCGCTAAAATCCTTATAGTGGTAGTGACGAGATATATACCAACGAAACTATCTCCAGAAGTGATTTCGCCAATCTCTTCATCAAATACTTCGAATTCAACGCAGTTACATCACTAACATTACTGAAATTTTGGATATATTCGTCATAATTTTCAGTTCCCTCTTTAGCATCCTCGTTTTCAATAATAGCCTGATATAAAAATATTATCCTATTTTTATATGTTAGTACGTCTACTAACTATTTCAAGTTTTTCATTTCTATTGTTGCTTCTTCAGTAATATTTAATTTGGTAGAATCATCATTATCTACATTATTCTATGGTAGACACACCAATGTATGAGAATGTTGCATGTTAAATATATATATATATATATCATTGATCTACTTACTGTTGCTACATTAGGATTATGTTACGGTACCACACAAAGAACTAGCGCCCTATAAGTAATAATAACTAGTATATACCAAATACAGTGATTTGTATGTATTGCCTCTTCAGAGTTGATAATATTAAAGGGGGAGACTTGTTGATTTCTTGCAGTGTACTAGAAGAAGTAGGTACGGATTGAACTAACGTCATTTTATCAAGTCGCTGTTGTTGTAAACTAGGTTGATCCATCAAACGCTTAGAGTCAGGTCTATTTGCGTGACGATTTCTCTTCGAGCCGACTTTAGGTCCTGGTTTCTTTTTAGAAATACCTTCATTTTTTTTTAGAGATGTTGCTACCAAACATATTTAAAAAGAAATTAACAGTAAAGAGATAAAAATTAAAGAAGACAGTACACTAAGTTCTTTTGATATTTATAATAGAAACGTTATTTGTAGTCAAAGATAATTGTATTTGTTTAAAACAAATATTTAGTTTGATTTTTTTTTTTTGCTGGAGAGCAGCATTAAACTCAGTTTCCTTTTTGGTCTACAGCTAAACTTACAGCGGTTCCGGCGCTACCATTGGCTAACTTACAGCGGTTAAGCATTATGATTGGCCAAAACACCCCTTTCTACAAGCGTACCGCCATTGGATCAACGTTTAAAGCCTATCAAAGGAATACCTGTATATGCAATTGCGATTTCACTTACTATAAACTGTTTTTAAAGCGGGTCATTATTAGTCTTTAAAAATATAAATATTATGAAAGTCTTCTTATTAAGTGATATTTTAAATATTTGTATATATTATCTAGAACCCGGATTTGGAAACCTTACGGATATCGCGCCAATATGAAGCTTAAATTGATCAGAAGGAACGACACGGACTTCTGTTTCTGTAGAAAGTTAACTTTGGAGTAGGCATAAAAGAAAAGGGGATAGTGGTAGATTGATGATGCGGTATGGCCCTTTTTTTGAATTTTTGAATTTATAGCAAATAGATCAAAACTAGTTCTGTGATAGTCTCGCTAGTTTTTTTTAGAGAGATTCTCGGTTTGCAACTTCTTTATGAAGCTGTCATACCACAGAATTTTATACATAATCTGACCTTTTACCAAAAGTTATAGAGGTATTTACACTCTAGTTATAATACACTATAGTAAAATATAGGGTTGTGCGGCATTATGTTAGACTAAAATACATAATTTTACTAAACCGTGTTTTTATCTCTAAACGTCTAATCAGAACTATCGCATAAGACATCTACAGGGTATTATTTGTCTA
This sequence comes from Thamnidium elegans, assembly GCA_025201345.1. Taxonomy (NCBI): domain Eukaryota; kingdom Fungi; phylum Mucoromycota; class Mucoromycetes; order Mucorales; family Mucoraceae; genus Thamnidium; species Thamnidium elegans. Next base: position 1,016,161 of record JAIXMG010000001.1, on the reverse strand, counting down.
TAGGCAAATTTTGTTTTCTTAGCATACGAGGATAACCTACATCTATGCCGTCAAACTAATAAATAATCTACTAAGCGTTAATTGCGTACACATATTCTTTACCAGAATAATTTTCTTTGTTTGCATTGAGGAATTGATTGGCCAAGGGAAACTTTGAAATCATTCGATTTTATTGGCTAAAAGCCTGAATAGGATAAAGTTTACGTTGTGCATGAACAGCAAAAAAATGACAGTTTTCCCTTTCGAATTATGAAATAAAAAGATGCTATATTACTTTGCTAGCTTCTTCTTTAAATATTTAATTATCTCAAATGGGCTTTACAGATATAGCATTAAAATCAATCGGGTATTACCAGTTTAATCTGGCGTACTTTTTATCAGCTATATGTATTATTTATATTACTACGTACTATTTTAGAAGATATAGATCACCTCTCGCCAATGCACCAATAGCTACATCTTATCATTTTTTGATTAGTTACTTTGGTTTGGTTCCGCCACCTAGTGATTCTGAAAAGACAGATAACTTATCTCAGTTCTTAATTCGTGTTGGTCAAGATTCAAAACTCTCGCCCGTTAGTGTGTGTTGGTCGATTACAGGAAAACCTCTCGTTATTGTCAATACTTTGAAAGGAGTTAAAGACGTTTTAATTGATGGTCAAGCAAAAAGTAAAATAAAAGATGAAAAGCCTAATGTCCAACGCGGTAATCTTATTAGGTTGATTCAAAATTTGGTTTTTGGAGGTAAAAGTTTAAATAACGCAATTGGAGAGGTAAAATAATACATTTATAATAACGTTATATATACGAGTTAAAAAAAACATTCAATTAGGAATGGCGCTGGCGTCGTCATATCTTGTTACCACCTTTTCAACCAAGACAACTCGTGCCTAAGCTATTACCCTATGTAGCTGGTAGAGCCGGTAAACTGTTGACAGTATTTGAAGAGCATGCAGATTTAGGAAAAGCCATTGAGCTTGATGATTTGTTTATGGACATGACTATGGATGTTATAAATTATTATTTATATGGACGAAGTGACTTAAACTACGATTTAGTTGGCGGAAGATCAAACTTGAAGGTAATAGTAATAAGCTTAGTATCAATTAAAAAGTAATTCTCATTATTTGTGTGTATAATAGAATGAACATCACCGTCTTGGGTTGGGCTTTCAGTCTGTTGAAGCTTGGCTCCCTTTTGGTATCAATAAAACAAACTGGGCTCAGAAATCATATAAACCTGCTCGGGATACGTTAAAAAGTTTTATTCAAGATTCCCTTATATATGCTTTAGAAGACTATAAACAGGCGCTAAAAACATATGAAGTAAACAATGTTCCTGAAAAGCAAAGATCGTACCAATCCGTCGCCGCATGTGCCTTCGCCAGTGGAAAATATGACGAAGATCAATTTGACTTGATCAACGATTTACTTTCCTTAACTTTTGCTGGATACGATACTACTGCTCATACTCTAGCCTTTGCATTTTCGGAATTGGCTCGAAATCCGCAACTGCAAGATGAATTATTTGAACAAGTTCGTAGCGTTCTAGGCTCTCCTCCAGTACTTCCTGAAAGTATTACTGCTGAAAAACTCGCTCGTATGCCTTTAGTCACTGCTATATACCGCGAAACTCTTCGAAAATATCCCGCAGTTGTATTTATTCCAGTTCATGTTAATAAAGACACTATTGTTGATGGTGTTGTTGTTCCTGGTGGTGCAGAGATCTGGTGTAATGTAAGAGGAATCCAAATGAATTCAGTCATTTTCCCAAACCCTGATAAATTTGATCCTACTCGCTGGTTACGACCTGAAGACAAGCTTAATAGTGGTGTAGAAAATGCATTTGATAATATGATATCAGACAATGTTCATGATACTTCTTCTATTACACCTGAGACGCAATATAATTTCCCTGATTTATCCTTTACTCTTGGTACACATTCCTGCTTAGGTAAAAACTTGGCTATATTAGAATTAAGAACAGTCATTGCTTGTGCCATGAACCAATTCACTTGTACATTAAAGGAAGGTTCCGTTATTGACACAAAAGTGGTTCTTACGACTAAACCAAGACATGGTGTATGGGTTCATTTTCAAAAAAGATAGTCCATTTTTTATTAGAAAAAATGCGATACATTCATTTTTAATGGTAATAAAATTTTAAACTTATACTTTACCTACCATCTATTCTATTTTAATTGTCTTTCACCTTTCGTCATTTTATATCCCTTTTTCATACGTTATTATTACATTTACCCTTTATATTTTACTACATACCTTCATATGTAAGCATTTTTATTATTCTTTTTATCTTTTATTATACTACATATATTTAATGTAGTTACTGTTACCACTACTGTCACTTTTTCTCCCTTTATATTATTTTATTTCACTTACACATGTAAGAACGTTAGATGTCAGTTATTCTAGAAACATTTATTATTATACTACTTTTTATCATCGTATTAATATCCTTCAAACATTTCACGGATACTTCAAACTCTTTCTTCAAGGAACCTTTGATAAACATCAAAGGATAAACTTACCGAATGTTATATCTACGCATTATATTTAGATAATACTAATTTATATATATTTATACAAGTCATATCCTCATGTGTCACTTATATAAGTTATACACAAATCACAGCATCTATTTAAAAATGAATCTCAGATATATTCTATTGTTCTATCACTTTGATCATAAAACTAGAAGACTGCTTAAACTCTTGACAAACAGAAGATAACTGGTTTACATAAATAATTGTCACATTATTTATAATCAACAATCCTCTATTTTACGTCTTTTGTTAAAGAAGCCAATTAGAAACATAATACGCATCGCTGCTATTGTAATTGACCTTCTAAAGAATCTATTTATCTTTTCAAATTGCTCATTCATTAATGTCTTATTGAAACTGTCTAAGTTTCATATTAATGATAAGCGCTTATTCAACCCATAATATGTATATAAGGCACACACTTTTTCATTAATAAAAACAACAATCTATTCTTAGTCTAGTTATTTTACCTTTTTATCTTATTATATTTTCTTATCTTAAATAAACTCATCTCACTTTTACCCTTAAAAAACTTATATCATATAATCCTTTAGGATATTATCATTTTTATACTTAAGGTCCCTTGAATATGTTTCTTATTCATTGTATTTTCTCTTTTTATTTTACTTTTCTTTATTATAAACCTTTCAGTTTATAATATCTTTTACAATAGGACAACTTAAAACCTGGTGCTCACTAAAACTTTTATTGAACTTCTATATAACAGCCTTACTGTTTATTTAATTTCTATCTCATTCTTCATTTTATTTACCATTACAAATACGTTTTTCTTAGGGGCCACCGAGTTAATTCTTAGGGACCACAGGGGTGTACATAGGGTAGCTCAGATTTTTTTTTTTTTTTTTTGTATAAAATTACGTGATTTTATTGAAATTAGATAAATGTATAAATTTGTGTTTTAGAGTTCCGGAAAAAGTAATAAAAAGGAAGAAAGGGGTGGGTGGGTGGGTTAGAGTTCTATGACTAAACATTCCGTTTTTACTCTGTTGTGATATCATTGGTCTCGTCTATCAAAATGAATGAACGGGATATTGACATCTCAAAAAGGGTTATCGCCTGCTGGTCTATCCAGGAAGACTGGTCGAATATGCACCGCCAATGGTATTGCCAAATAATTTCAAAAACGGTACCAAGTGACAGAAGGATGTCCTCAGGTATCTGTTGACAGGTCTTGTCATGCAAAGTAAAGAGCGCAATCCATACCGTTTCTGGAGAAGGAAATGTGTCATTAAGATTCATATCTTCTATTGCTTTTTTCCAAAGAGTACATCTATGTAGCTCAGGATCGGGTACCCTGTGGTCCCTAAGAAACTCCCTATGTACAACCCTGTGGTCCCTAAGAATTAACTCGGTGGTCCCTAAGAAACTCGCTACAAATAATTCAATTTGTAACACTATGTAACAGTAACACTACTTCAATTTAGATATAAATTACTTTAAAATATAAACTCAATAAAAGATCATCTTTTTACCACCATACATTTATTACTATAAGACTTATCTATTAAAATAACTGACAATAAATATTGTTACATAGTGACTTACAACTTTTGTGGTGTCACAAATCCAAGAAGGACGCTCGTTGAAGAGGATCCTCCTTAACAAGGATTGTCTTTTTAAACTTTAACTTAAAATAATACCTTTTTGTAATAATCTAAAATAATATAAATAACCATCAAAAAATCATACTCTAATAAAAATTAACTCATTTTATTTATAATTTAATCTTATACTTCTTTAACTTATAAAAGATCTCTTAACTAGCTCTTTTATTCATCTCTTTATTCTCTATTTTATTTTATACTTGAATTCCCTTGGATCTTACTTTCCATTGTACTTTTTTCCAAAACCCTGTTACAATCTGACAAATTCTGACTTTTTAATAATTCTTTTTACAACACTTCCAACTTTTTACTTTCAGATAAACTAAATTATCTTATTCTAAAACTTTAGTATTTTTTTCATTATACTTTACTCTTTTTATCAAAACAAGTTATAGAATTAAAATCTTAGTATCATCTATTTCTCTTTCCGAGAAATCATGGGTAAGAATAACCGATCCCATTACATATATTCAGATATAAAAATCCCAAAAAATTACTTTAAATAAAAATCAATCATATTATAACATAAATTCACTGACTATAACTTGAAGTATTTTACCAAGTATACTATTATTTTTTCTTTATAATAACTTTTATAACTTTATTTTCCCTTTGATTCCCTTGAAAACAAGTATATTAATACTATATTTCATTGTACTTTTATATTTTATTTTATCAATTATATTTTTTTCTTTACTATATTTTCTCTCTCTTTGGATTCGTCTCCTTATATTTATAATATATATTTATATAAAAACGACGTGGTGCTCACTATTTAAAACTGGATATACTAGAAGACTCTCTGGCTATCTCCTCTTTTAACAGAACTTATAAATTATCTATCATAACGGAACCACATTGTATCAACCCTTTATTTTCTTTATTTACTTAAGTCGTTCTACTTATAAAACAGGAACTGGTGCTCACTTAAACTTACTATTACCTTTTATTTCTCTACCACATCCCAAATTCTAACAATATTAAATAAAAAACAATATACACATCAATTAAAATAGCTGTGAGACAAAAATGCAAAAGAGGTCTCACCGAGAATCGAACTCGGATCACCGGATTCAAAGACCGATATGATAACCATTACACTATGAAACCTTCATATTTTTGTCATTCCAAAAAACACTGATGGTTTGGACGTCTAGGATATCGAAGGTTCGGTCCGCGTCCGTCCGGTAGGTCCGACCCATACTGAAGACCTTATGGATATACCTGTAGAGATTGAACTCAGGCTCAAGAAGACCATGACCTAAAAAAGGAAGTTTGTGCCATCCACCAAAAATAATGCAAAAAGGAAAAAGGCTAAGCAGTAACACATTGATCCCGAAATAATGTCACCTCGTTAAGTATTCAACATTGTTCCTATTTCCTCTTTCCCGAATATTTAACAGATGCATATCTTACAAATACTTATGATTATCATATTACATACTATATATATTTATTCCTCATTACTAATGCTATTATCTCATACAACTATAAATACTCCTCTTCAATAATTAATAAATTGATATCTTTTATTTCCTTTATAACTTGAATATCTAAATAACCACTGAGAGTTGATTTAGAACCTTTTGAAACTTACATTTTTGTCAATCTGAAAAACTTTCATAACTTGAATAAACAGGAACACGGATGTTCGGTCCGCGGCGGCCCCGTTAGTCCGGCACAGAACGAGATCCTTATGGATATCCAGGCTGAAATCGAGCTTAGGCTCTGTGGTAAAATCACGAACGTTTTTATTTATTATCCACTTTAGCGGTTCGGTCCAGACAAAAAGGTTATTTTTCCGGTAACCAAATTTCAGTTTGGTCATTAATAAATCGGGAAAAAGCCACCTTTTTATACCTTGAAAAAAAAAAACTTAAAGACTTGCATAAAAGTCTTGAGAAAAAAAAAAAGGTCTTAAGAAAAAACTATTTTGAGTTATACAAAAAGCAGACAAGTTGTTTATTAAAAAGGATAAAATGGCAAAAGTAAAATATGAAAGCCTATCACGATACTTGCGGTGAATCTGACATCAAAAATCTAAAGTGGACAATAAATAAAGGATTTCGTTACTTGAGAGTATAATTTTTTTTAGACCAATAAAATTTTTTGGGAAGCCTTAAAAATAAGTTTTTAGGCGATTTCCTTTCTTTTAGATTAGACAACTTTTAATAAAAATGGACTTCATTAATTATATTCCAGACGAAAACTACAATAACTTTAAGACTGAGGGAATGGAAGTTGATAAGATTGCTGTTGAGTTCGGCGGCATTGAGATGCTCAGGGGAAATGAGTACCTCGTAGAAGATACTCCTCAAAGCACAGTTGATGAGAAAACGGAGGAAATGGTTTTAGAGCTGGAAGAGATGACGATCATTAAAACTAAAAGATATAAAAGTATGGGCCTGAGCAAATCGCGCGCTTTATAAACATACTACAGGAAACAGGAGAAACTGTACCAAAAGCGGCTGAAACTTGTGGTATGCCTACCAGACTTCTAAACCAATTTAATGACAATAATGGAACCATTCTTCCAGGTAATGCATCTACACAAAAATAAAAAGCGAAACCAAAAAAGCTATTTCTTGTCCATACCGTCTTTTTGATCCAATTATTTGACGTAAACCCTTCGACCGTTTTGGAATAGGTAAGAGAAGAATTGATGAAGCAGTTTGGACTATCCGTTGCTATTTCCTCTTTGTATGTACGTATTAGTGAAAAGTGCTGCTTGACGTTAAAGCGAGCTAGTAAATACACAATTAAAAGGGATGCACCTAGAACGCTCAATCTCCGCTACGAAATCATCAACAGATGGATAGAAGCCAGTGTTTATTTTCAGAAAAACTGTGTGTTTATTGATGAAGCTGGCTTTCATTCCCAACTGATGAGAGGGCTTGCATGTTTGAAAGTTGGTACCCCAGCGAATGTAAAAGTGCATACACAAAAAGGCGTCAATTTGAGCATGATTGGGTGTATATGTGCTAGAGGAATTATAAGCTTTACCAAAGTTATACCTTTGAAAATAGGGGATGCTGAGTTGATAGAGAAAGAGTTTCATTCCGAGGTATCAGCTAAAAAAAGAAAGCGCAGCACTGAAGAGCTTAAAAAACAAAAGCCTTTAAAGAAAGGCACTACGGCCTATCATATAGTCAAATATATAGAATCTGTTATGGATGTACTTGACAAAAATGAGATGAAAGGGTTTTTCATTGTCATGGATAATTGTAGGATACACCACTCCAAATTTGTTGTTGATGCCATTGAAAAACAGGGATACAAACCACTATTCATGCCACCTTACTCTCCGTTTTTAAATCCCATCGAAGAGTGCTGGTCAAAGATTAAAAGTGGGGTTAGAAGAAACCCTTTTGAAGAAAGGTGATGAATTGACACCTCGTATCGCTGAAGCATGCAACACGGTGACTACAAAAGACTGTTTGCAATGGGTAAAACACGCTGAATCTTATTGGGAGAGATGTATTCAGAAAAAAAGGGTTTAAAATAACTAATACCATGCTCTTATCCTTGTCCTTTTTATGTGTAAAATGTCTACAACTTATCTTCTAAAATTCACAAACACTTTTATAAAATAAAATATAATTCTATTTGTAATTTGTCTAGTGCTTGTTCTTAAAACGTACATAATTTTCTCAAATTGTCTCAACTGAGGTAGCAATTCGTCTCTACTTAAACTAATCGTTCCAAAAAAAAAAAAGTGCGTTGCCGATTCATTAATACGCTGTATTCCTGTAACCGTCAAATTTCGATATAAAAAAAGTGCCATAAGCAAAAAATAAATGATCATGCTAGTAACCATGCTCCGAAAAAAGTGACCGTTGCTGAGCAGGATATGTTAGTTTCTTATTATATAATATATTCATACTAATAAATATATTAAGACAAGAAATGATAAAGATAATAGAATAATGTTTATTGATAATTATTTGTGGGGATATATGATATTTCGGTTAGCAAAAAATAAATCAGGGGAATGCAGTGCAAACATCCGCCAATCATTTTTTTCAAACCGACAAAATCCACAGGTCGCACTGTACACGGAATACTAAGTGTTTACACTGATCCTTAGTTATTTGTTATTTGTAACATTTAGGCTGTTCCCAAGCAATATAAGTTTCTGTGCGCCCAGACATATCTTGAGTGGCACAAGACTTATAACTTGCCTCAAAACTTATATTGCTTGGGAACAGCCTTAAAGGACTTTAAACGAAAAAACGGTTATTTTCTGATTATTTCATCTTGCTTAGATTTTTCACGAACGTTCATCGAGTATGTGCAGCATTTCTCGTGAACAAGCAATTTGTATATTTTATTGTAAATAATTCAACGAAGAAAATGTGCGTACGCTTTTAAAGAAAATAGACAAACTTGAAGAATTAGAATTATGTTATGATGATGATCCTAAACACCCTCTTTTGGTGACTCGTGTTAGAGTAAACGCGGAACATTCAAGATACAAAAAATACGAATCTTCGTATGCAGTCCTCAATACTTGAAGATTTACTTTAAAAGATGCTAGACAGTTTTGTTATAGTCATTTGCATTCCATAATATTTTAAGGTTCATTAGAAATAAACTTTAGAATGAATTTACTTATAGAGATCTTTGTATTGGTGCCTTTCTGCAATCAAAATTCTTCGTGAATTTGTGATCAAGTAGTATATCTTCTCTATTATATGTTCTGACTGTGTAAAAGATCAACTGATATTTTTTTTTAACTTCGGATGAAATCTAAAGAGTAATTCTGAGTAAATCAATAGAAAGTGTCTATTTCTTCATTACCTGACAAAGGATTGTATACCTTCGCTATCTCTTGATAGACTCGCAAAGCCTATCACAATCGAACAAATATCAGTATTGGCTGTTTTAATATGATTCACCATATCTAAAAAGGAAAATGATATCAATCATATTTCTTTTGGCGATATATGTATACAAAGATATCTTGGGCACTGCCAGAAACATTATTCAATTGTTTTACAAGGGATTTACTCTTTTCGCATAAATCTCTTGAGGCGATTTCATCCATGCTGTTAGAGAAGGGGGAAGCATAAACGGCCTTGACTGAACATCTTTCTGTAAGCCTAATAGCCATAGTTTCTAATAATCGGACTCGGACATCGTCTTTTTCTTTTCCTTTTGGTTTTCTTATGTAGCTTATTAATTCATAGCCTTCTTCTTCAAGATTCTTCATAAATGCTTTGTAGTACGGAGGGTGATCTGTTATTGCTAGAACAGCTTTATCTATAAAAAGAAAATAAATGAATTTAAATGTTACTTTTGTAAAGCTGGTAGCTTAACATTACCAAAGAACCCTTCCTTCATAACGTACAGCATTCGGGCTCGCTTTGTTACAGCGTTATTTTCAGTTTTTTGTTTTTCTCTTATTTTCTTTGCTTTGAAAAAATATAGTTTTTTTTACTACACCAAGTTATGAAGCTTTTAATATTCTTGTCATCGAAATAATCTGTATAACCAGATACAATACGAAATATATCTTTTGTTGATATTTGTTTGAGGATATAGACAGCATGATTATGTGGATTGAAAGGAACGAACACCTCGTTTATAAACTGCACAACCTGAGCCAAAGAGTCTACATAAAGTGGTAGAGCAAAAGTTAGACAAATCAATTTTCTAATATGTAGTTGCAACCCAAACTCACTCAATTGTACACGTTCTTTTCCTTGTGTTTCTTCTTGAGAAGGAATTTTTGAATTTGATTCTTCCTGATTCGATATATAACGATGAAATTTGAACGGTAAAGTGTTGGTTCTTATGTCCAGCGCCAGAACTGAATCAGTAGGATCAACTAAATAGCAAATGTCTACCTCACCAATGTCCTCTATTTTTTTTTGGTTAATTCTTGGTACACCACCATTTACACCACCAGTGCCAATTTAGCGAAATATCTGCATCGACACCACCATATCATAAGGAAATATTTAGACATTTGATAATATAAAAGGTGCTTGCTTGTGTATGAATTCATTGTTGAAAAAAAAAAAAAAAAGGAAAGAATAAATAGGTGATTTTAATCATGATAAAAAAGGTTTTATTTAACTACGATAAAATGGGGTTTATTCAACCATGATAAAAAGGATTTATTTAATCATCATGATATTTATATTACAATTTCCTTTCTCACGATATTAAAAAAAAGTCGTTTTTACATGTAAAGTACCTGTCATTGTAAATGGTGGTGCACCAAAAATTACGTCATAAATTGGTGCTGATGGTGTAAATGGTGATGTACCAAAAAAATTGTATAAATAAAATAAAAGTGGACCAGTGGTGGACAGTGTGTCTCCAACTTCGCTTATGACAGAAAAGGTATTTGAAATGTGGACAGCTGTTTTAATTATTTTTTTATTAATACCAACTATTTTAAAATAAAATAGTTAGAAAAGGGAACTTTAAAAATGTTAATAATTGATAAAAACTAACCAAAAGGATTGTTGGTAAAAATTATTATAAAATAAAAATTAAAGAAAAAGTAAGGTATTTTGGAAACATGGAGCCCACCATTGAAACGCAGTTTAGCCAATAAAAACGACAGCTTTAAAATACAACGGCAGCGAATAGCAATATCAGATAGCTACCAATAACAGAGAACTCTTACAAGCTCAGGCCGATGATTTTAAAAGCGTTACACCAATGCTTTTAAAACATGGTGAGAACGTTTTTTTTTGATTTACTGACAAGATAAATGGTAAAAGTTAAAATTCTGCAAGATTTAATATATTTGTCAATTAATCTTATGAAAAACAGAAATAAAAACTAACTATGATGGCGTTTCCGATGAAGGAAAGAACATAAGCCATTATAGAGAAATCATCCACGATAAACATCGTGGAAAAATAAAGATAAAAGTCTACTTCACCATCTTTATTTCTTATTTTAATTAATCTAGCAAGTCCAACTGGGAGAGGGTAAAAAAAATGACACCGTATAAGCTTTATACCCATTTAATATTTTGACCGGTTTAATACAAGGATATATATATAAGAATGCTTCTTTTATTTATACACATACATTCAAACTTATACTTAAACTATTTTTATTAGATCTTTTTTTTTTAAAGATTGTTTTTTTTATAATACACTGTTGCCTCGCTTATCTATTATTGTTTTGAATATAGTTTGGTCTGTTTATTTATATGTGTATCTATCATTTTTAATTTAATTAAACAGCATACAACACCAAGGCTTTTTTAACCCAGTTTGCTCATCAGTTTTTTTTTAACAAAAACCCCCTTGGAAAAAACTGGATCTGATGGGATAAAAAAAAGTTACTCTCACGGATAACGAGATTTATTGTATTAAACGAGATTTGGAATAAACAAAAAAACATTTCTATTCAGTATTCTCACTACTAATTTAAGATAGTATTCTACCATTTGAGAGACATTTTGTAGACTTATAACATTACGCAATCGCTTTTTATCGCATTAAAAATAATAGTGTTTAATGCTACAACTTTAACATACTCGAAAAAAGGAAAGAAAAAAATTTACTCCTCCCAATTCACGCTACATTATCATATACAAATCGGACACTTTTTTTTTGTTAATATAAAATTGCTTTTTTCCATACATGTTGACAAAGAAACTTTTTCTTGCAAAAATTTCTTCATATTAAAAGTTTATAATTAAAGAAAGTCCGCATATGATACCAGAATATTTTTTTTCTTTTTTTTTTTTCTTGTTTCGTATTTCAATAGAAAAAAAAAAATAAAATGTCAGAAGCAACAAATGCAGGTATTATAACGATTGGAGAAGAACGTTGGATCCCTGGTTCACTAAGAGCAGACGGAACTTACCGTAAAGAACGTAAAGTGAGACCAGGGTTTGTTCCTCAGGAAGATGTTAAACGTTACTCTAACGCACGACTTGAATCAACAACGAGCAATGGAGGTAAACCTGGTATTCCAGGTATTAAAAAAAAGGAAGGACCTAAGCCTGTAAAGAAGGATATTCCACCACCTACACTGCCTTCCTCTGATCAAACTGTAGAGAAAAAGATTAAGGCATTGAATAAAAAGATTAGACAGATTACTGAGTTGGAGCAAAGAGCTATTAAAGGAGAGACATTAAACGAGGAGCAGCGAGAAAAGATCAAGAAGGGAAAGTCTTTACGCGAAGAGTTGACTAAATTATCATTATAAATAAAAAGTGCATGTTTTAATTGGACTGAATTTTAAAAAGTATATATACAGAATAATATTTTCTCTTTTTTCTTTTTTCTCTCTCATCTTTTTTAGTATTCTAAAATATATATATAATGTCCTTAAACGTATCCGATCCTGCAATTAACGAAGCTTATGAAGATGTCAGAGATGACAAGACAGAAACTAACTGGGTCTTTTTCGATTTTGCAGATGGTAGACCTGACCGTCTTCAAGTCGCAGGTTCAGGTAACGGTGGACTTAATGAATTCGTTAGTCAGTTAAAACCCGAGGTTGCTGGATGGGGTTATGTTAGAATGAACTTGAGCAATGATGAGTAAGTACAACTTCAAAAATAAAAGAGGGAGAGAGGCTAACTCGTGTACGTTCTTTTTTTTTTTTTTAAAAAAAATAAAAAAAGATATTCACAACGTATCAAGTTCGTTTTAATACCTTGGTGTGGTGAAAAGGTTGGAATTATGCGTAAAGCAAAGTTATCTATTCAAATTGCTGATGTCAAGAATATCCTTCGTAATTTCCATATTGAAGTACCTGCAAATCATACCCAGGAGTTAAGTGAAGATGAAATTTTGACTAGACTTAGACGTGCTGGTGGAGCCAATTATGATAGACAAACAAGTGATTATTAGATCTGTAATAAAAAAAAACAAACTCTTTTTTCTTTTTTCTTTTTTCTTTTTTTTTTCTTTTTTCTTTTTCTTTTTCTCTTTGTACAAAAAAATGGAGCTTATTATTTACTTAGAACCAAACTTGGAATTCAAAGAAAGTGTACAAGAGTTCTTAAATAGTATAAAAGAAACAACTACTGCGATCAAGTATGGTTGTCATATTAGTATGACAGGTTTCTTTTATCTTGAACAAGACCAAGATCAAGAATTAAAATTTTTACTTGACAACATCTTGAGGAATTTTAAGATTTCGGTTAAAGTTCCTCCTCTAGTCAATTTAAATCCGCTCCTTGTTAAAAAACAAGATCATTTACTATTGCAAGTGACCAACACTGACGATTATAAAAATGCCATATCAAGTTTGGCCGAGAAATGTAAAGAGATCGTTACACTACGTTTAAAAAGAATGGATCATATTAGTTTGGCTTATTGGGATGAACCCAATGCAACACCTAAACAACAAATGCAATGGAAAGTAAGCATGGACCAGGGTATATTCGATAAAATAAAACAAGAAGCGGATATTTATTTTCAACAAGTGGATAGTCCAGTTCATTGGGATGTTGTTTTATATGAAAGGGTATCGAAAGGCCTTTTGGTGGGTCAAGCACATATCTTTAAGGAACTAGATAGGTGGCAAACACATTAAATTTGATGATAATAGTCTAATAAAAATAAAGAAGCCATCGTATTGACTTGTTTACGTTGGTCTCCTTTTACTTTTTGTAAACATTGATACAAGTCTTGGGTTAAAATATCTGTCTTTAAAATAAGTATTGTATTAATTTACTTGTAAAAAAAGTTACCTGTATAATTTTCTTCTGTAATTAATTGCATTAGCGTTGTCATAGCATTTACAATTGTGTTGGTAGGGTAAGTTGGGTCTATACAATTTTTGATATTGTTTATAAAGCTTGTTTTAGAAGTGATATACTCGTAATGACGTTTTTCTATTTTATAATTATTTTGTCAACAATATATAAATATAAAGAGGATGAATTAACTTTACCTAAGCATATGTTTGCTAAACCGCCCATCCCAAATTCTTGAAGTAAAGGATCTTGACTCGTAGTAGCTTCTATTATAATAAATGAGTAAAATTATTTTCGCCCTTTGTGCAGACCTTTTCTTCTTACCCAAGAATAAATCAACTACTTCAAGATCCCATAACATGTTAAAGTTTATAGGATCGTAAGCGAAATTAGCTAGATTAGCCAACACTTGTTGCTTTGCCTCTATTTACAGTACCTTGCATTAATAAAAAAAAGTAACACGGGGGGGGGGGGGGGTTTACTTTACCCTGTTCGTCTGTTTTTTTATATTCTTCTGTTAATTGTTTGAGATAATAAGCTCTATCTGTACCGTTTTGACCATGCTTTTTAAGGATATATTCTTTACTTTGAAACATTTGGGTTGTGCGCGAAAAAAAAAAAGTTTTTTTTATTTTTTTATTTTTACATCGGAAAGATAAAGGATTGCGTATTTTAACTCATTATAAGGAACGGGTAAAAGAGCTATTGTATATGGCCTGGATATTATCATAATTGGATGTTTCGGACTAGTTCCACGAGATACATGCTAGCAGACTGTCCATTACTACAAGTTCCTGAGTGAAAATAATTGATACATTTTTTAGGCCGGTGTACTTTCTTTCTGTGAGTAATGTTTATTCTCAAGTTTAATAATGGTTTTTTTTAAAAAAAAAAGTTGCCGTAGTCGCAATTGCAAACAATAAGTCAACAATGGAGTATTATTACAGATATATCTTTTTTTTCCTTTTTTAGCCAACGCACTTTTTTTTTTTTTTAAAAAACTTTTTTCTATTGAATAAATTTTACATCCTCTCATAGCCTTTTATTACACACCAAACAGTATGGTTTTCGTTTCTGGTAAATATTTTCTAGTAACAAATCTTTAATGTAGATCAATTACTAAGAAAAGGAAGAAGCGGGTGGCTAAAAAAAACCGCAGCAAATTGAGTCACTTAAAGTTATGCACTCTGCCTTTTAAAATTTTTTAATAATAAAAGTTTCTTTTTTTTTATTGTTAACTTTAAACTTTTTTTTTGTATCTATGATAGACATGCCAAATACGATATGGTTCTCGGGTATCCCGGCGGTTATAGTTTGTATTAGTGCTGTAACGCTATCAATTCAAAGAGGGTTATATCATAAAGGTCAACAAGAAGAAGGTGGTATTTCACTCTCGAGTCCAACTAGAATTAAAAAAGATGAAAAGAGGGACCTTTCTGTTCCTTATGCAGATACCAGCCGTATCACCCGTATTACTTATTGCACTTTACTGTTAGCGACATTAGCAGCATGCGATCTCTATACTCATGTCTCTCAAATCAAATATAAGCCACTTGGTATTTATTCCGTTGCTTGTTATACTTCTATTTTTGTTGCTTGGTTATATGCTTCTGTTTTAGCATTGGTCTCTCGTGGTTACCGTTTACCAAATGTTTGGGGTTGGATATTAAACGTTCATCTTTGTATTATCTATATTGCCACACTAGTTTCCTCGATGTACCGATTTTGGCAAGCTGTTATTGTTGAAAATCCTCAGATGGCGTGGATGCAATGCTTATTTTATTTATTGCCTGTCTTGTTAGGTATTGATTTAGTTTATGTCACAGGAACAGTTAAACAAGGACCACCCTTTTTAGACGAGAAGGGCCGACAGGTGTGTAACATTAATATTGATTCCATTTTTGGAAGACTTTATTTTAGTTGGTGTACAAACGTTGTCAATTCTGTTTCTGCGAAAAAGGGTGATTTCACTGATGATGATTTACCTTCGTTAACTCCCATGTTTCGCGCTCATAACATATTTTATACGTTTGGTAGTACACGTGATAAAGGATCGTTGTTGTATCGTTTACTTAAATCCAATATGGTTACGGTGACTATTCAGGTTGTGTTGGCTTGTGTTTCTTCTGGACTGTATTATGCTCCTGCTTTCTTTATGAATCGTTTGCTTCAATTGTTGCAGGATTTAAGTAATGGTGTTCATTACGAGCATCCTGTAAAGTATGGTAGTATGATTGTTTTTGGAATGGGTACCACAGTTATTATTTTAGGTACTGTAGTTGGTCAATTATGGTTTTATGGTAAGGATATATAAATTATTTAGCTTTGTAAATTTATACATTAACCCCATATTCGTAATTAGCTTCTTGTGTTCTTCAACCTCGTGTAAGAACCATGTTAAATGTTGAAGTATACAGAAAATCTCTTCGTAGACGCGACCTTTCTGTTTCTACAACCGAAGGAAATCAAGATGGCGAGAAAGAAGACGAAGAAGGATCTACTTCATCTAGCGGTGCAGTAGTTAATTTAATGGGTACAGATGCTAGTCGTATCTCCGATTTCTCAGCACTTTGGTCTGCTTGTATCTCAGCACCTTTAGAATTAATCACCGGTTTTTACTTTTTGTATCAATTGATTGGTGTCGCTTGCTTCTTTGGTTTATTGGTGATGATTATTATTTTACCTATCAATCATTTTAATGCAAAAATCTTTGCTAGAACTCAAGATCGTTTGATGGAAGCACGTGATAAACGTGTATCCTTAATGAATGAAGTGTTGCAAGGTATTCGTCAAATCAAGTTCTTTGCATGGGAGTCCAAGTGGGAAGAACGTATTATGAAGGCTAGAAATGTCGAACTTCATCAATTGAGTATTACTTATATTAATGGTGTATTTTTCTCTTTGGTTTGGCAAGGGTAAAAGCTATAAAATGTTCTTTATGATAACCTTCCATTCTTAACGTTTTTTTTCTTAGCGCACCTATTTTAGTTACACTCGCTTCTTTTTATGTATTTACAAAGGTCCAAGGAAATGAATTAAATGCGCCTATTGCATTCACCGTCATCAGTATTTTTAACGAATTACGTTATGCACTTAATGTTATTCCTGAAACAGTGATTGATGCTGTACAAGCCTACTCTAGTTTAAAGCGTATTCAAAAATTCTTGGATGAAGATGAAATTGAGGCTGTCTCTGAAGGCTACAATTCTCAAGCTGAAATCGGTTTCTCAAAGGCTACTATTGGCTGGAAGAAAGTTTCTAAAGATCAAACAGATGAAGAAACTACTTTTATCTTGAAAGATATCGAGGCTACATTCCCTCGTGAGGAATTGAGTTTGATTAGTGGAGCTACTGGGTCTGGAAAAACTTTAATGTTACTTGGTTTATTGGGAGAAGCTGTATTGATTGATGGCGAAGTCTCTTGTCCTCGTATTCCCCTTGCTGAAACTATTTATTCTGAATTTGAACAGACTTCTGATGATATCAAGATGGAAGATTGGATTTTGGATCGGTCTTTGGCTTATGTCTCACAGACGCCTTGGTTACAAAATGCTTCTATCCGTAATAATATTATCTTTGGTTTACCTTATATTGAATCTCGTTATCAAGATACTTTAACTGCTTGTGCTCTCGATAAAGATTTAAGTATATTTGAAGATGGTGATCGTACTGAGATCGGTGAAAAGGGTATTACGCTCTCTGGGGGTCAAAAGGCTCGTGTTGCTTTAGCAAGAGCTGTTTATTCTCGTGCTAAGAATGTGTTGATGGATGATGTCTTGAGTGCTGTTGATTCTCATACTGCTAAACATTTATATGAAGAATGTTTAATGGGTCCCTTGATGAAAAATCGAACTCGTATTTTGGTCACTCATCATATCAAACTTTGTATTAAAGGCTGTAGTATTTTGGTTCATATTGATGGTGGACGTGCTGGTGTGGTTGGATCTCCTGCTGATTTACGTCAATCTGGCGAATTACAAAAGATTATTGAAGAAGATAACGAATTTGAAATCGAGCAAGATGCTGCTGAGGAAGAAGCTATTGATCTTGATACCTCTGCCAAATCAAGCTCTGCAAATACGGTTGCAGAAGTTAAAGATGATAAAAAAGATGTTCGCGTTTTGATTGAAAATGAGACTCGTGCTTCTGGTTCAGTCAAGTTTAGATTATATAAGATTTATTTTACTATGGTTGGTAGTAAAGTATTCTGGTTTATTTTGTCAACTTTGGTAGTTGGTGCTCGTCTCTTTGAAATTGGAGAGAGTTGGTGGGTCAAGATTTGGGCTCAGTCGTATGAACGATATTCTAATGAAGATGGTCTTAAATCTACCATGTCTGTATTAGCTAGTGATATCGGTGCTCGTACGTATTTCATTGGTCAAATGACAGCAGCCTCTGGTTCTCAAACTTTAGATGTTAATGATGTACATACTACACCGTCAGACGGTGTCACTCATCTCAATTATTATTTAGTTATCTACTGTTTGATTACATGTAGTAACGTCGTTGTTGGTTCTCTCCGTTACGCTTTCCTTTATTGGGGAGCACTTCGTGCCAATAGACAATTGTATGCTGAATTACTTCATCGCGTCTTCCGTGCTCCTCTTCGTTTCTTTGATACTACACCTATGGGCCGTATCTTGAACAGATTCTCTAAAGATTTTGAATCGGTTGATTCCAAGATTCCTACTGATTTAATGGCCTTTATTATTCAATGGTTTATGATTCTAACTACTGCTATTACAGTTTGTACGGTAATCCCTGCATTTTTTATTCCCATGATCATTATTGTTATTATCAATATTGTGGTTGGAATGGATTTTGTTTCTAGTTCTCGTGAATTAAAACGATTAGATTCAGTCACTCGATCACCCGTATTCTCAAACTTTACTGAAACTATCTCTGGCATTGCTACTATTCGAGCCTTTGGTGCATCTCAACAATTTTTACAAGTCATGATGGATAACATTGACGCCAATGTCCGTCCCTTCTTTTATTCCTGGACTGTCAATCGTTGGGTTAGCATGAGATATACCATGACTTCTGCTATAGTTAACTTTTCGGCTTGTGCTATTACGCTCTATAACAAGGATCGTATTGATGTTGCTTTAGCTGGTTTCGGTTTAAGTTTTGTACTTATGTTTACAGACAATATGTTTTGGGGTATTCGTCAGTACACTGGCTTGGAAATGGGGTTTAATGCTATTGAACGTATTGTTGAATTTATGGAAATGGATGAAGAAGCTCCTGCCATTTCTAGTATTCGTCCTCCTCCTCAATGGCCTACACAAGGTCAAATTAAAGTCAAGGATTTAGAAGTAAGATATGCTGCTGAATTGGATCCTGTACTCAAGGGAATTTCTTTCTCTGTTAAACCTCAAGAAAAGATTGGTGTGGTTGGTAGAACTGGCAGTGGTAAATCTACTCTTGCGCTCTCATTCTTTCGTTTCGTAGAGGCTTCACAAGGTTCCATTGTTATTGATAATATTGATATCAAGGATCTTGGCACTGAAGATCTTCGTTCAAACTTGACTATTATTCCTCAAGATCCTACCTTATTCTCTGGTTCTCTTCGTTCCAATATGGATCCTTTTGATCAGTTCCAAGATGAAGATATATTTGCTGCTCTTCGTAGAGTTCATTTGATCCCTAGTACAGATGCTAGTATTAACAGTGCTCAAGGAGAAGAAGTGAATGCTAATGTATTTAAGGATCTTGATACTGCTGTCAATGAAGGCGGTAAGAATTTCTCTCAAGGTCAACGTCAATTGTTATGTCTTGCTCGTGCACTCTTGAAGAGCAGTCGTATCGTGTTGATGGATGAAGCTACTGCTAGTGTTGATTTTGAAACTGATAAAGCTATTCAAAAGACGATTGCAACCGAATTTTCTGATAGTACAATCTTATGTATTGCTCACCGTTTACATACAGTCATTGAATATGATCGTATTTTATTGTTAGATCACGGTGAAGTTTTAGAATTTGATAACCCATTGACCTTGATTAGTAACCCAGAATCGTCGTTCTATAAAATGTGTCGTAATTCTGGTGAATTTGATAGTTTATTGGAACTTGCAAAATTAAAGCATCTTGTTGACGCTTAACAGGGATAAATTTGTAAAAAAAAAGAAAAAGAAAAACTAATATAAATTTTAATTTCAATAATAAATCATACCTTGTATTATCCGTAATCTTGTTTGTGAATGTATGCTGAATACTTTATATAAATGTGGATTTAAAACCAAATAGTGATAAGACATTTTTTGTATTAAACTATTATTAAGCAAATACGACACAAAGTATTGTTTATTAACGACTATACTCATAACCATTGCTATCTTTTTCTAAACCATTTCTCGCACCCAAGTCTTTCTAATGACACCCTCTTCTGAACTATAAGTGATGTTACTATTAATCGGACGAAAATAAGCATTACTATACAAACTTAAGCTTTTATGTACAATTAACAGTTTTTATTTATATATTTTTTGATCGTATATACGATCTCTAGTTAGCTTCAAAGCCTCTTTGATATATTCTCATCATATTCATCTTTGGCACGTGAACCATTTTCAAATCTTTCTTTTAAGAAAGCCATGAAGAAGTTAAACTGCCTTTCAAACATCGTTTACTTGAATTTAGCCTCCTTTCCTCGTTCATCCTGCCCCTGGATAGACTTCTTCCAGCGAAATTACTCCTCCAAGAATTCCATCTCCCTGTTCTTAGTTTCTCAAGATCAGCAATGATGGTAGTTGTCTTTGAGATCTTTCTTTGCTTAGCAACACGAAAAGTGTTAGTGGAAGTATGTCTTTTAGGTGGCACTTCTTCGTTTTCAGTATCTCTACTTTCACTAGAGGCGGCCAGGTTGCAATATAAAATATTCATGTTATCATACTCAGGGTATATGGCTAACAATTCAGCTAATATTGAAGTGTAATTTTTTTCAAGGCCATTTGGATTTTTCATAATATTTACTCTGTTACAAATCGCTTTCGCATTATAACTAGATAACCCTAATTTTCGAAAATCGGTTTTCTTGGACCACGGGGAGTGTACATAGGGTAACTTGGATCGGGCGCCCTGTGGTCCGAAAAAATAACTATGTGCACTCCCGTGGTCCGAGCGTTGTCAAACAAAACTAAAACATTAGAGTTGTTTAATTGATATTCGTTATTTTATTTTTGTTATTTTATATTATTTATACACATCATAAAATATTTAAAATTATTTTTTACGCTTAGCATTCATACTATACTTCGTATTTTATTATCTTTCTCTGAAAATATAAAGAAAATAAGGTAGTTTATTAAGAGGAAAAGTTATTATTCTTCATCGGAAGATTCGATTACAACAAGCTCGTCCTTTTCTGCATTAAAAGTCTTTCCTTCTGTATGTTTGGGAAATTGCCCAAAGAGATTCCATGTCGATTTAAACAATGTAGCATAGGATTCGTCTACCTGGAAGTACATATGGCTAACAGAAGGATATGACATACGCCTATGGCCGAACTCGACAGCTACCCAGTGCGCATTTTTTATATTTTGAAGGTGATGTGGCTGTACTTTTACTTTTGGTTTTATAGTAACCTTAAGTGGCAAAATAGTGAGTGGTTCGTAAAGATGTCTTTTATTCCCGGCGTCAGGATATGTACATACAGGTATGTTGTAAGTATCTGCAACTGCTTGAACACAGCCAAGATAGTCAAACCAAATAGACATGCTCGTTCTTCTATACTCATACATATCTGATTTGATGCTCCTTTCTAGGCTGGCAACGTCGAAACCAAAGTATTTACATACATGCTCTTTTTGGATTCACACTCTACGAACATATCTTTCTTGATATCCCTATAACTATCATCATTGAGCTTTTAAACTTTTGTTTTGACGCAGTTCAGGGACCAAAACTTTCTCGGACCACGGGAGTGCACGTAGTTATTTTTCGGACCACGGGGCGCCCGATCCAAGTTACCGTATGTACACTCCCCCGTGGTCCCTAAGAAAACCGTTCGAAAATACTCAGCAGCTTCATTGAAAAAAGGATTGTTTGATATGTTGCTGGTTCTCAAATACATATGGAGTAGTGAACCATTCTAACAATACCTCTACAGCAGTATGACATTTACATCCATTGATATCACAAGCAAAGTCCTGAACCTTGCCACATCTAAGATCCTTACATGTTGTTACAATGTCCTTGCACCATCTAATGTTATTATTTGGTGCATTCCATTTTTAAAATTATATATTGAAGTCTATTCCAATATCGTATAATACGGTATATTATTGTTAGGAAATAACAGAAAACGTTTAACGTGCACTCTTTCTCATATTGTTATTTCAACTTTTTTTATATTTAATATCATGACTTTATGCAGGTACTTTTGTAATATGGTGACTGTGAATACTTTTTTATTTTAGGATAAACCGTTATCGCGGGAAAATTAAAGTATGGGTGCCAAAGCTACAAATTTCATCTTTTACACTCGATAGCATATATGTATTGCATTATGGACACAAGTGTACTACAGAAAAATATCACGTACAATATATATATATATATATACATACTATACTATACTATAAAAAAATAAAATAAATATTGTCAATTACATATACCAATTACACAACTAGCCTTTGTTTTTTTTATATAAATATATAGAAAAAAAAGGATCCATTTATAATATTACAGAGGGTTTTAATGTAAATAAATTAGGGAATCGCACAAACGTAGTTGATAACCAATCAATGCTGTGTAACTGGGGGACTTGAATGGCATAATAAAGATGATTAAAAAAATAGGCTTATTATTTATTTTCTTTTTTTTTTCTCATAACCTTTTTTTTTTGTAATAAAATGGACAAGAGTGAAGAACAATTAAAAGTTATTCAACAAAAAGATGCGCTTGCATTTTTAGACGAGATAAGAAGTGAGTTCCCAAATGATAATAATAAGGTGTTTCAAGACTTTATCAAAATTATGGCCGACTTTAAATCTAACGAGTAGGATGTTTTTTTTTTATGAACATGTATACGCATATATATTAATTTTTTTTTAACTCATTAGGATTGGGACAAAGCAGGTGCTTGAAAGAACAACTCAGTTATTTAGTGGACACCGTACACTAATTCAACAGTTTATACAGTTTTTACCACCTGGGCACGTATTACAAAAGACGACTGATCTTCAAGACTCGACATGTATTGAGATTAAGACACCCTCAGGCGACTTAATAATTGTAGATAGTACACGCGGTATTGTTGAATCATAAAGAATATACCCTTATTGGAAACTACCATGATACGACATTTTTATTTTGGAAAAAAAAAATTGGGTGGTAGTATTGTTTTTGTTTTTTTCTCTCTTCCCTTTTATTGTTTATTACGTGTCGTTATTTCCTACAAGTAATAAATATCAATATTTTTATTAAGGGATGTCTTCTGTTATTATTATTATTATTATTATTATTATCATTATATGTCTATTTATTTTACCTTCGAAGCGGATGAAGCAGGACCTACTATGGAACTTCTTTTTGTAGGTAAAGTAACACGTCGTGAAACAGGTGTTCCTGGTTCGCTATCAGTCTTCTTATTTTGACTAGCTACAGTAGGGGCTGTCAATCTCGTAATAAAACTTCTAGTAGACGATCCCCTCTTCTTTGGTTTCTTTTCGGCTTCTTCTACTTCTTCTTTTATTGGTGTCTTTTGATTGACTATTGTTGCCACGCGTGGTAAGTTTTTAGAAACTTTTGTAGCGGATTTCTTGATAGTTTCAAGAGCAATTGCAGGTTTTTTCTTTTCTGTGATAGGAGCTTGTTTGTTCTTTATGGTTGCGGAAGGACTGAGCCTAGCAATACGTGTTGTACCGGCACTACTATTAGCTGGATTGATCTTATTGTTACTAATACGACTTCTACCAATAGGTTCCCCATTCCGTACCATTGTACCATTTTGTCCTCTTTTAATACTGGGAGGCCTAATACGTGAACTAGATGGAATAACAGTCTCACTTTTTACTTCGGATTTGACGCTTGTCTTTCTCGCAAGAGATGATTCTTTCTCGGTAGAGTTAGAACGAAGTGTTGGCGTTTTAGAATCTTTCTTCGGTGCTTTACTCTCTAAAGCGAGGGAGCTGCTAACGTTAGATGTATTATTCATTTCAGCAGGTGGTGTCATGGGTGTTATATCTGCATCATTTATATTGGTACTAAGATCAGGTTTATCGCCCACAGTGTCTTTTTCCTCTTCTACTTTTACTTCTTGTACTTTGTTTTCTTTATTGGTTTGATCCAAAGTAGAAGCTTCTTCGTCTTTAGTAGATGCAGTTGGTGTCATGGTAATACAGTCTCTGGGATTATCGTTTACAATAACTGTGGTATCAACAGGTTCTCTGAGGGTATTATTTGTTTCTGCGACTTCATTAGCAGTAGGCTCTGTTTCTTCGCCTTTTAAGCTAATATCAACTGAAATGTATATGGTATCTTTGTCTTTTAAAGGTTCTTCAATGACAGTAGATATGTTTTCTTCGTTCTTTAAGTTATTGTCTACAGAAATGGGCTTCTCCTTATTTACAGCTGTTTTGATAACAGCTGGTACAGATTCTTCCTTTTTCAAGTCATTATCAGTAGTAACAGATAAAACTTCTTGCTTCTTCAAATCATTATTTGCAGTAGTAGTAGTAGTATCTAATGTACTTTTGTTAGAGCTTGCACCTTCAACAATATCAACTGATGTTATCACTTTTTTTTTTATATCTTTGTCTGTGGTAACTGATACTTCGATTGTTGAATCGTTATTAGCGGAAACTGGAATAGTTTCTTTAACTTTTAAGTCATGATCAATAGTAGTTGAATCAAATTCCTCGGATTTTAATTCACCCTCAATAACAGCTGCAGGTGAGACAGTTTCTGTAATGGTGGGAGACCTATCAACGGCTTTGTCAGTTGGAATGATAGTCTGGATCTCCTCTTGTTTATCATCAGCAGTTACAACAGGAGTTTCATCTACTATCCTTGTAACCGTACACACAGGTGTAACAGGGATTATCTCCGCAACAGTGGCCCCCTCCTTTTCATCGATTGGTGAAGTTTCTTTCGCGTCAGCAACGAGAAGAGATTTTTGTTTGATTATGTTGGATTCTTCCGTTTCATTGACAGTTACAACCAAAGGAAATTTACTGTCAGTAATATCTGCGATTGAAGTAGAATTAAGATCAATGGTAAATAGATCTTTAGTGTCAAGTAAAGTATTTGTCTTTTCCATGATGTCATGCTCTACCGTATCGTCATATTTTACTTGAGGTAAGTTTGCAGAATCTGAGACTAAAGAGGAATGACCGAAAATAAAGTCAATTTCTTTTTTGGAGCTAACATCCGAGTCACTTCCGTGTGTGGCGTTTTGTGACGCATCTTTTATAAACAAAGCACGAATACTATTAATACACACACATAGAGAGTATGTAAGAAAAAAAAATACAAGTATATATAATACAAGAAACTTACGAATTTGGATATGATTTACGAGCTTTTTTATAAGTAGTTGGACCCATTAACAATCTCCAATCACTCACCGCATTTTCCTTTTCTAAAACTAAAGCACATACATTCGAACTAAGGAAACGATTGCATGAGTAAGGATCTAAATTTACTAGCCTAACTGAAATATATATATATATATATAATGTATATATATATAATGTATATATTACCCACTGCTTAACCATCGCACCATTTTATCATAGTAATTTTGAGTGACGTGATCGATGTAGAATGCTTGAGCTTGTTCCAAAGAATATTGAATGATTTTAGTTTGGATCACAGTGAAGCCTTCCTTTTTAATATAATCAATAATATCATTAATATTATCAGTACACGATAGTAATGCTAAAGTACGCTCTTGTTGATCTTCTTGTTGAATCACCGGTTCTTGTTCAACCAATACGGATGGTTTGGTATAGTTATTAGATGCAATTTTTTTCAGGTTGTTTTTTGCTATAAAAGTAATCATTTAATGCAACTAAAAAAATAAAAAGAAATAGGGCACTTTTTTCTTAATGATAGTTTTTACATACCTTCTAAGAACGGATTCGTAGTGGCTGGAATAATCTAATGATTATATAACGCGAGAATTATTAAAAAGATTTTTTCCCCCCCTCTTTTTTTAACTTTACTTACATTTTTGGATGTGGTAATCATAGGAAATTTAAGAAGAAAAGAAGAAAAATATTAAAAAGAACGAAAAATACTTTTTTTGTTAAGGAAACTTTCAGGAGGTTTTTTTTTTTTTGTATTACGGTTAATGGCAGTCAAGTCACCCTTTTATCCAATAGAAATTGTCCCTTACCTTTCATTTTGATTATACTGGTTCTAAGCTCGGAAATTATCCTTTTTTTGACTTATTAAAGGTTTATTTGA
Organism: Thamnidium elegans; assembly: GCA_025201345.1. Lineage (NCBI taxonomy): Eukaryota > Fungi > Mucoromycota > Mucoromycetes > Mucorales > Mucoraceae > Thamnidium > Thamnidium elegans. Next base: position 989,874 of record JAIXMG010000001.1, on the reverse strand, counting down.
CTTTGGTTTTGGGTGTCATAAAAAAACTCTTTTTTGTTTCTGCACTAAGAAAAAAGTCATTTTGAAAGGTCATTATTCCTCATGGTTTTTTTTAATATCCGGTAGTTTTTTTTTTTTTTTACTTAGATTTGGGTAAACCTTATCTGCCTTATTTAGTAACATTTCTAAAGATCGAATGGCTCGGTGGTAGAAAAGGGCTCTACACCAATTATAATCCATCTAAGGAAATACATTTGGTTTAATAATGGTCGCCGAAGCTACTTGGAGTATAAAAAATAGAGTTTAGAAGACATATTTAAGAAAATTAACATAGTTCACTATCTATTATCATTACAGATAGAGAGAGAGAGAGAGAGAGAGAGAGAGAGAGAGAGAGAGAGAGAGAGTGTGTGTGTGTGTGTATGTGTAAGTGAATGAGAGCTTGTTTTGAATACGCGGACTTAGGTTTCAGAGACAGGGCCGACCCATCCTATTAGATCAATGAGAAAAAAGTTTTTTTTTTTAAATATATATGACCTAAATTTTTTTTATTTTTTTCTTCTTCTTTCTCAAAAAAAGTTAAAGTTTTCTTTTATATTAAAAGATGCCTTCATCAGATCAAAAGATCATACATGCAGAGCAAGGGGTGATAAGGCCTACGATGGAAAATAACTCGAACGATCCAATGAGATTTTTTGATAATGAAAAGGTTGAAGCTTATGATCAAACAGATGGTTCTTTCGAGACAACAGAAGATAAACATTCGACTCATTCAGCAGCGCCAATTAGAGGGCTTAGTGCTCGTCATATTCAAATGATTTCTCTTGGTGGTTGTATTGGGTAATTGTTACTTTTCTTAAATATTATAATATATTTTTCTCACGAGTATTACTTTAGTACTGGTTTATTCTTGAACTCTGGTCAAAATATTGCGATTGTAAGATAACCCTTTTTTATAGTATATAGAAAACTAACTTTAAACAATAATAATAATAATAATAATAATTAGGCTGGACCTGCGGGAGCATTAATTTCTTACTGTGTTGGTAAGATATATTTATTTATTTGTATTATTTGAATTATTTCGAAACTAAACTATGTCACTTGTTTTAATAGTTGGTATCATGGTAATACAAAATTAAATAATATCGTGAGAAGATGGGAACGCAGTAAATACTAAATATACTCCCTCCCATAGGTTTATTGTCTCATGACATGTCTTGGAGAAATGGCGACTTACATGCCTGGTAAAGTAGTAGACAATATTTCCTTACTTGCAATTTTATTTATTTACATTTTAAAATTTATAGTTTCTGGTTCTTTTAATCATTATGCAACTCGATTTGTTGATCCAGCTTTTGGTTTTGCTCTCGGTTGGAATTATTGGTAAATATATACTACTTTTTTATTTATTCTTTTACTCACGCTAATACTACAATACAATAGGCTCTCGGTAAGATATATAAATTAAGCTCATTTTAATAATACGTATCGTGTTACTCAAAATACATTTAATTTTCCTCTTTTGTATATTTCTTCTTTTTTCTATAGTGGGTACGTGTATTTATTTTATATATATATATGTGTGTGTGTATTAATATTAAAACATACTAAAATAAAACTTTTTTTTAGGCTGTTACAATTGCTGCTGGTAAGAATTAATAATAATAGAAAAAAAAGAGCAACAATATTAACTTTTTTTTATAGAAATTTCCGCTGCTGCTACCATCATTAATTGGTGGAAACCAGTTCTTCCTGATCCTGCTTGGTCAACTATTTTCGTTATTCTTATTTTACTCATTAACTTGGTGGGCGTTAAACTATTTGGTGAATTAGAATATTGGTTTGCTCTTTTAAAGATTTTAATTGTTCTCGTCTTTATCATTATTGGTATGTATTTTTTTTTATAGCGTAAAGATAATTTATAAACTAATAATAATTTATACAGCTTTATGTGTTACTACTGGTGGTCTTGGAGATCAAGTGATTGGTTTCAAGTATTGGAATGATCCTGGTGCATTTGCAGGTGGTGGACTTGGTACTTTGAATGTCTTACTTTCTGCTGGTTTCTCTTTCATGGGTACTGAAATTGTTGGTATTACTGCCGCTGAAGCAAAGAACCCTACCAAAACTGTTCCTCGTGCTATCCGTAACACTTTTTGGCGTATTATTTTCTTTTATATTATTACCATCTTCTTGTTAGGTATGTGTTTACCTTGGACTGATCCTAAGTTGGCCAATGAAGATGGTGACCCAGGAACTGCCTCTTTCACTCTCGTTTTCCTTCTTGCCGGTATTGATGTCGGTGCCCATATTATTAACGCTGTTATTTTGATCAGTGTCTTGTCCGCTGCCAATTCTTCTCTTTATACTTGTTCTCGTACCTTATTAGGTCTCGCTAAGGATGGTAACGCACCTAGATTTATGAGTAAACTTAACCGTTATGGTGCTCCTTATTGGGCTGTTATCTGCTCTTCTACTATTGGTTTCCTTTGTGTCTTTGCCTCTATTTATAGTGCATCTGTTGCCTTTGTTTGGTTCTTGAGTATTACAGCTGTCAGTGGTTTTATTAGTTGGTGGGGTATTGCTGTTGTGCATATCCGGTTCAGACAAGCCTTCAAAGCTCAAGAACGCAGTATGGATGATTTACCTTACAAGGCTTTTGCTTATCCCTACTCTGCCCTTACTGCCATTGCTCTTACCACATTTATTATTTTGGGTCAAGGTTATAATGCATTCTATCCCAAGTTCGATGGTCTCAAGTTCGTTCAAAACTACATTGGTCTTGTGCCAGTCTTTGTTTGGTACATTGGCTATAAACTTATCAAAAGATCAAAGGTTGTTCCTTTATTAGACGTAGATTTTGAGACTGGACGTGTTACTCATCTCGATATGGAACAAGATAAACTTGCGGATGAAGTATTAACTTGGTATGGTAAAATACTTGCTTGGATCGTATAAACCTCCCTCCCCCAAATTTTACCATCTTTTTTCTTTTTTCTTTATGTATTATAATTCCCCCAAAAATAAAAAATATAGCTTTAATCTATCATTTATCCCTCTTTTATATGTTCATTTATACATATATTTAATATATATATATATGTATATAAATTTTTACACCGTATCATCACTATAAAAACAAAACCATGAGTTGATTTAATATTTTCATATCTGATTTACTTACTAGAAAAATAGAAAAAAAAAGTTAGTCAAGTTTATACACATTTCATTATAGTTATTTACCTGGAAAGCCCACGCTGTCTTTTTTGGTGATGCTGATGCACTTCGGATGTAAATATCATTATCTGGTGGAAGTTCCTATCACAATAAACTGAGTAAGAATCTACATAATACTAACTCGATTACTCTGTCTCTCTCCTTCTCTACTTTACTTTCTTTGTGCAGCTAGATATCATTGATATAATTGACAAACAAACATGAGCAACTGTTTGAACAGGCGACCAATCTTTATAAAGAATATTTAAACAAATATGTCCATTCGAATAAATCTACATAGTAACAGTTAATTGAGTACGTCTTTTTTTCTTCCAAAAAAAGAAAATTTTCTTTACACTACAAGAAAAATAAGGTTAGCAACAATAAATATTCGAAAAAAAAAGTCCTTTAGTCTTACTGAGGATGAACAGGAATATAAGGCTTAATAAATACTACATCAGGTGCTTCCAATGGATATTGTGTTGTGAACCGAAACTACGTAGTATATCGTCTGTAAGCGAAAAAAAAAGCTTTGTTTTGTTTTGTTTTTAGAACTATTTGATATACCTCTAGTTTGAATTCTTCACCCTATAGATATAAAATTATTATCTTGACGTACTTTATTATCATTATTTCTTTTTACCTCATAAATAGTACCTGGTGCACCAGTTAACCGAACTTTCCACCTATATAATAGTTATTAATATACATCTATATAAAAAAAAAAAAAAAAAAAAATGCCGTTTAAGTGGGAAAAAAAAAAGGTATACTTTTTCAAGTTTTCGGCTTCTTCTACTACAACTCCCTCGGGTGGGTTTTTGTTGAGATCTTAAGTGAGAGAACTTGTTAACAAAAATATTTCTAACTTGGCCAGTACTATTTACCTCGAAGCTCTTTTGTTAGTCTCTTGGTATAAATAGCAGACATAATAAATTTAATAAACTTCGCGTTATTTAATAAAGTGAAAAAGGGTAAAAGTAAAAAGTAAAAAGTAAAAAGCAAAAAGCAAAAAGCAAAAAGCAAAAAGCAAGAAAAAAAAGGAAAAAGAGAAAAAAAAAAGAAAGCGGCATAAGGGGGAGGACGCTCTAACAGTCACATAATATCAGTTTTTTGAAATATAGAATTTTATTGTTGTTTATTATTTACAAGTTTTTTTAAAAAAGGTTATCTAGTATACTTTATGTTTTTTTTTTTTTTACTTCTTCTTCCAGACAGCGTCACACACCTGAGCAACTTCCCACATAGGTCTAACGTCATGAACTCTTATAATATTAGCGCCACCAGCAACGCAAGCAGCCACCGCACCAGCAGTTCCAAAGGTTCTCTTTTCAGCCTCATTTACGCCTGTGACGCTACCTATAAATTTCTTACGACTGATACCGACTAAAGAAGGAAGTCCGCGTAACAATGAATCTGGACCTTGAGACATGTCGGTTAAATGACGCAGTAATTCCATATCTTGTTCTGCAGTTTTGGCAAAACCTATACCAGGATCAATGATAATATTCCAACGATGAACACCGGCAGCAATAGCTCTTTGTACCAAAACATTTAATACATGAGATACATCACTGACAACATCATTATTTTCATAGGTTGTGTTTTCTTCAGACATCATAGTTTGAGCATCGCCGCGCATATGCATTAAGCAAACAGGTACTTGACATTCAGCCATTACTTGAAGCATCTTTGTATCACGAGAACCGCCACTAATATCGTTAATCAGACTAGCACCGGCCTCAACAGCAGCTTTAGCAACAGAGGCGCGGAAGGTATCAATAGAGATTGGTAAATCAAAACCAGATTCACGTAACTTGGCAATAATAGGTACAACACGACCAATTTCTTCTTCTTCAGGGAAGCTGTCATCAGCTCCAGGACGAGTAGACATACCACCAATATCAATAATATCAGCACCTTCTTCTTTCATACGCCATGCAGCTGCAGTAGCGGCTTCAATATCACTATGCTTACCACCGTCCGAAAAGCTATCAGGTGTAACGTTTAAAATACCCATAATAAACGTTTTTTCGTTCCATCTCCATAACTGATTTTGAATAGGTGCTACCTTATCAATCTTGAGAGAGCCTTGTTCGCTTTCAGCAGTTACTTTTAATAATTGGGATAATAATTGACCATTGGTTTTAAACAAACGAGGGTGTTCCATATCACGAGCAATATCACAAAGTGGCCAAAGTACAAATTCACGTTCAGCCATTAATTTATGAGGAATGATCAAGTGTTCACCATCTTCTAATACCAAATCATTGTAAAACAAAATATCAAGATCGATAGGTCTAGGACCGTTTCTGAAACTAGGAAGGCGACCTAAAGTGTTTTCGGTTTCCTTCAATTTATCTAATAATTCGTGAGGGGTAAGACTAGTGACGATTTTACAGACACCGTTCAAAAAGGCAGGTTGTTCAGTATAATACATAGGAGGGGTTTCATACAAGAAACTGGTATCCAATACTACACTACTACATTCTTTTTCCAACAGAGTAAAAGCCTTATTGATATTATCGACACGATCACCAATGTTGGATCCAAAAGCGACATAAGCAGTTTGGGTATAATTAGCAGGCACTTCTTTAGTATAGTTCAATTTTCCAGCATAATGAATAAATTTTTGGCCTGCCTTTTCTTCTACTTCCAATACACGTTTTAACCAAACACGGTCACGGGTTACCTCAATACCGGAACAATCAGCAAATAAAATAGCACTAGGCTTTTCAACTCGAACAGTGATCTTGTTGACATGACACTTTTCAAGAGCTAAACGAGCAACAGTTACACCAAAGGCTTCAATTGTCTTGTACCCAGATGCTTCAATATGACGAGTCAAAGTACGAACGATGGTTCTTAAATTATAAGCTTTGTTTTGATCGTTATCAGCAGCCGTATTTAAACCACGAGGAAAGACTTTCAAGTTGATAACGACTACTTGCTTCTCCTCACGCTCCCAAGGGTTTACACCCACAATTGTATGAAGACGTAAATCTCTTACGAATATTTCATCGGCTACACCCAATCCCGATGCTTCGCCTGTTGTTTCCACCATATCCTTATCTTCAAAATCTTCAATAGCACGAGCTAATTTGACACCAGAAGCAGCAGCATGTAATAAAGCTTTAGGTTGTTCTACTGTCACTTGAGTCCTTTTGGCACCAAATTGAACGCAACAGAGTTTGACAACAGCGTGGGCTAAGGCCTCTAAAGAAGAGAATGTACAGGTTTCGCCCAACTTGGTAATAGCCTTTGTGACGTGGCCATAATGGATCGTGTTTGTAACATGGTCTGTATCGCCAGCAGCAGATATATCAGTAATCAATTCAACGGAAATTACAACAGGTTGGGATTTAAGTCGTTGCCATGCTTCTACACCAGCTACGTTCTTAAGAACCAAGTTCTTTACAAGGATTTTATCGTATTGACTCTCCTCCGCCATAGTAAGTTCTTTTTTTTTTCCTGTTCGGTACGGGGAAAGACAAGGGAAAAAAGGGAAGATGATTTTTTTTTTTTATTCACAGCATCTTAACCCAGAGATGTGATGCACTTTTTCGTGACTGGAGTTATCTGCCAATGAAATGATATAATTTTTTTACTTTGCGCAATTTTAGAATATCTTAAATGTTTCCATTGGTTTAAAATCTTAGTCGCAAAGGATCTATTTCATGCGAAAAAAAACAAAAAGATCTTTTTTTTTTTCTGTTTTTGGAGTGGATACAAGTTACTATGTCTGCTTACCATGGCGAACTCTTATATTTTTTTTTCTGTAGCTTGGTATGTATATTGATGCACTAGAATATTGAATATTTATATTTAAAAAAAGATTGATTTTAAAAGATGTAATTAGACAAATCATATATACACAATTTTTGAATTTAAGTTTGTGTGACAGTAATGGCATTATCCCGTTAAAAAATTTGTCATTGTCTGTCAAGTTTTATCATTTTGTTTTATTTCTGATCTGTATCTACAAGCCTTTGGTGCATTAATTATAGCAAGGGATTATGGAAGTAACCAAGATTTTGGATGCGAGGGAAAATAAAAAAATACCTCAATCCGTATGTAGTATTGTCCAGATACTCGAAAACAAATATTATGTATTATATTTTAAAATAGTGAGTGTGTTATTTACACGGAGAGAAAGGGCAGGAAAACGTTTTTTGGATTCATTTATGTGTGATTCAAATACTCTATAGATGTTACTGAATTTAATGCAATGAGGTCAATCGTTTTCTAGTTAGAAAGAACAAAATTTACCAGCAGCACTGTGAAACTTCTTTTTCAATTGAAAAAAAAAAAAAAAAAAAAAAAAAAAATGAGCCCCAGACTCCCTAATGAGAGTGAAGTATTTTCCAAATTATATGTACCAAGTTATATTTATTGGTAATTGATGGCGTTTTCTTATAGATAAAAAAAATCTCATGAATTTCATATTGAGAGTTTACATTTCATTCTGTCGTCTTTTCTTTAGGTAGCTTTTCTTTTACTTTTCAAACACTTTTTAAGAGACTATAATTAGAGTAAATGAAGAAAAAAGGAAAATAAGTTGAAAGGAAAGGGACAGAGAATAAAGTATACATTTATTTCAGTGATTTATGTAATGATACTGACAACATAGTTGGCGATGGAATAGGTACGCGAATAGCCAGGTCTTGTCAAAGAGTAGCAGACTTTGAAGCATTAAATAAAACCATAGAAGATAATATAAGCGATGGTGATTTCCAGCCGCCTATTACTCTCCCCCAAATCAGGAAAATGACGAGTAGGTTTATAATATACAATTACCCGTAGCCTGAAATCTAACATAATAAAGATAAAACAATAGGAGATGAAAAATCTAATCCGCACAAAAAAAAAGAAAAGAAGAAAAGGTGAAGCAATTCAAACTATTTTGTCTGGCTCTAGTTATGTGTCTAAATCTGTTGTTGAGTCAGGCTCTGGCTCTGCATCTAGCTGGCTGAAGAAATGCAAGAGCAAAATCAAGCTGTGGATTATAAAAGAGTGTTCAGCGGTTTACTGGAGAAGACCCAATTGCTTTCCTTTCGAAAAATAAAACTTTCTAGTAAACTTTACTATGACCAAACTGATTTGAAACTACTGCTGAATTTACGCAGAAAATTCGGTAAAGATTCAGCCCCAATATAAAGTTTCAAGAGCCAACTAGAAATAAGGGGTTAATTACAATGTTCAAGAAGAATAGCTTCACCGTTTATTTGATCAATGAATTTAAAACCTCCTCATATTATCCGACCTACAAAACCAAACTGGAAACTTTTAAGACTGCAACGAACCCTCGTCCCCATCATCGACACAAGATGCCAACTGTCGTTTGCCACAGACTATTGAGGTAAGTTTTAAAAAAAGTCCTTGCCAACTAATGCTTCATTAGACGCAAAAACGTTTCCTGTCTTCAGTTAAAGATTCAAGAAGTACGAAGAAGGCTTTGGAATCGAGAACAGGCAGCCGCCTTAAATTTTCGTAAGATATTGAACAGTTTGAGAGATACCGGTAAACGCCCTATTCTCTTTAGTAAAAAAAAAAAAAAAAAGTAAAAATCGATATAAGAATCTATCCATCAAATTTACCATTTTGGTTATTTAATACAGGCATTTAATTGAAATAAATACAAAAAAGCGACAACACAAAATGTATTATACGAATTTTTAATTTAGGCCAGTGACATTTATTTTTTGCTAAACGAAATTCATTTTTTTCAAACTGACAAAAATCACCAGTGGTTTGCAGAAAAATGGTACTAATAGATCCCAAAAACTCAAAAACTCAAAAAAAAAAAAAGCTAAATTCATCACATCTTATTAGAAATAGTCGAATTTGACGATCAGGACAAAAAATTGGCATTTCTACCCAAGTCTATTGTAATAAAGTCTGAAGAGTTGAAATTTAGATCCGATAATTATCGACGTGAAAACTATCTGGATAGAAGAAAAAGATTCACCGAAGGTGGTAAAAGGGTACAGCAATTGGAGAGAACGCTGAAAAACTCAAGCCGCCACGACGCGTCAAGTGTTTCTGATTTGGACAGGCGTTTCAACATCAATTTAGAAAACAAACACACTCTTCGTTTTTCTATTATTCTGAAAAAATGACAAAATTGAGAAGGTCGAATAAACTGCTCCTCAGACGTACGAAGGATCGACTTTGCGCGGAGAAAAGAAAGACAGCTGCTAAAAAAGGGCGTCCTCTTATGTTTATTGGTGATCGCGGCCATGGAATTGGAAGTAGAATAAAAGGGCACGTGAAACACGGAGGAAGTTCAAATAAGAAGATTCACGATAGATATACATCAGTCCTCGTCACAAATGAACACAATTCATTCCAAACATGCGTTTTCTGTTTCCAAAAACTGGCACACCCAATCAAAATAGTATAAAAAACAGTGAGGCAAGAATGCAGAATGTAAAGGGAACATCCTGTTGCTTAAACAAAAGCTGCATTCTGAGTGTTTTCAAACACACACAAGAGAAGAGATTTCGTGTCAGCGTTTGCAATAGGATTGGCTGGTACCTCCAGTATCTTCCTGGAGAATTAAAACCCCATTTTCGACTCTTCTGTAATCAACAATCAAACTGAACAAACAAAATTTAAAGAAATCGCTGAGGTTTTCCTGAAAAGAAACATCTTGAAGCCGCTCTCCGGCGGAGAGAATACTCTTCATCATTGAAGACGTAAGTTAATTTTGAATTTTTATTACCGTTTTAAGTAATTAACTTACCTTTACAGTATTATTCCAATTACAAAGGATTATATAAGACTTTTCATCAAAACAACTTGAGATATTTTTTTTTGTCTTAGGATCATTTGTGGTAAATGGGTAAACAATAAAGGATAGAGTAAAGTATGAATACTGTGAGACTGGATAAAATTGTTTTTATTAATCAAAAGAGATCTAAGGATTATAAGAATCCTTTCTAAAGTTGTATTTATACCCTTCTACCAAATAGACTAGTAATTTAGAATAAACTATATTAGTGTCTTTTACATCATATGTAATTTATATAAAGGCTTTTACTTTATTGTTTAGTTTGTATATTTACATTAGTCATTGATAATAATGTACGCTATATTCTACTAATTATGTGCTAGATCACGACACCATTGTCTTATTTTTTAAAAAAGATATAAATACTCTCGTTTTAGTAATATTGTAATTCTCAGTAAGTTTTTTACTTATTAAAATGAATCATATTACAAACTCTCGACCTGATACTCTTGATGATGCAGAGCTTCAACCTGACGTAGATAATAGCATTTCCCTTGAACGTAACAGCCAAATGATAATTTCCGAAAGAAGAAAACATCGTCCTGTTAATACGGAAAAGGCTTATACTCTTAAGTAAAATGAATGGAAGGTAAAAAAAAAGTACTCTTTGTAATCATTTGCTAAAATTACTTAAAATATATTAGGCTTGGTGTCATGATCAAAAGTTTTCTGACAGTGTAATTGTCTATGACAAAAAACAGTCTTTTTTTGAAAGGTTTTATTGTCAAGCGTGGACATAAAATCAAAACTAATCCTGACGGATCTGTTATCCCGTTAGGAAGAGAATCTACTCTTAGTTATGTCAAAGATGTCATGGATTTATATTCAAGCCAATTTGCTTTAGGTCTTACATCAGAAGAAAATATCAGAGGGCCTTTAGTTAAAGCGCTTTTAGAAACTTTAGAAAAGAAAGAAACAAAAAGAAAAAGAGATGACTATCACAATCGTGGAACTAATACGTTAAACGATGGCTATGCAAAAGACGAGTTGCTTTCGTTAAGCCGATACTTTCTAAATAAAAATTCTACGTTTGGAACAAGAAACAGATTATCTTTCTTGATTAGTCATGCAATGCTATTACACAGTGAAACTGCTCTTGGCTTACTGCTTCCCGATTTATTCACTATGGAACTTGGTGATCAAGGATTATCCAAATGTATGACATTGGTGGCAACTATAACATTTGGAAAAACAAATCAAGATGGAAAGATCCAGTATGACTCAGCTCTCAGACATAAAATCGTGGAATTATGCCCAGTAGGTGCTTTAGAATTACATTTATTCCCAAGATATCATTTCGAAAACGAACCTTTTCCTGACTTTACAATGCGCAAGGATTGATACAATGATTATTTATTCCTAAAGAAAGGAACAGATGAATCTGTAAAGTATGATGAACAAGCAAGGTTTTATAAGGAGTCACTCGCCGAAGTTAGGATACATTCTTCAAAAATCACACATATCAACAGAAAAAGTGCGATTAATATGATTTTTCATCAAGGTGTACCTGGTGATCAGCAACGACAAGTTGGTAGATGGGGACACCGATAGAATGGTTAGCTGTTACCTCTCAGGTTTTCCTGTAGATACTATAAAATGTCTTGCCCGGTTTAATTTGAAAAAGGGGGACTATTTTATCAGCAGAACAACAGTAGAGCCATCCGAGTTACTTAAACAATCGGGTTTACCTAGAATTGAAGAATGGAAACAGAAGATTGCTAACAAAGAAGTTCAAGAAGACATTGTAGGAACAATTTTTTTAAATCTACTGTCATATCTGCGCGTTGTTTTACTCCAGGTAATATTAACATAATTAATGCATCAATGTGTTCGTCACTAATCATATACTCAACTATGACTTTTAGGATCCTGTTCTGCTCAAGAACAAATACCTTTACTACTACATGTGGACCAACCCCATTTTCCACTCTTCTGAGTATGGCTTTTTTGAAAAGCAGGTTTTAAGCGCTGTTTTTAAAGACATTGACAGATTTAACATGGGCCAAAATCTGGAGGTCCTTGCCCTTGAATTGGCAAACGTGTTTAGAACCGGATTTCAATCTATGACAGAGAATAAAACAGCAATTTTTATTTTTCTATTATTTATACAAGTTTATGATAATGCTTTAAAATAGCTTTAGTATATAAAGGTACATAGTATATGTGAAAACAAGCTATGGTAGTACTTCTAACATTATTACTAATAGGGAAAAATGTGAGCTGAAGTGCCCTTTATTTCATTAAAATAAAAAATTCCCCCTACTTATTGTTAATTTTTAGAAAAAGGTGGAAAATTTTGTTTGTAGTCATCACCTCTATTAACATTATCTCTATTTTACTAGATTTCTATTTGTGTGTGTATTATTATGGTAAGAATGCTTCTTTTATTTATACATATGTATTCAAACCTATACTTACTATTTTTATTAGATCTTTTTTTTTTAAAGATTGTTTTTTTTTATAATACACTGTTGCCTCGCTTATCTATTATTGCTTTGAATATAGTTTGACCTGTTTATTTATATGTGTATCTATCATTTTTAATTTATATATCACTTCTTTCTTTATATTATAAGACAGTTTAATTTGTTTTATTGGTATACCTATCAACTCTTTTTATTTTATATGTAATAAGCTATATTGTTTTTTTTTGCACTTTATAATAAACTGAACTCATAATTTATTCCTTATATTATTGTTTTATTTTTACGTATAATCTATTCACCACCGTTGTATTTTAAAGCTGTAAAAAGAAATGTTTTTTTTTGTTTATTCCAAATCTCGTTCAATATAAAAAAAAAATTATACAATAAATCTCGTTATCAGTGAGAGTAACTTTTTTTTCTCCCATCAGATCTAGTTTTTCCACAAGGGGTTTTGTTTTAAAAAAAAACTGATGGGAGCAAACCCGGTTAAAAAAAGCCTTGGTGTTGTATGTTGTTTAATTACATTGCCATAAAAAAAGAGACTAAAGGTATTTAGCCATAGTGTTTTATTAAAGAACACGCATTAGCAATACTGAACTATTTTGTACCTCCCTCGGAAAGGGTACACTTGCTTATACATACAACACAAAGATAGATAAAATAAAATGATAAATAATAACTTGGGGGTTTTTTAGGACGTGTTTTTTGATATATTATCCATATTTTTAGCGGTTGATAAAAAAAAAATGTTTAAAAAAGCTATCAGCTTGTTTTCTTTTTTCTTTCTTCCATTGCTCTCCTTCTGCTAAAAATGGATAAAAGAAAACGAAACAAAATATCACGAAGAAGAAGAACGTAAGAGGCTTCCTTGTTATACTTATGATGCTCTTGATGATCGGAATGGTTCCTACTGGATACACGCAATGACAAATATTTCTTTTAAACAAAACTTTCCTCCTTTTTCTAAATGTTAACAATATATATATTTTTTGCCCCTGATCACCTGGAAAATACACGCTTTAAAGCGGTGGTGCTTCGCCGCCTGTGCGGTTTGAATATTTCTGGTAAAGTAAAGAGTTTAAATTTTAAAACTAACATTTTTTTATTTCCTTTTTGGGATCTGGAATATTGTTACTATATAGTATTAGAAAGGGGAAAAACGTCATTAAATATGGTATTATTCTCTCATAAAGAAATAAACTACATTTATATACACATTACATGATAAATTACACCCTTTGATCTGTGTATGATAAAAGACCTCTTTTTGGATTATTTATATTTACTGGTTAATTCGTTTAACCGCAATATAACACACTGCACGAGTTCCTGTTGAATAATACATGTCTTGTGGCTGCAGTATTATCACTTATTGGTTCAACACTTTATATTTAATATAAATACTATTCAGTCGTATCTTCTTCTGCGAATTATAAATACTCGTTGTTGAATCTTTTCTGCTGGAAAAGAGGTCAACGCAAAATTACTTGATTTGGGGGAAATGCACTAAAGGTTAACCCGATGTTGTTACACTATACTTAATAGTTTTATATTAAACTTGTGATAAGTATGCTGTGTTAACGTTACATTAAATCTTAGGTACTCCACCTCTCGTAATATATACACCATTTAAGACGGAAAATGTTTGTCCGTTTCTTAAAAGAATTAGCTAAAATATTGTCAGCTCAGAAAAAACTTTATTTGATTCTAATATTCAACATTGCCAAAGTACGGTTGTTTTATCAGTCCTGTAACAATAATCCTCGTGGCGTTGACTTAATTTGCTAATCTAAACTTACCAAGCATAGCATATTATAGATTTGAGTATTACTATTACCACACTTTATATAACAACGCATTTAAAAACAGCTACAACAATTTTTTCAAAGACGTTTACTTTTTGTGGTTCATAAAAGTACTCATAATAGTATATTTTATTATTTGCATCCCCTTGACACGTTATTTTACTAGATATTAAGTTAAACCTTTTTAAGTAAACGTTCCCTGAAAATAAAAATGGATCGCCCTTTTCTTTATCAAAAAAGAAAGAATATTGTATCAAGTTTAAAAAAACAATGAATTAAAATTAGAAATGATTTTTAATTGATGGGTGAATATTACCACCGAAATTTTATTTTTTAAGGCGGGCTTTATAGGAATAGCCGTGAATTCCACCAATGTTAGATCGTGTAGGCCCGGATATATTTCTTGTAACAGGTGTAACAATGAAGTTCTCATATCTTCATATAAATATGATCTGGTTTAATCTCACAATTTTTTTTTCTTCTTCCCTATTACAAACCAGAAAATAAAAACATATAATGGAATTAAATTCTACAGAAAAACATGTAGAAACCATAACTACACACGAAACTCATGTTTTAAGCAATACCAAATCTGTTGACGAATTATATCAAGGTAGAGTTTCTTCAACTACATCTGGATCAGAAGAGAATATAGCTACGTTAGAAGAAAACGATAATAAGAAATTAACTTTTACCACTAAAAGAGAGTGGTTCGAATTTTCTCTTTTAATTGTTGGTATTGTTTTGGCCATGTTTATGATGTCTCTTAATTCTACTGTGGTTGCACCTGCTATGAGTATTATCGCTACTGAATTAAATGCTCTTGAATCTCAAACTTGGATTGCTACTGCTTATCTGGTCGCTTTAAACTCTTTCCAGCCTTTATCCGGTCGAGTAAGTTACTTTTTTTTTTTTTTTTTTTTTAACGTGTTACTAATTTTTTTTTTTTGTAATTAGTTTTCTGATATCTTTGGAAGGTATACAAGAAAATTAAAAAACCTTCGTATTACATCCTAATTTTAAAGTTATTACCCTTTTTAAATAGAAAGAGCGTATTTATATTTGGTATTGTCTTGTTCTTTGCAGGTTCTTTAATCAATGCTTTATCAACCAATATCGATATGTTGATTGCTGGTCGTACAATTCAAGGTTTTGGTGGTGGCGGTGTTATGTCCATGACATTTATTATTGTCACTGATATTGCACCTGTTCATCTTTTACCTCGTTTTCAATCTATGCTTGCAGTTGTTTATGGCCTTGCTAGTGTTGTTGGCCCACTTCTCGGTAATTTTTTTTTTTTTTTTTTTTTGATCTGCTCTTATCGGAGATATTAACTGTTTTTTTTAGGTGGCGCTTTTGTCGATCATGCTACTTGGCATTGGGATTTTTGGCTTAATGTTATTTTAGCAGCTATTGCATTTATTATTATGGTGTTTTATTTAAAAGAGCCTAAAGAAAAAACTCAAACATCATTCATGTCAAAAATTAAGCGTGTTGACTGGCTTGGTACTTTGTTTTCTACTAGTTTTATCGTATGCTTATTATTAGCACTTAATTGGGGAAGTCCTTATGGGTAAGTTTTATTTAATTCAGAAAAAAAAAAACTAACTTTTTTTTTGTGTGTAGTTGGGGTAGTGCTCATTCTATTGGACCATTTGTTGCCGCAGGTGTTTCTTTAATTGCTTTAATTTATATTGAAGGTTGGGTTGCTCATGATCCTGTAAGTTAACTTTTTTTTTTTAAAAAAAAGAGTTTTTATTTTAACAATCCTTTTTGTATTAGCTTTTACCTGCTCGTGTATTATTAAATCCTCCAGTTACAATTGTTTATGGCTATATGATGTGTTTGGGTCTTACGTTTATTGGTACTTTATACTTTGGCCCAGTTTATTATCAATCCGTATTTGGAGCAGATAGTACTCAATCTGGTCTTCGTCTTATTCCATTTATGGTGTGCCTTATTGGCGGATCGGTTGGTGGAGGGTTCCTTATCCGTAAATTTCCCAGCATCAAGTACTACATTATGATTGGCGCAGCAAGTAATTTATTGGGTTATGGACTCTTTTACACAGTGAGCGAGACCAGTAGTTGGGGTCAACAAGCAGGTTACCTTTCCTTTTGTGGACTTGCATTTGGACTTTCTCAACAAAACTCAATTTTGACTGTACAAGCTATTGTTGAACATCGCGATATGGCTATTGCTACCAGTTGTATTAATTTCTTTATGATGCTCGCTTCTTCCATTGGTATTGCCATTTATCAAACTCTGTATCAAATCTTTTTGAAACAAGAGTTTGCTAAATTACCTTTAGAAATTTTAGCTGGTGCTCAATCATACGGTGCTCTTAGTAACTTTTTGTTTATTCGTAAAATGCCTTTAGAACTTCAAAGACCAGTTATTACTGCTTATTCAGATGCTATTCATAAAGTCTTTATTCTTCCTATTGCTGCTGCTGCTCTTGGGTTTATTTTGACTTTGTTTTTCCGTAATGTTCGTTATGGTGTTAAACCAGATGAAAAACGTGATGAAGAACTTTCTTTAGATGAAAAAAATGTTACCCTTTAATATAATTTTGTAATTTTATCTGTAAATAAACCTAATTTTCTACTACCAACTTAAGGAAAATAAAAGAAAAATTAGCAAAAGACGAATGAGAACCCAAACTTCTGTAGCAGAAACATAACAGTACAAGAAATTCAACCAGTAGAAAGTAACCATTTAATACGGAAGCACCACCAAGAAGGCATTCACATATAAATAATAATCAGTATAAGAAGAGAAACTATCATTCAATCTACTTCGTACGTATTAACGTTAAGGTCTTTAGTTAAAGCATAATACGTTATATATTCTTACCATGTATAATTATAAATAATAACCCATAAAGAAAAGGGAAAAAGAAAAAAAAGGGGACTTTTTTTTTTCAGTTTATTTATATTACCATTAATTATTGTCAACTTCATTGTATCGGGCCCAGAAAGATGCTTAGCAGGAATATCGTATGCAGTATCTAGTTTTGTCCAGACCTTTAGCATTATCCACAATAAAAATAAAGCCCTTTGAGGCTCATAATATTTATTGCAATTTTTTTTTTAAATTGGCGGTGGAACGACTGTATCCCCCCCCCCAGATCGAGACTGGCTGAGACTAATGTCTGGGTTGAAATTTTAAGCTGTAAAATATCGAAAATACATTTTTAAAAATGTATTTGTTCGGTCTCACACACAAAAAATAGCAAATACAAATGTATTCGAGCACTCGAGACTGATTTTTTTTTTTATTAAATAGAGTATTTTTTTTTGTAATGTCGGACCTGTTAATTTTAACTTGTTCCTGTAACCTAAGTTGCTTACTAAGATAGAGAGTACTAGGATAAAAATTGGTACAATATAAAAAGCTTACAATGTTGAGGATATTCATGTTATAGCAATTATGTTTGAGATAATAATCCAAACATATAAAAGCATAAGTGATCAGAAACATTATGTCCTAGTGTATACCAAGTTTAATCATATAGTTGCATTATAAAAGATTTGCTTTATTGTTTCATTGAGCATAATAATTTATGTTAAGAGATACAAACTCTACACTTATGGGGTAACCTCCATTAGAACCAAATAGAACAGTCAAGATAATACCTTCCGTATGGTTCTGTCTTTATATATTATTCCAACTGAGATTTCCACACCCAACAACTTGCCATCAATTTCCTATAAAATAGATTCATAATTTTAGTTAATTTCCCATCATCAAATTATTTATCTATCTCTTGAAATAAAAACTGACACAGTTCTAACAGGTTTTATTTCCTTTTTTTTTTTACCTATTTTGATTCATTACCTTCGCAACATACAATTATACATTTTTTTTTCTTTCTTTCTTTATTTTATCGAAAAAAAAGAGAAACGTTATTACTATTAAAATGAGTGAACAGTATCGTGAAAACATTGAACGTGAAGCTGAAGCAAGTGCAGCTATGTTCCGTAGTAAACAAATGCTTCTTACTAAGCATATGAGCTTTCATCCTAAAAATACTGTCAAAGCTTACGATAGAAGACAATTAGAATGGAAGTAAAGAAAAAAAAATGAAATATTACTTTTGAAAATAACTCTTTTTTTTTTTTAAAAAAAAGGAATGGTGTAAAGCTCATGCCCCAATTCACACAGGAGAGCTGGTTCTGACGAAAGGCTGGCTTATTTTTTGGGAGATAATGTCTTAAAGAAAAGCAAAAAAGATGGAAAGTCTCTTGGTAAAGAATCAATTCAACAATATGTCAAAGCCGTTATTGATCCTCACAATCAACATCGCAGAAACAACAGTTCTATCCCCTATATCAAAGTGCGTGGTCCTCTTGTCCGCGCATTTATAGACACATATTCAAAAAAAAAAAAGTACAAGAAAAACGTGATTGTACTGAAAATCGTAGCGATGCCACTTTGGGCGATGGCTATGATGAAGAGGATTATCAAAGAATAGGTGAATATTTTTTTGAGAGAAAGTACAATGTCATTAGTTGTGGGGATAGGTTATGCTTTGTGCTCAGCCACTCTATTCTCGGTCGCAGTCAAACAACACTAGGAATCCAGTTTGCAGATTTATACTCTATGAAAATGCCACAAGTAGGTGTAACCCCAATCATTTCTTTGGTTATAACCAACAATTTCAGCAAATCCAACCAATATGGTAAAATCGAAGTAGCTTCTTCCATAAGGCATATTCACCCAGAGACTTGTTCTATAGGAGCTCTTGCTTTTAGCTTGTTTTCTCGCTTTCGCTTCGAAAATGAACCTTTCCCGGACTTTAGCTGCCGTCAAAACTGGTACAAGGCTTCGCTTTTCCCCTCTAACGGAGGTGTATTTAAACCCATTGATTACAAACTCATAGTAGAAGTTACACTGATGTCTTGAGTGCTTCCAATATCGAAACAAGCAAAGTGCTATGAATATCATGGCCCAAAAAAACGTTTCATCAGATTAACAGAGTCTGGCTGGAAGATGGGTTGACAATCGTAGAATGGGCAATTACAATGCGTCCTTGCCAATGCAAGCAATGAAAGATTTGGCCGGTTTTGATCCCGATAGTAAACACGATTATTTTCTTCCTCGCGGTGAAGTTTTACCCTATGAGGGATTATAACAAATGGTATTTCCTAAGGTTGACTACTGGATTGATAGGTTTAATAACAAGGATCATGTACAAGAAGATCGGGCTGGACCAAAGTCCTTAAAATTGCTCAAGTATTTGCGCATTGTTTTTTTACAGGTAAATAATCAATGCTATTTATTTTTTGATAATTAACTGATAATTCATCTCATGTAGGACTCCGTAATATTAAAAAACAAATACCCTTCGTGCTACCTTTCGTCTTGTGAGATTTTCTCAACTGTTCTGTACCGCGACTTTGAAGTCCAACTTCCGCAAGCCATAAGAGACTGTGATAGTCCATCCCATGTCAACTAGAAAGTTCAAATGGCCATTCCGGAAATGACTGCAGCAATTCAAAGTGGTTTCGAAATGCTATCAAACCAAATGAAATCTATACAGCAAGCCAACCTGAATGAAGTACGTGACATTCGTCAGAGTTTATCTCATTTCTTTGCGCTTGGGAGTGCCCATTTCAACTTTAACCCTCAAAGACCTTCCTCTGATGTTTCCAATTCTTCTCTCGCACTTATTAATCCCTCTTCATCAAGTTCGTTTTCTCCCTCTGCATCTAATCAATAGTATTCTCTTAACAGAAATATTGTAACGATATCTGATGTATGGAGAGAGTATAGCGTTGGTTTGTCCGGCTGTCCTGCCGTAAAGGATTTGGAACAAACTCATGGTACTAAATGACGTAAGCCAGAGCATGAATCCAGGTACTTTAGTCGAAGAAAAGAAATATACAAAGCCATAGAGAATAAAGCAGAAAACGAAAATATATCGAATGAAGAATCGGCTAGAAGGCTCGAAGAGATTCGAAAAAGACTTGCCATATCTATAGATCAATTGAGGCTCAAAATTAAGAAAGAAGGCACAACCAATTTTAATAAAGTTTTTTTTTACAATCAAACAAGCTAATCTTTTTCTAAATTCTTTATTATTATTATTACATATATAGCTAGATAGACTGTATGTTTTAATAAAAAAAACAAAAAAAAACACATCAAAATTTATGACATTGTCTTTTTTATAATTCTATCTGAACAACTTTTTTTACGTTTAATATTTTCCGTTTGCTTTTTTAAAAGAAAACTTTAAGAAATGTCGATGCTAAAAATCATGTATTGAAAATAGTAATAGCAATATTAATACTTAAACTAACATTAAAGCAAAAACAAAAAAAGGGAAGAAAAGGCATATATTCATGCACCCAAAACCTTCCAAAATTATACAAATTCATCTGAGACCGAAACTGACTATAAATCAACCAGTCCTATGTCCGGACGACGCTGTTTTTTTTTAAAAAAATACCCTCACTGAATACATACCCTAGTGTCTGCTTTATGTATATACATATATATATAATATGATTCCTCGGTTACCTCCATTAATATTAGCAGCGATAGGGGGTGCCTCTATTTATGGTATAAAATATGCCATGGATCGGTTTGAAACTAAAGCGATTGGATCAGGACAAGATTTCGAAAAAGTTTTAAAGTATAGACAAAAGGTCAAACGAGTTGGGATCGCAGCAGCAGTATCTGGAGTGATACTTGCAGGTTGCTTTTGTAAGTAAACCCTTTTTTTTTTGAGTACTCTATTACAAGTCTTTAACAAATATTTTTTATAAACAGTAAGTGATATTAATAAGCAAGAAAAAGAGAGTAATGAATTCTATCAAGACCAATATGCGACAAGAGAAAAAAAATTGGCTCAACAGAAATTTGCATTAGATGAAGAAAGAAGAGAAAAGGAAGTGTTGGCAGGACAACAATTGAAACAGGAAGTTATCGCCATGGAAACCTTACTTGGTAACTAAAAAGATGTTCTACAATCTTTTTTCAAACCTATTTTTTTTAATTGGCTCGTTAATATAATATACGCAGCCCCCCCGCCCCCTTTTTTTGTTAAGCGTTTTCTTATAACTTTTATAAAACTTTAATGTCAAACGAAATGAACAATAATAAATATTTAATTCAATCTCTTCTTACAGAGCCCAAAGCTGATATGATTTAGAAGTACAAAACTATGATGAGCTCTTGATCGAAGAGGAATCCAAAGCTGACAAAGTCAATGATGATCTACTCGCATATCATCCAGAAACAAGTTATGATTGGAATAATTCTACTGATGTTGAAGAGGAAGAACAGCGCCGAGGCTACCTGCGAATTGCCTTCGTTTATTGAAACAGTCGTGCGATGAGAGAACATAGGGATTCCCCGTCGGTAAGTCCTTTTTGGCAAGGCAGATGCTAGGTTCCAAATTCAGGGCCAATAACGTCCCACTCGAAACTATTAGAAGCAACGAAAGTATGTTAAGATGGAATGTAAGCATTTTAGATCTATTGTAGAGGAAGAAAATATGAAGAAGGTAACATTACGTAGACGTGTACCTGAATTTGACCTAAGATATGAAGTTATTTTTTCTTTTTTAGAGAAAGAGGAAGATAAGGATAAGAGACGTATCGAAAGATTAAGCAGAGCAACTGGTAAAATGGATTTTACTGCTTTTATTAATGTCAGAGAGGATAACAAGAGTCCCGGAACCCTTGGACTATTAATGCTAATTGTTTCAAGCATAATCATCCCATCAGCGGAGATGGGAGGCTTTATAGCGTAAACAGAAAGCTGGTTGCCGAGAATCAAGAATTGGCGATCAATTTGATGTCCAGTGGTACACTTCCAAGGGAAGCTTTAAAGGCAAGTTCAATTAATGCATGTTTTCAATGAGTTATTAGATGTACAATATTCCGGATCCCAAAAAGGAAATAAAAAATGTTAGTTTTAAAATTTAAATTCTTTAAAATATTTCTACTTTACCCGAAGTATTCAAACCACACAGGCGGCGAAGCACAACCTGGCACACCACCGCTTTAAAGCGTGTGTTTTTCAAGTGGCCAGGGGCGAAAAAGATATAAATATTGTTATGTTTAGAGAAAGGAGGAAAGTTTTGGTTGTATAAAACTTTCGTCATTGCGGATATTCCTATTGCAGCAGCAGACATAACATCACGATTATTGATTGCTATTCCATGTTTGAATGCGGGACAATCAGGATTTAAGCGACGAGAAGTTCCAAGGATTCTTTTATTATCCAATGTTCGAGGATGAACGATGGGGAAATAACAATACAGGCATAATTGGGACGTCATATGCTCATCTGTCATGATTATTGGTACATATCTGTTGTGTAAATTCGCCAGCCATTTTCCTCCTCGTCTATCATAACCTACCAACACCAGTGCCAGCATTATCGATAGCCATTATAGGAATAGCTTTTTTTGATTTTCCTTTTACAAATCTGCGCTCTTTGGCGGCTACACGATCTTTAGTTCTTCTCGTGAAAAGCTCAGTGGTTCTTCTTTCTCTAGACGAGACCCGAGAATTGTAAAACGAACGCAATCTATTCCTTTCTCTCGCATGGTACTATATACATTTTAGTGCATGTTTGGTTTTCTGTCTAATATAATGTGATATAATATGTAGTATTAACATACATTATACTGCTTCTTTATATCAATCTATTTCGAGCTGGCAGGTTTTGCAAGCTTTGACAAATTCATTTCTATAGTAGAAACGTCTTTTCCCAGTTGCTATAAATGTAGAAGATAGAGTTAGTTACAATTTATTCTTAATATTTATGTACCTATGTTGCCTTATACTAACCGTTTTCTTTTTCCTTTGTTCAAGTTTATATGACATTTGAATTTTTAAACACAAATAGATTATATTCTTTGATGTCAGTTTATGAGCTTTTGGTAAAACCAGAAAGGGAGCATCAAGCTGGTTTTTTACAAGCATAAATGTTTAGTTTGACATTTATAAGTAACGATATATATATTATAGCCCGTAATTATTTAAAATGATTTATACTTACAATGGATGTTCTGGGTTGAACTTATTGTATAAATTTAAATGAGCATTGTATATTTTCAGAGATACCCGCTGTAACCGACATTGTTTGCAAACCATAATCTGTTCCGCTAAACTTTAAATCATTTATATTCGTCAATAAATTATCTATAAAATCATCGGATACTTCATGATTTCGGGACACGTTTTGAACATTATCGGCTAAAGTCGTTATTCGAAAAAAATAAGCTTTCCTTCTTGTTTCTTTAAGTTCACGACGCAATATTTCTATATGTTTGAAATCAGTCCATCGTCTTTGCTTCATGATCTTTATTTCAGCAGCCATCACATTTCTTTGGCCTTCATGCGATGACGAATTTCGCTCTTTATTCAAGTTTCTTATATGACGATCTGCTTCTTCTAGATTAAAGCTTTTCTTTCGATCTTGTAGTTGCTTATTTAATTCTTCGGCGGTTTTTTCCAACTCTTTTATTTTTTGTTGGTGATTAAGTGTCTTTCCAGACTTTTTGGGGGGGGGGTTCCTCGATACTAGGCATAGTATTGGGAGTACTACCATTAATGACACATGTAACAGACCCGGGTCGAATCAAGATTCTATGTATGATCGTTAAGCCTCTGGAGTTACAATATTCGTTGATACTCTTAATATCGAAAATTGGGCCAAATACAGCTGCTTTATCTTTAATGATAGAAGGTAAACTTGATATCAATTTTCCTTCTTTAGAAAATAAATCGAAAGGGCTATCATTAAAATTCGTCATTAGCATATACAGCATGGTCGTATCTAATGGTAAGCATAAACAGGAAGATGGACTTGGTCTTGGACATAATTTGACGCTAAATTTGGTATATTCAGATGTCTCAAAAACTTGGTTCGATAATACCAGAAGTGGTAATTGCGCCGGAATCAAGTATCTTTCCTCTTTCGGTGGAATATAATGTTTTTATGAAGAAAAAAAGTTGTGAACATACATGCATCTCTTTATCGGTTATACCCGCCAAATCAAAAACTTGCTTGCTGATTCTTTCTTTTTCATGTGTATACAACATGTATTTCAACCTACCCTTCAGCTTTGATAACCTTCGGTTAGATACATATATCTATTTCACCCTTGTTCACATTTACTTTTTCGATATCGTTATCTTCCTCGTCTTTTTTCATTTGAGGTTTCTCTAAACTTTTAGGCTATAATATTAACGTATATAAATAAAGTTACTACAATTATTAATACAGGTTTGTGTATATGAGTTATACTTTACCGATCTTTTCGTCTTTTGTTTATTCATATGATCGATTATTCTTCTCATTTTGTTTGCACTTTCAGCTTGATTCTTTTCTTCGTATTTTTTAAGTTCCTTTGTATACTTGTTTAACAGCGATCTCTTTTTATTTCTTGTAAGGATTTGAGATATAGTGATATTAGTGTTGTCTTCAGAAATGTTCTTCTTGCTATCTTTATAACGTCTTCTCTCTCTTTCGTAGGTTGTAGATTGACAATTTATAAAACTTTTAATACAGAATTTAAAGTTTTCTTAAATTTTCCGCCATCCTTGTACATGGTTTCCAAGTTGGTAGAGAATTGTGCCACGGCAGCTTTTTTGATTGTCGAATTAATATTCTTTGTTAACGTCATTATCTTGAACTGTCTGAGCGTTGTCGGATGAATTTAGTTCAATCCAAAGCGGATGATTATTTTGAGTTTCTTTTTGGATTCCACTAACACCAAATTTCAAGGTATTGATAACTTGTAAATAACTTAACGTAAACAAAGTCTTATAATCAGATTACCTTTTAGCGTCATTATTTGCATGAGTGGTAGATGCTGCTAGGAATTCAATTGTGGTGGAAGAAACCTGGAATTCAAGTGGAATAATACTATCCACCTGGACTCTATTACTTTCAGCCGTAATATTGCTAGATATTGCAAACTTAAGCATATTCAATTGAACATTAAGAGAAAAGATGGAAGCAAAATCAGAATGTAGTTGAATTGCATTGTTAAAGTTATCGATTATTTACGTCTTAATGTAATAAGCAATCTTTACGGAGAACTTGGCCAAGAGGTAATACAATCGACTTTATTTGTTCTTGCTCATCAACAGCATCATCCACTGAAGAATACTTGCTAGAATTATGTGTCCAGTAGGGACCATACTGCTCATAAAGAGCATCATACGTATAGCGAGGAACCATCTTATGTTCTTATTTGGTTTTTTTAAGGCCTTTGGTGTCACTTTTAGAATTATTTTTTAAAATTGTCTTTATTGAATTATATAGCTTAGACCTAATAGCTTCTTTGATAATAATTTGAAACTCGTTGATATCGGGTTTGAAAGTAGCAGACCGTGCTCTTTTTTTAACTTTGGGCATAGGAAGGCTATACCGTTCTTCCTCTTCGTGATCTTCTTGTCGTCTTCTTTTATGCATTTCTATCAAAAGGACAGCAGTGGAAGAAAGAAAAAAGAGAACAAGCTGTTAGCTTTTTATAAACATTTTTTATCAACTGCTAAAAATATGGATAATATATCAAAAAACACGTCCTAAAAAATCCCAAGTTATTATTTATCATTTTATTGTATCTATCTTTGTGCTCTATGTATAAGCAAGTGTACCCTTTCCGAGGGAGGTACAAAGTAGTTCAGTATTGCTAATGTGTTTTCTTTAATAAAATATTATGGCTAAATACCTTTAGTCTCTTTTTTTATGGCAATGTAATTAAACAACATACAACACCAAGGCTTTTTTTAACCCGGTTTGCTCTCATCAATTTTTTTTAACAAAACCCCCGTGGAAAAACTGGATCTGATGGGATAAATTGTTGGTCTATTATTTTTAGACAATATACATCGTGAATGATACTTTTTCTGTTTAAAAAAATAAATAAATAATAATAAAGCATAATATACATACAATATAATTCAGTCAATGTAATAAAACTCGGAAAAATCAAAGCATGAGTGGTCGTTCTAATACCATCCCCCTTTTTTCTTTTCATATAAACTATCAGGTTCTTGAAAGAAGAGATGTTACCAATGCGTTTCCGTGGAGTTGTTTGACCTAATAGATCTGATGCCAAATATGAGTTGCCCAACTGCTTTGTAACAGATAATGACAAAGCTTTATTAGGGGCTATCAAATTGATTTTCCTTATTAGTAAAATAATTTTGTGGTGGATCCACTTTCAACAGAACTTTGTTCTTAAGCTCAAAACAAACCTTACCCCAAAAATAAGGAAAAATAGTAAGTATATCACTAGGTCTCCGAAAGATCTGAAAAATCCTTAATTTATTGAAAATACTATTAAAAAGTCTAGAAAGTGGAAAAAAAAATTAGATCTATGAAATTAGAACTGAATACGATGAATTTTTTCATTTTTTAATTAACTTCTTAAATCCATTAAAACATCACTCAATTTAGTTAGTTTTTGTCATAATTAAGACATTGAACTATTTTTCGGCTTTTAAAATCAATATCGTCAATAGCATTAAAATCATTAATATCATTAACATCATTAACAGCATTAATATCATCAATATCATTATCAATAGGATTAATGTCGTCAGTATATTTTTAGGATATATTATATTTTATTCTTTTAGCGCCACTATTAACCATGATATTTATTTCTATTGTGCTTCTTTTTTTTTAACGAGAACTAATATGTTTAATGCGATCACGATTAAGCATCGATTTGTAACATTTTGTACACTCGAATGGCATTATGTCATTTCAAGAGGCTGTTGCTACTGTTGAGGCTCTGGTTCTTGTGGTTGTCGTGGGTACTGCTGATGAAGAAAATAACTTTTGAAGATATGCACCACCCAGAGTCTTGTGTTTAATAAATGCATGACTATATCTACAAAAAGAATAACTATAAGTACACAAATATATTGAAAAAATGTTTAAATCTCTTACTTTGTATAATGGTTGTTCCATAGTTTGAAGAGATATCGATATTTAATTGATCCAGTGTTGGAATATTATAAGCGTACTGTTCAGTTCCAGCAAAATTTCTTTGAATGGATTGATTAAATCGCTATTACAAAGAATATTAACAAGAAAGATATAAACTTACTATGTTTGTATTTAGTTGATTAGGATCGTTTTCTACTTTTCGATAAACATGAGACCAGAAAGTGACATTCGTTATTTTGGGAAACAATTGGTTGCCTTCAGGATTTGCTACAGCAAGTAAAAGTTGTTGAGATATTATTTCAGCCTGTTGAAATAACGTGGCATTTCGAGCTTCAATTTGCTGCAGTTGGCTTTTGACAGTATCTATTTGCAAACATCGCTGAATATCTCTATTACTTTCAATTGTTTGTCGGTGTTGATTTTCATACTGTCGTAAAGCTGTTAAATGTGTTTGCTCATTTTGGATAAAGATGCGTACTTGTGTACTTAATTGTGCTTGCAATAACCTTTCTTCTTCAGTCAAATATTCTCTTTGTAATTGATTAAAACGGGTTTGAAATATTAGTCTTCCAAGTTCAACTCGGTATGCTGTGTCTCTAGATTCAATGATGACATTTACAATAATTCTATGTTGTTGGGTAAAACGACCACGGATTATTGTTATTTCATTCTCAAATTGTGTTCTAATTTGCCGTATTTGTTGCAATAATTGAGTGATTGATTGTACTATATCAGTGATTTGAGGGCGAAGCTGAGTAACAGAACGATTTAACATATCATGTAAATGGTTGCATTGTACAACATTAAGATTTTCTTACGCGATAGCTGTATGTACTTGTTGGGTGACATTATTGATTTCTTCGATGTTTGGTTTAAGCTGATCAAGTTGGTTATTAATTGGAGTTGCCAGATTTTGTAACATTGTCTTGATTGAAGATAGTGTTTAGAGCAAGCAATTCAGTGAGCAATTGATCTGCAAGACGAGATTGATGATTAAGTTGGTTCATTGAACGTTGAATTTCAGGGATTATCTTGGTATATCGTCGAACAAGTTCAACTTGCTGTGTATTAAAGAATTGAATCAGAGTAAGTAAAGTGAGATTGATTGCATCTTGCCTAAGAAGAGAAAACTCTTCAGCAACTGCTCTCAATAAGATCTAATTGGTACATACATTGAAAGGTATACGGGATATTGTCTGTGGTGTTGATTGTGACCCTGAAGATTTAACAAACAAGCAAGCAACAAAACAGCATTCCTTCTCTGTTAGCAACTCCTCTTATAAAATGCGTTCTGGTATAGAATGACTGAAACAAAAAGAACTAAAAAGTCGAGCTGCCTTCAATATTCAAGCCAATTATGATCGTCTGCAAACCGGAAAGATTTGTACAAATGAAGGTGTAATGCAGTTTTTAATTTTTTTTTCTGGCGAGCGCACTCGGTAAGAATCTTTTAATAATATAGATTCTAAATAACTGATGTCTAATATAAATTATGTTTTTAAATAATTAAAGAATCCATGACTTTATGAAAAGCTGGCGTCATCGTGAGAATAAAGGTTATGCATTATCAAATCGAAAAATGGCTTAAGTATACATTGCTCGTGTTGTAGTAGGAAGAACCAAAGTCGGTGAGGACTTTAAGTTGGCTAATAGATAATAAAAATGTTCCAGACGCAAAAAAAGAAGGTTGTTCAGACAACAACGCCAAGAAGAGCTACGACCCAATGAAGACGTTAGAAGAACTGTTGTTGCCTATGGTAATGCAAGTATTTGTGGTACCTATAAGGGAAATACACCAATTACTGTCAAACTAATTCAAAGAGCTGTCGCTGGTAAAACTGTTGCCATCACTGTTGATGAATTTCTCACTTCTGTAACCTGCTGTCACTGTCACCAAAGACTATAGAATATAGTAACACCTTTATATATTTGCAACCATAGAAAGAGAAAACATCGTTCATTAGGCTCAGGTAAAAATATGGCTGAATCAAGATCCGGTTTAAAACGCTACGATGATGAAAACTATATTTTGCATAGAACGAGCCAGTGTCATGAACGAAGGCTATCAGGTAATCACTCCTTTCGTTCTAAATAAACATACGATTCTTAACTTCTTGTATCTATTAGGTAATCGTGTGAATTATCCCCCGAAACTGTGTCCCAAGTGCACAGTAAATAATGGAAACAGGTTGGTAAGTCATACTCTTTCTCTCTATCTCTTTGGTTTAACAAGTTCTAACTATCCAATACAGTACTGGAATCGAGATGTTAATGCTGCTGCCAATATTAGAAGTATTCTGGTAGAATATATCAGACAAGACTTTAATCTCGATTTCAGACCTGCCCAACTATCAAGAGGTCAACAAGACCAAGGACTGTAGTTAAAGTCCATCATACGAGTAATTTTTGTCTAATCGAACTAAGGTTGATCCAAGGTAACGCAACTTTTTTGAAGTATTAACAGTCACGATTAGCTAATATTTTGAGAGAAAATACGTAGGTTCGTTTTATTATGGCTGTATAAAGTCATCCAAACTGTTGGATGTCGCTCGATGAATAAATAAAAGCCTAATGTGTAACAAATGCACTTTTTTAAAAAAACAGAAATATATAATTTGCTTTGATAAGAGATATACTCATATATATGTAAAATAAACAATAATAGTAAGAAAAATAAAAACGGGATTACGTGTAAAATAATACTAATAATAATAATAAAAGATGATTACATAGTAGACATACAACCACGCGCGGGGATGTTTAACTGTTTCCATTCGGGAAAACCATCGATCGGGGCAAAACTAATTTTTTTATTTAGTTCTTTCCTTTCCCCTTTTCCTTTTTCCCTTTTTTCTTTCTTTTTTTTTTTTTTTTTTTTTTTTTTTTTTTTTTTTTTTTTTTTTTTTTTTTTTTTTTTTATATATATATATATATATATACATACATATATATATAATATATATAATAATGCAAGGTTGGTTTCATTATTTCTCTTTATTATAAAATTAAAATGATTTCTAAATGCAATAGGGAAAAAGGTGAACAAATTGATACATCAAATAAGTAAAGAAAAAAAAACCCTTTTTATTATTATTATTATTATTATTATTATTATTCTTTTTTAACTCATCTCCTTTTTAGTCCATTCAACTTGATTATTCGACAACAACCTGTTCATTCTAGAATGTGCGGTATTGGCGAAAGAGGTAAAAAAATAAAATAAGTTTTTTTTAAAAAGAAAGAAAGAAAAAACTTCTTGATTAAACCTCTTCTCTCTCTCTCTCTCTCTCTCTCTCTCTCTCTCTCTCTCTCTCTCTCTCTCTCCACAATCAGTTGATAGGAGACCTATCGATCCACCACCTGTTGTTCAGATAAAAATGAATTCAAGTAACGATGATAGGTAAATTTATTTTGTTACCATGACAAAAATACAAAACACATTAAATTTTTTATTTTTGACAGATTATCTACACTATCGTCTTATTTATTTTTAATTGCAGTACTTGTTCCAGCAGAAGGAGCTGAAGATCAAGAACAATTAAACATTTTATTACATAGCAAATTAACAGTTGGACGTACAGTTTCTTCACTTTATATACTAAGAGATTTGGATGGTAGCGATAGCGCCTTTTTCGTATTTTCAGATATATCTGTTAGAGCAGAAGGAAACTATCGACTGCGGATGTGTTTATTTAACATTAAAGAATCTACAGTCAATTATAATTTATCAGTATTAACAGAACCATTTACTGTATATTCTGCTAAAACTGCAAGTATTTTTTTTTATTTATTTATTTATTATACTAATTAAAATCTAATTTATCTGTTATATATATATATATGCATATTTATATATAGTTTCCTGGTATGTATCGATCTTGTCCTTTGGTACAAAATTTCGCAAAACAAGGTTTAAAAATAAGAATAAGAAAAGAATCTGGTCCAAGGCCTTCTAGATATAGTCATTCAAAAAGAAAAAGTTTAAGAAAAGCGTCGGAAAATACATCAGAAGAAGATGATGACGAAGAAGAGGAAGAAGAGGAAGAAGAAGAGTTTATACAACATACATCGGCTTTTAAAAGAGTTGGTAGTAGTAGCAGAGGTAAAAAACAAGCTACACAAAAAAAAACATTCAATTCATCTTGGTTTTTATATGTAGATGTTTTGGCAGCAACAATTTCGAATAAACGTAGATTGAGTTTATCCTATTTATTGGATCATAATCAAAACTTACCAGACCAACATATTAAAGCAACTGAAGGCTGTCAATTAGCTCCAATTCATCATGACACAAAGCCATCAAATACACCATACCATCATTCAGGTAAAAAAATATATACACATTTAATTTGGCTTTTATATATTAATTTTTCAAGTAGACTCATCCACAGATCTACCTTCAATACAGCAACATTTTATATTTGTTCCTAAAAGGCAACAATATTAAAAAAAAAAAAAGTCCAAACACACCCCTTTCATTTTGTTTTTTACGTGACGTTTTATATAGTATGCTTACACAATACAAAAAAAAAAAAAAAAAAAAAAAAAACGCGTTTTATTTTTATATTGTCCCGCGTTCATATTTTTCGTACTCCATCCTGAAGTAGAAATTTTTTCCTTTTTTTTCCTTTTTTTTCTTTACTCTTTTGTGTGTGCGTGTATGGATTCACCCATTAGAACAGAAAGAGACGATAAAAGTCGTTTAGGAGCCCTTACTCCTATTGTTCACGTTATAAAAAACGCTCAAACAAACGCCTCTAGAGATTTCGATAGATTCTATGGTAACTTATGGGCTAAATTAACGCCTAGAACAACTAATGTAAAAAAAAAACTTTTTTTTTTCGTTTGACCATAAATCTCACACTTTTTTTATCATTGTGTAGTCTCGCATTTTAAAAAGAACACCAGATACAAATGATAGAATAAGAGACCTTGAAGATGAGATTGAAGAATGTAACAGTACATCTTTAACACCACTTATCGAACGACATTCTTTACGTGAAGGTAAATATATACTGTATACATATATATAAATGTATATATCTTAAATGATAATGTTTTTTTTTAGATAATAGATATGCTTATGAAAATCGTCACCCATTCTTTCAAGACTCTGAATCAGATATTGCAGAAACACCTGGGTTAGAAGCAGAGACACCACATAGTTTTTCAAGTGTTCCGTATCAAACTCCTCGAAAAACAATTGTACCTCAAAATCCAAAGCGATCAATTGCAAAGAGAACTATTGTATATAATCCTAGACGATCTGTTATTGATTCTGCTACACTAACTCAAAAGATTGCCGAAGAAAGAAAGAGGATGGATATATTACAAAGCAATGTATCAAGAATTAAAAGACAAGTACGTATATATATATATATATATCTTTTTTTTTAAAAAAAATATAGTTATTAACAAGTTATTTTTTTTTTTAAAAAAAAAGTCGTCCTTCTTGGCAGAAGAACCATCTGGTAATTTCAACCTTATCTTTGAAGAGGAAGAGGAAGAAGACGAATTTATGCCGATTACAGAACCTAATAAATGTCCTTCCACTATATATCAACCTCAATCATCATATCAATTATCAACTCCTACATCCATCGATTATAACACAACTGTAAGTCACGATATGAAATTATATATATTAATATACTAATTTATCACCCTTTTTTTTTAGAAGGATAAAGCTACACCTAATTATAATCGTTCATCTTTTACACCTATGAAACGTCACCTATCGCCAACCAAATATACACCATCTTATGCTAAACGCATGGCTGTATCACCTACTACTACTAAAAAATCTAAGGTCGCGCCAAATAAGCGTTTACTTTTATCCCCTAAACGTATAGTTATTGAAGATATTCCTACAGCTAAATTAAGATCAACAGAAATGATTAGGTATTGTTTTTGTGTGTAAATATGTGTTTTTTTTAACAGTAAGACTTATATAAAATAGTACACCTGGTGGTAGTATGGTTAGTAATCGATTCTGGAAAGAAATTCATGGGAATCATGCCACACCTTCACCGGCTACCAATCGATCTACACCAATTACGCAACGTATTTCTACATTAAAGGAAAAATCCAATTCACAAACA
Source organism: Thamnidium elegans (assembly GCA_025201345.1). Taxonomy (NCBI): domain Eukaryota; kingdom Fungi; phylum Mucoromycota; class Mucoromycetes; order Mucorales; family Mucoraceae; genus Thamnidium; species Thamnidium elegans. Next base: position 956,621 of record JAIXMG010000001.1, on the reverse strand, counting down.
TGGGCTAACGATGAACAATTTTGGTCAGCAGAAAGTCATACACCAGTTGTTAGCTCATTTACCAATAAATTATTTAAGGTAGCACAGCAAGAAGAAAATCGAAAGAATCAACAAAGACAACAAAAGGAAAATGATATGATTTGGTCAAGCGAAGCGCCCGTTAGTAGCTCAGTAAAATTATTTAAAGAACGTGGTGGTAGTGCATCACCTACACCTAGTTTATTTAATAATCCATTGTTTAAAGCAGCTAGGCAAGACAAACCGATCGATTCATTTAGTGAAAAATTGTTGAGATTGGCTCAAGAGAATAGCACAGAAGAACCTGATTCGTTTAATCAAAAATTAATGCAGTTAGCTAAAGATAATGGGCAGCATTCATTATCAGATGAATTAGAATCAGCAAAGAAACGTGATGAAATTATCAAACGAAATAATATACCAGTGGTGAACCCAAACTTACTTGCTGAATTAAAAGCAAAATATCATGCAAAGTTTATTGATGATAGTGATGAATACAAATTTACATAATATATATATATATATATATATATAATAAAAAAAAAAGTTATTCGCTTAATGACATACGACTTAGTCCACCACTGGCATCTTGTAAGTTAAATGAACCAGGTTTTAGTCGAGATGCGGCATTATTAGATGGACTGTAAAATGCAAAATTTGTCGGTGGGCTGGACATGGCTGTAAGTACAGGAGATCCATTTAATGATACTGACGGTGATACAGCCCTTCGTTTTAAGCCAATTGATGTTGGATAAGGTTCAAACCTATCCTCTGATGCTGTAACATTGTATTAGAAAAAAAAACAATTATCCCCCCTCCCCCTTTTTTTGTTTTACCTTTTCGTTTTATACTCTTGTAGCTATTAGTAAATATATTTTCAAGTTGAAAGTTCTTTTTTTTTTGAGGAATGTGTATAAGATTACAATGTAAATATTTATTGTTTGTTATTTACCGTCATTTCAATTTCAGGGTTTAATTTAGAGCAAGTGTATAGTGGTAATGTGGTATCTGGTACTTTTGTCCAAGACGCTGCCGGCACATCCTTCTAATTAAAAAACAGAAAAAAAAGAGTACTTAGTTTGTTTACGTAGCAAAAGTGTTATTTTTTTGTTGTTGCATACTATGTGATCTTCGTGTTTATTTAGTTGCACTGTTGTTTCATGTTCTCTTCGCATTTCTAAATCGGATAAATGCGTATCCTCCTAAATTTATACCGATTAGATTGAATAACACACAAAAAACGGGTATTACTAAACTTACATCTGCTTGATCAATGACTCGAAGTAATGCCTTTGATTTTGGCTACACACATACACACATATACGTATATAAATTAGCTCATATTTTTCTTTTCTTAGTGTATATATACTCACTAAAAGAGAACTTCTTCTAGTTACACTTCTTCTTTCAGGATCACGTCTCTCACGAAAGTCATATGACTTTGGTGCCTTTTTATCCATGTCTTCTCGGATATTAATTCTCTCGACTGTTGTGGCCCAGTTGCTTACTGCCAAGTCTCGTAGTGATGACTTGAAAGAGGTAGAATCGTCAGAGTCAAGACTCATTTTATATGAGGAAGATTGTCGGCTGTGTTGACTATCCAAGTCAGACATTTCGTCTAATGTTGTTACACTTTTTAAATCCATTCTAAATTGAATTATTATAAAAGAGAGAAAGAGAAAGAGAGAGTGAGTATAAGTGGGTTAATTCTCTCCTCTTTTTAAATTCCCCTTTATTGTTTGAAGTGACTTGTTTTGTGAAGTTCGCCCTCCTTTAAAAAACTGGTCAGTTTATACTTAACTACCTCTCTTTTTGGTTTTTTTGACACAATGTGTGGTATTCTATTCTCATTGTCCAATAAAGACAAAGTTATCAATAATGAACATTGGGAGATCTTAAAGGAATTAAATGCCAGAAGAGGTAAAATTAAAAAAATAAAAAAGTATTAGATTACTTACAATTTTTTCTTTCTTTCTATAGGACCTGATGCACAAGACTTGAAGCAAGTAAATATTTGTCATAACAATGACCAATTGGCCTTACAGTTTTTTTCTACCGTACTTCATTTACGTGGACCAGAAATAGTACCACAACCTCGTTTTAATCCCGACACAGGGAACGTTCTTTGTTGGAATGGTGAAATATTTGGTGGTATTCGGGTAAATAAAAAACGACTTCTTTTTGTGTATGTGTATTAACTAGGGAGTTGGGTTTGTGGTTTATTGTAGGTAGCTTGTGGTCAAAATGATACCGAAGTATTAATGGAACAGTTAGAAAAAGCAGATTCAGATATCGAGTTACTTTCACTGCTTACAACTATAGAAGGACCATTTGCCTTTGTTTATTATAGAGCTGACACTAAAAAGATTTGGTTCTCGCGTGATTGTCTGGGGCGTAGATCGTTATTATGGCAGAGATCTGAAAATGGGCCTTTTATGTTGAGTTCAGTGGTACAGGCTAGTATGGATTGGGAAGAAGTACCTGCCAATGGTATTTACTGCATAGATTTGGAAAGTAAAGAGGAATCTGAAATGCGAGCATGTGGTGCTCCTATCAAATTGTTTCCTTGGACATATAACGATCCTCAAGATAAATTGGAAACATTACAAGCAGGGAATCTCGTAAGATATAAATATATATAGAGCTACATCTCAGTATTGTTATTAATTGAGCTGTATAGACTTTCCCTTTTCCTAGATTGAACACAACCGTGCCTACAGATTTAACACCTATAGAAAATGAAGATACGGAACCGGAGATAGATAATCAAATGGAACAAGCAATTAAAGAATTTTCAGACGAATTAAGTAAAGCTGTCAAAAATCGAGTTGCGGATGTACCTTATTTAAAGTAAGTCACTAGGGGAGACGTATCTAAAAAAACGGTTTATAAATGTATCGATTAAAATTTTCAGTCTAGTTCAAAAGGACACGCTCGAATTGCTATTTTATTCTCAGGCGGTTTAGATTGTATTTGTTTAGCAGCTTTAGCGGATAAACACTTGCCTGTATCGGAATCAATTGATTTATTAAATGTTGCGTTTGAAAATCCTCGTATTGAAAAAGCTAGAATACAAAAAGTCAAGACTAAGAAAAATAAAAATAAAAAAAATCTAGAAGAAAAGCCGGTGGTAGAAGAATCTGTTGTAGAAAAGCAGATGATAGAAGAAGCTGTTCGTTCAATTTACGATACACCTGATCGTTTAACGGGTAGAGCTGGTGTAGAAGAATTAAGGTAAAACGTAAAAAAAAACATGTGCAATTGCAGATAATTTAAACTCGTAAAAATAGGAATATTGCACCAAACAGAACTTGGAATTTTGTTGAGATCAATGTACCTTATGTAGAGGCGATGGAATATAAACAACGTATTATTGATAGAATGTTTCCATTGGATACAGTGATGGATTTGAGTATTGCCATGGCATTTTGGTTTGCTTCTCGTGGTAGAGGTGTTATTAATAACACTATAGAATATGAAAGTCATGCACGTGTTTTAATTTCTGGGTTAGGCGCAGATGAACAATTAGGAGGGTATTCAAGACATCGTGAAGCATTTCGACAAGGCAGTTGGGAAAAGTTAATTATTGAGGTATGATATAAATAATAACCTCCGTATATTTTTACTACTTCATTAATATTTTTTATGTAAAAGACTCAACTTGATGTAGATAGAATATCAAATAGAAATCTAGGACGTGATGACCGTATCATGTCAGATCACGGAAAAGAAGTTAGATTTCCTTTCTTAAGTACAGACGTAGTGAATGGGTTATGTAAACAACCAATTCAATTAAAAATGGATTTACGATTTAATAGAGGTATCGGAGAAAAGATTTTATTAAGACATGTAGCTAGAAAATTGGGTTTAATTAATGCAAGTCGTAATTGGAAAAGAGCAATTCAGTTTGGTGCCAAAACTGCAAAAATGACTGGTGAAAATAGAATTGAAAAAGGTCAACACAAATTATCTTAGAAAAAAACCGATTTTAGTGCTTCTTTATATTCTGGATGAACGTATTCATCAATTTTTTCTCTTATTAACCATTCATAATCAATAATCTCTTTACCGTCTGGTTGACATTGTCCAAATAAATAATCTGCCCTAAAGAAAGAAACCTAATCGCAATATATTAATAACGAATATCAAATTTGTTTACGTATATTTGTATGTACTCACTTTAGCCCCAATATAACCATCAGTACGTTTACGAGGAAACTTGTATTGATATACACCAATAGGTATTGTATCAACGAGCGATACTTTAAGATCAGACCCACACTCCTCTCTCAGTTCACGTAAAGCTGCTTCAGCTCCTGTTTCTTCTTGATCTTGACCACCTTGAGGGAATTGCCAAGCATGACTCTTACGAGGCTTTTGTACCAACATGTAGCTCAGTTCTGTGCGGTTACGATTAAACTTGTATCGACGAACAATGATGGCTGATACTGGACGGTAAATATCGTCAATCGCTGCTTTGTTCATTTGAAATGTTAAATAACAAAAGAAAAATAGAGAAAATGAGCGGATGTTAAACATGGTAGCCAGTTTTTAACTTGAATGTAAAAAAAAAGCTCATTTGCGTAGAGTATGTGGAATTGGCCTAAAAGAACTTTTAAAGATAGGTGTACCAGGTTTTCGCACCAGGTTTTCGCACCAGGTTTTTTATTTATTTATTTAACGCTAATTGCTACAAGCGCGCCAGATTTTTTTTTTTTGCTTAAGGAGGGAAACGGTTGTAAGGATAGTTGACCTTCAATCTGCTTCCTACAGCTGAATATAAGGTGAAAATGGAAGTTTTTTTTATTCCTTTACAAAACAGAAGAGGGAGTATTGTCTTCTTTTCTACGAAATAATATATAGTGCATGTGTTTTATAATAGGACATTTTTTGAAATATTAAATCTCCGTTTTAGGAGGCTTCAAAGCTCATTGCGATCTTGTTGAAGTGTATTTAATGTAAGAAGTCAATGTTAAAAAAAAAGTAATGGTGAAATGAAAAGCAATTTATTTATAAGATAATATTATTGACCAAGCCGAAGCTTTCTATGAGACTTTTGAATTTTAAAGAATTGTTTAACAGTTTCAAAAGCAGTTTCTGCATCTTTTCCTTCGCTGTAAGCTTCAATATATCTAAAACTTTTGTTAAAAAAACGTCTAATTAAGAGAGGTTCTTCTTTTGGGTCACAAACGCTGTCCAAGAATGGATTAAGGTTTTTTTGAAGAGACTTGATATTATATGAGCAATTTTGGCGAGCAATTTTTTTGGCAGCATCCCAGTGACGCTCAATCCAGTTACATTCACAATAAAAGCGAGGATAAAGTTCAAATAAATGACCAGCATTTTCGATTTTTTCTTGTAAAACTGATTTTTGTTCTAAAAAGTCTTGTTGGAAAGCAAGTAAATGAACACTACAACAATCATGAGTAGCATTGGCAATATTTTCACAAAATCTATTCTGACCATTATAGATACCTCTGTCACGAAGGATAGATCTGATACCTTTGAAATAAGTTTTTTTGACACCCCCAGGAAAAGGATTTTCAACAAGCTTTGTATAAGCACGAATTTTTTCAGTAGTTTTCATGTGTGAATTTTGAATTCTTTCAGCTTCACAAAAATCATATGTTTTGGTTTCATAAAGATTTTGAATAATCTTATAATCATGGTTTGTATCAAATGTCTTGTAATAAAATCCTTTACGAACAATAGGTTTATCTTTTGCAACTTCGTGAGGTTTGTGAGTAAATCGACTTGCAACAAGACACTAAGGCGAGCCGGAGCGATAATATCTAAGCGGTGGCGGTTGTGGAAGTGTTGTATCGCTTACACAAGCGGTATCGCTAAAATTTGGCAGGGAAAAAAGAAATTATCGATGGAATTTCAATTTCCTTCTTTTTAATTACAGCTTTTGCTCATTTTCTCCAAATAGAAAAAAAAAAGAATGCTAACAAAATTCTAATTTTTTTTAAAAAAAAAGGATTCATCGGTCAAGGAAGCGATAGCGCTCCATTTATCGCTAGATAATATATTTTTTTTTCATGTGGATTACTTTGTTAAAATTAATATTCCGCTCTAGTGAGTTCTTATATAAAGCAAGTATTTTTTTTTAATAAACGCCCGTATATTCTACTACTTTTTTTTTTTTTTTTTTTTACTTATTCTTTTAATTCGCAATACATACCGTTAACTGTAATAAAATAAAGACCTCTTACTGATGTTGACACTAAAGATAGTGCTAAAAAACCCTTTTTTTTACGACGAGAAACGTAAAAAAATGTTGCTGCTGTGGTATTTAACCATAAAAACTAACGCAAGATATCACTCCAAATATATCTGAGGTGGTTACACAACAACCTCAGTTAGGTATCGCTTACTACCCTGGTTCTTAAACTTAAATTATTCCTACTATAAAAAGGATATTTTACGAGGCAACCTTTTGTTCCCGCTCTTGTTTTTTAGAAGTCATTTTTAATTAATAAAGATCCAAAAGAAGTTTCATCTTATTTACTGCTGTCTCTTTTTATTTTATAATTCGATACTAAATATCTCAGCTGCAAAAAGATTGAATAGAAAGAAAACAATTAAGATGACGATAACTATATACAAGTTTGCCGCGTGTGAAGAACTAAAGCTTACTTTGAGAAACATTCATGTTACAAATGTTTTTTTGATTTCAATGTATATTAAAATAACGGTTTTCTTAGGGACCACCGCCAAAATTCTTTCGGACCACCGGTCTGTACATAGGGAAGCTTAGGATCGGGCAACCGGTGGTCCGAAAGCAGTATCCCTAAGTACACACCCATGGTCCGAAAGATTTGTCCCTAAATACACACCGGTGGTCCGAAAGACTTTAAAAAATATAAGGAAAAAATGTAGTTTATTCAGAAAAATAAAGTGTATGTTGATAAAAAAAAAGTTATTGTTCTTCGTCGGAGGATTGGATTTCAATGAGCTCATGTTTTTCCGCGTCAAAAGTCCCGCCTTCGTGATATATACCAGCTATATATCTAACCTTTTGATTACTATTTAAGATCTGCTTTGGATCTTATTTGACAAGCTTAATTATTTACTCAGTGTAATAATTAAGATTCCAGCTAAAGAACCTATTTAGAATATTTGTGATACACCAGGAAAATCACCATTTTCCCTTTTACACAAATCGTCACCTATTTTACCAGGCTCAGATTATATAATATTTTCCCAAGCACAATAAGCTATAAGCGGATATATTTAAACGGTCATTGAATTCAGATCTCACTTTTATATAAAATAACCTTCTTTTTGCAAATTAATAAAAACCATCTTATTTTTGACTTTGAACGAAATTATAAGACTCATATTTTAACAATATATCACTTCGTTGTGTTTCGGGAACTGACCAAAAATATTCCACGTTCTTTTAAATAATTTGACGTATGATTCGTCTACATGAAAGTACATGTTATTGGCAGTAGGATATTCCATTCGTCTATCACCGAACTTGACTGTCATCCAGTGTAAATTTCTCACATTTTTAATGTGGTAAGGTTGTACCTTTATCTTTGGTTTTACGGGAACACCAAATGGCAAAAGAGTGACAGCTTCGTTGTAATATCCTATTATAGCGGCATCGTCATACGTACACACAAGTATGTTGTATGCATCCGCAACGACTTGAGCACAATCTGGATAGCTAAACCAGACAGGCATACAGTAGCGGCTCTATTTAACGCCTAGGCTAAATAAAACCGTTATTTTTTTTAAAATCAGGCGAACAGTCGCTCCTCAGCGAATAAACGCTTATATTTTAGTAACTGTTTACCTCTCAGCGACTAGCCGCTCAATTTAAGATGGATAGAGCGCCTTTTTGTTCGCTTTTTTTTTTTTTTTTTTGGGCGAACAGTCGTTCCACAGCGAACAGTCGTTGAATTTTAAGTAACTGTTTATCTATCAGCGTCCATTTACTGTTTTTGAGCGAGTATCCGCTGTGTTTTTATATATTTACTCCGTTTACGATGGATAAAGCGATTTTTTTTTTAAAATCCATTCTTTTTTTTAATTTATTCGTTAACAGAGCAAATATTCCCTCAAAATAACGATCTCGTTCAAAACCAGTGGATACTCGCTCGAAAACAGTGAATACTCGCTCAAAAACAATGGATACTCGTTCGAAAACAGTGGATACTCACGGATAAAATAAATCCACTCAAGAAAAAAAAAGTTCATATAAGTCTAGTGAATAAAAAAAACCTGATTTTCTATTGTCATTGTGGAGAAATACTTTGATTTAACACAGAAAAATTAATAAAAACAGGTGAATAAGATTAAATGTCCAATAACGTTTATTTCTTATTTTAATTGTAAAAATCAATCCCGGTAAAAGGGATTGCTAACTATGATTTCTTATTTATAGTCTTTTGCAATAGTGGTCACACTATTGTGATTGATCGTTACACGTAGATTTGATCTAGTGATTTTTATAGCCTGAGGATCTTGATTTCTAGATCCTGCGCTTTTTTATATATAAGGTTCATTTTGATACCTAAGGTTTGTTATGTTTTATAATCGATGGTTCATCGATTATTATATATTTTATTTTATGCGTGATTTTACCACAGTCATGAACATTTAAAGTTATATATCTCGTCGAGTTTTTTATATTGTATTGGGTCAAGTTATTTTCATACGAGCTGTATACTAGCAGTAAGATTATTTTATTTTATTTTTGTAGTAAATTTATTTTTTTAAAAAAAAATTCCATTTACACTACAACAGTTGGTAAGTATATATTTATCGTGATTTTGACCTCTGTTTACTATCACTCTGCCTTCTACCTCTTGCTGGTTTTTTTTATATTATCGATCAGTGCAATAAGTGGAAGGTGATAACGTCTTTTTTTTTTCTTTGTAATAAACAAGGTGTTAAAGACTAAATAAAAAGAATAGTAATGCTACCAAAGTTAACCCTAAGATGTTGATGCCAATTTTGGTCAATACATTAGTCGAGGAATCAAGGCTTTTAGTATAGAAAAATGCTGAAGTGGTTGCTTTTGAATGCTTTTATTTATTTATTTTAGTTTTTTATGTATAAATTCTTTTTTTTTTTCGTTTTTTCGTTTTTTCTTTTTCTTTTTCTTTCTCTTTTTTGCTCACTTTTTTTTTCTATTTCTTTACTTCTTTCTTCCATTTCTTTTTTTTTAATCTCTCTTTGTATGTATAATAATACCATATATTAACGATTAAGCTTATTATTCTTGTGTACACTATTCTAATTTTTTTTAAAATAGACAAACATGAACTGTTTCCTCTAGGCAATCGGTAACATACTTTTTCTTTCTCCATATTCACCTTCTAATTTTATTTAAACTAGGTTGTGTCTCCTATACTCATGTTGTACCCATCTCTAATGTAAGTTCTTATTTGGAATGAGCAATAATAAATAAAAAAAACTTCCGGTTTACTGACTTTATCCTTTTTTTTTAAAAAAAAAGCCGTAGTTCAATACTTTAGTTTACGGAGCTGCATATGTAAGTACCCATTTAGATCGTTTAAACTGCTGTATATTCTATTACCTGTATTCTTTATATTCTCTACCACATTCAAGCACAGGGGTCTCTCCTGTAACAGTTCATATAATTGTATTTACTACACCATTAGCATCCTTATTATAAATGTATATATTTATTTAAATTTTTTTAATAAAAACAATAATTAAACTATAATATATATGACCCTTCTATCGTAAAAAAAAACACTGTTTCAGTATAATTCGTTCCCTAAAAAAAAAAAAAAAAAAAATATGTTAAAATGAAAATTGATCCATTATAAGGGAATGGGTCCGTTAAGAAAAACGAGTTCACTTCATCTATCCAAAAATTCGCTCAGAAATGGATTCGTTAACTGCTCGCTGAATCTCAGCGGATAGAGTAAATTTTTTTGGCTTAGATGTTATCTCGATAATTTATCGTCTAATTTACTTCAATTCCAACAATTTTTTTATCGAATATGAACACTGAAAGAATCTCTGCTCCCTCTGCCGCTGTTGCTCTTATTGACTCTGCTGCCCCTGTCGCTCCCGTTTCCCCCACCATGGATCAAGATGTCAATATGAACGAATTTGATCCCATGGAACTCTCGGCTGTGTTAAATGGGTAAAAATAAATAATATGAAGTCAAGTAAAAATACTGTGAGACTGGATAAGAATGTTTTTATTATCAAAAGGGATATAAGGATTATAAGAATCCTTTCTAAAGTTGTATTTATACCCTTCTACCAATTAGACTAGTAATTTAGAATGGGTCATTATGTATAAAGGTCTCATATATTTTTTAAACCAATTTTTCTATCAAAGTTATAAAGTTATCAATCGATGTTTTCTTTATGCTATTAAATGTGTATAAAGGAAAAACAAAATTACTATTAGATACTTTTTTATTATTATATATTTTAGAACTAATTTCTAAATTTTTCATGAACCTTGATTTATTTTTATCATAAATTTCATAAATATCATTAATATAATTGTCATCAATTTGGCTATTACTGTATTTTATATATATATCATTAAATAATTTTAATGTATTTCTATTATTTAGTTTTATTTTGTCAAATACACTATCTTGTTTATTCTTATGTATATTTAAATTTAGTTTACTTAGTTTATTTATAACTTTTAAATTTTCGTCGTCTTCATTTAATTTATTATATTTTTTTCTTTTTTTATTTGTATAAGTTTTGGGATAATTTTCATTACATAATTCTTCTCCCATTTCAACATCACTTAATGTATTTGACTCCTCATATAATTCATCTAATTCATCATCCAAAGTGTTGCTATTATCTAATTTATTTTTACATATATTACATATTTTATTATACTCATCTTCGTCATAATTTTCACAATCTTTATTTTTACATATATCAGGACAAATACATCCATTTTCATTAATTTCAAATCCACAATCTTCGCATATATTATTATTATTATTATCGTCAATATTAAAATCTAATGTATTTTCTATATTTGTGTTCTTGCTAATATGATTATATTCTTCATCTTTGTTTTCTTTTGTTTCATAATATATTTCTCGGGAGCACTTATTCTCTATGGTTTCATTATTTTTATTTAAATTTTTATAGAATACATTTTCTTTTTTTAATGTATTAACTCTTAATTCTAATTTTTTTATTTTTAGTATCAAATATAAATATTTTGATTTTTTAATATTAAAATATAAATTATCTTTATTCATTTATTTTTTTATTATACGTAAATTCAATTTTTAATCTTTTAAAAAGTTTTTCCAAATATTATATTCTCTATTCTTTTTTCTCCATTGATATTCCCTTAAATATAAGACTATGTCCTTTTTATTTCTATTTCTTGGTATAATACTTTGCTTTAGTCCATTCCATGTTCCTTCTATTGTATTTGTATGGACTCCTGTAACCGGATCTTTAAAATGTTTTTTATGATTAACTGTTTTATGTTTATATCCTATTTCACTTAAATTATTATACCCTTTCCAACAATCTGTATATATTGTAGTACCTTTCTTAATGTATTTTTCTATTATTTCATTAATATTTTCTATATTTCTTTCTTCAATAGGTTCTAAAAATATTTTTTTATTTTCATTTTTAACTTTATTCTTTAATCTACTTCTTTGTATACCTCCAATAACCCATGCACCTTCTACACTATGTCCTTTATTATATTTTCTCTTCGCTATTTTAGTTTCATCGATTTCAACAATTTCATTTCTTCCTCCTATTTTATTTCTTGGCTTAATAAGTTGCTTATCTTTTATGTACTTTCTAAATAATTTACTATATCTACTTACTGTATTTTTATCAATTTGTAAACTTGAACTTATAAAAGACGAAGGAGCTTTACCTAAAAATAAATATAGTATATGTAATTGAATATTTAATGGTAATCTTAACTTATTAAATATTGTTCCTTTTAATGGTGATAATGCTTTTCTGCATTTATAATATTTACATACGTATAACTTTTTCTTAAAATTTAATTTCATATCATAGTTACATATGCTGCACTTATCAAACTTATTCACATACTTATTTTCTATTAAGTAATTTAATGCGTTATCTTCATTGTCAAATATATGCTTCAAATTTTGATATGACTCTATAAACATATTATATAATGTATTATTCTAAACTATATTTTATATTTAAAAGGAAAATCAATTTTATACAAAAAGTAAAATATTCGGTGTTTAAAATTGACCTGAGACTTATATGCATATACATCCTTTAGAATAAACTATATTAGTGTCTCTTACATCATATTATTTTATGATGTATTTTATATAACGACTTTTACTTTATTGTTTAGTTTGTATATTTTACACTAGTCATTGATAATGATGTAAGCTATGTTTTTACTAATTATGTGCTAGATCACGACATTCTCCCCACCCAGGTGTGAACTACACCGACAAAATTTATAGTGATCGTTTGCTCTTTTTATGCTTATTAACATGTGCGAGCTGAACCTTATTTTGTTCTGTCGATCTTGTTCTTTTAACTGGCTTACAAGTTATAGTGTTACTTTGATCTTTAATTTGTTCCAATAATTTTTTATTTGCCTTATTTACAGCAGTTATACTTTCAGGTATCTCACCAATTCTTCGCCAGTATTCAGTTATGAATTTAGGATCGGTGAAGTTAGAAGGTGGTTCCCAGGAATTAAAGGACTCATCATAATTTAACCACTTACATCTGTAAAGATAATTATTTTTATTTTTGTCATATTTATGACCTATAATTGCCTTAACTTCAAAATAATCATCTTTAATTATATTGTTTGATGTTACTTTTAATAATGAAGGAGGATAATTTCTTGGTTCAAGAAATCCTTGCTCGTTTCTCAATACATATGTGCCAGCTGCAGTTTTTCTAACAGTGGTATAGTATCCCTTATAATGTGGATCTAATTTACTTTGTCTGTCAGTTATTAAAATCATTACTTTAGAGCCATTAGGAATGTCTAACATTTTATGTTTGGCATCAAACTTTGATTTCTGCTTATCTGTGACCTGTTTTACTTGTTCATATATAGCAGGATATACAATCTCCGTCATATGACGAATCTTATTTTGTAAATCGTCATTTATTTTACGTGTTGTTTTTATATCTTTTTCTTGACTAAAGTCTTCAAAGTCATTAGGATTTCTGTCGAACATTAACGAGAATGGAGTACTTTTCGTTCTAATATTATATTTACTATTTAGAAATAGCTGTGTTGGAGCAACCTTACAACCCCAATCAGCAACATTACCATCTATTTGTTTTTTTATGGTTTTAACAGCAGATTGAACCGCTCTTTCTGAGGCACCATTACTTCTTGGATGATAAACAGAAATTAACGCGTGATCAAATGCAATGTGCTTTCTGATTGTAGTCATTATTTTATTGACAAATTCGGAACCATGATCGCTTTGTAATTTTTTAAATGGACCAAAGGTGCAGATCACGTTTAATAACTCGTTACAAACAGTTGTAGCTGATTTATCTGGTATAGCTTTTAACACATAATATTTTGAAGCTATATCTATCATTACTAACAAATACTGATTGCCTTGTTTAGAACGGATGAATGGACCAGTAAGATCAATTCCCCAAGCTTCACCTGGAAGTGTTGCGAGAATAGGTCTCAAGGGATTGAATCCTTTACGAGTTACTACATGGCGTTGGCATTGAACGCATGCTTGTATCAACTTATTTGCATCTTTTTTAATGTTCGTCCAGTATATACCTTTTCTTTTAATGGCATTTATTAGTGATTCCTCTCCGAAGTGCCCCTTAATATGTTCGTGTTTCAAAAGGTCGTCACGTTCTTTTTGGAATGGAGGTGTGAAATATTCGCCACTAGTTATAGGTGGTAAACTTTCCATTCTAGCAGCACTATTTCTCATTACTATTTTATTTTTATATGTTTTATCCCCGCCCAGTTCATTTGACAGGGTTAAAGGTGTTTCAAATAGTCGGGACAAAGTATCAGGTAAGATATTGTTTATTCCTGGTAAATGAACGATCGAAAAATCGTATTGGAGAATGGTGTCCAACCAAGATATGAGCATAAGGTTGGCAGTACGTTGGGTATGTATGTAAGTTAAAGCTTTATTGTCAGTGAATAGTGTAAAAACAGAACCATAGATGTATTTGTGAAAACGTTTAAGAGAAAAGACTAGTGCTAACAACTCACGTTTACACGCAGAATATCTACGTTCACTTTTTGACAAGCTTTTTGCAATAAAAGATATATACTTGGTTTTACCATCTACTTTCTGCCACAAAGCTGATCCAATTCCTGTTAGAGAGGCATCACAACTTATATAAAAGGGAGCATTCATATCAGGATAGGATAAGACAACGTCACTTAGCAGTGCTTTTTTAAGATTATCAAAAGCAGTCTGGTGTGTATTATTCCAAAGCTTATCAAGAGATTTTTCATTTCGTAATTTATCAAGTGGAGTCATTATAACAGAAACATTTGGTATAAGGTTTCGAAAATAATTTATAAGTCCACAATATTTTATTATGTCATGTCCTGATTTTGGTTTAGGAAAATCAATGACATTTACCAACTTACGTCTATCCATACTAATACCTTGTGGTGAGATCCTAAAACCAAGCAGATAAATTTCAGATTGAAAGAAGCAACATTTGGCTGGATTCAATTTTAAGTTTACATTAGTTAATCTTTGGATGACTTGTTTAAGATGATCTTTATGTTCTTCAACAGAATGACTTGCGCATACGATGTCATCAACAAAGTATCTTACAAATGGTAAACCATCTAATACTATGCTCGTTGTTCTTTGAAATTGAGAACGTACATGACGAATACCAAAGACCGTGCCAATAGGTTGATATTGTACACCTTTCCAAGTAAATGCCAGTTTATGACAATCCGATGGATTCAATTTTAAAGAATTAAATGCTGATTTTAAATCAAGTGTTGAATAAACAGATGCACCTTTTAAATCCTCAAAGAGCTCACTTGTCGTGATCTAGCACATAATTAGTAAAAACATAGCTTACATCATTATCAATGGCTAGTGTAAAATATACAAACTAAACAATAAAGTAAAAGTCGTTATATAAAATACATCATAAAATAATATGATGTAAGAGACACTAATATAGTTTATTCTAAATTACTAGTCTAATTGGTAGAAGGGTATAAATACAACTTTAGAAAGGATTCTTATAATCCTTATATCCCTTTTGATAATAAAAACATTCTTATCCAGTCTCACAGTATTTTTACTTGACTTCATATTATTTATTTTACCCATTTACCACATCACTGATTATACTGTGAGGGGAAAAATGGTACCGTTTGATTGAAAAATTAGGTTTTACATTAATGCAAGCGTGTTTAAACATTTTATCGGCTTGAGTAATATTTTAATTTAAAGAGAAAAGCCTCGGCTATAAATGATGTAACTTATGCGCTTGTAACTTTACTACAAGTTGAATGGTCAGGTCTCAAATATTCCTTGTCTATAATTTAAGAAAAAAATTAAATAGGTTACATTAGAATTCAACAGCATTCCTCTAGATTGAAATGTCGAATAAATTTCAAAATTGCTCCGAGTTATGCTGTATATGCGTCCTTACTAAAAATATTAAAAAAGTATATAAAGAACTGTTTAACGTTTCATATTCTATCATTTCTAATTTGGTTTACCTTTTATATTGAATATTACATTATGGTTCCCCGTTTATCCTCTGAATTCAAGAATTCGATCAAGTCTTTGCTGTTCCGTAAAGTACCTTACTCTAGCATTATGAAAATGTATCCAACAGTTTCCAAAAGTACGTTGACTCGCCTTAGGAAGCGTTACCTAGGTGATGGTCATGTGGCCAATGGTGGAAGACCAAGCAAAATTACCAATCAAACCAAGTCTTATATCGCAAGAAAGCTTCGAACAGGTGCGCTAGATAGTCCTCGAGGTGTCCGTGAGCTTTTGAGTTCCGAGAAAGTATATATGTCATTGAGTGACATCCGAAAGTCTCTCCGACAAATGGGTTTTAAGGCTAAAAGTGTGGAGAAATACTTTGATTTAACACAGAAAAATTAATAAAAACAGGTGAATAAGATTAAATGTCCAATAACGTTTATTTCTTATTTTAATTGTAAAAATCAATCCCGGTAAAAGGGATTGCTAACTATGATTTCTTATTTATAGTCTTTTGCAATAGTGGTCACACTATTGTGATTGATCGTTACACGTAGATTTGATCTAGTGATTTTTATAGCCTGAGGATCTTGATTTCTAGATCCTGCGCTTTTTTATATATAAGGTTCATTTTGATACCTAAGGTTTGTTATGTTTTATAATCGATGGTTCATCGATTATTATATATTTTATTTTATGTGTGATTTTACCACAATCAAAACTTCCTTGAAATGATGTAGGTATAAATTTTCTTGATTTTGCAATACTCTCACCAATTGCTTTTAGGTCGTTTCTGCTAATGTAAAAAGGGTAATCTTGGGTATTCTTTGTTCCGTCATCGTTAGTGTAGTAAAATAAAGATCCTTGACTTGCTGGAAGATTAGCAATAGTGATCAACTCGTACACCTGTTTACCGATACCTCTTGCTATCACTATGGCGAGAAAAAATGATAAATTTAATCATCAATGATTGCAGAATCAGTGGACTGATTACAGCATCAGTAATGATTCAAATTAAGCTGTACAGAAATAAAATTATCAGTGAGATTGAAGCTCCTCTAAATTAAGCACAGATTTACTTTTTTTTCTCACTTTTTTTTTTTTTTTTTTTTTTTTTTTGCTAACAAAAAATCGTCGTTTGAAATAAAAGTGATCTCAATCGTTAGACAATCATTGATGATAAGTTTATCAGTGAATAATATTTTTCTTTTCATAACACTGACTTACCGTTATATTTAATATTCCGTCCAGTGAAATACTATATATACGAGCATTTTTTTTTGAAGCATCATTGTAACTTCTTTATTTTATTTTTTCTTAATTCTAAATTAATACTGCCGTCAACCAGAATCGTAAAATAACTTTCACGGATTATTCTATTAGGAACATCGAGACTTTCGTTAACAAATATTCACAATAAACATCACTTAAGAAATCGCAAGTCACGATCAAAGTAAATAAATCTTTTTTTTTTTTTGAGACAAAACAATCTTTTTATTAACCTTTTATTATTATTATTATCATTAAACGAAGAAAAAAAAATAGTACTACTACAACAAGTCATTAATCTTGCCTGCATTTGTTGACATGTCTTTATGGAATGCTGTGGAAGGAGAAATCACGTACCTATCCGTAACGAAGGTTCAAGAAAGGCCGGAAGGAAATCGAACGTAAGCTATTTTATTTTTATTCGTATTATTAACTTTTTTTTTTTAGGATTGACATAATAGGTCGCTATTGAAGTCGACGAGTATTCAATCGCTGATATGGTAGAAGAAATTGAATTATCACAGGTAAGTATTGATGGAGTTAATCAGGTATTAGGAGAGAAAAGAAAAAGAGGTTAGACCAATAGAATCTTTGCCTTTCTTTTCTTTTCTTTTTTTTTTTTATATAAATAGCTTGTTTTTTTCTTTATTTTACTTTTCCTTTCGTTTTTTATTTTACTTTTCCTTCCTTTTTTCTTTTTTTTTTTACAAATAAATAAAAGTTCTTTTTTTTTTTGAACTTTGTGTACAATTGTTCCCAATCATGTTGTAATTCATCTCATTCTTCGAGATCAGGTAATGTTCTGTCAAGTATATAATTTATTTAGCTCTAACACTATTGTTTTTATTTTATAAAGCTTGTATTTCTATTACTACTCACTCTAAGGCTTTTTTGCTTTTTGTAAAGCTAAATGGTAATTATATCACTTGATTCAGACTTAATATTTTATTCTAACTCTTTCTTTTATTCAGGGTATTAGCTTCTTTCATGTGTGTATTATCCTCTTACTTTACTATACCCTAATTAATTCCTGTCCATAATAGAAGATAATAGCAGACTGTTATATAAACATATACCCTTTCCCTTAATATACATAAATCCCACAAAAAATCATTTGTAAATAATAAAAAATATCGCTTTATTTTATAATTCCTTATTTTCTATATAAATGTATCTCAAAATGTGCTATCGATACCCTATTATTGAATAAATATTTTATGTAATGACCTTTTAATGATCCAATAAGAGCTATAATCTTTTTTTTTTCTTACAAATAAATTTTATTAAGGTTAAACTAGCGATATTGATAGCTGAATCATTAATGATAAATTATTATCACTGATGATAAATCAAGCACTGATGATAGTCCCAATCATCAATGATAATCCTAATCATCAGTGATAAATCTTAATCATTAATGATAAATTTATCATTTCTGCTCGCCTTAGTGTATCAAATGCAACTCATCGAGTCCGAACATACTGGAACCAGAGAAAGTGGTCATAGTAGAAAATATACTTGGGCGACATATTGATTTTTCCTGTAATTATTCCAACAAGCTGTGGTTAGTATTTTTTTTTAAAAAAAAAGCGTCTATATTATTACTTACAGGATTACCACGGATAAAATCATTTATAGGCCTCATGGGTGCATTATTGTCTGGGAAGTACATACCATGACACTAAGGCGGAGGTTATGGTAAAATTTTTACCATATGAGACGATTCTGTGACCATAATTTATTAAGTCAGATATGGTAAATATGAGTTAGTATAGTGGTGTATACGGTAACATGAGACCATATTTTATATGGGCTCCACTATGGCCAGATATTTAGTAAATGATACTGTTATTAGTGGACATAGTTACTAAATACGGAATATATTCCGCTATTTTCAGTAGAAAATACTCTTCCCCTTTTTTTTTATTCTAAATTTAGATTTTTTCTTTACCCGGGAATTAAAATATTAAAAAGGTGCATATCAATGTTCTATAACATATAGGTATATTACAGCGTCATAGTCGTTTAGATCTTAGCACTTACATGTATAGAGGAATAAGTTAATTATCAAAGTACAAATAATATAGACAAATATATAAATTTATTTAAAGAAAAAAAAAAGAAAAAAAGACACTGCCACGTTATCCAAAAAAAAAAAATAGAGACGCTACGATAATAAAAAAAATTGATTTACTACATATATTCGTGCTTTCTTTTTTTCAGTATACGTAAGACTTACCATATAAATTTCAGAATCACGTATAAAAAAAGAGGTCGTTTAGCCAAGCAGAAGGTGACTTTTTTTTTTTCAACCGCAGACGTAAGCGACCTTGCCTTTCCCCCCCCCCTTTTTTTTTCTTTTCCTTTTTTATATATACTTTTACTTCACTTTATACACAAAAGACTAATCTCAATGGTAACAATAAACTGAATCTCTTGAAATGGAACATAACTGTTTTTCTTCTTCTCTAGTTCATTCGCCTCTATTGTATCCCTAAACGCTAAGTAAAGTATTTTTTTTTATTTTGTTCCACTGCTAAAACAATTTTTTTTTTGTTCGTTTGTTTTTAGATATTTAACCATTGAATACTATTATGGTTCACCTTAAGGTACACATCCTTTAGTTATTTTTATTTACCACCTATTAATATCTACAAACGTTTATATATTTACAGAGAAGAAACCGTTTAACCATATGTCTTGGCTTTTTATTTACTTGTAAGTTTGATAATAACACTATTTATGTAAAACAGATTTTAACCATATATATTATGTAGAAGTAAGTTGTTATAAATGGCTACTGAATAAAGAACAACGGCTACTAAATAAAAAATAATGGCTACTAAATAAAGAGCAATGGTTACTGAATAAACAGAGAATTTACTAAATAAAAAATAATGGTTACTGAATAAAAAATAATGGCTACTAAATAAAGAGCAATGGCTACTGAATAAAGAGCAATGGTTACTGAATAAACAGACTCATGACGTATTTTTTAGTGGAATTTCTACTAAATAGGGTATATAAGATACCATTTCAATTTCAGTATCCAACTTACTGCGTTCAGTGGAAAATATACTGCATAATAAATCCAGTATACATGGATACTAAATTCAGTAACCATACTATCTCATAGTTTCCGAATTTACAGTGTGCATATTTAGAAACACTTCTACTGTTATTAGTATAAAAAACAACTTTATCTGGCCACAGTGCTCTTATTTCCTATTATCGCCTATATGTTACTATAAGAAATTTGGTAACGTATAGCCTATTATGGTCTATTTGTTACGATATGATATATATGGTATCAATGTTATATTATGTCCTCTTTTTTCCCATATATAATTATTGTATTATGGTCAATTTGGTACCATATACGTTATAGGAACTAATATTGTATTATGGTCTCATTGTTACTTTCATCATTTATAATCATTCTTATGGCAAACCAAATAATTATCTTTATTTTGTATCAAATTATACATTTACGAAAAAAAAAAAAAAAAAAAAAAAAGGTGCACAAACCTTTATCAATGTAGAGTCAACTATATTAAGTAACAGTTTTAGAAAGAGACAATACAAATATGTAAATACTGTGAGGGGAAAAATGGTACCATCCAATTGGGAAATTACTTGCTTTTCTTCCCATTTTTTTTGTGCTTGCTTCAAAATCTTGTAGCTAATATCACATCTTCAGAATTAAAGAGGCTTTCAAGTGACATAATATTTGTAAAAATATATTTAGTATAATACAAAATTTTAATGAATAAAGTAAAATAGTGGATTTTATTAAAATAGGAAAACATCTCAATAGCGAGTTGCTCCTCCTTTGGCCTTGATCACTGCTTGAATTCGAGCCGGCATACTGTCAATATATTTAAGACAGTCCTCTTGAGTAAGTCTATAACATTCCTTCTCGATTCGATCTGCTAGTTCTTCTTTGGTTGCAGGCCTCGTTGGGTAATTATTTAACTGGTACCACACATGTTCTATCGGATTCAAATCTGGACTTTGCGCAGGCCAGTCTAGCACAGTATCTACAGAGAATCCGTTGTTTGTAAACCACTGTTTTGCGATTATAGAAGTGTGGGGTGTTGCGTTATCTTGCTGGAAACGTATGTTATTTGGGGTCATGTCAATGTGGTCAAGTGTATCTATTAAAGATGTACCTAAAATCTTAACGTACTCCTCTGAATTAACAGCTCCCTCAATAATTGTAGTACCATACCCAGGTCCTTTTGCTGTTATGCAACTCCAGAAAAGAACTCCTCCACCATCTCCTTGTATCTGAGGCACCATTTGATGAGGCCGTAAGATTTTACCACCATCTGACCAATAAAAAGAATTGCCATCGGCGCCCCACATATTTACCCTGGTCTCGTCAGAAAATACCCACTGACGCCACTGGTCTATTGTCAAATGCTTATGGTTTTTGGCCCACGCCAGACGAAGCTTCATGTTCTTTTTACTAACGAAATTCGTTTTGACTTTTCTTTTAGCCTTAAAACCCATTTGTCGGAGAGACTTTCGGATGCCACTCAATGACATATATACTTTCTCGGAACTCAAAAGCTCACGGACACCTCGAGGACTATCTAGCGCACCTGTTCGAAGCTTTCTTGCGATATAAGACTTGGTTTGATTGGTAATTTTGCTTGGTCTTCCACCATTGGCCACATGACCATCACCTAGGTAACGCTTCCTAAGGCGAGTCAACGTACTTTTGGAAACTGTTGGATACATTTTCATAATGCTAGAGTAAGGTACTTTACGGAACAGCAAAGACTTGATCGAATTCTTGAATTCAGAGGATAAACGGGGAACCATAATGTAATATTCAATATAAAAGGTAAACCAAATTAGAAATGATAGAATATGAAACGTTAAACAGTTCTTTATATACTTTTTTAATATTTTTAGTAAGGACGCATATACAGCATAACTCGGAGCAATTTTGAAATTTATTCGACATTTCAATCTAGAGGAATGCTGTTGAATTCTAATGTAACCTATTTAATTTTTTTCTTAAATTATAGACAAGGAATATTTGAGACCTGACCATTCAACTTGTAGTAAAGTTACAAGCGCATAAGTTACATCATTTATAGCCGAGGCTTTTCTCTTTAAATTAAAATATTACTCAAGCCGATAAAATGTTTAAACACGGGCCACCATTTAAGATAGGTCCCACGAAACCACGGCCGAACCAAAGGTAGTAGAGGTCTGAAATTTCGGGAATAGCGTTTAAAAAATTTTATCTAATTGGGAATTAAGTTTCATGCACCGGAGATCAAAATTGCGGAAGTTTAAATAGTAAAAACTGACGAATACGGAAATAACTTCATCAGTACTAATCTTATCGTTACAAAAATAAGTTAGGTGATAGAAAACATTAGATTACAAATAATTGTAGCTTTTATTTCCAATTTTTACAGCTCAATTATTCTTTAAATCGGTAATATGTAAGAGTTGACATATCTTTTCGTGAAAATATTATAGCGTACAGCAGTAAATATCTACGGAAGCAAAAGCTTTAGAACTAACTAGGAAAAACTTTTGAAACTACTGTGGCGTTTTCTTCTGGAGTAATGACATTTTTAAATTTTATTGTATACGTACTTGTTTTAAAACAAGTAAGGAAAAATATGATTGCCGCTACGGTGTAGTGGCATAAGTATCGTTGATCGTAGGTATGGTCGCTAATTCAATTCTCGTAAGAAACTTTTGTTTCATATTTTTTTTAAAAAAAGTAACGATTTCGTTATAAATCACTTTAAACGCTCATTTCTCCTGGAGTTTTTGGCCACCATTTAAGATAGGTCCCAGCTAATAACTATTGGAATAATGGTAGTAGGAGCCTGAAATTTTGCAGAGAGATGCGTAAAAATTCTACGCAGCCACCTAAAAAGGTTTGGAAGTTTGATCTTTAAAACTGCGCAAGATGGCTTAGTAAAAATGGACCGATATGATAATATCGCTGCCAATATCGTAGATATCGTTATAAAAATTAATTCATACAAATTTAAATCTAATGTGGCATTAGGTTCACATCCTTTTAAATATATTTTACAGCCAATAAATTGCTTTAATTCAGTCATTTTCAAACAGCGCTATAACTTTCGGTAAAACTTAGATTTTGGCAAACTATAAAAATTATGGTCTTGAATAAAGCTACATTTAGATATAAAATTAATTTCAACTGTTTATGATCATTAGGAAGAGAGGAATTCAAGAGTTATTATTCTGCATATGTCACTGTTATATTAATAAAAAAGAAAAAACTATGTCAAGACGAATATTAATGATATTCCACCAATAATATTGTCTTACAAGTAATAAGCTTTTAACTAAGAGTAAGGAAGTATAAAACTTATTACAAAGAATATAGTTATAAAATAGCAGAAAGAAAGATGTTTCTTTATTATATGCAAGTGAGAGATTTATATAATAATTCTCTCCTATATATTTATATTGGGCTTAGATCTGTGTCACTTATTCTTCTCTTCTTAGCTATTCGCCTAGATGTAGGTGCCACAGGTCTGAACCTCTTTGTCTTATTCTGATTCCAGTTTACTATGAATTCTGGTGTATCTTCTATACTTGCCATTAGCTCTGGCTCGACATTACCCCCCTTCGAAATTTTTGTTACTCCTGGAACAACACTAGCAAAACGAAATTGGTGAATACCTGGTTGAGGATGAGGAGGTGAAGGTACGGAATCGGGAACGACAGGACAAGAGAAAGTAAAATCACCCTCTAACATTGGTGATTGGGACCGTTGAGGTGAGGAAGAAACCGACATATCACTGGTAATAACGTCAGTAACGACTGGTCGTATTCTAGGAGTAGGAGGTGGACCGGATAACGGCGGTGAAGAAAATATATACTGTTGTAAGACAGGATTATCAATGAGAAATGTTTTACATGAAAATAAACTCCTGAACAATCTATAAAAAGTATCAAATAAAAAAGATTAAGCAAAATGACATGTTATTATGAAAATTGTAAGGATCTTAGCTAATATATGGCCACCGCTGGATCTGGAATAATTGAGAGGGTTAAAAAATTACTATAAAAGGCGATTTTTCTTGTGTAACATAGTTTGTGTAACCTTCGTGTAACATACTGCCAAAATCATTTTTGAGAGTTTTTGGTTGATTTCAATTTTTTCGTTTATAGTCACATGACATACTTGAAATAAGCCCAGAAATCGTCTATATGGATATCTTGCCAAAATAAGTGAGTTTTGATGTTACGATTTCGTCAAATAAATCGTAAACCGTGGGAGATCGATCGAATACTTGTATAAGCCGTCTTTTTATATGGGAATGAGAAATATTTATGTTACAAATGTTTTTTTGATTTCAATGTATATTAAAATAATTATAAAAACAAGCTTCGCTACTTTTATTTATTTTAATTACATATCATCAAAAACCATAAATACACAAATAAAAAATAAAGTAAAATAGCTAAATAATTATCAGAATAAAAATAAGTTGTCTGTGATATTAACGGTTATAAAGTAAAAGTTATATCAAAAAAATAAAATAAAAAAGTAAAATAACTAGATAATTATCAGACTAAGAATAGATTGCTGTTTTTATTAATGAAAAAGTGTGTCTTATATACATATTATGGATTGAATAAGCGCTTATCACAATATGAAACTTAGACAGTTTCAACAAGACATTAATGAATGAGCAATTTGGAATAATAAATACAGTAGCGGCTCTATTTAAGGGTGGATTTCCCAGGAATTTCTGTCACCCTTAAATAGAGCCGCTACTGTATACTTTTCAGAAAGTCAATTACAGTAACAGCGATGCGTATTATGTTTCTAATTGACTTCTTAACAAACGACGTACGATAGAGGCTTATTGATTATAAATAATGTGACTATAAATGAAAAATTGAAATCAACCAAAAACTCTCAAAAATGATTCTGGCAGTATGTTACACAAGAAAAAATCGCCTTTTATAGTAATTTTTTAACCCTCTCAATTATTCCAGATCCAGCGGTGGCCATATATTAGCTTTTAACCCCAAAAAGAGTATATTTTAAATTTTTAGTGGCACTATAAATAGTATTAGAGTTGATATATAAGAATATTTTTAAATTATGGCGATTTTTTTAAAGCTTGTGAAAATAAGTATAAACCATAAAATACCAATCAGTTAATGTATTAGTAACAGAAACATTTCTCAATTGCATCAACCACAATATGATCCGTAGGAGAAGAAGGTAGTGTTACGTTGCTATTTAGAACATCAAGTATTGGTGCTTGTTCGACTATATCTGGATCACTTGTTACTTCATCTATTTGTGATGAATGAGTGGATGATATCAACTGATTTGTATGTTCCATTCGAATATCCCCCGGCATTTCATCTGGTAAACTAATAACTTCATCTACTGATGATGTAACAGAAATTACTTCAACTATGTTTGACAAGAAGGAATTATCTTCAGTTATGAAATCCATATTTGTAACTTGGCTATGACTACTATTTGATACTGTTAATTCTTCATTTGTAGTAATAGTAGATAAAACCATAGAAGAGGCATCATCTTTGTCACTATCAGCATTATCAAGCAATAAATTCGACACGTTTTCAGCTACAGGTAAGGTAGGAGTAGTAATCAAATCCTCGGCAACTTCAACTGGTACGTCAATTGGGACATCAATAATTTGAGGTATTGTAGGGATAGCCGTTGGTGAAGCGTAATAATACGATGCAGAATTACTATTACTATCTTCTACAATGATAGGATTATTCATTGGTCTTGAAGAATTCTGTTTATAATTAGCTACAGTAGAGAAGTGGGAGTCATCATGTGTGTTTGCTGAAACGACAGGACGACGAAGAAAAGAAGACGGTTCATACCACGGTTCCAGAGGTTTATGTCCATGTGCCTTCTTGAGACGATCAACATGGATTAGTGAGTCTAATGGTTTACCTTCAAGAGTCTCTAGCTTGTATGTACCATATTCAGGATAATGTTGTAAAACCATATAGGGACCTTTATGGAAAGGCTCCAAACCATAACGACCTTCATTTGTCAATAACACTAATTCACCAGGTTCAAAATGAACAGGTCTTACAGAAGCATCCCATTTTTCTTTATCCCGGGTATTAACAGCTTTTATCCGAAATTCGGCAGCGGCACGTAGTTGGCCCAAAGATTCAAGTTCTCTTGATGTATAGTCAGCTACAGTACGAGGATCTTTTGCGCTGTCAGAATCAATATAAGGTCGTAGAGTATCACCAGGTAAACGAGGATCTCTACCGTAAGTCAATTTAAAAGGGCTTATACCTGTAGTAGTATGTTTCCTAATGCGACAAGCAAAGAGAGCAGTATTCAAGAAATCATCCCAGCGATGAATTGCACCATTTACGTATTTACGTAAGATAGGCTTGATAATTCCATTAAACCTTTCTACTTTTGAATTCGTCCTTGGATGGAAAGCAGAAGTTAGCTTGTGATTGGTACCGAGGCGATGCACGTATGCTTTCATTAAATTACTTGTAAAATTCGATCCACGATCCGTAATTATTTCATTAGGACATCCAAAACGCATTACGATTTCTTCATAGAAAAAATCAGCTACGCATTCAGCTGAAGCCACAGGTACAGCACGAGCAATAGGCCAATTTGTTAACGAATCAACAGCAGTGATTATCCATTTGTTACCATTAATCGTTACAGGCAATTCACCTATGAAATCCAAGTGCCAACGAGAAAAAACTTCAGGAACATCTAATGGATGCATAACTTCTTGGTGTTTAGTAGTCTTGTTGCTGTTAACTTGGCAGGATGTACAAGTTTTAATCCAGAAGGTAATATCTCTACGCATGGTAGGCCACCAGTAACGAGATTCCAACATATGTAACATATTTTTGACACCTGCATGACCAAAACCAGTATGATATTTTTCAACTATATCAGCGCGTTCAACAAAGGGTACAAAAGGGACTTCTTTAATAACAGGAGTAGCTGTAGCTTTATCATCATCTTCAATTTCACTTTGCGGAGAATCTTTTGATCATCTGTAATGATAAAGTTATTCCTCTCCCCCTCCAGCAATTTTTTTAATTTTTGTGTATGCACCTTTTTATCATAACCAAGTCTGTATAACAGAGGCCAATCTTGTTGCAACTCAAGACTTAATTCAGCTTTTGGTGGAGCATTAGCTAAACGTAAATCTGCAGCATATAGATATTTGGGTTCAAAAGAATCAGAAGCAGGTATGCAATCAGGACCATCGACACGAGAAAGTAAATCAGGTACAATATTTGTTTTACCGCTTTTATAAACAATGTCAGGACGATACGATTCGAGTTCAGCTAACCAACGAACAAGACGAGGAGTAGGTTTTGTTTGTGATCTTAAATATTGGAGAGAATGGTGATCAGTGAATACTTGATAACCGGCAGAACAACCATCAACAAAACATACCCATGTACGTAGAGCATGTATTACACCTAAGAGTTCACGTTCTTGAGCAGGATACGATCGTTCAGCACTAGACATTTTCTTAGATTCAAATGCAACTGGATGCCAAGAACTAGATTTTGTTAAATCAGTGTCATCTGCAGGTTGCAGCAATACAGCACCTACTCCAAAATCACTTGAATCTGTTTCGATACGAAAAGGTTTTGACATATCTGGTAGGAGTAAAACAGGTGAAGTAGTTAAAAGTGATTTAATTTTCAAAAAACTTTCTTCACAAGCAGGAGTCCAAATGACAGGGCGACGTTTTGAACCAGTACCTTTAGTTAAATCAGTCAAAGGTGTAGCAATTGAAGCAAATAGTGGAATAAAACGCCTATAGTGCTGGGCTAATCCAACAAATTGACGCACTTCTTGCACGTTAGTAGGCTGCTTCCAACCACGAATAGCATTGATTTTTGTTGGTGACGGTAAAATTCCCTTAGCATTAATTTGGAAACCAAGAAAAATTAACTCACGTGTAATGAAACTACATTTAGATCTATTGACAATCAAGGGATGTTGTTTCAAACGGTCAAATACCAAACGCAAATGATTCTTGTGTTCTTCCAAACTACGTGAAAAAATACAGATATCGTCAAGATAAACCAAGCAGAATTTGTCAACATAACCATCAAGAATTTCATTCATCTTCGCTTGGAAACTTGGTGGAGCGTTACACAAGCCAAAAGGTAGTACAAGCCACTCGTACTTGCCATATCGGGTGTTAAAGGCCGTTTTTGGAACATCGGATTCTTGAATTCGAATTTGGTGATAGCCCGCCTTCAAATCCAGACTACTGAAATACGAAGCACCTTGTAAACGGTCAAAACATTCATCAATCCTTGGTAAAGGGTTGCTGTTACGTATGGTGAGTTGATTCAAAGCTCTATAATCGATACACATACGCATAGATCCATTACGATTACGTACAAATAAAATGGGAGAACCATAAGGTGATGAACTGGGCCTGACAAGACCTAAAGCCAATAATTCTTTTAACTGTTTTTGTAGTTCATCTAGTTCAGCTGGACTCATTTTATAAGGTGTACGATTTACTGGTTTAGCATCAGGAGCTAAATTGATAACATGTTGAAAACCAGTGTCTTTAGGTAAACCAAGTAACTTTTTAGAAAAAACAGAAGAAAATTCATTCAAAAATGAAGAAATCCAATCATCATCATTTTTATTTGCAGACAAAACATCGTTGGATGGGGTAGAGCTTGATACAGCGGAATCCTTCATATAAAGTAAGAAACCAGAACCACCATCGCGTAAACAATTATTAACTTGTTTCTTAGAAATCAAATAACTAAGTTGTGGACGAGGTATAGCAGCATCACCACCAGCAAAATTATTATCCAAATTAGGACTAGTAGAATGAATAGGTAACAAACGGACAGAATTTTCACCGGTACCAAGAGTCCAAGAATCACTGTTCCAGTTAGGTTTGGGAGAGTGTTCTTTTAACCAAGTTCTTCCCAAAATCAAATCAAATTTTGTAGGAAAAACAAAAGCAGAAACTTGACAACCATAACCACCCAAGTTTAAATCCAACATAGCTTCCCTGTTAATAATGGTAACACCACCATCTGCAGTTTCAACTTCTCTACGACTAACGTCATTCATATTAAATGCAATAGAATCGGCTAAACTAGATGATACATAATTATCACTAGCACCATTGTCAATCAAAACCTTGATTACTGTATTATTAGGGCCAGAAACACCATGATATAAGGGTAAAGCAGTTGATAACGAATTTAATTGCAAAACATAATTAAGTTCGTGTTGATGACCAATGTGTGTAGTCTTAATAACGGGTACAAGTTCCATAGGAAAATTGGATGAACAACCAATCTCAGTAGAAATAGATACCGTAGATAATAAGGTAGAAGAAGAAGGAGAAACAGCATTATTAACAGTTTTAATAACAGAATCCGCCGTAGCGATAATAGGTACACTCAGTGAGGGACTATTATTGTTATTAAAAAAAGAAGACATACGTGAATAATGGTTTGAAGAATCATTTTTATTTTCAATAATACTTCCATTTGAATTATCTGAAGTAGCGTCAGAATTAGTTTGCATGTAGTTAACAGAAGATCTTTGGGAACCAGATTTCGCATTGTTAACAGCAGAGATTACGACAGATAATAAATGACAGTTTGAAGCAGCATGTCCAGATTTAGAACAAAGACGACATGGAGGATAACCACCACCGTTATTACTATTAGTATAATTGTTACCATTACGTCTACGAGGAGGACGATTGTTTCCATTATAATTATTATAGTTATTAGTATTGGTATTGTTGTTTTTGTTGTTGGGACGCCAAGAAGAAAATTGGTTATTGTTGTTATTGTTGTTGTATGGGTAATTACTACCACCACGTTGTACAATTGCATCCAGATCCATAGGATCATCAGCTTGAGTAATCGAAGCATGACCAGGACGTATAGGAGAAGAGACAACACGACCACGAGAATCACGACGAACATGAGAGGCTTCAAAAGCAGAAGATTTGCTATAAGCAAGATCAATAGTACGCAGATCCACATCCACGGCACGAAGCTCGGCAAATAACTGATCATGTTCAACTTTAAGGCCACGCATAAAACGATCATAAGCTTCAAGTTGATGTAATTCAGGTATAAGAATAATAGTGTTGGCAAATTGTTTAATATATTCTTGAATTGTAGCTGTTTGACGTAAATTAACTAACTTGTCACGAGCAAGATCATATGCATTACCAGGTCGAAATTTAGCAATAAAAATATTTTTGAATTCAATCCAGTGGGTAGGAGCAAGGTCATTTTCTTCCAAGGTTCGATACCAAGTATCAGCATGATTTTTAAGAAAAGTGATAGCAAATGCAACCGTACGTTCAGGATTCCACCCATGAAAATTACGATGTCTTTCAATGCTTCGGATCCAGCCATCTACAACTTGTTGGTCACAATTATTTCCTGTAAACGTATCAGGTTCACGAATACGAACTTTTGATCCATGATCAGTTGGAGGAGTTGTATGATTTGTTGAATTTGCATTATGACTTTGCAAGGTAAGTGTAAGTTGATGTAATAATTGTTGAACACTATTTATTTCATCGTTTTGAGGATGCTGTGTAGGCTGCGTAGATTGTTGATCAGCCATGATAATAATTTTATGCGGGGTGTAATGATTTAGATAAACAAAGAAGTACGATAAAAAAAAAATTAATTAAATTCAGCAACGATTGAACAGCAGGAAAAAAAAATCAAAAAGAGAAAAAAGAAACAGAAGTAATAACACTTAGTTTTCTTGAGTAAAAGTATATAAAAAATATATATTAGTTCACTAACAGTGAAATACAGGAAGAAGAAAAAAAATAAATAAAATAAAATAGTCTATATTTGTGTGTATAGCTAAATATAGAATGATAAAAAAAAAATATTGAGAAATCTTTACGTAACGTAAAGAGTGCTACCAATGTCAAGACGAATATTAATGATATTCCACCAATAATATTGTCTTACAAGTAATAAGCTTTTAAGTAAGAGTAAGGAAGTATAAAACTTATTACAAAGAATATAGTTATAAAATAGCAGAAAGAAAGATGTTTCTTTATTATATGCAAGTGAGAGATTTATATAATAATTCTCTCCTATATATTTATGGTGGAAATTGATCAATTATTCATGTAGCAATTAATGAAAATGTGAGATTTTGCATGAATTTTTTTCCTGATTTGGAAGCGAAATAATTTTGAGATCACTTTTATATTTTGTGAGCCGGTGCAAAAGTAAAATTTCGTTTTAATATAAAAATTTAAAAGCGTTTAACATAGTAGAACAAAATTACATTTGGCTTTTAAAATGTACGCTTATCTTTTGTATAAATATTACAAATGACATGTTTCGACAAAAATTTACGCCGGTCTGGTAAAAATTGTATTTTATGAAAGGTTATCTACTGGAATTAATGATTATGTTTTACTGGCTGTGGAATTATACCGTTGGAACAAGTTTTAAAATTTTTTAAAACATCTTTTTTTTGGCTAGAAATTGCGCTAAAAAGAGACATTTTACATTTCAGTCGTGTAAATAAAAAAGTTTTATTTACAAGAGCATTAAATTCAGTTGCAAAATTAATTTTTCTATTGGATTCACACTTAAAGTTTGTCTCTATCTTGTAAAATGGGAGATATATAACTGATTTTGTACTGAAGTTCAAATTTTGATGACATCATTTAAATTGAAGGGGAGGCCTGGGCAAAATAAAAAGCTTTTTTTTTTAAAAAAAAAGAAATCCCCCCTTTTTACTCATGTAAGTAATTATTATGTATACTTTATTATATCTTTAAAACTAACGACCGAACCATTTTATTACCTTTTTTTTTATATTTATTATTATTTTCATCAACATTCAACACTTTTATTACATTGCTTCCTTTTTTTTCGCAACATTCCTTACATTAACTCAATTAGTATACGACATTTACGAAATCTACTTAACAATGCCACCTCTCAATGTCAACACTGGTCGTAATCGTCGTGGTCGTCCTAGAAATATTTTACCAAATAACGTTACCACTGAAACTCGTCGTCCTGGTCGTGCCTCTGGTCAAGTAGTTAGTGCTTGGGGCACACGTGTACCTACCGCTGGTGATCGTATTGAAGATGCCAGAATTATTGGGTCTCCTGAGACAACTTGGACGTAAGTTAGACTTCAATTATTACTTTAACCTGGTTCTGACAAATTATACATATATATTTATAGCCATTTAAGAGAAAATATCGGCGCTTTTTACCGAGAAAGCGATATCTGTGGCTTTAATGGATGTGCAAATGATATGACTTTAACATATAGAGTGCAGAAAAAACAATTTTACTACCGATGTCGTTATCCAATCCCCAGTAATGCTCACAGCGATAGACAAGAATCAATTACTACAAATACTATATTTTACAATAGCAAGGAATCAGTCAATGTCGTATACTGTATTTTATTGGAATACTTTCGTTCAGCTAAGGCCAATGATATCTATAGTACGATTAAAGTTCATGGTGTTACGATTTCCCAAATTTCAAAAGATTGTCAAGCAATGATGAATTCAGATTATGTCCGGTATCATGGCACCTATCTTCTTGGTACAAATGAATTGTATGATCACATCCAAATCGATGAGTCCAAATTTGGTAAGCGCAAGCATAATCGTGGTTCTCATATTGAAGGTGTATGGGTCTTCGGTATGGTCGAGGCTATAAAAACAGATGAGACTTATTTGGCATATATCTCAGATGGCCAATATGAAATTAGACCCAAGTACAAGGCAGGTAAAGCACTTGTATGCACTGTACCTAATCGTTCTGCTGCTACTTTACTTCCAATTATTCAAGCATATTGTGCGAGAGGTTCTGTAATTCGATCTGATGGTTGGTCTGCCTACTCTCGTCTTCATCCAAGTGACTTGATAAGAGAAGATGGTACTGTCGTTCCGGCTGATTATTCTGGGTTCTACTTCAGTAGACATCAAGTAGTTAATCATTCAATCAATTTTGCTACAGAAGATCAGGTTCGAGGTAACCAAACGGATGGGTTAATCCATACAAATGTGATTGAAGGTTTGTGGACACCCATGAAACGGTTTATTCATCCTCGTAACCGTACTATTAAGGATTGCCCTGGAAAACTTTTGGAATTTTTGTGGAGAAGAGAGAATCAAGGCCTTGGTCTTATTACAGGAATGGAAAGGTGTATCCGCGAGGTCCAATTGGAAAGTTCATCTAGCACTTTAGGTAGTTTTGATAGTTTTATTACGCGAGCTGAAGCATGGGATGAGGAGCAAGAAGTAGAGGTGGAAGCTCAACCATATGAATTTGAGGATAATTATAATTCTGAAGAAGAAAGTGACTATGATACCGACGATGAAGATTGGGTTCCCGAAGAAGGTAGCTCAAATCCAAATGAGGGACTCACTCTTTCACCTTCATTTCAGCCTTCCGTAGTTAGAGAAAATGTTACTAATACTAGTACCAGTAGTACTACTACCACTCCTACTCAGATTCGTTATAATAGTTGACCTAGTAGAAACAATCGCTAATATAAACTACTTTAATATTGGTTTCACTTTTTTTCTTACATTAATAAACTTTTTTATAAAACCCACACTTTTATACCTGTAATAAATAATGACTCTTGTTATTATTGGCACATTTGAGCTTTTTAGATTAGATAATATCAGATAGATAGAAGTTAGAAACATTTTTTAGATCGATATATGTACGGCACATCTATACTATATACAGTGGGCGGCAAAATTGTCCGCATGTTTGGAATTTCTGAGTATTTCAGCTTTAATATGCGCTAATTTACGTAGTCACGCAACATATTTTATATCATTTAAAAGCCACACATCTGGTAAGTCGAATGATATTAATTATATTATAGAGTGACATAGTTCAACCTCCGAAAAACTACTATGAATGTGAGCACTACATGCGGACAATTTCGCCGGTTTATAAAAAAATTAAATTTTTTAAATTCAAAAACCACAATTTGGTAGAAGATAAAAATTTGCTTATAACAACTACAGAGCAAGCCTTTATTACAGCTCTAATTTCTTTTCATTTTAGTATTTTACAAATTCATTAAGGTAAATTGACATGCGCAACCTCTCGCGATCTAAAAAGGAAAACGTGTTACAATGTTTGGAGAGTGGTTTCAGTATACGTGAAACATCGTCCAGAACTGGTGTAAGTAAGTCTACTGTTTCCAAAATAGGAAAAAATGAATTATCGGAGAGAGAAACGCAAAAAGCAGGTAGAAAAAAAAAGTTACTAGTACAACAATTGATTATATGGTGAGAAAGGTAACTGTAAATGGAGTAGAATCAGCCAATGAAATTTCAAGAATGCTTAAAAGTGAGCTGGGAGTATTATTGAGCGATCGAAGTATCCGTAGGTATCTCTCATCGCGAGGTATTGAGCGATATAAGAAGCCTGAAAAACCACTATTAAGTGTAAAGAGCAGAAAAAATCGCCTAGTGTTCGGCAAAATGCACGTTGATTGGACGGATATGGACTGGAAAGATGTAGTGTGGTCCGACGAGACCAAAATCAATCGCTTTGGCTCCGACGGTGCTCACTGGTGCTATAAAAGGGTCACTGAAAATGTCCGCCCATCCCAAATCCAGCAAACAGTAAAGCATAATGGTGGATCTTTTAAAATTTGGAGTTGTATCACCTGGTCCGGCGTGGGTTATTTAGTGTTTATAGATGATACTCTCGATAAGGAGCTCTATAAACAAATTTTAGAGGAAGATTTGATGAAAACATTGCATGACTATAGTATTAATCCAAAGGATATCACTAAGGCGAGCAGAAATGATAAATTTATCATCACTGCTAATCAG
This sequence comes from Thamnidium elegans, assembly GCA_025201345.1. Taxonomy (NCBI): domain Eukaryota; kingdom Fungi; phylum Mucoromycota; class Mucoromycetes; order Mucorales; family Mucoraceae; genus Thamnidium; species Thamnidium elegans. Next base: position 921,739 of record JAIXMG010000001.1, on the reverse strand, counting down.
TGATGATTGAATTATCATTGATGATAAATTTATCAGCAATGATTAAGATTTATCACTGATGATTAGGATTATCATTGATGATTGGGACTATCATCAGTGCTTGATTTATCACTATTGATAATAAATTATCATCAGTGCTTGATTTATCATCAGTGATAATAATTTATCATTACTGATTCAGCTGTCAATATCGCTAGTTTAACCTTAAAAAAAGATTACAGCTCTTATTGGATCATTAAAAGGTCATTACATAAAATATTTATTCAATAATAGGGTATCGATAGCACATTTTGAGATACATTTATATATAGAAAATAAGGAATTATAAAAAAAAGCGAAATTTTTTATTATTTACAAATGGTTTTTTGTGGGATTTATGTATATTAAGGGTAAGGGTATATGTTTATATTATAGTCTGCTATTATCTTCTAGTATGTACAGGAATTAATTAGGGTATAGTAAAGTAAGAGGATAATACACACATGAAAGAAGCTAATACCCTGAATAAAAGAAAGAGTTAGAATAAAATATTAAGTTTGAATCAAGTGATAATTACATAAATAACACACAGTAAGATAAGAGGAGAATACACAGGCGGAATAAGACAATGCCTTGAATAAAAAAAGAGTTAGAATAAGCTATTAAGTTTGAATCAAGTGATATAATTACCATTTAGCTTTACAAAAGGCAAAAAAAAAAGCCTTAGAGTGAGTAGTAGTAGAAATACAAGCTTTATAAAATAAAAACAATAGTGTTAGAACTAAATAAATTATATACTTGACAGAACATTACCTGATCTCGAAGAATGGGATGAATTACAACATGATTGGGAACAATTGTACACAAAGTTCAAAAAAAAAGAACTTTTATTTATTTGTAAAAAAAAAAAGAAAAAAGGAAGGAAAAGCAAAATAAAAAAAGAAAAGAAAAGTAAAATAAAGAAAAAAACAAGCTATTTATACAAAAAAAAAAAAAAAAAAAAAAAAAAAAAAAAAAAAAAGGCAAAGATTCTATTGGTTTAACCTCTTTTTCTCTTCTCGCCTAACACCTGATGGACTCCATCAATACTTACCTGTGGTAATTCAATTTCTTCTACCATACCAGCGATTGAATACTCGTCGACTTCAATAGCGACCTATTATGTCAATCCAAAAAAAAAAAAGTTAATAATGCGAATAAAAAAAAGTAATAAAATAGCTTACGTTTGATTTCCTTCCGGCCTTTCTTGAACCTTCGTTACGAATAGCTACAGACAGCAAGTAACATGCTACCCAGCTGTCTTCTGCACAATCCAACGGAAGACAGGCTTGGTTGGTGAGCGTCTCCAAGACAATGTGCTCGACAACCAACGCCATGCGTTCCCTGTCTCCCTTTGACATGGCTGACCATCGAAATCCTTGGTTTGCGTTCTCAAAGTGCGTACGAACAAACAGAGTGACCAATACATTTGTCTTTTCGTATCGATCAACTGCATCTTGAAGTCGTGCCTCATGATCTTCTTCGGTCGTAGCCATGCCGTACGTAACATTCTTCTTTTCCAGCCAAAGAGTACACATTGCTGTGATCAGATTCTTCACATTGTTGGGTGCTACACCAGTTTTCAAAGAGACATTACTCTTACCATAGCAACGTTTACCACGGTTGCTTTTTGCCTTGCTTACAATATCATCGACCTTTTCTTGGCTATTGAAGATCTCAAAAGAAGACGGGTTGATTTGCAACTGGCTTGTACTTACAGAGCGAGATCCTAAATAAACAAACAGTAGTTAGAACCAAGCAAAATAATATTTATTTCCTTAACCAAATTATTACCTGAACCCAATGAAACAGGATTAAAAGAGAAGCCAGAAGAGTTTCTACTATTCAAGGCCAACAGTTGAGATAACATCACCTTAATTTCTCGTACTTCCCCTATAAGAGTGTCAAGTTTAACAGAGTCAGAAAGAGAGGGATTGACGTCAAACTCTTGTAAAAACCGAAGAGAGTCCAAAGGGTATTCATTGCCGTCAGTCATATTATATTTGCGTTTTTAAAATAAAAGTAGAATGTTTTTTTTTTCTAAAGTAAAAAAGTTCCTTTAAATACAATTTTAAATCCATTATTTACCTGACAAGGAACCAAAATAGTTTTCTGTCAAACGTCCCGTTTAGGTAGAAGCAAGAAATAAATCACAGTAAAAAAAAAGGGGCGGAACCAATGGCTAGATTTTTCAAAGCAAGTCATCTATTCAATCGTATTAGTCTAGGAGCATGTTGGTATCATTTTAATGCTTTATATTTTTTATATATACGTACATTTACTTTATGTTATCGGTATAATCTCTTCATTTTGGCTCTTGTGTCCATTTAGCGTTCAATTATTGTCTACAACATCTTTTTTTGTGCAAATTTTCAGTTACACAAGAATATTAAACGAAGCTCTATGACTGGTTCCTACTACTATTTTGAAGCTAATGCCAAGTAAGAAATATCTCCTCATTTACACCGATAGTTCCAGGAAAATAAAACAAAGCGCAAGGAGTAATTCAAACAAGTATTTTGAAATTAATTGCCAAAGATAAAATATCTACCGTAAAACGCCTTTTTTTTTAAAAAAAAAAATGCCAAGTTATTTTTTTGTATAAAAGTACCCAGAAAAAAAAAGAAATAACTTACATTAATTTCAAATAAAAATATTCCATTAAACAGCTTATTAAAATGTCTTATACTTATAATCCCAACAAGCGTACACGTGTATCCAGCAACAGTATCAATTATGTTCGCCAGCTCCTTGTCCAACAGGCCAGATCCCTTTCAATTATTGATCCCCCAGTTGCAAATAATTCTGAAAGTGAGTATGACTACAGCGAGTACATGGATTTCAATGATGAGCCAGAAACTACTGGTGATTTCTTAGAAAACGAAGGTAAATATTAATGATAATGACACGTAAATTCTATAAAATATCCATAGTCTTACTTACTAAACCATCTATATAACAGAACCATTTGACTCTGAGTGTTTACTTGCTGACTCCTTTTCTTCTTCTGAAGTTGACAATGAATTACTCGAAGATCTTGAGCAAGCTGATGATGATATTGAATATAAATTGAATATTCCCAAATTTGCATTCACCAATATCGAAAAATATAGTGTGATGTTTGAAGAAGTATGTGATACATACAACATCAGCCGAGAAGGTTCAAGAGCAATGAGACATTTAATCAACATGATGCTTGCTGACGAAAGCTTGGGTAAATATATTAATTGAGACTATTATATTGATCCTATTAGAGACTAATAGTTTTTTTTTAAAAAAAAAAATTACCTTGTATATTGATTCAGACTCTACTACTAGCAAACTCTTGAGCAATGAAGCCTGTGCCAGCCTTGTCAAGAATGTTATACCGTTACAGATGACAAGATCTTACGACGTTTGTAACAATGGATGCTATTTGTATAGTCTAGAAGATGATCACCTTCTCAATTGTCCAGTATGCAATTCATCGAGACTATTATCAAAAATCACTAAAATGGTCTCAATCGCAGATAAAGTAGCAGAGATGATATCTTCAGAAGAAATACGTCAGAACTTGATAGATCGCCAAAAAGACGTAATTGAAAATATAACAAGAAACAATGATACGTACGCTGATATCTTCGACGGAGAGATTTTCAAGAACCTTTATAGTAGCCAAGCTATCAACACTGACCAAAATATAATAAATATATACTTGAAAATTGATGTCGACGGGTTTACGTCCTCAAGTTCCCATTCAAGTATGATCATGATCCACGCTGTTGTATTGAATCTAGAAAGTTCTGAAAGGTACAAAAGTTAAAGAAAGACTGGTTAATAAGTTGTGACGAAGTATTAACGAGTTAAATTGTTTACCTTTTTGATAGATATGCCAGACACGCAACTTTCCAAATCGGCATTCTTCCTGGTAAATCCAAATCTGATTTTAATTCCTTTTTAAAACCAATTGTAAACGAACTCAAGACACTTTCGGAAAAAACCATTGTTAACCAAATAGGTACAGAACTTCCTATAAGATGTAAAGTATATGCCCTTTTTGTAAATGGTGATGGTATTGAATGTAACAGACTTATGAATTTTTCTGGACATACTGGGTAAGTACATAGGTATATAAAAAAAAATGCAATACATTAGCTAACCTTTTTTCTTCTTCGCTAATAAAGAAAAAATGGCTGTAGGTTTTGTCTTACACTGGGTTCTCAACGATCAGACGGTCCACCAAATACACGAAGAGCTGGAATGTATTTTGCAGATCGCACTGCCCCTTTGAGGTCTAAAGAAAGCTTATTATTAGAGGATTCAAGCTCACTTTACGTATGTTCTTTTTTTTTTAAAAAAAAAACAAAAATTAATAATAATACTCACATATCACTATTTTTAAGCGTGAAAACACGTATGGGATCAAGAAGCCAACTATATTTGGAACACTCTCTACGTTTTCTGGTTCCTGTACCTTTGGTTTTGACGAACTTCACGGTATCTCCAATATCAGCAAGTTGTTTTTTGATTTATTATCGAAACGTTATAATGACAGCTACAAATATTACGGTAATGAATCTGCCTATCCGTTTCAGTTGTCGAATAAACAATTTGAATGCTTAAATGTTGGTATTCAAAACTCGCGATTGTTGATCCCGGCCGGGGTATTTCAAGGTGGCTTTCATCCTGTCAACCCATTAAATGTAAAAGGTCTTTATAGAAGTATCGACTGGATACAGTGGCTTATATATATTGTACCTGTTCTAGTTGTCAGTCTATTTGAAGATCCATCCATCAAAACAGCCATTTTAGCTTTGACTAGGGCATGCGCATTGTCCTTACAGTGGGAAGTATCTAAAGCTGACATTGGCGAAATTAAGGAGTGAGTATTCAGCGAGAAGTAAATTTTAGTTTGGTGTTATTTAACTTACTTATTTGATTAAACTATATAGTTCTCTTGAAACTTGGTATCGCTATATTGATAGACAAATTACCGCAAAAGCTATTTCAAATTCTATTTACAAGTCGTCGATGCATCACCTTTTTCACATCCCCCATATTATCGAACAATGCTCTTCTTTAAGAAACATTAGTGTTAGAAGTATGGAGCGCGAGATTGGAAATTACAAAAAGAAGATGAGAGCAAGAGTGAATGTGGATGCGAATGCAATAAATGTTCTTGAAAGGATCACACGGTTCAAATTTTTAGAAGCTACTGGTATGATTGATTTCTCTGTTTTGTATAATAGAAACCCGGAAAGTAACAAGACAGGCTTCGTCAAGCATCCAGCTACGTATATAGACAATTGCAATGACTATCCACAACTATGGGAACCATTTTCTTCTCCCGTTTTGATACCTAAGGGTTATTCTGGTGACCTTACTATTGAAGGTTTGGTTAGAATGGATTCGTTGATTCTAGCAATAGCATCTTACAAGCGTCGCTTCTTGGGTATCAACAAAGGCCGCCCACTAGTGTTGAACTTGGACTTAATAATAACGCCAGCAGCAAAACTATGGCGTGACTCCCATGTACTTACTTCTGTTCTTTTTAAATCCAAATTACCAGCAAGCTGTACTAAAAGAGGCGGAGAGTTTGTAATGTTTGAGTCGAATGTAAAAAAAAGGTACGTTTTATTTATATATGTTTATTTACCATTGCTGACATTTCCACTTTTCTAATGACTACTAGGGTCAATAATCGTTTACAATCTATTCCAAACTGGTATCTCGGTAAGCTCTTATTCTTTTTTGAAATTGACTTGGAACTTGAAGAAAGTAGACCCCATGGAAGTTTCTATGCTGTCGTTGAGGTCATGAAATCGCACAAAACTGCTCTTCATTCAAAATCTATACCAATGGTTCAGCCATTTAGTGAAACAGAAAATAAAAAGTACGCGGTGATAGACGTTGCTGATATAATTTCTACAGTCGGTTTAATACAAAAAACAGACCTGAAAAATAACCAGGTTGAGCCATCTAACTGGTTCTACGTGATTTCTCCTTCCACAGCATTCCATAAAGACATGTCGACAAATGCAGGCAAGATTAACGACTTGTTGTAGTAGTACAATTTTTTTTTCGTCGTTTAATGATAATAATAATAAAAGGTTAATAAAAAGATTATTTTGTCTCAAAAAAAAAAACAGTTTTGCCAAAAAAAGATTTATTTACTTTGATCGTGACTTGCGATTTCTTAAGTGATGTTTATTGTGAATATTTGTAGTGCTGAAGTTAATGAAAGTCTCGATGTTCCTAATAGAATAATCCGTGGAAGTTATTTTACGATTCTGGTTGACGGCAGTATTAATTTAGAATTAAGAAAAAATAAAATAAAGTTACAATGATGCTTCAAAAAAAAAGCTCTTATATATAGTATTTCACTGGGCGGAATATTAAATATAACGGTAAGTCAGTGTTATGAAAAGAAAAATATTATTCACTGATAAACTTATCATCAATGATTGTCTAACGATTGAGATCACTTTTATTTCAAACGACGATTTTTTGTTAGCAAAAAAAAAAAAAAAAAAAAAAAGTGAGAAAAAAAAAGTAAATCTGTGCTTAATTTAGAGGAGCTTCAATCTCACTGATAATTTTATTTCTGTACAGCTTAATTTGAATCATTACTGACGCTGTAATCAGTCCACTGATTCTGCAATCATTGATGATTAAATTTATCATTTTTTCTCGCCATAGTGTATACATGTATATACACATATGTAGGTTACATACTTACTTTTTTTTTTTAAATGAAAAGCGATTCACTAGAGAAAACACATTCCAGATCGCCATCATTTTTAGTAAATCTAAAATCGACCTTAACTCTTATTTAAGACCTATCGTAAGAGAGCTATCTTCTTTAAGTCGTACACCCCTTCTTGTAAAAAAAAATGGACTTCAAGTAGCTATCAGTAGAGTAATCCCGATGTTTATCTCCGGTGACGGTGTGCAATGTAACGAATTAATGAACTTTGGAGGTCACAGTTGTAAGACAGGTTGTCGATTATGCTTATCTGCCGGAAATCACAGAACAGACACGTATGATGTTGGCGGTAAAGTCGTTGCCGGTAAGCATGGAATGTACTTTCATGAACGTAATAAAGAGCTACGATCTAAGCAAAGTTTACTATTGAAAGTTAAAACCCCTTTATATGTAAGTAACTTAATATACATAAGTTATAAGTATATCTACTAATACTGCCTACTTACATAGATCGACAATGATTACGGTATACGTTCCCCAAGCATCTTCGGTAGCCTCGTATCATTTATTTCAGTCGCGTTTCATCCTATCGACGAAATGCACATGTATTCTAATATTGCCAAGGATGTTTTCTCTATGATGTCTCCAAAATATAATTCTCACTTCAAATACTGTGGTAACGAAACTGAATATCCTTTCTAACTGTCGAATTCTTCTTTCGAAGCTATTAAAAAAAGTATGGAATCATCAAGATCTCTTATTCCAGCATCTTGTTTTAAAGGAAGTTGGTTGGCAATTGACCGAAGTAATGTAAAACAGCTTTATAGGTCTAGTGAGTGGCTTGACTATCTTTTATATTGTGTTCCAACTCTGATCATATCCCAATTCAAAGATTTGAGAGTCATTACTGGCTTCTTAAGTCTAATCCGTGGTATTTCTTTGTCGCTTCAATTTAGGATAACCTAGAAAGACCTTGAAGAGATTGATAGGTTAGTATTTTCAGTAGTGTATCATATATATATATATATATCGACTAATTCACCTCTCCCTTTTTTTTTTTTAACAAAAAAAAAGATGTTTTGAAATCTGGTTCAAGTACATTGATTCACTTATAGCTCACAAAAAATATCCAATTGTATTTACAAGGTCAACATGCATCAGCTTTGCCATATTACATATACTATTCGCCAATGCTCCATCCTACGTTGTGTATCTGTAAGATCAATGGAAAGAGAAATTGGTAACTAATATATAAGTATCAGTTAATAAAAAGAAAATATATTAATTTTTTTTTTAGGCGCTTACAAGAAAAAATTACGATCAAGAATAAATGTTGGTGAGAATGCAAATAATATCATAGAGAGGACAGCTCTTTACTCGTTCTTGAAGAATACTAAAATGCTCGACTTCAATCCAAATGAACCAAAATCCGATTCTGCCAACACATTTATCTATCACCCATCAAAAAACAAGGATTATGGACAGTTATGGGCTCCTTTCTATAAGTCATTCGAGCTGGTTGATAACAATGATAGTACTATCATCGGTGATGGTTTGATAACTATGAAGAAGTTGATTAATGCTTTGAAATCGTACAAAAAAAGATTTTTCAGTATGAATGAACCTATCACATCAATTACTATTAATATTCAAACTATTGTACCATCTGGAAAACTCTGGCAAGACTTGCGTGTGTTCACTTCTGCTATATTTAAGAAAACACTGCCAAAGAACACAATTAGACGTGGAGGTGAACATGTTCTATTTCATTCGACACATAAATAAGAAGGTAAGTTTTAAGAAGCTTTTTAATTTTATATTTTACCCAGTAAGTTAATTTTTTTTCCTCTTTTTTTTTGTAATGGAAGAACGCTAAAGAAGGTGACTCATTGGTACGTAGGCCGGGTTCTCTTTTTCTTCCAATACGCGTTTAAAGGTGACGGCAGCTTCTACGCTTTGCTTGAAATAATGAAAACTCATTCCGTAGCAGCTCATAGTTCCTGTATCCCCGTCGTAATACCATTCAAAGAAACCGAAACAAAAAAAATGGTAGTTGTTGATATTGCGGATATTATTACGGTAGTCGGTTTATTGAAGATGGTGCATCAGGTTACGAATGGGAGGAATGTAACTTTTAAAGAGTCTGACTCTTTATTTGTTATATCTCCTTCTATTGCTTTTGATGTAGACATGAAAACAACAGCCGGCTCTATAATAAATTTATGTTAAAAAAGAGAAAAAAAAAATCTTTTTTTTTTCTTTCCAAAACTATTTAAAAAAAAAGTCACATTTTCATTAAAATTTAGCTTGGGAAATCCCCCCCCCCTTTTTTACATAAAAAAAATAAATAAAAGTATTCAAAAACAACCACTTCAGTATTTTTCTATACTAAAAGCCTTGATTTCTCGACTAATGTATTGACCAAGATTGGCATCAACATCTTTGGGTTAACTTTGGTAGCATTACTATTCTTTTTATTTAGTCTTTAACGTCTTGTTTATTATAAAGAAAAAAAAAGACGTTACCACCTTCCACTTATTGCACTGATCGATAATATATAAAAAGCAGCAAGAGGTAGAAGACAGAGTGATAGTAAACAGAGGTCAAAATTACGGTAAATATATATTTACCAACTGTTGTAGTGTAAATGGAATTTTTTTTTAAAAAAATAAATTTACTACAAAAATAAAATAAAATAATCTTACTGCTAGTATACAGCTCGTATGAAAACAACTTGACCCAATACAATATAAAAAACTCGACGAGATATATAACTTTAAATGTTCATGACAATAGAAAATCAGGTTTTTTTTATTCACTAGACTTATATGAACTTTTTTTTTCTTGAACGGATTTACTTTCCTTGAGTGGATTTATTTTATCCATGAGTATCCACTGTTTTCGAACGAGTATCCATTGTTTTTGAGCGAGTATTCACTGTTTTCGAGCGAGTATCCACTGGTTTTGAACGAGATCGTTATTTTGAGGGAATATTTGCTCTGTTAACGAATAAATAAAAAAAAAAGAATGGATTTCAAAAAAAAATCGCTTTATCCATCGTAAACGGAGTAAATATATAAAAACACAGCGGATACTCGCTCAAAAACAGTAAATGGACGCTGATAGATAAACAGTTACTTAAAATTCAAAGACTGTTCGCTGTGGAACGACTGTTCGCCCAAAAAAAAAAAAAAAAAAAAAAAAAGCGAACAAAAAGGCGCTCTATCCGGAATAGACCGCCTTTTTTTAAAATTCAGCTTTATTTTTATTTTTGTTCGCTTTATCCATCTTAAATTGAGCGGCTAGTCGCTGAGAGGTAAACAGTTACTAAAAAATAAGCGTTTATTCGCTGAGGAGCGACTGTTCGCCTGATTTAAAAAAAATTACGGTTTTATTTAGCCTAGGTGTTATCATCATCCACAAGCCGTGCTACCAAACGATTAAGAATATCCCATAATAACTATGTTTGCGATACCTGTGATATATCTTTTGAAACATACAGACAATTGAATAATCATAAAAGAAATCATTCCTCTATGGTGTCTCGTCCCGTTATTGATATTGATGATATGCCAACCCAAGAAGAAGAGAATAACTACTTTATCGACGATGATGCAGATATTGGTAATACATATAATTTTATTATATGTTGGTGTTGTAAACTTACTCTCCTTTTTTTTTTTTTTTTTTTACTTACATGTCTACTATTGTAGCTGATTTTGACGATCTTCATTTAAGCCATCATAACGAAGAAGAAAGATCGTATAAATCTAGTTGTGAATTTTCTGATGGTGATCAATCCCATTTATATGGTTGTAATAATATTAGTGAAAATAGCTTTACTAAAACCCAGTTGTTGAGTATTCACCTCCCACAAATCATTACCAGAAACCAAATTTCAAGAGCTGCATATAGAGAAATAGTTATGTTTGTCAATACTGCCCTTCGTGACTATGAAGAACTTAAGTTAGGTAATAAAATAAAAAAATATATTCAGTTGTATAAATACCGCAATGCTTACTATGAACAATATCCTTTTAAATAGAAGAGACACCTGTAATAGTATCTCATGGTGATGTCGTTGATGATTTATTGAAATCAAAGCTAGAGAACATTAAAGGCCATGAATACACTGTTTGTCAAACAGGATGTAAGTTGTACGGATTACATGAAACGACAGCTACATGCGAACACTGTAATGCAAACCGTTATAGAGAAAATTCTCAGCAGGTTCCAAAAGCGGTTATGAATATAATGTCCATTGGCGATCTTCTTGCACAGATGATATCAGATCCAAAAACCAATGAGTTATTGGAGTATCGAGCTGAACGAGAGGCAAGTGATATTGGCGAAATTAGAGATATCTTTGATGGCCAGAACTATAAGGACTTGATCAGAAAAGGGTTTTTCACCAACCCTAATGATATTGCTATTGGTCTTTTTACGGATGGTTTTGTCAATCAAAAAAAAAAAAAAAAACACTTATACAATTATCCACGCAATTGTGTTTAATTTCGATCCATCTATAAGGTAAATGTCATTGTCAGTACGTATGTTATTTATACTGATTTTTTTTTTTTTTTTAGATATACAAACGAATATTTATTACAATTAGCAATCCTTCCTGGAACCACAAAACCGAAGGATCTTGATTCTTTCTTAACACCTATTGTCGACGAAATTAAGGACTTGTCCGAAAAAGGTCTTGTTATCAAAAATCGTCTTGAAGAAATTGTTCGATGTAAAGTACATCTCTTGCTTGCTTCTGGTGATATACCAGCTGTTGCCGAAATGGCTCACCTGGGATCCCACAACTCACGATTTGGTTGCCGGGTATGTGAAACCCAAGGTTTATCCCCTGATAATCGCTCTCATGGTATGTACTTCCCAGACAACAATGCACCCATGAGACCTATAAATGATTTTATCCGTGGTAATCCTGTAAGTAATAATATAGACGCTTTTTTTTTTAAAAAAATACTAACCACAGCTTGTTGGAATAATTACAGGAAAAATCAATACGTCGCCCAAGTATATTTTCTACTATAACCACTTTCTCTGGTTCCAGTATGTTCGGACTCGATGAGTTGCATTTGATAGCAAGAGGTATCGGTAAACAGGTGTATGAGTTGATCACTATTGCTAATCTTCCATCAAGTCAAGGATCTTTATTTTACTACACTAACGATGACGGAACAAAGAATACCCAAGATTACCCTTTTTACATTAGCAGAAACGACCTAAAAGCAATTGGTGAGAGTATTGCAAAATCAAGAAAATTTATTCCTACATCGTTTCAAGGAAGTTTTGATAATGTAATTGAAAAAGTTGATGGTACAAGACACGTAGATTGGTTGGATTTTCTATTAAGTTGCATTCACACCATTGTAATCCCATATATTGCTGACATCGCTACTAAAAAGGCATTATTATCTTTGGTAAAAGGATGTGCTTTGTCCCTTCAATGGCACTTGACAGAAAACATGCTATATGAAATACAAAAGTAAGTACAAAATCAAACTATTATATTTTATTCCTTTCAATTACCTAACCTTCTTTTTTTTTTTTTTTTTTTTACCTAACAGTCATTTTGAACACTGGCATAAATATCTCGCTGATCAAGTAGACCAAAAGAAGTTATCAAGAAGCGTGTTTAGACCTGTTCAACATTACCTGATCCATATTCCTTTCATGATCCGTAGACACGGTCCTTTGCGAGCATATTCTACAAGGTCTATGGAACGAACTATAGGTGTATTTTCTAAGCTGATTAAATCAAAAAGAAGTGGTGGAAAAAATGCCAGTAATTTGATCGAACGACTTGGTCTACAAAGCTATATCAATTCTGTTTTGGATACCGAAAGCCTTGTCAATCTGATTAAGCCTGCATCGTACTCCACCAACAGTTATATGAACCATCCAGAAGATAGAAATGTACCTCAGTTATGGGAGCCATTTTCCACAGTAATTCTCAATGCTAGTTCAACAGTTGAAGGTGTAAGTGGCGATAGGTTTATTAAAGCTGTTAAACGATATTACCTTCGTTCAAATGCTGCTGTTGGTTCTGTTGATTTCAACAATCTCGAAATAACTCTGGCATCACGTCTTTGGAAGAATTCCACTATTTTTTCGTCATCAAGGTATAGACACATCCGAAATGAGACTAGTCGTGGAAACCATCACGTATTTTTTTCTGCGCTGGACAATAGGTTTGTGTTAATAATGTAAAACTAATACAAAATTGAAACTAACTTTTTTTTTTTAGACGAAGAGAACGTTGGTTTGTTGGAACAGTTTTCTTCTACTTTAAGCATGTCTTGCCTGATTCCAGTATTCAATTCCTCGCTTTTGTTACAGTAATGAAACAACATGCCACTGCTTCATTCGATTCTTCAATTCCAATTGTAAAAGGAAACATCCCGGTTCAAGAACAACTTGGCCAAACAATAACACAAGAAAAATACGCAGTCATTAATATATATGACATCAGTCTTCAAGTCGGTCTTATTCAATGTCCATAAAACTCTAATCAGTTCTTTGTTATAGCGCCATACTTTGTGTTTAACTCAAACCTCGGCGCTTCCGCTGGTAATATCTCTTTAATATAGGCTATAAGCTATTCATAAAAATAAAATCAGCTAGGAAAAAAAAAAAATCAGTCAGTAAAAAAAAAAAAAAAATCTGCCAATAAAAAAAAAAATTGTATAAATTAAAAAAGATATAGTAACATTTATTACATATATGGTGTTGGATACCATATTTTCTTTTTAAAAAAAACATTTTAATTATAATAATAATAAAAAATTAAAAAGAATACAAAAAAATAAATATATTTGTATCTAAAGCCTTCCTTAAAAGGTTTTCGAAATTCTTTTGGCTAGCTTTTGCTTATGAGATGAGTATTTCTCATTCAAAAAACTTGTTACCATTGTTACCTTTATGGTAACAAGCCATTCTTAAATATGATTGGCTATACGTAAAAAAATTGGTATAATAGTTACCATAATATTATTTTGAGTACAACGGTTCCGCCATAGTGAGTTCTTCATATACTATTTTAATATTTTTAGCAAAGGCGTATATACAGCATAGCTCAGAGCATTTTTGAAGTTTATTCGACATTCCAATCTAAAGGAATGCTGTTGAATTCTAATGTAATCTATTTAATTTTTTTCATAAATTATTGACAAGGAATATTTGAGACCTGACAATTCAACCTGTGGTAAACTTAAAAGCGCATAGGCTACATCATTTATAGCTGAGACCTTTCTCTTTAAAGTAAAATACTACTTACGCTGATAAAATTCTCAAACAGGCTTGAATTAATGTAAAACCTAATTTTTTCAATCAAACGGTACCATTTTTCCCCTCACAGTATGTCTTCCATGAGCTTGCCCAAAGCGGGATCGTTCGAATTTAGTTCAGTTGGTTGATGTTCCTTATACTGAGTTAAATTTGTAAAATTTTCTAAATTGTATGGATCGATATCTTCCTCCCAGTACATCGCTTCTTTTCCTTCCTCAGTATACAGATTTCCTTGGCCATCTTCAAAAATAATCTTGCCCGAGATTGAAAACATGCTAGTTATTTATGTTGTAAAAGTAAAAACGTAAATCGAAAAAAATAAAAACGCTAATTGGGACCTTGTCAACCCGTAAATTGAGAATAAAAAACCCCCGAATTGGCTAATAGCAAACCCGCAAAAAAAATTTTAAACTCGCAAATTGGCACCGTGAGCACTGTATGTTTGTTAACCTATAAATCTATTATTTATACTCCGCTACGTTTATTATTACGACCTTTAGGCTCTGGGACCTATCTCATACATTAGCTAATAAGTATTTCGTGAAATTTAATTCCCAATTAGATAGAATTTTTTAAATGCTATTCCCAAAATTTCAGAATACTACTACCTCTGGTTCTGCCGCGGTTTCATGGGACCTCTCTTAAATATTAGACAAACTAACAATCATTCAGGTTCAAACTCCGACGCCTTTTCAGCTGAACTACCGATGTATTTTCACCTTTCGCGTATTTCAGAAATATAGACGGACAAACGAAAAATAAAAAAATCATTTGTGATAGTAATCTATAAAAAAATTTAACAAATTAATACAGTACTGAAAAAGCCCGTTTACTTTGCAATTTTTGCAATGTATACGACATAAAATGGCTTTTAGAAGTTATAAATATTTTACATATTGAGCACTGCTACAAAATTTTCGCCTGCTAATATTTAAAAAAGAATTGCAAAACCTAACCTAACCGGAGGCAGCGGGAATTTGAAATTTTAAGAATAGAGCTTTAAAAGCAGCCCGAACGGAGCTGCCAAATCAGTGAAATTCTAAATTTGGCATCTCAAATATAAAAACTCTTTAACTCCAACGGAGTTGTGTTGAGGATGCTTATACCATAGTCACTCACTAAGGCGGAAGTTATGGTAAATTTTTTACCATATGAGACGATTCTGTGACCATAATTTATTAAGTCAGATATGGTAAATATGAGTTAGTATAGTGGTGTATACGGTAACATGAGACCATATTTTATATGGGCTCTTATTTCCTATTATCGCCTATATGTTACTATAAGAAATTTGGTAACGTATAGCCTATTATGGTCTATTTGTTACGATATGATATATAAGGTATCAATGTTATATTATGTCCTCTTTTTTCCCATATATAATTATTGTATTATGGTCAATTTGGTACCATATACGTTATAGGAACTAATATTGTATTATGGTCTCATTGTTACTTTCATCATTTATAATCATTCTTATGGCAAACCAAATAATTATCTCTTTATTTTGTATCAAATTATACATTTACGAAAAAAAAAAAAAAAAAAAGTGCAGAAACGTTTATCAATGTAGAGTCAACTATATTAAGTAACAGTTTTAGAAAGAGACAATACAAATATGTAAATATATACCTTTATGTTTGGGGAAATTTTGAAGTCCCTTTATCCCACCAAAGAAAAAAAACAACCAAAGTTGACTATCTAAAAAGAATAATTTAGGCTAAATGAATGTAATTTAAACATTTTAAAACTTTAGCTCTGTACCTTTTTATACACAGTAATATAAATCGCGATTAATGTATCCTTAAAAAAAAACGAAACCCGTTAAGCCATTTAACAATTACATAGAACCCCATCAAGAACCAAAGCTAAATATATAAAACGACGTTAAGATTAGAAAAGTAAAAGTAAATTATGACATACCTTTTTTTTATTCAGCCTAGCTTGGTTAGCGCCCTACATAGATAAAATGAAAATAAAAGAAGGAAGTTGTCAAGTCATTTAGTCATTCCGGTATTCTTTACTATAAAGAATAACAGTTAAGTTAACAGAGAGTAAAAAAGAAAGAAAAAAGAATATAAAAAAAGAAAAAAAAGAAAAAAAAGAAAAAACTGTAACGATGTTATACCTTTCTGAAATGAGCGTTGTTTCTTAAAATATAAACTGAAAGAGGCAATGTAGTTGAATGAGCATCTTAAAATAAACTCTTCGTAATTAACCGAACATAGAGGCAGATTTAATTAGTGTTGAAATTGTAAAATCTGTTTATTGAAAGTGAAAAAAAAGAAAGAGAAAAAAAAGAGAGAAAAAAAAAGATTATTTTCCGTAGTTATTACGCTAAAAACATAGCCTAACAAAGGAGTTGGCCAATCAAAAGCTCTTCTGGTTATTAGGCTCTTCTTCTAGCACGTTTTGTTACTGGAGCAGACTCTACAGAGAACTCTTCAATGTCAGCGAGAAAAGAAGTACTAAGGTAAAATAAAATAAAAGTAACATAAATTAGAATAAAAAAGGTGTATAAACAATGAAATTAACTTACAGCACGTCCTCATTTATAGGACTCCCTACTTCGTTCTCGGAAGACATAGCGGAATCCTCATTGTCCAGCTCCAAAATCTTTTTTTTAAAAAAAAAAGCTTATGTTAATAAAGAAAAATAAAAAATCCACATAGTTATATTTAAATATTGTACCTTATCAAGTTGAGAAGATTGCTCGTCTCTTCTTTTTCTAGCATAGTTACTTGCTTTTAACGCTTCTTGTAACATATTTTTTGCTACCCACATATCTTTACATAAATAAATATTGAAGCCTTTATGGAATGCTTTTTCTTCAAAAATCAATTGATAATATTGTTGGTCAATTGCAGGAATACTTGACCACTTTTTGTCGACCTGAGGATGGTCTTCGTCAATAAAATTGGCTTTGATCAGGCGAGCCATTCTTTTTAACTCCAAACGAAGGATATCCAATTTGGATTCTGACAGATCGAGTGCATTATCACCAAGTGCCCTTTTATTAAGAATCTGCAGCATGTAATTGTAACGAGACTTTAACGAAACTTGTTTGTTTGTCATTTTGTCAACACTAAAACTATTGATTGTTCTACTGCCGCGATAATCAGGATTTGAAACCAACCTATTCCTTTGTATTGCTTTACTCAAACCGCTAATAGCTAAATAAAGAAGGCTAATAATTAAGATAGGGATTAATTGTAGCCGTTTGGGATATAAAAATAGTAGGAGCCTGAAACTAAAAGAGATAATACATTGTAATTTTCCGCATCTTTTAAAATAGTTTTTGTGACTGTCTGATTATTATTGCGTGTGCTACAGACCGAAATGTTTCAGTTAAATAGGTTTAAATTCAGTGGCGGTTTCAATTTAGCTCCGATCAATACGAAATTTTAATGAACGTTAGTTCAATAATTTTAAAAACTAACTTCCAAATTTGAACAGTTTTCATAAGCTAGTTTTTGAGTAATCGTTCGTCAAAATGTCGAAATACCCCTATTTTGAGGTATAATATGACTGTGTATAATAAGGCCCCTGACAAAATTTTTGGGTTCCGCAAAAATATCTTTTCATCTAAAAGTAGATGCTTTGAAACTAAAAATAACGTAAGAACGGCCTTTTTATGATAATTATTGGTGGAGATATGGGCCGTTAAAAGCAGCACATAACTTAAAAACGGCCGAAAAACACGTGATATAGAAGTTTGACGGTGTAAAAAATTCTAATATCAGAATATAAATTAATTGTTTGAAAAGCTACACATCTTTAAATTATTTTAGAGCAATCTAAAATTAGTTTTGCTTAAAAACTCGTTAGTTAAATGGTAGATAAATCACCGTACCTAGTATGTTAAACTAGCGTACATACAGTAAACCCCAATATGTCCTCAGCTTGGCCTGCTATATTGACCCTTTTTAGGTTGTACTATAGGTAGTATACGTAGCAGTACAGGCCCTAATACAGCTAGCATTATAACTGGAAAAATAGGTTGCGGTATTGATCGCCGTATAAAGTTACTCGACTAACATGTAAAAATATATAAAGTTTTATTGATCCAAAAATAATATAATGTTGTTTTAGCATTGTTTTATCAGAAAAAAAAAGAAAAAAAAAGTAGATTAAGAACGAGTATTACAGGAAGCACTGCCTCTAGGACGGCCCCTACCTCGGGAGCCTCTGGAAGGTCTTCCACGACTAGCTACACTGGCAGGATTAGTTGCTTGACGAGCTGGTCTTCCTACTCGACCACGACCACGACCAGCAACAGGAACACGGCTTGAACGACGAACATTTTGGTCTTCTACCTGCTGGTTTGCATCTCCAGTGGGCTCCTCCAAATTGGTAGGTCTTGGCACCCTTCCTCTTGCTGGGATATAATCCTCATCATTATCACCATCAGATTCTGATAGAACTGCTTCGTCTTCATCACGTTCTCTTCTTCTAGAAACCCACTGATCGAACATACGTTCCTCTCGTCTTAACCTTCTCTCTTGAGCCTCAAGGTCTTCGCCATCTTGACCTGCTGTAAAAGGTACCGAGCCTTCGCCACCAACAGTACCGTCATGTACTACCTGCACCTCACGAATACACCTCTTCATGCCATTGATGAAGCTACCCCTATTGGCATAGCGCCACAGATACTCTACAATCTTACCAGGACAATCCTTAGAGTTACGGTATCTTGGCCCAATAAAGACCTTCAAGTCTCTCCAAAGACACTCAATTATGTTTGTGTGTAAATGACCTGAAACAGGAGTTAAGGATACGTCCGGATTGGTAGTTACTTGATCAACTGTAGTAAATCCCTGACTGTGATTAACGACTTGATGAGCTCTAAAAAAAAGCTGGTTGTTCTCGCCATTAAAGTCCAATTGACCATTGTCTACATGAGAAGGACGATGAAGATTACGATAAGCGCGCCAACTATCGGAACGGATAACAGTTCCGGACTTACAGAATTTGTAAATAATTGGCAAGAGGGTGGCAGCAGTACGGTTAGGTACAGTTAAAAAGATGCGGTTGCCAGCTTCAAAATGGTAGCGAGTCTCAGTAGCACCAGTGCGAAAATCCGTATACTCATACGTACGTCCGTTGAGGTCCTCCGGAATAAGAGCTTCGACCATTCCAAACACCCAGATACCTTCGACGGGACGACCACGACCATGTTTACGCTTACCAAGTTTTGACTCGTCGATCTGGATATGATGACACCTGGGGTTGTTTCCGAGAAGATGATTCTCACCAAGATTATGGCTCTCATAATCAGATAACATCAAAAGCTGGCAATCAAGCAATAGCTGAGACAACGTGTTAGGAGAGATACTATGGCCTCTAAGAACATCAGTGATACGCCCACCTTGGAAGAATTGGCACATAGCAGATATCATGTACTGCAAGATCATTTTCTTACGATAAAACATTGAACCGTTCGTAATAGTACGGCGTAAAGGTCCGTTATGACCAACGGTTGAACCATCATCGCCGATAGAGTAACCTCCGCCACAATACAAGTACCATTGCTCTCTTTCCTCTCGCCACCATAAGGTAGGGTAGTGAATACAGCCTTGAATACCACAGCGAGCGTCAGGTTGTTTATCGAATGCCCTAAAATGGTCCTTAAGAACACTAAACACGGAAAATTTTAATGTTAGTTGTTAAAGTAGGTATAATAGTAGCTTAAAATAACTTACGTCCAGATGTCACCTCTTTCGAGAGTAATCATTCTTGCTAATTCCAAGACATCACCATCTAAAACGCGACTACGATAAGTGGAAACTACTTGACCAGTAACACGACCACGAGAGCGAGGAATAATTGAAGACATTTAAAATAAGATGCTTAAGATTAACGACAAAAAACTAATGTATAGTAAATGAATGGGTCATTATGTATTAAGGTCTCACATATTTTCTATAACGTGTTTTTCTAATAAATTTATAAAATTGTCAATAGATGATTTTTTTATGCTATTAAATGTGTATAGTGGAAATACATAATTACTATTATATATTCTATCACTGGAACATATTTTAAAACTAATTTCTAAGTTTTTCATAAACCTTGATTTATTTTTATCATAAATTTCATAAATATTATTAATATAGTCTTCCTTAATTTCTTTTTTCATGTGTTTTATATATATATCATTAAATAATTTTAATGTATTTCTATTATTTAATTTTATATCTTCAATTAAATGATCTTTTTCATTCTTAGTTATATTAATATAGTTCTTATTTAGTTTATTTATTACTTTTATATTTTCTTCATTCTCATTTAATTTATTATAATTTTTTCTATTTTTACTTGTTTTAGATGAGTTTTCATTATAGAATTCTTCTTCCATTTCAATATCACTTAAAGTATGTGACTCTTCGCACAGTTCATCTACCTCTTCATCTAATTTATTTTTACATATATTACATATTTCATTATACTCATCTTCGTCATAATTTTCACAATCTTCATTTTTACATATATCAGGACAAATACATCCATTTTCATTAATTTCAAATCCACAATCTTCGCATATATCAATTTCTTTACCATCATCTATATCAATTTCTTTAATATCATCTATATCTAATTCTAATGTATTTATATTATTTAGTCTCTCTTCTAAATGTTTGTTTATTTTATCGTCATTTAATGATTTGTAATAAGTATTTTCTTCTTTTAATTTATTAATTCTTTTTTCTAATTTCATAACTTTAGTTACTAAATAAATATACTTTTGTTTTTTAATTTTAATGTACAAAGAGTTATAAGAAGGCATTGTTTAATTTTTATTTATATCTAAATTCAATTTTTGATCTTTTAAAAAGATTTTCCAAATATTATATTTATTCTTTTTTCTCTATTGATGTAATTTAATATATATATTTTATTTATAATATGTTTTTCAATTTTACAAGAAATTAAATTAGTCGGAGCTTAAATATAATCTGAGACCTATATGCAGATACATCCGTTTTTTTTTTTCGAAAACATAATTTTTACTAGTATTTCTTTTTTATTTTATTTTATTTTTTTGTAAAAAAAAGCTAACCCTGAGCTTGAAAAGATGGGGTTCCAATTTCCAGTGATTATTTTTTTTTCACCTGCTTAAAATTAGCGCTAGTGTTTCCCCAAGCATTCCAGTGCTTAAGATTTAGCGCTATTTCTCGCCGTGGTGAGATATTACTGATGCGTACCTTTTTTTTTTTAAAAAAAAAAAGATCTCGGTAAATGCAGCTACGGACAGTATAGAAGTTAATAGTAAGTACGAGTTTTATACAGTGTATATATTAGAAAGCATTTTATTAATCTATATGTAATAGTATTTCTCTTCATATTGATATTGATTGATGTCCTTATGACAATGACGTCGTTCTGGCTTCAAAAAAAAAAAGTTTAAAAATAGGTCTTTGTTCAATATAATTACCTAATGAAGATACTTCACCGTACTTTGCTTTAAAGGATCCAATCACTTTTATCTTCAAGAAATATATCCTTTTAAACTTATGTATCCGTAATGACAGTTGCCTAGAAAAAGATATTTGCCTTTTTAAGGCTGGTCGATTTATTTGATTCAGGTATATAAAAGAGCTTCTTTTTTTTTTTTGCATTATCAATTACTTTTATAATTATTAGAATTACTACCTTAAACATGGACCAATACTCTCAAGACTTCAATATGGGCTCTTCTGGGTCACTGCCTTCTTTTTCCATCCCTAATGCGTCTACACAGGCATCCTCTTTTAATTCCTACCAGACGCCTTATAACTCATCTGAATACGTTCATGTCAGTAGAATCGAAGAAATTTTGACCGTGTTGTTGAACGTGTTGAACGTGTTGTTGAAAAGCACACCAATCGTGTACTTGCTGCTACGAGTGAAATTGCCAATGCCCCTGCCCCTTTGGATTTATCTACTACTCGTAAGTTAATGAGATATAAAATATAAGCTATATTTAATTCTAATTTTTTTTTAAAAAAAAATAGTTAACACTCTCTCTTCAAAAAGTGAGAAGCTCTTTGGATAAGATCTTTTCTTCTGACTGTTGTATCTACGTAATATATGTAACAATATCGAATTAGACATAGATTATACAAGTACTCATATTCTCATATAGTCACTTACTTAATCTATATACAATTAGACTATTTCTACTTATATGACTCAGATACCTCTTAGCGTTCTATCGATTGAATATAAATTTATTAAAGACTGTTAATACTAATTGAATAACTAAGATAACTGGTTTACATAAATAATTGTCACATCATTTATAACCCACAAGCCTCTATCTGTTATTATTTAGCCGTGAAGCCAATTAGAAAGATAATAGGCATCGCTGCTATTATAATTAACCTTCTGAAGAAACTATTTCTATATTTGAATGGCTTGCTAACACTGTCTAAGTTTCATATCTTATGATAAGCGTCTATTTAAATCCAATATGTATATAAGACACACACATTTTCTTATAATAAAAACCATTACCTTTTTAAAGTCTGATAATTTTCTGTTATTATATTTTATTTTTTGTATTTTGATATTTACTTTTATTTTATAACCGTCAATATCACACTGACGTGATCCAGCGCATCAAAAACGATCCCAATTACCATGGTATTCGATGTGTTGCCAAGACGTCAAGTATTGTCAGCGAAACAACAGGTATGGTTGTGAATTTGACCATGAAATCAAAAATACTCAAGGCGTCAAAAGAGTACTTAATTGCTGTGAATGACCCTATTATGACTGGTACAGATGAGGATGAGATCCAACGTGAATTAGGTGACAGGTATGAAGCTACTTACAGCGCTTTGAAGAGTTTCACGTTGGTTCAAATATTATCAAATCGAAGTGCTGGTGTAAAGTGGTCTTTAATTGATGGAAAAGAAAGAAACTTTTTGGCGTTAATGGCTGAACATTATGTAATTACTGTGCTAGGAAAAGCCAATTCTTTACCATTATTTGGCTTTAACAAGTCTTGGGGTGCTACTAGCCTACTCAGTACTACTATCAGAAACACTGCAATTGGAAAGAAATGTAAAAGCGATGTAAGTATGATGTGCTACTTTTTTTTTTAAAAAAAAGAAATTAACGAAATCATATATACATAGAATAATAATATTTTTCTTGGTGCCGGAATTGAGATTTCTCCTTGCATTAGAAAAAGTAGCTTACCAATCGAATATGAGGCATCATATAGTGACAATGATGATGAAGAATTGGGTACTGAAGATATCCACAAGGTAAGTATGGAAGAAGTTGATGCAGACACAGATTCTGATGAAGATGAAGATGATCGCATCATTCAAGAAGCAACAAGAAGAATAGTTGCAAAACAGAAAATGAAAATTGCCGCTTTACAAAAGAGAAGGTAAAAAGAACTTGAAATGTGTGTATAATATGATATTGACTTCTTTTTTTTTTTTTGGTATTCAGTAAAAAGAATGTTTCACAAAAGATGACAAAAAAAACAAAAAGAGTATAAATTCTTTTTCTTTCTCTTTCTCTCTTTTGCTCACTTTTTTTTTTCTATTTCTTTACTTCTTTCTTCCACTTCTTTTTTTTTTTTAATAATAATAAATCTTTTTTTAATCTCTCTTTGTATGTACAATAATTCTATATATTAACGATTAAGCTTATTATTCTTGTGTACACTATTCTAATTTTTTTTTAAATAGACAAACATGAACTGTTTCCTCTAGGCAATCGGTAACATACTTTTTCTTTCTCCATATTCACCTTCTAATTTTATTTAAAATAGGTTGTGTCTCCTATACTCATGTTGTACCCATCTCTAATGTAAGTTCTTATTTGGAATGAGCAATAATAAATAAAAAAACTTCCGGTTTACTGACTTTATCCTTTTTTTTTTTTTTTAAAAAAAAGGCCGTAGTTCAATACTTTAGTTTACGGAGCTGCATATGTAAGTACTCATTTAGATCGTTTAAACTGCTGTATATTCTATTACCTGTATTCTTTATATTCTCTACCACGTTCAAGCACAGGGGTCTCTCCTGTAACAGTTCATATAATAGTATTTACTACACCATTAGCATCCTTATTATAAATGTATATATTTATTTAAATTTTTTTTAATAAAAACAATAATTAAACTATAATATATATGACCCTTCTATCGTAAAAAAAAAACACTGTTTCAGTATAATTCGTTCCTGATGTGATCAAGCATATACAAATATATATTCTCATATATATTTACACATACATGATTATCTCACACGTCTTTATCCCTTTATGACTAATTCATATTTATTTTAACTAAGCCTTACCGACATCGTCCAGTAATAACTGTTGTCTGAGTAATGATTAGAGGATTGACCATAGTTATATATCTTGACCGAAGACTAGGTTAGATAAGCACGGCTCGTAATTATATAAGGAAACTGTAGCACTTATTGTGATACAGCACACTACCAGAATTGTACTTAAACTCAGATATAAAAAAACTATATAAACAGACATCTTTTTTATTTAATAAAACGATAATTCCTATTTTGCGACTGATTACTTTTTAGTATCTTTTTGTTTTTATTTTTATTTTTGAATCTTCACTATTTCATAGCTCGGATTCCACAGTTCCCTAGAAAAAAAAAAATGTTAAAATGAAAATGGATCCGTTATAAGGAAATGGATCCGTTAAGAAAAACGAGTTCACCTCATCCATCCAAAAATTCGCTCAGAAATGGATTCGTTAACTGCTCGCTGAATCTCAGCGGATAGAGTAAATTTTTTGGCTTAGGTGGATGATTGAATTATCATTGCTGATAAATTTATCATTAATGATTAAGATTTATCACTGATGATTAGGATTATCATTGATGATTGGGACTATCATCAGTGTTTGATTTATCATCAGTGATAATAATTTATCATTAATGATTCAGCTATCAATATCGCTAGTTTAACCTTAATAAAATTTATTTGTAAAAAAAAAAAGATTATAGCTCTTATTGGATCATTAAAAGGTCATTACATAAAATATTTATTCAATAATAGGGTATCGATAGCACATTTTGAGATACATTTATATATAGAAAATAAGGAATTATGAAATAAAGCAAAATTTTTTATTATTTACAAATGATTTTTTGTGGGATTTATATATATTAAGGGAAAGGGTATATGTTTATATAACAGTCTGCTATTATCTTCTAGTATGTACAGGAATTAATTAGGGTATAGTAAAGTAAGAGGATAATACACACATGAAAGAAGCTAATACTCTGAATAAAAGAAAGAGTTAGAATAAAATATTAAGTCTGAATCAAGTGATATAATTACCATTTAGCTTTACAAAAGGCAAAAAAGCCTTAGAGTAGTAATAGAAATACAAGCTTTATAAAATAAAAACAATAGCACTATGGCGGAACTTATGGTAACAGTGCACAATATGGAAACAAAATTGCCATAATATTAGTTATTCTGTAATCTAATTCGCTGCGTATAAAAATTATGGTAACATAGGTCCCATATTGGATGTTGTTACCATAAGTTCCGCCATAGTGTAGTGTTAGAGCTAAATAAATTATATACTTGACAGAACATTACCTGATCTCGAAGAATGGGATGAATTACAACATGATTGGGAACAATTGTACACAAAGTTCAAAAAAAAAAAAGAACTTTTATTTATTTGTAAAAAAAAAAGAAAAAAGGAAGGAAAAGTAAAATAAAAAACGAAAGGAAAAGTAAAATAAAGAAAAAAACAAGCTATTTATAAAAAAAAAAAAGAAAAGAAAAGAAAGGCAAAGATTCTATTGGTCTAACCTCTTTTTCTCTTCTCTCCTAATACCTGATTAACTCCATCAATACTTACCTGTGGTAATTCAATTCCTTCTACCATATCAGCGATTGAATACTCGTCGACTTCAATAGCGACCTATTATGTCAATCCAAAAAAAAAAAGTTAATAATACGAATAAAAAAAGTAATACAATAGCTTACGTTGGATTTCCTTCCGGCCTTTCTTGAACCTTCGTTACGGATAGGTACGTGATTTCTCCTTCCACAGCATTCCATAAAGACATGTCGACAAATGCAGGCAAGATTAACGACTTGTTGTAGTAGTACTATTTTTTTTTCTTCGTTTAATGATAATAAAAAGATTATTTTGTCTAAAAAAAAAAAAAAAGACAGTTTTGCCAAAAAAAGATTTATTTACTTTAACACTATGGCGGAACTTATGGTAACAGTGCCCAATATGGTAACTTTGTTACCATAATATTAGTTATTCTGTAATCTGATTCGCTGCATATAAAAATTATGGTAACATAGGTACCATAGGTTCCGCCATAGTGTGATCGTGACTTGCGATTTCTTAAGTGATATTTGTAGTGCTGAAGTTAACGAAAGTCTCGATGTTCCTAATAGAATAATCCGTGAAAGTTATTTTACGATTCTGGTTGACGGCAGTATTAATTTAGAATTAAGAAAAAATAAAATAAAGAAGTTACAATGATGCTTCAAAAAAAAATGTTCGTATATATAGTATTTCACTGGGCGGAATATTAAATATAACGGTAAGTCAGTGTTATGAAAAGAAAAATATTATTCACTGATAAACTTATCATCAATGATTGTCTAACGATTGAGATCACTTTTATTTCAAACGACGATTTTTTGTTAGCAAAAAAAAAAAAAAAAAAAAAAAAAAGTGAGAAAAAAAAGTAAATCTGTGCTTAATTTAGAGGAGCTTCAATCTCACTGATAATTTTATCTCTGTACAGCTTAATTTGAATCATTACTGGCGCTACAGTCATTCCACTGATTCTGCAATCATTGATGATTAAATTTATCATTTTTTCTCGCCATAGTGACGGTCTTCGGTAATTTCCGTACATTCCGCACTGGTGTGAGAGTTGTTATCACCATGATACGAGCAGTAGTGCAAGGCGGTTGAACTCACCCTTTTTTTATAAGGTCTTAGTCCTTCAACGTGGTTGACAAGATGTCGTTTCGACTTACTTGCTTCAGGTTGTTCAGATGGGTTTCCCATCTCAGGCAGTTTATCCGTAAAGATATTGAACGTGATCTGAAAGATTTCAGAGGCTGTCCAGACCTCATCATCCTTCTTCTGAGCGCCTATAACAGTCATGACATGAGTTTGCCAGTGAGCTGGTAAAGCAATGAAATACAAATCTGCAATCATTTTGTCCTCAATGAGAAACATTTATGTTTCAAATGTTAATAAATATATATATAAAAAGAAAATAAAATTTTAATTTTTATTTGATTTTTTATTTATGTATTTATGGTTTTTGATGATATGTTATTAAAATAAAATAAAAATTGTGAAACTTATTTTTATTATTATTTTTATATACATTGATATCAAAAAAACATTTGTAACATAAATGTTTCTCAATGGAATAATCAGTGTTCTCAAGAGCTTGAACAAAGCGATTATCAAAATCAGAAATGGTCTCATTTGGTAACATTTTCATGGGAATCAATTCCTTGGTAGGCAGAATACGTAATTGAGCATTACCAAAAAAAAATTTCCAAAACTTTTTTAGCTTCGGCCGAAGATTGACAAACGAAGAGTTCCTTGCGCATCCAAGCCTTCAACTCATCAGGGAAAGTAATAGGGATATATTTAACCCATACCTCATCTAACTCATGGTTGGCAGATACAACAATTTCCTCAAATGTAGAAATAAATTCTTCCACACCTTTGTAACTTTTCTTCCTTTTAAATTGAGGGTAATTTTTACCAACAAGTTGAAAAGAAGGTAAATCGTTTCGACTCAAAGTTAAACCCTTATTTCCGGTAGGTGTGGTTGCCCACTTAGAATCAGCAGTTCCTTTTCCTGTTACAGGAGAACTAAGATTCTCTACCGAGGTTAATGTTTCAATAACCTTTTGCTTGTTAGCAATTTTACTTGCCAACTCGACACAAAGCTTTTCATCCGTTTCGGAATCAGCATCGCGATAATAAATCTCTAGGATTTTATCATCTAAAGCTTCCACTTCAGCACGCAATTTCACCAAAACTTCCTTTCGAGAAAGCTTGGTAGCAACCTTGTGGTTCGTAACTACTGGCCCAGCAGCTTCAGCCATCTCAATATCCTCCTGAGGAACGTCGGGAAGGTTCTTCTCCATTTCGGTCCAGTTACCGGCAGGTCCATTGTTGTCTGTGACAGAGTTGGGAGCGGTAGCCTTAGCAGCAGGGGTGGTTTTTCCAGAGATAGAAGACATTTTGTTTGTTTGTTTATTTGTTGAATAAGGTTATTAAATAATCTTAAAAAATGTGGAGAAATACTTTGATTTAACACAGAAAAATTAATAAAAACAGGTGAATAAGATTAAATGTCTAATAACGTTTATTTCTTATTTTAATTGTAAAAATCAATCCTGGTAAAAGGGATTGCTAACTATGATTTCTTATTTATAGTCTTTTGCAATAGTGGTCACACTATTGTGATTGATTGATATATACAGACTATATATCCCTCTTCATCTTCGATATTATTACGATATAGCACATCAAAACTAAACATTATTAATCATAGACGATTAATAATACAATATAGAATTATCCTAAACAATCATCCACTATTATTATCAATGACAGGGCAACTGCCATTTAATAATAAGAACTACCAATTAAACACAATGCATAAATGCTTAAACCAATCGGATTATCAATAAGGATTAACCATAATACTTATGATATTTAAAACTGACTTTTATTACTCTACAATTAGAATGGCTAATTGTATAACCCCTTTAGTATAAATACTGATATATACAGACTATATATCCCTCTTCATCTTCGTTATTATTACGATATAGCACATCAAAACTAAACATTATTAATCATAGACGATTAATAATACAATCATCCACTTTATTATTATCAATGACAGGGCAACTGCCATTTAATAATAAGAACTACCAATTAAACACAATGCGCATAAATGCTTAAACCAATCGGATTATCAATAAGGATTAACCATAATACTTATGATATTTAAAACTGACTTTTATTACTCTACAATTAGAATGGCTAATTGTATAACCCCTTTAGTATAAATACATCCTTCTTTTTCATCTAAAATAAAAACAATCACAACTAAGACTTTTATCAATACTTTAAAGGACTTATTTTCTATTGTATATTTCATTTTTATTGATAAATCGTTACTTGAATTTTTTATTTTAAAAAACCCTACCAATCACTATGTCTGCCATTCAATCTGCCACTTCCTCTCCCATTGCCTATGCTGCCTCTGATGCTACTCAAGTACCTGCTATCTTGAACGATGTCAATGCTGACGCTTTTGATCTTGACCGGGCTCTTGATAGTATCTTGAGTGAAGAAGTACCTCTTTCTGGCGACGCTTCTGATTTTAATGATACTGAAATGGACGAAGCCTCTGTTGCTATGGCTACCCCTTCTCTTGCTGACAATTGTACTCCGGTACAAGGTATTGAGAAGAATGTAGCTATACTCAAGGGTCGAATCTATGAGTTATCTACTATGATCATCCAGTATGGTCAAGTTGTTCCCTCTTCCTTAATTACTGAATTAAGGTCTCTTCGTTCTTCTCTGGAAGAATTAATTGAGGTTCAACGTCTCATGACTTCAGTCATTACTCCTACTACTACTCCTCCAATGTACAAACCTACGCCCCGTGCTATTGTACCTACTCAATTACCTTTCTTTCAATGGTCAGGCCATGTCTACGATACCACTCGTACTGTTTTCAATAACTTGAAATCATGTATTAGTAAATTCGAAGATGTGTTGAATACCTACCAACTTGATTTGAATGAGCATTGGCAACGTCTTCTACCTCTCTGTTTACCTACTGAGATTCGAGCTTGGTTATCCGATTTCACCACCGAGTTCCCTTGCGCTGCTTGGGAAGTGTTTAAGACAGCCATCAACGGTCAGTATGGTATTACAGTAGATGCTAAACAGGAATCTGCTACTACGGATCTCCTTAACTTACGTATGTCGCAACATCAATCCATTGAATCTTTCATTGACAAGTTCCAGGACTTAAAACGTCGTGCTGGGTTAACATCTGCTTCAGTTCTTTGCCCTCGTTTTGTATCTGCTCTACCTCTTGAGCTTTCTGATCAAGTTACCATTGCGTTAGCTACTGCTCCGAGCACCACTAAGCGTAATCTGTCATTCATAATGGCGTTAGCTAAGGAGCTTTACAATAAGCTCTATAGCCGTTCAAGAAGAAACAATCATTCTTCTACCTCTTCTGCTTCCCCCTCTCCTGCTTCTCCATCTCGTATTGAGAAACGTCACTCCGGTGGACGCCAGCGCCACTCCTCAAACAATTCTCGCTCTTTCACAAGAGACTCGAATGCACCCGCTGCCTCTGGTTCTAACCAACAATACTGCACTTATCATAAATCGTATGGTAATCATTCTACCGATTCTTGTCGTGCTCTCAAAAATGCAAATTCTAACTTTGCAAGCACTGGTACCAACAATTCTTCTTTTTCTAAAAGGAAAAATCCTTGTTTCAGATGCGGTGTTGAAAATTGGTCACCTAGCCATATTTGTCCAAAGGGTAAAGGTCAGTCCTCCTCCTCTTCTGTCCGGTTCTATGGTAAACCCGCTGATCCTGCACCTGCTGTAGACGAGCTCACACAACGAGCAATGAATTTACAACCTGTAAATAACAACAACCAAGCCCAGCGCTCTTCTCCTTCTGCTTCCTTACAAGCATTAACCTTTGTTGACGACGACGAGGATACTGATATGTTGGAAGACATATCCCAACAATGTAAGTCTACTACTAAAAACCAAACTATTAATCCAGAACCCACTCTAATTAAAAATTCACATTCTATTCTTGTACCTATTACAATACAGAACTACCAAACATGGGCATATCTTGACACTGGTTCTAACTTCTCTGCAATTAAACCATCACTGGTCAAAACACTCGGTCTCACACCTGTTTGTCCCAATAATAATAGTACTAGTAGTATTTCTTCTTCCCCCATAAATAATAAAAACAATATCATTTCTTTGGGTCATAAAAATAACACTGTTCCACGAATAGGCTTTATTGAAAAAATAAAAGTATTCTATAACAATATTACTGTCCATCATAAATTTGAAGTATTTGACCTTCATAGTGAAGCTGATATATGCATAGGACTTGACTTAATGCCTCGTCTCAATATAGCTGTCACTGGTCTAATTACAACTTGGAACGACTCCACATTACCTACGATTGAAGATCCAATCGATCCTTCTTTTGAATACTTCGGAACAGAAAATATTCGTAACCAATTCATGAATTCTATTAAAAGAGAATTAGATGACAACGCTAACATTGATCCTACATCTGTTTGCACTATACCTAACTCTGAATTTAAACTTGCAGTATCCGACAACACTGTCATAAATAAAAAACAGTACCCATTAGCTTTAGCTTATAAACCACAATTAGACGCACAACTTGATACATGGTTAGCAGACAAAACCATAGTTGTTGCGGAACCTCACAACCCACACAATAATCCAATCCTTTTTGTTAAAAAAAGAGATGATAACGGAAATTATGGTAATATAGTTCGTGTCGCCACAGATTGCCGCGAATTAAATCTAAGCTTGATTCCTTCCAAATCAGACAACTTTGCATTACCTAGAATTGAAGAAATTCATGAACAATTATCACATTGTCAATTATTTACTGTACTCGATTTAAAAAGTTGCTTCACACGCTTTGCTATTGCTAAGGATTCTCAACCTTACACTGCTTTTACGACACATAGGGGTCATTTCAATTTGCAAAAGCATGCTTCGGAATTTCTACACTTCCTTCTTTTGTTCAACGCATGATATCAAACCTCTTCAGAGACATGCCAACTGTTTTTTGTTACATCGATGATATCACCATTGGTTCTCGTACAAATAACATTCATGAACATAAAAAGTTAGTTAAAGATGTTATCACACGATTAAACAATGCAGGTCTTATCTTACAACGTAAGAAATGCCATTTCTTGCTTATTTCTCTTACCTTACTCGGCTTTAAACTAAGTTCGAAAGGACTCCAAATTGACAGTTCAAAGATATGTAATCTTGACAAGCTACCACCTATCATAAACAATAAAGCTCTTATGCGTGTACTTGGTTTTTTCGGTTATTTCAGAAAATTCATAAACAACTATTCCAAAATATCGGCTCCTCTAGATCGTTTAAGAAATATTAGTGACAATGCTTTATTTCGTAAAACATGGAATGAAACACATGATAAAGCTTACGCTGGTTTAAAATACGCGGTTACGCATGCACCCGTTATTTCTGTCATGGACACTTCTCTACCTCTTCGTGTTTCTACAGATGCGAGCGGTTACGCCATCGGAGGTTATGTCTGGCAGATCGACCGTACGAACACCATTCGCTTTCTTGGTTTTGCCTCCCGTAGCTTAACCAAAAGTGAAAAAAACTACTCTACTAATAAACGTGAGTGTTTAGCAATTGCTTATATGTTCCTTCGTTACCATCAGTGGTTACATCTGAACAAATTCATTCTTTACACGGACCATTACAGTTTAATCTTTCTTCATACACAAAGATACTGTTCTGCACTTTTACAAAACTGGTATACTACAATTTATTCGAAAACGTTTGAAATTACATACATTAAGGGATCTGACAATTACATTGCAGATGGGTTAAGTAGACTTTTTGCATCTCCAGAAGTTGAAATGGAACTTGAACAACGCGCCTTAATTAAAGCTTCTAATAAATCTTCACACCAGATAAAAAATAATATAAAAACTAAAGAGAAAAATAATTCTCTTTTAGACCAGGTCCGCCCTAATAAATTGAATTCCTCTTGTACCGAACTACCGGTTCTCAGGCAACGAGCTTCCGAGCTATATGATCCGATCACACCGCCCCCAGAGGAGCGACGTTCTATCATTGAAAGACACCACCTTCTCGGACACGGTGGAATCAACGCCATAGAATTATCCATCCATGATGAACACATACATTGGACTAATCTTCGTAAAGATATAGCAGATGTATTAAGGGATTGCATAATTTGTCACTCCTTTAATTGGAGCAAAACCGGATTCCATCCACCTAAACAGATTGTACCACCAGGCCCTGGACACCACGGTGTGTGTGACCTAGGAACTCTGAATATAACTTCAGAATCGGGAAACAATTTCATCCTAATTTACGTCGATCTCTTTACTCGCTTTACTATTCTTAGAGCCATTCCAGACAAGGAAGCTTCTACTATTGCAAAACAATTAGTAGACATATTTACTACTTTCGGCCTAGTAAAAGTATTACAGACTGACAGAGGGCTTGAATTTACTAATCAGTTAGTAGAAGAAGTTCTTACTCACTTAGGTGTCGATCACCGCTTAAGCCTTGCATACACTCCAAATTCGAATGGCACGAATGAGGCCTACGTTCATTCCACTAAACGTACACTTATAAAAAAGCTACAAGGTGTTAAAAGCCAATGGGATACTCTCCTACCCGCTACTCAATTAGCATTAAATTTAAAAGTTTCACGACTTCATCATTCTACACCTTTTGCCGTTATGTTTAACAGACGCGCAAATGATTTTTCTAATTATACAAATGTTAATCCAAATTTCGACCAGTCTTCGATTAATTCTGATGCCATCGCTGCTAAGTTTAAAACAGTTAACGAATACCTTATTCCCGCTTTAACTAAACGCATTCAAACCACACAAGCTAAAGACAAAGCTCGTTTTATGAAAACACATAAAATAATTACTGATAAATACCCTATTGGTGCTACAGTCATGATTAAAAATGTGCTTCGAAGTGGAAAAACTGAAGAACGCTATCTTGGTCCCTTCCATATCATCAATCATACCTCAAATGGATCTTATGTCCTCATGGATAGTGCCAAAAATCTTTTATCTCGGGATATACCTACATCCCAAATTAAACTTATTTCCACAGATAACGTTAAGAAACAGGATGCATCACCATCTCAAGATAACAATGACTTTTATGAAGTACAAAGTATTGTGTCACATAAAGGCAGTAATCCTACCAACTATCTTTATCGCGTAAGATGGAAAGGTTACACTACAGACGATGATACCTGGGAACCTGCCAGTCATTTCCCAGATAAAACACACATTGAAAAGTATTGGGCCCGTAGAAATTCAGTCATTTCTACAGGTAATCAAAAGTTACCAAAGACTGTCAATATCCGTCATATTCCTGATCGTTCTGAACGACACGAGAAGCGAAAGTCTCGTCGCCTTGATTCTACTTCACCCGCATAATGATATATCTTTTCCCTTCAATACTTATTATTTTTCCTCACGAGGTTTTTTTATAAGGGTTTTTCAGATAGTTCATTCCTGCATTATATTATTTCTCTCTTCTCTATTATACATTACAAAAACATACATTTTTTTTTTTTTTTTTTTTCAAGATTTATATTTTAGAATTTTTTTGTTCTTAAAAAGCAATTCTTTTTTTTTCTCTCTCTCTCTCTCTCTTCCCCTTATTCAACAAAGTTATGTCACGATTCACGTCAACAATAGCACCTGCTCTATTCTGATAATCTTTTATATTTCTCACTATGATCCGCTCATATGCTGGTTGGTTACACATAAAAAAAAATAGATCCAAATTTTTCTCACAAATTGATCTCAGTATTTTCATGCGAAAAATCTACTACTCAAAAAATGTTGCCTCCATTTGGCGGGGGATAATGATATATACAGACTATATATCCCTCTTCATCTTCGTTATTATTACGATATAGCACATCAAAACTAAACATTATTAAACATAGACGATTAATAATACAATATAGAATTATCCTAAGCAATCATCCATTATTATTATCAATGACAGGGCAACTGCCATTTAATAATAAGAACTACCAATTAAACACAATGCGCATAAATGCTTAAACCAATCGGATTATCAATAAGGATTAACCATAATACTTATGATATTTAAAACTGACTTTTATTACTCTACAATTAGAATGGCTAATTGTATAACCCCTTTAGTATAAATACATCCTTCTTTTTCATCTAAAATAAAAACAATCACAACTAAGACTTTTATCAATACTCTAAAGGACTTATTTTCTATTGTATATTTCACATGGGTATCATTCATATCATTGACATATCTAGTAAAGACAAGGATATAAATCATAATGGAAAGTTCCTGATACCAATTACATTATATTACTCGTTACTGAATTATTCTATTGATTTCGATCAAGTTATTCTTTTTTCTAGAAAGATTTCCCGATCATATTATTGGATCAGTGTGAGACAGGATAAAGGATTACTCTTGATAGCTGAGATAGATATGTAACCATTGGATTAAGTTTCACTTGATATAGAATTATTATATTCATGCAAGGTAAGATATACTCTTGTCATGTTAAACTATTAATAAGATAATAATAAATGATAATGAAAAATAAACATATGCTGCTTACAACTGTAATATTAAATCTTGGTGAAGTAATGTGGGACAATCATGCTAGTCTTATTTACAAGTATTTACATAAAGATATACGTATGTATAAAAAAGATATATATTCGGTATTATATAATGATATAAGTGACTATGGTATAAGCATCCTCAACATTATCCTCTCCCAGATCAACGTACGTTGCATCGACAAAGATGTCATTTAATACTTAATCTCACGGTACCACCAATTCAACTTCAATGTACCTTTATCTACAGAGCATTAATGTGACTGCAAACGCGGCACAATAGTACAAGGTTGTCTTATTATTATTGTTATTATTATTATTTTTTTTTTTTTTTTTTTTTTTTTTTGTATATACAACTCTTGTTCTTATTTCATTACAGCTCTTCTTTTTAACAGTCTCTCTTCTCTACTCAAAGTGGTAGGAAGTTCTCTTTTCTTACTTGGAACTTTCGTTACTGTCGCATTACTCTTCTCATTACTCAATTTAGGTACGGAAGGTACTTTTTCCTTATTATTATTTTTAGTGGAATCTAACTTATTTTCTTCAGCAGTTCTCACTTTTTCGCGACGTTTTAGTTCATCATATTTCTTCCAGTATTTGTCAATGACTGTAGGATCGGAGAAATCACCGGCCTTCTGCCATGTATTTTCTCTTTCGCCATAAGAGAGCCATTTCACAAGGTATTCTCTGTTACCAGGAGGACCTCTGTGATCTCTTATGTCTTCGATCTCAAAGTATTCATCCTCTATACTTGACTCATCAATGTTGACTATTTTTAATTCAGATGGCGTATAGTTTCTATGTAACAACTCATTCTGCTCATCTTTTAATTCATATGAACCTCCTTGGTTACGTCTTACGACTGTATAGGGTCCTTCATAAATAGGTGCAAGTTTTCCTGCCCTACGGTCAAGTCTTACCATGACATGAGCACCTACAGGTATATCCACCATGATATTTTTCTTATTATATTTTTTAGCGTATTCCTCATTAATTTTTCTTGCTCTTTCATTTATGGCTGGGAATACAATTTCCTCCATATATTTTATGCGATCTTCAAGTTGATCTATCGTCATGGTATCATGGGGAATAGGTATATTTTTATTTTCATAATCGTCTGGCATAGCAACTCTTCTTGCAAACATCAGCGAAAATGGCGAAGTCATCAACTTAGTTTTTACTACTCGATTCATACATAGTTGGACGATTGGTATATAGTGATCCCAATCTCTACCATTGGATTGGATCATCTTTCTTAAGGTATTTATAGATATTTTTACATGTGCTTCGCAAATTCCATTCGCCTGGGGATGGTAAACAGTAGAATAGCGTCTATCTATTCCAAGGTTTGCTGTTATATGTGCCAAGACTTGATTTCGGAATTCAGTGCCATTATCGGATTGTAAAATCTTAGGAAATCCGTAATCGCCAAAAATCCTTATTAATTCTTTTGCTACTGTTACTGACTCTTTGTTTGGTAAAGGTCGTAATATAACATATTTTGTACATACATCCACTACTACTAATAAATAAATTGCGCCTGAACTGCTGCGTGGTAGTGGTCCTGCCAGGTCCATTGCTACGTGATTAAATACATCCGTTGCAACTATATTAGTTAAGGGATGGAACCCGCGCTTAAAAATTACATGCCTGGCGCATTCCTTGCAAGACTTTACTAAGTCTTTTGCTTCTGAATAAATGTTTGTCCAGTGCATGCCTCGACTATGAATGTCTCTGACAAGTGCCTGGTAGCCCATATGGCCGCATTGATGTGTTTCTTTTAATATTGCATCTCTCTCTTCTTCTGGAGGACACATGTAATCTAAAATTTCTTTTTTATTTTCAATTAATTTAGTAGCGAGAATGTTTAATTTTTTATCTCTGCTAAATTTCTTTTTTCTTACAACTACTTTTTCGATGTTTTTATACCGATCCCTATCCTCTCCCAGACTTTGGAACTCTTCAATAGGTTCATAAAGTCGAGAAAGAATATCAGGTAAACGATTTAACACACCAGGAATATGTACCACGGTGAAATCGTATGATAAAAGAGTCTCTGCCCATCCAATCATCATTGGATTCATGATCTTCTGATGATTGAGATAGATCAGGGCCTTATGATCGGTAAAAATTTGGAAATGTCTGCCATATAAATATTTATGAAATTTTTTCAATGACATAACTATCGCATATAGTTCTCTTTTGGTTGTACTCCAGTTGCGCTGTGAGGGACTTAACGATGCAGAAACGAAGCTAATATACTTGTCTCGCTGCAATTCATCCTTCTGGAACAGGACACCTGAGACACCATACAAGGAAGCATCAGTGGCGACATAAAATTTCTTATTTAAATCAGGGTAACTTAATACTAAATTTGACTGCAAAATATTTTTTAGAGCGTCAAAACTTGCGGTCTGCTCTTCTCCCCATAACTCACTCACGTTCTTAGCATGACTCAAACGGGTGATGGGTTCGGCAACCTTTGCAATACATGGAATAAATTCTCGAAAGAAATTAATTAGTCCCATGAATTGTTGGATATGTTTATATGAAGTTGGTTGTTTCCAATTTGCTACTGTAGTTAATTTATTTTTATCAATTTTGATGCCTTTAGGTGATATGTTAAATCCTAAAAGTCTTACGCTATGTTGGAACCAAACCGATTTGTCGGGATTGACAATTAAATTTACAGCTGTTAATTTCTCAAGTACTTTTTTCACATCTTCAGCATGCTCTTCAAAAGAGTCACTTGCTACTATGCAATCATCAACAAAGTGTTGCACACATGTCATACCATCAAAAAGTATACTGAGACATTTCTGGAATTGAGATGTTAGGGTTTTAATCCCGAAAGGTGCACGAATAAATGAATACTGATTACCACCATGGGTAAACGTTAATTTATGAGTGTCTTCTGGTGCTACCTTAAATCGATGGTAAGCATTTGAAAGATCAATTGTCGAAAATACCTTCTTGCCCTGCAAATTATTAAAAATATCTCTTATCAAAGGAATAGGATATTGAAACGCAGGTGGCAATAAATTATTTAATAAGCGTACATCCAAGCATACTCGATGACTAACAATCTCTCCTAACTTATTTTTCTTAGGAACTAAAAGTAGAGGATTGTTAAATGATGTATTCATTCTGCATTTTTTAATTACAGAATCCTTCAGCCAAGACTCAATTTGTTTATCTAAAACAGGTACAAGTGCTGCGGGAATAGGGTATTGACGTCGATATGCTGTTGCACCTTCTTTAGTAGGAAGCGTGACAATTGACTCGGGTAAAGTACAATAAGATGTAATTGGAATTGCTTGATTTTCCTTTAATACATCGCTTATGGCTTCAAAGAATTCTTTTCTCTGCTCAGGAGTACCGGCAGGAGAGTTATCAGGCTCATGTTCTGTAACTGCTTCTATATTAGTGTTTTTAAAGATTTGATCTTCTTCGTAAATAGTGCTATCTACACTTGATTTTTTATCAAGGCGATGTGCTACACCAGTTAAAGCAATATTAAGCTTAGGCAAAATATCTTTTCCAAGTAAAACGTCGAAGTCAAAGCCTGAATTAAATTTAATTATTTCAAAACTATGTTTAAAACCAATTCCATTTATATACTTAATATTCAAAGGATCTGAAGTACCAATACGAGAAACATTACTTTTATCAGACAAAAATTGAAAGGAACCATTGACTTTATTTATTTTATTTAATTTTAAATTATTATAAAATATATTTGCATCTATAAAACTAATATCACTACCGGTGTCTATACGACCCATGAGTTTATGGTTCTCTATCATGATTGGGGTTAGTAAATTGAACATATCTTTACCCTCATTCTTCTCTGTATTTGGATACTTACAGTTATAGCTCAAATCTTCCATCATGGAAGTGGCTTCTTCCATCAAGTTCTCTTCATTTTTCTCATTTTTATTTTCTGAGGAACTTCGATCATCACTTTTAACAACAGCCAACACTTGCTTGTTGCTGTTATTCTCACATCTGTGACCCTTATGCCATGGTTTCTTGCACTTGTAACAAGCATTACCAGTGGTCGTCTTGTCTTGCTTTTTCAAAGAAAAGCAGTCCTTAGAATCGTGGGTTCCATTCTTGCCGTGGTGTTTACAAAAATAATTTTTTGTAACCTTATTCAAAAACTTTGGTTTCTTTTTGAAAGTTTTACTCACTCCATCACCATTACCATTAGAGTTGCCATGACCACCATCGCGATTCACCAATTGAGGAGATCTGTTCGCACCTGGAATTAAGGCAGTTGCTTCTCTATAAGCAGAAGCATCGTCACCCAAGATATCACGACCAACCTGTGTGATATACTCAACCGTCCAGCACTCGTTATTTGTGTTTTTGTTACGACCAACTCGAGCCACCGTTACTCTGATCAAGGTTTGAACAGGTAATGTCAACGAAGCCAAGAACCGATCAGCAATACGAGGATCGTTACTGGGAAGACCAGCATTATAAACCGCTTGGAGGAAACGTTTAGAGTAATCACTGATTGATTCTCTTGGACCCATTTGCATAGTAAAAACCATGTCCGTGTAATGACGAGTTGCCAAATTCGAACCGTGATGTTCTTTAAATAATGAACGAGCCTCGGACCAGTTACGACATTTACTTAACTCATTTTCAATCCAGGCGTGATCACTATAAGGTAAACAGAGAGGCAAAAACTTTCTCCACACGAGCTCAATATCCCGATACGCAGAACCTTTAATTATATTCTCAAATCTAACTAGGAAGTGTTCTACGCTTTCGAACGTCTCTTCATTGGGGAATGGGAGACGCACACAAGTAGACAATTGGAACTTGGGTAGGTCACGATGGGAAAGGGTTAAACCTGCATTTCTGGTGCTACTCTCAGGTTGCCCAGTAGCGGTACCAAATATGGAACTGCATTCTTTCAACGCTTTTACCTGTCTTTTGATGCGTTCCATTCGACGCAATGCTTCATCAGCGCCCGCTTCATCTCCTGCTTGCCGGGCTACTGCGAAAGCTTGCACTTGCACTTGGAACTCTGAGCTCAAACTGGCTAGGTTTCCTTGCAGGATCGACTCATCAATACCTACAGCTGGTACTGAAGGTGGCATACCTGCATCACCGAATAACGTTGGGAAATCACCACCTTGGATGCTGGATGCGGATTCACCATTAAAGTTATTTACCAAAGGAGTTCCCGCCAACGCATTACCATTATTAGGGGATTGGATAGCATCACCATTTAAAGAGGGATCCGTAGGAGTGGTAGCCAAAACCATAGGAGAAGTTACGTTGTCAACAGTAGGAGCCATTTTGTAATTCACAATAAAAAATGTTTAGAACGGGGATAATAAGGTAAAAGAAGGGAAGACAATACAAGTATTGTGAAAACTTTGTATAGGGTTTTTTATTTCAAGAAAAAGACAAAGATGATTAAACTAAAGTTCAACCTATATTTATAGTATTTTGGTATCGATAATTATAACATGGGTATCATTCATATCATTGACATATCTAGTAAAGACAAGGATATAAATCATAATGGAAAGTTCCTGATACCAATTACATTATATTACTCGTTACTGAATTATTCTATTGATTTCGATCAAGTTATTCTTTTTTCTAGAAAGATTTCCCGATCATATTATTGGATCAGTGTGAGACAGGATAAAGGATTACTCTTGATAGCTGAGATAGATATGTAACCATTGGATTAAGTTTCACTTGATATAGAATTATTATATTCATGCAAGGTAAGATATACTCTTGTCATGTTAAACTATTAATAAGATAATAATAAATGATAATGAAAAATAAACATATGCTGCTTACAACTGTAATATTAAATCTTGGTGAAGTAATGTGGGACAATCATGCTAGTCTTATTTACAAGTATTTACATAAAGATATACGTATGTATAAAAAAGATATATATTCGGTATTATATAATGATATAAGTGACTATGGTATAAGCATCCTCAACAAAAGCTCCTTCGTCTTTTATAAGTTCAAGTTTACAAATTGATAAAAATACAGTAAGTAGATATAGTAAATTATTTAGAAAGTACATAAAAGATAAGCAACTTATTAAGCCAAGAAATAAAATAGGAGGAAGAAATGAAATTGTTGAAATCGATGAAACTAAAATAGCGAAGAGAAAATATAATAAAGGACATAGTGTAGAAGGTGCATGGGTTATTGGAGGTATACAAAGAAGTAGATTAAAGAATAAAGTTAAAAATGAAAATAAAAAAATATTTTTAGAACCTATTGAAGAAAGAAATATAGAAAATATTAATGAAATAATAGAAAAATACATTAAGAAAGGTACTACAATATATACAGATTGTTGGAAAGGGTATAATAATTTAAGTAAAATAGGATATAAACATAAAACAGTTAATCATAAAAAACATTTTAAAGATCCGGTTACAGGAGTCCATACAAATACAATAGAAGGAACATGGAATGGACTAAAGCAAAGTATTATACCAAGAAATAGAAATAAAAAGGACATAGTCTTATATTTAAGGGAATATCAATGGAGAAAAAAGAATAGAGAATATAATATTTGGAAAAACTTTTTAAAAGATTAAAAATTGAATTTACGTATAATAAAAAAATAAATGAATAAAGATAATTTATATTTTAATATTAAAAAATCAAAATATTTATATTTGATACTAAAAATAAAAAAATTAGAATTAAGAGTTAATACATTAAAAAAAGAAAATGTATTCTATAAAAATTTAAATAAAAATAATGAAACCATAGAGAATAAGTGCTCCCGAGAAATATATTATGAAACAAAAGAAAACAAAGATGAAGAATATAATCATATTAGCAAGAACACAAATATAGAAAATACATTAGATTTTAATATTGACGATAATAATAATAATAATATATGCGAAGATTGTGGATTTGAAATTAATGAAAATGGATGTATTTGTCCTGATATATGTAAAAATAAAGATTGTGAAAATTATGACGAAGATGAGTATAATAAAATATGTAATATATGTAAAAATAAATTAGATAATAGCAACACTTTGGATGATGAATTAGATGAATTATATGAGGAGTCAAATACATTAAGTGATGTTGAAATGGGAGAAGAATTATGTAATGAAAATTATCCCAAAACTTATACAAATAAAAAAAGAAAAAAGTATAATAAATTAAATGAAGACGACGAAAATTTAAAAGTTATAAATAAACTAAGTAAACTAAATTTAAATATACATAAGAATAAACAAGATAGTGTATTTGACAAAATAAAACTAAATAATAGAAATACATTAAAATTATTTAATGATATATATATAAAATACAGTAATAGCCAAATTGATGACAATTATATTAATGATATTTATGAAATTTATGATAAAAATAAATCAAGGTTCATGAAAAATTTAGAAATTAATTCTAAAATATATAATAATAAAAAAGTATCTAATAGTAATTTTGTTTTTCCTTTATACACATTTAATAGCATAAAGAAAACATCGATTGATAACTTTATAACTTTGATAGAAAAATTGGTTTAAAAAATATATGAGACCTTTATACATAATGACCCGTCATGTATTAGGGCCCAGAGATTCGGTTTAACGACTTATTCCGCCTAATACAATTTATAAGATGAAAGACTTCTTCTTAAGAAGTATACTTAAATATTTATAAGGAAGAATAAAGATGATCTTTTATTAATAATAATATGGGTCGTTTTTATACTTTATGTTTGAAACAAATAAATAATAATATAAACTATTCTTTAAATAGTTTAATTAGAGATAAGCGGGATTTCTTACAAGGTCTTGTTTTTGGTACAGTTGACTTGAATCTTCTTTTTGGCCGCGCCTTATTAACATTCATTTTTGCCGGACCGGGCATTGTCAACTCCATCGGACTGGTCGGTCCGAACTCGATGGGTTTTTGCATATTGGATTATTACTAGTTTTCAGATTGACAGATAGACTGAGAGGTAACTGTATGTCCTTTATGTTTACCTTAGTATAGAGTACGAGAAATAAACAAGTTTATAAAATAATAGACAGAAGGAGACTGTAAGACTTAAGTTTATTATATTATACAGACAACAGTAGAAATTCGCACTAGTAAGCCTTGAAAATCGTCAAGAATGTTGATACAAAAAAAATAAAACACGAAGGAAAGTATTTCCTTTTTTTTAATCGAAAAAAATCAATCTCTTATATAGACAATAACTATGTAACTATAACTACTAAAATAAATATAAGTTTTAAAACTATAAAAAAAAAGATCAGAAACCGAATGGGTAATACAGATAATTAAAGATGATAAGATATAGTATGATAAACTTACAAATAATATCGAACGATAAAATACAACAAGGAATTATGACAGATGTTTTTCTAAACACAGCAGGGAACAAAGGAGAGTCTTCACGTGAATTGACCGAGTTACTGGATCTGCATATAGCCATCTTCCTTGGATAAAAGTAAGACCGTCCACATCAAGCTTCCATAATACTTCTTTAAACAAACAACTTCTTCAAATCATAAACCTTTATAACATACTATATAATTATCACTTTAATTTAATACACGTGACATTCACGTGAACTAAAGTCAAGTTCAAGCAAAGAAAACCCAATATCAAAACACATCAGGACAACATCTCTTCGATAGTATAGTGGTGAGTATC
Organism: Thamnidium elegans; assembly: GCA_025201345.1. NCBI lineage: Eukaryota > Fungi > Mucoromycota > Mucoromycetes > Mucorales > Mucoraceae > Thamnidium > Thamnidium elegans. Next base: position 877,551 of record JAIXMG010000001.1, on the reverse strand, counting down.
CCCGCCTGTCACGCGGGAGACCTGGGTTCAATTCCCAGTCGGAGAGCTTTTATTGATTTTTTGTTTGATGTAGTGTATATAGTCTTATTTTCTGCTGTTACAGTCTGACAATTCTGACTTTTTAATAATTGTGTTGTTAATCAATCGATAGTGTGGTAAAGTGTAAAAAGAGTATAATAAGGTAATAGTAAGAAAAGTGAGCACCAGTTCCTGTTTTATAAGTAGAACGACTTAAATAATAAAGTAGAATAAAAGATTTAGGTAAAAAAGTACAATGGAAAGTAAGATCCAAGGGAATTCAAGTACAAAATAAAATAAAGTAATAAAGATAAAATAAAAGAGCTTGATTTTAAAGGTCTTTTATAAAATAAGGGAAGTATAAGATTAAATTGTTTACAAAAAGTGAATTATATTTTATTAAATAAAAGTTGAAGGTATTTATATCATTTTTAGTTTTCTTAATTAGGTTTTTAAATTTATAACAACCATGGAGGTTTGATTTCTTGTGTTAGGACAACAAGGACGATCCTTGTTAACATTATTTTATCAGAAAGAGGTAGTTTGTGTAACAGTGTTAGAATTTGGGATGTGGTAGAGAAATAAAATAAAAGGTAATAGGTAATAATAAGTTTAAGTGAGCACCAGTTCCTGTTTTATAAATAGAACGACTTAGGTAAATAGAGAAAATAAAGGGTTTTGGTAAAAAGGTCACTTCAATAACTTATTACACTAATACTTTGTGATTACATTTATCTCATCGATATATAGAATAGTAATAAGATCTAAGTAATATGTAGCTAATATTACATTTGTGTATAGTTTTGTGTAAAACTATGTATAAATTATATTATTGTATATTACTTGGATACAACACTACATATATTTAATATAGGTACTACTATCATTACTTCTACCTTTTATACCACACTACATATTTTTCAATGTAGGTACTGTCTGGTGTATCTACGCATTAAATTTCAATAATACTAATTTTTATATACTTATACAAGTCGTATCCTCATATGTCACTTACATAAACTATACACAAATTACAGTATCTATCTATAAATTAATCTCAGATATATTCTATTGCTCTATCGCTTTGATCATAAAACTAAAAGACTGCTTAAACTCTTGACAAACAGAAGATAACTGGTTTACATAAATAATTGTCACATTATTTATAGTCAACAAGCCTCTATATTACGTCTTTTGTTAAAGAAGCCAATTAGAAACATAATACGCATCGCTGCTATTGTAATTGACCTTCTAAAAAATCTATTTATTTTTCCAAATTGCTCATTCATTAATGTCTCGTTGAAACTGTCCAAGTTTCACATTAATGATAGGCGCTTATTCAACCCATAATATGTATATAAGGCACACACTTTTTCATTAATAAAAACAGCAATATATTCTTAGTCTGATAATTATCTAGTTATTTTACTTTTTCATTTTATTTTTGATATAACTTTTATTTACAATAACCGTTAATATATTATTTTTTTTGTTTATGCGTAGAAAAAAACTAAAATAAAAAGACTAGTAAGTTGGATAATTGAGCTTCATTTTTCAGCAGTGTTACTATTTGACTTTGAATTATTAATGGCGTAATTATCATTTTGTTGGAATATTTGATAGATGGCTATACTAGACCAGGATTTCTCCTGTAAAAAAATATATATGACAAATAAATCACTAAGACTCCGAAAGACCTGGACTGAATACCCTGAGCAGGTAGAACTTCAGGGTATTTCATATAATGAATTCAGGATATTCGGTTCAATAAATTCGGGGTATTTTATATAATGGATTCAGGATATTCAGATTTCAATAAATTTAGGCTTTACAAAAAATAATAGCTAGATTCAATATTACGACGTAATTAATATTTTTTTTAAAAAAAAAGATAGACTAATAGCTGATATATACATATAATTATAGTAAAGGATCCTATTAGTATAACAATAAATGAGCTACTGTGTTTTTCCTTTACTTTTATCTACGAGCTTTGCTGAAACAAAGAGCAGGGCCACTGCGGCGGCCTCTATACCAGCCAACAACACCAACAGCAGTAATACTATCAATAGCAAAGAAAAAGAGTCAGAACTATCAAAACGCACTATTCTTCTATGGTAAGAATCAAACTAATTAATATATATTAGAGACATGTAATAAAAATTGCTATTTACTTAACGCGATTGAACTTCAAGCTTGGATGATGAGCTACATATTTAAAGGTTTTTTAATAGCGATAATATTATTATCGCTAACAGTTACCTTCTTAATAAATAGTTTTCTTCGTTTTGATACGTTTTTTTTAGCAAGTGAATTCCAATTCAATCCTCTTCACAACGAGGCAAATCAACATCCGTCCCAGCTACTCTGTTGTTCAAGAAGTTTATCATCTCTCGACGATATCGAGGGGAAAGTAGATTTCACAAAGGAGGACAACCGTTAAACCTTTCATCTATTAGCTGCGTCTCTTGATAGTAAGTACATTTCCCATCTGCTTTATACACGCTTTCAGTATCAGGTAAGTTAGGATTAAGCATACTAAGAGCATCAATAACATATTTTTTATTTATTTACAGCGACCGATGTTTCCATTAACGATATACGTGGGATAATGAACATTAATACTTGTAACATTAGTATCATTAACGCTATTTCGTTCAGAAGTTACTTCCTGTTGACTATTATGACTATTCTTGCAGCTTGACTTAAGTGTCGGTATTAACTCTTAGAATATTTTGGAGACCGGACATGTCTTTCTGTATCTGATCTAAAGTAGCAGCAGTTTTCTTACCAAGTTCTTCTAATCCATTATTTTTTTTTAATGTTCCTGAGAGCTGAGAAGGAAAAAAAAACTAAATAAGCTCTCCATTACACTGTGATTTTTCGTTTTAATAAGCCACGTCTGACCGCTAGTGTGAGATAAATGAATGTTCTGTTTTAGCATATTCAGTTCCAATTTTAGAGATTTTTCAAAAGTTTCAGAGTCCTAGCGAAAAGAAATATAACATTGTACCAGATGATTCACCAGGGATAATGACGGTATTTTTTGGTATTTTTGAGGATATATTTTTTTGTTTGTTTGAACTTCCATTTGCAGCTCTCATAAAATGCCAAAAGAAAAGGTTAATTCTTGGTACACCATCATTTACACCACCTGTGCCAATTTAGGTACACCATTAGTGCCAATTTACGACGTAATTTTTTGGTGCACTTCCAACAATAACAGGTACTTTACATGTAAAAACAACTTTTTTTTTTTGATATCGTGAGAAAGGAAATTGTAATATAAATATCACGATGATTAAATATATCTTTTTTATCATGGCTGAATAAACCCCTTTTTATCATGATTAAAAATTACCTATTTATTCCATCCTTTTTTTTCCTTTTTTTTTAACAATGAATTCATATACAAGCAAGCACCTTTTACACAATCAAATGCCTAAATATTTCAAAAAGACCTTCCCTATGATATGGTGGTGTATCTAAGTTGGCACTGGTGGTGTAAATGGTGGTGTACCAGGAGTATTTTCTACTGAAAATAGCGGAATATTTTCCGTATTTTGTAGCTACGTCCACTAATAACAGTATCATTTACTAAATATCTGGCCATAGTGGATAACTTATCCCCTTTTCTTCTCTCTCAAATTGAGTCCTCCTTTTGACGAATAATCATTCGCATTGAACGATTACAACAAATTAATGTATTTTACTTTTTCCCTTTTAGTCCCATCACTCATTGACGTGTGACTAGTAATTTTATTTTTAATAAAATTACTTTTACAAATTTTTTCTTTATGAATCTGTATCTTTCTTTTTTTCATAAAAAAAGAGCTCCATCATCTACACATTTCCGTACTATCGCTTCTAAAATGGAGTCAATTCTGTTGAAGGAAGATGTTCGTTAAGCACCAAAGTCTCAAGAAAAAATCACAATACTTGATTATGGTACTTGTCTCGTAGGAGGAAAAACAAAAAATATCAAGGACGTTCTACATACTTTGTTTGCTTCGGTTGATGCTTACGGTCGTTTAAAATGTTATATTTCGTTTCCTGGTATGTGCGAAGATGAAGACGAGACCAACATTCTCAGTGGTAGTGAAGAAAGTGAATCTGACAGTAATAATGAGATCGTTCCAAAAAAGTCCCCAATTTTTTTTTTGTCTGCTGCTGAACAGGAGGATTTATCGATAGATTTTTTTTACCTGCACTTAAAGAATCAGTCAGTAGGTACACCCTGACAAACTTACCAGGTTCCTATCAGCATGCTACTTCTAACGGCTTTTCTAATATATCGACAGACTACATTGACTCGTCACATTTAATATATACAGTCCAACTAATGCGTCAGATTGCCACCTATGATCCTGAATTCAGCATGTACAAAGATTTCTTTTTCAGCTGTTCTTCCTTTGGTTCAAAGCAAATGTTCCGTGGTAATGTAGAGGATATACTCGGCTCTATCATAGACTGGAGGATTTTAGAAAAACGTAACGTTTTTATAGATATTGCAACAACATTTTGCGACAGTGAGCGCAACTCGTCTTTCTTTGTTCAAGATGGTTGTCATCACCGTGTTGCCGCCCTACATGCCATCAACCTCGATGAAAATAAAAATTTTTATCCCCATTGCTTGTCATCTTTTGGAAACTTTTCCGTTAAATCAAAAATGGCTAGTCAGGCCGTCAAAGTTCATTGCCTACAATTCGATGAAGACCACCTTTGCCGGGAAAACCGGTCCTAGTATCTTCACTGGTTTCACTGGTAAACATTTCCCTGGAATGGGTCTCTGGCGTGCTGGTGATACATCAACCCGCATGACGCATGTAAGTACCTTATTCTATAGTGTAGTAATAGTACCAGACTAAAGTTTTATTAACAAACTATTTTATTTTAGGAATGGTACAAGAACCGATTCGAAGAGAATGAGAACCGGGCTTTCCCTTTGCGATTTGAAGGTCACTATACAGCTGATGTTCTGAACGTCCAATTTTTGAAGAAATTGTCTGACCAAGCTTTGTAAGTAAAACCATTTCCATTCTATTTGTTTATTTTTATACTAATAGTTTTTTTTTTGAAGGGCTGTAAAACAGCACAGTTGTCTCCTGGAAGCTGATACTGCGTTATACATGAAGTATTTGAACAATCGACGTGAGTTGCTTGAGACAATGAGCCGTCACTTCTCTAAGAAAACTGATACTGAGTCTCTTTCCAGTGCTTGTACAAGCATCAATACTTAACATTTAGTGCTTTTACTCGCCATGATGTATACAATTAGAATGGCTAATTGTATAGCTCCTTTAGTATAAATATATCCTTCTTTTCATTTAAAATAAAAACAATCACAATTAAGACTTTTGTCAATATTTTAAAGGATTTATTTTCTACTGTATATTTCACAAACCGTCCAATATCTAACAAGTGTTGATTGTTCCTTATCTCGACTCCATTTTTTTTTTATATTGCCAAGTCAAAACATAACTAACGTTGCAAAATTCAATAAATGATTCCGTGTCAAAATATATTCTCTTTATATATATATATATATATATATACCAGTTATCTATACTAAAAATAGTGATTAAAAAATAATGAATCAAACTTACTGTTATACATTGTATAAAGAAAAATAATTTTTTTTTAAGGGAATGATAGAATAAATACTTATTAGGTTAATAAAACAGGCCTATTTACTCACGTTGTCTCTTTAATCATTTTTATGTACATATCTGCAACTTGTTACAACTTGTTTTAGTAAATAGAACGTGTGCCTAATTTTAAATTAAAACAAACCAACCTTTTTAAGATCAAGTCTGTTATTCACACCACACCATTTTTTAAAATAAAATAAAAAAAACACTCAGCTAAACCTTTTTTCTTTTTCCTTTTATAAAAAAAAAACATGAGCGAAGGGTAAAACAAAACGAAATGCCCCACATAACAGTGAAAAAAGAAACCTAATTTGAGATCTTTTCCTTTTTTTTTACAGTTTAAGTCAAGAAGATTTCCGTAAATTAATGGCGACTCCACGTCGTCCAGATACAGAATCAACCAATACACAATTCAAAGCACCTGCACCGTAAGAAAAAAAAAAAAAGCCTTTAATACATACACAATTTTTTTGACATCTAAAACCCTCTTTTTCTTATTATTATTATTAGAAAGAGTTCAGGTGCCATATTTGCAAAACCTCATTCACTACGTAAAAAAAAGTAAACACACGCGCGCACATATACTTTTTTCATATACCATATACCTAACATTTTAACAATAGTACTTTTAAAAAAAAGAAACCCGATGACAACGAAGAGGAAGATTCAGAAGAAGAAGACTCGAAATCCAATTACCGAGATCGAGCAGCAGAAAGACGCCAACACACAACTGACCCGACAGACGATTCACAACTTTCCACAGAAGAATTATTACAACGAACACAAATTGAAGCAGGTCAAGAACTTGATGCTAAACAGTTATACGAACAATCTAAATTTTTAGGTGGAGATGTAACTCATACTCATTTAGTCAAGGGTCTTGATTTTGCCTTGTTACGAAAAGTACGAACGGATTTAGAGCATAAAAAAGAAGAAAAAAGCGGTAGTAGTAGCGAAGAAGAAGAAGAAGAAGAAGAAGGAGAAGAACCACAAAAACCACAACCACAACCACAGCAACAACAAAACGAAGAAGATATAGATTTAACTCTTGAAAAGTTTGAACGAGGAGAAAAGGTGACTGAAGAAAACCAAGACCAAGACCAAACAATGCAAGAAACATCAAAGTTCTTAACAGTAATGGCCAAAAACATTCACGATCAAATTATCCAACAAACTACCACCAAACCTCGTGTGGAATTATTTCAACCTGGTCGAATGGCCTTTGTTTTTGAACTAGCAGATGAAGTAGGACATTACTCTGATGCATTCGCAATCCCTACGGCTATTATTCGTAGTAAAGCTGATATAACTGCTAAATTATCCAATTCGGGTTGGTCAGAAGATTCTAGACAAGAGACAAGTCTTGTCATTGATAAGATTTCACAAGTGATGCAAGCGATTAAAAGAGGAGACCGTGGTAATAATGCTGCAACAACTATCAAACCCACAATAGAGATTACAAGTCAACCAGTAGCCGTTATAGAAGATTCATTTATGGGAGATATCTTTGCTGATGTAGGTCGAGATTATCAATTAGACGAAACTACCTCTACAAATGCATCATCTGATACCACCAAAAACTATTTCCAAGGGCTAGTACAAGAAGAAGAGGACGTAGAGATGACTGAATCTAGTAAAAACGAAGTAAATGCTTTACTAACACAAGCAACTAACAAAACTGAAATTGAAGAAGAACCAAATAAACGTAGAAAATACCAAGTGGAAGTAGATGCTGATGCAGCGGATATTGATATGTTTGGACTTAGTTCTTCAGCACTCCCCACTTCATTTGAAGAACACCAATCAACCGCATACCAATCTGATGATGAAGATGAAGAAAAGGATACTAAGACAACGCAGTTTGTAGATCAAGGCACCAATCGTAACAAAAAAGCTCAATTGACTCGTTGGGACTTTGATACAGAAGAAGAATGGCAAAAGTATAAGAGTACAATTGAGATTCATCCCAAGAGTGCATTTCAGTTTGGTGTCAAGTTGGGTGATGGACGTAAACGAAATAGAGAAAGAAAGGGTATGAATGATAAACAACGATTAGACCGTGATTATCAACAGGTTAAAAATATCATGTCAAAAAAGTATGGAAAATCATTGGATAATTAAAAAATAATCATATTTACATGTTAAGCCTGCTAAAATAAAAAATAAAAAATAAAAAATAAAAAATAAAAAATAAAAAAAAAAAAAAAAAAAAAAATTGATGTGTATATGTATAAAAAAGAAAAAAAAAAAAAAAAAAAAAAAAAAAAGAAAAGAAAAGAAAAGGGGAATAAGGTCTTTTTTTTTTTTTTTATCTTTTTTATCTCGGAGTAGTTGAAGTATACTTTTTAACACTTCTCAATATCCAAGGATGTTGTAAAGCATCATCAGGTTTCAAACGTTGCTCTGGGTCCCATTGTAAGCAACGAGAAATAAAGTCTATAAAACTTTCATCTGAAGTCTTTAAAGCGTGCTCCAATGTTTTTGTACCTGGTCTTCGTTTTCTACCCTTTGAATTAGGTTGAATACGAGGATTACCTTGAGAGTCTTTTATGATTGCAAACCATTAATCACTTATAAAAACGTACATAAATATATATTACTTACCAAAGAAGAGTTTACGTCGTGTACTTTTTTCAATAATATATGAACTGGGTACATCTTGTATTTCCATAATACATGCTAATTGCTCTTGTTCATTTTCACCAGGAAATAAAGGATAGCCTGTATGTAACTCTGCTAATATACATCCTACACTCCACATATCAATAGCTATACTGTATGTCATACCCATAATCACTTCAGGTGATCGATAAAATCGACTTTGAATATAAGTGTAGACTATGGAGAAGGTATATTAGAATACAAACGCGAAAACATTAAAAATATATTACCTTTTTCGCTTTCTAGACAGGAACTACCGAAATCAATCACTTTAATTGTACTCTTTTTTGGATGCTTTAGCAAAATATTCTATTTTTGCACAAAAAAAGATCAGTAACATTAAAAAATCCGTATATATATATACAGTATAAATGTTTACCTCCGGCTTTAAATCACAGTGAATCAATTTATGATCTTGTAAAAGCACTAATGAATTTAATAATTGCATAGCAAACCTTCTGATCAAACCCATACTAAAACCCTGGAACCCGTTGATTTTAATAAATTCATAAAGGTTGATACTAAGACATTCAAAAGCAATACAAAGATGATTACGAAACATAAAATGACCAGTCATTCTAACATTATTATGTTTATCTTCAGGATCCTATATTATATATACATTAGAACACATTCTAATAATAATAATAATAATAATAATAATAATAATAATAATAATAATAATAATAATAATAATAATAATAACATTACCCAAGTAATCAACTCTTCCAAGATTTTAACCTCAACAAGTGCTTGTGCGTGGAACCGTTTCTTATTTCGAATAATTTTCACAGCTACAGTTTGACCAGAACGATGATCAAAACATTTCAACACCTGACCAAATGAACCTTTACCCATAATTTCTAGTACCTCATATCGGTAATCCAAATGATCTCTAATCTGAATCAAGTAGTCACCTCTTTCATCATCATAGCCAAAATTACATGTTGCATTAGAAGGTGAAGCTGGTCTCTTTTTAGCGTGATGTCCAACAAAATAGATACTATCGTATTTAAGCATCTCCATTTTTTCATAAGAGGTTAAATTGAATTGGTATAACTTTTGTGCTGCTTCAGGTGTCATTGCAACTCTCATCATTACTTTGGCATGTTCAGTATGATTGGTTGTGGTAGAACTACTACTGGTACTGATACCTTTACCACGTAAAACAATTTCTGACGTTTGACCTTCCACTTTATTTGTTCCCTTTTCTCTTTCCATATGTGTTGTCCACGTTTTACTTTCATCTACAAGACCTTGTAACCTTTCTTGTAAAGTAGATACTTTACGTTTAGAATTAGAAGCTGACATTGTCTTTGTAGATATTGAACTTGCTAATCCAGCAGCAGCCGAAGCAGCAGCAGCAGCAGCAGCAGCAGTGTTTCTTGATGTAGTAGAGGATGTACTTAGTTTAGTACGAGGAGTAGATAAATCTTCTGAACTTTTATTGGTACGAGTGTTCAATTTAGATGTGAAAGTAGTAGATACAGTCGAGGTTGATTTAGGCTTTCGTAGTTGTGGATTTAATCTAGAAGAAGTAGTAGTACTAGTTGTTATTCTACGATCATCGTCTGAGCTACTTTCAGTTGGATTATTCTTTACAGGTCTTCTTTGTTTAGTACTAGAGGATGTGGTTTGCATGGTAGCGGGTAAAGGAATTCGTGTAGGTGTCTTTGAGACAACAGGACGGTTCTTTGTTGGTATATTTAAGGGTTCTACTTTCATTGGTGGTAATGATAACGGTGCAACGGCAGGTTGTGAAATTAAACTACCAGGTAAAGTCTAGTATATATATATATATATATATATATATATATATATATATAATATAAAATAAAGGGAAGAAAAAAAGGATGTAAGCTCCTATAATTATATAAATTAAAATATATATATATAAAAAAAACAAACCTTTCCCCTTTTTCTTCTAACAACATTATTTGTAGTAGCAGTGGTTGTAGTAGTGGAACCATTTAAAGGTTTCGGATATGATTTTTTTGATGTAATGTTATTAAGTACAGTTGGACTTGTTGTAATACTTAATTTGACTTTACGTTTCACTGCGTGTTCTTCCATATTATTTGTACTTGTACTATATTTTGTTGAATTCGGCTTTTTTATACTGTTCATATAATCATCTACTGTTTTAATATCTGTTTCTGGTTGTACTTGTTGATGATTTGAGGAAGAATGATTTACCCTCTGTCTCTGTTGTAATGAAGCTAAATTACTTAGTTTTCTAGATCTTGTTTCTATTGTTGAGTTGGATGTTTCTGGTTGAACTGGATGTCTAGTTGCTTTTCTTAGATGCGAAGAAGTAGCACGTGGTGTTGTACTTGAACTGATTCTTGGTGATTCAATTTTAGGTGTAGCTTTAGATAAAGTAGATCGAGTAGTAATAATACCATCTGTTGATAACTTTTTTGAAGAAGAAGAAGAAGAAGAAGAAGTAGAGGGAAGATGATGATGTTGATGATGATTTGCCATTTCAGCCAATGAGAAAGATGATTTTCTTTGTGTTGTTATTGTTGTTGAAGATGAAGAATCTGCTTTAGAAGATAACAAAGTATCCTTTTCAAACATATTTCTTAATCTTAAATAAGAAGCAGAAGGGCTCTTTTCAGTAGGCGAAGCAGTAACAAGAGGATCTGAGTTATAATGTTTAGTAGTTGATAATCGATTCAAACTACTACTAGTAGAAGATGAAGTACCATCCAATAAGTCTTTCCACTTGTCCATTTCTTCACTCTTTTTTAATGTAGGTGATTTTTGATTTCTTAATCTATAACTAGCTAATCTTTTAGCAGACGCCGCAATTAATCCTTCTAAATCTTCTAGTGTGGCATCACCTAAATCGATTTTACCGGTACTATTATTAGATGCTTGTCTACTTCTACTACTTGGTGTTGAGCTAGTAGAAGAAGTAGGCGAATTGAATTCTTCCGATATTAAATTGGGTCGACGAGAAGTAGTTGTCACAAGTTCTTTTCTCTTTTGATTCCAATGAGCTGTTTCGGTTACTTGTTCCTCTAATTCTTTTAATTGTCGCATGCGTTCTGCTTGCATCTTTTTTCTTTTCGCTGCATAAGAAGATTGCACTTTATTCCAGGGCTCTTGAGATAAAGATGTCGTAGAAGAAGAAGGTGAAATTGATATAGGATCATATTCGGATTCCATGTAAATAGATTCAGAAGACATTTTGTTACTTTTGTTGTTGTTATTGTTGTTATTGTTATTTTGCGCGCGGTTATTATTATTAAGTGGTATATAAGGAAAACAGCCTAAGGTTGGTTTAGAATACTATTTTTTCTCTTTTATTTATATATAATCGTATCAATTAGCTAACGTACCTGGTTTTTTTATATTTGTAGTTATTAGTTATTTGTATGTGAACAGAAAACAAAAAAAAAAAAAAAAGAAGAAGGGAAAAAACTAAATGTGCATTCCCACTTGCAAAAAAAAAAGAAAAATTATAATTATTATATATCTTTTTTATTCTTGTTACTATCAAAAAATAATAATGATAATAATTATAAATGCTTTGTAATGGTTAACAAGATGGATAAAAATGAAAAAGTAAAAAAGTAAAAAAAGGAAAAAGGAAGGTGTAGGAATTGTCGTTACACACATACAAGGATAAATGTCGCATATCTATTTATAAACGAAGAACAAGGAGAGAAAAAAACATGGTGGTAGACTCTATTTTTTTTTTTTTTTTACCAGTAGAAAACAATAGGTAACTACTGAATCTAACGTTACAATGAATAAAATGCTAATTTAACCTCAGTATGATAAAAACATGCCGATTTTTTATAAGCAAAATAATTTCAATTCACTCTCTAAGTTGGTTACTTTCTAACTTTCTTCAAGCTCGCGTTAATTATGAACTTTTCATTGTTTAAAGACCCTTCTATTTCAAGCTCAATAGAGTTGAACATTCTGAATGGTTAGATGATCACGACTTAAATAACCATAAAAGGTTGGTAATTGTTCGCTTCTAATTCAAAAAAGGGTACTGTCTTTTCTCTTTTTCTCAGTCTGATAACATTATTAACGTCAATGATTCCAAACAACGTCATATAGAATATCAATGCTCAGGGTTAATGTTAACTTCTGTATCACTTGACGCAAGAGAGCGCTTTTTTTTTTGCTGTAAATTACTAAAAGTTTTTTTGCATGAATGACTCACCAATTAATATCGGCAACATATCTTAGCGCAAGACAAATAAACTAATTACCATGTCATTCAGTCCGTCGATAAATCCTGTACACCTCTCTCTATTTGCACATGCCAAATATAATGATAGTTCTATTACCACACCCTCACAATGATTTAGTATCACAGAAAAAGGATTACCATTAAAAAAAAACTACCCTGTGGTTATCATTAGCACTTCCTTTTAGTATTGTAGTTATACGAGAGAGAGAGAGAGAGAGAGGCATTTCGTTAAAATATGTATTTCAAAAACCAATACTCTATAAAGTTTAAAGTTAGCAGTTTCCCTACCTCCTTAAATGAAGAATTTGTGCTGTGCTTTACAACACATTTTTAAATGACCATTGAAAGGGTTGTTGTATCTAACTTTATTTAAACTAATGATAGCTTTACTCTTCAAATTCCTTATTATTACATCAACCTTCCATGCAAAAATCCGGAACAATGTTCGCGCCTCGCGTAACATCCAATTTTTTTTTATATTAATTTAAGCTGTTTGTTTTATACTATATAAAATTTGCCAATATCATTAATTTTAAGTTTAGAAATAAAAACAAGGAAATCATACAATACAAGATTGTTAGTAATGACAAGATATAATAAGAGTATAAAATATAAAGAGAAAGGGAGGGTTAAGTAGCGCATTAAATGTAAGTTATGCTAAAAAGGTAAGAAACCTGACTTAGAAAAAAGAACCGTCAAAATAAAAATACAGTGAGGGTTTCTTTTTCCAAAAATTGCCAAAACTCTTTTTAATTTTTCCAAAACCTGTTACTATTTCTACAAAAAATAAACTTAATTAGCAATGAACATTGACACGCTTATGAACGAAATGTCTGTCCAAGAGGATAATGAAGCAGTTACTGAAGAAGCATATGTTAGCTTATATCAAAAGCACAGTGAGCCTGCCGAAGTAAACATCTGTAAGGCAATGGAGTGTGATGAAGAACTAGCCGAAGAATTAGGTTTAGACTTGAAAGAAGAGAAGAAAATGAAGAGGAAGAAGAAGAGGAAGTAGAGGAGACGTTGGAAGAGGTAAATGCTCGTGTCGAAGAGTATTTCAATGCGCATTTGAATCAACCAGAACTGAAACGGGAACGTGATGAAAAAATCATACAGGAAGTATACTGATAAACAAATTGATTTATTTATTGACTCAATTTCCGCAAGGTCCGATGCCAAATCGGCTTGTTTGAATACAGGTATTTCCTTGCGGTCTGGGTAAAAATACAGAAAAACTTTCAGAGATGATCCTGAAAATGGACTTATTCGTAGAAAAAAGAGAGGTAGAAAAGGATTTTTGTTTAAGTTACAACAGCGCCATACTGAATGGATTATATGATGGATTGTTTATATATAAACGGGCTTCAAGGCTATTATCCCGTAATGGACAATGCTTTAATTCAAAAGCCTGCTCATATTAAAGAGGATATTGAAAAAGAGGGCATAAGTGTGTTTATTTATCAGTATACTCTCCTTTTTTGAATCCAATTGAAGAATTTTGGTTAAAAGAAAAAGCTGGTATCAAGAGAAGCCCTCTTGATTCTGATAATTTATTGACGCCTAGAATAATGGAATCTGTTTCGAAGGCTATTTTGAGTGGATGTAGAGGCTGTATAAGACATTCTTTCTTTCTTTGTTGTATCGCAAAAAATCAGTGCCTATTTTTGGTTCAATTTTGGAAAATGAGCTGGGAAACCCAGTTCATATTAAAAATAGAGTACTGATAAAACAATACCCAGCTCTTTCTTTATTGATTTATTATCACAGAAATGTCTAATGAATATTACGAAATGCTCAAGGCTCTGTCAGAGGAAAGGAAGTTACTAGAACTAGAACTCGAGAAGAGAATAGTCGAGGAATTAAGAAAGGTAAGTAAAATTCTATTTTAACCATTCCACAAAGCAAACTGATTAGTAAAACGTACATTTTTAAGAAACTGAGAGAGGAAGAAGTAAGTATTTTTTTGATTTATTATAGAGTGTTTCGATGTGTTCAACACAAGTTCACAATAGGACTTATCGAAAAGAAGAACGAGAGACAGTGAAGTCTCGTATAATATTAGAAAAATCATCAAAGTAAGTGTTTTATATTATGTGCTAATTCACTTATAATGACACTGCTTTTTTTTTTTGCCGTACAGGTCAATGAAAGAGATAATATTCAGATAATAGGTTTACAAGGTTCTTTAGGAGCCAACCTATTAAAATTAGGAGAAGAGATAATAATCAATACATCAAAATCTAGATACTTTTCTTAGTAAGTTTTTGTCTAAACTTTGGTGGTCAATAAAATCACTAATATATCGTGATAATATTCTATAGCCTCAGTAAAAACAGTGTTTTAGATGTTTCTGTTTCCTCTCCCAACTCTCAAATATCACTTCTTGGCGGAAAAAAAATACAAAAACAAATTAGTAGCAAATATAAATTTAAGATGCCAGTTAACGAGTATGATGATAACACTTCCCAGCTTTTAAATAAAGATAGCAAAAAGGTAATTCACTACTTTAAACTATATATGCACTGAACTAATATATCTCATTAAAGATCAACAACTCTCGCGCTGCCGCCAATGCACTCAAAAATTTTTTATCGTTACAATCCTCCTCCTCCGATGATCCTATCATCAAAATCTATAATTTTGTGTAAGTACACTAAAAATAACTAGTTTAAATATTTGCTAACTTTTCAATGTACTTCCAAGTCTGGATCAGCACGTGAACAAATCATTTATATTTTCTGATAATTACTTAAAAAAGTGCCCTGAACAGTCAACCATAGTTAAATATTGGGGATATCCGTTTGAAACCTTTTTTACGAACTACGCTTAAGCGCCATCCATTTTCAGGACTAGTTCATTCGGCAGGTGAGTTGTTACACACTCCTTAGCGGATTCCGACTTCCATGGCCACCGTCCTGCTGTCTAGATGAACTAACACCTTTTGTGGTGTCTGATGAGCGTGTATTCCGGCACCTTAACTTTCCGTTCGGTTCATCCCGCATCGCCAGTTCTGCTTACCAAAAATGGCCCACTAGAAACTCTGCATTCAATGACACTGCTTCAATTAAGCAAACAGGTCGTCTTACATATTTAAAGTTTGAGAATAGGCTAAGGACATTTCGTCTCCAAGGCCTCTAATCATTCGCTTTACCTCATAAAACTGCGTATAAGTTTCTGCTATCCTGAGGGAAACTTCAGCAGGAACCAGCTACTAGATGGTTCGATTAGTCTTTCGCCCCTATACCCAAATTTGACGATCGATTTGCACGAAGTATGCCAAAAAGATGGGTTAAAGATTAAATTTGACTTGAGAATGGTTTTTCAAACTGAAGACACTGAAGAACTTGATACATTAAACGGTGAATTCGCCAAAATAAAAACAACCACAATGGGAAAGTATTACGTCGACAAAACTAAACTGGTTTTGGCTGGAATATCTTCCGTATTTAGTAACTATGTCCACTAATAACGGTATCATTTACTAAATATCTGGCCATAATGCAATTTCTGTTAAGAATATGATGGAAAATATTCAACGATTATATAATGATTACAGCTGAAGCACAACCGATGTCATTTCTCTTATTGACGCTACCAGAAAAGCTCCCAAAGCCAATACGACTATCAACGAATACATATCATCCGTTTATTTTGACGATACAGGGCATATTTCTGGTGAAGAGGACGGATATAATAATCTTGATTATAATGTTGCTGATACATTATCTGATGATGATGACGTTGTTGTTTCCAATAATGATGATGATAATGTTATTGTTGATGATAATGGCATTGAAGATAATAATGATACTGATGGCAGTATTTAATTTGTAGAACTACGCTTTTACGCTTTTACCCTTTTTTTCTTTTTCATACCATTTATCATTTATACATAAGACGTGTTAAGTTTTTTTTTCTTCTATTATATAAAAAATATTCACTATTAGCAGTAAACTGCATTCACTTAAATGACTAAAGAAAGGATTGTTGTTGTATATAACTTTATTTAAGCCAATGATAGCTTTATATTCTTCAGTTTCCTTATATTTATTATTCAGTTTTTTTTTTTCAGCACTTTTTTTATGTTGTATAAACTGACACCTTTATACAGTGTGACAGTGACTTGATATCTATATGTGCACGGTAACTCTGGATAAATTGATGACTGCTGAACTTGGCGATACTAAGCTTAAAAACAAGGTTCGCGATACTACTGTCGGGCGGAGTACATTCAAGTACTTTTAACAAGAAATTTTCTTATACATGACAGTAGTGCAGTCATTATAATTAAATTTTGGGGAAACATTTTTTACAAATTATAATCTCTTTATCTTGAGTAAGTTAGTGAATAAACAACCTTCAAACGTAAAACACTAAAGCACTAAACCATAATGGAAAGCCTTGAATGTTAAGGAAAATTGAATCTTCTTATCATTGCGATACTGGTAATTAGGTTATAACAGTTGATAACGAAGAACCGGTTTACAATTTCGTATAGTTACCTGTGGTTAAAAACCACATGCCTCCTTCTATTCATGCAATCTTTTGCGTGTGAGTTTCTCTGTAAAGAAAAAGAAACAACAAATACTCAAACAAAAGATGTTTGTTTTCGGGGACAAAGGTAAAAGTGTAATCAAGTGTAGGATTAGTTTAATTACAAAGAGAAAAAAAAACGATATGTACGGGTCAGATAAGTACGTCTTATGTGTGTGCTGTACTTTGGCTATAATAGTCTTTGCCGTAATTACTTAATTTAATCTCCCATGGCAACCAGGTACGACAATCTATCCAATTAGAGTGAAGTTTACTATATACATGTATACTTGCATAAAAAGATCACATGACTAAAATTGTTAAAATGGGCAATTGCGAACATCAAATCATATGGTTCCTGTTCTGATGAAATAATCCAATCAAATGGTTCAATCAATGTCTTATCGTGAGAAATATGAGAAACCTTGCATGACCTTTTTTTCGACAGATATAAAAAAAAGGCTTTTTTTTTTCTTTTTTTTTTATTATTTTTTCCTTTTACTTTAATCCCTCGTTTTATTACTTATTATCCCTCGCTTATTATTATTGTTATTATGAAAATTTTTTCATTAGAACTTATTGAACTAGTAGCAGACCAATTTACCAGTGCAAGAGATATTGCTAACCTTTCACTTGTAAATAACTACTTTTATTCTGCAACCACGCATTTGTTGTATAAACATGTCATGATCAACAGTCCTCGTCAATACATTGCATTTAAAGATACAAACAAGCAATTAAAATCGTTTGTTTATCGTCTAGACTTTTCTAGTTATACCACTAGAGGTTCGCGTTGGTCAGAAGAAAAGGCAAAATCTATTATCTTGGGTCAAGAATTAGCCAATTTAATTGGTGAATGTAATCAGTTAAAAGAATTGTTTGTTGGTGAAGAAATGATGCATGCATTTGTATTACCTCAAGTCATTCGATCCATTTTTAATAATCATAATAATCTTTCAACTATTGATTTTACTGGATTTTGTGATCGTAACTTTACTACAGTTATGGCTGATTTCTTTAAACCTGCTATACTATCTAAATCAGAATTATTATTATATGATAATAAGGTTAAAAAACAAGTAGATTGTAATTGGTCAATACCTAGTAAACTTGAAAATATTTCATTCTACATGTGTATGGCGTTATCTCAAGAACACTTTTTTATACCATTCTTTGATAAATTATTAATGAATGGTAATCAATTAAAGAGGTTAGATTTAGCATATACACAAATAACAAGTGATTTGTTCAAGCATATGAAGAGTCAAGCTAGAAGCCTAACCCATTTAAACTTGCAAGGATGTCACTCTATTCGATGTTGTTCACCATTAATAGAATTTATACAAGATTGTAAAAAATTAATTCAACTAAACTTGAATATGGAATTTAATGGTATTGGTGGTTCAAGATTTTGTCATGAATGTATATACAAGATATTAAAATCAAGTAAATCAGTAAAATCATTAGATATGGGTGGTCATATAAACTTTGATGATACAATGATATCAACTTTTCCAAATCTAACAGAATTATCTATCACTTACTGTAAAAATATTTCACTTGATAAATTAATTAGATTCAATACGCCAAATTTATTTTATTTAAATTTATCACGTACACCACTTACTATGGACTTAAATTATTTACCACGTGTATTAAATCAACTATCATCTCATTTTCATCATTTAAAAGTAATCGAAATAAGTCCTTTTACTCCAAAAAAGTATCCTCTCTCTATCAACAAAATTTGGTCATTGTATATACATGGAAGAAGAACTTTTTATGCTAAAGATAACGTAAATCCTAATCTTGTTTATTCTAAAAAGTTATTGATGTTGGACAATCAAGTACTTTCACCCATGGTTAGTTATTGGTGTTATTCTTATTAAGTCTCCGTTTTAATAAATAAAAAAAAGTAAAATGCTTGCTGTATATTATTGTGCTTGTGTGCTTGTGTGTGTGCTTGCGTGTGTAGCGTGTAAAAAAGAAACTTTTTTTTCGTTTTTTTTAGGGTCAACAGCAGAAAGATCCCCTCATTTTTTATATTTTTTTCTTTTTCTTTTTTTTTTATTATATACTTTTTCTTTAATACCATATACTTTATTTCAAAAATATGAGAGAATATAAACTTGTTGTCTTGGGTTCAGGTGGTGTTGGAAAGTCTGCACTTGTAAGTTTTATTTTATTTTATTATTTCAGGTGTCATCTTATCAATTTTTTTCTATTTGAAAGACGGTTCAATTCGTCCAATCCATCTTTGTTGAAAAATATGATCCTACTATTGAAGACTCTTATAGAAAACAAGTTGAAGTAGATGGATTGCAATGTATGCTCGAGATTTTAGATACAGCGGGTACAGAACAATTCACTGCCATGCGTGATTTATACATGAAGAACGGTCAAGGCTTTGTTCTTGTATACTCAATTACAAGTCTTGTCACTTTAACAGATCTTTATGAAATTAGAGAACAGATATTAAGAGTAAAGGGGTCTGATAACGTGAGTACACATATACAACAGTTTTTTTTTTTTTTTTTTTTTTTTTTTTTTTTTTTTTTTTTTTTTTTTTTTTTTAAAAAAGGTACTAAATGTTATATTTGAAATATAGGTTCCTATGGTATTGGTTGGTAACAAGTGTGATCTTGAAAGTGAGCGAATTGTCTCTAGAGAGAAAGGAATGACTCTATCACAACAATGGGGAGGAAAACCTTTTTATGAAACTTCAGCTCGATTCAAGATTAATGTTGATGAAGTATTTTATGATGTGGTTAGACAAATTAACAAACAAAATCCTTCCAAGGATAAGACAAAGAAAAAGTTCAAGTGTCTTATTCTCTAAATTTTATAACTATTACCCTATTATTATTTACTATTATTCTTACTACTATTCTTATACAAAAAAAAAAAAAAAAAAAAAAAAAAAAAAAAAAAAAAAAAAATATATATATCAATATCCCCCTTTTTGAATTTTTTTTTTTCTTTTAACCTCTTCTCCCCGCATACACAAAAAAAAACATATTTTGACTATTATGAATACTACATATTTCACAAAAGGAGATTAAAGTAAACAGCAAAAAAGGAAGGGAGGGGGGAAGAACTGGGGGGCTTTTTTTTTTGAAAAAAAACAATGACCTATTTCTTTTCTTTTAATAAAAACTTGTTCCAATATACCTTTTTTGTTCATACTGTACGAGTCACATGTATACCAAAAATAACTTGTTTTTTTATTCGTCAAACTCTTCAATAGTTCGCGTTGCCATAGTTAAATATTCTAAAAACGAATTGACGGCTACGCGAAGCATTTTAGTGTTATAGCAACCAAATTCTCTATGGGAACCTTGATATTAGTTTTTTTTTACACGCTTCTTATTCTATTGTCCAATATACTCACACTTTCAATATATTCTTTTCAGAAGTAATAATACGAAGTACTTGTGTTTCTCTCAATTCTGTATCAACATCCATAACGCGTTGGGCAATAACTGCTAACCTTTCATTAGGGAAAGGAATCTCTAAAAACCTAGAGTTGATCACTAGTTTAGTCGTTCTTTTTTCCCTTTCTCTTTTTTTATTCTTAAACACTATCTATTTTTTTTTTTATTTTTTACATTTTATTATCCATGGTTGAATCGCTTCTTTTTTTTTTTTTGGTGTATATAAATGTATATAATTTATGTAAAGAAGAAAATCAGTTTTTTTTATTTTTTATTTTTTTTTACTTCAAAAAAAAAAGAGAGACGGCGATTTAAAAAAAAAATTACATGAAACGTCCACACACTTCTTCATCAGTCAAAAAAGTATGAGTGACAAATGAAACCATACCATTATCCCATGCAATAGCTAATAAAGCACCTTGATTAAAAGCCAATGAAAACTGAGCAGATAAAGGTCGATCAACAATAGGTTTTACTTCTAAAGCACCAGATGCAAAGCTTGTTTCTACTCCACGAAGATAACCACTAGTAAAACAAAATTTTAGTTTTTTATATGCATATATATAAAAAAAAAAACGCAAGCACTTACACTAATAAAAGCTTAGAATCCTGTCCTAAACCAAGTACAGAAATATCTTTGATAGAATATAACGCTGTCAACGCATTATCTTCAAATACAACAGCTAATCGTTGTCCATTACGTTGATCAATCGTCATATCGCGAATAACTCCACCAACCGTCACGGGTACTCCAGAGGATGTTTCTTTAGTAGCAGATGATGTAGATTGTATCTGTGTGTTGGTAATGGTCGATTTAACAAATTTGCCAGATAAAAACAACGCATGGATATCACTCTTGCCGTGCATAGAGTAAAAGAGTGTTCTGTTATCTGGTGACCAGCAAGCAGATTGTACCCATAATCCAGGAGGGTTACTAATTTGTTGCGATGACCAATCACTTGTATCCCACATACGGGAAATACCAGATCTAAAGAGAAAAAAAAATATTAGATTTTCTCTTTCTCTTTCTCTCTATTTTATGTGTAAGCAACTTACATTCCTCCTTGGAATAGAAACTCTCCACTAGGGCTCCAACGTAATACAACATTGCCCTTTCCATATCTCTTTAAACACGTAGTTCTATTAAGCAACAAATCATGAATTGTCAAATTACTAGAGTTAGCCGAAGCAATAGCTAGTAAATGACTAGCGGGTGTAGGATCCCAAGCCAAAGAGCTAATATAATCTAAATGATCCAACTTGACATACTTCATAAAAGCACCAGCGAAAAAAATAGGTTCTGTGCCGTTATAATTGTTGGTCTTTTCGATAGTCCAAATACAAACTGCTTGTTTACATCCAACAGCAAGTGTACCTGAGCTTCTCTTTTTCCATTCAATACATGTAATATCCTTCATCTTTTCGTTGGCCAATACTTGACACGACCAAGATCGTTCTCTTTTTTCATAAACATAAACGTTGTTGTCGTTAAATACAATGGCCAAGATTTCTAAGTGAGGGTGCCAGGCCATGCATCGAATTGTATCTTGGTTGGTAAATAAAGGATGTTGCGTAATTATTTCTGGTGTCTTCAAATAATATTCGTTAACGTAATCGTATACTGCTTTAGCTTGTTTATATGCAGGTCTACGTATATATATATAAATAAAAGTTAGCAGCTGCATTTTTTGTTGTTGTTATTGTTGTTTATATAAATTACGTTGCTTCAATAGCTGGACGACTATAAAGAGTATATATTAGCATAGAACAAAACAAAACAAAACAAAAAAAGACGTTATTGCATTACATACCATTCTTCCCATTGTTTCTGTACGGTGTTTACTACATCATTATAAGTAGCCTCTAAAACATTACGAGGTTGCTTCATAACATTAACAAAGTCAGATGTTATGGGTGAAATAAGTTCTTTAACAATAGAAGGGTATAAAGGTGTCTAAATAACAAATGAGTTAGTATACTTTTTTCAATTTTTTTTTTTTTTTACAAAAACGCTTCTTTTAAAAAAAGTATAATTACATTGGCAAGTTCTTGCATACCAGGACTGCTGCTATGTTCAACACCAACTATATTTATATGTAAGTTATACATCTTTTTTATTAAGAGAAAGGGAAAGGAAAACTTACTTAAACTTCCATTTAATTCAGCCAAAGTACCATGAGTTTCATCGGGTACTGTACATAAAAAAGACATTATATGTATGAATTAAAAAAAAAAAGATAATGAGAAAAAAAAGAGAGAAACGCGTTAGGAAAGTTAATATGATTTCAACGCTAAGCCTCTTTAAAATTTGTGACTCCATTGCTACATGTACTCCAAAAAGAACAATCAAATCGAAAAAAGCAAAGCATACATACGAACCAAGTTTATTTACTTGTCATAAACATGTTTTATATGTTCTAATTCTTTCTTTTCCGGGCTATATTCTATAAAGTATTTTGACAACAAATTAATGGCGCGTTTTTTTTTTGTGCCTATTAAATAAACGCTACATTTTTTCTTTTAAAAAAGAGGTAAATAGAGTAAGGATACTAACTACTACTTGTATGAGTGTAAAAGGATACGTTTTTTTAAGAGTAAAAACTTTTATCGATTATATTTTACCCTCCTTCTAGTACGAAATGATAAATTTCCATAAACTTTTTTTTCTTCTGTCTTTTTCTTTATTTGTCAACCTTTTTTTTTTATAAATGTCTATTGAACCTGAAGTACCATACAATTACGCCGACGAAGACTCATCAGACGACAATGAAGGTTCCTGGCGAGACCCGCATATTTTACTTGGTGGCAATGCTCAACCATTGCCTACACCACCACCTCAAATAACCCAAACGATAACAGCATCAACACGTTCCAACTTTCGTACTTCAACACGTTCCCGTGAATCCACACCTAGCTATACTGACGCCTCCATTGTATCTGACACAGGTCATCGTAATCCTGCCGACTACTGGGTCTTACCTGCCCATTGCAATCCGCGAGATGTCCTTGGAAGTAACTACAAGGCTCGTTCCAACGAAATTCAAAAGGCTACCGGTTCATTTATCGAGTTTAACGAACGTTTAAATCAAATTGATATTTGGGGCGATAACGAAGCAGTAACTAAAACCAAATCCTATTTTGATACGATTGTATCCCGTCTTGCTGAAAGAGATACCACCTCTCGTCGCAAGACTCAAAAGTGGGGTAAACCAGAACGTGAATTAACTGCAAAAGAAAGAAAGAGAGCTGAAAAGAAACAAGCTAGATTGGATGAAGAAAAGAGATATCAAGGTTTACCTGCTATTTCTCAAAATTATCATGGTATCTTCCCTATCCCTGATGCTTCTTTACCTATTGTCAAATTGCTGGGTGATAACGAATCTTATTTAAATCAAATTCGTGCTGATTGTAAAGCTTACCTTTGGTATGAACCTGCTAACAATGTTATTCGTATTGCTGCTGATACACTTGAATCAGTTCATGCTGCTTCTAAGCGTATTCGTAACTGGTATATTCGTTGTTCTCGAAAGCCCGAAGGTGGATTAGCTCGTTTAATGCAACAACCCTCTCAAGATTATGTGGTTACTTTCCGTACTTTACCTAAAGGTTTTGTTACATTTCAATACGCAGATCCTGAGATTGAAGCGCACATGTTGGAAAGACATCGTCTTTTAGAGGCAGTAACATCTGGTTTTCCTTTAGGTATTAATGATTTAATTCGTATAGAAGAAAAGGCAAACAATTTGATTGATTTAAACGAAAGATCTCAGGGTACTTTATCTGAATCCTCATCTACATTAAACCAACGTAACAAGGAATTTATTGAAAATTTACTCTCAAGAGGTTTAGAAAGTATGCGTTTAAATGATTGGAATCTTCGCTTAAAGATTCGTTTTGGCCAAATATGTTTAATTGATTATCCAAAGAAGGCGGATTATTTAACTATTGATACTATCGCTAACAAGGTGTTCCGTAAAAAATTATTCAAGTCTGCTTTGGCTCCCTGTATTAGTACTACTCATGCTGGCTTAGATTCATTGTTTGGATTCTTGTCTTCTCCTGGAAACGCGATTGAGTTCTCGGATAATCCACGTACATCCTTTTCAATTACTGCACAACAATATCCCACTGCTGCTCCTGCTAGAATTCCAGGTCAACGTAGTCCTCCTCGTGGTGATATGTGGAATACGGTTACTGAAATTTCTTTTACAGATGATGGTCAACGTAGATTATGGAACACCATGACAGATTGTACAGATCTTGTTGATATCAGTTGTGCCGATATTGAGAGCCGTTACTCTTGGGACTTGCGACTTCAATACGCACGTCGACTCCCTAACGATGATATCAACTCGCCTCATGAACGATTCTCTCATACACTTCGTGTCAGTTCTGATAACCGATTAGTCTTGGTTACATTTGATGATTATATTCCTCAAATAGTAACTCAAAAGACAAAATGGAGATACAGTTGGAATGATTATGTAGTAGAGATTTGTAAAGATGAAATTTGGGATATGAATCGTATTGAAAGAACTGATCGTGAATTACCCGTGGATCTAACTCCTATTAAACCTCATCGCTCACTTTATAAGGTATCACTCTATAAGGAAGCCTGGGTGAATCGTCTCGCCGAAAATTTAGATCTAAAAATTGGAGAGGCTCCTTCCTGGACGTTACGGGACTTCTTCGCTTCTAACAATGAAGATACCCGCACGCTTATGTGCACGGTTAAGAAATTCAGTGACATTCTGAACTCGGAAGTTCCTTTGTATTGGGAAGCTCCTGATCCTTCTCTTGTCTAAATTTTCACCACATAAAATAAAAAATAGCATCGCCCCCACTTTTAATTTTTTTTTTTTTTTTTTGTAAAAGTCCCATTTTTTCTGCGCATGTGTGTGCGTGTGCGGTTTATTGATCTTAATATGTACAGAGTCTAGTTCTTTTTTAATTTGTGCTGTTTAAAAAAAAAGGCGCACGGATTATTTTTATATCTAAAAAAAGAGCTTCCTTTTTCGGGTTTTGAGTTACTGGATTAAGAAAGTGTGGCACTGTGAAATTATGCGTCATTCTCCTGTTTTTTTCTTTCTCCTGGTTTTCTATGTTTCCCAAACGAGTATAAAACTGTCAGATCACGGTTATTTCGGAAGGAGATTTTCTTTACTTCTTTACTTTCTTATCCTCTCTTTTTTTTCGTGTTCATTCACTCTATTATATTGCTTGGAAGAAAAAATAATCGCTGTAGCATATACTTTAGAATGGAAAATATTCAATGGGTTTACGCCAACGGTTGCAATTGGATAAATTTAGATGAAAGAGCTCAAAGTCAAATTGAGCGATTATGGGTTACAGGCGCAAACACAGGTACTATTTACAGTGTCACATTCTCTTCCGATGTATCTATTGATTTCTTACAAATGACCTTAAAGTTTAACGACGATTTGATATACACTATTGCTCGATTAACACTATAAATTATATATTTATATATGCCAACATGATTTCAATTATGTAGAACACATAAAATTACTCTTCTAAATACTATAGAAGTAAAACATGCCCAAAAAAAGATATAAAATTTTAACAAAAAAAAAACTATGATACTCTTTTTACCTTATATAAAAAATCTATATCTAATAAATATATGTATTGACATGTTCTTTTATACAAGCCCACATTGTCTAATTTATGTTGCATATATATAAAAGAAAAAATGCGTGCTAATTTTTTTTTATATTGACACGTAAAATATTCTAGATCTGATCGGAAGAAGTATCTTTCAAATTACAACTTTAAAAAAAAAAAAAGTGGCCACCAATTATATTTACGCTTTCTTTTTAAAAAGAAAAAACGCCACCATCGTCATGGTTTTTGTTAATGACATAGACTGCGTTTAAGCCTCATCTCCTAGTACAGAAATTTGTTTATAAAGTAGCTTCAAAGCATTTATGTATAATGCCCTTTATACCGAATTATCTAAATACAGTAATTTGTGTAGCCACACTATCCTAACCTTTGCTTTAAATAGAAATTATTCTCTTTTTTAAGGAGGCACTTTAAGAATAGAACGCGAAATATTTTCAAAGAAAAAAAAAAGCTTGAAAAATATAATAATACTGAAGTAAGTATACAAAAAAAAAAAAAAAAAGCCTGAAATAAAATACGACAGGTAATATAATAAGAGGCAGGTATAATACTATAATTTTAGGGATCATATGCTCTCATCAGGATTGAAAGCTTCATCGGAGACGCCGTTGTTGTCACCAAAAAAATGCCAGTGTCTTCATATTCCGTGTCACCAAAAAATAAATACGTGAAAAAATAGTATTAAATTGAAACGCGTTAATCATTACCACAGTTCTTGAAAAAATAAGGGAGATCTATTGGTAGGTGTCCCAACAGATTTTCCCTATGCATTAAAGTATTATAATTCTGTAAAAGGCAACCAAAAAAGCAAAGTGGCGGAAATTCTTGTAGACTAACCTTAATTTGGAAAATCAATTTTTTTAAGGGAAAAAATAAAAAAGGAGTGTTAAGAATAGATCGCGAAAGTTACTAGAAGAAGAACATTGAAAGTAACTTGAGATATATCAAAATGTATATAAATACGGACGTAAAATTCGATCCAATATATATATTTTTCTATAAAACTATATATTTTACATATATTCACTTTACTTTATATTGCTATCATGGTTGCACAATGGATTTACGCTAATGGCTCAGTTTGGGTCTCACTCGATGTTATGGCACAACAACAAATCGAATTACTTTGGACCAACTTTAATTCGAATTGGATTGTTTGCCGCACATTCCCAGGAGGGGCCTATGTCGATTTTAATGCTATGGAGATTAAATGTAATGATTACGGTTACGCTATTGCTCGCCGCAACGTCCATTAGTCTCTCTTTTTTTTGGCTAAATTTTTGCACGCATAGATGTGCTGTCTGGCCCGTACATATTTTTGTCTATATACTGTATTTCTCTCTCTCTCTCTCTTTCTCTCTATATCCATTATTATATTTAAACTTTTTACCTTACAATTTTTTTTTTACACTTTATCCTATGCTCCCCAATTACAGCAAATACCCTATGCCAACTTTAGAAAATAAATATATGATTTAATAATTGATATATATTACTGTTTGTTTATTTTGCCTTCAAAAATAATTTACAGACTTCATTTTTAATGAAAGGCTTTCAATGCGTAAAAACAAGGAGACGAGTGGCTTTCGCCAATGTATTTACCACCCTTAACCTAAGCCTATTTTTTTTAATCGCGAAAAAAAAAAGGTGTATATTTAATTAAATATTTTGCATATAATCTTGCATTGTTTATGTTAAAAACATAAACATACTTTTCTTATCGTCTAGAAAGAAAAAAAAATGGTTTCTATCTGTAGTAATATAACTAAGTAATACACTTCAAAATATATATCTACAAGTACATATTACCTGCAAAATAAATGTTTTTAAAAATAAAATAATTTTTTTTTCTCTGCTATCTGCAACTGTTTACCCAGCCTTTTGTTTTGAGAAACAGATTAATGATTTAGAAACAAGCCTTTGCTGCGGCTATTAGATACAGACTACGGCAATTAAGCAAAAAAAAAAAAAGCTAGTTAATTTTCTTTAAAGACCACCATTTTTTTTAAAAAAAACTTTCAGAGTAACAACATGTCAGTTGAATAATAAGTTTTCAATATGCAAAGCACGTACAAAATTGTGAACCAAACGTTTTAGATAAAAAAAACAGTTATTCTTTTTAACCTTTATTTGTTTATCGATTATTGAAACTTTATTTGAATTACAATATAAATCAGCTAGTATATAATCGTTACAATAATTGTTGTTTACTGTGAAATTTTATTGTATCATATATTTCTTCTGTCGTAAATTAAAAGAACGCAAAAAGATAATCTCTTTTTTTTTAAGCAGATGAGAAAGATGGTCGTGTAACCACGAATTATTAATTTTTATCCATAAAATAATTTTATTATACAATGAAAAAGAAAATGCTATGGAGGTTTGATGGTATGAAGTTATCTTTTTCGTTTCTTCTCTAAGTACTATATATAAATCTATGCTCTAGCAGCTTGTAACTTTTCCTTGAACAAGTTTTCAGCACCAACCCAAACAGGGGATTCAGCACGGTTCTTCAAGGCCAACATGGTAGGTAAAAGATCGTGAGAGAACATATCAGAACTTTCTCTAGGTAAGAGAGTAGGTAAATGATCAATGGAACAAACTTCAAGAGGGTAAGGGTTGGAGGAAGCAACAGGGACGGTAGGCTTATCGAAAGTGGTGTTGATGGTGTAAACGGGAATAGGGTTGTTGGGGTTGGTGGTATCGCAAGAAACATCACAGATAATAGAGAGCTTACGTTCACCATCAATTAATTCTTGAGTGATGAAAGGAGGAATCTTTTGGTTAAGATAGATACAGTTGACAAATATATCAGCTTGAACAATCTCGGGGAAGGGACCACCCTTCTTGGTCTCGTTAATATCCCACTTGATAATGTTCTCTTCAGGAATACCTGCCTTACGAGCAAAATCGCAAGCACCAGTACCACAACGACCTAAAGCACCCATAACCATAA
Organism: Thamnidium elegans; assembly: GCA_025201345.1. NCBI lineage: Eukaryota > Fungi > Mucoromycota > Mucoromycetes > Mucorales > Mucoraceae > Thamnidium > Thamnidium elegans. Next base: position 848,436 of record JAIXMG010000001.1, on the reverse strand, counting down.
CCTTGGGGAACTCATTGTTGTTTAAAGCAACTAGACGAATGAAAAAAATAATATATATGAATATTTTTGCCTTTTTTTTCTCCTAATCACTTTTTTCTTTATAGTTTTACTTACTAGCACGAGATAAACGTTCCTTGGTGAAAGAGATTAAAGCTTCTTCATTAGGGTAAGGAGTTAAAGCACCATACTTTTCCTTGGATCCCATCTTTTGATGACACCAAACATCAATACCAACAGCAGCTCCAGCGAAACCGGCCATATAACCGAAGGCAGCGACACGACGACCTAATAAACAAATAAAGAAAGCCCCTTGTTTAGTTTCACAATATTTTTTTTTCTCACGAATATTTTTTAATAACTTACCACTAGCATCGTTTAAGAATTCAAGGTCAAGAATAGTACCGTTACCAGCATCGAAACGATGTAATAACTCTCTCCAACCAGCTTGAGTCTTGAAACAATGAGCAAAGAAGATATGAGTGTGATGCAAAGGAGAATCATCGTTCTCAGGAAGTTCCTTCAAACCAACAATATAAGCATCAGCAGGAGCATCAGTCTTCCAGCTAAGCTTTTCAACAAGAGGACAACCAACCCTATTAAAAGAAAAACGCGATGAATAAAAGAATAAAATAAAAATGGTATAAAAAATCAATTTACTTGGCATATTCTTCATCGTCAAAGATACGTTCTTCAGAACGTTCAACAGTAATCTTGAAACCAGCATCTAACAAAATCTTTGCAGTGGCAGGAGTTAATGCAGCTCTATGTTCCATAGGCTTAGTTTCGGCACGGAGCCAGAGGTGAGGAGCAGAAGTAGAAGGCATGTTTGTATATAAAAAAGTAGGTTTTCTTTAAAAAAAAAAAGAGAGAAAAAGTAATTGATAAAGGAAAGGAAAAAATGAAAATAGTACGAGTATTTATATCAGTTGTCAAAATGAAACCTTTAATGGTAAAAAAACAAGATGGATAAGATGTGACTTTATTAAGAAAACGACTCGTTCCTTTTGGGAAAAATAGCATAACATTTATTAGGATTTCGTTTAATCTCAGCAGATTTGCCTTTTTTAGGTAAAGTTGGTTGATGGAAGAAACTAAGGAGAGGAGGTTTAATTTGATGTTTTTCTGTTGAAAAAGAAAAAAGATACTTACATAATATTCAATAAAGTTCTCTGCTTGATCAGAAGAAATCAGTCTAATCTATTTATTTTACCTTATTAAGTATATTTGCTTATTCAATCTCGTATGTTTACTTACAATAAAACGAAGAGCTCCATTCAAATGCATCTCAATAGAAACTTCACTCGCTAAAGCTAATGCTTTAGAACACAACATAATATGTGAGTACAGATAACTAATCAATCAAATAAAAAAATTAAGTCACTTCAAAAGATTATCATTTGGTGTAACTTACAAATATGCTAATTTACGATCGCATTGAAAATTAATGATTAATTCAAAGTTTTTTGGAATATGCGATTCTTGAGTATCATCTGCTCCTCCTACAACCTCAAAAGATGGATCATCTGGTGACATGATTATCTCAATTCTCTTACTTGAAGCGTCTAGTCCATCTAAAGCATCTTTAAACCATTTTGCCTATATACATATTTTGTTAAATAGTATTGACATTATTACCACATTGTATCTTACAGGTAAAACTATTTTTTGTGGAGTATCTTGTGTATCTGAAAATTTCAAATCATCACTTTCTTCTTCCGGTTCAAATGGTAACATATTACATGTTACATGTTCGTATTTATCTTTTGAAGTGCGTCTATAATACAGTTTATATTCGTTAAAATAACAATAATAATAGTTTCTGCTTTATATATTACCTTACGCCAAAAAGACTTCCGGTACCATCATACGTAATCTCACAATAATTAGAATCATTATCAAAAGTCAGTTTTGGCTCGAGGCTTTTGTTGTAGTGAAGCTGTGAAGCCACTTTAGGCATAACACAGGAGAAGCAGGAGTTTAGTGTATCGATAGACATACCAAAAGCTGACATTTCTATATTCTCTTTAATATTATATATATGAAAAAGATTACTCTTGATATAAGCAACTGCCTTTACTATTCGTGCTTTTTCAGACGTAATGACCACACCGTCTTCATGAATGAAACAAGACGAATTCTAAAAAAAAAAGAGGGATCAAGTCAGTATTCCCCTCTCCAAAAGAAAAAAAGTTTTTTTCCCTTTCATTCCTAAGCTCAATTTTTATTATTTACTTCAGTAATATTAACAGCTTTTAAAATAGATAGCAGGTTATCTACATTTTGTATAACTCCATAGAACTTTACTTCTTCATTCACTTCGAACTGCATTTAGAAAATAATAATATTTAGTTTGACTTTGAAAAAAGAAAAAGAAAACGTAGTTTATCAAGTGAAGCAATTTTTATAGCTAAATTTTTTTATTATAGAGCCGGCTGTCTTTTTCATGTCTACATCAAAAGCAATAGGATATATAACAAATAAAGAATCTGACTCTTTAAAAGTTACTGTCCTCCCATTAGTAGCCTGATTCACTATCTTCAATAAATCGATCACCGTAATAATATCCGCAATACAGTAGCGGGTGGCAGAAATTCCTGGGAAATCCACCCTTAAATCGATTATTAGCGATAATAGTGGTGTTAAATCGGGGGATGGAAGAAGGTGTCCTGGAGAAATTTACCCTTAAATTGAATCTACCCTTAAATAGAACACCCTTAAATAGAGCCGCTATTGTATCAACATAAAATATTTACTATTTGGAAAGCAAACGATATTTTAAAGGGTAAAATGGCTGCTTAGTACACGTTAAAACAGAAATCGACCACGGGAAAAATGGTTTATTATATGTACATTACTTCTATTACCCTTTCATGCTACATTTTAGATAAAAACTACGAGTATAATAGAGCAAGGTAGCTTAACAAAACTGTATCATGTCCATTAAAAGTCAAGAAGTCGTGACTCGCTTGTCGTGACCATTATTTCTAGTCCTGATCCTTTTTTTTTCTATTTTTTTTTTTTTTTTTTTTTTTTTTTTTAGATCTTGCTTTAAATTCAAACATAAAAAGGATGTCAGAATCTCCAGAAATCGTCTCTACTGAGACCGCTGTTGAGCAAAAACAATCACCTTCTTCCAACATTTTAAAGTGTCTTGTTATTGATACCAATGCTATTATCAACGGTACCTCACTCAGATATATGGCTGAAGAGTTTTACACTTGTCCCGAAGTTTTGTACGAATTGCGTAGTGCTCACTCCAAGGAGTTTTTGTCTAGATTACCTTTTGAGTTAAAGATCATGAACCCTTCCGAGGAAGCCATGAAGACAAGTAAGATTTTTTTTATAGACATATTCAAATGTAACAGTTATTGATCATATCACATAGTGATTGAATTCTCCAAGAAGACCGGTGATTTCGGTGTACTTTCTACTCCCGATTTAAAGGTCCTTGCTCTTACTTTAACTCTTGAGTTGAGAGAAAATGGCGATGCTAATGTTCGTAAGGAACCTCTTAAAGTAAGTCATATATAAAAAACAAGGGGTAAAAATGAGATCAAACGATTAATTTTTTTTTGACATAATAGTGTAGACCTAGTGGATCCCTTCCTAGCGCTCCCCCACCAATGTCATACATCAAGAGACCTTTATTAGAAAAGAAATACGATGAAGATGGTTGGGAAATCGCAACAAACCAAAAGAGAGCACCTGCCAAGAAATATTACACCACTCCTAAAAAGACCAAGGCACCTAAAGCACCCGTCGAAAAATTAGCAGAATCTGTTGAAAAGATCGATATTAACAGTGAGGAAAAGACCGAACCTGTAGCTCCTGCTACTGAGGAAACTCCTGTTACTAAGGAGGCTCCCGTTGCTGAAGAAACCGTCGTTGCTGAGGAAGCACCTGTTGCTGCAGCACCCCAACAACCTGCCGGTGATGTTGTCCCTTTGACCGAAGATGATGATGAGGATGATGAGGGAGGAGAATGGATTACACCCGATAACGTTGATGAGTATAAGGCTGCCGAGATTGGTGTCACTGCTGCCGAACTTCGTAAGAAGGCTGTTATGGCCGTTGGTTGTATGACTGCAGATTTTGCCATGCAAAACGTTTTATTACAAATGAACTTGAACTTGGTATCTGCTGGTGGTTACCGTGTCAAGAAGATTAGAAATTCCGTTATGAGATGTCATGCTTGTTTCCAGTAAGTAAAACATATGTATTTTTACGAGTAAGGTAGAATCTAATATTTTTTATAGAGTTACCAATGATTTGGAAAAGAAGTTTTGTCCCAAGTGTGGTAATTCTACTCTTCAACGTGTCACTTGTAGTACCAACAGTAAAGGTGAAATTGCATACCATTTAAAGAAAAACTTCCAATATAGACTCCGTGGTAGTGTATACGATATTCCCCCTCCCAAGGGTGGCCGTAAGACCAACAACATTGTCTTGAGAGAAGATCAACGTGATTACATGAAGGCTACTGAAAGAAAGACAAAGAAGGCTGTTAATGATATGTTTGATCCCGATTTCATTCCTTTGTATGGTAAATTAGATACCAAAGAAGTGACAAACAACATGCACGGTACTGAAACTATTGGTTACGGTCGTAAAAACCCCAATTCCTCTAAAAAGAGAATTGGTAAGAAGAAGAGAATTCACCATTTCTAAATCTAGCATTTTTTCTTTTACATACATCCCCTTTTTTACACGCGCTTATTTTTTTTTCTTTATATATATAAATAAATATTTTGTACAATCAGCTTTTATTTTTTTATTATGTTTACTTTTTGTGAATGATAAAATATTAATTACAATGCTATGGAGTTGAATCAGTGGATAAAGGTGACGAAGGAACAGATGATGCAGGTGTATCGTAATGTTTCTGAATAGCAGGATTTAATTGACGAAGTGTCGTTGCTAAATCTTTGGGAATAAGAGGTTTCGTTAAATAACCGTCCATACCAGCTTCTACACAAACATCCTTTGCGGATGCTTGAATATCAGCAGTTAATGCGACAATTGGCAATCGACTACCAGTTCCTAGCTCATGTGCACGAATTCGTTTAGTAGCTTCAACACCATCACACTAAAAAAAAAAAAAGTTAATCACGTATTGCTATTTAATCAAATGTTATATCTTACCTTTGGCATATGATGATCGAAAAACCCAATGCAGAAATGATTAGCAGGCCTTTCAAGCCATAAATTTACGGCTTCCTCACCATTATTAGCACTTTCCACAGTGAAACCCATTTTCTCTAACTGTTTTCTTAATAACTTTTGAGCCACCATATTATCTTCAGCAATCAAAACAGGTTTTTCAGAATACCAAGATAATTCATCTTTTCCAAAATAATCCTTCATACGATTACCAAGAGGTGTCTGAAGTATAGGTGTAGGAGATACACGTTGTTGATCCAATACTTGTTGCAGTAAACGAAGCAACTTGGTACGGCGAACAGGCTTTGCCATCTTTACAAGACGTCCACGACGATCAGAAGAAGAGTTTGTAGCTTCTGCAGCAACCTTGTGACCATCTGTTGAAGGCGTATACAGCAAAACAATATGCAATTCGCATTCTGGATCATCATCAACACTTTGCAACTGATGAGCAATACTACTATGCGGCTTTGGTGGAATATCTAGAATCAAAATAGGATAATTTCCTTGCAACGCTTGCGCAACAGCTCGTTGAATATCTGTCGTTATTTTCATCTTAAAGTCCGAAAGTAAAGATCGAACCATCTTAGCATTTGAATCATTATGTGAAGCCAACAATATTTGTTGGTTACGTAAAGCAAATCGAAGTGAAGCCGATTTAGAGACACTACTGACGTTTTCAATACGTTTTGGTTCCTTGTGTACAACTACTGTAAACCAAAAGTTGGAGCCCATATTATGCTGAGATTCAACGCCGACTGTACCCATCATTAATCCAACTAGTTGAAGACAGATAGAAAGACCTAAACCAGTACCACCATACATTCGCGTGGTACTACCGTCTACTTGAGAGAAGGGTTCGAATAATTGACGTTGTTGATCAGGGCGAATACCGATACCAGTGTCGATTACCTCGAACTTGAGATATATCAAGTTTTCATCATTGACAAGCTCTCCTTCTGCAGGAGCCAAATGACACTTAATTACGACACCGCCTTGATGTGTAAATTTAATAGCATTACCTAGTAAATTGGTCAAGACCTGTCGTACTCGAGACGAATCGGCTACAATCGTATGAGGCACCTCAGGATCAACAATATAAGCAAGTTCAAGACCCTTTCGTGCTGCTAAGGAACTAAGAATTTCAATTGTATCTGCAATGACTTCTTCAACCACCAATGGACCAAGGTCCAAGACTACTTTACCAGCTTCCAATTTAGAAAAGTTTAACAAATCATCTAGAATTTTATAAAAAAAAATGAATAAATTTGTTTTTAAAAGACATCAAAATTAACACATACCAATAATTTTTAACAGCATTTCACAGCTTTCCTTTGCCGTATTAACAATATCTTGTTGTTCAGCATCCAAAGAAGTTTCTGATAAGAGTGAAATCATACCATAAAAGCCAGAGAACGGTGTACGCAACTCATGAGACATATTTGCTAAAAAGTCAGCCTTTAATTTCATAGCATGAAGAGCAGCTTCTTTACTTTTTCTAGCTTCTTCTAAAGCTGATTTTTGATTTTCAATCATCTTAACGTTAGCATACGTAACCTTTTGAATACTCTTGAAAAGAAGAGCGTTTGTGACAGAGATACCAATCTGTTGCGAAAGTAAGCGTAATACAATTTCATGGCGAGATGTCAAGGATCCTACAGCGCCTTCGATATAAATACAACCCACAATAGCAGATTTATGAATAATTGGTGTACAAATACATGCTTTTGATAAAGTAGTACAATCAGAAAATCTAGAATCTTGTTTTACATCGTGAATAAATAAAGATTCTTGAGAATGAATGGCATAATGTGCAACACGAGTAATAATAGAATCGGCCTCTTCCGATAACATCTTGGGCGTACTAAAAATTTCGCATCCATTAGTCTGTGAACCACAGCCAACGATTAAGAATGATGTATTTTCTTTAACAATAATAACACCAGATTCCGCACCTGAATTTTCTAAAATAATAGCCAACATTTGCTTCATCAATAAATCGAAATTCATTTCGCTTGAAATTACTTGCGAACTCTTTAAAATTGATGCTAAATCTACTACATCCAGAGTCAATAAAGTTTCTTCCGGCGTTGAATTCATGCCATTACTACTGCTGATATATTTATCATCCTCTGTAGAGAAAGCATACGGATCAGGTAAACTCAAGTCACTAATTGATTCTCGCTTGGTATAATTTTGGTAACTTTCTGTTTGAACGCCAACTTCTTTTTTGTTTTCTGCGACTGGAATGTCACTCAAGATATCTTTATATTTCACTTCCAATTGATCTACTTTTCCATACATGCCGATATGACGATACCCAGCAATGGCATTTTCAATCAGAGTACAACCAACGGTTATAATTTCATTACGAAGATAGTACTCGCCCGCGAGTTCTTGCATATATGATGTTTCAATTGGCCATTTACCTTGTTTCGCTTGACGGATAGCAAGATCGTACAATTTCTGAGCTTCCATATGGTTACCCTTTAAACTAGCAAGTTCGGCATCAATACCAGAGATACACATTTGTAAATTAAAAGGATGTGAATTTTCAGCCCATTCTGCTAATCGAGCACGAGATTTTTGGATAACTTCCATATACCCTAACTCGGTCGTTTCAATTCTAGCAAGTCGAATAAGACTAATACATCTGAAAAAGAACATGAGGTGTGTGTGGCGAGAAGATGGTAATATATCTGCCATATACGTATACTCCGAACTAAGTTTAGCCGAAGCTTTATCGAACCCAAAGAACGTTAACAAAACCGATTTCAAAGAGAAGTAATAATAAAGTTGAGCTTTAGGGTCGGCATGTTCTTCTGTGGCAGCCTTTAAAAAGCTTTCTTCGTGAAACTTCTTATCGTTAAAGATATATTGCTCTGACAACTGAGTTTTTCCTTGCACAGCCAAGATGGATCGAACAATTGCAACCGCTAAAATAGAAGTACCAACAGTTTCACCAAGAGTATTTGTTTCTTCTAAACAATTCTTTGCTTCCCTTAAACTATCAGCCATGTTTTCACCGCAGAGTAAGTTACCAAGGACCACGTATAAATAAGCAAAAGTGGAGTAAATACGATCACCACCTAAAAGAGCTTGTTTCATAGCTAAGCGAGAGATAGGGATTGAGTCATGGTAAGAATATTTCCAAGAACTAAGGAAGGCTGAGTAAAGGTACCGAGCACGTCCAGACTCAGAATTTCCACCGTATGTATTACAAAGCGCAACGCCAATAGCACCAATTTGTTCAGCAAATTCATACGCTTTAAAAAGTTGCATAGCGGCAATACCAAAGAAAACAAATCCAACACCAGTCGAAGGAGTGGTCCCATTTCGTAGTGTCTTTAATACGAACCTTGAACCTACCGACAACATGGCTCTCATATCATTGGTCCAATAAGCCCAAAGACAAAGCTCTTCCATAATAGAGAATCGAGTACGTATTAATCGACTTTCACATATTGGTAGTTTCAAAACCTCGTTTAAACCAACTTGCAGCACTTCATTTTTAGTAACATTATATAAATTCTCCAAGTCTTTTTCAGAAAGGTCCATCTTGATATCATCTGCACCCAATTCATGAAGACATTCTAATAAAATCGGAGCGCTCTCTTGACTGCCAGTACGAGACCAGCGATAACGATGTTGAACACGGTATGCAGCCGCACGATCAATGGCAGATCGAGCATGTGACAATATAGTGTTAAGATAACCTCTTGTAAAATCGTAATCCATAAACCAACTAATCTCTGCTAATCTTGTATAAAGGTGAAGTGTCTCTGAGTATTTGGCATCCTCTCCATCTTTCCAAGGATTATCAATTGTGGTGAGGAGTTCTTGAGCTGCTGAATAATAAGAAAATGCTAATTTGTGAGCTCCGGAATGAAATGCTTTATCACCAGCCTGTACCAGAACAGAACGGTAACATGATTTAATTCGATATTCTTTAATAAGGTGTATGGCGGCTTTGACATGATCAGCAACCCAAAATTTATCTACATTATCTTTATACATAAAATGGGAAACAATTCGTAAATGAAAAACGTCTTGACTTTCAGTTGATGCCAGCATCATTGCAGCTTGAGAATAACGGTCGTGGGTGAACCTAAATTCATCATTATTGCAAGCTTGAATAAACCCATGTTGAATAGCAGACTGAAGTCCATTGATAGCATCATATTTACGTCCACCAATAGTTGATTTTGACGGAGGACTTGTAGTATTTTCCTCATCTGTGTCCTCTTCGCTTTCATCTGCATCATCCATAATATCATCATTCTCCATTAACAAATTGCGAACAGTTTCATAGTTAAAATGGTTACCAATAAACGAAGCCCATTTAAGAAATCTTCTACCGTCCCGCGGTAATTCACTTAAACGACGTACTAGGAAATCAATATCCAAATCACCATCTGTATCTTCTCCCATCTCCAGTAAAAGTTGTTTATCAATTTCTTGTAAATTATACTCCCATCGTTTCTTTTCCCAAGTAAAATAAATAACATTCTTTTTCTCTAAAGTCATTAGCATTTGACAGGCATAAAATGGGTTACCACGGGATCTTTTAAGAATAAAATCGACTAGAGGAGTTAACAGTACTAAATCAATTTCTTCAAGACGATGCATGGTTGTACGAACCAGATCCATCAATGCAGTTTGATCCAGGTTTTCAATCTTTACATAACTTACAACCGAATCTTGATTGGATAATAGCTTAGTAATGAGTTGTGACACTTCATTACTTCTATATGTTAAAATAACTAAAAACTTGAGCTTAGCTGATATCAAAGATTCCAATAACTCAATGGACGCTTCATCTAAAATAAACAGTTAGGTTATACGAACGGAGATTTAATCCTTATTTTTAAAAAAGGAAATAAAGGTGTACCTGCTTGATGTAGATCTTCCAGAAACTGAAAATGACGTAAAAAGAGAAGATTAACAATTTTATAAAAAAAAAAAATTCATAGAAAAAAAAATACTTTACCAAGGTAACAAATTTAAAGTTAACCATAACATGAAATATTTCAATAAATGCAGAATGAAATCTCACTTTAATTTCACCGCCACCCATATCGAATTCACAACCAGAAGAATTTTGACTTATAGAACCATCATCTCTTCTTGTTAATGAAGGTTGATCCAAGAAAGTAGATAATTCAGGCACATTATCTACTAACAAAGTCGGTAATTGAGATATTGTTTCTGCTCCCAATTGTTCTTTCAACATACGAGAAAACCTTTCGATTTCGTGTGCAGGTTCACTTAAAATATTCTTTAAAAAAATAGATAAACATCTCAATAAACATCCATACGGTGTAGGTTGTCTAGTATCAAATTTAGCGATTGCAATATATCCATATTGTCTAGCGGATTGTTGTACATTTCGAACCAAAATTGATTTACCGACACCAGCATTTCCATAAATTGCAATGATTTCAGTGAGTCTCTTTCTGTGTCTACTGTTATTTCGATTGTTGTTTACTCGTTTATAGGATTGATCTTCTGATTTGATAGGAGGTGATGCAACAGCTGTTGTAATATTGTCTCGTCTTTGAACTTTTGATCCGCACATAAAGGCTGTACGTCGAATAATACTATTAATTAATGCCAATTCTGCTGAACGTCCGAAGCATCCGTTGTTTGGTAATGTGAAAATACTTGCGATATCGTGTTTGCCTAATGGGAATAAGGAGATGGACTATATATATGATAGAGTGTAAGTCTACCATTGTATAACAATATACATAATGTGTATTACCTTTGTTTCTTTTAATTGTCTTTGACATTCTTTTAAATCTTCTCGTAAACCATGTGCACTAGTATATCTTTCATCTGGAGACTAAGAAAAAGGGGGAGAAAATTTAGAAAAAAAAATAGGTACAATAAAAAAAAAGATAAAGTATACAAAGTATTTTACCTTACTAGTCAATTTTTTAATTATCATTGAAATGGCCATAGGAGTCTCTGGACAAACTTGATGAACAAAAGGTAGCTTTTTATTTAAAACATTATGTACAATTTCCATTGGGCTGTTGTGAGAGAAAGGTAATGACCGAGTTAATGTAACAAAGAATGTGATACCGAGACTATAAAGATCAGTACGATGATCTGGTTGAAAGGTTGTTCTTCCAGTTTGTTCAGGAGACATGTAAGTCAACATTTGTAAGAAATTGTTGGCTCCGTTACGGTGAACTATTTTTCGCCATCCTTCTGACGTAAAACTCATTTCTAAACTTCTAGATCCAGATCCAAAGTTCCAAATTTTTACTCGTTTGTTATCTGGCCACAGAAATGCATTTAACTTAATTTCACCATGAACAACTACGTAGATTATTAGTAAAAAAAAAACAGGGAAAAGAGAAGAAGGGATCTTACTTTGATGTTTATGTATCATTTCTAGGCAATCACAACACTGGATTGCAAATTTAAGAAACATATCTAGTGATACACTTTGTTCATTTGCGTTATTTAAAGTTTGTTCCTGCTCCAAATTTATTTCAGGAGTATTTTTTAAAGGTTGACATTTATCCAATCGATTATTGTTGCCTAGATACAAAAATTTAGTATTTAAAAGATAAAATTAAATTAGATTAGTTTTTTACCATCATCTTCATAAATAAATGCAATTAGCCCATTGGATAAAGTGATCTTGTCTATCGGTTTACATAAAAGTTCTTTGGCTGAAGCTTGTCGATATAAACGTTGTACGATATGAAATTCTCTTTCCAAACGTAGCGGTTGGTGTGACAATTTTGCTACAACAAGTAATTTATCTCGGTTTCTGTAAAAAAAAAAAAGAAGAAAATAAAAGGTATTAATTTCTGTTCAATTTTTTTTTCTTTTTTCTTTTTACCTAACACCATGAGCAATGGCAATGTCGTCTACACCTTCAAGCAATGAAGGTGTATTGAAATGGTAACCAGTGACCTCGATTATGGTTTCTAGATCTGTAGAACTGAGGCTCATTTAAATAATAATAATAATAATAATAATAATAATACTAGGAATAAAAAATAGAATAAAAATAGATAAAAGAATAAAAGAAAAGGGGGAGAAAAATGTATTATGCGTGTTTGTGGTATTTTCTCTTTTCTTATTTCCCCTATATTTTTTTATATATATGTATGTACAAAAGAGAGAAGAAGGTAATAAAAAAATTTCTTTTTTTCGCTGTCTTTTTTCTATCTCTTTTATTTGAAAGACCGTTATAAACATGGCGAATAAGGAATTTGTTGCTGGACTTAATAAGCCTTTTTAATTACTACACAAACAAACACTTCGAAGATAAATTACTATAAACTTTCTTGTCCTTTTCATGAAAATATCAAGTTCAAAAAAAAAAAAAAAAAAAAAAAAAACCTATTTTTAAGTTTTTTTAATTGACAGATGTATTAGAATGTTCCTGTTTGTGTATTACTTAATGTTTGTAATAACACAAATTGTTGTAATACATTTTAAACTTTATTTTTCAATATAAATCGAAATTTAGCTAGACCTAAATTAAAGTCATTGGAAGCCTGACTAATATTGTTCATTTGATATCTTTGAATCCATGAATTTATATTATTTTTCGCTGCGGATTGCAACATTCTTTCCGGTTCAATAGATGAGCTTCCGATGGATCCCGCAAAACTAACCTGATTATAAATGAATAGACTCGGTTTGACTGGTGGCAAATCATATCCGTGACCCGCAACAAGTATAAATATTCCATTTTCTTTTAATGCAGAGATAAATGGTTCCTATAAAAGCCTGTACAGATAATATGCGTAACCTTTTTGAAAATCCTTTCGACATCCTCAGGATTATCAATATTGACAAAATCGTCACTACCCATTTTTAAGAAACCATCACGTTTTTTTATCTCCACGAGACATAACAACTACTGTAGCTCACATTGCCTTTGCAAATAAAACTGCAAAGTTTCCTAAACCGCCTATATATATATTTTTTTAAAAAAAATAACTTTTTTATATCTGCATATATATTACGTACTCATACCTAGTACACCAACAACCGATCTAGGTTTTATACCCCACCGTACCATAGGTGTATAAACACAGCTAACGGCACAAAAAAGGGGTGCAGCATCTTCATTTGACAACCCCTTTGGAATTTTTTGAATATAACGACGACCCCCTCTCCATTTCTTTGCAAAGCCACCGTAAGTTGTATCCCCATTAGGCCAGGTATTAAACGTTGTAGTTACACCAGCATGACACAACTTTTCTTAATCAAACAGACAAGCAGAACATTGTAGGCCAGAGAAGAAAATTATCCCTGATCCTGCGCGATCTCCTTGTAAATGTGTAACATTCTTACCGACTCGAGTTACAATCCCTGCAATTTCATGACCTACTACACAACATGGTGATAAGCTGGTTCGACCCCAGTCTTCATTTAGAACGTGCTGATCAGTGCCACAGAGTCCACAGTGTGTTATTTGAAGCTCCATTGTATCTTGATCCCAAGTTTTAAGTTCGATTTCTTTTTTAACAAGCATTTGACCTACATATGTGCAATTATATAATTTTAAGTAAAAGCTTGAAATAAGTTTTTTTTTTTAAAAAAAAAGTTTTAGCGAAGCCCATCTTATAGTATAATCTTCTAAATTTTCTGTAGACATATTTGCAATGAATTGGTATTTTTTTATAAAAAAAATAAAAAAATAAGAGATAAAAAAAAAAACTGATCTGCTTTTTATAATGGTTTCTTTTTTTTTTTTTGGTAAAGTAATTTGCCCAAATAATAATAATAGTGAATTGCGATAAATATTCAGCACTTTATCCTTCTACTGTCTTCGAGCGTGTACTAATCTTACTTTTGGGAATAGTCTACCAGTTTATAGAAATCATATGCCTGATTTTATTGCCGATAGATTTCGATCAAAAAGAATTGCCCACCAAAAAAAAGGCCATCCTACAATAAGTAAAAAACAGAAAGTGGGTCTGGTATTAGCACCCAGGTTAGTTCATCCGCGGGACCAAACCTTCCTATTTTGCAGTGTAAAAAATAGAAAGGCCTAAAAAAATACAGCTATTTTTTTTCCAAATGGTCTAAATTATTGATAGAAATATATTTATTTTTGCCATTTGGAAAACTCTATCATTTAACATATGGAAAGAGTAGGCGTTATGTATTTTTTTTGTCTAAAATATACTGAAATTGACCTATGTAAAGCTCTAAAAAGAATGAAAAGCTTTGACAAAGATCTTTTTGAACCTTTGATAATTTGTAATGAAAGAATCGATTCTAGTCCTGCAAAATATAAAAGAACCTTAAGCAAAAAAGCAAAAACAAAATAAATAGTGAAAAGAAAAGGACTTGTTAAAAAAGATAGGTGATAACTAAAAATAATGATAAAATGGGGCCAGTTTACTCGTGTACTTTTTTTTTTCACGCCGAAGAAGAACAAAATGAATATCAGCGCCTTTTTTTTTTTTTTAAAAAAAAAAGCTATTATGATACCATAGCAACAAAAAAGCATCTGTCAAATCGGGTCCATAGCAACCGATCAAGTGTCAAAAAAAAAAAAGTCCGGTATTACCGCAAGTAAAGATGATCATTATCCTATTATAGTAAAATCAGAAGCAATTAATCTAGCTAACCGTATACTTTATTATGTATGCAAGTGATTTATTGTCACCGCATAAAAAACTATTAATTATTCTTTTTGTATTTCTAATCGCATTAACTTGAACACTGTAATCCAAAAAAGTTGCGTTTTTTTGTGATACGTTTGACTTTTAAAAAAAGTGATCATTTCTATTTCTTCTGGGACGAAAAAAAAAAATCTGACAGGTAAAATAAAATAAAAAAATCACACATTGCAATAGAGTGACGTTACACTCCAATCTACGTAAGATAAAAACGACAAAAAAAAAGACGATTCTCTTTAAAGATCCATGAAAACATGCGAAAATAAAGTATCCCTACCACCAAGACCTTTGAAAGGGACCAATGAAATACAAGTACTCGAAAGTTTTTACCGGGCGTAAAAAACTGTGACTAGGATCTTTTTTACAATGACTCCCTATCTCTCTTTTTCTTTTTTCTTTTTTTTTTTTTCCTTTTCCCAGCAAAAAAAAAAAAAAAAAATGCCAGATAGACCAAAAGCTGCTTATCCAACGGCTCCAATAGCTTGGATGAGTGAAGCTTATGAAAGCATGAGTCCAAAAACAAATGTACCAAAGCAGCTTTATTCACCTCCTACTTCTGTTTTAAATACAAGTACAGTCACTTCTTTAGAAAGGTAAAGAACAAAAAAAAAAACAAAAAAAAAATAAAAAAAAATATGGGTTATTTATATATAAAGTTAGTTATGACCGTCCTGAATCTCCAACACTTCCACCAGAACAAGATCTTCCTTTAACTAAACCTGCTACACCACCTATTATACAGTCAGTACCCACTTCACCTACCCGACATAACTATGCCGGTACCTCTATCCCACCTCCCGTACACCCATCCGGTAAAATATAAATATATATAGTAAAAATCAAAAATATGTTATACTAACAACTTATATATATAAAAAAAGCATATTATTATCAAACGATGGATAAAATCAATCGAGACCCGCCACTTCCACCAGCCCCAATGAAACAATCTAATAAATCTACACCATCTACAATTAATACAACCAATAATACACTTCCCGCTAGTAACTCTACGCATCATCACCATCACCATCACCGTAAAATGACAAAAAAGTCTACACACATGTCAGATCATATGGCAGCTGCTATTGAATTAAGTATTAGTCCAAGCGTACCACCAGCTCCTGCTGCCGGTATGTATTGGTCACGTGCTGTCACTTATGGAAAAGGCCCCTCCAGACCACTTCGTGCGCATTCGGCCAACTTGATCGGCGAATATCTTTATGTGTTTGGTGGATGTGATATAAAAATGTGTTTCAATACATTGTATATGTTGGATATGGGTAATATATATACACACCCAAAAAAAAACCTGTTTTCCTAAATATACATATATAAATAGACACATTAACTTGGTCTAAACCACGTACATCGGGACAATCTCCACCACCTTGTCGAGCACATTCATGTACAACAGTAGAACGAGAAATTGGAGGTAAAAAGAGTTACAGTCTTTATATATTTGGAGGAGGAGATGGACCCAATTATTTTAATGATTTATATATATTAAATCTGGATACGTTAATTTGGACAAAGCCTAAAATAGAAGGAGATCCGCCTTCACCTAGACGTGCTCATACAACGTGTATTTGGAACCAAAAGATTATTATTGTGGGCGGAGGAGACGGTGCACGTGCGCTGGCGGATGTGCATATCTTGGATGTCTCTGATCCTCAATCATTAAAGTGGTATGCAGTTAGGGCGCAGGGGAATCCTCCTATTGCTAGAGGATACCATACAAGTAATTTAGTAAAAGATAAATTGATTATCTATGGCGGTAGTGATGGACATGAGTGTTTTAGCGATGTACATGTATTAGACTTGGGTAGTGTACTTCTTTTTTTCTTTTCTTTTATATATTATTTTACTTACATTTTTATTACCAGTTTCAAACCGTTGGAGTCAAATCGATTTAGACCGTGCTGTACCTAGATTAGCGCATTCTGCTACACAAGTAGGATCCTATGTATTTATTATTGGTGGTCATGATGGCACTAGATATTCCAATGATGTATTACTTTTGAATTTAGGTAAATGATAGTTTTTTTTTTTTTTTTTTTTTTTTTTTAGATATATAGATAAATGCTAATCATATAATAGTAACCATGAGTTGGGAAACAAGAAAGATTTATGGCGGTGCACCAAGCTCCAGAGGATACCATACGACCGTATTACATGATTCTAGACTGTATATACTTGGTGGATACGATGGTAGAACTGTATTTGAAGATGTTTATATGTTAGAATTAAGTGCCTGTGCTTACTTGCCTCAAATCACAAACTTTGAAATTGACGTTTAAAAATAAATAAAAAACTCCATGTGTATACGGACGTGACTTTTTTTGATAAAAAGGGCTCTTTTTAAATAAAAATAATAGAATCGCGAAACTTTTTTTTTCCCTTTTTTCTTTCACTGTTAAGAAAACAAAAATGTCAAATAATATTCAAGATTCAATTAAACAAAATGTAAAATAAGTAAATAAACTAAACGTGCTATACTCTTGGTTTTATTAATCTGCTTATTTCATTAGGAATCTACCGATTCAGAACAAGTAAAGAAGAAGAAAAAAAGACTATTGTATGGCAACTCATAATATTTTTTTTTTATATCTAGTTACCAAATGATCTCTTACAACAAAGATTTGACTTGATTAGAGAAAACGCACCAAAGTCAAAAGACCAAGTAAAATTAAATACAGTTTTTCAAATAAAACCTTTGTATACTTATTTTATTCCTCATAGTTTTATCAACAATCCTTTGACATATTCTCAAGGTTAAACGACTGTGTCAAGGGCAACGATTCCGTCGAGTATAAAGAATCAAAGTAAAAAAAAAAAAATAGTCGAATATATTATGAAGAGGAGGGCTGATATCCTTTTTTTTTTTTTTTTTGTATATATGTAGGAAAACTGAAATTTCGCACATTGTATCTGAATACGTCGACCTTGTTCACGAATTTCCAGAGGCCTCTGAATTTGAGCCTATTTGGGACTTGGCCTATTTATTATACTTTTCCACCAAAGAAAACGACTTGGTTACCAATTTAAATGATTGGGTAAACCAATACGGATCCCACCTCAACTACACAAAAGATGATATGCTTAAGAGTATTACAGACATTGCTCTTCATCACACATTGCGTGGTAATTTTATTGAAGCTGTTGAAGCATTGAACGATAGTTTAGCTGATTTAGACCAAGTACAACTCACAGCCACACAAGCCATTATTCAACTCTTACAAAAATTCCGAGCATTACAACTTATTCGGGATGATAAGGTTAAATACGCTGCCGGATGGACCGAATTACATGAAGAATGTGGAATTCAGTTAGAAAACTTTTTAAGAGATTTTGATAATCGTGAAAAATCAGATGTGGATAGTGATTTTAAATCGTTGTTATGTGTTCTTAATGGTGATGAAGACTATATTCTTTACGCTGGTGATTATTTTGAAAAAATTATTGGTTGTATTTTATATTCTAGACCTACTATCAACAAGTCTGATTTAGCTCATTTGGCTCAAATGGTAGTATTGGATGAAGAATTAGATGCTAGTCGTTATATCATGATGGGTTGCTTTGATAGTGCATTTGAAGTAGCTAACGACCTTTGGTTACAGACACATTTGGGTCATGCTTTAATTACTGTAGGTGCCAAGACAACCGATCCAGTTCCAGTTGAATCCACCGAAACAGAATATATTATCGATCCTGTTTATTATTGCATTGATCAATATGCTACAATGCTTGCTGAAAAGAATAATTTATGGAAAGAAGCTGTGATTTATATTACTGCTTGTGTAGAGAATAGAGAAATTTGGATAAAAACGGTACATAATTTTTTATTTATTATAAATGAACTTAAGGTACTAACTAACTTGCAAAAATAAATAATTAGCTCCTTAACGAATCAGCATTAAAATCAAAAGATATGAGTTTATTAAATTCAGTTTTAGATATTGCAGAGAAACATGACTTGAGCAGTGTTCAAAAGTATATTCATAAAGTGATTGGACACCGTTACGAAGAAAAGAAGGAAATCAAAAAGGCTACAATTGAATACGGTAAAGCACATGATTTGGAATCACTTGATAGATTTGCACATCATGAATTTAGTCAGTTCTTAAGAACTGGCAAATTGGGTGATGTTGTAACGCATATGGAAGAGCTAAAGGAATGTCCACATTATGCCTTGTTGATTCTCTATCACAACTTTAGAGTCCATTTAGAAAAGAAAGAATGGAAGAGAGCATCTCAATTGCTCTTGCAATTAATAGAACATGAACATTTACCCACTAAATTTGAAATGGTCTTATTGACTGATAATATTGCCATCTTGGAAGGTAAAAACATTATATATATAAAAAACTTTGTTTTTTACTAATACGCACACAAATAGATTCAAAACCACATTATAGTCTGGATCAATTGATTGATCAAATCAAGTTATTCAAGGCAGTTACAGTTGAATTATCTGCTCAAGATTTCCTTGCTACATATTACAAGTCTGTATATCATAAAGAATTACCAAGTAATACTGTTACTGCCATTTTACGAGAAAAGATGGTACACAAGGCAGTGATCGCTTCAAATTAAAGTAACAATAAAAAGATTATTAAACTATTATTTTTTTTTATGCATGAAAAAGGTTATATATTTATACAGAGAATGAAGCCATAAAAGTAGTAGAAGAAGTTTCAACAGTCTTGTAACCACTTGTTGGTGCTTTAATACCCAAAATTTGGTTCAAATGAGTTTTATCGTCACCGCTAGTAGCCATTCTTTTAGCACGCAAGAATTTAGCACGAGCACTATAATAAATAAAAAAAAGAAAAATTAATACCAGAGTATGTCAATTGTGAGTACTACTTACGCATTACGAAGAACAATAGGAGCAGGAGCTTCTTCCTTCTTGCTCTTTTTACTCTTCTTTTCCTTTTTCTCTTTCTTTTCTTTTTTCTCTTTCTTTTCCTTCTTACTCTTCTTGGTCTTTTTCTCTTCAGTTGCTTCAGCAGAGTCTTCCTCTCTATCTCTCTTTTTACTCTTCTTTTCCTTCTTTTCCTTCTTTTCTTTCTTCTCCTTTTTACTCTTCTTGGTCTCTTCAACTTGCTCAACAACAACTTCAACAGTTTCGTCGTCGCCGTTAACACTGCTTGCTTCAGAAGGAGGTTGAGAGTTGAGATCAGCTAATAATCGAGAGAATGCATCGGTGTTACCAAGCCAGTTATCGATATTCTTCTTTGTTGCACCGACACCTAATGTGTTATCCTTGAGCTTAATTTTGACGTGTTCTTGTTTACCGTCTTCCTTAACACCTAAACCTTTTCCTGGCGCCCAACCCATCTTTTGAAGCATTTTAAACCCAAACTTGGATTCATCTTTACTCCAAAATAAGTTGTTGGGGTCTTGACTAATACGTTGCTTATCTTTTTGTCCAGCTAATCCCATTGTACAAGATCTATAAAAAATAAAAAGGAAAAAAGAAGATTTTTTTTTTTTTTTTGAAAAAGTGAACAAGTGAAAAAAAAAAAAAGACAGTCCCTTTTTTTTTTTTTTTTTTTTTTTTTTGTAGTTTTTTCGTATCCAAGATACCATTTTGTTGTCTAATAACACGTAACGAAAAAAAGGTTAATATACACTTTAAAACACAAAAAAAAAACCCCAGATATATCCTTTATTATTATTATTATAATTATTATTATTAAGCAGAAAACACAAGTTAAGCGGTGGCGTTAAACTTAATGCGAGATACTAATGATTCTACATCTTGTTTACAGTTGTTTACTTCTTGTTCCAATGATTGATCAGCGGGTAACTGATCTAATAATTCTAATAATTCATCTTTAACATGCTTAATAAATTCTTGATTATTGACCTGTATCTCTTGCTGAACCTTATTAAATTCTTGTAATAATAATTCTCTTTCTTTTGCTTGTTTTTCAACTGATTCTTTTACGATTTTAGTGATATCCTTTTGATTTAATTTTTCTATTTCTAATTTAACATTTGCTAATTCCTCATTTAAAGCGGTTAATTCTTTATCAAACTCAGCCTTCAATTGTACAACTGATTTCTCAAGTGTAGCCTTTTGCTGTACTTGTTTTTCCTTTAGTAACTTTATTGTGTCACATTCTTTTTCTATCGCGTGTTCTCTCCGTTTCAAGTCATCCAACTCCTTTCTTGCATTCATTGCTTCGTCTTTTAGTTGTTTAACTTGGTTTTCCGTTGTGACGTAACTCTTTTTGGTAGTATCTAATAACTGTTGCTTGGATTCTAATATTTGCATAACTTCTTGAATATCTGATCGAAGTTGTTTATTATCTTCAATAAATGCTTCATTTTCTTTTTCACTATTTTCCTTATTTTCACGAACAGTTTGAAGCTAAAAAAAAAAAAAAAAAAAAAAAAAAAAAAAATTAATTAGTAACTCGTTTTTTTTTTCTTTTTTTCCCTTTTTTTTTTATTATTATTACTATTTACTTGTGTACTAGTCGTTTTGATTTCTTTTTGAATCAAATCCAAGTTTTCTTGCAACTCTTCAAGTACTCTTGTAGTTCGAGAACTGGAAGGAGTTGGGCGTGTGTTGGATAACATATATAAATTATTTCTCGGAAGTGAACTTGTTTGGAGCATACAAAATAAAAAAAAATAAAATAAGGGATGGAAAAGAAGAGAAAAAAGGAAAAAAAAAAAACTTTGAACGCGGGCAATTAAATTTAACTCGTTTTTTTTTCGAAAACGGACTTTTAAAGGTTAAAAATAAAATAGGCACTCTTTTATTTGCTACATGTTTGTTTAGTTGATAAGGTATAAAAGAGCTTAGCCATAACTTGAGCAGTCTTTTTTCTAGTTTGCTTTATTCACATAATTTTTCAGTGATACTTTTGATTCCTTGCTTAAATTTACTTTTGCGTTAAATTAAAGCTTTGGAAAGGGTTCCCATGTATCATTATTATCTTTGGTATATCCCTTCTATATCATACACGAGTAAGATTGCTACCTTTATGAGAAACAATTATTTGTACTTTATAAAAGTCATTGTTTGATTCATGTGAACTCTAGCCTTCATTGTCATTCTTATTATCTGCTTCCTTGATCAAGTATCTTTTATACTTTGTAATAAGTAGCAGGGACAGTAGTGAGCGCGTAAATAAAGTATTCACTTCTATTTATTATATTCAAAAAGATTCTTACGATCAGAACAAAGCTTCTACTATGATAATATCAATAAACAAGCTAGCATTTCAGAAAAAAAAAGCTTATTGCGTATTATTTTTTCACCAATATATTTTAAATCAATGAACCCAAAAATGCTATTGCCATCAATGAAGCCGAAAATAAGAGACCTTTTTACTTAGACTTGGAGAGACTACTTATTTTAATCCCAGTTTATTCTACTTGAAACATGTGGCCCAAGGCATTGTATCTAGTTTAAATAAGAAGGCATATATCTTTTTATCCAGATGATGAGTAAATATCACGAACAAACAAAAAACGGGTCGCTCCATATAAACTCTTTTTCTGTTAACGGAAAAGTACTTTTGTTATCTGAAGCTATTCCCAACTAAAAAAAAAAAAAAACGAATACATACAAATCGTAAGAAAAAAAAAAGACCCGTATAACGTACGTCATCTATCTCTTTTTTTGTAGTAGTATATAATAGAAATGATATATTTGTATTTCTCCCTTCTTCAGTTTCAATTTTAAATTTACTTAAAGGACAATATATTCAGCTTCTGCATCAAACAGCGTCATCTCTAATATCAAAAAGGAATATCCCTATAAAATGTTTGTTCTTTACAAGTAAATATTTATTATATCAGACATAATAGGACTAGATTCTATAACAATATGCTTGTACCTTCCAAATCAAGAAAGGATAGCTTTATTTTTTATTTCATGCAAAAAAAAGAACTTCTTTAGTTACGCCGCTTAAATTTATTTTTTTATTTCCCACTTGAAACAGAAAAAAAGCGTGCTTTTTTCAGTTATCACGTAGACAGCGTAAACCAAAAAAAAAAAAGCGTTTATAATAACTTTTTTATTTTGCCCGGACCCTGGTGTTTTATCAGTAAAAGAAAGGACCCGGACTAGTATGAAAAAAAGAATCCGGTCAGGTTTTTTTTTTAGCAGGAGGTATTTTTTCGCTATTCAGGTCCATAAGAGAGAGAGAGAGGGTCGTTTGACAGAGTCAGCTGTTAAAAGTTTATCATGCACAAAAAGTACAATTTGATGACGACAGCCCCATTTTTTTTTTTTTTTTTCTTTTAATTAGGTATCAAACCATTTTTTTCTTTTTTGTCCTTTTTTTTCTCTTCGTCCTTTTTTTACTATTAAAAAAAAACCTGCCATTATTTCCTATTCAACACCTTTCGATATAAAAAAGAGTCCATTGTTAACACAAGGACTCTATTTTACAAACACATAACAAAACAAAAGCCGAAAACAAAAGACAAAAAAGTAATATCAGTGTTGTAGTTGTGGGATTCTTTTCTTTCTTTTTTTTTTTTTAAAAAAAATAATAACTCGTTGTTTACAAGTGAAGAAAGTACTTTTTGGGTACATTTTTTTTTTTTTAAAAAAAAAGGCATAAGAAAAGAAAAATCTTCCCACCCTACAAAATAAAAAAGAAAAGAAATGGAAAGTCCTCAAAAAGATGTTATTGTCGCAGAACAGTGGTTAGTCTTATCAAAGATTGGAGAAGGATCTTTTGGAGAAGTATTTAAAGGTAACAAATTGCATTAATTTATAACTTGTAACTCAACCATTTTTTTTTTTTTTTTTTTTTTTTACATAGCGAAAGATATTAATTTAGGTCGTCTTTATGCTGTCAAAAGAGAATCATTGGATTTAGAACATCCTCAGTTACGACATGAAAGTAAAATATACAATACTTTAGCTGGAGGACGTAAGAAATCTTTTTTTTATTTTATTTTTTTACGAAATAGATTTCTAATTAATTACACATAAAAATATATATGTATATAATTAAATTAGCTTGTATCCCCAAGTGTCATTGGTATGGTCAACACGATGGTTTTGATTGTATAGTGATTGATCTTCTTGGTTCTAACCTAAAGCAATTTCAACAGAGCACACGCAACATGCCTCTTGATCTAATTATTGATTTTGGTTGTCAACTCGTTTCGTGTTTAGAACATATTCATGATAAAGGAATTGTCTATCGAGACGTTAAACCTGAGAATTTTCTATTTGAAGCATCATGTATTTTACCAGACCTACCTTCTTATAACAATAGTCCACCTCCTTCTCCACCTACCTGTAATCACATACTTGACAATACTTGTTTATATGCTGTAGATTTTGGTTTAGCTACCTGGTGGAGAAACCCAAAGACAATGAAACCCTACCCAGAATGTAAAAAACCAATCAAGTATAAAACTGGCACTGCTCGTTATGCTTCTTTAAATATACATCGCGGTCGTACGCACGCTAGAAGAGACGATATGGAAAGTCTGGGCTATTTGTTACTCGACTTGTTATTAAATGGTGAATTACCATGGTCTGGTATTACCGCTCGTTCTACCAAAGTAGGTTGGGATAGATTAAAAGCTATTAAGGAAGACATGTTGTTACAAGACATGTGTGCTGGCTTACCTTATGGTATTATGAATTTCATTGATTATACCAGAAGATTAAGATTTGCTGATAGACCAGACTATGATCATTTAAAAACCATGTTGATAGGTTGTAATCAACCTGGTCCATTTTCTAAATTGGTCACCCCTCATCCCCATACAAGATTGATACCTTCTCCTCAAAAATACTATCAACAACAACAACAAAACTATCATTTAAAGAGAAATTCTTCTCATAATATGCATAAAATGAATTGCCTTGATCATCAATCTCATGAAGATGGTGTATTTGTCATGGATGATTTGGCAAAAGAATTACCTTCCTTTACTAAGACTACTTATTACCGTAATAACAACAGATCTTCATCCAATTCTTCTAACCGTCATTATCACTATGGTCACAAAAAGCACTATGGTAACAAAGTTGGTTGGAATTCACATAAAAATTATACCACCGCTATTGAAAAGACTCTTCAAACACCCTAAAATATTTTTTTATGTATAATGATAATAAAAAACAGTGAGCTTGCTGCATGAATCAAGTTGTATAACTGTATATTTATATGAAACACATTATATAATGATGATCGATTCCCTTTTTTTTTTTTTTTTTTTTTTTTTTTTTTACAGCGCATACCAAGTGAGTATATTTTACATCTTCTTCGTTTATTGGCGACACAGTCGTCTAAAATGTTATAAGATCAAACTTGTTGTATATAACAACTTTGAAAAACATGGACTCGGTTACAGCATTCCAAAAATAAAGCGCATCGAGAGTCCAAGCGATACGTGAGAAGTAATGCATTTTCAAAGACTTTACCCGTATTTTTTTTTTGTGTCCGATTTATACCGGGCTTACTATTATGGACGGTGGGAAAAAACTAAGGTACATAAATAATCGACAGTTTCATCTTTTTTTATTATTATCATTGTTTCTTTTTCTTTTTTTAAAAAAAAAATGTTTGCTCGTCAATTACTTCGTCAAAAGTCACTTGTTACACCTACTTTAGTAACAAGAACCATGGCTTCAAAGTCTTTTGTTAAATACAATTGGCAAGACCCTTTGAATCTCGAGTCATTATTAACAGAAGACGAAATTTTTATTCGAGATGCCGCAAAGAGTTATTGTCAAGATAAACTTTTACCTAGAGTCATTGACGCTTACCGCAACGAGAGTAAATTGCCTATTTAAAATATTTACTCGCGAAATATTAATATTTTTTTTTTTTTTTTTAAAAAAAATAGAATTCGATAGAGATATTTTATCTGAAATGGGTGAACTTGGTTTCTTGGGCTCTACTATTGACGGTTACGGTTGTGCTGGTGTATCTTCAGTAGCTTACGGCTTAACTGCTCGTGAAGTTGAAACGTAAAACTAAAAATCACCATCAAATATAATATACCTAACATTTTTTTTTTCAGTGTTGACTCAGGTTACAGATCTGCCATGTCTGTTCAATCTTCTCTGGTAATGCACCCTATTTATGCTTACGGTACTGACGAACAAAAGGACAAATATCTCCCTGCATTAGGTAACCATAAATAACACGTAACCAGATGATCCCTTTCTAAACAAATACATAGCCAAGGGAGAAAAAGTAGGCTGTTTCGGATTAACAGAACCTAACCACGGTTCTGATCCTGCCGGTATGGAAACCACCGCCAAAAAAGTCAACGGCCATTACGTGATCAACGGATCCAAGACCTGGATTACCAACTCTCCTATTGCCGACGTATTTGTGATCTGGGCCAAGAACCTGGACGAAGGAGGCACCATCCGTGGATTTGTTCTTGAAAAGGGTATGGCTGGATTAGACGCTCCCGCCATCAAAGGAAAGTTTTCATTGAGAGCTTCTATCACAGGTATGATTATGATGGACAATGTCGAGATTCCCCTTGAGAACATGCTGCCAAACGCAAAGGGACTTGGTGGTCCATTTGGATGTCTTAATAACGCTAGATACGGTATTGCCTGGGGCGCTCTTGGTGCTGCTGAAGCTTGCTTGGATCAAGCTCGTACGTATACCTTGGACCGTAACCAGTTTGGTCGTCCTTTAGCTGCTAACCAATTGATCCAAAAGAAGATGGCTGACGCCAGTACCGAAATCGCTTTAGGCTTGCAAGCTTGTGTTCAAGTAGGCCGTCTCAAGGACACGAACCAAATTGCCCCTGAAATGATCTCCATGATCAAGCGTAACTCTTGCGGTAAGGCTATCCAAATTGCTCGTGACTGTCGTGACATGTTGGGCGGTAACGGTATCTCTGATGAATACCATATTATCCGTCACGCTGCTAACTTAGAGGCTGTCAATACTTATGAGGGTACGCATGATGTCCATGCTTTGATTCTTGGTAAAGGAATTACCGGTATTCCTGCTTTTGCTAATTAATTAATAAAATATTTACATTTCTTTTTGTGCAACCTTCTTTCGGAAACAAATTGGTCATTTTTAATACTGTAGCGAAAAAGAAATCCCGTTTAAAAAAATGTTATCTTTTTTTTTTCTAATTATTTTTCTTAATCTGTATCATGGGAAAAAAAAAAAAAATTGACTGGAGACACAGATTTTATTAAGTCCAATGAAGGCATATGTGTTTAGTCAAACAAAGACTAATTTTTTTCTTAAAAAAAAAACATGTTTTTTTTTTTTATTATTATTATTATTACAGAGGATATGAAAGGGGTATGATTTTTTTTTCTTAATGCATTTTTTTCTGTTGTTGATTAAAAAGATACTCTTGTAACGAGATTTTTTTTACTGATTTTTTCTCGGTAGTTTCCTTTTGAGTTGGTTCAGAATCTACGATAGGAGATGTACTTGTGGGAACCATGTCATCGGAAGTTGTAAGACTAGACGCTTTATCTGTAACAGATACATCTGCGGGTGATTCACGTGGCGAAGGTACTGTACTTGTCTTATTTATAGTAATTAAATCCGTATTAGTGTTTACCGAGGATACTACGTCTGTTTCCATAGCGACGGTAGTTATAGCATATGTGTTTGCTTCACCTGTACGGACAGACTCTGTGCTTGTTGGCACAGCCGGACTTTCCTCTACCACACCTGCCGGACTTTCAGTTCTCTCCAAACTTTCAGTTTTCTCAGTTTTCTCGACACTTTCTTCCGCCTGCGACACCTCAGCCACATTGTTGACGCCATTCTGGACTACGCCCTCCGCCACACCGGCATCATACGACGTCCTCCTATACGCTTCCTGCAACTCTTCCTGATCCAGCAAAATCGTCGACGCATCACTTAACTCACCTTCATCCTCGGCTTCTTCAAAGTCTGCCATGACTGTATCATTTCGCGGCCGATGCATTGGAATTTCGTTGGCTGCCATAGCATCCAGCAGTAGTTTCGCGGCTTCGATATCTTCAGGGCTCGCATCTACTAGCGTTCGATCGTGTGACGAATCGAATAATCTCATTTTGGTATCCATCGATGCCGTGGTATAGTCGTGGTAGGTATTTTCTTGCCTTATATCTACAACAATAAATTAATAAAAAAAAAAAAAAAATGGGGTCCCGCATTTTTTTTAACGTATAAAAGTTTACCGGAAGAAAGTATAGCATCAGGAATACTCTTGTTAAGATAATCACGCATCCAAAGCTTTTTGCGGGGTAGTACACCAGATGCGTTTTTTTCTAAAGCAGGACCGGATGATGATGAAGCTGAATTCTGATGATGATGATGGTGGTGGCGGTGGTGAGATCTTGATGATTTAGCGTGTCTGGATGCATGTTTCTTTCGTCGTAATTTAGCACGGTTTTCTTCGTCTTCTGAGTTATCATTTGCAGACTCTTCAAATACAGATAAAGAAGATAACGAAGATAAAGAAGATAAATCAGCATTTTCTTCATCACTACTATTATCATCCAATAAAGGCAACGTATCCTTTGTTGTTGCAGGTAAATCGTCTCCAACATCAATATCACCTTCTACATCCACCAGTTCATCATCTGAAGTTTCCTTCGCTGCCAACGTAGGTGAATTCGAAGTAACGTCAATATCTAGGCTTTCTTCCCCTGACTTATGTCTAGTAATAGGGTCCGATTTGATTTGCGGCTTTGGTTTAAGTAAAATCACTGCAGACTTTCTTCTAGGCAAGATATTGACAGCTGGTAACTTAAACACAGCTTTTTCTTTCGGAGGAGCAATCTGACGTTTCAAATGTTCTATTAAACAACGCCTTTTATTTAAACAAGCACAGGACCCAAATTCCTTTTCAAACCTGTCCAACATGTTTTTTATAGTCGATTTTCGTCTCCGTTCCTCTTCTTCATCAATGACCTGATGTCCTTCGTTATCTTGTCCCTTTAATTTATGTTGATGATGCCAGTTCATATTTTCTTTCCAAGCGATATGGCCCCGCTGCCAGCCCCAACTGATCGTAATCTCCTGTCCTCTTTCAATTAAATGCCTAGCAAACAACCCTAAATGAATCATCTTATCGTCTCTAGGCAAAACCACATTTCTTAATTCGGCATTCGGATGACATGATCTACGAATATATCTCGCTTTATTTCCAAACTGACGTGTATCGATACATAAATCCAAGGTAGGGTAAAACATCATATGGCTCAGCGGTGTGCCCAATATAACATAATCATTGATAGGATCAAATTTGAATTCTGATTTTAGCAAGACATCGCCCGTCACTTGCATCAAGTAACGAAGTGAAGGAATCGTTCTGCTCGCAATGATGCCTTGATTCGAAGTAGGCGTATCCAGCAATAAGCCTTTTGTTAAAAGTGTTGTCGTATCCATTGTAACAAACGGTCCATGATCATACAACAAATGCCCTTCGTGCTGTTTCCATCTACTCCAACGTTCTTTGGCTTCTCTAAAGATAGGGTGTACATACCTGGACACAATACGACTTTTGACATGCTTCTTTTTTTTGTTGAACAGAGGATCGTCTTCAGAATCCAGCTTTTGTAACTTTGTTTTAGAGATGGGGATACGTTTAGAGAGTTTGGGTCGTTTGCGTTTACAGCATTGGTCACATAAATAATGGTCTGGTATAGTAGCATGAGTAATATTTACACAGTAAGCATGTTGCCAAACAAGACACCGTTCGCATTGAATTGTAAATCCATCATCTTCTGTTGAAGGACAAACGCATCGAATCAAGCCAGTATCTACAGGAGTGTCATCTTTTCTCTTTACTTTTTTCGATTCCAAGACATGACTAGAGTTATATGCTGACATGATTTTTTTTTTCACCCTCCTCTCCCCTTTTTTTTTTTCTAAAAAATAACAAAGAGAGGGTTTTTATGAAAAGGAATGAAAAAAAAAAGATAACACAGTTTTATTGGCGGTCACATAAACCATCCAATCGTAAGTTCTCTCTTTTCTTGTCCCCCAGATTTGTATTTTCTTTTAAGTAAACCACGGGGGGAAACTCAAATTGGACAATAAAAAGAAACTTCGGTAAAACGTCGCAGACAACCTGCTGATACACTAAAAAGTTAAAAAAAGACTGGCAATCTAGAATTGTATATAAAAGGTATTTAAGCCGAGATTCCAACCTTAACACAAAATAATGGCTTTTTTTTTTTCTTTTTTTGTGTGTTTGCTTTTGTACTGAAAAGAAGCAGGAATTGCAACGCACAAAGAAAGAAAAAGAGTGCTTTTTGCACACACACACACACATACACACCAGTATATAATTCTTTTTTTTTTTTTTTTTGTTCAACACAGACTACTTTCACGATATGTAGTACAGAAAGGATTTATACTAACCCGCCTTTTTCATTATTCAATTGCATCTTTTTTTATTTATTTACAAGACGAATAATGGTGAAAATAATGACTCACTCAAAAAAAAAAAACACACTGTTTTTATCATTGCAATGCAGAGGCTTTTTTTTTTGTAGAGGGGATGACTGATCCAAAATATGACGTCTCAACCCACGTGTTGGTAACACAAACACCCTCTTGTCAAATTAGTAATTTCCTATATAATACTTTTTTTCTGTTTTCCCTCTCTACCCTTTTTTCCTTCTCCTTTTTAAAAAAAAAATATTTTCTTAGTGCTATTTTATCTGTTTCTTTTCTTTTTTTTTTTTTTTTTAAAGCATACACACACATACACACACACGCACACACATAAATAAAAAGAATGCCTGCAACTGCTTCACCTTCATTGCCAGAGAATAAAACTGGTAGAGCGAAATGTATTGTATTTCGTTATCTTTTTTTTTTAATTAAAAATATTACTAAATATTTTACGTAAAAAAAAAAAAAAAAAAAAAAAAATAGATGTAGTAGGTGTTTGTGCTATGGATAGAAAAGCTAGATCAAAACCTATGCGACATATTTTGAATAGACTGTTATCGCACGGTAACTTTGAAATCGTTATCTTTGGAGATAAGACCATTCTCGACGAAGGTAAGAAAAAACATTGAAATATATATATATATATATATATTCATACTGAAAAAAAAAACAGAGGTCGAAAATTGGCCTGGTTGTGATTTTTTGATTTGTTTCTTTTCTGGTGGATTTCCAATGCACAAAGCTGTAGCGTATACAAAGCTTCGAAAACCTTTTGAGGTAAATAGCGTACATATGCAAACATTACTGTGGGATAGACGAGTAGTATTGTCGATCCTTGACGCAATTGGTGTACCAACTCCACCCCGTTTAGTAGTTTCAAGAGACGGTGGTGCAAAAGTAGATGCTGATGCAGCTGCTGCCTTTAAGGAATGTACGGGCATGGATATCGATCGTGTGTTGGCCAGATATGCCTCAAATACAAAATCTGTCATTGCTACAGAAAAGGGTATTGAAGTGGATGGTCAGTTTTTGGAAAAGACCTTTATCGAAAAGCCAGCGGATGGTGAAAACCATAATATTAATATATACTATTCTGAGAAAAAGGGTGGAGGAGGAAGGAGATTGTTTAGAAAGGTAATATATATATATATATATATTGTGTGTATACATAAAATACCCAGAAACTCATTCTAGTAGATTGGAAACAAATCAAGTCAATATGATCCTGATTTAAAAGAAATCAGTGCTGAAGGTTCTTGGGTTTATGAAAAATTAATGGAAACAGAGTCATTTGAAGATATCAAATTATATACTGTTGGCCCTCAATTTGTACATGCTGAAACAAGAAAGTAAATATTTGTTTTTATGTGCGCCTATAAAAAAAAAAAAAAAAAAAAAAAAAAAAACTCCAATTAATTATTACCCTTTAGATCTCCAACTGTAGATGGTCACGTCAAACGTAACACAGATGGGAAAGAAATTCGTTACATGGCTAAATTGACACAAGAAGAAGAAGACATTGCTAGAAAAGTATCCAAAGTATTTGGACAATCTGTTTGTGGTTTAGATATTTTACGTGTACAAGGAAAATCATATGTGATTGATGTCAACGGTTGGAGTTTTGTAAAAGGAAACGATTTTTACTATGATCAATGTGCCAAAATCCTAAAGGAAGCATTTTATCGTTCAGTGCAAGAAAGACCTTTATCACTAGCCGATCAAATTCCGCCTGAAATTTCTCCAGAACATTCTTGGAGATTAAAGGGTTTTGTAGCCGTATTCCGTCACGGTGATCGTACACCAAAAGAAAAGTTAAAAATTTCAATTATGGAAAAACCTTTTGTTGATTTATTACAAGGATCAAAACGTGAAGTTGTCTTTAGACAGAAACACCAATTGGAATCTGTCATGAAGGCCTTAGATCAATGTCTTGAAAATCCTTTACCCGATGATGAACCTAAATTAAAAGCCCTAAAAGAAGTCTTGGAAAAGAAGCACGATTTAGCCGGTACTAAAGTTCAATTAAAGCCAAAATTTGATATTAAATCAAAACAATTGGTCAAATTGCAAGTGATTGTCAAGTGGGGAGGAGAGGTAATAATAAGAAGTTGGTTTACTACATCATTTTATTTCTAAACCCTAACAAATTTAATGTCTAGTTTACGCACGCTGGTCGTCATCAATCGCGTGATTTAGCAGAAAATTTAAGAAAAGATATGAATATTTTAAATAGAAGAGTTTTAGAAGATGTAAAGATTTTTAGTAGTTCAGAAAGACGAGTTCGTGATACAGGTACATATATAAATATATCATTTAATATTTAAAATTAATTTTTACCTTAATTTAGCTCAAGTATTTGCCCGTTGGTTCCTTGGAGACCCAGAGTCCTTGGATGGTGTAATTTCGGAAAGCAAATACTTGTTAGATGATAGTAACGCAGCTAAAGAACAAGCGGACGCTGTAAAACGTCAATTAAAAGGATTATTAAGGCCAGGAAACGATATTCCTGACTGGATGTTAGCCCAAATGGGATGGAAAGCTAAATTACCTCAACCTTATGTAATATTACAGGAAATATCGGCCATCATGGGTCGTATGCAACGAGTAATGCACGAAAATTGGGCAACACAAGACGTAGATAATATTCAAAGAAGATGGTGTTGCTTTGATTCACCCATGTTATTTAAAGAAAGATGGGAAAAGATGTTTCGTAATTTTGCTTCTACTTTAACAGGAGAAGAAAGTGATGAATCAGAAGTACGTAGGGTAATGCATCCAGAAACCTATCCCGACCCATCTTGGATTCCTGCTCTTTATGATTCTCTTAAATATGATGCTCTTCATAACAGACAATTCTTACAAGCTATCTTTACTGATGAAACTGTTAATACAGAAGAAAATACTGATACAACCACTCAAAACCTTCGTAGCTCATCTGATAATACTGGTTCAGTACCCGTCTTAAACCGTGGTGGAGCTGATCTTCGTCGTCTTTACAAGACTGTAAAAATCATGTTTGATTTTATTGCTCCTCAAGAATTCGGTATATCTGATACTGAAAAGAAAAATATTGGTATGTTGATTAGTTTCCCACTTCTCAAGAAAATATTGAGTGATTTGGATGAAATGAAATCTGCTGAAAATGCTAGAACCCGTTTGTATTTCACAAAGGAATCACATGTACATGCTCTTTTGAACTTGATTTATTTATCAGGTGTACCTACAAAGGTACCCAGAAATACTTTACCTGAATTAGATTGTAAGTTACACTCTCTCTGCAAATATATATATTTTCTTTTTTTAGTTAATAACTAAAACTCTTTTCTAGTCCTTACACAAATCACTTTCGAGTTGTACGAGCGTAATAGACAAAGTGTACCCGAAAAAGAATACTCTCTTCGTATTGGCTTTAGTTCCGGTGCCCATTACAATAGTGTACTTGATTTACGTATGGATGCAGAGCATTGCTTAAAGGTAGCACCCAGAAGGTAATATATATATATAGACACTCTTTTTTTTTTTTTTTTTTTTTACTAATTCTGTACTTTTGTAGAAACTTAATTCCTCACTTGTTGTTAGAAGAGGTTTTAATATATCACAAGGGATACTTGAACGTACCTAATCTCAAGAGCATTGAAGAACAAATTGAAGAAAGAAAATTATATTATGCGCAAGAAGATAATGATCATTAAAAAATAAAATAGAAAGTATTAATAATAATAAACAGCCCACACACACACACTTATATATATACATTTATAAAAAAAAAGATCTCTTCATTTTTTCATTGCAACAAAATCTTTATAAAAGTAGTACTTATGGTTTTTTTGATTTTTTTTTTTATTTATTTCTGTAAAAGACTAATCCTTCTTAATAAGAAAGAAAAGTAGAAATATAAAAAACAAGAGTGTAGAAAGGTTAACAATTTATCTGTTAGACTTGGCAACACGCTCAAGTTCGTCCTTCTTCTTGATAGCATAAGAATTGGCGGAACCCTTGGCAGCATTGATCAATTCATCAGCGAGACATTCAGCAACGGTCTTGACGTTACGGAAAGCAGACTCACGACAACCGGTGGTCAACAAAGAGATAGATTGGTTGACACGACGGAGAGGAGAGACATCGACGGCTTGACGACGGACAGTACCTTGAGAACCAATACGGGTGGAATCTTCACGGGGACCACAGTTGATGATGGCATCAACAAGGACTTGAAGAGGGTTGGCATCGGTCAACAAGTGAACGATCTCGAAAGCATGTTGAACAATACGGGCAGCCATGAGCTTCTTACCGTTGTTACGACCAGTCATCATAAGAGCGTTGGTTAAACGTTCAACAATGGGGCACTATTAATTGAGGATCTCGGTTTTTTAGTATTCATTCTTCTCCAATTATAATATATATATAAAAAAGTATTTACCTGGGCCTTACGGAAACGCTTGACGGCGAAACGACCAGCGGTGTGAGGCAAGTAAACTTGTTGACGGATTTGGATATAATCTTGGAGAGAGATATCCTTAACCTCAACATCGTCATAAGACCACTTGTTGAAAAGCTTACGGGTACCGTCGGCAGTAGCCAAGACGTCAGCAGGTAAATTCAAAGCAACCATGTTGTACTAAACATTCCATAAATTTAAAATCGAATAATAATAATTATAAAAAATTGTTGGTAGTGGTGTTTTTTTTTTTTTTGAGTGAAAAAAAAAGAAGAAGAAAATAGAGGTTAGTTTAATCGTTCGACAAAGTATAGATGGATGGTATTCATGTCTTTTAAGAATACCCATCTATCAAAGGGATGGATGGATTACGATAATTACCTGAAGTGTGAAAGAAGGGACAAGTGATTGCAAAGGCTTCGTTTGCTTTTGTGTGGCAATACCTCCCGTCCGGCCATAAAAAAAAAAAAAAACTTTACGTCTCCGCCCAATTTTTTTTTTAATTTTTTTTTCTCTTATTTTCACTACCATTCCTCCCCCTGCTAATAAAAATGTATCAAGCAGGTTTGATTTACGTATATCGGGTTTTTCCTTTTAAAATAGTAGCTCAGACGGCTGGGATTTTACTTTACTAGTCAAATTTTTCTTCCCTTGAAGATGCACTAATAAGGGGTTGCTCTTCACCACGTCGATAAAACTAGCCGAGCAATATTCCCTCACAATAGCACCCGTTCTTCATATAGCTAGTGATTTATCAAAGCGATAGAACTTAAACGAACGAGACAATTGGATTTTATATTCTAAGAGTGTTTCAACCTGTCCAACTACACGTCTGCTTTCCAAACAAGAACGAGTTGAGGGTTTAAACGTATCTAAGTCTGGAATGTACTTTTACATTAGTTGATCATTTTTATTATACATGTCCGAATCCTGTTGTTCAAACTTATATCATGCAAGATTCCTTTTTATGCAGACAAAACGTAGTTGAGTGGAAGAAAAAGTAACAAAATACGTCACACTTTTTTTTTGGATCGACCGTGTCGATAGACCGTTTATAATTATTTGTGTTATTCTGAACTAATACTTGTAAAATAAAGCCATTAAATAGTAGATATATCACTTGTATATATCAATGTATTATTACTATCTCGAACTAATTCCAGCAAAAAATCACTAATAATTTCCACATGAATACAATGGATTAAGGAACATATGTTTGCACATGAACTGAAATTTGAGCAAACCGATGTTGGAGATATACTGTTTTTTTTTAGGAGAGAGAATGGTTAAGTTGAGTAGTGGTAACAACTCTTTTCCAGATGTTTCTATTCAGGAAAAACTGGTTATTCCGAACCAATCATATAATTACAAATAATACCTCATAATTTTATATTTTAATTAACCACTTTTCTTCCTTCTTTAAGCAAAACAAAAATATGTCAGGAAAGCGTGATTATTATTATAATAGTGCTGGTAGTTCAAGTTCAGGTACAACAATTACAAGACCAGTACGTCGACATTTAGTCAATGTATACCTCACATTAGCTGCCATGTGTGCCATTGCCGCAGCTGGTTCACAAGTAGGGGATTACCTTGGTCCCAACGGTTCTACATTAGGTTCTCTTGGTGCTATTGGAAGCGTCACTATGTTTCGATTTACTTCTATTAATAGTCGTAGGCGATGGGCCTTACTAGCAGTAAGTTAAAATAATGATAATAATGATAAGATAATTAATTAAAAATCATATATTAGTTGTACTCTGTTTTTAGTGGTATTGCCATTTCTGCATTCATTGCTTTCTTTTTAAACATGGATCCTTCTGGCAACATTATCTTTTTAGCATTATCATCATCTGTATTGATTTTCTTGGGATTCTCATTAAGTGCAGTCATGTCAGAGAGAAGAAGTATGTTGTATGTTGGTGCGTTTGCTAGTAGTGCATTAGGTATCTTGTTATGGTTATCTTTAGCCAATGCATTTTTTATTAGATCGTCGTCTATTTTCTCAATTGAATTGTATGTTGGATTATTAGCCTTTGCAGGATTTGGTAAGTGTACTTTTTTTTTTATATAAAGAAAAAGAATACTAATACATATTAAAAAAAAAAGTCATGTACGATACACAAATGATTGTTGAAAGAGCAAGTGCAGGAGCAATGGATATCCCCGGTCATGCTATGGAACTCTTTATGGATCTTTACTCATTATTTATTCGTCTTGCTAATATATTTATGAAGAAAGAAATTAATCGTGAAAATGATAAGAGAAAAAAGAGAGCAAACAGACTTCAGCGTAACTTTTAAAATTGCATAAATAATAAATAAAAAAGACTTACAAAAAAAAAGATGGTCACGAAAAAATTACTTTTTTCCTTTTTTTTTTCCTCTTTTTTTTCCCTTTTCCCTTTCTTTTTTTATTCCCCCCAGGCTTTACTAAAGAACGTATTAGCATAGAAAAGCAAATAGCTTAGTTTAATAGTGGAAAACGCGAATACTACTCCATTAATTACTATATAGTATATATATATATTAAGATATAAAAACCAAAAAAAAACCTCTTCTCCCCCCCCCTTTTTTTTTTCTTTTGAAGAAAAGAATGGCAACTGACCCACCATCACCTTCAAGGTAAAAATAAAATAAAAATAAAATACATTAAACAACTAATAGTGATTAACAATGTTCCATCTTGAATAAAAATAATAGGTTGGTTAATAATACCGAAACTACCAGTCCTGGAGCATATGTTAACTCGTTTACTACTGCAACAAATAATAATACCCCAAGATTATCAGAAAGCAGTCAATATAATAGAAGAAACTCCGTTGGTAGTACTAGTCAAAATAACCCTTCTTCTTCTTCTTCACCTCCACCACCTCCACTATCATCATCATCTACACCAACTTATAATAGACCAAAGACTCCTATTATAGAGTCTTCCGATCATATTTCTATACCAACACCACCCCCACCTCCTCCACCACCACCACCTCCACCACCATCTTCATCACAGCCTTCTTCAGCCATCACTGCTTCCGTTGCTGCAAATGGATATAGACCGTTAAACGTAAAAGACGCTTTAACATATCTGGACCAAGTCAAGGTTAAATTTGCAGATCAACCTGAAGTGTATAATCGATTTTTAGATATTATGAAAGAATTTAAAAGCCAAGCGTAAGTGCTTTTTTTTTTTTTTTTTAATTACGTGCGTTTATTTAAATTAATTTATTCTATTTAGTATTGATACTCCAGGTGTCATCGAACGTGTTTCAACATTATTTAGAGGACACCCATTATTAATATCTGGATTCAATACATTTTTGCCGCCTGGTTATCGTATCGAATGTTCAACTGATGATCATGCTCGAGACATTATTCGCGTCACTACTCCTAGCGGTACAACAAGTACAACAAGTGGTGAACCATTTAATTTACAATCAGAATCAAATAACCATATGATGGATTCTTCTCGTTATTATAACTCTCAGAATTCAAATTATAATAACTTTCGTTCTAATGGTCCATTACCACCCATCTCAAGCTATCATCCACCACAACCACAACAACCACCTCCACCACCATCCGCACCGCCACCAGCGTCATCTACAGTGAATAACAATAATAATAATACTGGACCATCTACAACAACAACAAGACAACAAGAAACATCAGGCTCTAACTCTCCATCACAAGGCGAATCCAACAACACGCGTCGAGCACCTGTTGAATTCAACCATGCCATTAACTACGTCAACAAGATCAAGAACCGATTCTCCAACGACCCTGAAACCTACAAACAATTCCTAGAGATCCTTCAAACCTATCAAAAGGAACAAAAGCCCATTCAAGAAGTGTACGCTCAAGTGCAAGTATTATTTAACGGGGCCAACGATTTATTAGCCGAATTTAAACAGTTCTTACCAGATACTTCTCAACCCACCGCAACAACTGCAACTGATTTCATTCAAAAGAAACTTTTAAAGAAGAGATCATTATCTGGTTTACCAAAACCGAAAAAGATGAAGACACATCACAAGTTATTGGAACACGTTTCTGATATTCGCCGTTCGCCTATTATTGTACCTAATAATGATATAAGACCTATTATGCATACGGATGAAGTAGAGTTCTTTGAATCAGTAAAGAAATATATTGGGAATAAGGCGACCTACCAATCTTTTTTACTCGTACTCAACTTGTTTAGTCAGCAAGTATTAGATGCAAATACTTTAATTGAAAAATGCGAAAGCTTTTTAGGTGGATCAAAAGAATTATTCGATCAGTTGAAGAAATTAGTCGGGTATGATGGTAAAGACCTTGTGATTGAAAATATACCCATCATCAATCAACAAGATTCCCCTAACCAGCAAGGAGAATACGGTCCAAGTTACCGTACTGTCTCTAAATCGTGGAAAGACCAAAGCTGTTCTGGTCGAGATTCGTTATGCTGGCAAGTCCTTAACGACTCTTACGTATCGCATCCCACATGGGCAAGCGAAGATGGTGGTTTTATTGCATCCAAGAAAAACATCTTTGAAGAAGCTTTGCATCGTGTAGAAGAAGAAAGATACGATTATGATATTAATATTGAAGCGAATTTAAATACCATTTCTTTATTGGAACCTATCGAAAAAAAAATCATCTCCATGTCCGAAGAAGAGAAAAATAGTTTCAAGCTGCCTCCAGGTTTAGGCGGCCCTTCAAAAACTATTTATCAAAGGATTATTAAAAAGATTTATGGTCAAGAACAAGGCGCCCGTGTAGTTGAGATGTTACATACAAAACCTGCTCAGTCTGTACCGATTGTATTACAACGTCTTAAGCAAATGGATAAAGAGTGGAAGCATTCACAGGTATTTATATAGACTAAAAAGAGAGAAAAATAAATTTAACACCGTACAATTAGCGTGAGTGGATCAAGGTCTGGAGAGAAATAGAAATCAAAAACTATTACAAAGCACTGGACTACCAAGGCGTCATTTTCAAATCCGAAGATCGTAAATCCATGTCTGTCAAATCGCTTGTATCCGAGATCCGTAGTATTCGCTTAGACCAATCCAAAAAACCCAACCACTTGGCCAATATTGAACCTCAGTTTAAATTCCAATTCAAGAACAAAAAGATATTTAAAGACGTGACTCGAGTATTATACAGTTATTTCGAGCGTCAAACAACCTATGGCACTGAAGATTGTGAGGTAATGAAAGCATTTATAGAAATGTTTTTACCCGTGTTTTTTGATGTGCCTGATGTATTACCCGAACTGAATTCGGAACCTACTTCAGATACCGGATTGGAGGAAGATGAGGAGATGGTGGACGAAGAAGATGCGATGGAGGAAGATGTGGATGACGATGTAGATGAAGACGACGATACGCAAAATTCCTATGATTCTTCTACAGATACATCGAGGTCTACGAGACGAGGTCAAAGTTACAGCAATGGACGTAGGCATACAAATGGTAGAAGGTCGCCTCGTCATAAACCAAACGATGATGATCATCAAAGGCTTTTAAAGGATGTCTTGACAAAGACCATGAAACCGTCTGCCTCGGATAAAAAAGTACAAGTCAAAAAGGAAGTGATACCAATCGAGATTGAAGAAGAAGAGGAAGAAGATCCTAATAAGGAACAAAAAATTTACAATCTATTTGGAAACACTACGTTTTACTGTTTCTTTAGATTATTCCAGGTATATAAAAAAGAAGAGAGAGAGAGAGAGGTAATTTCTAATGTTTTTTTTTTCTTATGCGCGTAGATTTGTTATGATCGTTTATGTAAAATGAAAGATCTGGACAGACAATATAGAATCGACCCTGAAAAGACAAAATCAGCAAACAAGGCAGCGCTTGAACTAGATGTTACTACTGCTACCTTTAACTGTAAGTTTAAATAAATATGAAAAAATGGTGTACTAAACAAAAGTTTCTTTTTTTCTTTTGTACTAGCAATTGAAATGGATTTCAAATCAGGTTACTATAATGCACTTCTTAAACTTATCGATCGATTCTTTGATGACGAATTAGACCAGCATGTGTTTGAAGAGTGCGCTAGATATATATTTGGCACAAAGGCTTATATTATGTTTACCATTGACAAGTTGATGTTATCTATTATGCGCCAGGTAAAAAAAGAAGAAGAAAATGTTATTTTTTTTTTTTTCAAGAACTGAACTTTTTTTTTTTTTTCTAGCTTCATCTAATCGTAACAGAACCAAAGGCTCAGGAACTGCTATCATTCTTTAAAAAGAACCACGAACACGAAAAGGGATCACACGAATTAACCCAAGCGTATCGCTTAGAAGTGACGGAGGCATTAGGAGACCAAGACAACGTATATAATTTAGCGTTTGATACATATACAAGAACACTAGCGATTCAGTTACTAGGAAAAGAAGACGAGACGTTTGAATTAAACGATTCTGAAAGTTATACCAATTATGTTTCCAACTTTATTGATTGGGAGCATGAAACACCAGGTG
The DNA here is from genome assembly GCA_025201345.1 of Thamnidium elegans. NCBI lineage: Eukaryota > Fungi > Mucoromycota > Mucoromycetes > Mucorales > Mucoraceae > Thamnidium > Thamnidium elegans. The sequence continues at coordinate 807,310 of JAIXMG010000001.1, read as the reverse complement.
TGAATCGAAAAGACATGGCCAAACAGTATTTGAAAAGGTAAATATATATTACACGCGCGCGCACCAAGTTATTCATATTATTATTTGTAGAAATTTATCTGTGGGTAATAAGCAAGATATTGTTCATGTCTCGGAACTGCAATACAAAATATGCCACAACACGTATCACATGTTTTATGTTGTGGGTACAGAAGATGTATATTATCGTAAAAAGAAAAATACCAATACATCAACAAGTAATAATAATACCTTCAAGTTATGGTTGGATAAAGGAAAGGATCAAACTGAATTGGAGGAAAAAGCCCGTGCTCTTTACAATCTTCCAAAGTAAATATCTCCTCCCCTCTCTCTTCAATTATTGTATATAAAAAATATCTATTTCTGGTATAAAATACGCGTATTTTCATTGGGTTAAAACCCTCTTTGAGAAAAAAAAAAGCTTGTGATCTCCTTTTTTTTTTCTCTCCGCTTTGTACGTGTCAAAAGCAAGCTATTTTTTTTTTTCGTGTTTATACTTTTTCTTTTTAATTTATCATGACTGTACACACTGGAGAACGTTTAAAAGCTCTTCGAGCCTTATTTGATACCGAAGAACCTAAAGTAGACGTATTGTAAAGTAAACCTTCTCTCATGAAAACCCGTTTTTTTTTTTTTTTTACTAAGCTATTTTTCATACATATAGCCTTATTCCTTCTGAAGACGCTCATCAAGTAAAGTACTATGAACACACACTTCCTTAACTAACCTCACTAACGAAAAAAAATACAGAGTGAATATGGTGCCGAATGTGATTTAAGAAGACAATGGATTTCAGGATTCAGTGGCTCCGCCGGATTTGCCATCGTCACTAAACACGAAGCTTGTTTATTTACTGATGGTCGATACTTTTTACAAGCAACCGAGCAGTTGGACGAAAACTGGACTCTAATGAAGCAAGGACTTCCCGGTGTCCCTACTTGGCAAGACTATATTGTCAACGTAAGTTAATATCCGCTGTGTATATTCCCTTTTTGTAACACACTCCTTTTTCATACAGAGACTTCCTGCAGGTTCTCGTATTGGCTTAGACGCAACACTTACCACTGTCGCTGACGCACACGACCTTCAATCCCGTTTAGACACTGTCAACTCCACACTAGTTCCAGTCCACCGCAACTTGGTAGACATGGCCTGGGGATCTCAACGACCTTCTACGCCTCATGATAAAGTGTTTGTGCATCCGCTTGAATTTGCCGGTGAGTCACATCAAGATAAATTAGAAAAGGTGCGCCAGCATCTTCGCGCCAAGAACCAATTTGGCGTAATTGTATCTGCATTAGACGAAATCGCCTGGTTGTTTAACTTGCGAGGTTCGGACGTTGACTGCAATCCTGTATTTTACGCTTATGCTATTGTCACACAAACTGAGGCCACCTTGTATATCAATCCCGAAAAACTCACTGATAGTGTGCGCCAGCATTTACAAGGTATTGAATTAAAGCCTTACGACGCCATCTTCCAAGACTTGACCGGTTTAAAATCCCAACTGGTTTCTGCAAGCCAAAAGTTCTTGATTGACGGTAACACCAGTTTAGCTATTGAGACTGCTGTTGGATCCGATCACGTAATGGACGAACGATCATTTATTAACGACACCAAAGCCATCAAGAACGATACTGAATTAAAGGGTATGCGAGACTGTCATGTCCGAGACGGAGCAGCTCTTGTTCAGTATTTCGCATGGCTTGAAAAGGAACTGTTGGCCGGTAAACAGCTAGATGAAGTAGAAGCCGGAGACCATCTTGCCAAATTACGTGCGTCTCAGCAAGACTTTGTTGGGCTTTCTTTTCCTACCATTTCTTCTACCGGTCCTAACGGTGCTATTATTCATTATGAGCCCGAAAGAGGAAACTGTAAGCTCATTGACCCTAACCAGATTTATTTATGCGATTCCGGTGCTCAGTATAAAGACGGTACAACGGATGTCACACGTACAGTTCATTTTGGAACACCTACGGAGTACGAAAAGACCTGCTTCACTGCTGTCTTGCAAGGGCATATTGCGTTAGATATGGCTGTTTTCCCTGTAGGAACTACCGGTTACTTGCTGGATCCGTTTGCCAGAATGCCTCTTTGGAAATTAGGTCTTGATTACCGTCACGGTACTGGACACGGTGTTGGTTCATTCTTGAACGTACACGAAGGACCTCACGGTATTGGAGTAAGAGCACCTTACAACAACACACCTTTAGCTGCCGGCATGACAGTAACAGACGAACCTGGTTACTACGAAGACGGTAAGTTCGGTATCCGTATTGAAAACGTGTTGGTGATTCGAAAGATGAATACCGCACATAACTTTGGTGACCGTGACTACCTTGGCTTCGAGCACGTTACTATGGCGCCTATTGGATTAAACTTGATTGACCAAAGTGTATTATCTCCTGTCGAAAAGAAATGGATTAATGATTATCATACTGAATGTGTCGAGAAATTATCTCCTTTAATTGCAAACGATCAAGATGCTGTTGCTTGGTTAACCAAGGAAACTCGCCCATTATTATAAATATGATTAATTAAAAAGATTTTATTATTATTATTGAGATCCAAAAAACTTTACTCCCATACTATCTTCATCCGTCCCTTTGAATATCTGTGCACTACCTCTTTTAACTAGAATTTGTAATGCTTTGTTTAACAGTGTCTTATCTATTTCAAAAAAATCTACAGTAAAAAAAAAGAAAAAAAAATTAATCTTTTTGCATGTAAATATTTAATTTTTACATTAAAATATACCTTGTCCTTCTGCTAATTCTCCATGAGCAATTTCATAATATGTCACAATTTGGTTATTTTGTCCCGTTTCGTTAATCTATGCATGTACAATTAGTTGCCCTATTTACTCTGCATCTAAAATGTTCACTTACCCAGTTCCAAATCAAGTTTGCCCATTCTTCAGGTGTATGCCAGTATATTAATGCCTCGCTCTTGGGTCCTTTACTACCGCCTTCCCACTCTGCCGTACCTAAATATTATATATAAGTACCCCCTTTTTTTTATGTATACCGTTTTTTTTTTTATTTTATTTTTTTTACCCTTGAGAGTCATTTCTTCAATAATATCTTGTAAAGTTTCGAACGACAGACGACGATTAATCTTTTTATTTTCGAATATCTCGATTCCTCCCGGACTAGTTGAGTGATGTAACTCTAAACGAAACAAGTGCTTTTGTCGTGTATAATCTAGTATAAACGTTTCCCACTGAGACACTTGACTTTTCCATGTTGAATCTGTAATCTGCCGACTAAAAGAAAGACCTTTTTTTTAGTTATATTGCTACTCTTTTTCCTTTTTTTTTTAAAAAAAAAAAAACGTACGTGAAAAAAGGTGGGAAATCGAATAAGGTTGGATATTGAAAATCGATACTAGTCATGTTGTGTATGCTAAGAAAAAAGCAAAAGGTATTTTTTCTTTTTGCAGCAGCATTTCTTATTTTTTTTTAAAGCGGCGAAAAAATCACGCGTGAAAAGTTTCACGAATTCACTACACTTTTAAAAACTTGTAAGAAGTATTACTTTATAGGCGTTACTAAGTGTATACACTAACGATAAACGCAAGTAATTATCAAATTACGTTTCAAAAAAAAAAAAAAAAAAAAAAAAAAAAAAACGAAATTTTAGGCCCCTTGAGAATTTAATGCCCTAGTCGTATAACTAAAGGATAACGAATATTTCATTCATAAAGGTAGACCCCTACTGCAAAAAAAACAACCTAATAACCTGCATTATACACACAAAAGAACATTCTTTTTGTTGCTAAGATATAAATTTATCGTTACTTTAAAGTGAAGTGATCGACAACTTAATACACATTTACGTCATCTGACGCAGTTGACACTGCTGAAAGGTATTCCTTTGATAAGAAAATAAAACAGGACGCGATATAACGCGTGTATTATTTCCCTTTTTTTTTTTTGCTGCAAGATATATATAAAAGTACATATATAAAAAAATCGGACTTATTTTTTATGCTTTTTTATTACACGTGTATCAATCATTTTCAAGGGGAAAAAGTTATAAAAATACATTTTTGGGGGAGTTAAAATAATTCTTGTTGTTGTGTGTATTACGAAATCTAGATCTTTTAAGGGTTGAAATTCTCCTCTCATGTAATAATACAGCCGAGAATTTCCATTGATTGGATAAAAAAAGTTATATCATTTTTTTTTTTTAAGAAAAAACCTTTTTTTTATTTTTCTTTTTTCTTTACAAAAAAAAAAAATGTCTTTACACTCCTTTATTAAAGAGAGTACAGAACCGGGTTTAACAGCAGCAGGTACAACTCCTGAACCAGCAAGACGTTACGTACAATGGAAAGAAGATGACGTTGGTTGTTTACTAAGTGATTTAGAATGTCCAGGAAACTATGAAAGGTGGAAAGAAAACAAGTCTGGTTTTTCAAAGCGAGTAGCTGAACAAGTATTTAAAAATGGCATGTATCATGAAGCTATTAAATTTAAAGTACGTTGGTTAGAATCCCGTTTCAAGATTTGGGATCAACAGTTGACATCTCCTCAAGTTGAACAAGATGAATCGGCTATTCTTCATATTCGAGGTATAACATAAAAGAAACATACGATAAAATATAATGAGGTTACCTAATATACATACACATTATATTAGAAAAAATGTTTAAAGAGTTTCCATATTATGATCGCTGTAAACCTATATTCACATCAACCAATTCCCCTGTTGTACAACCAGGTATTGCCCCTGCCGCATCTACAGGTATTAATAATAACCAAAGTAACGAAGTCAACCATAATACCATCATGAAACCTGAACCAATTCACATGACAAACGAACCTTGTTCTCCAACTTTGGAAACTACAGTAATCAACAGTAAAAGAAATTTGCATCCAAGTGTAGCTTACAATATGAAAAAGATTAAAGCAAGAAAGACAATACCAATAAATAACGGTAGCAGCAGTAGTAGTAGCAACAGTATTATTGATAACAAGTAAGTAACACAAAAAATGATAGTGACAAGACAGGTTATACTAAAAGAAAAAACTCTTTTTTTTTTCTCCAGTTGCATATACCGTATGACAGAAGGTATCACAGATGAGAGAAAAGTTAAAGTTATGGAATTGGAACTTGAACTTAAAAAAATGGATCATCAGGAACGTATGCAAGAGATGAAATTGGAGCAATTACGACTAGAAATTGAACTTCAAAAGTTAAAAAGAGATACTCCTTTTGCTAATTCTTCTGACTAAGTTTATATATATTATGCATTTTCTTTTCTTTTTTATACAGTACGTTTTTCAGTGCATTTTCTATACACTTTTTTTTAAAAAAAAAAATTCTTTATATACCATTAGCACATATTCCACATTAAAACTTTTTTTTTTTTTTTTTTTTTGCATTATTGCGAAACTTTCAATACCCGAAATACTTTGTACCGTTAGTCCGGTCCGAACCAAATCGTATCTCTATAGTTACATGAATTAAATGGCGAAACCACATTCATCTCTCTCTATCCAGTAAAGCATTTTAAGCCATGGTAATGATAATAATAACAGACAGAAAAGAAAACAAAGATACTCGAGAAAAAAAGCATCAATCTATACACATCCATCCATAGATATTAATCGATTTTTTTTTTTTTTTTTTTTTTTTTTTATATACAATGTTATAAATAGCCTACTAGACTTCACCACAACAGAAAGAAGCGTGGACACGTTTCCGCCGGTCACGGTCGTGTTGGTATGTTTTAAATTCGAATTCAACACATCTTCAACAACGCAACAATTTTTCCCTGTCCATTGACACATTTTAATCAATTTTTTAGGTAAGCACAGAAAGCATCCTGGTGGTCGTGGTCTTGCTGGTGGTCAACATCATCACCGTATCAATATGGATAAATACCATCCTGGTTACTTCGGTAAGGTCGGTATGCGTCAATTCCATTTAAAGAACAACGTTAACTGGCGTCCTATTGTCAATCTTGACAAGATCTGGACTCTTGCTGGTGAAGGTGTTCGTGAGAAGTACAAGAACACTGAAAAGGTTCCTGTTATCGATACTCTCCAAAAGGTAAATATAATATTAAAAAGGGAAGGGAAGTTTGATTGCTAAAAAAAAATATTACTTGTATAGGGTTACGGTAAGGTTTTGGCCAAGGGTACCATTTCTCAACCCGTCATTGTCCGTGCTCGTTTCGTCTCTGCTCTTGCCGAGAAGAAGATCAAGGCTGCCGGTGGTGTTGTTGAACTCATTGCTTAAATTTCTATTTGAAATTTATACACAATAAAAACTTTGGTGCTTTTAAAATTATCCAAAAAATAATAAGATCCTGTTCCCACTTTGTAATTGTATGTTTTCTTTTTATCACGCCAGAATTTCATATACACTTAAAAAAAGAAGGTAAAAGTTCACGGGAAAAAAAAAGAGCAAGTTTTTTTTTTCTTTATATTTTGAAATGCGAAAAAAAAAAGAGTTTGTGTGGAAGACGAAAGAGAAAAAAGGGGGATCAATTGGTAATAGTTTTCGAGAAAAAAAAAAGATAATCATTATTTTTGCTTTTACTTGGAAGAAGTGTACTTGGTGACAGCCTTGGTACCTTCAGAGACGGCATGCTTGGCAAGTTCTCCAGGAAGAATAAGACGGACAGCGGTTTGGATTTCACGAGAAGAAATGGTGGAACGCTTGTTGTAGGCAGCTAACTTGGAGGCTTCGGAAGCGATACGTTCAAAGATATCGTTAACGAAAGAGTTCAAGATAGACATGGCCTTGTTGGAGATACCAGTATCAGGATGAACTTGCTTCAAGACCTTGTAGATATAAGAAGAATAGGTTTCGCGACGAGTGACCTTTCTCTTCTTACCATCGGTCTTGACCTTGGTGACCTTGGCAGGTGCCTTAGCAGCGACAGTTTCTTTAGGAGCCATTTTTTTTTTTTAGTTGGTGATTTGAAAAAAAGAAGAAAATTCAAAAAAGAGGGGATTATAAATAAAATCCAATTCTAGCTGGGTTTTATATAAAATCAGGATTTTTTTTTTGATTTTTTTTTTTTTTTTTTACAGGAACCACAAAAACTATTCAAAATAACACTATAAACTAATTATAAAACCACGAAAAAAAACACGTAGAATCACGTAGAATCATAATAAACTATAACTTTATAAAATAAAAAAAAAAACCGATTTTTTTTTTTTCATACCTTATATATTTCTCCACACTTATTTTTGTATTTTCTTAAAAAAAAAAAAAAAAAAAAAAAAAAAAATTATGAACACTCTGTGACTTTTTTTATAACTAAAAAAAAAAAAAAAAGCTGGTATATAAATTAAATCAGATCTTTTTTTCTTTTCCTTTTTTTCTGCTTGATCCCTTTCTTAAAAAAAACATTTCTATTTTATAAAAAATGTCTGGTGGTAAATCTGGTGGAAAGTCTGCTTCTGGCGCCAAGTCTCAAACTCGTTCAGCTAAGGCTGGTCTTCAGTTCCCCGTTGGTCGTATCCATCGTCTCCTTCGTCGTGGAAACTATGCCCAACGTGTTGGTGCTGGTGCCCCCGTCTATCTCGCTGCTGTTCTCGAATATCTCGCTGCTGAAATCCTCGAATTAGCTGGTAACGCTGCTCGTGATAACAAGAAGTCTCGTATTATCCCCCGTCATCTCCAATTAGCTATCCGTAACGATGAGGAATTAAACAAACTCTTAGGTCATGTCACCATTGCCCAAGGTGGTGTCCTTCCCAACATCCACTCTTCTCTCTTACCTACCAAGACCAAGAAGGCTGGTGCTTCTCAAGAACTTTAAATATTATAAATATATATATTACCCAACTTTTCACAAACACACAAAAAAAAAAGACCCAACTCTTTTCTTATTAAAAAAAATCAAGAAAAATTGCTACTACGATTTTTTTATTTTGTGATTATTTTTCGACTGTGATGTGTATCTTTTTTTTTTTTTGCGACTAAAAAAAACCAGCGACTACATGTATATATTTTATTATTTTCAACTTGGGATGTCTAAGAACTTTCGCCCCCCTTTTTTTTATGTGCATGCAATAAAGTCAAATACACGTAACTTAAAAAAAATGCAAAATGAACGAGAAACAACACCAATCTATTGGTTTAAAATCAATAATGGCACAAATAACAAAAGTTTTTTTTTTTAAAAAGGAATTATTTTTTAATTTATATTTGATGGCACAAAGACCAAAAAAAAAAAAGCTAAAGTAAAGCTTATATACAGAATGCTAAACTTTGCAATAATACAGAAAGAAGACTTCATTTGGGAATTTGGTTATTTTTTAAAAATAAAAATAACAGAAAAAAAAAAATAAAGAGGTTGAAAATGCGTTTTTTTTAAAAAGAAAAAAAAAAGATTGATTTTTTATGGGAGGGGGATATTATGGGAAATTTTTTTTCTGATTATAATAATTTATCCACCGAAACCATAAAGGGTACGACCTTGTCTCTTGAGAGCATAGACGACATCTAAAGAAGTAACAGTCTTTCTCTTGGCATGTTCAGTATAAGTAACAGCATCACGGATGACGTTTTCAAGGAAAACCTTTAAGACACCACGAGTCTCTTCGTAGATGAGACCAGAGATACGCTTAACACCACCACGACGAGCGAGACGACGAATAGCAGGCTTGGTAATACCTTGAATGTTATCACGAAGAATCTTTCTGTGACGCTTGGCACCACCCTTTCCGAGACCTTTACCACCTTTTCCACGACCAGTCATATTTAATATAAAAAAATTGGAGTTTTTTTTAAAAAAGAAAAGGAAAAAAAAATTTCTAAAAGAGCAGCCCCTTTTATATGTTTGGACAAAAGTCACAATGAAAAATATGGTTTAATTTTTTTTTTTTCTTGATTTTTTTTAGATCGCCGTATATTTTTTTTTTTGTAATAAAAAAAAAAAAAAAAAAAAGTCGCGCGACTACTTTTTTTTTTACAAAAAAACAAAAAAAATACATCTTTTTTTTTCCCCAATTCTGAGAAAAAAAAACTACATGTTTTCCTGCCTTAAAAAAAATTGAATTTTAAAGGCCCATTGAACTTTATTAAAAAACATTGGACATTTTTAAATATCTTTTTTTTTTCATTTTCCTAATTTCAACCCTATTTTAATTCAAAAAAAAATGTACGTGATGGGAAGAAATTTTTTTTTTTTAGAATCGCGCGCAAAGTGTATTTTTTTTTAAAAAAAAAAAAAAACTGTAGTTATCGCGGACCTTTTTTGGATCCACACTACATTTTAATTTTTTTTTTTTTTTTTGCATACTTTAATTAAATGTCCGTACACGATCCTTATAAATAGAGGGGGGTTAATCCAAGCCCTTTTTAAGAATTTTTTCTTTTTTTTTTTCTTTTAAAAAAACCTTTTTTTATAATTAAATATGGCTCGTACTAAGCAAACAGCTCGTAAGTCTACTGGTGGTAAGGCTCCCCGTAAGCAATTGGCTACCAAGGCCGCCCGTAAGTCTGCCCCTTCTACTGGTGGTGTTAAGAAGCCTCATCGTTACAGACCCGGTACCGTCGCTCTTCGTGAAATTCGTCGTTATCAAAAGTCTACTGAGCTTTTGATCCGTAAGCTTCCTTTCCAACGTCTCGTTCGTGAAATTGCTCAAGATTTCAAGACCGATTTACGTTTCCAATCTTCCGCTATTGGTGCCCTCCAAGAAGCCTCTGAAGCTTACTTGGTTTCTCTCTTTGAAGATACCAACTTGGCCGCTATTCACGCCAAGCGTGTTACTATCCAACCCAAGGATATCCAATTGGCTCGTCGTCTCCGTGGTGAACGTTCTTAAATTATTAATATAAAAAAAGAAATACCCGCACACAACAACACCTATTAAAAAAAAAATCCAAAAAAAAAAACTTTCTCTTCCCTTTTCTCTTTTCTTTTTTTTTAAATATCTTATAAAAAAAAAAAAGAAAAAAAGAATCATTTTTTTTTTTTTATATATTATTCCATTATTATTCTTTTTGTACAGTCTTTTTTTTTCATTTTTAATTTTTTTTTCAGTCCCGTTTTAATAAAATGATGAAAATTATATCTAAAAAGAAAAAAATTGTTTTGAACCAATATAAATCTACAGAAAAAAATTGCTGAAAATAGAACTACGAAAAAGCAAAAAAAAAAAAACCGTCCATAAAATATTAATCTGTATATGTCAACAAATGAGGCACTTCTTGTATCACAGACGGATAATCTATCTTGCTCGTGTAATTGTCAAACCTTAATTTGTAAATGCATATTTTGTCCACATGCCACTTTTTTATTGTTTGTTTATTTTATTTTACCCAAAAAAAGTAAAAGCTCCAAGCATGGAGGTGTTGTAAGTTCCCCTTTTTTTTTCGTACCTTTTTTTTTTTCAAAATTAGAATGACTTTGCCGCCCGGAACCGATAAGCGGAAATTATAATGGTTTCGTTATTTTCTCAAATAAGAGGGAGAGGGGGAGGCTCTCATTAAAATAAAAACATCTGATATATCGTCATTCAGAATGATGCATACTAATTTAGTAATAGATCAATAAAAAAAAGGAGGTGAACTTTTAAAAAAGTAAATAGTTGCAAGGGTTTAAATTACCAAAAGTTAGGGGATGTATATAATCGATTAAAAAAGTTACGGCTGCAGTCAATGCGCCGATCCACTAGAGAGATCTTAATTAGGAAAGTAACATGGCATTATAACGCGTCCGACCTAAAATCTTGAACACAAACACCAAAAATGGCAGTCACCTTTATTCGTTTTTTTTGGAGATTTGTTGCAAATGTATGCAGCTAGTAGTAACCATCAAATGGGTGAACTTTGCGAGCCGATACAGTATATACATCTCACATCGACTTTAGAAAAGAAAAGAAAGTTGTCATAGCAACAGCATATACAAAGAAAAGAAAGTTACCATAGCAACAGCATATACATATGTGTGTATGTATGTCTTATTTTTTTACCTCGTAGGAAGGATCTGTTTGAGCATAGTTCATACCGCACTTTCTCTTCGGGAGTTTTTTGTTCTTGCAAATTTTGTCAAAGGTTTTTTTTTTATGTTTGTATATCTACAAATTTAAAAGCATAGTAAATAAATGTTGTCAACTAATAAATATATAGCGTTACCACTGTTTTATATCAAATATGTTTAGTGTCTATTATGTAGTAGATCATTAGACCTAGAACTGCATTAAAATACAACTCTAATTATGGAACTTTCCTTGTATATCTCCAATATTTTATTTGTACAAATGTACAGAGATGTAATATGTTTCAAATCGATTCGTGATATAATATTACGCGTCTGAGACGATTCAATTACAGTATGTCAAATAAAAAAAAAAAATCTGTTTTTTAAAAAAGAACGTTTCCTTGTCAATATAAAAATAAATTGTTTCATTGCAAATATTAAGCAAATATATATGTTTAAATTCTGTACTCTATTTAACTAGCTAATACCAGTAATTATGGTAGATTCGTACTACCGTTACCTTAAAACTATCCAAACCTAGTAATTCGTGTAACATAGAACACATAATTGCGACTACAAAACTTTTGACGTCCCTGACAAATAGATTTGTATTTCAGACCCAAAGTGTAGCGATTTTCTATTGGCTACATTTTTTTTTTGTGAAATACATACAACGCATGGATATATTTGTAAAAAAAAAAAAAAAAAGGATTGCATGCGTGCAGGGATTTTTTTTTCATTTTAGCAGTGTTAGGAATAGAACTATATTTTTTTGATTTATGTGCATGAAATTGTTAAGTCTGGATTTTTTTTTTTATTATTTATTTACAAAAAGCCAAACTAGAAAGAAAAAAAAAATGGGGAAAAAAAGCATCAAATTCTACATATGTAAAGGGAAGTTTTTTTTATCTTTTTTTTTTTTTTTTTTTTTTTCGTCGGTTGATTTTTAAAAAAAAAAAATTGGAGCAAGGAAAAGAGAAAAATAGGGATATCAAATATAAAAAAAAAAAATGGAAAAAAAAAATTTAAAATGCTAGTAAAATTATAATGAACATATTATTAAAAAAAGAAGAATTTTTTTTCAGATTTTTTTTTTCCACTTTAAAGTTCTTGAGAAGCACCAGCCTTCTTGGTCTTGGTAGGTAAGAGAGAAGAGTGGATGTTGGGGAGGACACCACCTTGGGCAATGGTGACATGACCTAAGAGCTTGTTTAATTCCTCATCGTTACGGATAGCTAATTGGAGATGACGGGGGATAATACGAGACTTCTTGTTATCACGAGCAGCGTTACCAGCTAATTCGAGGATTTCAGCAGCGAGATATTCGAGAACAGCAGCGAGATAGACGGGGGCACCAGCACCAACACGTTGGGCATAGTTTCCACGACGAAGGAGACGATGGATACGACCAACGGGGAACTGAAGACCAGCCTTAGCTGAACGAGTTTGAGACTTGGCGCCAGAAGCAGACTTTCCACCAGATTTACCACCAGACATTTTTTTATATATATATTTAAACTTGGGAGAAAAAAAAAGTTTGTTAGGAGAAAAAAAAAAAGGAAAAATTTTGCTGCTTTCTATGGCAGGTTTATATATATTCTTGATTCAATTCAAATGCCGATGGTAACTTTTTTTTTTTTTTAAAAAAAAAACAAATGCGCGCTATGTGGAAGGTATGTAAAAAAAAAAAAAAAAGGCCTTTAACAAGCCTAAACTAAAAAAAAAAAAAAAAAAGCAAAGAAAAAAAAAATTTATTCGTTTTTTTTTTAATTTGAATATTCAATCTGATAGGCTTAATTCGAGCGTAAATCGCGTTTATTACGTGATTTCACGGTACTTGTATTATGAAATAATTCATTTTATGGTATTCTCACAAACATAAAAAAAAAAAAAAAAAAAAAAAAAGGAAAAGAAAAAATTACAAAAAAAAAAAAAAAAAGAGAATTCAAAGTCACAAGAAATAAAATTATATAAAAACGTACAAATTTTCTCGGTATTTCTAGTTTCCTTTTTTTTTTTCTCTTTTTACACAACATAATTTTTATATAAAAAATGGCTGCTGATCTCCCCACCAAAGAACACAAGAAGACTGGACCTAAGGAAGGAAAGAAGAGAAAGGTCACCCGTCGTGAGACTTACTCCTCTTACATTTACAAGGTCTTGAAGCAAGTTCATCCCGATACTGGTATCTCCAACAAGGCCATGTCTATCTTGAACTCTTTCGTTAACGATATCTTTGAACGTATCGCTTCCGAAGCCTCCAAGTTAGCTGCCTACAACAAGCGTTCCACCATTTCTTCTCGTGAAATCCAAACCGCTGTCCGTCTTATTCTTCCTGGAGAACTTGCCAAGCATGCCGTCTCTGAAGGTACCAAGGCTGTCACCAAGTACACTTCTTCCAAATAAATTCTTTTTTCCATTTGTGTAATATTCAACAAACAAATTCAATCCTAAAACAGAGCTATAAAATTGATAAAAAACTTCTTTGTTATACACCTTTTTTTTAAAAAAAAAATCCATTACCCTTTTACCTATTTGTACAGAATTTTTTTTTCTTTTTTTTATTTTTTTTTTTTATTTTATTCATGCCCAAAACTTTATAATGTCATTTATAAAAGAAAAAAAAAGAAGAAGAAATATATAAAATAAAAATAAATCTACTTACTTTGATATTTCATTTTTACGTGTTTTTCCAACTGCGAAAAGAGACAATTGCGAAAAAACACGTTCTTTTAAAAAAGATGTATCTTTTTTTCTGACCAAAAATATATATATATATATATGAGAAGAACAGTCGGATATCTAATAAAAAGACGATTTTTATTTATTTTATTTCAGCTTTGGAACAGAAAAGATATCAGAATTGCTATTGGTATCTGTATCAAAATCGCCCATTTCAGCATAGAAAGCACTTAAATCATCATCTAAACTTTCTTTTACTTTAGTAGCCTTTTTTGATTCTTCTTCTCTAGCCTTCTTCAATTCTTCTTCTCTCTTTTTTAATTCTTCTTCCTTCTTCTTTTTTTCTTGTTCGATTGCAAGAGAATACTCTGATGCATAAGATGATTTATCCCAGTAAGCTACACGACCATCCACTACAGGAATTGACCACTCTGATTGACCATATACAGGTAAAAAACTTTCAGGATTTGTATACGATACAAGTACTTTACGTCCATCAATTGTTAATAATTCTCTTGCATATTCTAAAGCTACAGCTGCACTCTGCGATACAATAGGTTAAATTAGTTATATATTATAACTGTATAAATAATACATACTTGGACATCAATAAATTCAACAAAGGCAAATTCACAAGACATTCTTGTTAATTTATCTCTAATTAACAAGGTACGATAAACTCCTTCTAAAGAAGATACAGCTTCAAAGATTGATTCCTCAGTAGTCAAATGATCCAATTGACGCAAAAGCAACATATTACTTGGTATATCTGAAATATCTTTTGTACCGTCGTTAATTTCAATTGTTTCTGTTTCGTTTGTTCTTATTTCATTGGAAGAAGCTAATACATAAATTAATAATGAATAAAACTGCAAAACTTACATACAAAGCTATATATATATATAAAAGAATACTTACAAATGTAAGAGTATTTACATTCCGTACAAGAACGACGAGTGACCACATTAAAATTTCCACACTGTTATATACATATAAGTATAACAAATAAACAAAAAAAAACAAAAACAAAAAAACAAAAAAAAAGTTACTACTTACTTTAGAGCATCGCCATTCATCCTTTTCTTCTTCTTGTTTATTCTTTTTACAGTAATCAACACGTACACGATAAGAATTCATATCAAACGTTCTAAATTTTTCTACAAACTGAATAGCATGACCTACGCTTGTAAATCGAATAAAAGCAAATTTTCTGGATTCACCTGTATCACGGTCTTTAATAAGAGAGACGTTATCAATACTAGCTTCCATTTGAATTAGTTTGTTTTCAATCTAATGGTGTAAATGTGAAGAAGGAAGAGAGTTGTTTTGAATACACATTATATATATGATTAGATAAAAACGTAAAGTAATATGTAAATAATAATACATCGACTTCTCTAGCATTGTCAGGTAAGTTTCTCAAGACAACGTTAATGTTAGGTTCAAGTTGTGGCTCTTCATGTCTTCTATCATTATTGTTATAATCTTCTCTTCTTCTTCTACCATCGTCTCTTCTACGATCATCACTTCTACGATCGTCACTTCTTCTTGAATCATATCGTTTATAACTCTTCTGGTTTTGTATTTAGTAACTTGTAATAAAACGGGTTAGAAAGAGTACCTGTTCTTCTCTAGAACGAGAATAAGGACTACGGGATCTTCTTCTTTCTTTAGTTGAATATGAATGTCTTGAATGAGACATGATGAGAAAATAAAATAAACCCGGTAAAAAAAAAATATATATTTTCTTTCCTTAAATAGTGGGGGTGAGACACCCCTAATGATTTTTATTTATTTATTTATTTTCTGAGTGTGTCCTTCTTCTTTTTCTCTCTCTCTCTCTTTTCTCTTTTATTTACTTTTTTCTTTTTTTTTGTAATGGTACAAGATATTTTACAAGTTGCAGAGCCTATACTTGCAAGAGTCGAGAATTTTATTCGGGATATTGCAGCAGACGTACCCTTAGAAACTAATTGGGAACAGTCGTCATTTGGGTCATGGTAAATTGAGTTAAAGAAAAAAAAAAAAGAAAAGAAAGAAAGTAACGGTTTCTAGGTATAACCACCCTCGTCAACATGGCATAGAATTATTTTGTTTGGCTAGTATCTATGGTATTGCTACATTTATATCTTTTCGTCGTTTACTTAAACCGGGCAGTAACAATTACAAGTTATTAACTGAATTCCAGCCGCCACATAGAGCTTCCTTGACCGAAAGAGGCATGACACTTGCCTTGATTTGCTCTCTTTTATTGACTTTGACTCACAAGATTATTCGCCACAGAGTTTGGTTTATGATGCAACCTTGTCATATGAGTGGACTCTTATTGTTATTTACTTTGGCCTATCCCAACAAAAAATCACCTGTTCCTCATATATTCTTTAACATCTATTTACACTTACAATGGGGTGCTTTAGCTGCACTTGCCTTTCCTGATTTAAGAGAACATACTTTGATTGGCGAAACTTTTAACTTTTTTGCTGGTAAGTGTGTACATATTAATACTGTTTTTTTTAAAAAAAAAAAATATTAACAACAAAAAAAGAACATATTTTGTTACTGGTTGTACCAATCTACATGATCTATTGTCGTAGATATGTTGTATTACCTAAATCCAAAGAAATTTTATTTTTGTCCTTCTTTTCGTACTGTTTCTTTCATACTCCTATTCTTCATATAACTTCTCTTGTATCTGGTTTTAATTTAAATTACATGTTTGCCCCTCCACCAAGTAAGTATAATATTTATTTTTTTAAAAAAAAAATTTATTGATCACATTTTTATTACCTTTAATAGTTAAACCCTTGTTGCAACTTGGTCCATTATATAGAATCGTCATGTATGGTTTAGCTTTTGTCTTCAAGTTCGTCACACGTTTTATCTGCGTCGAAATTGTTCTTGCAATCTTGCCTCGTGAAAAGTTGCCAGTGATAGAAAAAACTACAAAGAGATCGAAAAAGATTGACTAAAAATAAAATGATCTGTCAAAAAAAAAACACATTTTAATAACTGACATTAGAAACAGTTCAATAATATAGTGTAACAAAAAAAAATATTATGAGATATGAATTCAGTACCACCCGAATAAACGCAGATCTCGTCATCACATGCTACATACAAAAATACTCGTTTTGTTTACTTTAAGAAAAAAAAAAAAAACTCGTAATACTTGTGGTGTATCTAGCCACCATAAGTGATGTCACAAATCACGCTTTTTTCCTTTCTTTTTTTAGTTTGAGTTTTTTTTTTTTTTTTTTCTTTACGTTCACTTCTTGCTTAATTAACATATAAAATGGTAAAGAGAGAAAAGATCTAAATGATAAGATCTTGACTAATTAAAAAAACTAACATTGTTATAGACAACCGCTGCTCGTCCTACATTTGATCCTGCTAGAGGTAACGACAGCAAAGCACCTAGTTTCCAATATAGTGCCCGTGATATCGCCTCACACACCAAACTCAAGTTCAGACAGCCTGGACAAGGTACTGTTGACGAAATCGGTAACAGAGAAGAATTATTAGCAGAGTTAAAGAGAGCCGAACAAGTATACTATGAGGAAAAAGAAGGGGGTGCTTCTTCTACACGATTGATTAAACAAGAGGAAGAACCGAATTCAGAAAAACAAAAATTAATGGAAGAAGCTGAACGGTTGGCGAAATTAGATAAAGAAGATAGCGAACAAGAAAGTGATGGGTCGAGTAGTGACAGGTAATACAATTTAAAAAAGATTTTTTTTTTTTTTGTAAATGTATGTTTAACTTGTATTCTTAAAAAAAAAAAAAAAAAAAAAAAAAAAGTGATGATTCAGACGATGATTCAGATGATGACGACAATGCAGCAGAACTATTAGCGACCTTACAACGTATTCGTCAAGAACGTGCTGAAGAAAAGGAACGTCAAGAGCGTGAAGTTAGAGAAGAACTACAAACAGAAAAAGAACAAGAGGCAATGGAAGGTAACCCTCTTTTAAACATTGGGCAAGAAAAACGTGACTTTAGCGTGAAAAGAAGGTAATAAAAGGCCAAGAAGTTTCTTTACTTGGCAACTTTTTTTTTTACTTTTGTGACTGATAATTATTTTGTAGATGGGATGATGATGTTATTTTCAAGAATCAAGCAAGAGGTCTTGACGATAAGCCTAAAAAGAGATTTGTAAATGATATGTTACGTTCTGATTTCCATAGAAAGTTTCTTCACAAGTATATTCAATAATTCCCCCTTCCCTCCAATTGTATCGAATAAAATCTTGATTTTTTTTTTTTAACATTGTAAATATATATAATACCAAGGTAGCACATTATGTACAAATAAAGCACTATGGCCTGGCACGGCGACTTTACTGCGGCAAACGTAGATCTCCTTAAAAAAACATATAAATACAAGGACCGTTTTATAATTTGGCACCTTTTTTTTAAAATAAAAAAAAATCAATCGAATTATAAAATGTCTACTTCTTCCAAGAATTGTTCTTTATCTATAGAACTTTTACCTGAATTCGGCTGGTCTATCAAAAACCAACCTGTCTATGGTCCCGGTTCTGTCTTCCAAGGTTTCGTAAAGTTAAATTTCGATACCGAATTACCTATTGAAAGAGTCCGTCTCGCCTTTTATGCCATTGAGACAATTCCTCCTTTCGATATCTCTCCTGGTGTCATACGCTCTGTTCGAAAGCCTCTGTTTAGTGTTCAATCTGTACTTTGGGATTCTAAGCAAACACTGAAACTCTCTCAAAAGTCAAGCCATGTATTTCCTTTTACTATTCAAATGCCTATGGTTCAATTCCCTCCTTCTATCGACCACTCAACATACAGCTGCTGTTTCCGACTTATCGCGCTTCTTGATACTCCTACTCTTGACTGCACTACAATAAAAGAAGAAGTGCCTATCTTATGTATGCCCTTTGTAGAAACCAGTCTGTTAAAGACGCCTACTTTCTGGAACGCGAAGAAGGGTGATCTATCAGCTGAATTACGTATGGCAGCCCAAGAGTTCGTACCGGGTGATAATATATCGATTACCCTTCGCGTGAATAACAAGAACGGTAGTTCGAAAAAGAAATCAACCAACTCTTTACATTATGTTACTGTTCATATCAAACTGATTCAAACCCTAACTGTATCTGCTTTCGATGACGTTCCAAATCAGTCGAAAACAGTCGCAGCTGTTTCATCCAAGCTATTACTCATAAACTCTCTTGATGGGTGCGGTACTTATTGCGATGGTGATTTGAGTCTTAAATTGCCTTATGACTTATGTCCCTCTTATGACTATAGTAAGCTCGCCAATATTTCTTACCGACTTCAATTAACTGTAGAACAAAAAGGACCTATGGGCGGTATCTGGAATTATAGCGTCAGTGTAGATAATATCTCTATTACAGTCGGTACTCTTGGTTACGGTATTCGAACATCTAACGAGCTTAAGCTTTACTCTGATATTGAAGAATCTACTTCCAGCATTATGTCCCCCCAATTTATGAAAGCCATTGAATATGAAGACTCATTACCTCTTTATGACGCAAGTAAATTACCTGATTATGAATCTACTTCTATCCAATCTACGGCTACTTTTTAATATGTAGCTCTTTTTTCATCGTTGTAAATACTTGATGTAAATAATTGTACTTATATAAGCTAGAAATTAAATCCTATTTTAACAATAAAACCAAAAATAGATATATATGAATATAAAGTTTAATGTTATACAATGTCGTGTAGTTTAACTGGCAACAAGGCTTCACCTTTTTTTTTTTTTCAACGTACTACAGTGTACAACCATTACTACTCAGCATCTATACAAAAGAAGACAATGGTCTCATAGTTTTATTTAGCTCTAAACATACTAAACCAAAGCGGTTACTAGAAAAACGTTAAAAATAAAGTAGTTTGCAATTGCTAAAAAGAAAGAGTACAAAGGCGGCGTTTATATGAGTTATTTTTTACAATTGTCTAAATATTTAGAATATACATATATAAAACCACTAAATATAAATATTTCTATATATAAAGTATAACAAGGTACCCAACCGAGCGGTAAAAAGAAAAACGTCATTACTAAGCACTTAAACTATTTTTTTTTTTTTTTAAAAAAAAAAAAAAAAAAGTTAAAAACTGTCGTGTTTTTAGAGAAAAAAAGTGTGTCGTACACGGTTCAGGGAAAAATAGGAGAAATGATACCGGATCTCTACTTCCATTTTTACGCGGTAGGCCACTTGTTGAGTTGTATAAATAAATAAAAGCCCCACTTTGATTGGTTTTAATTTTTAACAGCTGGTAATAAATACCTTATATTTGTAAAGAAAGATATCAATAAATATGTACTTAATGCATGATCGAACCATTGTACTGGTATGGTGCCATTAGCATACTTATCTGCAAGAGTGTTTCTGCCACGTTTTTTTTTTTTTTTTTGCTGCTGCTGCTGCGGCTATTGCGAGTACGGAAAAAATTTGAGGTGATTTATATAAAGTTACAACAACAACAAAATGAATCATATTCGTATATCCAATAGACATCAATAAAATATGACTAATATTTATGACTTGGACTTAGCAGGATATCTTTCCATTTCATATGATTCGAAATATTTATTCTACTTTTGTGATGCCTCAGTTGTAACACCAACTGGTCGATCCCATCATTATTTACGCCAAGTTTTAAGTACGCTTGGCGTGGATCTCTTAGTTTTTTTTTTTTTTTTTTTTTTTTCGGTAAACAAGATAATGTATTTTAATAAATCGACTCTTTTTTATTATTATTATTACTTACTAATTGTTATTAAATGCAACTAATTCTATGTTTACGTTTATATTTCTTTTTTAGCATAACGATATAAGCTCTTCCATTTGCTCTTTTTTTCAAATAAAAAACGCCAAAGAAGATTTTACCATACGTTGTCTTATTATATACGTTCCTACTTGATAGAATAACGAAAAAATTTATAATAGAGCAGTATAAGTTTAACAGAAGTCGTCTAGACGACACATCTTTAAATGTCAATTGTGTAACCTTCAGTTTCCTTCATCTTACTCATTTGAGTACAAGTTTTTTGATTACTGCGAGAGGAAATATAAGAAACAGTTAGCGAATCATTCTGTCACGTCACTTTCCATAAGTTTAATAGTCTAGATGCTCTATATAGTATATCTGAAGATCTCTTAATTTCTTATGATCGAATTATTAAAATTACCTCATCCAATTATGCAGAAAAGACACTTGATATTTTACAAAAGTAACTCTGTATAACATGAGTACGAAATTTAAACTTTTTCAATTTAGAAACCAGCAGTTTCTTTTTTCTAACTTTGCCCTGATTTACGGGAAAAAAAAATAAAAAAAAGAAGGGAGCAAAGTTGATATCTTCGAAAATATTAAGGCCCTTTTAAATTTGAATTGCACTTACCAGAACGCTCGTATATTTGTTTCTAGGATAGTATAGTCGAATGGTTTTACACATGACAAGGTTACACGTTATCCGCAGTTTTTTGTTACTATAAATTTAAATATATAGCTTCCAAAATAATACAGAAACATTACTCAAAGCGTCAGAGTCAGTACTGATCGATATTTATAATGTATGGCTATTAGTAATTCTCTAAGTATCAAGCAGATAAGAAATGTTATTATATTAAGTTCATCTTTCGAAATAAATTGTTTTATATATAAAAGGAATCCTTAAGCTCGGTATTTTTTTGACAAGGTAGAGTTTTTACTTGGGCCCAAAAAAAAACTAGCGAAAGTTTGTGTTCGTTTACTTTATTTGTCCTGGTAGTGACGGTTTTGATTATAATATCAAATAACAAGGGACTGAGCAAGTGACATAACACACAGTAGATTAGATAACAAAACAGAAAAAAAAGTTAAATAGCAATAAAAAACTGTTTTTGATGTTATGAATCGCTCGCATAATTTCTAAATGATAGTTTTTTTTTTAGCTACGATATTTATACCGAGTCTTAGGATATTTACAAGAAAAAATAGTAGATCAAACAGAAATTCTGCCAAGTGAGCTTGGCAAATATAAACTTTCTTTTGTAAATTCTATATTTTCATTTACAGAAATTTTATATAGAATACAGACATATGTATATATCGAGAATACAGGTAATATAGATCTTATTGATATATCGTTATCAATCTAACCTACTCATGTTGACTTACCTCAACTCCAAGTACCAAGACGTAAAAACTTGGTACTCTGATAAATAAAAGTCCGATCTTTTTTTTTTTTTTTTTGCCATGCCAAAAAAATAAAAAATTACGTATATATAACGCTCGATAAAAAAAAACAATCTCTTTCGATATTTTCATAGCTTACATTATTTAAAAAAAAATGTCTCTGACAATTAATCTTTTACCAGAATTCGGATGGTCCATAAAAAATCAGCCTGTATACGGCCCTGGATCAGCATTTCAAGGTATGATTATCCTAGAAGTGTAGATAAAAAAAACCCCTCCCAATTGCATGTATTAACCGCACTTTCAAATTACAGGCTTTGTCAAAATTAATGTTACAGAATTGCAATTGCAGAAGGCAGATAGATTAAGAATTGTATTTCACGCAACTGAATCAACGTGTGATTCGGGGTACATCAGCCCTACCTATCATAACCAACTCTTTGGTAGCCAAAAGGTTTTATGGAACCATAAGACGTCTCAATTGCTCCCATTACTTCGATCAAATACAGACATATCCATTCCATTTATTGTCCAGTTACCAATGATTCAATTTCCTCCTTCTTCTCGTGTTCTTTCAGAAAGTGAAGGGTTGGGATATAGCTGTAGCTACACTCTTTCTGCTTATCTCGATTCTCAAACTCAAGGGGAAGCCGCTATTATTAAAGTTCATAAACCGATCATATACATGCCGTTTATCGAAACAGGTTTTTCAAAGAAGCCAATTTGCATAACAACTTTTGAAAAGGGTTCCAATTTGTTATCTTCATCAGAGAAAAATTCTAAACCAGGAAAAGCAAGTCCAACGGCACCTTCTGTCAATGTAAAATTGGCGTCTTTAGATTATGTACCTGGAGATATAATCCCTGTTTCTCTATTAATTAAAGGTATTCCAAAACATTCAATTGAATCCGTATCGATCAGATTATACCAAAATCGAACGTGGAATAAAACAACAAACAATTTAAAAAGTAAAACAAATAAAGGAGAGCGAAAGGTATCACATCTTATTACTCAAGAGAATATTAATTTAAATTTGATCGATACCAATAATTCATCATCCTCGTCATCTATTGAAAGCAAAGTAATACCCATCGATTCAAAACTAGAAATATCCATAGACAACATTCCTTCATTCTCTTATAGTCCTGTGTTTTCCATTGGATATCAACTTAAAATTAATATTAAACGAAAAGGAAAGATATGGAATTCCAATTTTGATCTGACAGATATACCCATTAATATTGGAACTCTAGGGTACGGTATTCGATCTTCAGAAGAGATTAAAGTTTATTCAACGTTCCAAAGCGTTTTCGATCAACCTCCAGAAGGATCAAATGCCGACATTTTACCTGCCCCCAAGTTTTTGAACTTTTTAGAATACGAAGAAGCACTTCCATTGTACAACGAAGACCGATTACCAAAATACGAATCGTCACTGAATACGCCTCATCATCAATACATGAGCTGTATCATGTGAAGAAATAACTCGTGCTGATTGCTGTTTGCGTTTTTTTTTAGTAATGACTGATGTTATTATTTTATGCTATTACAAGATTCAGCCTTCATGTTGCACACGCGATTTTCGGACAGAAGTATTATAAGAAATATATATGTAAAACAAAACTATGAAAATATGACACAATTTAAATAATAGATAAATTGTAATATACTAGTGCTTATTCCAAGTAACAATATCTAATAAATAGCAGATATAGTATTTCAGAATATAATATAGTTTTCTAATAGCTACATTTATAAATGAACAGCGGTTTATAAGTAATACAATTAAAAGTAAATAGTTCCAAAATATTTGACAAGTATAAAGCAATGTGCTACCAGTTTTATGAAAGAGGATTACACCCTTAAATCAAAATAAAGACATTCTTTTAATGTTTAAAAAAACATTTTTTATTTAAAATAACAAAATAATACAAAAATATAATATAAATACAAACTAAAACTAGTATTCTAAAAACTAAGCAGAAACAAAACTAAAGTATTGTCTTAATGCATCGGATAATACTTCAGGGAGCGCATTAATATCACGCAACACCATAAAGTATTGGAAGGGGAATGTTTCAAGGTAAGGGTTCATTTGGATACCATATTTACCATCCTTGATAGTATACTTGACGTTAGTCATGTTCAAGATAGAATCCTTTTCAGGCTTGTTATCTACGACAATAAAGATCATCATAATTTGTTGATCCAATGCGCTACGGACAAGGGCACGGAGTGTATTATGATCTTCACAAATACCGTCGGAGATAATCAATTGGAGTTGCCAGAGTTCAGCGTTACCGGGACCAGAAGTGTGCTTGGCACCTTCAAATAAGCCGAGAGAGGTTTCAATCAAGTTCTTGACATAAGTCTTTTGTTGAGCAAAAGTAAATTGTTGAATAACGTTAGCACCAGATTCAGAAGTAAAAGGTTGATCGAAAGGATGTAACAAACGAACACGTTCACCGAAAGATGTAATAGAAATACTACCAACTTCAAGTTGAGACAATGCCTTAGAAATAAGAGATAATGCTTCATAAGCAAGTTGTACGGAATGGGATTCAGACATAGACTTGGAATCATCAACAGAAATCATAACTTGGTATTGACGCTTACTAGGTTTAGTACGACGCAACCAAATCTTATCCTTCTTAAATTGACTTGCAATATATGGAATAATCTTCTTCATATTAAGACGTTTACCAGTACGATAATCACCCTTAAGCTTAGTAGCTAAGGTAGGCTCAAGAATCAAACGGAGTTGTTCACAGAGACCCATAGCAAGATCGTGTGTTAAGTTTTCATATCCTTGCCAAAGTTCACGAGCCTTATTAATATCACGGCCTTCTTCACGCCAGTCGGACACCTGGGTTTCAAGCTCGTCTCTCATACGCTCAATATCTTCTTGTTCAAGGGGTTCACGAGACACAACAGATTCATCCATGGTCAAAATTTCACTTTCATCCATTAATTGCTGTTCGGGTAATTTCTTACTAAGGATAGCACCTTGAGTATCACCAGCACCGGACATGTCTAGTGTATCACGAGCTAAAGGCATAGTATCAACGTCGTCAACTTGGTCGTCGACTTCCATTTCACCAGAAGTTTCATTATTATCTTCCTTTTCTTCATCCATACCGCCCATCTTCAAATCTTGGACTTGATCTGGTTGAGCGTTACCCATGGTTTGCATATCATGGGCCTCATCATCGTTCTTAACATATTCAAACGAATCATCCTCATTCACCTTGGCTTCTTCAGTATCAGGATCATCGGTCTTCTTTTCCTTTTCCGAATCAGCTTCTTCTTCCTCGTTCTCAGCTTCATCGTCGAGATCCGCGAGTCTTCTACGCCATTTCTCTAAAGCATCACCCAAACTTCTTTGAGGATTAGATTGAGCTTGACTAGCTTCTTGTTCTTCAGAGTCATCTTCTCCTTGTTGTTCCTTTTCGGCATCATCAGCTTCTTCTTCGTTAGATTGGTTGGCACCACGTTCAGACTTGCCCTTCTTCTCTTGCTTATCAGCCTTTTCATCAGCAGCATCGTCGTCATTTTCAGCAGTATCATCTTCTCCTTCTTTCTTACCAGCTGAGCTCTTACTCTGCTTACCAGATTCACCTTGAACACCGAATTGGTTATCTGCAGTAGCATCACTATCAGGTTGTTCACGGTTTTGAGCCTTGTTCTCTTCATCAACATCTTGCTCATCTTCTTCAATCTGGCCGTTCTTCTTTTGTTGTTCAGAATCACCGACTTCAGGGGCAAGTTCTTCATTCTCCTCATTTTCTTCATCACCAGAGGCATTCTTTTCTTCCTCATCATCACCTTCACCTGCTTCGGTATCCATTTGAGCAGAAGCATCTGCCATCTCCTCATCTTCACCGTCCATACCTTGATCGACATCATCTAAAGCATCATGGAAAGCTTCAGCCTCCTCATCTTCTTCAGGAAGTTGCTCTTCACCTTGGTTGGGAGCCTTCTCATCCATATCCATAGGATCATTCATATCTTGGCCTTCTTCTCCACCATCTTCGTTATCATCATCACCATCCATATTCATATCATCAGGAAGCTCCAAAGTTTCGGCTTCAGGGATTTCAGCATTGAGTTGCTCACCAGCCTTATTCTCAACATCATCCTCGTCTTCACCTTCGCCTTCAGCTTCATTCTCCTCATCACCTTCTTCTTTATCATCGTCCATTTCTTCATCGCCATCACCTTCTTCACCATCAGCTTCTTGCTGATTATCCTTCTTATCATTCTTGTCAGGCTTTTCACCCTTGGAGTCAGGCTGATCATCATTTTCATCCTTGGCAACAATTTCAGATTCTTGTTCTTGATCTTGGTTTCCTTGATCTTCAACAGTCTTATCACTTTCTTTCAAGTTCTCCTCGGCTTCATCACCCCACATCTTATCATCAACGGCATCAGGATCCATATCATCTACATCACCAATTTGCTCATCAGGATCTTCTTCTTCGTCAGAACTATCAGAATCATCTTCATCCTTCTCATCGTCATGTTCAACGTCTTCAAGGTTACCATCAAAGTCATTCTCCATATCCATACCATTCTTCTCTTCTTTGGTATCTTGCTTATCATCGTTGTTACGTTCTTCGTTTTGAGTACCAAGGACTTGTTCCTCATCTTCAATTTCTTCACTAACATCCTTGTTACCTTCACCTTCACCCATACCAGTACCACTCATAACACCATCAGCATCACCTTCTTCGCCATCATCAGCACCAGCAGGCATACAGAAACCCTTGGTGATAATAATACTGAAGGAGTTGACAAGACAATAAGTCATCTTAGCCATGGCCTTATGATGAACCAGCATCTTACTGAGCGTATGTTGAACAATAAGCATGTATTGTTGAAGGAAAGGATATGATTCTTGTAACAAACGAGAGATTTCATTTACAACATCAGCAGATTCAGAACGAGACATGAGAGTATGAGCAATAGTCAAAACTTCAACACAACGCTTAGAAGCAGCTTCAAGATGAAGAGCACTAGCAAGCTTAGCTTGTTTAGTGCTTTGGAGACGAATATAATCTTGACTCATATCCTCAGTTTCTTCTTCCTCCTCCTCACCTTCTTCAGTTAAGATAGACTTGGGCTTTTCAGGAGCAGCGTTGGCCTTTTTAAGATCTTGAATAGAAACTAAAGCAGCATCAATCAAACCATAAATCTTCTCACGAAGATCGACGATAGTAACCTTTTCAGCTTCACTTTCCTCCTCTTCTTGGACTTGAGTAATAGGTAAGTGACCAATACTTTCGATGTATTGAGTGATAGGGAATAACACATGGCTAGATTGAGGTAAGACTTGCATAGCGCTAACTACAAGAGTGTGAATCAATTCAATCTTTTCGGAATGAGACTTGATCATTTCTTCAATATCAGTGGACAATAAAGAAAATTCGAGACCAGTAGCAGATCTAGGATAAAGATAACGTTGAACGAAACAGTAATCAACAGTCTTTTGAATCTTTTGAATACTACGGGCCATTTCTTCCAGATCCTTTAATGTACGTTGACCAACAGAGCCAGCTTGAAGAGAAACAACAACGACAGCTTGGTTCAAAAACAAAGCAAGCTTATCGATATGGACCTTATGGTTAGTCAAGCGACAACCAAGTTCAGCATCACTAGCAATAGGCTTTCCTTGAGAGAAAGAATCGTACAAAGATGCAAGTTGAACAGCAGCACCTTGAAGAATTTGCATACGTCCCTCAACGCGAGATAAGACACTACGCTCCTTAGTGATAAGACTAAACATATGTTCAGTAGCGGCCAAAGAACGTTCGACTTCAAGCATAGAAAGATCCTTACTAACATTGGTAGTACTGATTGTTCTCAAGTGAGTCATTCTAGCAATACAACGGAAATAATAGTCATTAGCCTTCTTCCATTGTTCAACCATATCAGCAGTAGCACAAGTATAACTGGACAACTTTTCCTTTTGAAGATCTCTGCTTTGGATAACAGATTCCAAGTCAGCAACTTGGTGACGGAAAAGAATAGCGGTATCAGCGTTTTGTTCCTTCATGGTACCAGGACGAGACTTAAGACCAAGACGACGAAGTTCCTTCAAAAAGTCAACTAATGCCTTCTTCTTGAGTAACTTTTGATTCTTAACAGTAGATTTGTTTTCTTCAGTCATGATAGAGGGTGTTTCCTTTTGGAAGTACTTAACCTGTTCAATCATTTCAGTAATGAAATTCTCTAAAGGAAGTTCCTTGGTCTCTTCATCAAGAACAAAGACATCCTTGCGACAATAAGCACGCATTCTGTTCAATGTAACTTGAAGATTGCTAAGATGCTGCTTGACTTCAGGAGCAGAAGACCAATCGAAATCATCGTTAGATTCAGGCATAACGGTTGTACCAGTCCAAATACTAGGTTGAGAAAGTTGGTCAACAAGTCCACGATTGACATCCTTGGCATAACGCTTATCATCACCAAATTGGTACATGGCATGTTCTTCGTTATAGTTCGCGATAATAGTCAACATGGAGTTGTTCAAGACTTCACGATATTTACGGATACACTTATGAAGTTGTCTATGTGTTTTAGCAGCACTTTGACGAAGAGCATAAATGTTAACATCCTTCCAAGTAGCAATCTTGACGAAATCCTTCAAATCCTTTTCAATAGGCTTACGCAATTGAGCGAGCATAGTATTAGCATGTTCTTGGAATTGAGAATAGTACAAGTAGACATTGCGCAAAATAGTGGCAGTTCTTTCGTAGTTCAACTTTTCACCTTCAAAGTTAGATAATTGAGCTTGAATCTTGGTTTGACGATAGAAACTATCAATCATTTTAAGACGAGGCTCTAATTCGATGATAGAAGCACACTGGATAAATTGATCAAGAGCACCGAGTAATTCCTTAGTATTCTTGGTATTTACAGTTTCAGAATCACTTTCGAAAGAAGTATTGTTGACAGTATCGTAAAGATGGAACCACCAGGTAAAAGCAGCATCTTGATGATATTGCTCTTGGGCAGCTAAAAGCTTGGGCCAGCAGTTAAGTTCAAGTTGTCTCCAACTGACAATCAAAGCGATAAGTTCTTCACGTTGATCCTTCAATGAAACGTGCTTAGCAGCATAGGCTTCCCAATCTTCGGATTTTTGTAACAAAAGTTCGATACCAGTCAAGAATTTGGCAACAGGAGAAAGAATAGAGAAAGTTAAAATACGATCACAAATTACAATCAATTGCTCGAGAATGGCATGTTCGGGCCATTGTTCAACAAGCTCTAAGATACGAGCCTTGAAACGATTGACAATAGGTTCGACACGCTTAGCCTCACCAACATTTTCACTTTGATAGAAATCGTAAATGTTGTCACTAGTTTTAGCGAATGAATTTTCGGATTCAAGACGGTTAATGGTCAAAGAAGTGACACGGAGGTTACCACCGTTACAGATACGATCAGTAGCATTAGTGAAAGCAGAGTTAGCCATAGTAGCAAGTTGACTGGCAACAGCATAAGACTGAATAGTTTCGCGATCCCAAGACTTATCAGAACGAACGCAAGAGTCGCGACTGTAAGTTTCAAAGAGCATTCTATGAAGATGACCGATACGATGAACATCTTCATCATCCAAGACAGATACTTCTTCGACATCGGTAGGGATAAAAGTCTTTTTGGCTTGACCATCATCTTCGAAATCTAAATCGGCAAAGTCTTCATTGAAATCAGCGAAGATCTTCTTCAAATCTTGTTCTTCAAGTTCCTCATCAGTAGGAGGCTCATACTTTCTAGCACGAGTCTTGAACATAGCTTCCTTTTCGACGGCCATCTTATGCTTGTACTCTTCAGCAGATTTCCAGACTTGAATAATCTCACTGAAAAGAACGTTAACAGAAATAAGATCATCTGTCTTCATGTAAGCATTGGTATTGACACCGATGACAAGACGTTGAAGAATAACAATCAAAAGACGAAGATAGAAAGCCCATTTTCTACTGGTAGGAGCTCTTTCGAAAACAACTCTCTTGAGTTTAGCGATCTTTTCGGGAGTAGCAAGCGTGTGCCAATCAAGATCATAGTCATGATGAGAGACATCAGGGTCACGAACAAGAAGTTCAATAACTTCGGCCAAAAACTTATCAGTAGAATCCTTTCTAGCATTGGCAGTCAAGATACGCAAACCATACTTGATATCATCAACGGCGACAACGAGGGGTTGAAGAATATCTCTGTACAAGGGGAACTTATGATGAACTCTATCAACGAATTGAAGAGCGTTACCTTGTAAAAGATTTTCACGCTGTAATACAGAGTCGATACCATTAGCTTCAAGATCAATTAACAAGTTCTCGACATTACGGTCAAGCATACTCTTTTGGAGATAACGGAGATCAACAAAGATTTCATCTAATTGAGATTGAGCAGGGCGAAGAGAGAAAATAGTAGCACTATGGGCAAGTTCATTGTTGACCTTTTCTAAATCGCTTTGTTCTTGAGCAACAATATTGTTGGTATCATTACCAGTGTACATAGTTTCAATCTTGCTACGGACTTCAATGTTATCAGTATGTTCTTGCTTCTTCTTGTTCAACAAGTTGACATGGAGACGAGGCTCGGATGTAGGATCAACAGGGTAATCAGGAATATAAGCTGATACAAAAGCCAAACCTAAAAGGACACGGGCCTTACCAGCAGAAGAGTAAAAGCCAGCATCATCCTTGAGTCTCAAACGATGAACACATTCACTGATAGACTTCATTGCATTGATGAAGAAAGCATTGAAATCGACACTTTCCATGATTCTTAAAACCTCGGTTAAGACAGCCAAAGCATCATCGTATTGAGAGCTAAAGTTTTCAGTAGAATAGATAGATGTCTTCAAGAGAGTCTTTGTGAAAGCAGTAATCTTACTGAATTCAGAAGCAAGGGCAGTATAATGCTCGTTAGGAATAACTTCGGCAGAAGCATTAAGCAACTAATAAAAAAATAAGGGTTAATAACAAAAGATTACATAAAAAGATATAATATACATACTTGACGGGCCATAGCAATAAGCATTACAGTTTCAAGAGCTCTTCTGTCCTTTAAATTGACATTTGAAGTAAGGAAATGCTTCAAGTTCTTTAATTGAGTAAGTGCATTCTCGTAAGCATCAGCAGGCATCTTATCAACTGAACTTAAAATGTTCAAACAAGCAAGAGTCTCGACACTTTCGAAAAGACTAAGAGAACCTTCAGTAATACCAAGATCCTACAAATAATATATGCATTAGATTTTTGAAAAAAAAAAAAAAAAAAAAAAAAAAAAAAAAAAAAAAAAAAAACTTACCACTTCTTCTTCAGAAGGTGTTAATTGATAAAGATCCTTTTGATATACACTAGAGCGCCAGAGACGTTGATGGTAGGTGTAAGCAGCATCTTGAACCATACCAGGAAGCGCAGTTGTGATATCATCAGTTTTACCGGAATCTAAAAACCAGATCATACGTTGATAAGGAACCATATCAAGAGGTGGACGAGAGGTCTTGTTAAAAGAGAACTTTCTAAACTTTAACATCTCTTCAACCAACTTTTCCATAGCGTTAGTATCAGAAGAATCACAAGCAGCTGTATAAAGATTGGCAATAAGCTCCATCTCAGTAACGACACTAGTATAATCATACAAAGGCACTAAGGCAGTATCCCAGTAAGTATCTCTTTTAACATCCTTTTCAGCAGGAGCAGATGCTTCAAGTTCACGGTTAATGTACTCTGGAAGTTTACGAAGAGATTTCAAAACCTTTTCGGCATTCTCGGTATCATTTTCATCAACAGCGTAAAGTGTAGCAATTCCTTCGACCAAAGCTTCCTTGGCTTCTGATTTAGCACGTAATACAAGAGACTTGGGGGTAAGACGCTCTTCGGAATCATACTTGTATGAATTCATAGTAGCATTGATCTTGTGTAATTCAGCCTCGAGTTCGTGTAATGATTCAGAAGACAAAGTAGAGGGACAGAAGTATTTCCATAAAGCCTTCATAGATCTACTGGTATTGAAATCAAAACCAGACATGATGTTTTCGATATGGCCGAAGACAGGATTCATTTGAGCACACTTGATACCTTCTGCAGACATAAGGTCCTTCATGATTCTTAAAATAATCAAAAGATTATCGAGACTGAGACTTTCCATTTGAGTAAGGTTCCAAGCAAAATCACGAGCATCAAGAATCTTATTAAAGACCTCAAAGGTAGAAGCAGGACAAGCATGGTAATATCCTTCATTAATCCAAGTAGCAAAAGAAGACTTGATAGATTCAAAGAGAGGATAGAGCTTAGAAACAACAGGATGTAAAAGTTGACTTTCACTCAAACGACCTTCATGGAAACAGTAGGATTGTTGGAGAGAGGTCAAATTACCGACCTTGAGACGTTGAGTAGCATTACGCATGTTCTTGTCAGCATATTCTTGCTTATGAAGACGGATCAACAAGTGGTAAGCGTTACGAGTATATTCTAATACAGTAGGATTATGGGGAACACCTTCCTTAATTTCGGATTGAATCTTTGATAATTCCATAAAGGTAGGATGAACATAAACCTCCTTCATCAAATAACCTAAACGTTCCAAAACGGTAGACTTGGTATCAACGGCTTGTTGAGACATGTATGCTAACCAACGAAGACGAAGACCGTAATCTTGATATGTCAAATGCTCCAAGAAGTAATCACCAGCAATTTCAATCTTCTTTAAAGAAGCAGTATCCTCAGGATCGAGAGTTTGCAACAAGTAAATGAGATAAGCACCTTGGAGAGAAATAGTAGCAAGAACGGAATCATCCTGGAACAAAAGACCACCAATAAGGAAAGGTGAGTTAGTAGGACTAAGCATGTTTTGTAAAAGATCTTCTTCAGGGTTAGATTCTAATAAAGCAACGAGGGCTTCGGGAGCTTCCTTAATATCAACGAATACTTGGAAGAAAGATTCACGAATAGCTTTCTTGAGAGATTGACCACGTTGAAGACGTTCAACAAGATATGTAGCAAATAACAAGTAATCACGAACATTTTCTCCCTTAGCGAAGCTACGACGTTGAGCAGTAGCACAACCTTGTAACTCATTCAATATCATGGGTAACTTAGGACCTCGAACACCAAGAGAATTAGCAAGTTTAGTAACATCTTGTGCATTCTTGTTCCAATTGGAATCAACCAAAGAAATTTCAATACCACGATTTCTCATAGCGCGAGAAAGTTCACCGTTTTGAGGGTCAACAGTCATGAACATACGGAAATTAGGATGAGGCTTGATAATCTTGACAGTTCCGTCAACAAGACCACGCTCATTGACCATAAGAACACCATCATTTTCGAAAAGAGGATTCAAACGATCGAGAACAGAGGGGTTACACATGTTTGCATTATCAATAAGAAGCCAGTGGCCCTTTTCAAGAGCATTGATCAAAAGACCATCAATCCATTCAAACTTACCAGCAATAGAATCTCTTTCAAGCTTTTGAAGGTTTTGAATAAGAAGATTGATAGACTCAATATCTTCCTTGGCTTCAGAATCAACAACAGAAGCAGAATTCAAACAGTTGACGACGTTAGTTACAAGAGTATAATCCAATTGACCAGCAGTAGGATCAGTTGAACAGATCATCATTTGTTGTTTGCTTTCAAGGGCATACCAAGAATCATTAAGTTGACGAATAAGTTGCAATACAGTACCATACTGTTCACTTTCAGCAGAAAGAGTAGCGAAGTACATCAAAAGATTCTTTGAAGCACGACTAATCAATTGGTGAAGTCTATCCATCACAACTTGACGATGACGGTTTAAATCAACTTGCTCGAAACCACCAAGCAATTCCATAGTATCAACACTGTTGTTCATGGCAAATTCTTCTAAACGATGACCAGTCATTTTACTCAAAAGACGGACAAGAGAAGTTTTGCCAGAGGCAGAAGGACCAGTGACGATAGCCATCCAGGAAGACTCAACACACTTCATTAAAGACTCGAGAGGAGACAAGAACGATTGTAAGATATGGTCTTCATGTTCAAAGATATCAACTGAGCTCTCACTTTGTTCTCTAATCAAACGAGAGTGGCCAACAGAGAATGAGTTGGTAGTGACATGGTAGCTAGGCTTTTCAGGACGATCATACTTGACATTAAATACAGACTCATAAAGTTCAACGATTTTAACACGATCATCATGAGTACGCATACGTTGCATATAAATGATATCAAGATATTCAGCAGGATCAGTAACATGATCTTTTTGCATCAATTCAAGCCAACGGAACACATCACGCAAATTGAATTCCCAAGGACTACCCTTACGACCGAAGCTACAACGAATCATAGTTTCTTCGTACATCTTGTTATTGAAATCAATCATCTTGGCCATGGTACTAGGTTCAAATTCAGAAAACAAATGAGAACAAATGAACAAAAGATCAGCAGAAGTTAATTGTTCAACATAAACTTGAGTGAAACGATTAACAAAAGATTTAGGTAAACCCTTACGACCACCACCTTGTTGAAGAGGATTTTGAGCACCAAATACACGGAATTCTTTATCACAGAAGAATTCTCTATCGAGTTCAGGAATATAAACAGCACCACGATGATCTAAACAAGAATTGAGACCTTCTAATACAGATTGAGAAGCTAAATTCAATTCATCCAATAAGACCCAGTCACCAGCCTTCATGGCTTGCAAGAAAGGGGCATCTCTCCAAGCAAACTCACCACTGTTACCACCTTCAACAGGGAGATCAGAACCAAAGAGATCCATTAAATCAGTTTGCTCAGACAAATTGATACGAACCAAATTATGACCGGAGGCAGCGGCTAAGGCAGAGACTAAACTAGTCTTACCAACACCAGGACTACCTTCAAGTAAAATAGGTTTCTTCAATTGCATAGAACGAATAACACGCATAGCATTATCAGCGGTAGTAGGAGCTAACAAAGTAAACTTGATATCGGTTTTGGCTAATTGACCACGAGGAATTTGGAAAGGACCGATAGCGAATTTATCGCCAGCAGTTTGTACCTTATCCTTAGTATCACCCAAAATTTCAAGCTCGGTAGCGTTAGGCTTACCAGAAAGATGACGAAGACATTTGAGTCTGAATTCCTTAAGCATAGGACCGGTCAAGAAAGAACCAGAAGAGCCGTGAGAACCTAAACCATCAAGTAATACTAAACAACCACCATGGCAGTAACTCAACTCAGGATCTAATCCAGAATCAACAGCTACGTTGATAAATTTAACCCAAGACAAAATGTCACGAAGAGAGACAACGGTACGACTTTGGCCAAGAGCTTGAGTATACCAGGCAATGAAATCAAGCATCTTTTCACTGTAACCAGTGAGAGAAGGATGAGTCATTTGTTCGTCAATAATGCTGGTCAAATCATCTCTATCAGAGACAGCAGGTACCCAAATTTCAGTAAAACGATTTCTCAAGGCAGGAGACAATTCCTTTTTACCATAATCACCACCAGGATTCATAGTAGCCAAAAATTGGAAATCTTTGTCACCGTATAACTCTTCAACATGCTTACCACCCTTTTCAGCAAGAACTAAAAGACGGCTAGGTTCCAAAACAGAATTTAATCTTTCAAGGACGGAATCATCAGCAAGAGAAATTTCATCAAGTAAGAACAAATGACCTTCCTTCATTGCTTGAACAAGAGGACCATCATGCCATTCAAATAATTGTTGTGCCTTCTCAGGGTCTTCGTTTTCTTCTCTATGACGAACAGGACGTTGACCACCAAGTAAATCACCAGTTTCAGTATTTTGATGACAATTGACAATATGAAGCTGACGCTTATATGTTTCAGCAAGCATTTGACAGACAGTAGTCTTACCACAACCAGTTTCACCAACGAGTAATACAGGTTCGTTATGTTGAAGACAACGAGCAACAAGGTTAAACAAACGACGCATGGCCTTTGTCCAAACAAGTTTAGTATCCTCACCAGATTTGGCTGCTTGATCCTTGAGTAAACGATCATAGATAGCGAATTCTTCCAAATTACTACAGTCATACATAGTCTCTTCAGAAATCTTGACTTTCATAACCTTTTCAAGGACTTCCTTGACAACCTTCTTTTCTTCATCCTTACGACATCTTTCAGCTAAAAGCATATAACCATTATCAGCTAATTCTTGATATCCTTGAGGGTCACGACCAGCCCAACGGAAAAGATCACGAAGAGTAATGAAACCATGCTTTTGTTCAAAGATACGAGTACTTTGTCTACGTTCCATTAATTCCTTATAAACCTTAACAAGCTTATTACAGTAAGAAGGAGCGATAGCGCAACGCCTAGACAAGATAGTTTCCAATTCATTCTCAGGAATGTCATCGAAATGAAGTTCAAGGAAACGATTACGGAAAGCTCTAGATAAAGCCTTACGACCACCATAAAGACCAGCAGGATTTTGAGTAGCGAAAAGCATGAAATGGGGATGAGGCTTTACAACTTCTTGAGTTTCAGGAATTAACAATTCTCTGTTATCATCGAGCAAACGGTTAAGAGCTTCCAAAACATCAGAAGGAGCTAAATTAAGTTCATCAAGGACAATCCAGTAACCGTTACGAAGAGCTTCGACCAAGACACCTTCTTGGAAAACGAGTTTACCTTCGTTGTTAGAGACATAGGTACCAAGATATTCTTGGAGATCAGTATGTTCATGGTTATTGATACGAACGAAACGATGACCAGTCTTCTTGGCCATATACTCAACCATGGAAGTCTTACCAGCAGATGTAGGACCTTGAATCAAGACAGGGAACTTTCTGGACATAATAACACGAGCAAGGTTAAAAAGTTTGACTTCGACAGACTTGGTTAAAATATAACGAGTATCATCCTCAGGAGGATATTGACCCTGTTGTAACCAGAAATAACCAAACTGAATGAAATCTTCAGAAGGTTGACGAGGAATTTGGGTGATAAGATTTTTAGGGTTAGGTACATCACGTAAAATAGTCTTGAAAATCAATTCACGCATTAAAACTTCACTCTCCTTATCAAGTTGGGTCAAGAAAGTCATGCAAAAACCTTCGTAAAGAGAACGTCTTAAACCATAAGTAGGGAAAATTTGAGCAACATAAGTCAAGGCACGAGCCAAAGTACGCATACTGAAATGAGGACGTTGGTTTGCACCATCAACAAGTTTATGTTCAGCAGCTAATTTCTTAGCACTCATATAGAACTCAGCAACATCGTCATAACATCTTTCATCGCCAGAGGCAATACTAACAAGATATTGCTTAACAATTTGGAAAAGATCGTCATAACGAGCATCAGGAGGATGAACATAGAACTCTGTAAATCTGTTACGAAGACCAGGAGGCAAATCACGCTTACCGACATCAGTAGCAGGATTCATACATGCAAAGAGACGGAAATTGGGATGACGCTTAATAGGTTCAACATCACCCTTTTCAGTTAATAAGAGAGAACCATGGGCATCTTGAAGAAGGCCAGAAAGACACTCGAGTGTTTCGGTTGTAGCCAAATTGATTTCATCCAGTAAAATCCAATCACCTTGGCGAACAGCCTTAACGAGAGAACCTTCCATAAAGTTGAACACAAATTTATTTTGAGATTGAACTTGTTGAACTTCGAATTCCTCGACACGCTTAGCAAAATTCTTCCAAGCGTTACGAAGAGTGGGAGAAGATACCTTCTTACTTTCGACATTTTGTTCTGCTTCAAACTTTTGTTGAGACATCTTTACAGCTTGCTTAAGAAGAGTGACAAAGTTGGTCCACTTTTGGTGAATGAATGTTTTACGAACCATTTCCAAAAACTTGATATTTTTCTTGACAGAGAAAGTCTTTTCGAAAAGACGTTCAAACTCTTCCTTCATAGGGATAGCCAATACCTTACCATCTACAGGCTTAAATCCACCTAAAAGATCGGAACTATCAGATTGTTGAGATAAATTGACAACAATTAAATTTTGATGAATCATATCAGCCAAGTGTTGAACAACGGTAGTTTTACCAGTACCAGTCTCACCAACTAGTAATACAGGTTCAGTTAAATGAATACAAACAGCAATTCTTTCCATTAAACGTAAAGCATGTCCAGTTGTAGCGAAAGGTCTCTTCTTTTCACGCTTAATCAAAGCCTGCTTTTGCTTCTGTTTGCCGCTAGCAGCAATAGAAGACAAATTAACGCGACCGATACGAATGGTTGAATCGCTTAATTCCAAGGTTGGTCTGTATTGATCAACATAGTTGCGAACTAAATCCTCAGAAATTTGAAGAGGTCTACCAATTGTTTCAAGAACAGTCATCCAAGTATTATAATCAGGGATCATACCACAGAAACAATCATTTGCTTCACTGAATAAATCTTGACGAAGGGTTAAATCCATACCAACTTCTGAAGTATCATGTAACTTTTCACCAATTAATAAATCAACACGGTGGCACCACTTCATTAAATCACGAGTAGAAAGGAAACGACCCATAGTTGAAGTAGCCAAAGCAGTAAAGTTAGGATCTTGATACATACCTACAACAGTTTGGAAAAGTGTCATAACATGAGTAGCAAAATCACCAATATGAGTGAATTTTTGACGAACGACCAATTCTAATTCTTCAATAGTGAGGGGTTCGACGTGTACTCTAGTCCATAAATTAGCACCTGTCATTAAATCGCCGCCTCTTGAACTTGTTCCTTTTCCAGATCGAGTAGGAATAAATGATCTTGTACCAAATAATTGAAATCCTTCTTTAGCTTTAATCTTTTCACCACGAGAGGGAATGAATAAATGTCTAGTTTCCAATAAGGGCAAAAGAACCGATAAAACTTCGGCAGGTGCCAAATCAATATCTTCAATCAATACCCATCTACCTTCTAATACGGCTGTCGTTAAAACACCAGCTTGCCAGCGGAAAGAACCAGGAGTGGATGTAGATACGTAGGTACCCAACAACACTTTAGGATCTGTTTGATCACCCAAATGGATCTTTACCAATTCCGCTCCTCTTCCTGTTCTACTAGCAAGTTCCTCGATAAGTGATGTTTTACCTGCACCAGTGACACCTTCTAATAATGTGGGTGCGCCGATAGATAATGCAAGACTGACAGCATGTAAATTCTTTGATGTGGTGTTTGTTAATACGAGCTTAGGGTCGAAGAAATGCTTGGCAGGTTCCTCCATGTCCGTGGAGTGCACTGTCTTGGGAAGCAAAACGCCACATAAATTACAGGTGAGTGGGCATAAATCGTTGTTAGAAAGCTCATGTTGATTATGGTCCGAATCATAATCATTGTGTAAGAAAGAAATCTGATCATCAGCTTGCTTTTGTTGTTCCCACAAACTAAGAATAAAATTAAACAATTTTTTTTTTTTTAATACACCTAACAACAACAAAAAAAGAGAAAAAGAAAATTACCTTAACAATCTAATATCTACACGGTTTCCATCAACCATAGTATAAAGAGGTTCATCTGCTTCATCCAAGGAGTGTCCGGCTCCTACGACTGAAGTCAATAAGCTCTTTGTTTGAGCATCGCTCAAACCATAAACGTTGCTAAGACACAAAACAGTGGTGTAACGAATAGAGGGATCGGGGAATTGAAGTAATTGAACTAAGGGTCCCCAATTCCAAAGTGGTGTAAAAGTAGATGTTGAGAAACGAAGCAGTCTATAGGTGGTTAAAAGTAAATCTTGTAATTCGGCTGTCAATGATGATGTGACCTGGGTTATAGAAAGTTAATATGCATATTTTTATATATCGTGAGATTATCCAATGATTGAATTTACCTCTGATTCATTAGAAGTATTAATATGGTTCAATCTCTCGAACAAGGATGTTGAGTGGGTAAAGTATGTTACAGCCAAGCTATGTATAGAGTATATTAGTAAAAAAAAAAAAAAAAAAAAAAAAAATAATGAAAAATTATTTACCTTTTCACTTGCGGTACAATAGGAAGCACAGTACTAAAAGCCTTTGCAACCAATTCAATTTTATATACAGTACTGCTTGCATTTGGTGATACAGAAGCAGAGTCTAAGAAAGTGGTAAAACCAGGTAAAGTCCAACGAGCAACGAGATCAATAACGATAGGTCTAAACAAACGAACAACGCTAGTAGTCCATTCTGGTCTAAGCATTGCCTTTGAAACAATGTCAAGTAATTGAGATTTTGAAGTTGCTGC
This sequence comes from Thamnidium elegans, assembly GCA_025201345.1. NCBI lineage: Eukaryota > Fungi > Mucoromycota > Mucoromycetes > Mucorales > Mucoraceae > Thamnidium > Thamnidium elegans. The sequence continues at coordinate 767,304 of JAIXMG010000001.1, read as the reverse complement.
ATTTGGTGTTTTTAATATTTGAAGATCTACTCCAGCAAAGGTTGAGCCTTCGACTAAGGTTGATAACTGAGTGACAGCTTTCATAAGATCAAACGCAAGAGGGTTGAAAGTGCTATCGTCAATGACTTTAGCGACTGTCGTCATGGTTGTGTCCGAGTCAATCATTGCTTCTTTAGTTTTAAAGAATTAATAAAACGTAATCAAAGTGAGTAAACTAACGAACTACAAAATAAGAAAAATATTTTCTTTTACACTTCAAATAAAAAAAAAGAAAAAAAAAAAAGAAAAGGAGTTTGTGACAGCGCAAGTGGACGGCTTTTAATAATCTTTTTTTTTTTCTGCGGAACCATTCAAGCAGGAATGCCGCAGATGAACGTAGCACTTATTGAAGGTCGCTGTAGGTGGAAATACCGAAAATAAAATCTATTTTTTATATCAAGCGAAAGCCCTTCTAATAAAACTATACAAATAACGTAGTCAAAATAAAACAAGTAGAACATATATATATATATATGTATGTATGTAGAAAAAAGTAATAGTTTATTTAAAAGAAATAGGGGCTAGTTAGCACTCTCGACAGTATGGAATTACCAATCCACCTTTTGGACAGTAATTGCAAGTTCCTCCGTTAACACTATTTGGGTTAACTTCAAATTTAATTCCGTTACAAAAAGCATCGACATTGTTGTTATTTAACGCTTGTAACGTTTCATACATATTTATCTGGATCCACTTTAACTCGCAGTTATTTCTTTGACTCATAACTAATCCATAACTGGACTGAAGAACACCCTTTGCATCAACATAGGTAGACTTGTCGCACGCTCCCAGATCACCAATAACATTTTGACCACTTCTTTCAATACAACCTTTAATTGCATCAGCAGTTACAAAAGTAGAATAGTACTTGTCAGTTAACACATTTCTGCTTGAAGTTGTAATCTTTAAAGTAGTAAATGTAATTCTTCCTCCTATGACAGGCGCCGTAATTTGAATAACATTTGGTACCTCGTTGTAGCTGACATCCATCACTTGAAACCTGCCTTCTTCGCCTTTTCTTTCGTCATAATTAAATCCAATAATGTTGCCTGCGAGATCCAATACATCAATTCTAGGGAACTCTAACATTTCGGATCCTTTTTGAAATGCAATTTCGCTAGTTATTTTAAAGTTATCTCTTACTTGAGGTTTCTGACTGAATGTAGCTTCAAATGCTCCTGGACTTGTTATAATACCAATCATGGAAGCGACGAAGCCAACGACAGCGACAGCCATTTGTCCTTGAGCCATAATACCAGTGCAACATGTCGAGAGAAGAATAACAGAGATCAAAGAAACATTAACCATAATAGAATATTTAATTGCTACAAGATAAGAATAGTTTTTTTTATAAAAAAATAAAATAAAAATGATGCTTTATATATACTAATAGAAACAAAAAATATAGATATAAATTTAGAAATTAAAAAATCAATAACAAATAAATCATTAGAAGCCACATCGAAACTGTTGGCTTGCAATAAGCAATGGCAAAGCTCTTGTAACTCCTCAAGTGACAAAACAAAACTTTGCAGTGACACAATGAACCGCTTGACACTATAGTAGTCGAAGCCTCTCCACAGTCATCTAGAACGCGAGTCTATTTCTATAAAGCCGCCAATAAATATAGAAATGAAAATGTTACATACCACACAAGAATAAACATGACGAACATTTTCTAATATCTAACAACCAACAGATATGAACCTCCTAAGCGTCATTTACATTGGGTGGTAGGCACCACAGCAAAAAAAAAGAATAACCATAGAACATGGAAAGATTATTTGCTATACCACATGATAAACCGCAAACAAAACTTTATTGGCTTCGAAATATTTACGTATTTATCACTTAACAATAGGCTGAGATCAAATGGTATAAGCCCAGAAAATGTGGTAACGTCTTTTGACCGATTCCCGGCTCTTTACTACCCATTTTAAAATGATCATGTCGTACAATCTGTACTCGAATTACTTTAAAAAAGTAGAAATATACATTTAAACATCTCACGTAATTAACAAAAAGTATAAAATGCTGACTGTGAGATTCGAACTCACGCCTCTTGCGAGACCGCAACTTGAGTGCGGCGCCTTAGACCAACTCGGCCAAATCAGCTCATATTTATGTCAATCTGAAAAAGGCAGATGGGTTGGATGCCCCGGAAGTTAATAGTCCGGACCGCAACAGTCCGGTTTGTCCGGATCAAGATGAAGACCTCATGGATATCCCGGTTGAAATCGAGCTTAGGCTTAAGAAGACTAAGGTCCAAAAAAGGAAGTTTGTACCATCTATCAAGAATAATCTGAAAAGGAAAAAGGCTAAACAGTAACGAATAAATGTCACCTCTTCAAGTATTCAATGTTATTCCTAATTCCTCTTTCCCGAATATTTAACAGATGCACACATTACAAATACTCATTATGATAATCATGCTACTTATGATTATCATATTACTTTACTATTTATATATTCTTTATTACTAATACCATTATCCCACTTAACTATAAATACCCCTCTTGAATGATTAATAAAACATTATCTTCTATTTGACATAACTACTTACTTAATTGATTAACCACTGAGAGTTGAATCAATTACACTTAAATTACTATAAATACTATTACAAAACTTACATTTGGTAGCACCAGTTTCTCAAGATGACAGGAAAAGAAGATTACAATAATGAAATGGCTGAACTTATAAAGAGGTTCACTACGGCTTTGGGTGATAACAAACAAATTAGGGTGAAAGAACCTAATACTTATGATGGTACAAGAGACGCACTTCTAATTGATGGTTGGATTAGATCGGTTGAAAGATATGTAAACTTTCAAGGCTGGAATGCTGAAAGAAGTTATTTATTTGGTACTACTTTATTGCGTGATAGGGCTGATGCATGGTTTAGAACCATTGAATTAACTGATGAAGCCCCTACTACTTGGTTGGAATTAAAAAGGTTAATTACGGAATTTTTTAGACCTGATAATTCTGTCAGAATTGCTCGTGATCGTTTAGCTATATTAAAACAAACAAGTGACTTGGTGACTTATATTAACAATTTTATGGATATTAAATTAGCTATTCCTGGTATGACTGACGATGAAGGTTGTGACAAGTTTGTTAGAGGTTTGGTCAACAAACAAATGCGTTCTCACATTCGTCAATATGAAGCAAATACTTTGAAAGAAGCTATTCATGCAGCTTTAGCTTTTGATAGTGCTCAACATGAAGAAGATTCATCTACTAGTTCTACTTTTAGGGCACGCCCTAAACAACAAGTGGTTGATGATCCCATGGAATTGGATGCTATTGATAATAGAAATTATCAAAGGTCAAGTTCAAGACCTAACAACAACTACTCTCGCAGTCAAAATTACTCTTCTGGTTATTCTCGTGAAAAAAACTATCGTACTAACAATTATTCTCGTAATAATTCTGGTGGGTCTGCTGCTTCTTGCTATTACTGTCACAAAACTGGTCATTTGAAACGAAATTGTCGTACTAGGTTGTCTGACATCAAGAGATTGGATGATCAACATTACAAGAAGGATTTTCACTCCACGTAGTTGAAGAACAGGAAGTTCAACTACTTGAATCAGATAACGATGATAATTTTCCTGATAACAATAAAAATTTAATTGATTTTGACCTTTATTCTAATGCTATTTCACTAGATAGCGCTCAATTCCCTATACTTAACCCAAAACCTTATACTACTCAAACTATAGTTGAAGATGAATTCCAAACTCAAAATATAGTTGTTGAAACACTGCCTATTTTGTATCCAAAATCACTAAATGATGAATTACAATACCTAACTGAACTGAATGCTATTGCCACAACTCTACCTCTTTATCCTGCTTCCTATCGTGCTCAACAACTCCAAGTACTTATTGACTCAGGTGCTAGCGAAAACTATGTCTCTCCTCACGTAATCCAGTCCGTAAATAAAAAAAGACTTATTCCTGTGAATAATCGACAAGTCGAAACTGCTAGTGGGAATATCTCACAAATTGAATATAAAGTTGAAATGGATATAACTTTGAATGGTGTTTGCAACAAGATTACCGCTTTTGTCTTCCCTACCAAATTTGATCTCATCCTTGGACGTTCTTGGTTAAAGCAAGCTCAACCTTCTCCAGATTGGGAAAATGATACTTGGTATTTAAATAATGGACGTGTCAAACTACAACCGTGTACGAATATAAAGAAACATTCACATTCTCTTCCTAAACTTAGTTATCTCATTAGCCATAAACAAGCTGATCGCCTCATAAAAAAAGGTGGTGAAAGCTTTCTATTTTTTATTAAATCCAATGATGAAAATGACAAGTACACAAATCCAAAACTCCAAACTGCTGACTACTGGGGCCAATTAGTACAAGAATTCTCTACTGTCTTTAAAGATGAACTGCCTGGTCTTCCACCTGATCGTGGTATACACCATTTAATTGACACTGGCGATGCTGATCCTGTTTCCCGTCCTCCCTACAAAATGAGTCCATTGGAATTAGACGAACTAAAAAAACAACTAACTGAATTACTTCGTTTAGGCTTAATTAAACCTAGTTCTTCCCCGTGGGGTGCTGGTGTTCTTTTTGTTCGTAAGAAGCCTGATCCTGGATCAACAAAACCTGGAAGCCTTCGAATGTGTATTGATTACCGATCTTTGAATAAACTTTCCATCCGAAATAGTTCAAGTATACCTAGAATTGATGAATGCTTAGACAAAATGAGTGGTGCACGTTATTTTACAAGTTTGGATTTACGAAGTGGTTACCATCAAATCAGAATCCATCCTGATGATGTTCCAAAAACTGCTTTCAACACTCGGTACGGTCAGTACTCATGGCTGGTATTGCCTTTTGGACTTTGCAATGCTCCACCTGTATTCCAATCGTTAATGAACAAGATTCTTGGTGAATATATTGATAAAACAACTATTGTATACCTTGACGATATTCTCATTTTTAGTAAAACGCTTGAAGAACACAAGATCCACGTTCGACAGATTCTGAATGTACTAAAAAAAGAAAAACTGATTGCTAACTTAAAGAAGTGCGAATTTAGCAAGAGTGAATTAACTTTTGTGGGTTTCAAAATAACTGCTCATGGTATCTCTCCAAGTCCTGAAAAGGTGAAAGTTGTTCAACATTGGCCACAAATGAGGAATGTACAAGAAGTTCGCCAATTTATTGGGTTTGCTCAATTTTATAAAAGGTTTATAAAAAACTTTGCGTCGATAGCTGCGCCTTTAACAGATTTAACAAGGGGGACAGGTATAAAAACGAGACCAATTGTTTGGACCAGTGACTGCCAAAATAGTTTTGATAGATTAAAGAAATTGTTATCATCAAGTCCTGTACTTCAAGTAGTTCGTATGGATAAGCCTTTTAGAATTGAAGTTGATGCTTCTGATCGAGGCTGCGGGGCGGTCCTCCTACAACCTGACGATGACCCTACACTACCATGGCACCCACTTTGCTTTGAATCAAAAAAAATATGCTGACTCAGAGACTAAATTGCCTGCACAAGAGAGAGAATTGCTTGGGATTCTACATGCACTACGTACCTGGCGGTGTTATGTTGATGGATGTCCTAAAGGTTATACTGTATTCTCTGACCACCTTCCTTTGGAGTATTTTAGATCAAAAGAAAACCCGCCAAGTAGATTAATAAGGTGGATTAATGAATTAGAATTATATGCACCAAATATTTGTTATAAACCTGGCAAAGAAAACATAATACCTGATATCTTATCAAGAATGGACTTTAATGCAGCTAAGCCAAATCCCGATGTTAAACCAATGGAGCCTGAATATCTGTATGCAACTTGGAATCACTTACCTGCTACATTACGCAGCGATTGGCCTCTCTTATTAATTCCAGAAAATAGAATTAAGGTAAAATCAGCTGAAATAAAATCGATTTTAAATAGAGAAGAAAAACACTTTCATGTTACTGCTAATCAAGTTTATCGCAAGGTTGCTATAGATGCTAACTCTGGTGTAAAAAATGTTCCTTTTTTACCTTTTGCAAAACGAGCTGAAACTGTTAGTCAATATCATGAATCTTTTGGTCATGCTGGTTACAAGACAATGTTAAATATATTACTTTCTCGATTTTGGTGGCCGTCTCTTAGGTTAGATATTCAACAGTGGTTGAACACTTGTCCTCAATGTCAAATTAATAGTCGTCGCGGAAATGCTCACAGAGATGAAATGCACCCTTTAAAAGTTCCTACAGCCTTTGATAGATGGCATTTAGATTTCCTTGATTTACCTATGACCCTAAAAGGTAATCGCTGGTTACTAATTGGTGTAGATTATGCTACGAATTGGTGTGTTGCCAGAGCGGTTCCTAGCGCCTCAAAAGAAGTAGTTGCTGATTTTATTTATGAAGAAATCGTTATGAATTTTGGTGTTATGTCTGAAATTGTAACTGATCGAGGTGCCAACTTCACTAGTGCTTTAGTTCAAGAATATGTTAAACGTATTGGTTCAAAATTTAAGCTTACGTCAGCGTACCATCCAAGAACGAATTCAAAAGCAGAACGCTTCAATGGTGTCATAAAACAAATGCTTCGCAAGTATACAAATGGTGCTCTTCATCGTTGGGACGATTTTGTCCATGCTGCTCTTTGGGCTTGTCGCGTTCGTATTCATTCTACTACAGGTTTTAGTCCGTTTTACCTTACTTATGGTCGTGAACCCAAATTACCAGGTGATACTTTACATCCTTATATTGATGCGGCTACGTTTGAAGACCCTCGTACTATTGCGGATATTACTTCTCGTGAATTAACTAAGTTAGGTCAACATCGTGCGGCAGCCGAATTTAGGCTAAAGGCAATGGCCGAAAAAGATAAAATACGTTGGGATGCAACTATCAAGAAGCTTACATTTGAACTAGGTGATATGGTTATGCTAACGCATGAAGGTCGTTATGGTCTTGAACCTCAGTTTAAGGGTCCTTTTATTGTTGTTGAAGTTTTCCCTGATTATGGTACTTACAAGTTACAAACTTTAGCTGGTGAACCTTTGAAGTCACTTGTTCACGTCGATAGACTTCGTCCTGCTCATGGTGAACGCCCTTCTAAACCCTGGTATGACCCTACAGCGGCCCGTCGAGAGTATAATGAAGCTATGAAGAATGTCCCTGTTCCTTTATGTGGTGATTATGTCGATCCTGTACTACCTTCACTATCCGAAAAAATTGATGATACTGTGCACTCTGACCTTGTTGATGTCACACTAAATGATAATCCTAGTATTGAAGAAGACCTTGTTATGCAACCTGTTGACACCGTTAATGATAACCAAGTAATAGACCATCCATTTAAAGAACCTCTTGATAAGTCTATTAGTAATAACCCTATTATCGTATCCCCTTTACTTCCCGAGTTATCCTTATCCGAGGACGTTGAAATGTCTACTTCCGTGTCCCCGCCCGGTGATCAAGATTTTTTTTTCCGCCCAACTAGTCCCGTCGCTACTGTGAGTGTTCAGGGTCGAACACAAGGCTTGAAAGGGGGTAATGTCAATCTGAAAAAGGCAGATGGGTTGGATGCCCCGGAAGTTAATAGTCCGGACCGCAACAGTCCGGTTTGTCCGGATCAAGATGAAGACCTCATGGATATCCCGGTTGAAATCGAGCTTAGGCTTAAGAAGACTAAGGTCCAAAAAAGGAAGTTTGTACCATCTATCAAGAATAATCTGAAAAGGAAAAAGGCTAAACAGTAACGAATAAATGTCACCTCTTCAAGTATTCAATGTTATTCCTAATTCCTCTTTCCCGAATATTTAACAGATGCACACATTACAAATACTCATTATGATAATCATGCTACTTATGATTATCATATTACTTTACTATTTATATATTCTTTATTACTAATACCATTATCCCACTTAACTATAAATACCCCTCTTGAATGATTAATAAAACATTATCTTCTATTTGACATAACTACTTACTTAATTGATTAACCACTGAGAGTTGAATCAATTACACTTAAATTACTATAAATACTATTACAAAACTTACATTTAAAACGAGATATTTATATTATATCTCCGTATTAATTTTAAAACATATCACGTGAATATCACGTTTTTCGAAAAAAAATAAGCTTTTTAGATAAAAAGTATAGATATGTACCTATTTCTTCGCAATTGATCAAATGATTTTAGAAAATAAAGTTAATAAATAAGGTTATACAATATTTCCAAGTATATTATTTTTGGTTTTTTGAAAAACTGGTTCGTTTATTTATCTTTTTCTAAAAAGAAAAAAATTAATAAGAAAATCACAAAGGAGAGAGAAGTCTTTGTAGGACAAAAAACTATAATTACGACTCTCTGTTTAATTCTACGGAGTACTACTAAAAGGCCAATATTTAATGGTATTTGATTTTTGGGATTCTTTAAAAAAAAGCCATGTACTGAAAATAGTAACAGTTTTTTAAAACTACGGCAATGAAAAATACAAACATAAAAGTTTAAAAAAAGGTAGTTTTTTTATATATATATATTTACGAAGAAAAAAAGAAGGGGAGGGGGGTCGTATCTGGCGTTGAAGCTAGAGAAATAAAAAGGGAATAGCTATAATGTTCGATTTATTTTTAGATTAGATTATTTGATATGAGCTTATATATACGCTATGCGCACATGTATTACTCACTCTATAACGAATGAGGATGGTAGGCGATCACAGAAAATAAATAAATAAAAAGAATAAGTTAATATTGGAAAAATATACATCTAACTATTATTTACTTTTGATGTTTATAAACGTATGCAATGGAGCTTAAATAAGTTTTTTCACTGTCTATCTAAATCAGAGTCTACTTTTCGTATGTCTTGGCTGTACCACAAAAAAAAAAAAAAAAAAAAAAAAAAACTGATAGATCCACTCTTGGGTTGTATAGAAAAAGTATAAACTTTTATCAGATTTTTAAAAAAGAATTATTACGCGCGTAACATGGTAACCAGCGCGGTTATAATTAAGACCCATAGCGACTATACGCTCATACTTAATTTATGCGCAGATCTAGTCATTATTTCTATACTTTGATCCATAAAAACATCACTTTAGCCAAGTCAAACTGAAGAGCTTTAAAAAGTGAAAAGAAAAAAAGCTGTAATTCCTTCTATAAACATATGCGTACAACAATAGATAATTCGATCCCAATTTCGGATATCAATTGAAGCTCTCCTTTTTATCAACGATTTTTCAAAGCTATATAAAGTAATATTTGTGTAATTCACTATTTATCAGAAAATACAAATAAATAGAATTAGTTCTTAATTCAAAAAAAAAAAGAAAAAAGAAGTATATATATTAGGCTTCCGCTCTTTAATTGACGAGTGCAGCCAGCTCAATTTTTTTTTTTTTTGTTATTTTGTAATTTACTGTTTTTGGAACGCTTCTAAAAAGCATATTAGTATTTTCTGTATTCAGGTACAGGCTTGAATACAAGCTTTTATTGTCTAAGCTGGGGGTACGAAGAGAAAAAAAAAAAGAAAAAGTATATATACTTGTAATTTGTAAATAATAAAGGTTTGTAGAACAAGTGTTTAAAAATAGAAACAAAAATGACATACAAAAGGTAAACCGTGTTACTGTTAAACACATGTTTCTATATCTTTTTTCTGTTTTTTTTTTATACTTTCAAATATATATATTACAGAGCTAATTCTGTAAAACTATTTTAAAAAAAAACCTTACTGCTGGGAGAAACTTTACACCGCTGCTGGGTACGATTCGCTGGGGCTCAATGAACAATAAGAGAAGATTTATTTTTGATCTAGCGATGGAATGCCTCCTCTTTATTTTCTATTTTCAAGTTTAAACTATTTTTTATTATTATTATTCAATTGAATGCTTGCTAAAGTGTTTAGAATAAAGTACTGTGGTGCAATGTACTTTTTTTTATTTTATTTTTAATTTGCGGACTTTCTGTATCCAGCTTAGTCCAAAAAAATAATCAAATAATTTGTTATTAAAATGAGGGTTATATCCATGTGTGACAGATTCAATCAACCAAAAAGAAGGCAAGGAAAAGAAATTTCTGTGGGTCTTTTTTATAAATCAGCTAATTTGACTTGTGTAGCCCTTTTATATATATATAAAAAGGGATAAAAGAATTGTATTTTATTTACACTTTCTTTCTTTCTATTTTTTTTTTTTTTTTTTTTTTATACTATACTATACATATATTACTTTTTTTTTTTTAAACAATGGTCTTTTTATCAACTAGAGCAATCTTTTTATTCACAGTTTTTTGCCTTGTGCTCGTCCAAACAGCATATGCTGATATCTTTTCTCAACTTCAATTCATCAAAATCTCTTTACCAAAAAGTGGGCAAGATGTAGTTGCTGGTAAACAATTAGTCGTCAAATATGTTATGCAACCTTTGATCAAAAGTAATATATATAAAATAAAAATAGAAAATAAAGTTGAAATACTAACTTTTTTTTCTTTTTAAAAAAAAATAAAGATAACGTATCTGCTGGTAAGGCTTTAAAGTTGAACGTTAACTTCCACAAGAGAACTGGAAACGCCAAGCAACAAAAGATCGCTGTTATTCACAAATCTTGGTAAATACATCACTTCATTTGTATTATTAGATTACATTTATATTAACTTTTTTTTGAATAGCCCTGTTGGAGCAAAGGATAACAAATATGTCACTTATACCAAAAAATGGACTATTCCCAAGAACACTAAGCCTGGATCTTACGCTGTTGACTTTGTTGAATTGGTTCAACTTCGTCGTGGTCAAATGACTGTTACTGAAACTGTCAAGGTTAACGTTGTTGATTAAATAATATTTTTGCTTGCTTTATTATAGACGAACAATAATATGTATATGTGTGTACTCATATTCCCTCTATCTTATTTTAATGATATATAAAAAACAAAAAACAAACTTACAACATCTCTAACGAGCCCTTTCCTGACTATTATTATTTCTTTTTTTGAATAAAATAATCTGCTTTACAGAAAATCGAATTATATATTAAAAAGCTAGAATATTATTTACTTGTTTTTTTTTTTTTTTTAAAAAAAAAAAAAAAGCGTACTAAACATCATCGTTAGATAAAAAAAAAAAAAGATACGTATGCCATCTTTATTTCCTTTTTCTTTTCTTTTTTGAGGCGGACAAACTTTTAGTGCAGTGTAATATAGGCGGGACTTTTAACTATATGATATTTCTTTGGACACCGAAACAGTGGGATGATTTAGGTACATAATATATTCCGGCTTTTGTATAAATATTAGTCTATATTTTCGAATCTCCTTCATATGCATGTACGCATTTATATTTGAGTATATTGCGTAATAGCCAAAATAAGATGATCAAGGAGAGAAAAACGGGAAACAATCGCAGGTTAGCTTTAATATTGTAGCTTGTCATACATTATGCGGAGTGTACTGAAAAAAAAAAAAAAAAAAACTACTTTTTTTAATTCACCATTTCCCGATTATTATAATATAAAAACACTTTTTGCGTTCAAGTTCAGAAAGAAGGGGGGGGGGGGATAATTATAAGAAGTTAATTTAATAACTACTTTTTTTTTTTTTTTTTTTTTTTTTTTGTAATAACAATAATTATAAAAAAGATGAATTTACCGTGGAATTCAATATAATTTCGTTTTAGCGGAAATAATAATTGTCTCTAGCGGGTCACTTTACAACAAGGCACTCCCCTTCCCCCCGTATTGGGCTAAGTCATATAACGATTTTAAGCCAAAACTGTATTTGCTTGCTTTTTTTTTTTCTCGCTCCACCCTTCCTGTCATAAATATACTTTTTTAAACATAAACATTTATGTGCATACTGGGTATATGTAAATAACCGAAATCCCGATTTTCTTTGTTTTGTTAAAAGATCTTCCAAAAAGATAAAATGCGGGCCTCTTTAATCAATCCTTTTTATATAAATTATTATAATCGAATTTCTGAGCGCAATGAGTTGTAGCCTATTAACAATATTTATCCTTAATGCTTACGGCCTAAAAAGAAAAATAATAGATTTTCAAGTGTACATGATACATAAATGTTATATATATTTTCGTTCTACCTCAATAATAAGATCAACTACAGCTTGTACCATATCTCCTTCAAGAATATTTTTGTTGATTTCTTTACATCAAGAGACAATAAGGGTATCTTTTTTATTATAAGTTGTTGACTTTATTTGGCTTCTAACTAGAGCTACTATATAGCCACTTAACGAAAAACTTGTACAAAAAAAAAAGAAAAAAAAAGAAAAAGAAAACAATAGTTTGCGGTAGGACACCATGTACATTATGAAGGCGTCTTCTTAAGTCGACTTGGGTGGTGGTTCTATCACCACAAATGAAGCATGTATAGGTAGTCTGTAAGATATATAGTAGAAAATATTGGTGCAGTTAGATGTTTTGACAACCAATGTTAAATATATTTTATCTGTTACTCGAATAACTGTCAAATGCACAAAGGAACATTGCGTTTGAAATAATTAGCCAATCATGATCATTCAGCTTTCGAAAGTTACTGCATGACCAAAATTGAAATTCAGACAAGTACAGGAAAAGGCACTTGTTGTTCGTAATGTCGTCACTTGCTGGTAAAAATCCTCCGTGGTGGTATTTTTGAGCTGTTACTTTTCCCTTTTAGAGAGAGGTGTTTTTTTTAAGGTAGAGGTGTTTTTTTTACTGATACCCGTGTTTACCTGCCCAAAAATGAATTATATCTGGAGGAGATTTCTCCAGTACGACGACCCTTATTCTTTGGTTTCTACAGCAAATAAGAGAAAAAAAAATCTCTCTCCCAAGTTCTCGCTTAGTGATACCCTCAAGGTACACTGGAATTTATTTATTAACGCGTTTTAAAAAAAAATATTTTTTTTCAAAAAGTACTTCTTGACCCCCCCCCCCCTAGCTTCTTTTTTTTTTTTATTTATTTTTTTAAACTTCTTTTAAATAATGCCTGGTAAAATTCTTAACTATGGGTCTGTCAATATCGACGAATTCTTTTCTGTACCCCATATTTGTTCGTCTGGCGAAACTTTATCTTCTACAAACTATGTAGTTCGCGCTGGTGGAAAAGGTATACACATAATACCTTATTCTTGTATAAAAAAACTCTTAACACAATTTTCAAAGGCGCTAACCAATCTATTGCCTTTGCAAAGGCTGGCGGAAAAGTATATCACGCTGGTAACTTTGGTAATGACGCTGTTTGGATCAGAGATCTTATGAAGGAAAACGGAATCGACATGTCCTTTGCAAAGATTAAGGAAAACGAGGTAAAACTACCAATAATAAAAACAAAAAACGCGAAAAAATAACACTTTTTTTTTTTTTTTTTTAAAAAAAAAAGAAAAACGGAAGGGCTTTTATTCAAGTGAGTGAAGAGACAGGCGATAACTGTATTGTACTTTACCCAGGTACAAACGGCACCTACACAGCCGAAGAAGCATCAGAGGTATTTAAATCGTTTGGGTCCGGTGACTGGATTGTCCAACAAAACGAGATTAGTCAAGGTGGGGCTATTATGCGTTTAGCAGCCTCCAAGGGACTTTCTATTTTATTCAATCCCGCACCACTTACAAAGGGCATCCTGAAAGAGTTTCCGTTTGATAAAGTCACCATTTTAATTGTCAATGAGCACGAAGCAAAGTCTTTATACGAAGAAATCGGTGGTACTAAGCAAGTCGTTGGACTGGATTTAGCAACTGAATTATTAAACCAATTTGATTCAATGCAAGGCGTGATCGTTACATTAGGTGGAGAAGGTGTAGTTGCCAAATTTAGACAGGATGGTAAAGTTTCTGATTTTAAAGTAGCCAGCCGAAAAGTTTCTGTTAAGGATACTACAGGCGCAGGCGATACATTTGTGGTAAGTAACTATGACAAAAAAAAAAAAAAAAAAAAAAAAAAAAAACGTTTCTTAATGATAATATATTTTTAGGGTTACTTTTTAGCTGCGTTTATTAGAGCTGAAAAGGAGGATTACTTTAAGCGAGTTGAACTTGCTTTAAACGAAGCAAATTTTGCATCTTCTATTGCAGTTCAACGTGAAGGTTCAATGGCTTCTGTACCTTCATTAGAAGAAGTAAAAGAGAATATGAAATAAAAAGTTTATTTTTCGGATCTAAAAAAAAAAGCTATTTTGAATTCATTAAGAGATAATTTTAACAAGCCAATCATGGTATAGTAACAAAACTATACAGAGTCCCCGCACTACTATTTTTTTTGCAGGGGCGGAATTTATAGTTATCAAAATAATCGTGCACAACAAAAAGTCAATTAAAAAGTGCTCCCTGTTTTCATTTTAACGCTTTTTCTCTTTTTTTTTTTTTTTTTATATATTTGGAAAAGGTTATTCGACCTCTTTTACTCCGTTCATTTTTTTTTTAACCCCTTTCCTTTCCTTTTCAACACAATGATCTATTACTTATTGGTGCTACTTTTTTGCTCTATCGCATACGCTCAATCAGATACACTTCCACCTTTAAATACTGCTGGATTTAATCCCGATAATGCAAACTTAAATCACAGCAGTGAGAGTTGGATGGAAAAGAACGAAAAATACATTATTATTGCTGCTGTTGTGGTGGTTGTGTTAGCTATATTAATTTGGTACGTTGTAAGAAGTATTCGTGGTATGCGTCAAAGATTAGCTAAAGAAAACCAAACCAATATGATGATGATGCAAGGTAGTGGTATCTCAGAGACTGTGCCTGTTGACGGCCACGGATTTCAAAAAATGACTGATTATTCCGTAACACCACAACAGCAACAACAACCTTACACACATCGTTATTAAAAAAAAAAAAAAAAAAAAAAGTAAGAAGGGTAAATGATAATAATTCCTTAATTTGATATTTATTACTTACTCCTATTATAATACATCTTGTAACAAAGAATTTTTGCACTGTAAAAAATAATAATGTTTTGTGTAATACAGCAACAAAAAGGACTTTTTTTTATTTATTTTTTATTTTATAACTACACTCTTATATATACTTTCCCCCTCCTCCTCCTCCTTTTTTTTAAATATATATATATTGTATTTAATTACACTGTCTTTTTCTACATTTTATAATAATTTATATATATATTTTTTTCCAAGTAAATAAATAATCATTTGCGAGAAAACCTTCAGTTCCTGTTAAAAAAAAAAAAAAGTAATGTTGCACTAATTATATGAGGCATCTTTACCCATGATGATATACGTTCTAATAAATACTTTTTTTCTCGTTATATCTATTATATATACTTGTAGCATATATAATAGATATACTTTTTAACCTTGAAATCATAAATCTCTTTTGCGAAAAGAAAAGAGACATGATCAATAAAATGGGATTTTCATTTTTTTGTGCGACATAATAGCGTGGTGATACCTTTTTATTCTCCGGACCTGTACCAAACTAAGTTTTATAAATACCATACAAGGTTATTTAAAATCATCGTACTATCGTCAAAAGCGTAGTAAACAGAATAATCGGGTCCCTTGATCTTTTACACACGCAAAAAGACGGATATTGAAAAATCTGAAGACTGGTTAAAAGGTCTCTAACAAGTTTTTATTGTACAATAATTTTATTATAAAAGTGGTTCATTATTATAAGAATAAAAAAAAAGAGTATATAAAAAGTCGCCTCCTCTTTATTCTTTTCTTTTTTTTTTTTTTTTTTACATATAAACAACAACAAAAACACAGACAGGAATGAATGGTCGCTCAGGACGAGTTCAAAACGATAACAACGTTCAAGAAGAACGACCAACCATCTTTATGTTTATTATACCTTTTTTTCAGTTAGTCTTTTACTTGTTAAGAGATTCCTGTATTTTAATCGGTGCCTGGACTCAACAACGTCTGGCTATTTTATTGATCGACCCTTTATTATGGATTGTATTTCGAATTACGGGAAGCCATCGGCCTTCTGACGCTGCACGACGGAACTACCGTACTACCATAATCATCATTGTATCATTTATATCTCTTATCGTTTCACTTGTATTAATATTTACCTTTTTCGATTTACCAACACCACAATTCAAATCAACTTCCGTACCTCCATCAAATAATTCAAACGCCATGTCCAATTTACTACGTTCTATGCCTACACAAAAGCTAGAAAATTGGGAATCATTCATGGACGAATTCAGACACATGTGGCAAACACTTGAAAGTGACGGGAACAACCTCCAGCTACAAATAAAGAATCTCCAGTCAGAACTTTACACGCATCAAGGTGTATACGAATCAACACAAGGAAAAGTATGGTCAGAACTCATGGACAAGCAATCACAAATCAACCTGCTAAAAAATTCACTAGAAAAAATTCTTGTGAACGAAATGAATAACCTTGAATTAGATGAATATGATATAGAGTCATTAGAGGCTCTATTTCGCGGCGTATCCAGTAGTTTAAATACACAACAAGTAGAGTCATTAATACAATCCGCTCTTGAAAAATACCAACAAGATGTGTTAAATAAAGCTGATTACGCTTTAAAGTCTCGTCACGCCTCTATTTTATACAGTATTACAAGTCCAACTTATTACCATTCTCCTGCTTGGCAACAGTCTATTTTTCGATTTGTAGGCTTAGTGCTGGACAGTAACTCTCCCGAACTAGCCATCTCTCCTCAGACATACGTAGGTGAATGTTGGTCAATGGAAGGAAACAGTGGTACTTTAGGTATCGTATTAAGCGAACCTATTATTATTGACGGTATAACCATTGAATACCCATCACAAAACATGATGAAAGAAAATATGCAGCATGCTCCTAGATCAGTTGAATTATTAGGCATAGAAAATTACCCAAAGCGACCAAGAAAAATGAAATCTTTAGGCACAGTAGAGTATAATACATCGGGTGATTCGACCATTCAAACTTTCAAAGTACGTTCGTCAGCTACCTACAAGGCCGTGAAGATCAAAGTCCATTCAAATTGGGGAAGTTTGGATTATACTGATATTTATCGCATTCGTATTCATGGTCTACCCAAGTTAATTTAAATAGAAATAATAAAACAGTTACTTTCATATCTTATTTTTAAAACGTTATACTTTTTGGGTACTATGAAAGCATGTCTTTTTTTTTAGTAGTAATTGCTGCTTAAAAAAAAAATGACTTTGACAGTTATAAGGTACAAGAACTTATTTCAATTTTCGTGATTATATGGAATGTACTTTGCTGCTACTATAATTTATAATAACACAAATTTAAAGTACTTTATATACAGTAGCGGCTCTATATTAAAAGAAGTTGATACGATCTGACGCTTTGAAGAAAAATAGTTTTCAAAAACTAAGCCACCAAGGTGAAGCGTTTCTTTTTCAGAAGTTTTATTGAAGGCAACTAAAAGAGTGCCTTATAAGTATTTTCGCCAAAGTGTATATCTTTCTCCCCAGAAATATAACCCACTCCTATACTTTTTTTTTTTTTTTTTTTTTTTTTTAATCGTTCTTTTACAGAGTTTTAATACCCCCCCCCTTTTTTTTTGTAATATCGATTGAATTTGAAATACCAACAGGGCTTCTCCGATTTTACGGACTTACATCAGTAAAATATGCTTAACGATAAAACCACGCTTAATGTCGCCATAATTTTCATGCAGAAAAGGGGGTAAACTTTATAAATCACAAGTCACTCTATTATTAATTCAAAAAAAAAAAAAGACTATAAAAAAATCCCCACGCTTTTTTTCCCTTTTTTTTTTTCTTTCTTTAATGCTTATCCGTTCCAGACTTTTCTTTACGCCTTTAAAACCCTATTTCCGTACCATGTCCACTATGCGCGCAGTATTTATCAACGAACAAGGCAGCATCGATAACCTTATCTACAAAGACGACATCCCCGTCCCAAAAGTCACAGCTGATTCAGTTCTTATCAAGAACCGTGTTATTGGCGTAAACTTCATCGACACCTACCACCGCAGTGGCCTCTACCCAGTCTCACTCCCCTTCACCCTCGGCAAAGAGGGTGCAGGCGACGTCGTCCAAGTAGGCGCCAACGTAACCGATTTCAAGGTCGGTGATCGCGTTGTTTATTTAGGCGGTGCCAGTTACGCAGATTACACCAACGTGCCTGAAGCTGGCGTCGAGAAGCTAGCTGACGAAATCACGTACGAGCAAGGCGCTTCCATCGGTATCCAGGCACTGACCGCCTGGACCATGGTGCGTGACGGGTACAAGGTTCAAAAAGGTGACACCGTCTTGGTGCATGCTGCTGCTGGCGGGGTTGGATTACTGCTGTGTCAGATGGCTCACCATTTAGGCGCTACTGTCATTGGTACTGTCAGCACCGACGAAAAGGCCCAACTTGCTCGTGCCAACGGAGCCGACCATACCATTGTATACACCCGCGAAAACACCGTCGAACGAGTAAACGAGATTACAAACGGACTAGGTTGCCACGCCGTACTGGACGGTGTTGGCAAAGACACCTTTCAAGACTCGCTTGCCGTCACCCGTCGTTTAGGCACTTTGATCTCGTTCGGTAACGCATCCGGCGCCGTGCCTCCTATTTCCATCACTTGTTTAACCCCCAAGAACTTAAAGCTGATGAGGCCTCAGTTATTTGCTTATCTCGCCGAACGAAAGGAGTCTCAAAAGTGGTGGGGCGAAGTATTCGATCTTTTAAAGAAGAAGGTGATCCATTTACATGTGCATAAAGTGTACGACTTAAAGGACGCAAAGCAAGCCCATATCGATATCGAAAGTAGAAAAACTACTGGTAAACTTTTAATTAAGCTCTAAAAAAAAAAAAAATTCTGTATAATTCGTAAAATAAAAAAAAATAAAGCTGCTTTTATTATCATTTAAAATAATATCTCGAGAATAATAAAATCATGTTGAACACCGGTCGCATTTGCTGTCGTTATCATCTAGCGGAAGTGACGGATTCACTCTCGACACAAGTTCATAAAGCTTGTTTTCATCTGCAACCGACTGTTTAAACAGACTTAGATACACAAACTTCATATTATACTTAACTTGACACATCATGCACTCAGGTTTTTCCAGCGGCACAATCATCTTGAGTCTGGCTATTTTCTGGCTTTCAGTTTCTATTTGCAAATGCGGTGCTAGATCATCCAACATCTCAGGGTGAATTCGCCGAAGATGCTGATAATAATTAACATGCGACTGGTACTTTTTTTCACACGTACGGCAGTAATGATTGATATCGTATATATCAGGCAACACACCAGGGGGTTTCTTCTTTAATTTAGCTAACGGAGACGGTTCTCTGTTATGGTCTCTTCTTACATGCAGCCTGTAAGTGCCAAGTGACGGAAACCTTTGCTCGCACTCGTTACAGCCCAATAATAATCTAGAGTTATCCGGTAGTAGCATATTGAGCATGATTTTATGAGTGTACTTCAAGTGTCGAAAGTAAGCCGATTGTCCTGCATACGCTCGGTCACACACTATACAATGGTTGTTAGGATCTGAAATATCGGGCGCCATCGTAAGTGCCTTTGTGTTTCGTACGTGGATGCGAGATTTCATATGTGACTGATAGTTTCTTGACGTGATGTACAGGTTACAAGTTTCACATATTTTGTATCTCGTATCTGAACCTTCAAAAGTTAACAAAAAAAAAAAAAAAAAAAAAAAAAAAGAATTAAAAAAATAAAATAAAATAATAACGGCTCACCTTCTTCGGCTTCATTTAATTGTTGCTTCAAGTCAATGTTGTTTTCGGTTTTTATACACTCCATTGGTTCCGGGGAAAAAGAATCATGGCGAGGTACTTCGACTTTCTTGGCCTCCTCTTTCTTAATTAGAATGGAAGGTGGTAGATTGTACGGTAAGAATACCGCTGCAAAATTCAAGGCATTTTCTTTTTTGTCAACCATATTGTTAAAAAAAATAAATAAAAGTTAAGCCAATAAAAAAGCAGGTGAAAAAAAAAATGCTTTACCATGATATATGGTTTCAGTACGACATTTGTTGATACGACTGAGCATGAAATTCAGTAAAAAGAGTTACACGATGAGTTTCCTTTTTATACTTGAAAATAGCAATATTTACATACATCCTTTTAACGTGTATAAAATCGGTAGAGGATATTTGTAATTTTTGAAAAGAAGCAATAGGATCAAACCCGATTGGAAACAGTTAAAATGAGAAAAAAAAACTTTTTATCTCACTAACAACTCTCTTTTTTTTTTTTTTTTTTACATCAGACTGTATAGGTACGTATATCTTTAATAGTTGTGCTACTGTGATAATACCATTCTGTACATGCGATTTTATTATCAAAAGACTCTTTCGACGATATCATTCTGCCATGACAGCCATTATATTATTAATAATCTGTTGCAGACTACCAACTTCTTCGTCTTCTTCGTCACTATTGAGAGTAACAAATCCTTCAACTCGAGGAGGATTATGGGTTTCCATAATATGTTTCAGTAAACTTCCGCACCATAAAACTAACAAGAAGGACACCCAAAGTGTTCAACATCCCAGTCACCGCCAGAACTTTCTTCAAACGAGTCCCTTCTTTCTAAGGGTCGACGTTCAACTACTGAACGACCGTTCAAGACGTAACCATGAACGAAATAGATATGATAAGTTATTAGCCTTTCTAAACGGAATATAATAGTACGGATGTAACAAGCGTAGACAACTTAGGGAATTATTACGTAAAGGAAAAACTGTTGATCAGGCTGTCCAACTCTAACAAAAGATAAATACAAAACCGAATATTATATATATTTTTTTTTCATTGCAATCCTCTGTCCCTTTTTTATACCTATCAGTCATTTTTAACACTGACATAATTATCCCCCCCCCCCCTCCATCAAGTAGATCGAAAAGAAGTTTATCAAGAAACTTGTTTAGACATATTCATGCACACATATAAATTCAGCACGTAAAAATGAATAAATCAATCAGTGAAGTATAGCGACGAATAATTTATGAATAAAAGCGTATGCCGAGTATTCGCCTCAAACAAAAGTCTGTGAACTTCATAAAAATTACAAGTTAATCACCGTTATATAGATTTATTAATAAGCTAGGATAGCTTGAACGAGAGTTTTTACTATGCTGATTGAAGCAGAATTTGATGGAGTTCGAGGTTAGAAATAAATCGACTTGTACTAACCCCCCCCCCCCCTCCCTTTTTTTATGTAATAGACCATTACACCTGCTTTGACTCCTTGAATTTGATGGTACAATGTACATAAAAATTGATATCAGCCACGGGGATCCCGAATACACCAATAATCCTTGCTGTAACAAACTGTGCTGTTAATTTGACTTAATACACCCCATAATATTCATCGTTTATGTAACATTAAAAAATATAAAGAAATAAAGCCAGCTTCCAATATACCATTCTTTATACTTGTAATCATTTTGATCAAAAGTTGGTCAAATTATTTACAAAACAGTGTGGGGGACTAACTTCAAACATTTGACCAAAACTAGTTTCCCTGGGGACAACTTTACACAAATGTCCAAAAAAAGTGGTGACGTTTTCAAAAATCCAGTATAAAATGGTGTAGTAGTACTTTTTCGGTTTTTTTTTTATTGTTTGCAGAAATAAATAAAAATAGTTGTATAAAAAGGAGAATAGGAGGGGAAATATTTTAATAAGGGGGGAGGAGAGGATTCATGTACAATAAGATATTTTCTTTATGTGATTCTTTTTTTTATATATATCATGTGGTATTCACACAAAAAGGGCTTTCCTTATAAGCGTCATTCTTTTTTAATTTAAAGGGAAAAAGGGCGGACTGGAAATAGTAAAAGCTCTTTTTCCCTTTTTTCTTTTTCTTTTTTTTTTTTAACAAAATGGTATAGTATTATTATTATATATTACATCACTTGTTTATTAACTTTATATTATAGACTCCTTTTCCCGAGCCTATGCCTTCTATTTCAACACCAATACACCCTTCCGATACAAGTACCGAACTCAACAGAAGACCTCGTCGACATACACTTATTACTCGACCAGATTCAGCTCTAGGATTATCATCGGATACGGAAGATGATGAACAAGAACAGCAAGAGGCGTTTGATCGTATATCAGGTATACTATCTAGTTTAATACAAGAAGCAAATGAAGCAGTAAATGATATAGAACACGAACGCCAATTTTTAAAAAAGAGACCATCAAAGACACCTAAATTATTTACTTCTTCAACCATCATTACAAATCATCAGGATCAAAGTAAGATACCTCGTCCCAGAAAATCTCGTACTTTAAACACAACTTCATCTCATTACCGCAATTCAAGTTCTTCATCATGTACATCAACCCATTCAACAAATACGACTTCCGCTTTATTCTCACCCGTCTCAACAAGTACAAGTGCAACATTGTCAAGATCACCGTCACCTACATTACCAAACTTTAAAAAGCAGTTATTTAGACATCATACAGTACTACGTCCTCGTTCATGTCCTGTCATAAATGTACCCAATAACAGACGTTCAATTACACCAAAACATAAGAAGTCCAACAGCCATTTAAAACAAATATCTGATCCTATTACCGAATCTTTTAAAAGACTTGATACCTCCATGGCATTGGTTGAGTCACTCTCTCGTGATTTGGCTACACCAACACCAACCGAAATAACCAACAACAACAACAATTACACATTTTTATTATTGGTTCCTTTATTACATATACCTCATTCATTAATTACCATGATATTTGATTTTGTTACTTCTTCTCCCAATCATCAAACCCAATTAACTAAAAATACCTCATTTAGTTTAACCTCCATGATTTTCTGGGCCTGTGTATTTGCTGTGGCAAATGTAATGGTAGATCAAGTATCCGTGCCAAAACAATATATCACTGGTATCACGCGAAAGATGAAAACCAGGCGTCTATCATTACCTGGTACCTATGAACCAAACAAGCCTGTAAAATCTACTCGTGTTACCTTAAAACCAAAGCGTACTTGGATACCTGCTACTATTCAACAACAATATCAATTCCGTCTTGGTAATGATTTACCTTTACCTCAAAAGAGAAGAAACTCTATTTAAATAAATAAATTGTTTACACACACATATATATATATATATTTTTTTTTAAAAAAAAAGGTGATACAAATTATCATATGCGAGTAAAATAATGCAAAATAATAATCATAAAAAGTAAACAGTTGAAAAGAGGGGCTAAATCCAGTCCCCCCACCCCCTTTCATTATTGAGTTTTAAAAAAATCGAAAAAAAAAGCCGCAGTTTCTCGCTCAACTTATCTCGTTTTAAAGAGATTTCATTTGTTCATTCTGGTTGCTATGCAACCGTATCTCTGGTCACAGGAAACTTGTTCCAGATTGCCAAGCGACAAAACGACAAAAAAAAAAAAATGATACCATCTTGTAGCACAATTTAACAACGACAAAAAATGACACGTTACGGCTTCCACGTTTTCCGTCAAGATAAGTAAAAAAAAGCTACGCATTTCTTTTAATTACCCGTTTTTATTTGACTCATTTACGGATTGCCAATTCTCTTGGCCCTTTCTGGGTTTTATTTTTTTTTTATATAAAAAGGGGGGGAAATTTAACCTTTTTTTTTTCTTTAACTTTTTTTAAATAAAAACTTTAAACAAAAAATAAAATGCCTGCTATTACTAAAACTCAACACTTTGACTCTATACATCATCATACAACAGCAAATGAATATACATTTTGCCCAAAGTGCGGTGTAGATGTTACCATTTATTCTCATGAAGACGATTGCCCTTGTGTACGCCACTACGATAACGCCACTGCTGCGGTCATTACAAGAAACTAGAAAAAAAAAATACCACAAATCAAAACTTTTTAAAGCATACCCCTCTCTATATATCTTTTTTTTTACACTGTACATATTTTTATATACCATATATATTCTCCTTCTTCTTCTTCTTTTTTTTCTTACATATAACCAACTTATTCTCTTGTTATTAAATAAATAAATCTTGTAAAACGCGGTCTTTTTCATATATCTATAAAAAACTTTTTTTTTCTTTTTTTTTCACACGTGTCTTAAATCGTACCTTATATTGATTGGCCTAATTAACCTTTAATATGATAAAATATAAAGCGCATAATAATAGTTATTTTTTTTTTCCTCTTTCATAACTCACCTTATTAAATAAACTTTTTTTAATATAAATAGACGTTTCGTATCATTTTTTCTTAAAAAGAGTGATCTTCTTTGTTTAGTAATAAAATACGGCACTTGAAATGTAAACCCTGAACGATGTACTACATCAAAGAAGCTGAGCAAAATTAGTAAGAAAGCTTATTATTAAAAACCGCCTCTCCCCACTAAAATTGTTTATTTTTGTCTTTTTCCTTCTAAAAGTTTCTGAAGGACTATCATCAGTTCATAGACATTTTATTTATTTTTAGATACATATTTGGTGAACATACGCTCTTTTCCAGTATTCTTTTTTTCTCACTTTTGGTTTGTAGCCGTTACGTACTTGTCAATTTCAAGTTGGATAGAATATACGTCAGTTTACTGTTACTAAAACTAGTCTTTTTCTATAGAGGACAAGTATATGAGCTTCCTTGATTAATGAGAAGCATTTTATGGGTTATTATGAAATAGATTTCACTCGCAAGTAGCTTCTACCTGGAACAAGGTACATGGTATATTTTCCTTTGTGGTTCATTTGGTACACACTCTTGTTCTAAACTCGTATGAGTGATCCTATTGTGTTTCTTAAGCGTCATTATTTTATTACCCCTATTTTTAAACTCAAAAAAAGAAATCTTATACATTGAACTTGCGCTATTGTATACACATTTAGCTGTACTGGAAAATATAATAGACAAAAGTTACGGAATCTTTCCCTATGATAGGCCCTTATTACTTTCAAATAATTAGTTAACAAAGGAGCTAAAAGCAATAAGGCGACAGAAATATTTTCGAGAATTACTACACCCTCAAATCGAACACCACTATATCAGTATTTTCGGATTGCTTCTTGAACTTGTTCAAGGTATCATTCATATATGATTCAAAAGGTTAAATATAATGATTAGGGAGCCAACTAGTTATAAATATTCACGCGCCTACGTCTTTTTTTCTCTTTCTGTTGTATCTTTCGTCACACGAGTTACAAAGTTATCTTGTAAAAAGGGGGTCCTTGGCGAAAAAAGTAGTGCTTTAGAGGAGCCTGTTGATGGAAGTTTAGGAGACTATGTGAGTTCACAACGCTAAAAAAAAAGGTGTGAACTCTGAAGTATAGTTTACCTTCTCTTTGTCATTTAACAGGGCTTTATCAGCTGACATCTGGTGATCTTGAAGTACTTGACCAAAAAAAAAAAAAAAAGAAAAAGAAAGAAAAAAAAAAGTAGTGTAGATTTGATTGCTACTTGAACAGGCTTCCAAAGATTTTGTTATATTTAAACAGACTCTATTGTAAGACATTTACTTGGCAATTGAAGACCTAACGAGATCAGAAAAGAACGTATCACAACTACTTTTAGGAAACCAGCTAATATCACAAGTAATTTAAAAGTAATTATCAAAAAGTAACACAAAAAAAAACTTTTTTAATAAATGATAATTAATTTATGGGTTCGAAGTCTGAATATCCCAACTATTACTTTTTAAAGAATAGGTGTATAACTACAAAAATAAAAGATTAGGATGTCATGTACAAAACAATACTATATATAATTTTTTTACCAGTCTCTTGGGTGGATAGCATGAATAATCGAAATATTCAACATCCGTTACTTTATAGACCAACAAACAAAAGTTATCCATTGCAATATCGTGTATAATTGAAGTATCGCTGTTTAAAGACTGACAAGAGAATGCAATATCATTTGCTCTAGGCACTTCAGCTCTCGAAGGCCACGTAAATACAGCGCGAGACTTTTCATCCAACTCCTGCCACTGGTGTATACGTTGTTCTTCCCAATACTCTTGCGCCGTACCCTCATCGTCCATGATCTTTGGTGGTGGAAATCTTGTTACTTGAATAGGTGCTGATGCAATATAAAATTTACCTTTAAAATTATAGTATTCCTTTGTATTTGGCATATTCCAGTTTATTTTGGCATTTGGGTTGGATTTAATATCTCCCATCAAGATATGATCGTTCATAGCCACTATAAACTTAAAGAAACGGTTGTCGTCTTTAAGAAATCCACGAAATGAAAGGCAGTGCATCGATATATCTCCTGATCGCTTCATATTACACATTGGTAAATAAACTAGAGAAAAAAATCCATCGTTATTTTACTTTATAATTTTTTTTTTTTTTTAAAAGTAATACTTGCTCTGTTCCTTATTTTTTGCATAATTTTTTTCATAACTTTTTAAAAGACTATTATTCCATGGCGTAGGGATACTTGATCTCTTTTGAATTCTAGGCGAACTTGGTAAAGACATTTATATATATATATATATTATAAAGAAGAAGAAAAAAGAAAAAAAGAAATCTTACTTAATTTCTTACTTATTGAATGTGTAACCTGGTGAGTACCGTTTGAAATATTAAAGTACCGCAATAATAAAAAAAGAGGGAGCAAAAGGTACACACACACATATATACTCTTTCTTTTTTTTTATTTTTTTTTTTACATAAAGTAAAATAGTATGACTATACCAAATCAACTATCTCAAACTGATCCAAGGTAAGATACATATACACTCTTTATTTCTTCTTCTGATTGTTACTTTCTTTTTTTAAAAAACATATGAATAAATCAATCTCTTTTTTTTAAAATGTATTATATATAGGAGACCATCAGTGTCTACTTCTTCATTACCACTTGTTGGTTCACCATATGGACATCATCATCGTTTACCCAATCTGTCTCAACAAACACCTTCATACCGTACCAATAGTCCTCCTCTATCCTATCACTCCAGAAATGATTTACCTTATCAAAACTCACCTTCAATGGTTTCTAGTAACTATAATAGTCCAGCCAATACATCCGCTGGTTTAGTCAGTGCCAACATAGGTCATACCAGACCTTCTGGTACACCTCCTCCATTACTTTTAAAGAACAATCTAGTGAATCATTATAGCGATCACCCTCAACAACAACAACACGAAAATTTAACAACCGCTGAAGCAAGTCCTTCTTCACCAAATAGTTCATACAGACCATTAAACGTGATTGATGCTTTAGCATATCTTGACCAAGTGAAAGGGCAGTTCTCTGATAAGCCTAATGTGTATAATCAATTTCTAGATATCATGAAAGATTTTAAAAGTCAATCGTAAGTAATAATAATTTTCTTCATGTAATATAGTGTATATATTTACTTTCTTTATAAGCATTGATACACCTGGTGTTATTGATCGTGTTTCTACTTTATTTAAAGGTCATCCATTATTAATTTCTGGATTTAATACGTTTTTACCAGCTGGTTATCGTATCGAATGCTCGATCGATCCACGTGATCCCAACCGTATTATTGTTACTACTCCCAATGGAAATACAACTACTTCAACAACTACCACAGCAGAAGAAATGTTGAAGATCAATCCTCCTCATTATTATCATACACAGCAGCAACAGTATACGCCACCATTACAACAGCAACATCAACAAAACAACATACAGCAGCAACAACAACCACCACCACCACCACAACAACAACAGCAGCATGGGTTTAATACAAGTGTATTACCTCCACCGCCCCCACCATCATTTGCATACAACGCACCACCAACGTCAACATCTCCTATCTCATCTGATAGAAGACCACCTGTTGAATTTAATCATGCCATCAACTATGTAAACAGAATCAAGGTAAATTAATTAACCCATTTATATATTTATATTTTTTTTATACTAACCCTACAAAAAAAAAAAAAAAAAAAAAAAAAGAACCGGTTTGCACATAATCCAGATATTTACAAACAATTTCTCGAGATTTTACAAACCTATCAAAAGGAACAAAAGCCGATCCAAGAAGTCTATGCACACGTGCAGTACTTATTTAACGGCGCCGATGACTTATTACAAGAATTCAAGCAATTCCTACCCGAGATAAATAACCAAAGCCCGTTACCTCAACCGCCCAAAAGAAAGAAATATGTTAAAAAGTCGACACGAAAGGAGGAGCCCGCGGAGCCCGTTGTTTTGTTTAATACCTTTGATCCAACCAAACCTACTGTATCCATGCAGGAAACCGAGTTGTTTGAAAAGATAAAGAAACATATCGGTACTAAACCTTCGTATCAGGAGTTCTTAAAGACCTTGAATCTATACACGCAGCAGATTGTCGATATGGATACTTTGATTGTTCAGTTAAAAGGATTCTTTGGTACAAACAAAGAACTGTTTGATGCCTTTAAACAGGCTATTGGGTACGATCCAGTACAGCATCCAATTGAGAAACCGAATGTATCCGCTGCAAAGCCTGATTTATTGGCTTGTAAATCCGTGAAAGCAAGTCCTAGTTATCGCGAAGTACCAAAAGAGGTGAGTAAAGAAAAAAAAGAAAAAGAAAAAAAAATACTCATAAATATCCCTCCAAATTTTTTTTCCAGTGGCAAAATCAACCTTGCTCTGGTAGAGATCAAATGTGCTGGGAAGTTCTTAACGATCAATACGTCTCGCACCCAATCTGGAACAGCGAAGACAGTGGATTTGTAGCCTCCAAAAAGAATCAATACGAAGAAGCTTTACACCGTTGTGAAGAAGAGCGTTATGAGTACGACCTGAATATCGAAGCCAACCTAAACACGATTGCATTGATTGAACCAATCGCATTACGTATCGAAAGTATGTCTAGCGAAGAAAAAGTTGTGTTTAGATTAGAGCCCGGATTAGGAGGACCTACCGTATCTATCTACGAGCGTATTATTAAAAAGATTTATGATCATGACCGAGGTACTGAGATTATTGAGATGCTTTATCAAAAGCCCGCTGTGGTGATACCTATCGTTTTGAAGCGACTCAAGATGAAGGATAAAGAGTGGAAAAAGGCCCAACGTGAATGGAATAAGATTTGGAGAGAGCTGGATACCAAGAACTTTTACCGATCTTTGGACTATCAAGGAACGACCTTTAAATCCAATGATAAAAAAGCCTTGATTAATAAGGCTTTGATTACTGAAATCGAAAGTCTGGTACCAAATTCTATTTCTCATTTAGTTTATATTTTTCAAGATACATTGATTGTAAAAGATATATCGAGATTAATCTTTAGTTATGTACAGCATCAAACTGGATTTACAAAGAGCGATAAGCAAAAAATCCGTGTTTTCTTGAGTGGTTTCTTGCCTGCTTTTTTTTACTCGGATGAAGATATACCAATGGAAGAAGACACTCAGTCAAATGCAGAAGATTCAGATACAGATACAGGAAGTGCATCACCTCATAACTATCAAAGAGAAAAGAATGGTAAATTATTACGTGATGTATTTATGAGAAACAGCCAATCCAACGGACATTCACCTGCAGTCAAGATGGAACAAGATATGGACGGTGATATTGAAATGACTGATATTATGATTCAGCAAGGTTCACCAGAACAAGAAGAAATTAAATTATTCGCACCTACAAAGAAGAAGCGATCCATTTATAATTTCTTTTGTAATTCACATTATTATTGTTTATTTCGATTATACCAGGTGCTGTATGAGAGATTGGTAAAGATGAAATCAATTGATGAGCGCGTAAAGACCGATCCTACTTTAGGTAAAAAGTTTAATTCAACTGCTGTAGAGCTTGACTTGTATTCCAACCGATTTGAAGGTATTTATACGTCTTATAAGAAACACTTTATTCTTTACTAACATTTTTTTTTTTTTTAAAAAAAAAAGACGTGGATTTATCAAATGGCTATTACTCTGCTTTATTGGAAACAATTGAACATTTCTTTGAAGGAGAATCAGATCAACAAACATTCGAAGAAGGCGTTCGCTATATATTTGGAATTGAAGCTTATACCATGTTTACAGTAGATAAAATTATTCAAGCCTTGATTAAACAGGTATTTTTTTTTTTTTTTTTTTTGAGTGATTTTTTTTTCTAACAGTTTCCTTCCGTGTAGATTCAAACTGTTGCAGCTGATAGAAAATCCATTGAATTATTTAAACTATTTAACGAAGTGACTGAAACTCGACCAGTCTCAGTATACAGAACCTTAGCGGAAAGTGTGTTAGGCGGATCAGATGAAAACATGTATAAAATGAACTTTGTAAGTTTTTTTTTTCTACTATTAAAACAGCATACTGATTTTTTAATTCAAATAGGACACCGATACATGTAAAACGTCCATTCAATTATTAGATAAAGAACAAAAGGAAGAGATCTTAACTGATCAAGAAAAATACCAAGAATACATGACCAATTATATCGACTGGTTAAATGAAACTAAAGGAATCGACCAAGAGCTTTTAAAACCGTCGTTTTTAACTAGAAACTTGATACAACAAGAAAAGAAACATGCTTTCGTGCGACCCCAACTTCGATACAAGATTCAGCAAGAGTCTTATCACATGTATTATATTGTAGGTTCCGAAGATGTCTTTTATAGACCTTGTTCAAGTAGTATCTATCAAGCTGGTGACGGTTGGAATGCCTTGCTGTCAAAGAACGTTCATTTAACTATGAATACTGAACGTATTTATAAGTAACAATATTTTTATTTTTAACTGAGTCTTAAAAAAAGCAATGTAATGCAACTTTAAAATTATAAGTGATAAGACAAAAATATTTATTCAATGCTGCTTAATAAAAAAAAAAGGGATTTGTAAAAAAAAAAAAAATGAATTATGAAAAGAGGGGATGAAAAAATGAATGAAACTAAGTTATTATGTAGGAGTTTTTTTTTAGTTCATGACAACAGCTCTGTAACGAGGCTTAGCTTCGCGAACGAATTTAATGACTTCGTTAATCTTCTCCATAGGGAAGGTGTTGACCCAGGTACGAACATTATGTTTAGAAGCGAAGTCAAGACATTCTTGAATGACAGAGGGAGAACCAATGAAGGAAGCAGCAATGGTGATTTGCTTACCAGCTAAGACGAGAGGAGGAATGCCAGAGAGAGGCTCTTCAGGAATATCACAAAGAATAAAGACACCATTCTTCTTCAACATCTTCAAGTAAGTATCCCAACACTTGTTAACAATCTTGGTGGCGAGAATATGAGTGAAGGAATTATAATGAGGTTCGATTTGTTCTTCCTTTTGCATAAGTACATATTCATCACAGCCGAGCTTTTTAGCATCATTAACCTTATCAGGGATAACATCGAATGCAACAACTTCAGCACCCATAGCTTTAACCCATTGAACACCAAAGTGACCAAGACCACCAAGACCAAGCACAGCGACCTTGGAACCAGGGCCAACATTGAAACGTTTGAGAGGAGCATAAGTAGTGACACCACCACAGAGGAAAGAGGCGGCTACTTCAGAAGAGAACTCATCGGGAATCTTGACAACAAAGTTTTGATGACCTCTCCATTTCTTGGCGAAACCACCATAAGTCTTATCTTTAGTGTCGTCGTAACGATCGTTGAAGGACCAGACAGCATGTTTTTCACATAAGTTCTCCATATCCTTCTTACAGAACTCACATTCGCCACAAGAGGCAACTTGACAACCAACACCGCAACGGTCTCCAACCTTGATGCGCTTAACGTTGTTACCGACTTTGGTTACTTTACCAACGATTTCATGACCACAGACACAAGGGAATTCGGTAGGTCCCCAACCTTCGTCAAGAGTGTGGATATCAGTACCGCAGACACCACAGCAGATAACGTCCATTTGAACCATATCGTCACTCCAAGAACAGAACTTCATCTGCATGGGTTCAAGAGGAGCACCTATAAATAATTATGAGTTAAAACTTGTTTAAAATAAGACGCGCTTTTTTTCTTTTTGTTTACCTTTGGAAGCACAAGCGTAACCAGTGAAAGTATCTTCAGACATATTTGAGATTTATTATTTTAAATTTAGTTATTAAAACTGATGAAGAAAAAAAAAAAAAAAATTGAACTGCAAGAGTTTGCTTTTTATATCTTTTTCATGCGGAATAAAAAAAACACAAGGGTTTCACCGCTAAAAAAGAAAAATTACCAAAATCAGCCGACTTTTTTTTTTTTTTTGTAATCAAAGCGAAATCTGACCCTCGTGTCATTTTTTTTCTTGTTAGGCTTGATAAATTCTATCGCTGGGGTTTCAACGGAACGAGTCTTTTTTTTTATATCAAGTACTTTGATCTTTTTTTTGTTTTTGTTTGAGGAAACACCAAGTTTTATTGATAGTTCCAGTCTAGCCTTTGTGTAGATTAGAGTAACTTTTATGGATATACCCACAGACCTTTTTGATCTTTCCCGGTCCCCTTTCCATTTCCTCTAAAGCCTTTTTTAATAAAAGTTATCTCGCTTTTTATCTTTTAAAAAATAAAATAAAATAATCCGTTTCCTATCCGAGACCTTAAACATGTATATTAAATTTATTATATGTTATATAAAAAAAACAGTGTGTATACTATTTTTTCAAAAGAACAAGTTTTATTATTTCTAGGGGAAAATGACATAATTGGCGTACACACGTCAAATTAGGTGTGTGTAAGAGTGGGTCGGTTTTTTTTTATGGTAGTACAAAGTTAATGCGTCAATAGTTACCAAATTGTTTATCTCGGAAATCGTTATTAGCAGTAAGACTAAACTTTTCGCACACCATGACGCCTAAATTTTCTAAATTAATACGAAACATTTGATTACAAACAAAACAAAAATCTAGGTTTTTTTTTCCTTATTATACATCACCCGTGGATATATATGAACATCTAGTTTTGAATCCGAGGATATATATCAAAAGGGTACCTTTTTCTCTTGTTTTTTTTTGTTTGCATAATAATAAAATTATCAGCGCCGATCGGATTTTTCGATAAACTTTTCTTTATCAGTGGCCAGATCCCATAACAACGTGGTAAGTTTTCCAACAAATTGCCTGATTTCCCATTTCTTTCCAGATATCCCCCTCTTCTACTTTTTTTATGTGTGCTATAGTAAAAGAAGGGACAGGGCATTCTTTGTCATTTTTTTTTGTTGTTGCCTGTAGTAAAAGCGTGAGTACACATAAATAATATTTCCGTATGGGTTATATAGGCTCCTTTTTACATCTATATCTAAACTAACTACTGCGAGAAAAAATACAGCTCCAGTTCAAAAAAGAAAATCATGCCAAAATCAGTGATACATTTTTTTTTCTGCTCAACAGATCATATCTGAACTTCAAGAAAACGAAAAAGCCGGAAGTTCAATACACTTTCTTTTTTTGGAAGCCCTTATACTTCCGAGAAACCCCTGTTACAATCAAGATTTTTTTTTATGTACCTTTTTTTTTTGTTCTTAGCAAATTAACTACTATTACATAAAGCAAAAACAAACTTTGTATGTATCCGATACATTTATATTTCGAGGTATTCCTTTATATTTATTTGTTTTTGAACAAAAAAAAAAAAAGTAATTTATGCAATCGGTTGTACTAATTGAGTGAGTGCGTGTAGTAGGTCTTTGAAAAAAAAAAAGTTGCTTTATGGGAGCAACGGGTTTTGATGTTTTATAAGTACTATAATAGAAGATATAAACATAACGATAGTACCTAGCTAAGTTCTTAGAAAAAAAATATTTAGATGTATCGTGAAAAATTTCAGTCAGCCATAATAGTTATAAAGACAAGCCATAAGCCATTTTACAAGGCCGCAAGTGGGATTCCATGAGCATTCTACACCTTTTCGCGTATGACAGATTTATAAAAAAAGTTCTTGTTTCTAAAGCCAATAACTATACAAGTTAAAAAAGAAGAAAAATATCCCCACGCGATTACCCCGGACAAACTGTAAATAAAAAGGTTTAGGCGTGAGATTTTATTCTTTTCTACATGAATGTCAATTTTTTCCATGGGTGAAAAAAAAATGGGTGCTCGTGGGATCTGTTGGGGGGAGTAAATATGTGAAACAGTGTCCACACGCCATATTAACTCATCATATTGGTCATATTGCCCCAGAAGTCGTTTCAATACAAAGCCTATGATAAAATATTAGCCTTCAATTATTTTCCCATACAAATTAATGTACGCTTTAATAGGAAGAAAAAGTTTAACTTATAAAGCAAACGAGGAGAGTAAGCAGTTTATTATAGAGCACATTAACGTTTATTAATAAAGAAAAAGAGAACGGGCTATTTTCTCCATTTACCAAAAATCTTGATAATTGCGTTTTTAACAATTCCAGCGGCCTTTTCGTTTTCTTTTCTTGTTAAACCGATCGTCACACTAATTTTGATACTGGGTCTTGGACATTCCCGTTCTTGATCAACCACATATTTGGCCCGTGTAACTAGCACACCATGATACGCGCATTCATCCACGACATCTTGCAACAGGTACTCTTCATCCTCACGCGAAACGTTAGTTTCATCATCATACAAATGCGATTGTAGGAAATCCGGTTTGACACGGACATGAAAAAACGGTGCTGGGTTCTCAACCTCTGCCGAAAACAACTCAATAAGGCCTTCCAAAGATTTATGATGCAACACTTGACGAAACGTTTTAACACGTTCTACCAGCTCTTGTAAATCCTGCGGATTGTTCTTGATAATTTGAATCGCTTCGCTGCTGGCGACTGCCAACATGGCCGGAATAGATGCGGAGAAACAATACGCAAGTCCCGAAAGCCTTTGATGATCTACAATTTCTTCTGATCCGGCACAAAACCCACCCGAGGAACAAAGTGCGTTTGCCATGGAACCAACTATCATGTCTACTTCCGTCGCTGCAATACCAAAGTAATCTGTTAATCCAGCCCCGTGACTACCCAGCACACCAAACGATTGAGATTCGTCCAATACTAACCTATACTTGAACCTCTTTTTTAACGCTACTAGTTTATCAAGCGGTGCAATATCACCCATATTTTCAGAAAGTCCTTCAGAAATAATAAATCTTCGAGTGAGTCTTTTCTTATGACTCATATCATCCAGCCGAATTTCTTCTAATATGCGTTCCAGATCTTGCATATCGTTATGTTTAAACCATCGAATAATCGATCGAGAAATTTGAATGCCCTTTTGGATTGCGAAACATACTCCATCATCACATACAAGAATATCTCCTCTTTTACTAAATGCTGGAATCACGGATGAAATAGTAGAAAAACCTTGTGCGTAGATAATAGCCTGTTCTGTTCCCAAAAAATCTGCAATATCTCGTTCTAAATCCATGTGAACATCAATGGTACCATAAAATCCGGGTGGTCCGCATGAACCTACACCGTATCCACGTAATGTCGCAATAGCCTTTTCTCGAATACGATCTGCTGCTATCAAGTTGAGGTAATTGGTAGTAGCTAAATTCATTAAAGGTTTCGAATATCCTTCTACTTTGGGTTTAACAGATTGTGCTCCAATTATCACTGGTGTTTTGCTCATATCGAATTTGTCGTATTTACTAAGCGGAGGAACTAGAGGTTCTGGTTGCCATTCTTCTACAAGGTCATCGATTTCCTATATAGTGACTATAGAGTTAATATATAAAAAAAAACAATAGTAATAGGTTTTTTTTTTTTTTTTTTTTTTTTTTTTTTTTTTTTTTTACCTTTTCTGTTAGTTTAACTGTATTATCATGGGGAATGTACTTTGCTGAGAACATGTATCGAATAGCGAAAAAGACTAGAAATAATTCAAGAGCGATACGAAAAGGATCATTTTGGTACGCACTCTTGAGGTACATGAGAGCATGATGAGAGCCTGGAATTGTTGAAATAACTTTGTACA
Source organism: Thamnidium elegans (assembly GCA_025201345.1). NCBI lineage: Eukaryota > Fungi > Mucoromycota > Mucoromycetes > Mucorales > Mucoraceae > Thamnidium > Thamnidium elegans. The sequence continues at coordinate 731,502 of JAIXMG010000001.1, read as the reverse complement.
GAGAGTTTACTGTAGAATTAATAAATTCCGCATCTTCTTCGTTGATAACAGTAGCTGTCATTTTAAATGATAGTTTTACATGATAAAAGAAGCAAAAAAAAAAAAAAAAGAAAAAAAAGAGTGCGATTTTTTTTCTTAAAAAAAACGATAAAAAGATAATACTTTTTTCTATCTGAAACTCGGACATTTCGTTAATATTCTTTAGTAATCTTTCTTTCTTTCTTTTTTTTAATACTATGATACAACAAAATTTTTTATTTATTTATTTTTCTCTCTCTCTCTTTAAGAAGAGCCACTGCTAGCAAACCACTTGAGGGATTTATCATCAGAACCAGATACTAATTTAGTTCCTTCAGGATTCCATGCAATTCCCCAAACCTATAAATTTATTAAACGAGGTTAATATTTTTTTTTCTCGTTACTATTTCTTTTTTTTTTTTTTTTTTTTTTTTTTTACCTGATCAGAGTGAACTTCATGAGTTTCTATAACAGATCTTAAAGCGAGATCCCAAATCTTTATACGTTTATCAGATCCACAACTAGCTAATTGTTGTTTACTAGAATCGGGGTTGGCAGCAACAGATAATACCCAATCAGAGTGACCTGTCAAAGTAGAGGCTAATTGGCCATGCTCAACATCATATACATGAATACACTGATCGTCACTTCCACTAATTAATGTTTTACTATCGTTGGCAAATGAAAGAGCACGAACTACCATAGCATGTCCTATCAAACCATATCAATAACTCGTTTCTTTTCTCTCTCTCTTTTTTTTTTTTAATTTTTACCTGATAATGTATGTGCCAATTGATTTGTTTCCATATTAAATACATAAATAGCACCATCCTCTGCACCTCCAGCAACATACTTACCATCAGGGCTCTACCAAAAAAAATATATATGGCTTCATGAATTACTCCTCTTACCAATAAAAAAAAAAGAAAAAGAAAAACTTACATAAGCAACGGAAGTGATAAACTTGTTTTTAGTAGGTAAGCTGTTAATTTTCTCTCCAAGTTTAACGTTGAAAAAGTTGATATCACCATTATGAGAACCAGCAACAACAATTTGTGCATCAGGACTGAACTTAGCTTTCCAAGCTTCAACGGGGTTAGCATTGATTGATTTTAAAAGGGTGCCATTCTCAAGATCCCAAAGACGAATATTTGAATCTACAGAAGTAGAGACAAGTTCTACAAATATATATATATATATAAAATAAGTTGAATATATATACTTTACCTTGTAAAATGCCCCCCCCCTTCTTTTTTTACTTACGTGTACCGTCTGCAGAAACGTCAACAGAAATAACGCCCATAGCATGTCCTTCAAGCTCGAATCTCAATTCACCAGAAGTACCATCCCTTTTTTTTTATAGACACAAACGCGTTAATAACTATCTAATAATAAAGAAAGAAGGTGTTTCTTACCAACATTTAATAGTGTTATCTTCTGAAGCAGAGATGACCAAGTTGGTGTTCTTCGACCAAGCGACATCCCAAATACCATCACCATGAGCTACTCGTTTTTTTTTATGGTTAAATCAATTGTTTAGACTTTAATATATATATATATATATCGAACATTACCATTATCGTTTACAACAGTAGGGATATAAGTAGTAGGCTAATAATATATAACGTTTAACAAGCTTTTCTTTTTAAAAGATCCAGGTTTATTTTACCATATTGTGTGGTGTTTTTAAATAAAAAGGTGAAAAAGAAGAAGAAAAAAAAATCTGCTTGTTAAAAAAAAAATTCTGTATTTTATTGGTCAATTAAAAGAGTTACTTTGAAACTATGAACTATACTCTTTATAAAGTTAATATAGTCTCTTCTTGCTGCATGAACCGATTTTTTTATGTTAAAGTACGGGAGGTACATTCCTGGCATCAATAAATCTTGTTCATTGAGTACAAAAAGGAACGCATTCTAATTTGCTGTAAAAAACACCAGCGAAAAGGTTCTCAAAAAGAAAAGGTCTTTATATATCAATAGACCGTAAGTAGTAACTTTTTTTTTTCTATGTTGTATTATGTACCAGATCAAGTATATTGTTAAAAGATTGCTCTTTATAAAAAGATGTATATCATGTATTTAAAGCTATCATTACATTGGAATACTTGAGAGAAGAGGAGAGATATAAATCTCTGTAAAGACTCGTATTAAATAGTTAAAAAGATAGTAAACATTTTTTTTTACGTCCTTTGCCCCCCCCCCCCCCCTGTATTTTTTAGACCATCGAAAAACTGGGTTAAGCCGTTCATTTTAATATTAAAATGATTGTATCGGTCTGAGACCTTGATAATATGAAGGGAAATAGTACTACTGCTACGAGGATTTTTATACTCCCTTAATTTTGAAAGCCTAAATAAACATTCTTAGATGCTCGTCTAAACCACGAGTTGAATTGAGATTAGGAAAGTACTCTTTTTTTTTTATACATATTCTGGAATCTAGTAAGTCATGTCATAAAATAAAGAAGAACAAGTATAGCCTCTCTTTTTAAGAAAAGCCTCCCTTTTGAGCTAATAATACTCTCAATATTGCTGAGTAGATTCACCATAAGAAATGGGTGCCACTAAGGCAATAAATTTCGTCCAAAAACATAAAATGACGAAGCTTAACATAAAAAAAGACTCCCTTTTTTTTTTCCAAACGTATTGTATCGACAGGTTAAAAGAATGCAATCAAATAAGAAAATACCTTTATCATTTGATGTTAAAAGACAAATTAATAGTTAATCATATTATTTTGCATAAAAAATTGAACCCATGCAAGGTTAACATAATACAGAAAAATAGTGGGTCCTTTTTAATGCAGTATTATGATACGACTCGGATCAATTTACGGCCATACTAGGTGGTCCCATATTTACGGATCTTCATTGTTTTTCTATCAAACTAAACTATATTTAATGACGAAAAAAAATCGAAACCCCCTTTCTTGAGACAGAAGGGGCGAGTGTATAAAAAGACATGTATTTTCAAAAGGGTTTTTTTTTTCTCGATATCTTTTTATTTTTGTATTTTTTTTTTTTTTTTTTTTTTTAATGATTACTCCTTCAAACCAAGTCTTGATAGACTATAGTCCATTAACTTACAAGCAATGTATAAAAAAGGAAATACATCACTTTCCAATTACTTTAAAAAACTATGTCTTTGGTCTATTACCTATTTTTCAATGGATACATCGTTATAATTTTTCTGTAAGTAAAAAAAAAAAAAAAAAAAAAAAAAAAAAAAAAAAGTAAAGAACCTTGTAGCGTTTTACCGACACACATATTTATATATATATATATATATATATATATAGTGGCTTCTTCAAGACGCAATTGCTGGTATTACAGTTGGTATGTTGATTGTGCCGCAAGGCATTGCTTATGCAAAGATTGCAAACCTCGATCCTCAATATGGTTTATAGTAAGTTAGCTCAAATATACTATAGGACGGTTTTCCTTACATGCTTTCTTTTTATACAGTACTTCATTTGTTGGCGTTACATTGTACTGCTTTTTTGGTACATCAAAAGATATTAGTATAGGACCCATTAGTAAGTAGTCTAAAAAAAAAGGGACATAGAAGGAGGGGGGGGGGGGATAAAAGGGCATCCTGTTACTTACTCATCTTCAAAACTAGCTGTTGTATCATTACTAGTAGGTCAAGCAATTTCAAAAGTAACAGAGCAGCACCCTGATATATCAGGACCCGAAGTAGCCGCATGCCTTTCACTGTTTGTTGGCATGGTGACACTGGTGATAGGACTAATTCGAATTGGTATTCTAGTAGATTTTATATCCGAACCTGCCATAGCTGGCTATATGACAGGCTCAGCCATCACTATCTCATTAGGTCAATGGCCCAAAGTCTTTGGGATCCACGTTAATACACACCAAGCACCTTACCTGATTGTGTACGGGTTCTTCAAACACCTAAAGGAAACTAAACTAGATGCTGCATTTGGGTTAACTACATTAGTTGTATTGTACGCTATCAAGTTAGGGGGTGTTCGATTATCAAATCGAGTTCCGGCATTAAAGAAAGTTTTGTTTTTCTTGGGCATTATGCGTAGTGGATTAGTAGTAATTATTGGAACCTTAATATCATACTTTATAAACGTCCACCGTAAATCCAATCCCGTGATTAGTATTATTGAACAGGTGCCTGCTGGCTTTGATGCCATGGGTGCTGCTAGTTTAAACATGACAGTATTGAAAGAAGCAAGCGGCGTATTACCTTCAATTATTTTAATTATGATTTTGGAGCATGTCTCTGTTGCTAAATCGTTTGGTCGTATGAGTAACTATGTAATTGACCCAAATCAAGAGATTTTAGCTATTGGTATGAGTAATATTGTTGGTTCTTTCTTTGGGTAAGTCTTTTTTTTTTTAAAAAAAAATAAAATAAAGGTGATTATAGTATAAAGACTCATGTGTTTCCCTCTCTTTTTTTTTTTAAAAAAAAATAGCGCATATCCATGTACTGGGGCATTTAGCCGTACGGCAGTTATGGCTCGCTCAGGCGCTAAAACACCAATGGCGGGAGTATTCTCTGGCGCAGTCGTAGTACTTGCACTGTATGTGCTGACACCTGCATTTTACTATATACCTGAATCCGTCTTAGGATCGGTGGTTATTCATGCTGTTATTGATTTAGTATCTGGACCGAAGTTTATGAAAGAATTATGGCGATCGAGTATATTAGAATTTTTAATATTCGTCATTGCGGTTGTGATCACCTGTTTCATTGATGTTGAAACTGGAATTTATGTATCTGTTGGATTATCCCTACTGTTAATGTTGCTTCGATTAGCTAGACCCACCGTTTCTAGTCTAGGTCGAGTCAAATTAAATTCGAAGTGCTCGTACACCTCTTCCAGTACTTCCAGTGAACGCGGTTACCTTGAGCGTTCAACTACTTCCACAACCAATGCATTAAAAGACATATATGGTATGGATAAGAAGAATCGCTACATATATGTAGAAGAAACCGACCCGCATTATACTCGATTGATGGATCCTTTACCCCCTGGCGTGGTTGTGATTCGACTCAGTAGCTCCATTTTATATCCCAACGCAAACTATGTATCTGAATGTATCACTGACATCGTAAGATCTCGTACACGAACCGGTATCGACTCAAACAATCAAGAAGACCGAACGTGGAACCAACCATCCTCTAAAGAAGACCGTTTACATCGACTAGTAAACAAACCTTATTTAGACAGTATTGTATTGGACTTTAGTGCAGTTGATAAACTAGACGCAACAGCCATTCATATCTTACACTCAATTCAACAAGCGATGAATCAGTATGCGGCAAAGACGGTTGAGTGGCACTTTTGTCACATTAACACGATTCAAGTGAGACATCTCTTGATTAAAGCAGGGTTTGGAACAATTGGTGGGGCCGAAAATCAATCATCCGGTTTAAAATTTCTAAATAAAACCGATGAAGAGGCCCCCAGATATGGTATTAGTGACAGATCAATGCAAACCATAAATAGTTTACGTGATCCAATGATTACAATAGATGATAATTTCTATAGCTGCTATACTGCTCCGAAAGATTGCGAGTATGAAAGTATCATCGCTTTATTACCTTCTGATAAATATCCCGCATTTCATTGGGATGTTGAGGCCGCAGTTTATTCCATCTCGCAGAGGCGTCAGAGTGAGGAAGTTAGGGGTCCTTCATCTATTACTGTTACAACATATTAAAATAAAAGACACGTTATTTTTTTTTTTAAAAAAAAAAATCGGATTTTTATTTGTTTTGATAGTTACATGCACCTTTTGGTAATTTCAGTTATAATTGTTATGTTTTTTCATAAACGAAAAAATGCAAAAATATATAAAAAACGGGTTTTATTTTTCGGTACTATACCAAATAGACTTCTGTTTCTTTTTTAAATATTATTGTGGTTGACATGTATATACTTGTCATTTTTTGCTTTCATTAGTTTAGATTAAAATTTTGGCGTGTGTGTTGTTAAGTGATAGATGATCAGTGTACAGGATGGCGTCAGTAGAATTAATGCAAATAACTCTTTTTTCATCTTATACTATCGTCAAGTAAAGATGGGTACTTTAATACAGATCAAAGTGAAGCAGTAATTAGAATTAAACGGCAGGTACCAAAAATGAGTATACTGGTTAATTACTACAAGTTTATAACAGCCAACCTTTGTTTTTACATTAGTTAATTTTAAAAAAAGTATAACTGTATACTTATTACTAACAGTAACACTGAATCGAAGGTGATTAATTATTGTAAAGACAATTATACTCGCCAAGTACCTATTTTCTAGGTTGCATAATAATTTGCTGCTATTTAATTGGATAATTACCATGGTATTATTTCGAATGTTTTTAACGAAGCGTAATTTTTCACTTTTTTCACGATAGTTTATATTACACATAATTACCTTGTTTTTCACTCTTAAAACCTGACACTGTACGTAAATAGCCCCCCCCCCCTTTTTTTTTAAAAAAAACAGCGTTGATTGCCACTTATATTGTTATGATTTAACGTACGAATGGTCCTGTAGTTCTTCGTTTAGCTCGATTGGTGCTTTCTTTTACTCGCGTTTAAAATAATTTGTTTATTTATATTGTTAATTTAATACTTGCAGAGTTTTTTTTTGTAACAGCGTAGCTAGTATATTATCAGTTTAAATATATCCAGAGCTATACAATATAAACTTTTTTTTTTTTTGACACTTGAATTAACTAGACACTCTCGGTAAACTCACTTAGTACGCCCCTCACGACTAATATCACGATAGAAAAAAATGCAATGTTTAGAACTAATGCGTGTCTTACGCATGATAAACGAAGAAGGAAATATGCTTAACCAAATTGAACTTGGAATAACATCTGAGTTACTTTTTTCGTCAGTTGGAAAATCACTGCCGGATAAGAGTTAGTACCGGGTAAAAAAAAAAAAGCGAGAAAAATGACAGGTTTACATATGCTATTCGTAATAATGCGCGTACCTACATTAAAAAAAGATGCATTTTATTTTGGGGGGAAGTGACTGTACAGTGCTCACGGCTGTTTAAAATAATGTTTTACGTTTGATTTACATAATTATAAATTATTTAAATCAAGGGTCATTGTGTATAGGTTAAGAGTTTTTATTTAAACATTTTGATTATTCGAAGTGAATAAACGAATAGAAAAAAGTCTTTATCTTCAAGACATCTTCATCTTTTTCTTACTCATATCTTTCTTCTTTTTCTTACTTGTCCCTTTCTTCCTTTTCTTCACTTTCTCTATTTCCTTGGTCTTCCAAGGTCTTCTTGTCACAATGGTTCTACCATCAAGTTTGAACGTTGTTGATAGTAATTCATTATTACTATCATAAGATTGGGTTGGAATAGATTGTATAGGTGAACATAAAAAGTTTTTTTTGGGAAAACAGGTAAACTATCAGTGGAAGGTAAAAAAAAAAAATACCACACACCCAAGAAGGATTACAAGAGCTTGGCAAATATAATAGCGGCTCTATTTAAGGGTGGAAGAAATTCCTGGGAAATCCACCCTTAAATCGATCCTACCCTTAAATCAGCTCACCCTTAAATAGAGCCGCTACTGTATTTAGAGCATACTTCGTGACCAAAAGCAGTATTGATATCAGTAGCAGTATCGGTATTAGCAGCAGTAGAGTAAACGACATTATTGAGATAGCAGGTGTTTTTGAACATTATCAAATTTCGGACCCAGACAGACAAATTATTAGCAAAAGAAATAACACCTGTTTCCAATGATATATTGAAATCGTTGACATGAACATATAAACCTTTATCAATCAGCTTTAAAGTGGAAACCTGGCCTTGAACACCACAAAGTTGAACATTTTGAATTTCGTATGAGTGTCTTGTCAATGGAAAATTCGGTCTAGAAACAGTGTCATCAATGATACATTTAGATTCAATGGCCAACTTGGTTCGATCAGTAATATTTTTTAGGATGTTATTTGCTGATTTTGCTGTTTCAATCTGGCAAATGTCAAACATTTCATTTGTTGTATCAATTTTACAAAGGATCCGACCATCTACTTTACAGCCAATTGTATTCTTGGCGTTATTATTGTTGGCTTTTTTGATGTCGGTGGTGGTGTTAGAGACAGATTCACCTCACTTGATGAAGTTGGCGTCGGAACCAAACATTAACTCAAACAATTCAGGCCAGAGTTTTGCCATATAATCATATTCGGTAAGAGTAGCTGGGGGAGAAGTAAAGATGGAGGCTCTTTCAATATATACGTTTAAACTAAATGAGAAAATATACTTAATAAAGATAGTAAATTTATGAAAATTCATGAAAATGTATTCATACACATGATACAATATTTTGGTAATCCATTCATCGCAGGGTGATGATTTCTTTACGTTAGATAAAGCAAAGTAATAGGCCTTCTTTGGGGTACCAGCAATAATAAACTATATAAATACAAATATATGAATATAAATAAATAATTAATCATATAAAGAAAGACGTATATATATATATATATATAATACCTTTTTCACCTCAGAGATGATTTTTTCCATCGATTTGCTTAGCTTAGGGAGATGTTTAACCTTTCCTGATTTAAATTCATTCTTTAAATAACTCCATTGACTGGGGGTAAACAACGATCTTTGACCAATTGGTAAATCATTGGTGAAATCAAGTATTCCACAAAGGCTATATGCACATAACACTTTTTTATCGCCACTAAGGTTTTCAAAGTTTTGGAATAAATAATTTCCATTTGAAGAAAGAGAGCGACTATTAAACTCTATAATAGCCGCAGCTTCAATCACGCACTAATAGTATGTAAATAGAGAAATATAATTTTTTAGAAGTTTGTATTTTTTCAATAAGTAATATACGTTATATTTACAAAAGATGCTTTTTTATTATCATTTGAGACTGTTCTGGGTTTGCAGAATGATTTAAACCATGTTGAAGGAGTTTTCTGCAAGTCATTAGAATTTTTTGTTCTTTGAGGAGACATATTGATATATTTGCTAATAAAGAAGTCGGAAAGTTTGATAAAAGCCTTAAAAAGAAAGATAATGTTTATTATTTGAAAAGAAAGAGTGGTTATTTATATAAAAAAGAAGAGTTCAATGACAGTTGAATCATAACAAACATATTTAACAAAATGACCCTTTATGGAAATGAACGGGCCGAGATATTTGCAGTAATATTTGAGTGAGGCAGATCCTGATAAATAATTATAAACAATCGTTTATAATTATTGTGCTATCCTAAATAGGCTACTTCTGTAACAATATCACAAACATCTTTTATAAGAAAAATCAACTAGGTACAGATTTATTCATAGTAAATCGGTACTTGTCAAATAAAGCTGTAATTACAGACTTTAAATAGTAATCAAAAGGTTAGATATCGTACGTATATATCACATATCTTTTCTTTTTCCAGAACGTTCCAGAAATCATCTGCATCAGTTGTACGGTTAATCTGTAGAAAGATAGGAAGTGATTTTAACTGAGAATGCGATATTATATTTAACTACCAAAATACTTACCGGAAAATCATTATCAATTTGATTTTTACGCCATTGCTTGAATTCCCTGTCTTCACCATCAGAGTTTGGCATTTCAAAGATGCAATCATCAATATCATCTTTCAGCTTCTTTTCAGTCTGAACCCTGTCAAAACCATCACAGAAATTATAGGACAAACTTTTTAAAGGCTCCTATTACAGTAACGGCTCTATTCAAGGGTGTCCGATTTAAGGGCAGGTTCAATTTATGAGTGGATTTCTCTAGAACTTCTTCGGTCACCAGCTTTAACACCACTATTATTATCAATAATATATTTAAAGATGGCCGAAATTCTCAGGAAATCCACCCTTAAATAGAGTCGCTACTGTATATAGCGAGGAGAGCTTGAGTAAGTGGAACCTAGAGATATTATACATAATACTGAGAAGATAAATGACAAAGTAGCTTCATTTAATATTTTACCTGAAGCTATAATGATAAAGATTTGTAAATATATCTATAAAAAAAGAAGAGCAAACAAAGAAGAGCAAAACTATTTTTTTTTTTTTTTTTTGCATCATATACCGGGTTTTGAGCAAACGTCACATTAGAATTGGGCTAAAGTTGACCAAGACATTTAATATATCTCTTTTTTTCAGTACAAAGAGTAAAAATTCCATACTATGTTTGACCCAACCTTTGCAATTGTCGGGTTCACCGTAATGGGTAATGACGGTGGTATTAGAGTACTGCGAAAAACCAATAAAAGGCATGAAGAACGCCATATACAGTAGCGGCTCTATTTAGGGTGACCAAAATCTGGAAGAAATCCACCCTTAAATCCAACACCCTTGAATAGAGTCGCTACTGTAGTATCAGCCGTAAAGTATGGTAAAGGTTCTGTGATGTTCTGGGGAATGTTTTTGGGCAGGTGGTGTATGTCCACTTAAAGTCATGGATATTACGATAGACTAAGGCGTTTATGTCAACTGTTTGTCAAGTACTTACATTCCTTTTGTTAAGGATTTGTCTGAGAAGGTCAACGAGAACTTCATATTCCAGGAAGACGGTGCCTCGTGCTATGCAGGACAGTATGCATGATGGCACAAGCAGCGATGGCAAATTCCTGGATTTGACTACTGGCCAGCGCAGAGTCCCGATCTGAACCCAATCGAAAACGTTTGCACAATGTTGGAATGCAGAATGAGGCCCAGAAGAGGGTCCATTGCCAACATTGAAGAGTTGACAGCTACTTTAAAAGAGGAATGGACCCTTTTGGGCGTCGATTATCTAAAGTCCCTGGTCTGAAGTATGAGTAGAATATGTTAGGATGTCATTGAAGCCAAAGATGGTACGATCAAATATTAAACTTTTTTATTTTCATGTAATAAACATAATAAAATTTAATGATCATCCATAGTTTTTACTGTTTAACCATAAATTTTATTGAACTTCCTAATTTTTGTAGCGTGAATTGGGTTTAAATTAACGCAAATTGGTGCCGTGAAACTTCCACAGCAAACTAATTTTTTTTTTAAAAAAGGATAATCGTATATCCTATTTACATCACCTAATACTCCCATCAAAGAATAAAAAAAAAGTAATAAATTTTTTATATATAAAAGAAGAAAAAAAAAGAGAAAATAATATATAAAGGGAAGAGAGTTTTCTATATAAACAAAAGAAGGGAATAGTACAAGGATTATTTTTTACTGAAAGGGTTTTTTAAGAAGCTCTTCTTTTTCTTCAAGTCCTGAAGAGGGTATTTAGGAGCATTACGAGCATCAGCTCGATAACTTGAAGCAAGTTCATCTAAATTATCATCCCACTCAAGATCACGTAAGCGATGGCCCAATTTCTTTTCTCTTAATTTAGCTGTATAAGATCCAACTACTGTTGCTGCATAAAACTATATAAAAAAAAAACTTTTAGAAAAAATAAATAAATTATAAATAAAAAATAAAAATTACCATAAACAATTGACCAACGAATAACATAATAGCACTACCAATCACATCAGCCTGTACAGCCTGAGCACAATTAGCTAAGCCATAGGTATTTCCCATTTGCATTCCTAAAAAGGTAGTTGAATAATTGCCAACGGAGAGTGTCGTATTTGATCCTTGTGTGGTATTATCGGAGGAAGGATTTGCTTCTTCGCAAACATCCAACGATTTTTGACGATTAGTAAGTGCTAAAATAAACGAAGCTGCTTCCCAGATAGTGAAAAAAAATACAAAGATCCATATTAAAAACTTGGAAGTTCTCATCAAACTAAGTTTAGCCTACAAAATAAAAAAAAAGGAGTTAATTTAATTGCATCGACATTTGTTCTTTTTTCGTTTTTTTTTTACCAAAGATGCGGAAACCATCACAAAGAGTGATACGACAGCAGCGGCGACTAGAAAAATATATATAAGTTTCAGGTTTTTTATAAGGGTCTAGTATATAAAAAGAACTTACTAAAGAAACCAATATAAACCCAAGGAAGGACGGCGTGAATAATCGAAAGATGAATAACCATGGCTATATAAAACTGTCAGTATTTCGTACGGACCAAGGAAAAAAAAAAGCTTACGGTTTTTATGAATAAAGGTAAGTGCAAGAAGGATGATAGAAACAATCTAATAGAAAAAGCTTAATTTTTTGTTGTCATAGGAACCAAAAATAAGTAACTATAGTTACCATAATTAAAAGACCATTGATAATAACGCCGCCTCGAACAGGAATAATACAACAACACCTTGCTGCCATGATATATATATATGTATAAAGAAAAAGAAAAAAAGTTTGTAGTAAAGAGAAAAAGACAAGTAAATAAATAAAAAAAAAAAAAATTAAGTATCAAAAATTGGGTTTCAAATAATATAAATAGTTGTAAAAGTGGCTGAATAAAAACTTATATTTTTTTACAGCCAAAAAAGGGGAAAAGGTGGGCTTCTAATTTCCAATGATTATTTTTTAAAATTAGCGCTGGTACTTCCTCAAGCATTCCAGTGCTTGTACAAGCACCAATGCTTAAGGTTTAACGCTTTTTCTTGATAGCTTGTCAAGAATACCCGTTTATGCTGAAGACGGACACCTCACACTTTGCTCATGGTTTCTATTTGGTGTCGAAATCAAACATGCTCGGTTATATCAAAGAGCTAAACAATGAGGATATGAACATGATTACTGTGCTTAACATTTTCTTTTGTTCCAAGGAACGATCTCTTGCCAACATGGACGAATGGAAATCAGTCAGGGATGGAAAGAAAGCAACAGTAGTCGAGTCGAAGCCCTGTATACCATTTGCTGTGCCTCTCAAGAGAGGTTTGAAAAAATAAAAGAAGAAATAACGTCAGGAAATAAAGATAAGGCAGCCAAACTGTGCGAAGCTGGTGCTGAATACCATAGACGACTTAAAAGAAAGTATGAAAAGTTGTTATTGGATGAGAGCGAAGAAGAAGACACAATGGAACAGCCTGAAGAAGTATCTAAAAGAAAAGCCAAGAAAGTACCATTGAGCAAAGAGGAGCTTGATTATATCGCAACATTCAGAAACCAAACCACTAATAGGAAAGATTGAGTATGTTTGGAAAAAGGAAGAAAATAACACAAGTATTTTCAGTCCATCAAAACAGCCGAGTCATTGAGAGCGACCTACAACAGAAACAAGGTCATGTCGCAAAAGAGCAATTAATCTTGTTTATTTATCATAATTAATGCGGAGACTCATGTCGTATAATAGTTTTAAAGCACCATCATTAGAAAGCTTCTTTTAGGAATTTGACATGAAAGTCGAAAAGAGCAATAATTGTTACAGTCGCTACTATACTTTTGTGTTCTGGATATAGCTCTAGTTTATGTATGTAAGCTGAGTACAGACAACACATTGTCTGTTATGAACGGTAATTATTGTGCCATACTTCTAATTTGACTCTGCAGCTTGATGAAACCATATGACTCAACATATAATGGTCCATCAGTTAAAGAGTTGGCTCGCAATAGCTTCTGTTATACTATTTCCTTTCAAAATTACAAGTCATATTTTTCCAAAATCTGAGATTGAACACTTTGAATTTTTACCAATATCTGCTGAAAATCTAGTATTTTCTTTCTTGTGTACAGAAACTTGGCAAAAAAAAAAAAAAGTGGCTGATAATGGATTGGAAAGAACTATTTGGGAGTGATTCAGAAGAAGAAGAAAACGAAGAAAGAACTGAAATTCCAGGTTTAACCTTGGTAAGACAAGCACTTGACCATACACAACAAATGGCCATGACCAATGCCATTATTGAAAAGAAATATTTTTTTGGAGAGGTTAATCAAGCAATGTGTTTCGGAGAGTTACCAAGCTATTTAAGTTGGTTATCACAGTGGGTAATTGACGAGTGTCCTGATATGTTTAATACAGACATTTTAAACCGAGAACCTTTGTTTGATCAGGCTATATTAAATTTATACAAGAAAGGTTTGTTTACGTGAGTGATTTTTTTTTTTTTTTTTTGCATAATAATAGGTATTACAATATAAAATAGGTGAAGGTATATGTAGCCATGTTGATTTATTAAGGTAAATTAAATTATTTTATAACACTTTTTTTTTCGGTGTTTTTTAAAGTTTTAATGTTTAGATTTGAAGATGGCATTTTGATTGTATCTTTATTATCATCATGCGTCATGACCCTAAAAGAGATAGCGACTGGTACTATCATTGATATCTTATTAAATCCAGGCGATATTTTATCACTTTCAGGTGAATCAAGATATCAATGGGAACACGGTATTAAAGAGCAATTATTTGATACTATAGACGATCAACTTATCGAAAGAGGTACTCGTATCAGTGTCACTTTGCGAAAATTAAAACCCGGATCTACCGAAATAGCCGCTACTTCTACTTCTTCAAGATATTAATTTTTTTTTTTTTTTTCGGCAATCTCTTTATATTTTTTTATCCTTTTACCGGTATAACAAATAATTAAAAGGTACCGGCCCGACCTTGATCACTATTTAAAACTCCCAATTTTTTTATTTTTTTTTTATCTTCTTTTTTTTCTTTTTTCTAACCCTTAAAAACAATAAATGGATAATCCTACATTTACAGGTGCTTTGGCACAGCTGGTTGCCTCTGATTTACCAATGATTTTATCTCTTATTTTTGGTGGTTGCTGTAGTAACGTCTTTGCTTTAGAAGTCCTAGTAAAGTAAGCTCTCCCTTTTTTTTTTTTTGCCATCTTGTTAAAGAAGAAAAAAAAACGCGAAAAAAATAATGACTAATATAACACTTTTTTTTATATATAGTGATGCACCTAAAAGTGGTACAGTAAAAAAAAAAATACAATACATATTAGCATAAATAAAATTAATCCAATTTTTGTTGTTGTACTAGGTCAACTCATCACATTTGGTCAATTTGCATTTGTTGCTATAGAAGGACTTCGACATCACGCAACTTGGGGCAAATACGGTCCCAAACTAAAGCCAACTGTAGTCCCCATCTTTAACTGGTTTATACTTGTTACTATATTTTTTATTGTATCCATGTTGAATAACTTGGCTCTTGGGTATAACATTTCAGTACCTTTGCATATTATCTTTAGAAGCGGAGGATTGATTGTCAATATGATTTTAGGTGCATTAATTTTAAACAAGAGGTAACACATATTATTATTTTAAAAGAGAGGAACTATTATTGATAAAAAAAAAAGGTATTCGTTGGATCAAGTGGTTGCTGTTGTTTTGGTTACAGCAGGTGTTATTTGGTCTACAGTGGATAACGCATCTAGTCATACTTCTGTAAGACAATAACAAAATAACAAAAAAATACGCTGGTGGGAGACTAATTATGTATTAGAATAATCCAGAAAGTGCCACAGAATTTATTACAGGTATTGCATTATTGACAATTGCTATGGTTTTGTCAGCAGGTATGGGATTATTTCAAGAAGTGACTTATAAAAAGTATGGAAAGCAATGGAGAGAAGGATTATTTTATACTGTAAGAGATTTATATTATGCATGGGGATTAAAAAAAAAAAGAGAGAAACTGAATATATTGTATTTAGCACTTCCTTGCTTTACCCTTCTTTTTATTCTTTTACAAAGATTTGTTAAGTCAAGTAACAGCATACAACAAATCACCTTTAATGCCATTATCTAGTGTTTTGGAAGAAATCCCAGTGATGGGACCACTTGCAAGTCTAGTGCCTGAATCCATCATGTCTGTTTTAGGAGCCTTCCAGATCAGGAAATTATGGGCATTTTTATTTATGAACGTAGTTACACAGTAAGTAAAAAAAGAAAAGAAAAGAAAAGAGATCCAAAAAGCTAATAATAATCGTCTTATTAGATATGTTTGCATTGCAGGTGTAAATCGTATGACATCAGTTGCAACTTCATTGACTTTAAACCTTGTACTTAACCTGAGAAAATTCACATCTTTAATCTTTTCCATTTTGTATTTTTCCAACGATTTTGGATTTGGAGCAAAGATGGGATCAGCACTTGTGTTTTTCGGTACCTTGATTTATTCTCGTGCTGGCATGAACAACAACAATAAGGCGAAACCCGTACAAGAAAAGAAATTAAATTAAAAGAGAGTATATTTGTTTATTTTTGCATATAAATAAAGTTATGATTTAATAGACGAAATATTAAAATTGTACAGTTCTACTAAATGTACCAAGCTTCCATTCAACATGATTGTACTAGGTAGTACGACGGTTGTCGCATCTCCGGTATCTGGTGAAAAGAAAACTTGTTTTGTTTCACAGTCCAAATCCAGCATACGGTTAATTTTACCATGCGTCGAAAACAAGTTGCTGATTCGGTCGCAGTAACAGCCATCTGCTTCTAACTTTGGTAACCCAATCAATAAAAATGTTTTAGACGTAGCTAGTTGAGTCCAGCCTGATAACGGTATGTATTTGGGTCGATCGTTATTGACACCTTCCGGTGCATCGTGACGGGAAAGTTCAGGTACTTTCTTACGCATGTATTCAAAGCATGTACCACCTCGGAGGATAGAAAATGCGCCTTTAAAGACATCAATAATTTTTCCAGCTTCTATTACTGTAGAACTAAGCAGTGGGGGGGGGAGGTGTTAGCTTTTTTTTTTTGTTAAAGTGTTAAAAAAAAATACTTACGCCAAGTTGGTAGTCGTCATAAATGGGTCTTCAATAGCCATACAATGATTCTTCCAATTAGAGTTTTTGGCTGTTTTTCCATTAAATTTAAGCGAAACAGCGAAATTTTTAAAGTCAAATCTGTATCCATAGTAATGCAAGAAATCCAAGAACAATTCACCTACACTAGCTTTATTCTTCGAATTCCAGTACAGCTTACCGTTCACTGGATCCGGCTGTACATAGTATTCTGTTTCAGGCAGTTGTGAATTGTACTCTACACAATCGTGATACCTAGCCGCAATACCAACATTTTGGTTCTTAAAGATGACTTTATCCCAGTACTTGCTTTTAGAAAAACAGGTCTCGAAGGAACAGGCATCATCTACAGACGAATGGTTGATATGTTGTAAGTTGGGAATAACAGGTGGGTCCAGTTGAGATAAATATGATAGCGCTAGAACTGTGTATCCATAGTATCGAATACCATGTTTTACTTGCGCTATAAATAAAAGTAAGTACTTGGGGTTTATCTTTCTCGCTAATAAAACTTACACGCGAATAAATTTCTTCCACGACCAAACAATTTAATCACAAAGAGAAGCTTTTGTACACGAGGATCCATAGTCAAGTAATGGTTGATCAAGTTTGTGCTGTATGTAAATGCCTCCTTGTTAAAATTATATTCGATAGCACGTTCACTGAATTTAAGCCGAAAAGAGCCAATATCTGAATCGAACGATATCTTTTCTACTCCGGCTCTATGAAGTAAGGGGATACTTGCGTTTTTACAGAAAGGTTCGGTTACATCATTTGCATAGGCGTTTTGAACTTCTACCAGACGCTGTAAGTCGGGATCGTCAAGTTGGATATTTACGTTAAGAAATGTGTTGTTAAATCCTAGTCCGGATACGAGAGATCTACGTAATACATATATTAATCAGTGTTGACTATTAAGAAAAAAATTGTCTTTATTACCCATATGGTGTAAATTTCATATAATATCCAGGCCAATGATGTCTAAAGAACGCTCGTAAGTCTTCAAGTACACGTAATCTTGACCTAATTGTTATTTGTACTGGCTTAAAAAAAAACAAAAAAAAAATAAGTACAACAGAAAAAACGAATACTAATAAAAACATACAGTTTCTATATTCATAAACTCCTTAGTTAAACTTGACCCAGTATAACTTCTAGGGAAAAAAACATAGAGTCCCGAATCGTTCTTCATTGGTGGTATATGAGCAAATAGGCCCCTTTCACTTCTCATGTCATGGAAATAACGAGAATAAGAGAAGTGTTCAATAGCTACATTTAAATTTAGCTCGGGGAAGTGTCTACATTCGTTAAAGAAATGAGACAGCTCTTGTTGATTCAAATGCCTCTCGCTTATTACAATCGGCTGCCAGTTTTCACGAGCCAACGTAATGTTATGCTCATTAAATTTATTTCGCAACGCTCGAAATTCTTCCATGATTTTTGTTTTCAATTCGGCTCGCGATTTATCTTTTACTATGGACATGGTGTGTTAAATAAAAAAAAGAAAAAGAAAAAAAAAACCTTCATATTTTTGAATGACTGGTTTCTTTTTTTGCAATAATCAAATTGACGTTTTATGCCCTTTTTGAAACATAAAAGGGGAGAACATACACATAGTTGTGTAATACGAAATATCAATGCGTATTTTTACTGCTTAAAAAGATGATCACAAAGAAAAAAGGAGTTATTTGCATTACACGATAAAGTGGCTTCGTCAGTTTATTTATTTTACAAAAAAAAAGAAAAAAAGAAAAACTTATCTTCCTCTCTCCCTTTTTCTCCCCTTCTTCTTTTCATTTTGTTTTTGATTGTTCTATCTATAATGAAAATAGCATATAAAAAATCAGGTTAGTTATTTTTTTTTGTAAGTAATATTCACTTTTTTCTAAAAAAAAAAAAAAAAAAAAAAAAAGAAAAAGAAAAGAACTGTTCTATTGACAATAATTACTCTGTAAGACTTCCCTGAACCTGGTGAACACCAGTTACTACAGGGCCTTAGCCATATCAATAACAACGATTACCTAAACGCACTCACCTATTTCGAAAAAGCAGCTACGTACGACAACCAACAAGCGCTTATCCTAACAGCCAGCTTTTACTATTTCGGACTGACCAAACGAGACTTGAAAAAGGCGCTTGCTTATTACAAACAAGCAGTTACAATGTGGGAAGACGCGTTTGCTCAATTTATGGTTGGTATCATGTACTATGACGGCGATATTGTCGATAAAGACGAGACTCGAGCAATAGAATGGATCTCATTATCAGCCGAAGGGGGATGGAGCGACGCGCAAGCATGGCTAGGCTCCAACTATCTTCGAAGCTCAAAGGGCTTGGCTCAAAAGTGGTATAAAATGGCCTGGCAAACAAAGACCAAACATTCTTCAAGTGATCACTTGTACCGTATTTTATCACATGACTCCATTTATTTAGAGCTCGATAAAAGCAAAATCGATTATTTAGCACATACTCGAAATGTATTAGAGATGGGCAGCTTCAATAGCCAATCGCGATTTGCGGTAGCATGTTGTCATACAACCGATGAACAGGAAAAGAATAAACTGAAATCGGTATTCTGGTATTCTATCACTGAATCCGGCAACTTTTATCACCATTTTTCAGTTTATCTCGGCACCATTTATTTTATTGGCGTAGCTGATTTTAAGAAGGATTATGAAACTGCAGTTGCTTGTTTTCAGCAAGCTGCTACATCAGGCGACGCGAAAGCTCAGTACTGTTTAGCAACATATTATCAAAAAACTGACAAGTATGAATCTTTTAAATGGTTCATGAAGGCAAAAGATAACGGGGATGTAGAGGCGCTTTTAAAAGTAGCAGAAGCTTACTGTCACGGTCGCGGAACGCCTATCGATTATAAAGACTCTGTCCAATACTTTGAAAAATACTTGCAACAAAAGGATATCTACAACCAAGGATTGGTACATAACCTGATGGGTCAAATGTACGCAAACGGTGGAAACGGAATTAAACAAAATTATACAATTGCATTGCAACACTTTACAATATCAGTAGATCAATTTGGTTATAAAAAGGGTTTTACTAATTTGGGTTTAATGTACGCAAAAGGATACGGCGTCAAAAGAGACGCACAAAGAGCTTACGAATACTATAAAGAGGGCTCTGAAAGAAACTGTGGCGTTTCAAAGGTATTGTTGGAAATAATGCAAAATAATCTTTAGAACCGATATAATGCCATTACTTCTCTTATTTTCGAATAAAAACCACTTTGATTATTTTCACCCACTAGTCTAGCAGAGAATTGAAGAGATGCTGAGTAACCTTTAAAGATGAATAGGTATGTCACTGCCTTGACTAAATTTGTTTGTTTCAGGAGAACCAATTATATCATGCTCAAATTCACCTGAGGGAGTTAAACTTGCGTATACATATATATATATATATTTTGCTTACATATGTCAATCGAATCTTCGCCAAAGTCTCTTTTAAGATTAAAATAAACCACATTATTTATCTCATCATCGCTTAACCTATTTCCTTTGTCTACCAGCCTGAAAAAATTACTGCCGCTGGATGCTATATATACGTGTTCTGAACTGTCAATAGAAGAACCTCTATTAGAAGTAGCAATGACTCCGGTATGAATCTCGGTTTTTTGCTATATCTATCCTTAGCTCATTTATATTGTACAGGAAAAGGAGTCGAAAAGGATTTTTGTGAAGCGTATAGGTGCTACATTGAAACATCCACTCATCCCAAATGTTTAGTAGGATTCGCTGAAGTATATCATCATGGACATGGCAAAATTTTCTGCGAATGCGGAAGAGGGTTTGTATTAGTATAGAAGAGCAGCCATCAAAGGGGATCCAGATGCTCAGTATGAGCTGAGCTGTGTTCATAAGGACGGTAGTTTAGATATCGGAATAAACTATTCATCAGCATAAAACTAAAATAAAAGCTCGAGTTGACCGAAAAAGAACTATCAAGGTCTGTTGGGAGGAACTTTATCAGCGATAAACTTCCAAAAAAACTCTTGTTTTTGGGTATATAAGTACTTTCACCTCCTTGTTGGTTAGTTCTGTTAGTATCAAGTTGTCTTCATTTTGAGAGACTAAGAAAAGTACATTTTTACAATAAGCAACTCATTGATAATATTATTATTATTTTATTTTTTTTACAATACTATACTCTTTTATATACTAGGTCACATGGAAGTACTTTACTCCAAAAATGTGACACACATTATATATTTTCTCCATAAAACAGGTCATCTGTCTTGTATTCATATTGGCATGGCAATTAGTCTGGGTACTCCAGATATAAAAATGAGCAAGTCGTTTGAATGTATTCTTTTTTCTTTTTCTCTCTTTATACTCTTTCCCTCTCCCCCCCCCCCCCCTCTTCGTACTGCAATCATGTCTAATCTTATTAATTTAAACAGTAAAATCTTGATAGCCGTATACGAAAAACTAAACGATAATGATCGGATAGTTTTCAATGAATTTTATATGGTTTTCTTAAGTAATCCTGCAAAAATTGTTTATAGCGCTGATCGTTCTGGCGATCATTCGAAAGGAAAGCTCTTTTTCAAGAATGTAATAAGTTTAAAAGTTTCGTCCAAACCATCAGAAAGTGAATATTTGGGCTTGTTAAATGAGTTGAAGGAAGTAGATCTAACAAATGTGACGTTCACGGACATTGATTCCGTTGAAAAGTTGGTCAGCTATCTTCCCAAGAATGTTAGCTCAATTATTGTTGAAAACAGAGCCCTAAAAGAATCATTTGACCGTGTAAAGCATATCCAGGGGAGACACTTTTTAGTGTAAGTTATCTGGGCAATCTTTACCTCTAATAAGTATTAACTTCATGTATCTTTTTTTTTTTTCAACTAGAGAGAGCTTCGAATGTAAGAAGCGGAAGCTTGAAGAGGACGATTCCTCCTCTGCCATTAGCAGAAGGAGAATTCGAACTCCTTCTCCTATTTCCGATCTTTTTGAAAAGGAACAAAAATCAGCGCTATTTTTTAAAAACCGTTTGAAAAGTAGTTTCAACTCTCCTAAAGATTTCATCCCTCGAAAATTATTTCAAAAATTCACTGATCTTCCATCTGACTATAGAGCCATTATTGATGGCAGTTCTTTCCAAAATATTCTAGATGATAATCCTTCTGAAACCCAAGTTAATAACTTTATCAATGAATGTTCTGGCTTGTTTGTTCATTCATTTGTTAGAACCAACGAAAACAACTGGCTTTTCATCACTCAAATCGAGGCCTACTATCATTCAAAGACCATGGATGATGTTTCTCAATTTAGCAAGAATAATAATTATCCAAAAAATTTCGTTGTCGAAATTGAAAAGTGTGCAGAAGGAAAAGGCGTGTGGTACGAGTTAAAAATACGTTACAAAAAGGTAGAGATAATCGCGACAGGAGGCATCTACAACAGAACAGACAATAATAGCAATTTGGGCGCTTTCTTGGGTGTATCGATACCCTCCGCTCTTGCTCATAATACCAGATTGATTTTATTTTCTCCAATCGTCCCTACAAAGTCTTTATCATGTATCCGAATGTTAAGAAACTATCAGAAAGATGCTAGTCTTAAAAAATGGTGTTTCAAATCGTCCTTTTTCAATTCTATGGGCTTTGCTACACCTAATCAATTTAAGCTTCACAGGTTAGGCAGAGACGACTTCGTTTCTGCTTGCTCGATATTGCTTCGATCGATCATATTTAAAGATCATGATTATGTTGATTTCGACGTTTTGGAGAGGCATTTAAAGACGGCTCCATATTGGGGAACTATTGAATTGCTGAAGACAGCAAACAAATTCGATGTACAGAAGGTGCTGGAGAAAGCAACCTTCTTTAAGTTGTCCAAGCCTAAAAAGCTGCTAATAAGTATAGTTCTCCGCCGACCACATACTGTCTCCAATTCGGACTTAATGATCCTATACAATGGGATCATTTCTCCCGTTGTAAAGAACGAGAACCGTAAAAGTATAAGAATAATTGAAAATTAAAAAAAAGGGGGTTCTACTTAATACAGTATGAATAGTTTTGACCGCTTAATTGAAATAAAAGAAGCAATTGTAATTTTATACCTCGTTGCTTTTAAAAAAACAAGTTATACTATAAATTATAAATTCCTACTACTAGGTTGGTTATTTAAGATATTTAAAAGGATAAAGTAAAAATAAAAAATTATCTTTATATACAAAAAAAAAAAAAAAAAAGGACATCAATTTGTCAAAAGCCATACTGTAACTACGCGACCAAACCACAATCATGCCCTTACTCCATTGTCAAGACGACAGTATTTATTACTTTACTATATATTTATTAAATTTTATACAAATTAATAATGTAACTTATAAGCGATAATAGAGCTATAACTTATAAGACAAAAGTAAAAGGAATTCTGGGATCAAAATTTAATTCATGCATTTTTCTCACCATATACGCAGATTTCCTTATCGTTCTTAGTTTGAAGACAAATTTAAAGTAACAGTTGGTTATAGTTGAATAGATGTATTTTAAAAAGAAGAAGAACTGCATACTGTAATATATTTATTGTCTAATAATCTAATTTGAAATTGCGCAAATTAGTCCCCTGAGCATTGTAATACAAATAAAATGAGATGTTTACAAATAATCCCTGATTTTTCTTCTTCTCATTTTTTTTTTTTTTTTCTTCAATAATATGAAATCCTTTTTATTTAGTAAAATTAAAGAGAATAAAGGTACAAAAAAGAAAAATAGCGATGGAAAAAAAAAAAAGTCTTAATGGTTGTATAAATTAAGATTACTTAGAAGTTCTCTTCTCTTTAAGTGAATACTTTAAGTCTACAAAAACTTGCTGACGATGGTAACAGCGAAGCTCAATATAAACTAGGTGTTAAGCTCTCTTCAAACCATGACTACACCGCAGCGTTTGATTGGTTTATGAAGGCCTCTGAAAGAGGTCATGGAGCAGCCCAAAACCAACTTGGTTTAGCTTATCAAAACGGACTAGGCATACCTCAAGACGATCACCATGCAGTCGAATGGTTTACGGAATCCGCTACCGTAAACAACAATCCAGACGCCCAATTTAATCTCGGAAGCTTTTATTACTATGGTAGATGCGGTATTACCCGCAACTACACTATGGCCTATCAATGGTTTTTAAAAGCTTCAGAAAACGGTAACCATCATGCTCAAAATTCAATCGGCTTTTTATATCAAAGAGGGTGGGGTGTACAACAAGATCACCACCTGGCTTTAAAATGGTTTCAAAAGGCTGCTCTTAGTCACAACGCCAATGCCCAAAATCAAATTGGGGTCTTTTATAAAAAGGGGTACGGCGTTAAGACCAATCACCGTACCGCTTTTGAATGGTACTCAAAATCTGCTAAAAACGGTAGCACGGCCGGCCAGTGTAACCTTGCTTGGATGTATTATGACGGTAGTGGCACAAGACAGGATTATAACAAGGCCATCACTTGGTTTTTAAAGGCAGCGGAAAGAGGAAGTGTAGATTCTCAGTACCAAATTGGAGTTATGTACTTTAATGGATACGGTGTAGAAAAGAGCGATACCGCTGCATTAGAGTATCTTTATATGGCATTGAGAAATGGTAGTCCTGTAGCTCAAAATTATATTGATTTGGTCTCTAGTTCGGTTGATAATGAAAAAACACAAGTAGCGGATCGACCACCGCCTGTACCAGTACATCATCGTGGTACTTCTCTAGGATTAAACTCAGTACGTAAGAAATCAGGTTCATCAAGTGTGCATGACAATAGTAGTAATTCCAACATGAATGTCCCTTTCTATGGGTCTAAAAGTGCCACAACTAGCATAAGTGACGTTGGGAATTTGAATGGTGCTTATGCATCTAAATAAAATTTGATAGTTATATTTAAGGGCAAATATAAAGTTATTTATTACTTGGGAGTATGAAGAGACTGTTACTCTCCTAATGTATGTATAATAAACGTATATGCATACACTAGAATTCCCAATCTACAACGTGTACACAAAGGCTTTATTAATAATTAGGATTTGCAAGCAATAATAAATAAGTAGTTATCATTTGGGTGTTTCGTATATTACCATACTAGGCTTTAACCTGTTTTAATGTCAATTGACAGAAGTTTATTGTTTCGACTTTAACTCTTTATAAAAGAGAACAAAAGAGAGAGAGAGGCAGTTTACACGTGGCTTTCTTTACCTTGTGATGAATGCACATAAATCTACGATAAACAGCTAAAAAGTTTTCTTTTCTTTTTTGACAAGCTTTAGACAAACCTTCTTTTATTTTATTTTTAGGTTTAAAAATGAGGTAATTTCAAGTATAATAAAAAGAGCTCATATATGCTAGTATATTGAATCTAATAAATCCTTATTGAGTTATTTATTTTTTGTACTAGGTAAAATAAGTTTTTTGTTTGTTTTTATTTTTCAGTTTGTCATCTGGCTATTTTATTAGGCACAGCCGAGTTTCGTTTTACGCTGAACTATCGATGATTTTTTTTTTTTAAAAAAAAAAAAAAAAAAACGGTTTTATATCTTCTTTCCATTTTTAAATTATTTTTTATAAATGGGAAATAACCCAAGTGGAGAGTTTTATCCTTATAACGGATATGAATATAATACAGAGGTAATATAAGTAAAAAAAAAAAAAAAAAGATAAAAATTCTAGGATATTTACTCTCATTTTTAGCAGGATATGTATAATCGTCGAATGTATTCGTCAGCCTATAATTCCTATTACCCTTCTATGGGATATGGCCAACAAACACCAAATTATTATAATTCCTATGGACACCAACAACAATATTACCCATCAGCATATCAATCCCCTTATAACTCGTTAGGGTACGGAGGATATGGAGCAATGGGGTATCAACAAGCGGCTTATGGCGGATACAATACCACACCGCAGTACGTTTCATCCATGTATGGCTCACCTGCTGCCTATGGATCCTACAACAACTATTACCCTTATAATGTGCAAAGGCCTTATATGTAAATCTCTTTTACCCTCGCACCATACATATTATTATTTTACAGCTACCACATTTTTTATATATATATTTTTTTTATTAAAAAAAAATAACCCCCCTTTTTAACTTGATATATTTGGGTTTATACAGTCAATAAAACAAATCAAAGGGCGGATTTTTAATTCCCAAAGGGCGAGTTACATTTTTCCTATAACTTAACAATAAAACATAAATGAATACTTATTCCTTTTAAGAAGATGGTCAAGAAAGAGTCTTTGACGAAAAAAAAAAGGAAAGGACGCTGTGGATTGGTAAGAAGATTTGAGCTCATTTTATTTATAAACATGTAAGGATTTGGATACAAAAATGCAAGAGGTTATTGCTCTTGCAGAAATAATCAAAAGGGCACTGCCGTGAGTACAGAAGTGAGCAAAAACTACTTTCTGTTTACTACAACAGAGTAAAACTTTTCGGTGCTGTGAAGTCTGGTAAATTAACTGGTGGAATCACCGCACGCACAACACAAAAGTGGACAATGAGGCTCAAAGGGATAAAGATTGGAATGTTCTGGAAGAACAAACAAGCAAGGTCAGTGGAGAGAAAGGCCACTTAGAAGGAAATTATAAGTTTCATAAACGTCTACGATGATCATTTTCAAGCTCGAGTCAGTGACGCAGCTGCTTCTCTTACTGCGATATTAAAAATAAAGTAGTTTTTACATGTAAAGTACCTGTCATTGTTGGAAGTGCACCAAAAAATTACATCATGAATCGGCACAGGCGGTGTACCAAGAATTCACCTTTATTTTTACAATAATTATCAGATGTTTTTTATGAACAGTGCTCCAATGTGACGTAGGAATCTTGTTTGATGACCCTCGACGCTTACAAGTAGTGGACCCTCGGCTACGACCTTAGTGAAAATACAATTGATAGAGGAGCTGTGTCTTCCATCGTTAAAGATTGTACGAGTAGCGTAGCTACTACGAGGCGTATAAATAAAATGGAGATTTGGCAGTGGCGCTATTATAGGATACACATTATTGCTAAAGAAAAGGAGCATTATTGATGTAAAATGAACTTGCCAAATTTGTGACATATAAATGCTATCATCATGTTTAATTGCTAAGTTATAGGAAAAGTGTAACCCGTCCCTTCGGGAATTAAAAAAGAAAATATTAAACGTCTTTTGACGCGTATAGAAAAAAAAAAATGAAAGGGTGGAAAAGGGTAAAAAAAAAAAAAATTACTATAAAAAGAAGTATTTGAATATACTATTAATTCTGATCTTCCATAGGTACTTTTCTTTGACGTAATAAATCTTCTTTAGCTACGCAAGTATCTTGTGAATTATTATCTTTATGTTCCAAAGTTGTTGGTGACACGGTGTGTGACACAAGTCCGTCAGGACGAAATGTACGTGATTTACGAGAAGGATTAAACTGATGACAATGGGGACAGGTGTATTCTATATTTGAATATGTGAGCATTTTATAAATGTATTTTATATTTCTGAAAAAAATAATTTACCAATCACTTCTATTTCTTGAGGTAAAACCAATCCGTTGTGTGCGTTACAGTGATAGCAAATAAGGGCGTATTTAGTCTCAGGACCAACGTCACCTACTAATGCATCAACTACTTTGTCATACCATTGTTGTTGTTGAGGTAAAAGAGGTTTAATTTGAGGTTGAGCTTGGTATTGTGATGATGGTGGCTGCTTCGCTTGCCATTGTTTTTTCTGCTGAGCTATATAGTAGAATTACTAAGCAACCTTTCTCTCTCTCTTAATGTATTCAACAGAAACTTACCAATCATTCGTTTTTGTTCTTCCCTTTCTTCAAGCATCTTCTTTCTTTTTTGTTCATCAATTTCCTTCTTCTCTGGAGAGGAAGGATCGTATCTTTCCAGCAAGGATTTTGTAGAGTAATAGGCAGTCTTGTTTTTTAATTCATCTACTTTTAATTTTTGTTTTTTACGAAGAGATACTAAACTAGTTTCAATACTAGTTAATTTCTTGTTATAAATCCATTTAACTCCTTTTCTCACGTAAAGTATACTAATTGTGCATAAGATTAATTGATATATATATATATATATATTTTTTTTTTTACACCAGAAAATAGCTTACCAAAATGGGCCTAACAGAATAGGTGAGGCTGTTAGAACCATATAAGAAATTTCTTGCGATTTTTCTTTTAATGCATAAAGGTAGTACACGATATAGATTGTCCATAGAATTGTTGAGTACAATAGCCAAAGTATACCGACTTTACGGTCCTTTATTCGAAGTTCAGATAATTGTAGTTCTTTCTTTTGAATGTCGTCGTCTAAATGAGACAATATTTGTTCATAGTTATTTGGGTCAACCTAAGTCTCTTTTTTAAGTAAAAGCGAAATAACTTTAAAAGAATTCGTGTTTTTTACCTTGTTTTTTGAAAAGAAAGTGCCCATACTGAAAAAAAAGAAAAAAATGGTAAAGAGAGAAAGAAACGCGGTAGAAAGTAGAGTTACAATGTTTTAATAACCGACACGTCAATGATATCATGATTACCAGATTAGAATTACATATATCTGCAAATGACATCTTTTTTTTTTTTTTTTTTTTTTTTTATTTAATTGGGAATAAAGGCGTTTTTTTTGTTTGAAAAGAAATAAATGCCATATATTATTAAAAAGAAAACAAACGTCCCTGTACCTTTTTTCTTTTTTTTTTTTTTAAAAAAAGAGAAAGAAAAAGATACTAGAATGTTTGTTTGTTATTATTGTTTTGCTTATTGAGCAGCTGCCTTTTGAGTATCAGCTTCAGGACTCTTGTGTGCCTCTGAATGTAACTTCTCACCCTATATATTTGTTATTATTTTTGCAACTCGGGTACTATTTTTTTAATGTTAAATTACCTGGATCTTCTTGGCTTCATAATGAACAGCTGCAATTTGAGCAAGTGTTTGGTTAGCAAAATCATGAACCTTTTGTCCTGTAGGTGTTTGAAGAGCAGCAGCAGCTTTTGTTTGAGCGGTTTGAGCAGCAGTTTGGACCTTTTCTCCAATCTTGTACTTTTGGTCAATGTTGACTGCCTTATCCCAAATACGATATTTATCGTCAAATTGCTTGACTATATATACAAGTTAGTATATTCTCATATAAACCCCCCCTCCTCCACATTTCCATAAATCTCTCTCTCTTTTTTTTTTTTTACCGTTTGATTGTAATGTAGATAAAAATCCAGTTAAACGAGAAGAAACATTATACTTGTTATCGTACTCAAGACCCTTGGCAACAACATGATCTTGAAGCATATAACCGTTTGCTAAAATTTCGGCGGCAATACGAGATTTAGGCTTGGTCTCTTGAGTTTCAGGATCAGAACTATCAACGGATCTTTCGGTGCTTTCGGTATTTGGGATATCAAAATAAGGTGAAGCAATAATATGACTATCATCAATTAAAGCTAAAATAATATTTATGTGTTATGAAACGAGTGTGTTACCTTAAAAAAAAAAAAAAAAAAAAAAAAAAACTTCCCCAACCCCAACAAATTTTTTTTTTACACTTACCATTACTTAAAAGAGCAGCAGTTTTAGCAGCAGATTCACGTTCGAAATGAATCAATGCAATTTGGTGCTTTTCATCAGCTTCATCACTGAAAAATAAAAAGCGTTAGTTATTGTAGTCGACCTTAAACTTTTATAGAAAAAGAAAAAGAAAAACTTACACCTTTAACTCGAATTCTTTGATTTTACCACAGAATAAGAAAAATTCCTTAACTATAAATTTACACAGGTTTTTAGTATCACGTAAAAAAAAAAAGTATCAAGGGTTTATTTGTCTACCTGTTTGTTCAGTAGACTGACGAGCGATTTGCTTTACGATAACGTAGTTGGGAGAAGGAGTCTCGGGGATCTATATATCAATACATTAGCACATCTAAGCGCGTTTTTTTTTAAAAAAAATGTATTTACTTACAGTAATATTCCAGTTATTAGACATTATTTTATTTTATTAGAAAAGAAAAAAAAAAGTATATATGCTAAAGAGAAAGGAATATATTATCTTTTTTTAAGATCCCTCATATTTATAGCGATTTTTTTTTTCTGAGATCGGGCTCTGCTCTTGAAAAGGGACATGTGAAATCGATTGTCTGTGCTTATTTATGTATCACATTTAATCATTGTATTGCACCTGATTATCTCTCTATTCAGTATATAGGCCTTTGTATCCACGTGTGTCTTGATATGACGTATATATAACACTATTCACCTTTATTTTAAATTTTTTTATACAACGTAATCTTTTTTTTTTTGACAGTTTGCATGATGGTAAAATATATATTGCATTATTATTTCTGCGCTTATAATTGTATTGCGGGGGGAGAACGATATGACCAAATTATGACATTTGAAACAACTTTATCGGCGCTAAAAAAAAAAACGGGGTTATTATATATATCAACATTTTTGCAAAATGTATAGACACGCGATTGTTTTTGTTCGGCATCTTATCATCACTGCTTTTATAGTAATATAATACTACGTGGGGCTAGTAGACATGTTCCCGGGTTATTTTAAACTATAGTCAGTCAAGTCACAGCTATAGAAACATCTGATTATTTTCTACTATAATCCC
The DNA here is from genome assembly GCA_025201345.1 of Thamnidium elegans. Classification (NCBI taxonomy): domain Eukaryota; kingdom Fungi; phylum Mucoromycota; class Mucoromycetes; order Mucorales; family Mucoraceae; genus Thamnidium; species Thamnidium elegans. Next base: position 701,254 of record JAIXMG010000001.1, on the reverse strand, counting down.
AAGCAAATAGATTTAACAAGAGGCTAGCACTAGTTTCTTGGAAATAAATCATTGCAAAAGCAGCACATTGCTTGGCGCACTCCCTTCCTTTTTTTTTTTTTTTTTTTTTTTTAGTTTGATATGTTATTTAACACCCTCCTTGTAGGTTAGGAACCTGAAATTACCGCTCTCAATACCAACTACTAACTTATCCAATTGTCATTTTCTACCTTTTGGTTACTCGATCCAAGTGATAAGATTACAATATAAAATAAACGTGCTCGTATGTACTTTTATGATTGCCAAAAAAAAAAAAAAAAAAAGAAGCTTAGTAATCTGCAAAAAAAAAAAAAAAAAAAAAAAAAAAACTCTTTACATGAAACTCTATTAACTCTCAAACATTTAAAACCCTAAACGCCAATCAAGACATAAGAGGCAATTGTTCATTTAATAAAACCATAAAGTTAATCGATACAATGAAGATCGGAAGCTCTATTTTTTGTTTGTGTATCATACTGAAATGACATAAGATAAACATGCACAAAAAAACCCTTTATACCGAAACCCAAAGTAACTTCTTTTCACGAGCTTATGAGTCATGTAATTTATATATATAAAAAGGTGCCTGTTGGATTTTAATAATGTTAAAGAAGTAAAAAACCTTTTAATTTCGTGATCTATTCAAGTGAAGACTCTTATTGGGCGGTCATTACGCGGGCTTTGGATTACAATACCTTCTGTGTGGGGAAAGTCCCCTATGCTGGGCATTGCAAGTTGATGTATGCATATTTTTTTTTTTTTTCGCAAGTAGTAACCAAGTATGTCTAAACCAGTACATACCGAAAATGATAACACCATACTCAACAAACAAAGCTCGAATTTTTGATCTTGTAACCCATGTTTTACCGTGTTTGTACTACCATCGGCTCAGGGCAAAGTCAGGATAAAAAAAGGTGATTGTCTATTTTCCCTTATTACTTTATTTGCGGAATAAAAAAAATAAAAAAAAATAAAAAAGTACATTGCTCATCTTATAGTATGGAAAGGTACTCTCTTGTTATATATACTTTTCTTTTCTTTTCTTCAAGTGCATTTTTATTTTATTAATACGCTTTTTAAACCAGTGGACTGAAACATACCCCGCTTAATTTAAACGATCCACACTTGAGTTCATCCAATACTATGAATGGCCTACAAGAAGACACTTCTACACCAACAGACGTAAAGGTTTGGTATACACTCAGCTCTTCTTTTTTTTTTTTATATATACAGGAAAAATAAAATACTAAGAGAGAAAATTATTTAGCTTGTTGAAGCACGTATTGCGATATTACTTCGGAACCCTAACCCATACGCTACTCGCAATGAACCTACAATGTGGATTCTCGAACATATGTTTCGACCTTTAACAACACGCGACTATGATGTATGATGAATATAACCTGTATATCGAACTATTTAAATAATACTTTGTCATCTATAGGAATATCAATTATTACTTTTATCTGCCAGTATGAAATCTCCCTGGGAAAGAAAAAGAAAAGATGTACCGCTTAGAAACCCACAAGAAAATCATTTTACAGTATCTCCAGGGACTACAGCAGAGGGCACGCCTACACCACCCGTCATATCAAGCCAATATATACAACAATCGCCTAACCAAACTGTGGTCGATAAAATGTACATTATAACTCCTCGAACCAGGATTCTAACTGTAGCTAAAGAACATTCAATGGTTTTTATGATCGATTTAAGTTCAAGTTTAGCCACAATTGAAACAAGTACAGGAAATGTTATGATTGGCAGTGCTTACAATGTGTATGTATTTGAGGAATATATCAATGAGAGGTTTATTTATAATAGTTTATTATTTTAGATTAGAGAATATTATTAATGGATTAGTACGTCCATTTTCATTAAATGTATCAGATACATCACCACCTATTGTAGTAAGTAAAAAAAAAAAAAAAAAAAAAAAAAAAAAAAAAAAATGTATAAAAATTAAAAAAAAATTACTACTTAGATGGAACATATTATCCGCATTACCGTCATCGCAGAATGTTCACAATTTGGATCCAATATGAACGTTATACCCATCTTGGCAGAATACCCCACCATGCGTGTACTAATACAAAACGTCCTTGTCTCTGTAAACAACGTATCCGCCGTCCTAAAAAACCTAAAGGACTCTATAAACACATTTAAAAAAGACTTGGGTAAATTTCGAAAGAAATTAACCATGAAGCGATCCAAAGGATACGCATTGGATGTACGAGGAGATCATGCTCAAACAGTAACCGAGAGTGCAGAGTCGAATTTTTCTGCTTCGTTAGAATCACCTACCAAATCTAATACACAACTTCGAAAGAACTCAGTTATATCAATCAAGGGAAACGATCATTTGCAGCCAAGTAAACATACCCGAAATAAATCAATTACGAAACAAATTAAAAAATCAGATAGTAACTCTGCAAAGAAAACTTCACATCATCATCATCATCATAGACATTCCTCTGCTTCCGTTGTTGGATCGTCTAATGCGGCAGGTCCCATGAAACGTTCAACAGCAAAAGATAAAAAAGATGTATGGGGTGTAGGAAAGACCGGCAGTACCCTTTCTTATATTTTACGGGCTGGTTTATTCGCCTTGAATTTGCTGCCCAAGGATGGACAACCTTCGTTGATTTTAATGACCGATGGTGTTGTCAAATCGAATATTCAAGATGAGTCTGTCATCCGTCAATTAACTTCGGAACATGTATCCTGTAATGTAGTGCAAATCGGTCAAGAAAAGGGTTTCTTTCCTACTCTCAATTTTGGTTTTGTCCCTGATAACGAAATTTTAGAATATTTAACAACTGCTACCAACGGTAATTTTATGTTTGCAGAGAATTGCCCGCCCATTGCATCATCCACTACCGATGACGGTAACGAATTCTTTTCCGAACCACCTAATGTGTACCACCACCGGTTATTGTTAAAAGAGATTTATTTGGATAAAGTGCATTCATCAAGACAATCCAGAAAGAATAAGGATAGTAATAACAGTCCCGGTCAGAATAAATCTGGTGAGATCAGTAAAGAATCTTCAACATCTAATGTAGTAGATATGGCTTCTTCCAGCGTTCGGCCGCACCGCGAGCATCGCTTGTTTCCATGGGATCCACTCTCGCAACCGATCGTAGAAGATATTGGTATGTGTAAGTTTAAGGAATACTTTTTACCAACTGAATGCTGGCATTTTATGCGGGCCAGATTACGGCAAGGATTTTTACTTCATTCAGTTACCCTTATCGATGAAACCAAGCCAGTCATGGGCGTTCGAGCATCTACTCAAGGCAGATATGCCGGACAAATACTAGACGAAGACAATATTAACAATACGTATCAAAAGAAAGAATCAGTAGTGATCGTGTTCGTATTACACTGGCAACCTAGTATCACTGTCGAATATCGAATTAAATCCCTCTGGACATCTTCATTAAGACATTACCTACGTACGCTTTCTTTAAATCAAGAACGATTAATTAATATACCGGAAGAACCACGATTATTGGACAGTGATAATATCTTTACTTGTATGCGAGCACCACGAGCACAAATTTTTATTAAATCTACTGCATCCTTTACTCATATGCTTAGTAATTGGGACCAGTCTCAAAGAAGAAATCAGATGATGGCTGTTCAAGGCGCTAAAGCAAACGTGGATTTAAATGGTTCTCCTGGATCTATAAAGGTTGGCAAAATGAAGAGGTTATTGGAGCGGTTATCAGAAACAGATGGCATGTTGAAACAATTAGTACAGTTTAATTTATCTGAAAAAATTAATACCAGTACTACTACTACTACTACTACTACTACTACTACTAATTTCAATACAAATGAAACTATTTCAAAAGGTGGTATTCATCAAATTAAAGCAAGTACTTCTTCAGGTGACTGGTCAGCACAATTAAATTATATACAAAAGTTTAGTTCGCATTGGGCTAAACTAGATCGATCCGAGCTTCGTGTTTTTAACATGTGTTGGTATGACGAACAGTACTTTAATTTAATTATTGGATCTTCCATGACTCCTTACAATATTAAAGACTATCGATTGGATGGAACCCATACGATGGGTGCCGAATTTGACGAAATCCAAGTAGCATTAAATTTAATTTATTCAAAATTAGAGAACTGGTCTACATTTATGAGCGAAGATCAACAAGTGTATATCAAGATCTTAAATATAAACGAAACACTTTATTCTTCCAAATCGCATCCAATGGATAAAAAATCTTTAGACCTGCCAATGAATTCTGGCAGAAAACAAATTGTGCCTCAGTTTTGCGAATTACGTGTTGTTCGTGAAACCGATAAAGTACTTTGTATCAAGCTGATGTTTTTTAACATCGATTTACGACATCGTCACTGTATCACGCAAGAGCTACAAGACTTACTTAACACTGAAGCCCAACAGCATGGACTCCATCAAACCCTCGCTTCTTTAGAAATTAAAAATCCGATTGTGAATGGTCTTGGTATTGAAGAAGAAATTGAGTCGAATACTACGGTTACTTTAGCAAAGCGTCCATTGTCTAGTTTACTTATGCGTGATGGTATTCATTTCTTACCTACTTCTGGCGAGCTGGAGTATGGAAAATTGTCCGCAACGCATGGAAACCATGGTCCTAGCCATCCCAATAAGTCATTATGGTTTATTAATCCTGCTCTTTTATTGACAGGTGAATTCATTGTTCGAAATTATCTTTTACAGTATACTTGGCATTGGGATGCTCGCGAAATTACAAATGAAAAGTATTTAACTAATAGGTATATGGTGCCTATTCTTAGTTTAGCATTTGAGCATATTTCTGTTACCCGTTTAGAACAAGTAAGATACAGACATAGAAAGGGAATACTTTTTTTTTTTTTTTTTTTTTTTTTTTAAAAAAAAAAAAACTCCTATTGATTTTTAACCGTACATACTATCTTTTACGTAGAAATGGAACTTAATATCCTTTAGTAAATCATTTGCGCACTTTTACAAGGAAATTTACTGCTCGGATTCAAATTCAGTATACTCTGTTCAATACTTTATCTGGAAGGACTTTCCATCTAAGCGTATCTCTACCGAACTTTGGCTTGAACCTCATTCCGACGAAATCACACTCAAGTTCCACGATAGTATCAAGATCGCTACATTTGAAAAGGATAGACAAGTTTTATCGCAATTAACTACGTTTGATATCATGAGTGGATTTGGACAGAGCCATAGTGGATTTGTTAATGACGCCCTATCAGATCCTATGGAAGTAGAAGACGAAGCAAGAGGCACTGTAAAGGTTATGCAACGTGCTTCTTTATTCAATTTATCTTCTGTACTTCGATTAGGTTCATTTTTATTTGCTTTGTATAGGTGTCCTAATTACAATCGTCATTTTCATCCCGAAGGAAATGATTCCAGCGTGGTAGATCATCAACAACAACAGGCTGCTGCTGCCGCCACTGCTGCTGTAGCTCATTCTATGTCCACTTCTATCAATTTATCAGAACCTCAAGATTCCGGTAGTTATATTCGTAGACGTAATGGCAACACAAGTAGTGGTATTGGTAGTAGCGCCACTAGCTCTTCACGTTCCCGAAATGTTTCCAAATTCAGTCCAGCTGCTTCGCCTCTCGTGACCAGAACCCCCTTAATATGGCACAGTGATCATAAAAGTAGCACAACTTGTACTTGCCCTCGACCAGACGAGCTAATTTGTGCAGAGAAAGATGATATTTCTAAATTACGCCCTGTGTTTCGAGACATTGCTTTACTTCACTACTATGTTGAAAACCTATTATCTGCCGTTACCGATCGTAGCATGTCATTAAACAAAACTCCTGTAGATGAATTTTGGTCTTCGATTGTTAAACAACTTTTACAAACCAAAGATGTCGGCGCCTCTCGTAGCACGCTGTATGTGGCACAGAATTTTAGACATTTACGTTGCTTTGTCAAGAGTTTTGACCCTTCTGTATTTGTGGTTATATTGATCCCTCGATTGGATGCTGTAGTAAAAGGACTGTGTAGTATGGATGCGTCTAGTACAATGCCTAGCAAAGAATCATTTGATAGAATGGGACTGATGATGTTTGAATGCCACCGTCAAGATTCTGGTAATAATTATAATACTGTCCTCAATTTTGATCAAATCAAAGTAAGACCTATTGATCCCACGTCATCCAAGGACTGGTTAGAAAGTTTAGGCTCTACATTAAGACCAGATCTATCCAGAGGTTACTTTTCAAGTACGGTTATGAACGAGCCGCTTTCTGATCGTACACTTCGATTAATGCAAGATGTCTCTCAAGTCTATTCTCGAAGTTTTGTTAAATCCATCTTTACTTGCTTGTTACATGGACGCGCTATTGATTCTGAAGATTTTGAAAAGGTGCTTGAGATCTGTGATGAATCCAATCTGGATATTGATTTAACCGGTTATCTTAACGTACAAACACTACTAAAACGAAGATCAAGAACAAGCGAAGAAGAGCTCGTATCGGCTAACCAAAGATTTATATCAGTATTGGGCCACTACTTTGAACCAGTTATTATTTCAAATACAAAATGGACAAACATGTATTGTTATCGTCCTCCATTTGCAAAAGTCGGCCAGAAACTTGGCCTTTCGCTTTCCTCTGGAGAAAAACCTAGTAATTTAGCGGATGTGGTGGTATGTGCACAGAATCCGTTGTTTGTACGTCTTGATTGTACTTTGCGAAAGCCTGCTGATAATGGTGTTGGATTTACTGAAATCACATTTCCTTTACGAACCTTGCCTGTATTATACGAAGGCGAATCTGAAGACGGTAACATGTATAACTTTGAACCGGAGTCAATCGGTACCAAGTTTTCGCCGGTGGATTCTGCAGACGGTACAACCGCTACACTTCATCTTGTTTGTATGACGCTTCCTCAATCTGAGTATGATCCGCCAAATGCATTGTTTTCTCATAAAGCTACTTGTCCTGCTGAAGATGCAACTCCTCCTCAAGCGTAAGTGCTATACACATACAAAAACCAAGTAAAAACTAACCTCCCTTTTTTTTTTGTAGTTCCTTTTTGGATGCTGATAAGACACATCGTGCAAGATTGCCTTCATTAAGTCAAGATAAACAAGACGCGTTAGTTGAAACCGAAGCCCGATTAACATGGTTATTTACAGAAGAAATCATGCACGGCCTTCTTCGATCGGGCCCTATCACTCAAAACGTAATTCGATATATCGAAGCTCAATTGAAAAAGAAGAACCCGTTTGTAGATTTCCCAACCACCATGTTTATTCCCCTAGCATTTGTCAAAAACCAAAAGGAAAGTCGCCGTATGTTCTTTGAAGAACTTGAAAAGCACGACAAGAGTCTGTATCGACTGGTTCGTGTCGGCGATTGCTTTTATGCCAGTGATAATGGTTCCAATTCAAACATGGTATCCAAACAAGATTTATTGGAAGAAGATGATGACGAGTCTTTGTTTGATGGTGAAGGTTTGAATATCACCACTGATATCAGCAGGAAAAAAGCTGCTTCTACGGCTGCCGCTGACGGTGAACAAGGAAGCGACGAGTTCTGCGAGGGGCTTGGTATTAGTATTTTAGAACCTGAAACTCCCGACGAAGAAGACATGGATATGAATACAAAGGATGAACCTATGCGTACCCAATTATATTGGTTATTATTGATACCTCAAGTGCAAAACGTTCAAATTTACTTTTATTCTAAAATGCAGCAATCTGTTAATCGTTCTGAAATTATTCGTATCACCAAATCAATGGTCAATGAAGTCATGGAGCGTACAAACAAAATGTCATTATTACAGTATCTACACGATACCCGTCGATGCAGGTAATTAGTATATATAAAACATTAACAACTTGAAATTTTACTTAAAAACCTATTGTATGTAGTAAATATCTTCTAGCACCTACAGAAGATGAGAAAACAATGTCTTCCTCTGGAGACGAGTCTAGTGATGAGGACGACAATTTTATACCTGGATCTAGAAACAACCTAGTAGAGATACTCTCTACATCTGGTGAAGAAGCTACCTTTGCTCCACCAAAGAAATTTATCCCTGGCCAATTTGGTTGTGAGATTGTATTTACAAAGCATTTCCCACTTCATTGGAGACTATCGCCCAATTCTGCTTTCAACAAGCTGATGACAGATACACTCCCTCCATTCTTGGTGAAAAACAAGCCAGGCATGTTCGTTATCTCACATGAAAATGCTGTTGTATATTGTTTCTTGAGCGAAGTCAATATCGCCCTACATAGCTCTACGCTGTCTGATACGATGAATCAATCTTTCCTTAGTATCAACAATAATGATACAGATGACAGCTATTACATGTCTCATCCTGAATCCCCGTATGGCTCCTCCTTTGTAAATGGTAATGACAATAATGACGGTCTTGGAACTTCCCAATCGCGTATTCGTCATGCTGCACATATGTATAACAAGCACTCGCCTCAAGGAAGTATCACCAGCCAGCAGATCAGTCCTCGCCACAGTCCTAGTTTCACAGATGCTGGAGTATCAAACTCCTCTCCTGCTACTGGAAAAAGACATACAGGTCGTCAATACGAAGGACGTGAGCTTGTGCTAGAGGTCTACGGTGTTGAATCCGACAGTTATATAGTAGACGGACTTGTCGAGATGATTGATTCTCGTATTACTTCTGAGATTACATTAAAGGAAGTTCAACAATTTCTTAACCGTAACCCTAATTCGAAACTATCGCGTGCCGATATTGAATTTATATTACCCGTTGAAAAGAGTCCCTTGATACAAAAACAGTTATGTATACCTTCCTTGGTCGAAAATACCGTTCAATTCCTAAAAATATTTCGAAAGAATATTTTATCTGGTTCAGCTTTACATGCTATTCATTCAAATTATTTGCAAAGTGTAGTTAAACGACAACATGATTTACGCTATAGTAGCTATGGTAATAGCGATTTTAATGGTAGATTGTTAGGAGAAAATGCAAACAAGTTGTTATCAGAAGAATGGTCTTGCTTGGATTTGTCCTTTTATTACAATTACCTTAATCGCGCTCCTGGTATGTATTTGCCTTTCGAACAAAAGATTGGTGAAGGTGTCGCTGGTATTTGTTTATCGGTTGTTAACGAAGACGATTTGGCCTACAACAAAATTGTCTCCAACTATCCTTCGGGAGGGCCCATCAAAGAAGCCAACAAATTCGATCTGCAAGACCTTACTGCCTGCTTAGACTCTGATTTCGAAAAGTCCAATAACGATGAGAAGCTAAGAATCTGCATTGATATCTGGTCTCACTGTAAAATAGATGTCAATCAAATTTATCTTTACTTTTACAAGTCCTTCCGTCAAAGTATCTGTGATTATATTATTGAGAATGCTGTATCGTTTATTCCTAGACAGATTATTTCGGAAACAAATAGTAATTACCAAGAAGAATTCAAGTCGGTAGCTACGCTGCTTATGTTTACATTACAAAAGGCTTCTGAATGGGAAAGTTCAACCGTAAAGAAAATATCTAGACTAATTCAGTTAACTCCTTGGTATTTCGATGGTATTGTTCAACAACTTAAATGCGATTTGATCGATATACACAATTCATTGGAGCCTACAGTAGCCCGAACAGTCCTATCTTCAGCTTTACCGGGTTTTTCATCCGACCCTGAACCAGAGGATTATAAACTCTACACACCTGGATTCCCAGATGAAGACCATTTTGCTGAAGAAAATGATGACAAATCCGAACAAAAGAAGCCGTACAAGATTCCACCTACCTCGAACCAAGGAAAAAGACAAAAGAAGGTAGAAGAAGTTACGCCCTTTAGCCACGAAAATTACCGGTACTTGGTTATTAGCGGTTTACCTGAACTTTACAACAAGTACGTTTTATCCAACCCCAGAAGAAGCAGCACAGAAGTTTTAGAAAATGGTTCTAGAATGTCCAGTCGTATCATGTTTGGAAACGGTGTCAATTCAATTGTAGAAGAGGAACCATCTAACTATCTCAAAGGGGATGGCTTTAAACGAGACGACACCAACAGTCTTCACAGTCGACAAGAATCGCTTGCTTCCAGTATCTCTAAAATCCTGCCTACTTATCTATCCAAGCAAAAAAATAGTGACTATAAGGAAGTATCGCATCAACACAGCTTCTTGGTTTTCACACTTGACTCGTCTCAATTGTCCATTTACGCATACAACTGTTCCGATACGTTTACAGAGCATGTATTTAACAGTACCTACAAAAACGTAGTTTCACAAGAAACAAGACACTTGGGCTTAAACAACATCTTGCATCAAAAGCTTGGCCTTTTCCATCATACCGACACCATGTCTCGCATCCTGTCTCATAACAACGACATCGCCTATGCCAGTGTTTCCTCTGTATCAGCTGCTATGCCTGCAACCCCTTTACAGCACAGTGCATTAGCCCAGGTGCAAAACAATAACAACCCGCGAGTATCCCCTAATGTTGTCAGCACGATTGGCCGCCTTGTGCAGATAGACTCCTGTTCGTCCATACCAACCATTGACAGTTTCGGTTCCGATCGACGCCACCCGAAGTCCAAGAGCCCTGTCGACCTCGAAATTCTTCGTAACCTTGTTACCAACACCTTTGACTACAACCATCGATTTAAAGGCGCCAGCAGCCATCTAAACCTGACCAGGATGATGAGTACGGATAGCTCATTTCAACAGCAAAACGTATTTGAAACAGTTGATAATGCGAAGTTATGTAGAGTTTACAAATCAAATGCAGAGACCGTGTACACTGCAGTACGAGGTGCCGATGCCAATACCGTGCTTCGGGATGTCTATGCAGAATCCACAGAAGAGAACAAAAATAGGTACGATAAAGACTACTTGTTAAGACACGGTGAGCCGTACCTTGATATGTACCTTGCTCGCTCAAAGCCTTTAGCTGCTCATGAAAAGGCCTTTAAAGTCTATACCAAATGGGCAGATCAGTACTATGGACCTGGCCATACCGAAACCACTGACGAAATGATGACTGTCGATGAATTAAAACAAATCCTAAAGGCCTCTCGATTGCTTCACTTTTGTCGAACACCTCTTATTTTTTCAGAGACCAATACCTCCGTCTCTGACACAACTTCGGTTGCAGTCAATGGTGTGTTTGAAAAACTATTTAATAAGCCTACTGTTCAAAAATCAGAAGAGATGACTGCTTGGTATGAACGATTATCTCGTGGCTTTATGAAGGAGTATGCATCTTATTTGGGAAGTATTGGTATGCACTTGATCGTATATGGACCATCGAATGATCAACAAGATGAAGTAGAAGCTTACTTGTCTCACTTTACCATCACTGAAAACTACTCTGTTGTCTCACCCGTCGTTTACTTGTTACAAGTATTTGAAGGCGGATCGATTATGTGTGAAGTAAGATTAACAGGCGCATTTGTATCCGTCACACTCTATACTTTACACCGACGATACGGACGACTTCAATCATCTCCTTACACCCAACGAAGAAAAGAAATTGGCCGGGAAAACTTCCAAAGTTTTATGGGAGAATGCGACCAATTCAAGCAACGCATTCACGTCAATTCATTTGTCTTTGATTTCCACTTGCGATACATCCAGCGTAGTTTAGACGATGTAGAGCTTTTACCTAGCAATTTAAATTTACTAAGTATTATTAAGAACACCGTGGCTGTGTATGACCGACCAGCAATTTACTCTCGAAACCGAATTATCAACGGCATTTATGAATTCCCGGTTGAAGAATCACTTAGTAACTTGTCATCTTGGATATTAGGATCGGGAACCAAATTAAAACTCAAGACTTTGAAAGTGGACAAGGTACCTGTCGCATGTTTTATTTCTTCTGATGATTTATCCTTTGAAAACAAAGAAAGTGACACCAACTCGCCGTTTCGATATACCTTGGTTATTTGTCCCGCTGAGAAACAATTGTTTGGTAAATGGAGAGATAGTATTAGTGTACATCGACAAGGAAGCTTCGATATGATGGGATCTAATCCTACACAAAAGTTGGTGACTCGAATTATAAATACTGGTAGTAATGATGAATACACTCGAAAGATATCATTACAGTATTTTATATTAGTCACTTATCGTGGAATGGATCGTTGTACCTCCTTTGATCATTGTCAGAGAGCGTGGTCTGAAGTCTTGAAAGAAAAGCCTCAAAGATATGCCAACTTTTTAGATGAAGTGCTAGTACCTGAGACATTCAAAATGAATGATGTTTTCGAGTCCGCCAAATTAAAGATTGACAGTATTATTGATAAGGTATTTATATATATGTATATAAAAAAAGGGGGGTGGGGAGGGGTGTCAGGGTCAACAAAATAGCTTAAAAACGTTTTCAAAAATGTAGGCAATTCATTACTTTCACTTGGAATCAGATTGGAACAAATTATACGAAATCGTTCGGCCCAACTTAACCAAAGAGTTACCTGGGGACCTTGTGCACCTTACCAGCAAATTCAACCCGATCGACCTTGGCGTAGCCGATCCTTCGTTTAATAAGTTTTTACAACTCAAGGGCTTGAATTGGAATGATGCATTGGATAATTTGAAAACGTTCTACAAAATGACTTCAGGAGAGATATATATTAGGGATACACGACACGTTTTGTTGTTTATTCCAAATGCGGTATCTCCAACTTTTTTCCATTTTGTTTGTACACCAGGTGAAAAATGTATTGTTACTATTAATACGAAAGAGGATCAAAGAAAAGGTTATGGTTTACGTGAAGATGAGAAGGTTTATATTAGTCAGCTCGCTACCAATTTATCCTATTATATTTGGAAACGCGTGCACTACTATTAATAGCTCTCAAATAAACAAGAATTATAAAAAAAAAAAAAAAAAAAAAAAAAAAAAAAAAAAAAAAAAAAAAAAAAAAGAGTGATGATTTATATTATGAATGGGGGGGGGGGGGGAATATGCTTTGTTTGTGTATATAATTTCTGCTGTGTATATGTTTTTTATGTTATAATAATAAGAGTCTACCAGCCATTTTCGCTGTTCTTTGTTTTAACGTATTCAAAAATCTTGTCACCAGTTAATTCTTCACGAACTTGAATCATATAGACAACACTATTCTTTTCTAATTCATCGACCATTAAAAACGTAATTCTTTTTGGTCCCAGTCTTTCAACGTTTCTACTTTGTATCATGGCGCTCACCAATTGAGTTGTTTTACCACCTTTACGAGACTCCATAGCTACATGCATTTTTTTCGTTGCATATTGCTGTGACACCTTCATATAAACGCTGCCAAAGCTGTTCCATTTGGAACTGGCACTTTGCACGTACAACTTGCATTTGCATTGCATTGCCAATTTAAATGTCTTTACCAACTCTTCTGGGCTTAACGTATTGTCAGCAGCTAAAGAGGAAGACCGCATTAAAGCTGGAGGGGCACCACGTAAGGTACTCGTAGCTGAAATAACCATATTCATCTTGACAGATTCCTGATGCATTCGTTCAAGAATATTACCAAGTTTATCAGCTTCAGATTTAGATTCACAATGAAACAAATAGTTTTCCAGAACAGATTGATCGTTGGCGATATGAAGAGATAAACTTAAATCCGTTTCTGTTGTACGGGTAATAAATGTATCGGGTAATACCCAAGCGTTTAAATAAAACTGTCCGCTATTCTTTAAATGAATAGCAATACAAGACCGGTTGGAGAATGTTTGTCGAACTTCTAATAGACAATCATCTTCAACGGCATACCATGATTCATCTTTCCAGTGAAATACTTTAGTTTGATTGTTTGTATACAATACATTTTTAATTGTATTTCCATGTGTAATAATATCAGGCTATATATATATATATATATAAATTAGTTTACAGAAAGAGAAAAAAAAGGTAACAGGGCCCCGGAGGGGGGGTAACTTACACTTTCAGGTGGTGAACCTAAATCTTCAGAAGATGAAGAAGAAGGAGTTGTATAACGACTTAAAATAACTGGGGTCATAGAACCAGGACTTGAAGAGCGGCTGAGTGGGGGAGTAAGAGTTAAACTAGACTGACTAGACGAATTTACGCTACTTATAAACGAAGAAGTAGATTGATTGTTGATAAATGAGCCTCTTTGACTAAATGGGCTTTGAGGTGGAGGAATTGCCAAGTGTTGAGGTAGAACGGGGGGCTCAGATGCACTAGCAGCTGAGTAACGATTTTGATCAAATGAGAGGGCGCTGATACTTTGTTGACTAGGCTTTGAGTTAAGTGGTCCAGCCATAGAATTAGTTCTTGGCAAATTATTAGGTTCTACTAGTTGCTTTGAACTTAATTTACTTTGACGAAATGATGAACGAGGTGAAGTAACAGCAGTCATAACTGAACGCATAAAAGAAGGTTTCTTTGAAGGAAGGTTTGGAGAACTAGTAGACATTGGACTATTTTGTTGTAAATAAGGACTATTATTATTAGTTGGAGGCATTGGATGTTGTTGTTGTTGTTGATAAGAAATAGGTCTACCATTCATTGATTGATGAGCTGACAGAGAACGTACGTTTGGAGGACGATTGTTATTAGGAGTAATGACATCAGGTACAAGCATATTGGAAGGGATAGGGAGTTGCTTCAAAGATATGTTTCTGGAAGGAAGTGACTTTGTACCAGAAATAATGGTTGACTTGTTTGTTGGAGGGGGAGGAGGAGGCAAAGATTTCTGATCAAATGAAAAGTTAGTATTATAATTAGAAGAAAAAGAAGGTACAGCAGGCAATAATTGTTTATCAACTGATTCAATTTTATCTGTATGGTCAACTTTAAAAAGAGTCAATTTGGTGCGATTTTTAATCTATATTAAACTTGTAATCAAAACCAACCTGATGCAGATAACGATTTGTTATTCTTCTTCTCCTCTTCTTCTTCCCAGCTACTATTATCATCTTCTTCAAATTCGTCCGAGGAGCTTACTAAAGGTGAAATTTCACCCGTTTGATCAGTATAAAATGTAAAAATATCTTGCGTACGAATTGGTTTGGGTCCATTTGAACTTCTAGAAGATCGACGACATAAATCATATTTAGCTACAATATCTTTCAATGGTTCCCAAGATAAAAGTAATTGTTCTTTTGCACCACCATTACTACTATTTGATTCAATTCCAAGCCACATATTACGTTCTTCTTTTGTATTTGCCTTCATCGTAAACAGTTTTTGCTTTTGAAACCAAAGTTGAACATTGTATTCTCCTATGAGTTCACGATCGGTGTGTATAGTTCGAATTGAGATAACTTTAGTTTCTAAAGGTTGAAATAATAAGCTATATTTCTTATTGTCTTGAACTGCGCAGAAATAAAGGTGATCTACAGTTAAAATTAATTGCACACGTTTTGATAATTCATCGCAATTAAATGTGTCACAAAGTAACACTTTAGGAAGAGGCTGCATTTGGAAATTCGGAATCGCTTTTTCAGTCAATACATTCACTACATTAGAACAATCAACTTGTGTATGAAATGACTCCATTTTTATAGCTGGTAAAGAGTTTTTCATTATTAAAGATTCGATCAATTGATTAGCTTGGCTTGAATAAATTTGATTAATGTTTAAAGTCTATATAAAAAAGAATAACAAAGAAAAAGATAAAGAATAAGTAAACAAAATAAAAAAATATATATAAAAAAAAAAAAGTTAAAGATAGCTTTTTTTTTTCGAAAAAAGGAGAGATATAGAAGGAGAGTTATAAACTTACATTAAAAAGGGATTTGTAGATATTTAGCTGGTGTAAAGGAGCATAGAATAATGTCTCTAACGTAATTTTCTCTTGTTGACTTTGAGCATTGATATCCTTTATTTTTATATAAACGTGTTAATTTTTTTTTTTTTTTTTTTTTTTTTTTTTTATCATGTATAGTCATTACATTTAACAATTGTTGGATAGATGGGGTATTAAGAATGTCTTCTCGTTCATTAATATTAGTAATAAAATTATCTGAATAACAGTAATAAGGCGTCTTCATTTCTTTGGTCTATAAAAGATAATAGGAGGCATTAGTAAAAACTAGGCAAGTTAATCATATCAGAAACTAACCAAATGTATAATAAGTTCACCGAGATCGTTTTGAGAATTCGTAATGATTAGTTTCTGCAAAAATAAAATATAAGACAAAAAGCAAATAAAATATATAAAGTCTAGTGCCATACTTCATAAAATGACTTGTTCACTGTAATGATATCTTGAATGCACTTTAATAATTCACTAAAATCAGATGCAACTGTATTTAGTTGCTTCATCCAGACTGGTGATATTTGCTATTATTTAATGATTAATATCAAGTGCATTTATATACGACTATATATATATAATATATATATATTACCGAATCAATAATATCTAGTCTATCAAGATACTTTTTCTCGGCTTCAATTAATAATTTCAAGTTGTCTAAATGAACTGCCATGGTAACGAATGTCAAAGTGAACGAAAGGGTTTTAGTCTATAAAAATTAAAGTATAAAATTTTGATAACCAAAATAATAATAAAAAGAAAAAAGAAAAAGGAAAGAGAAAAAGATATATTTTGACCTATTTTGTGTAGCACGCTGATTGCCCTTGAAAACAATGCGGAGTCGAGTCCTTACTACCGGCCTTCCGACTTTTTTCAATCGTAATATTCCCTCCTCTATTGATTTTTCTATTATTAACATCTTTTGCTCTTGAAATTGTACTACATCAAAACAATGTTGGTTTATTACATTATGGTTTTATTTGCTGTAATAAATATTGAAGTCAGCTGAAATATCCCTGATATAACTCCTTAATTATTATTCAAGAAGAGTTTATATATATATACTCAATCTCCCCCCAATAATTATTTCTTGGCTGACGAATACAATTCAAAAGAACAATGGGATAGTACAGTAAAAAAAAAACCTTTTTTTCCCGTAAAAAGTAAGATAACCCACGATTAACTATTCCGTCATTTAGAGATTTGTGTAATCTTAGTTTCATGTAAAAGCTTCTTCTCTTTTACATTATATACCAAAAAGTGACGGCATCAGATAATATAGCGTCTACTGAGTTTGACGTAAAAAAATATATATCTCAAGTTTAAAAAGGAGATCGAATGATATTTGTTATTTATTCGAAATCCAAACAAATAACTGCCCTGCAGTTCTTTCAACTTTGACGTTTAAATGTAACTAGGCAATAAATTAACAGGCATATATTTTTATTTTTTTAGGTGTAGTTTTCTATTTTCGATCGTACCTGAAAAAATAACGCTTAAAAAAAACGCGTGTTTTTATAACGATAAAATACCATAAGATTTGTATCAAACGGGAAAAACATTTAGTTTGGTTACACCAAGCCGGTCTCCTTTATTCAATCGCTAAAAATACATAAACTATTCAAACACTTGTAAAACTTTATTTATATTTTTTTTTTTTTGCGCAGCAGCGTAATCTTTTATAAGGGCTCTTCATTTACGTAATATATAGCAATTTTGAATCTGAATAACCGTAAAACCATCAAAATCTCTCTAAATAAACATTATTATCTTCACTTTTAATTGTAGTAGAAAAAGAGAGTAAACTGCTACCTTCCAAGAGTACAAATTCTCGAGAGAGAGAAGACCCCTCACCTCCTTATTTTGCCTCATATAATAAGAGGAGTCGATAGTCGAGAATACATTTAGAAACGATGAGTTCGATCCTATGAAAGGGGGTGGGGAATAATGTCTAGACTACTCTATAACTTACAGTAATAATCAAATATAGGCCCTTTCCAAGAAGGACTGTGCTTAATACTACTTTCAATTAAACTTTGGGTAATTCATGTAAGCTAAACATATCTAGATATGCCGACATTTTATTTCTCCTCCTCCTCCTCCTCCTCCTCCCCCCCCCCCTCTCAAAACGTATAATTATCTAACCCCCCAACACGTAACGATTTAAATACTAAATTATGCTCAATGATTTGAATACTCGGATTTACACTAGTCGTCTACGTTAGTAAATACTCAACTACAAGAAAAATTGCATTTTTAATTCTACTAAGCGAAAGTTTATGCAATTGTATCTGTACCATTCATTTTCGGAAATAGTAATGGCTACCGATCCATACTGCAAGCACTGTATCCTATTATCGATTTGTTGGGAAACAAATGTATTTTGTAACACCTATTTATTAATACATCGCCACTAATAAAAAACTTTTTTAGTTTTTTTTAGTTTTTCAGTTGCACAAGCCATGTTGCCTTACGGGTCCAGGTCGCCGCCAAAAAAAAAAAAGGACGCTCAGCGTAATGGTTAGAACACGTGGCGATCCATGTATAATAGTAATTGAAAAAAAAAACAACGTGCAAGAAAAATATTGAAGTCATTGCTCATCTGGTACTACCTACATTAAAAAGATGACAGAATTTGATATTACTAACGCAGGACTTTTAATATTCTCGTGAACATTAATTTTATACATTTTCTGCATATAATAGATACCGCAGTTATTTTTGTCTCGAATAAATCAACCACACATGTACCATTTTGTTTTAAACATATCAATTATTTAGAAAAGCTCTAATAGGCGGGAGATTATTTCGAGATAAAGAGGCTCATAATGAGTATTGTTCTTGAATACGATGTAAGGGTATATCGTTGCAATCTAATCAGTGAGGCTCAATAATTTTAAACGCATTCGAATTAGTCATACATAGATAAATTCCCTTTTTGTGTAATATTTTTAGAATATTAATCAATTGAAAAGGTCTACATGTATATATATGTATATATATACTTTACCGAGGTTCAGTGTAAAAAAAAAAAAATTATTTCTTTATACACATTTTTGTCATACCCTAGCTTATAATTCAAAGCGTTCAATAACATACTAGAAATACAAACTGGGTACAATTGATTTCGTTCCTACCGATAACAATATAAAAACTACTGATAAATTCCTTATTTATATAAACCGAAATGTATCCAACAATTTAAGACAAATAAGTTTGATAAATTATTTAACTATGCTAGATATAATATATTGACTTATCAACAGTTAAAAAAAAAATGTAGTTGTTCTGAATATATCTTTGATCGAAAAAATTAAAAATGTACTTTTTTTTTTTTTTCTGTTTTCATTTTTGGGGGTTGACCCCTTTTGTTTTTGTTTTTTGCCAAAAAATCATGGGTTTTTTTTACGATTACTCTGGATTCACTTTGCCTTTATTTGTGGACAAGCAATTGACAATAAAGTAGTTATTTAGGCGCTTCTAATCCATTTTAAATGAAGCGTTCAATGCAAAAATGGAAAGAGTAATCATTGTTTGAAAATAACTTTTTTTTAGACAAAAATGCCGCTCGTTTACGCGACGCGATTTTACTCACTTTTTATATTTTACGTGTTTACGTAACATGTAGTTTTTTACTACTTTTTTTTTATCATAGCAGCAATTGGCGATTGCACCGCTATAAGAGCTGGTAATTTGTAATACCCGCGATAGTTCTTTATATAAATACTTTCGGTATAAAGTAATTTTTAGTATAGCCAAGGCCTCGGGCGAACACTTTATTCTACTAAAACTTATTTGAGAACACACTTTTAAACATCAGAACTATATAAAACGTTCTAGTGCTAAATCAAGAAACACACTAGTCTACTTCTTTTTTTTTGGGGGGGGGGACGAGTCTGGCAATGAAGCAGCTGCTTTTGTTGTAAACCCGTCATTCAGACCGACAAGCTTGACAAACCTGCATAGTTAAATATATCAAAAATAAAAAAAGAACTTTTAGTAATATAAGTCTTAATCGCCCGTTTGATAACCATAACTGAAATGCATTTGTCTATCTTATGCAGCCTATACCATCATCACCACTTGAAACGAAAATAAAGCGACATAGAAGATAATATAATGCAAGCTTATATTATTTCTGGTACGATAACAAACACAGTGCTGCGCCAAATGAAAGGTGTTTGGTAAGTCAGATTAGGTTTAAGGAAAGGTGTGGAGAAGAGTTAGTAATAAGTACTTTATAATCTGCAAGAGGAAAATCAACTTTCAGTGGATTTTGCAAAAACTTTACTTTTATCTTCCAACCTGTACCAACTGTGAATTATATTGCACTTTATAGTACATAAGCGCATCAGTAATGAGCGATATATATGGCTTATATACATGGAACATGAAATTTATTATCAAAATACATTTGAAGAACTGGGGCTTTGTAGGTCATCTTCAGCCACCTCATCTTTATGCTTGTTCTCGTTTAAACGAACAAGGACAGGTTTGACCAAGTCAAGAAGAGAGGCAGGAGAGGCGTTTTCATTGGTACCCTCGCAAGAGGCTTCCTTTAACACTTGCTCGTGCTCTCTACTCAACGTTGAAAGGGTATGCAAAGCCTCCTCCAACGATACCTGGTGTGATTTTCAAGTTAGTCATATCCTCAACATGCTTTCCAATAAAAAATAAAGACGTATATATACCCCCAAACTAATAGAGAAGGTCATAAAAGGCATAATACCTTCTGATTTTTCTTCAAACTTTTCTATTATGTCTGTGATAAAATCACACATAAAATAGAATATATAATAATCGATGAACCATCGATTATAAAACATAACAAACGTTAGGTATCAAAATGAACCTTATATATAAAAAAAAGCACAGGATCTAGAAACCAAGATCCTCAGGCTATAAAAGTCACTAGATCAAATCTAAGTGTAACGATCAATCACAATAGTGTGGCCACTATTGCAAAAGACTATAAATAAGGAATCATAGTTAGCAATCCCTTTTACCGGTATTGATTTTTACAATTAAAATAAGAAATAAACGTTATTAGACATTTAATCTTATTCACCTGTTTTTATTAATTTTTCTGTGTTAAATCAAAGTATTTCTCCACAATGTCCACCTTTTGTTTTTTGTTCATTAAAAATAAACCAGGGAAAGGTGTGGACATTGTCCAATGGCGTATTGCTTGGTCTATTTACGTAGGATTTTTAGGAAATATGTAATGACTTTGTCAATTTTACTTACTATGGGTGTGGATGAAGTGAGCCTTCAATCCTTTAAACGTATTAAAGCTAGTATATTTGTATCTTCTAGCAATTGTTTTTAGCATCATCAGGAGGCCAAACATAGCTTTGTAATGGCCAAAAAAAGTTTTAGCCTTGTTATTTTCAGCAAATGCTGAAGATACTTCAGACAATAATATTTCAGTGGGGATTCTGTTGAACAGAATTGTACCGTCTGCATTGTATTTAAGACGTTTATCTGTGATTCCTTGGTCTTTTAGTTGAACTGTCATAGCTTTTAGTTCAATTTCTCCAGGATAAAAAGTTACGTCGTTGTTATGGTCCTTTAAGTACTTGTTGCATGCCTGTAACAATGGATCGATTATGTAGTATCTCAGGCAGCTTTCTGATGACGATAAGATTTCTGATGCACCATCGTAAAGATTAGAGCTACAGGAGTGGTTATTTTCTTATATAACGAACACTTGAATGTTAATGCAACTTACAATATATTAAAAATGGAAGCCATCAAATCTCTTCTGGCAGTTAAATCAGCTTCGCTGTTGTAGTTTCGGAATGTTTTGATTTTTATAAGCCAGTCTTCTTTGTTATTCTGTTATCACTTCAATTATTAGCTGTGTTGTTCTCAACATTTTTTGTTTCAACTTACTGTATCGAGTGCGTCATATAACATCTGTTTTAAAGCACGGTCCACTAATTGTATTGTGATATTTGGAACTTGATTGTTTAGTTCTCGGAAAAGATCTACAGGGAATAGTAGTCTGCGAAGAACTTGTTTACCACACCAAATTACGTTGTGTGATTATTTCACCATCTTGTAATTTATAACCTTCCGTAAACATACGACTTCCAGCATCCGCGATTACATTCAGGACTAAATATCAAACCATGGTTTTTTCCATTAAATACAATGACCCGCAAAACTGTTTCAATGTTGATACTATTTTGTTTTATCATAGTTTGATACAAGCTACAGATACAATTGCTATAAACATGTTGAAAGAGGAAACTGTTGTTTATTGATTGTAAGCACTTTTGTAAACATATAACGTCATAAAATAAAATAAAGGATATTTAAAGTTGGCTTTGATACATATACTGAGTCGTCTTGGCATACTCTCAAAACCTTTTGACACTCTTCTCTTGTAATCACCTCGTACCAAACCTTTGTTGCACGTTCATATAGGTCATTCATATCTTTAGCTGGTGTTTTAAACTCATTTAATCGGATTTTTAATAGCTGCCACATATTTTCGATTGGATTTAGATCAGGTGATTGAGGTGGCCAGTCTATTACATGGTAATCTTGTCTTTGAAAGATATTCCTTGACAGTATTAGAGGTATGTTTTGGATCATTATCGTGCTGAAAATATACTCGATCTCTACTAATTTTCAATTTTTGACATAAAAAATCGACTGTCTTACTTTGTTCATCTTCAAGAATTTCCTTATATAGAGTCTTATCCATATT
Source organism: Thamnidium elegans (assembly GCA_025201345.1). Classification (NCBI taxonomy): domain Eukaryota; kingdom Fungi; phylum Mucoromycota; class Mucoromycetes; order Mucorales; family Mucoraceae; genus Thamnidium; species Thamnidium elegans. The sequence continues at coordinate 678,778 of JAIXMG010000001.1, read as the reverse complement.
TCCATGTATTTGATACATCCAGCCAGTTCCAGCATAAGTAATTGCACTCCAAAGGACGATACCACCGTTATGTTTGTATGTACCCTTAATATGTTTAGGCTGAATGGTTTCTCCATCTCTTATCCATGTCCAAACACGATCATCCGAGTTAAATCTATTTATTTTCGTTTCGTCTGACCATATAACTCGTTTCCAATCATCTACAGTCCAATCACAATTTTTTTACATCATGCTAATCGTTTACGAACGTTTTTTGGCTCGATTGCTGGTCTTCGACTTTTTTCAATCGCACCTAAGTCACTACTTCGGAGTGCTCTTCTTATGGTATCGGGACTTACTTGTATTCCAATGTTTGTTTCAAGTTGTTTTTTTTCATTTTAACTGCATTATCTACTTTCTCTTTTGTTACCAAGTGTACACAATATCTTTTACCCTCTGCAGAAAGACTTGCTGGTCTACCGCCTTTACTGTTTTTATGCTCCGGTTTCAAGCTTTTCCTAATTCTACAAACGGTAGAGGGGCTAATACCAATTTTTCTAGCAACTTCTCTCTCACCTTCACCAAAATTTAAAAGATTGGTAGCATCATTAAACAATAGTTTTCTCTTTCGAATGAATACCGACATTTTTATAGCAATTGTATCTGTAGCTTGTATCAAACTGTGATAAAGTAAAATAGTATCAACATTGAAACAGTTTTGCGGGTCACTGTACATGAATAAATAACACAAAATTGTTACGTTACCTTAAGGCTGGTAAAACAGTGGATTCCCTTATTGTTTTCAGCAGTGTTTCCCAGGATCCCCAAATACTGTCGACTTCTTTTTCGTCTTCTTTTTCATCACCACTGTTAGGAGTGTCTCCAGTGTCACCATGATCTTGTGTACCTTCTGCTTCATTGCCTTCCATCAACTCCCTATCTCGTACTCGTTGTCTCTTTCTACTTTTGTTTTCGCCTTTTCTGACAATCTCTTCGGCCATTTGTCCATGTAATTGATACTATACAGGCGTTGTAACTTAAGTTTTTAATCGCGAACTAAAACAATAATATAAGTTACCTTAGATCTTTCATAACTAATAGAAGTTGAAGCAATAGAAGCAGAGTTTTTCCAAAACTCACTGATAGCTGATTTTCCTTTTGCAGACTATAAAATACTTATTACTAACTCTTCTCCACACCTTTTTTTAATGCCCAGTCTTACTTTTAAAGCATTATCCATTTGGCGCAGCATTGTATCTGCTATTGTACCAGAAATAACATAAGCTTGCATTATTTTGGTATCTTGTGCGAGAGCTTTGTTTCCGCTTCGAGTGGGGATCGTAGGATCTTTTTGTGCAGACTGCATGAGATAAGCGATTGCATTCCAGTCACGTGGCTCCTCAGTAATAAAAAAGTCTATAAAGAAAAATAAGCTTGTTGATCATTAGTACGACACTTGGGAAATTTACTTGGGAAAAAGAGTTTTTCATATGCTTCAGCATAAAACGTATCTAGGAAATGAGTTAGTTTTTGAGTAGTCATGGCAACAGTGATGGTAAATATACAATAAAGAACCCGTTGAAAATAAGTTTTTGATTTTTGCAACTATTCAGGAGGTCGGGAATTAAATGCACAGGTTTTGCATTTGTTTCGTATCTCCCACTTTCGCCTCCAAGCGTCTTCAAAATGAGTGGCGAAACTTAGACAGCGACTTATTGTCGAATTTAGTGGCAAGTATGCCTAAAAGATGTCAGTCTGTAATAGACAATAACGGCGGCTGCTCTAAATACTAAAAAAAAAAAAAAAAAAATTATTTTTTGTAAAAATAATACTCTTTTCTTTAAGGGTTTAAAATTTGGTAGTGTTTGAAAGACTTTTTATTAACTAGCTTTACTGCTTGAATTCGGATGTATATAATACTTTTTCAAAAATTAAATTCGTTCAAACATTTATTACACGCGACTATACAGGATGACCAAAAAAGCCGATCTTTTCGATTCTAATTCCTTAAAGTAGTAGGGATGTTATGCTCTAGATCTTTTTTGTAGACTGCTTTCCATTTTCTAGCAGTTTCATAATTAACATTAGCCAGTTTTGCAGTTTCTGCTGGTATAATAAGCTTCTCCTAAATAAAAAAGAAGTATCGCAATCGATCTTTGGTGGCGTAAATATTGTACTCTGATAATCTTTTCATTTTTTTGTAGTTGCTTCTTGCATATCAGTGTCTTTCGGTTCTTCCTCAATTATCTTTTTTATTTTTGATATATTTATGCAGGTTTGTCAAGCTTGCCGGTCTGAATGACGGATTTACAACAAAAGCAGCTGCTTCATTGCCAGACTCGTCCACTATTCCATCTCTACCGTCTTCGCGAAAAAAAAATCATTTGAAAAATTTGGAGAAAAAGAATAAAAAGTCAAAAAGCTGGTCAACTCAATATTAAAAGTTGGTTAAATTAGCTTTCAATTTTTTGGGCAATTTAATTTCACACAAATGTCCAAAATAATTCAAAAAAGTGGGCGGAAGCACAGTATATTTTATAAAAGTTTAAATCAATTCATAGTTATTATAAAATTTAAATATAGCGTTACGGATGTGGTTCCTTTTCTCGGAGCACTAAAGTTTCGAGGACAAGAAATTTGGTTACGGAACAGTTTCCGAAAGCGTAACTATTAGGTTGTCTAAAATGTATTTCTGTGATTTATCTCTTTAAGGAAATGTTAACTACGAACTTTTTTTTTTTTTTTTAGGGAAACCAAAAAAACCCTCAAAGTCTATATTGAGAAACGTGGTTGATTTAAGCGAAAAGAAAGGGACCGATCGAAATAGTATATCCGATATGGCGTGATAGATAGATCGACTCTATATATATGTTTATTTTATTTATTTATCATAATAATAAAAAACATTGGATATACCAAGTACAATGCAACTAATTCGTTTCAGGATATAATATGTATCGAGTAGGTTATCTATTGGTGTCGTGGGACGTAAACGTTAGGAGCTGTCTAACCATGAGCCGCTTAAAAAAAAAGTGATCTGTGCTCCCCCACACATTGTAAAGTTTACAAGCGTTAAATTAGCGCTCAAACTATCGTATTATATTCACAGGGGGTATTAAGATAGTAGGTATTCAGATGCGCCTATTATGTATCACCAACACACAATACGTATGTAACTATATACCAACATTTATTACAAATTAAATAAATGCAAGATATCGTACAATGGTCAGAATAGGACACTTTCGTACCCTATAAGGATTTATATATATATATATATTCTCCTATATCCATTTATCAAGACAAATGTTTTTGTTTTTTTCTGCGCTTAGAGATTCGATTTCCCGGTGTTTGACCATATATAGACAGTGGGATTCAGGGAATCTTTTTAACTATATAACCTATCCCCCTGCATAACTCAACAACTTGATATGTTCCCTTGGAAAAAAAACTAGACTAATATGCCCGTGTAGAACCAATAAAGTTTCCCTTTACCAAGTGGGTAAATAAAATAAAGGTGGTGTGCTTTGGGCGTGCGTTACATTTTTTTTTTCCGAGAAGAAAACAATTCCTTAATTTAGATTATAAACTATCCTTCTTAATTGTTTGTACTACGCCCGCGCACATTCTTTTTTTTTTAAAAAAAAAAAGTAATTTCGGCGTAATATGTCGTATATTTTTTAGCTCCCCCTTATCCCTGAAATATAAAGAGTGGGCAATTTTAGTTTTATGCATTATATTTCATTATTCTGATAAATAAATTTAATAGCATAGAAAATTGCAATTTCTTTAAAAAAAAAAAAAAAAGTAATACTTGAGACTCGTAGTAAAAATAGAATCCCTCTTTAAAAACTAATAAATGTACGTGCATTAAAAAAAAAAGAACTTTTTCCATGACGATGGTCGGTAAGCACAGATAGAATAAGCGGTAAACGTACCAAAATTACCTATAGTGTTGTTCTCATATGTATACCAGTTTTTAAAGTTTAGCTTTTTTCTTAAAACAAACAAATTGTGAGAACTTTACTTTTTTTTTTAAAAAAGAAAATATAATTTGATTATTTTTAATATAGAAAGCTGACAGTTGAAAAGACCTATTTTTACTTTATAGTTATATAAAAGAAAAGTATACATAGACAGAGAGTATATTGGGGAGATCATATTTTATTGTAACGTAGATTAATAGATCGTTTTTGATATTCTTTGCGCATATCTTATATCGAGTAAAAGAAAAAAAAAATAGTGCTCCATCGATTGTCTAATTTTTGCTATCATCCCTCCTCTCTCCAAAAAAAAAGAAAATGCTACTTTTTTCTCGTAATTAGCTTACAGTAATTACAATTTAACAAACCGAGCGTAATTTCTGTCTGTATGACGTACCTTGAACTTAAAAAAAAAAAAAGTTTTTCTGTACATTAAACTTAAATAACCATAAGCCTTTTCGTCAGCAAGGTTTATTTACTTTTGAAAAAAAAACAATAAGCATCCTTACAGTCCAAAGTATAATAGTACCGGAGATACACCATATGCAAAAAAGGTAGGACGTAATTAAAAACGTGCTTCTTATTAAAAGAAATACAATGAAAAAAAGTCAAATGTTTAACACGTTATTTATTTGAAACTATATAACAAAGAAAATATTTGATAACTTGACATAAATAATAAAGCGAGTTTGATCTATTAATAGGGGGATTAAAAGGGAATTAAAAGGGAAAGAAAAAAAAAAGAGAGGGAGAGGAGCTATTGGTATATACAATGAGAATCCTCATATAACCATGCAGACAATTCATTGTTATAACTAGACGATTAATAGTTATGCGTTGCATAAACGTGGGATAACAATTGTAGCCCCTAGTACATAGTAATATAAACTAAAAGTGGTTTCGTTGCATACACGAAAAAAAAAAAAAAAGAAGTGTCAAAAAGTTTCAGAACCAAAATGCTTTATTTATAATCTATTTGGTAACTGTCGCACCAATAAATATTGATGTGTAATGATAATCTCTCTCACTGTCAAAAATAAAAATAAATAAAAAGAGTCAAATTCCAGAATTAAGGAGTAGCCGGGGGAAACGATAGCCCAGAATACGATTGATGGGATTCAATATTTTTATTATTATTATTATTTTTTACACAACAACAAAAACGAAGGAATATTAGGCATTTTTTCGTAGATTACCTTACATATTATTTAATTGCAGCGCCTTAAACTTTTTTTTTCTGTTATAGGGAGAAAGGAAGTATTTTCGCTTATGAACGGCGTTTGACCATTTTGGGAGATTATACGGAGGAGTCTAATACTAGGAAAAAAAAATAAACAAATACGGAAAAAGAGAAGCTGGAGGAAAAAAAAAAGAAAAGAATTAGGAGTCAAAATAAAATAAGCTTTTTGACAGTTTATTTGATTGGTCAGGCGATCTTTTTTTTTTTTTAGATAAATAGCAAGTGAATTTTTTTGGTTGGGTTCACAAAATAACACCTCTCTTTCTATCATAATCCCATTTCTATAATATTTTTCTCTTTTTATTAAAAAAAAAAAAAAAAATGACTAAAACTAATACTTCCAACACTGATCAATCAGCTATTCCTCGACCTTTGAATTGCTTCTTAATGTATCGTCTTGAAAAACAAAAAGAAATCGTTGCAAAATGTGCTGGCGCCAATCATCGCGATATTTCTAAAATCATTGCAAAGTGGTGGCGAGAAGCTTCTGAAGTTGAAAAGAGACCTTTTCGTGAAAGAGCTCGTATTGCAAAAATTGAACATCGCAAGTTGTAAGTTATTTAATTATTTTTTTTTCTGTATACCATTTTTTTATTAATGCAAAAAACTTCTTATAGGTATCCTGATTACAAGTACACACCAAAGAAGAAAACAGCTCCTAAGCGTGTTTACATTCGCAAAAACAAAAAGGAACAATTTACTTCTCGTGCAAAAGAAAACAACGAATTTATGGAATTGATCTATGATGACTCTAACGCACTGGAATCAGTTGAACACACTAGCCCCGTAGTGAACGATACACCCAAGAAAGTCCTCAAAAGAAGCTGCAGAGTTGTTAAAAAGAAAATGATCGCTGCCGACAGTAAAAAATATGAATATCCAGAAGGATTTGATCAAGATTTTTATAGACCTTCTTGCCAATATGCTGTTACTACACCTGAATTTGGCTCTCAAGTCACCAGCCCTTTCACTGAAAGCTACAGCGACTCGGATTTGTCCAGCCCTAAAATTGGATACTCGCCTTATGAAACCACTATGTCTTACACCGCCACTCCTATTGAAGCCATTTCACCTTATAGTGTTCTCGACACACCTTGTATTAACGACTTTAACGCCTTCCCGACTATGACATACTTTGATCAAATCGATTACTTTCACTTTGAGCACTCTACTAACAACAGTAAACCTAACCAAGAATTCAGCTGGACTGAATATCCCGATTTCTGTTCTACAGAACAATACCAAAACACTTTTAACTTGATTTCCGAAGCTGAACAACTTCAGTATATCAATCCTACTCTCCTCCATATGTAAACTTTTTTTCTTTTTCTTTAATTCTTCCTTTTAAGCATTTAAATTCTCTTATGATGAAAAACGGCCGTTTTTTTCTTTTTTCTTACTTATACCCCCCCTCCTACATTTTTCTTTTATACTATTTTTTATGATACACAACACTCAAATTTTCTTTTTTCATCCTTATGAGATTTATTTACACTGTAAACCATAGACTACTATACAATATTTAATTGCATTAAATAAAATTAATTCTAATACTCTTTTTTTTTTTTTTTTTTTTTGTATTTATTATTATAAAAAAAAAAAAAAAAAACTTAGACAGCATAAGCCTTCTTTCCGTGTTCCTGTGTTCAAAAAAAAAAAAAATTAATACCGTAAATACAAACTCCCTTTTTGACAGAAATCAACTTACACTAATAACACAGATATGATCTAAATCACGGAAATACTCATTGTAATCCAAAGCGTAACCAACAACGAACTCATCAGGAATAGAGAAACCAACGTAGTCAGGAATATAACCGTTACTCTTGGGTGTCTTCTTGACCAATAAACTAGTAACCTTGACAGACTTGGGAGCGAAACCGTCCAATTTCTTTAATAATTGAACCATGGTGGCACCAGTATCAATAATATCTTCAACAATTAAAAGGTTCTAAAAAAAAAAAAACTTTGTAAGTGGGATTATATCATTACCGACTTTTTAATCATAATTTACCTTTCCCTTGAACTCGGCACATTCTTCATCGGTGATAGACATGGTAACACCTTCAGATTGGTCGTTCTTGTAAGACTTGACACGGATAAATTCCAAACTCAAAGGGATGGTCTTGCCCTCCTTGGTAAGCTTCTTAACTGCGTTAACAAGGTCAGCAAAGTATTGGTGACCACCCTTCAAGATACAGCAGACAACCAAAGGACCAGTAGTATCTTCAACAATCAAACGTGCAATCTTGTTAACTCTATCCATAATAACACCGTGAGGGATAAGGATAGAAGAGACGTCCTTTTCATAATGAGTAGGAATCACAAAGTGATCAAGAGAGTAGTGATTCTTCTCGGTGGTCACGTCAATCCATTGCTTAGGGTCCATGGGCATTTTAAACTTTATTTTTTGCAAAAAGAAGAAAAAAGAAAATAATTTTTTTTTCATTTTTTGGGAAATTAAAAATGTGACTGTTTGACAGCCTTGTTTCCATGGTTACAACCATGATACCAAAAAAAAACTCTTTTTACCTGCCAAAGACTTGCAATTGAAAAAAGAAATGATAAAAAGTCTCGGAAAAAAGACATAAAAAATTAAAAACGTACAATGTGTAACCTATACTTGTTTTATTTGTGAAAGAGGGGGGTTGGGGGTGAACAAAATCGATTCTCAAAAATAGATAAAATTTCCACTTTCAAAAATGATACGTTTTACAAAATGATACGTTTTACAAAGTACGATCTGATGATATTATACACTAAAATTACGTCTGTAATAAAGGTCAACATAAACTTTCCAATATATTTAAAGAGCCATTTGAACAACAAAACGAGCAGTCCATATCATCGCAGAACATCTTTTATTCTTATTCTACTTTCTTTTTTTTTTAAAAAAAAAATCCATTAATAGTACTCGGCCGCACATGTAAGAAACTTCCTTCTTTTCTTTTTAAACGTACAAAAAAGCTGGATATATTATTGATTGTAAGGAAACTGTATTCATAGTCAGTGGAAGAAGTCTAAAAGGTATGTTATTGTTAAACTCACTAGAATTTCTTCTGGGTTACCCGTTTTAAGGGGGGGGGGGGACGACATGCAAGAATGATTTTTGCTAGAACTTTAAATTAACGACAAATCATTTAACTCGGAAAGAAGCACACCGTTCAACAGGGTAATCAGAGTATCAGAAAATTGATCATCGCTGTTGCTCTATTGGCCAATTGTTTTTAGGCTAGAAGCTGGTTTTTTTTCATTCATTCTTTCGGTATGTTAAGAAGGGTTCTCGATACCAAAACCCAAAATCGGAGAATTTGGCTACGCCTGCTTCTAAGAGGCAACGATAAGAAGAAAATCGGCGATCTTTTTTTTTCTTGATCTTGTTTTGATTATTATACAAATAAAAAATAAAAAAAAGAATCGCAATGGCACAAGTTCAGTTGATTGTTTTTTAGCGATTTTCTTTTAAAAGAAGTCTAGAACGAACTACTTTTTCTGTTCCATCAGGCGGGGGGGGGGAGATATCTTTGCCAAAAAGTAAAGTTTTATTAGCTAAGTTTTTTTTTTTAAAGTTTTTAGAAAGGATATGCACGTCCATTTAAGGTGATTTTTGTAAAGTTAAACTTTTATCCATATTAGCAGTGCTATAAAGATTAATGTCATACAAGTTGAAAAGGAGAGAGAGAAGAAAAAAAATTACATGTTTTATTTGATCTTATCTAAATACTACCAATGTGAGGAGGGAGAAAGTGCAGGTAAAAATCTAAAGTTTACGAATGACACGCTGAACAAGTACGAGAGGTTTATTTTATCATGGAGAATACTACGTATTCATACGCCTGCATACAAAGCAATCAGATATACCCTTTTTTTTTTCTAAAACATTGAGATTTTTGTGAGTTAAAACTACCGACATAAGTAAAAAACAGAAAATAGTGATATGTTTTGACGAATTTTCTTTAGACCTACTTGGAAAAAACTTTTTTTATCATTGCTAAATTCATTATTTCATGCCATATTAAAAAAAAAAAGGTAATAAAACATATATAGTTTTTATATCAAAAAAAAAAAAGAGGATATGGGTGAATACAAAAACGTAAAAAAAAAAAAAAAAAAAACGCGTGTCGATAAGTACAAAAAAAAAAGAAAAAATTATGCGTAAAAAAAAGGGGAGGTGGAAATGGAGTGTGATGAAGGATATTAAATGGGAAATTATTTACGTGCTTTTCTTGCTGCCTTATCCTCCTCTAAAACCTTTTTAATCAATTCATCTACCTCGGTAACTTTAATAATAGCGATCTGAGAGCATCTTAAGACTTGGTCCATCTCTAAAGGTATACCACCTGCCTTTGATAAAGCACAAATTTCTTTATGGCTGTTCATTGTAATTGTCATATCGCCTTCTTTCACTTGTCCTTCCAAATAATTAGGATCAACAACTAGTAATTCACTTTTTTTTTTTTAAAAAAAAAAGAGTTTAGTTTTTTTTTTTTTTCTTTTTGCATAAACTTTTTTTTTTTTTTTTTCTGCTTACCCATTATCAAAGAATGCAAATGTGACGCAAATAGGAATATGATGAATACTTAAAGGCACAGGATTTCTTTGATCAATAGGATGCTACTCCAAAACTTTTTTTTTAGTATTTCTCTCTTCCGTAAAAAAAAAAATCCCCCAATTGTACTTACAATAGTAACATCTTCACCGGATACTGTAACATCAGGACGTCTGAAATGCAATAAAGCAGTAATAGCTGCAATAGAAGCGCAATCAGCCAAGTTACCATCATGGTCAAGGAAATGGAGATCAACGCGAATCTGCCAGACCTTTTCACCAGCTACAATACAAAGACCTTCTGTATCAATAGCTCTGCTTCTACGTAACGACTTTTCAATAATACGACTAATTAAAACTTCTTCCTCTGAACGACTACAATAAAAAATAAAAAAATTAACACCTAAAATAAAAAATGTGTCAAACTAATATTTACGCTCCAGATTCAAAAGTAGGTGCAGCCATGGGAGATATTTCAGTATTAAAAATCAAGATACCCTCAGTAGGTTTATCAGCATACGGTCTAATAACTTCTGCAGAGACAATCGCCACAACTTTGGTTTTACCAAGGTGAACTTCGACATGCCCATAATCGGATCCTAAAGTGATGGAAAGGGGGCGTACATCGTATACTTCACGTCCATCCACACGTCTTCCTTGTTTAAGTGCTTCCAACACAAAAGCCCTTTCGTTAAGACTGGGTTCTATTTCTCTAACCATTTCTGTTTTAAAAAAATGAGAGGAAAAAAAAAAGAAATTTTCCAAAACCGTTTCAACCTTGTGTGGGTTAAAAACGTAGTCACTTGGGAATGGTCACGGAAATCATAAAAGAAAGAAAGAAAAAAAAAAACTGTACCTTTTTTCTATTTTTTCCCTTCAAAACTTATTACAACATGTCTAATTCTAACAACTCTTTTGATTTATTAAACGTTTCTGGAAAACAAAAAGTACTTGGTAAAACACCTCCCCTTTTCACTATTAAAAAATTTAAAAGTAGTACTGGTTCACTGACTTTTTTTTTATTTTTTTATTTTAGAGGACTTGATCAATCCTTCCACATCTCAAGATCAAAAAAGCATTAACGATATACCTTCTTTGCTTGCAGCAGCAGAGAGCAAAAAGACATTTCCTGTAGGTCCACCCAGCGATAGTAAGTATCCCCCCTCACAAAAAAATAAAATATTATGCATTATACTAAAATCATAGTCTTTAGTTTTATCTCGTGTGCAAGCATTTTTACCGCAATTAAAGAGCGCTAATGAACAATTAAAAGCTGCTGATCCAAAGAAATTAGATATTGAGAATGTAGACGAGGAATCCGAGCAATATATTGAAATGGTAACGATTTAAAGAGAGGGATTGAACGAGGTATTAACTACGAAAATATATAGAATTTGGGACTAGGTGTATACGAACAAAAGATACCTGGTCAATCCGATAGTGAAGATAGTGAAGAAGAAGAAGATTCGATTTTACCCAATACCAACAGTAACCCATTGATCCAAGAAGTAAAGAAATAGAAGTTTTTTTTTTTTTTTGCACTGAAGTTAAAATAAAAAAAAAGACTGTTATTATTTTAACCTTAAAAAATATTTTTTTTAAATACAAAAAACCCCGTGGGAAATATAAAAAGTAAATGCTTTTAACCAAACCTCTTTTTTCTCTTGTTTATAAATCCAAATTTCATATTCAAAAAATGGCTGTTACAACACTTACTACTGAACAACGTGACCAAATCTTGAAGCCTTTGCTTTCTTCTGGTTGGGAGATGGTTGAAAACAGAGACGCTATCATCAAGAAGTACTCCTTTAAGGATTTTAACGAGGCCTTTGGTTTCATGACTCGCGTCGCATTAAAGGCTGATAAGAACGATCATCATCCTGAATGGTTTAACGTAAGTCTCTTTTTTTTAAAAAAAAAATTATACCCCTAAACCCGGCTTTTTTTTTTTTTAGGTCTATAACAGAGTTGAAGTTACTTTATCTACTCATGATTGTCAAGGTTTATCTACCAACGATATCGAACTCGCTACTTTCTGTGATGAAGCTGCTAAATAAATAAATAAAACAAATTGACATGTATAAAAAAAAGGGGGGGTTGGGGTTGAGGATTTTACAATGATGACGTATTTTTCATGGATTACAATAAAATTGCGCTTTATTCTAAAACAAGCTGAATAACAGAAACAACAAGATGATAGTAACAAATACTTTAATAATGAAAGACCTATTAGAACTAATATTTGAATAATATTTCATTAATTGATTTTGTGCACCCAATACATTCATTTCAATATCATCTGTATTTTGATCAATTCTTTGTATGGTCTCTCGTTGCTCTGCTACCATCGTAGCTAATTGTTGAAAGATACTTCCTAATTCTGCAATTGTACTTTCAACGGTTTCCATAGCGTTGGATCTAGTCTCAATACGTTGATCTTGCTGCTCTATCATCACTTGTTGCTGCTGCTGTTGCGAGATCATGGGTATACCTAAGGACTGAGGAGATTCGTATGTATCTTGCGTGCTTTGTTGATTTGCAGTGACGCGTCGACGAGGTTGAGGCGAATTAGAAGGAACTGGATACGATTGTTGTTGTTTTATATCAACCTAGATGATTAAAAAGTTAATATACACACATCTCTCTCTCCAAACCCTCCCCTCCTCCTTACTTCTGATTCTAAAACATCTTTGAATCCTAACGATGTATCTGCCAACTTGGCCTGCAGTGACACGATCACACTATTTGTATGATCCGCAGCTTGTTTCGAACTCGATTTCGATTTAGAGACAGATTGAAGTATTTTAAGCTGATTGTTTAACTTTGTAATATCTTCTTTAATTGACTGTGTTAAATTCTATAATTCTTTTTTAGTTTTTTCCTTTGTGCATTTTTGAAACGTAATAAAAATACTTGCATTAATTTCGTTTGTAGTCCCATTTTTGGATTTAGTTACTGGTTTTTTTTTTAAAAAAAATAAATAAATAAGAATCTTTTTCTTTTGTATATATAAATGTGCTCGTTTTACGTGTGGTTAACTGCTCTAGTTTCTGAGACGTAGACGCAAGGCTGCGTCCTAACTGAGCTGCCATCCGCGCAAACTCTGAGCGCGACGTAGCCATCGGCTGTTTCTTGGTCGTGGGCACAGACACCTTTCCTCGTTTCTTGATTCTTTCTACCAAGTTATAAAACTCGGACGTTCTATCCTTAAAGTTCATCTTGAAAATGACCAACAAGATGAAAAAAAAAAAGGGAAGAAAAAAAAAACTAACTTTTTTTTTAAAAAAAAAAAAAAAAAAAAAAAAGTACTCAAGGTCCAATCAAAATTGCATATCCAGAACACACACACACACACAAAATTTTATGTTCCTCCTCCCCTTTTTTTTTTTTAAACAATGGACACTTTACAAGATGTATTCAAAGGATCTTCAGCAAAAGACATTGACTACGTTCAATACGCAATCTATCTTCCACCACAAGACACTGAAGCTGCCACACTTTCCTATCTGCAAGACACACTTGCCATGATCAATTCGTTGATCCAGCCTTTAATCAAAGACTACATTTGGCACAAAGATCGATTCCATCTCAGCATCGCGTACGACCACGGACAAGACCCTTCCTACCCCTTTCTATTCGGCATCAGTCGATTTGGCGATTGCATCAATGATGAATGGTTTATGGTATACCTGCTGCAGACCATTTCATTACGTCTCAGCGAGGCCGTGGTGTCTATTTGCGACAATGACGGCGATGTACTTTTGATCGAAGCAGCGCATGAGTTGCCACTGTGGCTGGACCCGTCCAACAGCGAGAACCGCGTGTACCTGTACCGCGGCCAAGTGCACATCATCCCGCTGCCGCAATCGCCTGCCGATATCTTGCACGTACCTACCTCGGGTCGCCTACAGCGCCAAAAAGCCATTGCACATGTCCGTCAAGGCTGCCCTGCTGCCTCTGACCCTATCCAGCGTGCCATTCACCACCGTATGCTCGAGTCTCCAGCCCACCAAGAAATCCACAGAGCCAAATGTTTGCTTCCCTCCAAAGCTGCCTTTGTCTTGCTCTCTGAGCCTCAGTTAATTACCCTAGCCGTCGAAGCCTTTTATTTACGTGACCCTGTTTCCATGAAGGCCTGTGCTGCTATGCGCACCTTCTCTCCTATCACCACCGTCGAGACCGTCGTCCGCTTCACAAAGACAACGTACGCACAAACTGTCAGCCAGAAGTTCTATCCGCCCAAGCCGTTTCGCTTGCCTGCCATGAACCAAAGGAAGCAGTACAAGTATGCCGAGCTGGGCATGAAAGTCGCGTGTGGGCTAGAGATGCTGTACCACCTATCCGAACACGACTCCGCTGACGACAGTTATGACTTCGAGCATGATAAAAAGTACTTGGCATACATCGCGCATTTAACAAAACTAGGCTACTTTCGCTCCGAACGACCAGGCTCACAACTCTATAACCTGTTGCTGCTGCAGTCCAAAGAGCAATACTTGCAATACAAAAAGCAAGAGTCGCATAAACACCTGGTTTCCTTAGACGATATAGATGTAGACGACGACGACACCTTTAAAGGAAGCGACTCGGTATTGTCAAACGGTACCAGTCTCGTACGGAAACGAATCGACGATCTTTTATCGCAATACTCGGAGGAAAAATTACAGCTGCTGCTGGACCAAAATACAGACCATGAGGAGTCAGATGATTGGATGAACGTGGACCCTAAACAGTTGGAAGAACTGTTAATGAAGCGTATGGGAAATATAAAGGACAGCATGATGGACGATTTAAAACAAGATTTCGAGGACGATGGGTTAGAGGATGGCATGGATTTAGAAGCCATGATGTCAAACCTTGAAAACTTTGTAGAAAATAAGAAGAGTGGTGTTGATGGTGTAGAGTTTCCTAGAGAGATGGTATCAGATGATAGTGAAGAAGAAGAAGAGGAGTATAGTGACGATGATGAATACCAAGGTCCAATTAAGTTTGATATGGATAAATTTATGAGTATACTTAAAGGAGAATCCTCATTTAAAAAAGAAGAAAATATGACTGATGTTATGCAAGAAATGGATCAAGAAATATCCAGCCATGATAAAATCAGTGGCTCATTTGCCAAACTAACAACAAATGAAGAGGAAGAAGATGAAAATGCACCTGTCGATGTCCAATTAAATCTTGTAAAGAACGTATTAGAAAGTTTTAAGAGTCAACAAGGTTTACCAGGTCCTGTTGGTAACTTATTAAACCAATTTGGTTTTGTACTTCCTGGTGATAATGAAGAATAAAATAAAAAAAATAAAAAATTTATTCAGTTAATGTATACATCATCCTTTGTCTTCTCTTTTGTTCCTTTTCTTCTCTTCTCTTCTTTTTTTCAATAATAGCAAATAAATCATCGTCAGAGTCGTCATCATCAGAGTCTTCATCATCATCATCGTCATCATCATCGTCATCAGCGTCGCGATACAACCCAGAATCAAAAGCTCCATCCAGTGAATCAATATATTTCCTTTGCTGTGTAATAATTCGAGGAGGCGAAACCCTCCTTTGTTGTGTAGTACTAGACGATAAAAACATAAGTGTATGACTAGGTACATCTGGTTCATTATGTTGTGGAATAGGTGAGACCGAAAAAGACGAGGAAGAAGTGGGAGACACATTAAATTCATCTGATCCTATTCTTCGATGCTGTTGTTGCGGCGGATGATGAATAGAATGCAGCGATTTTGTCGATCTGTGAGACAACCCGCTACTATTATTAATCTGCGGCTCATAATACGAAGATCGAATGGTTGGATCAATCACTCTTGCTCTTGTATTATTTGTGTTTTGTTGAACCGTAGGAGACGGTGTAGGAGGAGGATTTGATAACAAATCAGGCGTAGAAGAAGACCGATTCAAGTATCCATTTGACATTTTAAATCCTAGGGTATTTCGTTGATAGTCGGGTATAGTATTATTAGAAAGAACGCTACCGGTGATGGAAGTAGGGCTGGTTGCTGCTGATAGTCGTGGATCGGAAGTCGATTGAGATCTCCACGAAGAAACGGATCCCAGTGAATTATTTGATCCAGAACGTTTCACAACAGCAGCCGAATTATTATTATTATTATTATTATTATTATTATTATTATTATTATTATTATTGTTGTTGTTGTTGTTGTTGTTGTTGCTGTTGTTGCTGTTATAGTAACTTTGAGAGTATTTAATAGATATAGTAGATGTAGGTGAAGGCGTGTTGTTTAAAGTAAACGAACTGTGAGAATGTCTAGTGAACTCTAATTCTTCTTGTTGTCGCATCCAAACATCATCGTCAATAGCATCACTAATCATTAACTCGCCCATATTCTGTATAATATCTTCATCGTCGTCATCGTCAATAGGCACATCTGCTCTAGGCCAGGTACCAATGACAACAGGTAGTTCTAATACAATGTTGGGCGTCTTTTTTGACTCCGTAAATAATTGAGCTCGTATTTTGTAATGGACACGCAACACTCTGTCTTTATATCGAATAGTAGGAGGTGTCGATGGTATTAATATTTGGCTGGTGATCGACTGAGAAAAGTTGTACGGTCCAATAATATTCAAATCAAAACGACTTGACTTTAATACATGTTCTTCATCCAACGTGTTTCTGCAAGAGAGATAAGTGTGAATAAATAATTGAGGGATTTTTATAGTTTGTTTAAAATATCTTACTTGGATGTCTGTATCTTCACTTTGCGTACAAGATCAATGACAAGAGATTCTTTTTTTACAAAGCTTTCAAATGTATTTACCACTATATTTACTGGTACTGTCTCACCTAAAATTTTAAAGTTTGTTTAGCCCTTTTTTTTTAGGAGGAATATTACATAATAATCACCTCTTGTGAAACCAGTTCTAGGAACAGATAGTTTTGCGTGACATTTTCCATTATTTAAAGTCATTACTTCCTTTTGCTTCTCCAACGGTTTTACAAAATTATCTTTTGTTACATCGACATATTCCATTACCGAAACTTGATACTCAAGCTTTGGACATAGACTTTCTGGCATCATTGGTCTATCCAATATCACTGTTAACTTGTAATTAATCCTTGTCGTCTTATTTTTACCAAACTATTTTATATATACACAAGGTTAATTTAAATTCCTTTTTTTTTTTTTTTTTTTTTTGTTACTTTACATCCATTGCACTTGGAAAATTATTAGGTACCAAAAATTCGAAAGGAAATGAATATAGCTTTGCTTCTAATACTTTGGATTTTCCTTCATTGATAGGTATTGTTTTACATGTTTGAAATAAAGGAATTACTTCTTTATCTTTGGCTGATATGTATATCGCTCCAGAAAATTTTATTATAATTGGATTCACCTTGATTGAACTCTTTGGTTTTACCATGATGGACCCTTTTTTTAAGTATATTCATGTTAAAAAAAATGTACAAATGTATGAATGTTATTTTTTCTTTCTTTTTTTTCTTTTTTTTTTTTTTTTTTTTTACCTCGAATGGTTTCTCCTGGAAAGTAGAACTTTTCTTCTGAGAGAACAATATCTAATACTTTATTTGTTTTTGAACGAGCCTTCATAATTAAAGTTGTAAAAGAAAAAAGAAAAAAAAAGGAAAAAAGAAAGAAAAAAAAATATATCTCAGCTGAGCAACAAAATATAAAAAAAAAACAATTTAAAAGCGCACTGATAAAACGCATAATGGGGCTCACGCAACAACAACAAAAAACATAGTAAAAAAAAAAGAAAACGTTTTTTTTTTTTTTTTTCTGCGCACGTAATATTAGCGCATAAAAAATAAAATGAAATGAACCCTTTTTAAATGATATCATTATAAATGATTCATTACATTTTTTGACATTCAAATTAGGAAAAAAAAAAAAAAAACGGCTGTTGTCTTGTCGCTATGGTAACACTAAATCAGTTGATATAAATACAACGCTGTTTAATCCATATAGTATTAGGCTAAAAGTCAACTACTGCAACCGAATAAAATGATTAGGTAGTTTTTTTTTTTCTTTTTACGGATAAGAAATGTGCCACATCAGAAAGCTCTTTTTGTGTACGCCACATACTCTAGATAAGCAAAAGGTAAAAGGAGATCAATAAATTACAACTTTATTATTATCTAGTACTGAATTCTGAAATTTAGAATGCATTGGTTGAAGCGAACCAGTATTAGGATGCCAGGCAGACGGATGAGGTATCATCATGGGAGTAGCAACAGCAGGCACAGCTAAATCTAATCCTTCTGCCCAAAAATCTTTGTGATTTCTCCAATGAACTAAAAAAGCGTTTGGTGGAGGTAATACAGGTATTAAAGAAAGTATAAAATAACCAAATCCAATTGTAAATGTAATTATAGCCACGATGATATTAAATGCAATTTCACACATCACAAGACAACCTAAACTAAGTTACGTAAAAAAAAGAGGGGGGGGGGAGGAGGGTTTACTATATACATATGATAGTTTAATACATATATATATGTATTTACACTTACAATAACATTAATAAACTTTTACCCCGATGTATACTTAGAAAACCAAAATACATTTGGGACCATGCAGGTGACGTAAATTCATGCAGGACAAGTAAGAAGCTAATCATTCTACAATGAAGAAGAAAAAACACATGTTTAATACTAGCAAAAAGGGTTTCCAAATGATTTTTTTTTTTTTTTTTTTTTTACGTGCAATAAATGGCTTGGATGATGTCAGCCAATGTCCCTTGGTTTGCCTTTACAATAGATGCTGCAAATACCATTAAATAAGTTGAAATGTTTATTACATTAAGTGTTAAGTACGCAATATTTTCAAATTTTGCTCGAGATATTCGAATATGTTTCATCTATAAGCAAGGAGGGTATATAAAGAAAAAGAAAGAGAGAGTTAAAAGTA
This sequence comes from Thamnidium elegans, assembly GCA_025201345.1. NCBI lineage: Eukaryota > Fungi > Mucoromycota > Mucoromycetes > Mucorales > Mucoraceae > Thamnidium > Thamnidium elegans. The sequence goes on along the minus strand of JAIXMG010000001.1, from coordinate 660,128 downwards.
TAGTAAAATTGTCTAGCTTCACTCCTTATTGTGTTTAGCCTTCCTTTGATCGGAACTTTTTATTTATTTGTAAACACTAGCATTTACTTTTAAACCACAAGTTATACCTCGTAAAAAAAAAAAATTCGGTTTTTTTTTTTATAGTGGTATCATCATCACGTGCATAATTTAATTTAAAATGCTTTATTTATAAGTGATATATGTAGTTAATCGGTAGTTTTAATAGGCGCCAAGGTATCTTGTTTTTTAACTAGAATTCTACTGCTATTATTGGTTTTCAAAGACTGGATACGTTTTAATCTATTTTTAGTGAACGAAGGCAAACTGGTATGATTAAATCCACCACTAAAACTTCGACTTCGACTCACTTCATTAATAGAATGAATTGATTCTTCATGAAATGAGTTACCACGAGGTGAAGAAGGAGGTGAAGGTAATAATGTAATCGCTGTTAATTTTGATTGTTCATCTTCTAATAGTGTATTTAACGTCGTTTTACTTTCTTCCCATTGTCTTAATAAATGAATAATGTGTTGGTCAATATGATTAAATCGTTTACTCATTCTTTCTAAGCCGAGTACCGATACTAGAGATAAATAGAGTATTAATATATATATATAATTTTAAAAATATTTAATTTAAATACAATATACCTCGGCCGGATGAGAGTGACTTGGTATCTTGCTTACATAAAAAAAGTTTAGCTTGAATATCTTCAACATGCTTTTCAAGAGCAGACACGCGATGCATTAAAGTAAGCGAACGAGCATCTGATAAAGCACTTGGTGAACTATCTTTTTGTAAAGGTGTAATTGTAGTTGGTGAGCAAACAATTTCTACCTTTTCAGCTTTTAACAGTGCAAAAAAAAAGAAAAAGAAAGAGGAGTTTAGAAAACAAATAAATCCCTTTAAAAAAAATGTGTTACTCACTTGCTGTACTGATGCCAAGTAATTTCTTATTAAATTGATTATATTCTTGCACCAACATTGTATTGACTTGAATAGCCTGTCTCCAATTCTTTCCGTAGTGATTATTAGATCGGTTATTTGACATGACATCCAACGCTAACAGGTACAGCAAGTACTCACGACGTTTCCAACTAATTACTGAATAGATCAAATCGATATCATCCATACTATATTGATGAGAATCAAATTCCAGTAGCAACGAAGGAATCTCTTGATTTACATTATACATATCACGTAAAGTAGTCAAGTTACCACTATCGATCAAAGGTTGTAACTGAAGCACAAGTTCGATATAAGTTTCAAAATGAGCAGATAAACAAGCACCTAATGTTTGTTGTTGTAATTTATCAGATGTGGAATGAAACTGGTTTAATAACCGGATCAGGATACCATCACTTTCCTGGGACAAGGAAATCATTTTATGCATAGAATTTAGTGCTGATGCATGTATTCTGCGTACCTGTACATGTCTCTTTTTTTTTAAAAAAAGAAAAGAAAAGAAAAGCAGTTAGTAAAGAAAAAAGAGTATATAGATTAAAATGCTCTTTTACATGGTGCCTGTAAAGAAAGTAACACGTAGTTAAATAAGCTGGTATTAAACAAGTAAATAACAATGGTGAGACAGAATTAAATTTGGTGAAAATAACAACGCTGATAATCACATTTAATGTGCTGACACAGAGCACTTGAATTGTAAGTGATTTATTGGTATGTAAATCCAGCTTTCTCCTTGTTGTGTCAAATGGTGATTGTTGAGGTGTTTCGTTAAATAAAGAAGAAGTCACGATCAAGTATTTAAATTCTTCTTCAAATATTGATTGTTCGGATGTTGTTAAAGATAAAGAAAGTAAATTCTAATATTAAACAAGAGTTTAGTAACAACAACAAAAAAAGAAAAAAAGAAAAAGAGATGATTTTATCACCAGACCTTTATGAGCTGACTCCAGTGACGGAGTATGGACCATACGACTTTAAAAAATCTAGTAATATTACTTCCTTTACGGAAGAGAAAGTAAGTACTAACTGACCCAATAATAATACATACACCAATCATAACTGATTTAGTATCAAATTCTAGTTGATTATTCATTTTTAAAAAAGAGAGTATTTGAAAAAAAAGAAAGAAAGAAAGAAAGAAAGAAAGAAAGAAAGAAAAAATTACGACATTATAATAAAGTTTTGATTTAGACTCAGTTTCTGCTTTAAATATGAGTTTCAAGTTTTATTTTACTTCGCATTAAGTTGAGCCAGAAGAGAATCTAGTTCTTGTGCAACAATATGATTTGTACATTTGGCCCGTACTTGTCTACAGTAAAAACAATGAAATCAATAAAAAAAAAAAGTATTGTGATACCATATATACACTTTTACCTTAAACCTTCCACATCCTTATTCAAGTAAGCTTGTTCACCAGCTTCTTTAAACGCACCAATCTTTACAAAAAGCATAGGTCGAACAGGTGGGTCACATTTAAGAATATATTTAGATGCCTCCTGGTATTGTTTTGCTTTAATACATTCTTCAACAAACGGCTACACACAGAAAAAAAAACCCCTTAATTAGCTTGTACTGTACTACTATTTTTTTTTTTTTTTTTTTTTTTTTTGTGTGTTGCACTTACTTCGTAACCAATAGGTGATTTTTTACTTTTTGCCAACTTTTCCAAAGTTTCCCAATCTCTTACTTCAACAAGAGCACGCAATTTGACCCACCAAAATCTATTACATAAAAGTTTTAATAGATATATATATATACATACATTTATATATCTCTTAACCTTTTATCAGGAATCTTGAAATCAGTTTTAACTTTGGTAGCTTTATTATGTTGCCCAAGAGTTGTACACTTGTAAATGGTTTCACTAGTAGAAAGTCCAGTAAACGATTGTTGGGTATCTTTTTCAAGTGTGAGTTGGAACTGAAGTAATTTAATAGCTTCATCCACTGCCTAATAAAATAAATCTAAGTAACCGTTTTCTTTTATATTTAATTTAATACCTTGGCTTCAAATGCTCGTTCACGATGTTCACTGTACGTTTTTCCTGCTATCTTGAGTTTCTTAATACGTTCTGCAATATCCTATTTTGAAAAAAAGAAAAAAAAAATTTGAGTCACAAAAAAAAGAAAAAGAAAAAAAATGACATAATCTTTACCAATTCACTAAAACCTTCTGATAATACAATATTAGCACTATCAATTCTTCTATCATCTTGATAATAGAAATCTTTCAAGAGCTCTGTATCTTGTTCTTTACAATACACCTCCAAAAGATTACAAGCCATGGGTTTATTATTAATCATCCTAAAGAATTCTCCCAAAGGCAATTTACGTTTCAAATGAAAAATAACCAGGTACACTACGACATATAAAATAAATAAATGTATTTTTTTAGAAATAAAAAAAAACAATAAAACAACATACCCAGGTCAGTGTCACCACTCTCAATAGCTTTAATTAAAGCGGTTTCATCTTCCTGCATCGAAATAAGCAAAGGCACTTGATCAGCAGCTCTGGGTTCATAATCCAGTAACTTGGTAGCTAATCGCGTCTGCCCAGCATCATGAGCAGTCTTTGCAATTTCCGCATACGACAGTCCCGGTTTCTTTGCCAACTTGTCTACAATTGTTCTGCAAATGCTTTCTTCATCTTCCGTAGACGACTTGATCTTTTCGCATGCCCAGTGAATAAGAATTTTGTCTGTACGAAGTTTAAGGTACTCTGCAATTCGAATAGCAAGTAAATGGCTGTTACGGTTGATCAAACGATCGATCAATACATCTGGACTCTGACGTTTATATCTAAAAAAAAAACATTAGAAAATCACACCTATTATTTTCTTTTTTGCCCCCCTCTTACTGTGCATAGGTCAACGGAATACCAACATCATAAAACCTTACAGCGTTTAAAACTCGGATGGTTTGCGACATATCGACAAAATTATTAGCATTATAATTCTCCAAAAAGCATTTACCAAACGAAGCCGCCTTTAAAAGCGAGCGCTGATACTGGTGCTGAAATTCAAACCCGGCCGCTTCAATACAGCTGTCGACGGCCTCTACCAATTCGGCCTTGATGCTGCGAATATTTTCATCGGCTTTAGGGCTCTTGCGTTCATAATGATCGAGCGCGTCGAACAGCATGGCCGCAGGCTCCGTCGACCCGATCTTAAAGATCTTCTCGGTGGAAGCTGGCACCTTTTGAAGCAACTCGCATTTATCATTACTGATAATACGCACCCCGTCAATTTCAGACGCGAGATAAATGGGATCTTCGTACGTGTACTTGATCCAGTCCCCGAACGGGCCTACCATCAGTACAATTTTATCCCAGTAAAGCACGACCGAATCCGTGCCGCACCAAACAAGCTGCTGAGGTGGAATCTTGGATTTCGTTGCATACTCTGATAAATTCTTTTGAAAATCAGTAGACACCACCCACAATTTACCGTCCAGAGTAAACAGCGCCAAGAATTTACCGTTAGGCGAAACCACCATTTTAGTAAAAGGCCCTTGCGTCAGGTGCTGATCTGTTGCTTCTTTACTATCGACCACAAGAATCGTCGACCCTGTAGCAATCAAGACTTCGACATGTCTACTGAGCGTAAACTGAGGTGGCACTACCGTCCAGCTGTGAGGAGGTTCTTCCAAGTTGATTTCGGCCATCGGCTTCGGCTGAGGCTCTTCAAAATTGGTAACTGATATAAGTTGGCATTTACTGGTCATTGCTATTAATCCTCCTCCCCAAATTTGACAATCGATAACACCGTCATTTTTTGCGTCCTATCATTTTCATGTTAAAAAAGCAAAAATAATATGCAAAAAAATCTTTACCTTTCCTAAAGAGAATTGTGTATAGTTTCCGTGTAAAGTATATAGTCTAACAGACCCATCGTCTGTAACAACAACCAGTTGCTCTTGATCTGTCCATCCTAAAGCTACAATACGTCCTTTATCCCACTACACATCATATTCAATCAATCACTTTTTCTATCTATTTATTTTTTTTTAAAAAAAAAAAAAAAAAAAAAAAAATCGTACCTGAATTTGTTCAATGAGTTTTCCTGCACTGGTATACATGTAAATAGTTGGTTTAATAGGCTGTTGTTTCTGAAGCAATAAAACTTTCTTGTCATCTCTAATCATGGCTTACAGGATAACAAAAGTTAGTGATAATAAGAATGGTGGGGGTTTTTTTTTCATTTACCAATGGGACCACCATATTGTGCACCCGAGATCATAAATTTAGACAAGTCTGTTTGGTTCCATGACAGGGAATAAATCTCTTGCTTTCTAGTAGTTTGTATATATTAGATGAATTTGAAACTTTTTATATTTTATTTTCTTAGTTTTTTTTTTTTTACCTGTAAAAACGATCCTAAATAACAAAACACCTTTTTTTTTAGTTTGAATTATAATGAAAACATTGCTGTATACTTACGTGAAGTTCTGTCCAGTCAGACGTTGGGTTAGGCGCCATGTTTGTTTCTGTTTATGTATAAAAAAGAAGGGACCAAAAAAAAAAAAAGTGTTTCGTGTGATAAACGTAAAAGAGTTAGAAAGTCCGCTTTTAGACAACTTTTTTTTTTTTTTTTTGCTTGTATAGAAAAACTCCTCTCCTCTTTTTGTATACATTTTTCTTAATTTGTTATATCTTTATATAGTTCGTATAGTACGAGGATATGTTCGAACAGAAAGACACGCATTTCGAAAATCACTGCTCAATGGGATATTGTACAGCCTTAAAAAATCGCTCACATAAGAAATCACTGCTAATTTTAGCAGCTATAATAAATAATGGTCTTTTTTTTTTTTTTCGTTTGGAGGTCAACCCCTTTTGTTTTTTTGGCCAAAAATCACAGATTATTCGTAATTACTCCATATCTAATTTGACTCCCCTTATGGAAAAAACAATGCTCCTTTAGACGCTTTCTATTCGTTTTAAATGAAGCATTTAATACCAAAACTGAGGCGGTAATCACTGTTTAAAAATAACTTTTTTTTTGGACAAAAATGCCACTCATTTACGCGACGCGATTTTATATTTTATGTAAAATGTCGTTTTTCTCTACTTTTTTTTTATTATTATTATAGCGGTAACTATAACTTTTTATTACAATTTTTTTTGTTAAAAAAAAAAAGCCATCATTAATGATACTCATCTTCTTCTTCATCACCCTCCCCCTCACTTTCATCCTCGTCACTCTCATTTTCCGCCAACAAATTATCAAACTCATAGGTGTCGTCTTCCGTAGGCCTTGCATAGTTAATATTACTTGTGGCCAGCATATACTTTTTAACGATAAATGCCGTACTAGCTAAACTAACCACCATAAACGCAAGGATAAAACTATACGCAATAAACGAAGAACCATTATCTGTCATTTCATCTTGATCTAAAAACGATTGGTTATTCTCCGTCTTGTTGAAACTATTGTCAAAATCGTCTACGCCTATACTAGGTTTCTCCTTTTCTGGAAGTTTAAATCCTTCTTTTACTTCTCCCCATAACGATAATTTCCAGTCAATGAATTTTCCTGTGTATTCTGTATTCTTGCCATCGATGACAATAAGTGACCAGTTTCCAATTGGATTCTCTTCCCTTTTTTTTTAAAAAAAAAAAATTAAAATAAAATAAAGTCAACATTTTTTTTTTATATATACTATAAAACTTTTTTTTTTCTTCTTCTTCTTCTTCCTTACCAATGCTTTACGGTCATAAAAGTCCAATGGTTAAACCCTTCATCACTAGTATCATACTTGCGCGGTGTCCCCAACTGACTTATAACACCATTAGGACTCTTTAACAAAATCTCTAAATCACCACGTCTCTGATGCTCGATAGTGACTGTGGCTGTAACATGCTCTAAACGAGAAAGCCCTACGCCATCTAGCATTTTATCTGTTACTTGCAAGCTACTAGTAAACGCCTTACTTTGATCAACCTCCGTATTTAAATTATCCGGAGTTAAATCTGGAATATCCAATTTCTCCTTCTTTTCATCTACAACCGATAATATATCTAGACTTGTTTGTGGTCGTACCGATTTAAATCGTTTTGCTAATTCAACAATACGATATGCATCCAGGACTCCGTACCCGTACTTGTGATTAAACATACGACCGGAAGGTAAAGTCGTCCAATCACCGTCGTCCAAGGAGATAGGGATAGCAGATTGCACGCAGAGGTGTTGCATATCGCGCCACGTTAAATCAGGACGAACGGATAAAACAAGTGCAAATACGCCTGCAGCCAAAGGAGCAGCAGCAGATGTTCCACCATGTCGATCTGAGCATTGACCTCCAACATCTGTTGTATACTATCAAAGGGATAAATTAAAAGAAAAAAAAAATAGAAATAAAACAAATATTTATATACTTACAATATACCCTCCATTGCCACTAGAATAAGCAACTACAAGTTGCGCAGAACACTGTTCTGAATAAGACGGATGATTTCCCAACTTATCAATAGCTCCCACCGTAATTGTAAAGATACTATTGGTATATCCATCAAAATTACAATTATCATCATTGGCGCCTCCGTTACCAGACGCAAACACATAAATGGAACCAGATCCGTTCCTACCATTTTCAATGCCATTCTTAATAGCATCCAAAAGTATACCTTCAGGAGCCTCAGCAACTTCACCTAAATCAGGAGGTCCCCAGGAACAAGAATAAATATGGTTTTTTTGAAACTCATAATTTAACGCTGCTGCCTCATCCGCTTCGGTAATCTCTCCCGATAAAATACGTATACCGGATACTTTAGCATCATAAGCTATACCTACACCACATAAATCGTTTTTAGCTGCTGCTATCTCTCCTGCGCACCGTGTACCGTGTGTATCATCTGCTAGTCTAGGTTTTGGGTCTGCGACATGATTATTAAAATCGTACGATCCTTCCGCAAACTTTAAAATATCGTTAATTTAGGGAGTCATAGAAACGAAATCCCTTTTTTTTTTTTTTTTATTAACTTACATAATTGTCTTCAAGGTCTTTATGGTTCATATCTAATCCATCATCTAAAATGGCTACAACTACATTTTTACCGGTAATACCTTGACTCCATACACCTGTTACATTCATATCATAACCCATATTCTCTTTATTCATCTAAAAAAAAAAGTATATTAGAAGCATGTACAAAAAAAAAAAAAAAAAAAAAAAAACTGTACCAAGTGCCACTGCTCATTAAATCCTGGATCTTGAATATCCAATAAACTTTTTATTTTATCATAAGCACCTTTTTCCAGTACCCCAGGTAGCTCAATTGGTTGGCTCTCTCCGTTTAATTTATACTCTTCTTCCTTGTTCTCTACAATGGGTTCTGTAAAAAAAGGTGGTGCGCGTTTATAAATACGACGAGCAGGTACTTGAGCTTGTATTTGATCTACCATTTGCCAATCCAGATCTCGTTTCGAAAGACGATGTTTGTAATTGTTAAAACGAGTGATGAGAGAATCGTCTGTTCGCTTGGACTGCTTGGGTATACTTATTAAATAATATTGGTTTAATTCACCTACTTGACCTTCTAATCTTGCGTTTAAAGTCGTAGCTACATGTTCAACAGCCTCTTTAGAGTCTTTGTCAGTGGTATGAAGTGTATAGTAAAGTCGATTGGTATAGTCTCTTTTGGATAAAGTTCCAGAGATAAAGATGAACAATAAGAATAAAGGTATTAATTTCATTTTGCAACCATAGTTTTTTATTGAAAGAAAGAAAGGAGAGAAAAAAAAAAAAAAAAAAAAAAAAAAAAAGAAGATTCCTTTTTTTTATATATAAGGCGGGTATTTAAATTGCAGGGTATAAGAGAAAAGGAATAGTACCATTAACTAAATCTTTTATTGTACTCTTTTCACTTCTTCGTTCTCTCATTCTTGATTTGATTTGATCAGTTTCTTCTTGTAAATGAATTAACAAGTTGAATTGTTCTTTTCGTTCCTGATCATACTCTTGTTGAATCAAGGTCTGCCAATCAATATGTTTTAAACAATTTTGTGTGTTACATATAATTGATTTTTGTTCTGGTGAAACTATCCTAGTATCAAATTGACAGTAATCATCGTCATTATTATTACTATTAGATTCCAATATGATTTTTTTTAATAATTGAGATCGTTGATTTATATCATTCACACAGTCACGTATCTTTTGTTTTTCTTGTCTTATTTCAGTTAAACGTTTTCTATCTTGTTTATCTGCAAAAGATTCAATACGCAACTGTCTTTGTTTCATCAAGGTCAGTTTTGCAATTGATACTGAATGTTCACCCGTTTGGCGCCGCTTCATTTCGACCAATTCCAATCGAGCTCGTGCGACCTGCATACCGCATGAATCTGAACAATATTTTGAAAGGTGACCTAAACTTGAGCTTATTCTAGCTGCTTTATGACAAGCAGGATTTACACATTTTGGCTTCCATAAAGTTTTTTTACCTGTGACTATATATAATATATTAGCTTTTACTATACAATATATATATATATAACTTACTCTTGGAACACTTGTTACAAAAATAAAGGTCTATAAATTCACTTTCTTTTTCATTAATGTCGATACATTCACCATGAAACCAATCATCACATCGATCACATGCAATCATAAACCGTGTAGCATCATAGGATTGTCGGCACACACAATACAATTTACCCTCTGTTGTATATTTACCACTGTTTTTTCGAACTTTTACAGGCGCTTGATGGTCCATAGATAATGATCGCTTAGATATAGATGGTCTACCTCGTTTTGTTGAACCAGCAGATATAGAATTCGATTTTTTAACTACAAGCTTCTATTAAAGTATTTAGTTGATCATTATCTATAGCCAATAACTAACACAACGAACCTTTTCTTCTTGTTCCTCTTCTTCTTTATCATCTTCATCATCTTGATCTCCTAACCAAGCAGATTTAAATGAATCGATTGTATCTTCTGCTGAAGTCCAAGGAGCCTTTTTTTTTTCTTTCGTATAAATATCTAAACTATATATTATATTATTTTTTTGACAGTAACTTACATATTTTTCTGTATCACCATTATTCCATAACAAAGGGTTTCCAGACAACCCGCAACTATTCAACGGCTGTTTTCTATGAATTACAGACTGTAAAGAAACGCAATTATACGCTTTCTTTAAAGGTTGTTTAATGGGTTTTGGTACACTGGTAATATTTGGAGATGCATCGCAAAATGTTTGTTTCTTTACACTTAATCGTTTCCGTAGTGGAAGGCTTTTGATAGGTGGTAAATGGTCTATTGTTTTATTGTTCATTTCTGGTATTTTTGCTAGGAAATAAAATATGTGTGTTTATATGGTTTGGTTTATATACATGTATTAAATGGGTTATTGTTATTAGAAGAACAAAAAAAAAAAAAAAACAAAAAAAAAAAGGGAAAAAAAGAAGATATTTCGGATGTTTAAATTTTTAATTTAAGACTATTTTGTAAGGATCTCGCTTTTTTTTAAAAAAGTAATACACACATTGAAAAAAAAGTATCATTTCTATCAAAGTAGTTCTCCTTCTTCTTTTTAATTGTAGCAAGGTTAATTTAGCTCGATTTAGCAAAAGAGAATAGGGCTAAAAAAATGCTTATATAGTGCAGATGTCTGTAAAAGGGAAAAAATCAATACATTTACCACCATAAAAAGACTAAAATAAATAAGCTAATTTAATTAAGATACTGGCTTGAAATAAAGTCGATATACGAGATATAAGTTTATTCTAACGATGTACATTATTCTCAAATATCATAATTGTCTTACTGACCAAAAAAAAAAAATACAAAAAAAAAAAAGAGGCGTGACTACAGCGATTGGGTCTCCGCCAAAAAGGGACACATTTGATTACTACTGAACAATAGGTGCTCGAAGAAAGTGCATAATGATTGACAAATTCCTCTTTCTTTTTCCCGGCCTATTAGGTATATAATCGTTTCATTTTATTTCAATGGATGGATGAAAAGAGATAGAGATAAATACAGTCAACCTGGATACTTTTTTTAAAAAAAAATATATACGGATGGATGGATACGATTAAAACAATGGATTTTTTTGATGCAACAGCGGGAAAAAAAAATATATATATTTTGACATTTTTACAATTGACAACATTTATATATACTCGAACCAACATCTCTTTTTACTTCCCAAATCCAACTACTATTCTTTTATTTTTTTACAACCAAAATTATTCATTCCTTTATTATTATTTTTAGGTGTATAATTGAATAGACGATGGTTCACGCTCCCAGAAACTCCGTTCTCGCTCCCGGTGTCAGCCGTCTTAGTCGTTCTTCCGTCTACGCCAAGAAGGCCTTGTACAAGCGCAAGCACACCACTGTTGCTGCTGCTGCCAAGACCGCTGCCACTGACAAGATGGTTGAAGTTAAGGGTGCTAAGAATGGTGCCAAGCGTACCATTCCTGCTCAAAAGGCTTCTCGCTTCTACCCTGCTGAGGATGTTCCTCAACCCAAGGTTGGTCGCAAGACTGCCAAGAAGACTGGTCTTCGTTCCACCATCACTGCTGGTACCGTCGTCATCCTCCTTGCTGGTCGTTACCGTGGAAAGCGTGCTGTTGTCTTGAAGCAACTCGATTCTGGTCTTCTCCTTATCTCTGGTCCTTTCAAGGTCAACGGTGTCCCTTTGAGACGTGTTAACCAAGCCTACGTTATTGCCACCTCTACCAAGCTTGATCTTTCTGCCGTCAAGGTAAAATATATACATATATTATATATTAATACATATAACTAAACAATACAAATTTATAGATTGACGAAAAGTTCAACGATTGTTACTTCAAGAAGTCCAACAAGACTGAGAAGGCTTTCCTTGAAGGTGAGACCAAGAAGGCTGCTTTCCCTGCCTCCAAGGCCGCTGACCAAAAGGTTGTTGATAAGGCTCTTCTTGATGTTGTCTCCAAGACTCCTTTCCTCCGTCAATACCTTGCTTCCACCTTCGGTCTCTCCAAGGGTCAATTTGTTCACAACATGAAGTTTTAAATTGCCTTGTAATAAAATAGTCAATTTTTTTTTTTATATCATAATAAAACTGGGAGATCATTTTGGAATTCTATATTAAAAAAAAAAAGGGTAAATTTATTTCGACCTTATATTGCGTAGTAAAAAGGAGGGGTTTATTCGTGTTTATGGAGGCTTGATTCTCTTCAATCCATAGCTTGATTGATGCTGGTTTTAGGAAACGAGTTAATAGATTGATGTAGATATAAAAGAGTATTACCAGAAGTTTTTTTTTTTTTAGAAGTGATTGGGTCGTAAACATACTTACAGTACAGAAGAGACTTGTGGTACCATATTCACTGTCAAATCTCACGATCTAAAGTATGAGAATTATTCATAAATGCGGATATTCTAAACCAGGTACTTACTGCAAACCATTAGCCAGAGAGGGTATTCCTTTTAAAAAGCTTTACTTTTTTTTCTTGATATTTCTGATGTCAAACCAAAAGTATGACTTCAAAATTTCACTTTGGTCTTATTATCATGCACTTCTATTCCGGGGAAGCGACAAATTAGATGATCTGATGTCTATTCTGGATAATGAAGACTGTATATCTATTCGTAAGTTTCTGATCTATTATGAATGATAAAGAAAAAAAAATAGTTAAAAGGCCTCAAGGTTAATATGAACTACATTAAGAGTTCACTTATTTGGTCTGAAACTCACTAATGTATATACCCCTAGTTATATTTATTTAAAGAATGTCCCACCTTTCCTTCAAGAATACAACGACTATAGTTTTAAGATAAACAACTGGCATACTGCAATGCTTAATCAACATGATTTGGTATATTTTGCTTTAACGAAATGGCACCCCACGATCAATACAATAACCGTTTTTTTTTTTTTTTTTTTTTAAAAAAAAAAAAAAAAAAAGACGCTTTCGTGAAAATAGATTATGTCTACAATATGTTTTATAAAATTAAGCTATACATATTTTTTTCCTGTCTTTTTCTTTTCATTGTTATAAAAAAGAAAATCAAGCTAGAATTGCATACATATCTAAAGGGTTTAGAAACCATCCAAATATCGAGATTATATCATCTTTTTACAAAGAAAAAATAAATTATTAATTACTAATAATTACCAGTGTGTTGCCATCTATCCAACGAGTTGCGCCATGCGTTTAATTTTTACATGTTACACCTGTAAAATAAATAAATAAGACCCCCCGTTTATGCAATCCTCTAGTTCTGTTTAAATACAATTCTTCTTTTTTTCATTTAGTTTTTTCTTTTCTTTTTGAGAGAGAAAAAAAAAATATAAATGACTTTACCTATGCACGAGCAAGAACCTCTGCTTACAGATTCCTCTCAAAATAGGTCAAATTACGTTGTAACAAAGGATTTAGATGAAGAGTCGCTAGGTGATAACAAAATAGTAGATGAACATGATGCCGAATATATCATCAACAATCGATTAGGAAATGTTTCTTTATTCATGGTCACTTTTTGGTAAAATTAAAAAAAAAATCTGTTATACCTGTGTTATACTAATATATAAGCATATGTAGTCTTTCTATGAGTGGATTTTTAGCCGCCGTCGATACTTCGATTGTTACAACTATCTTTAATGAAATTGGAACCGAATTTAAAAGGTAAGAAAAAAAAAAGACGTAAATAATGACATTCTTTAATTGTACCTATTTTAGTTCAAATCTTTCTGTATGGATTATGACTTCGTATATGCTTAGTACATCCGCGCTTCAACCATTATGTAATTATAACTAATATTAACCCCCTCTTTTTTTTTGGTTAACTTATTCGTTATTTAGATGGTAAGCTTTCAGATATTTTTGGTCGAAAATCTACGCTTGTAGCTATTCTTTGTTTCTTTTTAATCGGGTCAGGGCTTTGTGGTATGGCTAACTCGATGGTTCAAATGAGTATTGCGCGGGCCATTGCAGGTTTAGGGGGTGGTGGATTAATGACAATGGCATCCGTTGTTATTCATGATCTAATCCCTATGCGTAGTAGAGGAAAATATCAATCATATGTGAATATGGCACAAACAGTAAGTTAAGGTTTCTCTTTTTCTTTTTGTGGTACAAATCTAATCTTTTTTCTTTTCAAAAGGTTGGAACAACAATTGGAGCCCCTTTAGGAGGGTTTATTAATGATTACTTTGGTTGGAGATATTGTTTTTATCTCAATTTACCCCCTTGTTTCTTTATTCTTTACATATATATATACAAATTAGAAAACTATAACCTTGTTCGTGGAGCAAGAACAAGAGATAACTTATCAAAGAAATTGGAACAAATTGATTTCGTAGGAGCTATTTTATTATTGATTGCCAACCTATCATTTGTTACCGGAGCTTCGTTAGGAGGGAATACACATGATTGGAATGATCCTGTGATCGTAACCTTGTTATCTACTGCTGTTTCCTTCTTTTTCTTTTTTGGACTATATGAGTTTAACTGGGCTAAACATCCTCTCGTGTCACGTAGCTTGATCAAAAACCGTAATGTCGTTGCTGTTTGTTTGAATAATTTCTTCTTGTGTTCATCTACCATGACATTTACATATTTGATTCCACAGTACTTTATGGTATGTACAGATAAAGAAATAATAGCTTATTATATATTTATATATATATATATATACATTTATATAGGGTGTTTTAGGTTATAATGCCTCTTCAGCAGGCTTGTGGGTATTACCTAGAACTGCAATGGTTGGTTTTGGATGTTGGTTAGCCGGTAAATACTTGGGAATGACAGGCCGGTATAAGAATTTCTTGGTTTCAATTCTAGTATTACAATTATTAGCAGCAGTAGGTACACTTTCGTGGAAAATCGATACCTCAATTGCATTCCGGCTTTTATGTATGAACATGGAAGGATTTTGTTTCGGTGTAGTATTAGTAGCTACCATGGTCGCACTAGTAGCCGATATTACTCATTTCGAAACAGCTTCAGCTACATCCATGATTTTCTTGTGTCGTTCCACAGGCTGGTTATCGGGTAGTACAGTAACAGCAGCCATTTTACAATCTTCATTCAAGAATAATTTATCAAAGAAAATTACTGGACCTGAAGCTGCTGATATTATAGAATTTGTACGTACTTCCATTACAAAATTAAGGACTTTGGCACCCGAAATTCAAGTGGTGGTGATTACGTCTTTGGAACAGGCAATGCACCCCGCGCTAGGTTACGGTGTGGCATGTTCTGCCTTGTGTTTTATCGTAACTTTATTTATGAGAGATTGTCAATTAGGTGCGAAATAATATTAAATTAATTCTGATTAAATAAATATTTCCTGTTTGGAAAGATTTCACCCGTACTCTCTTTTCTTTATTTTTACTTTTATTTATTTTTTCTTAACATCCAATACAAATACATTCATCATGTACTCTCTGAGGCGGGATAAGTAAATTGTGTTTGAATTGGCAGTGCAAATAGACCTTGTTTCGAGGGTTTTCTCCTTTTTTGAAGCAAAGGAAATAGAGGTACTATAAATCTTTGTATTTATTTCATTATAGTTTATTTTGTCAAGACTTCAACATGGGCTAAAGTTATTAATTACGACGAAAAAAGCTGGCATTTCAGCTGGCTAACATATTCCGCTCACCCTATACTTTGTTACATAATAAAAAAGAATGATTTTCAAAAGGATTTAATCGTGACATAATTTTAATTGGCTCGCTTTTGTTACATGAAAATTTTCACATGTGAATAGCTTGGCCCTTTTTCTTTTTTTTTAAAGAATATATCTCTTTCTTTTTTGTTGTTGTCACAGTGTTTTAAAAAAAAAAAAAAAAACTTCAAGATATGGCAAAACCTATTAACGAAAGGTCAAACACAATACCTCCGTCCGAAGCTTTTAAGCTCAGTACAACAGACCAAAGACCTATAAGCTTTTCGTCGCCTAATACCATACAAACCTTGGACCAGATTCCCATACCATTATTAAAATTACTTGTGGTGTTGGGACCTACATTACGTTACATTTCACAACTTATTGAAATCCTCATGTGGAGAACCAACCAGCCGCGTCAATCTGTACTAGTTGTATTATTGTGGATTATGGCCTGTTTATGGACTTGGCAATTACTTGCGTTTGGTTTACCTTTAATTCTATTATACAAGTTGGGTAAGGACTGGTTATCAGTCAAGACTAGTAAAGCACGAAGAGAATCAATGGAAAGAACCAGACAAGAGCAACGCAGGTTACGTGAAGAGAGACTGAAACGAGATAGATACCACGATGAAGAAGATGATGAAGTATCAAGGTTGCAACAACAAAAGGAAGAAGATGATGAATTGATTTCGAGAAAGATTCGTCCAGAAGGACAAGTATCGCTGGACGATACATTACAAGATTTAGCTACTGTGAATGGTTTTATTGATCATGTCGTATTGAATTTGAAAAGAGTTTGGATTCATTTGGACGGATCAAGAAAAGATACGATTATTTCTGTATTAAGTATCTTGGTGTATACTTGGCCTGCATGGATTTTATTGAATTGGATGTTGGGTGCTCATATGATTTTAGCTATTACTGGTGCTATTTTATTAATTAGTCCTTCACCTTGGTTTTGTATTATAACTATGGCTTTGAGAAAGAATCTTATTTTAAAGCATATTATTTCTGCAATTTGGGCATACGGAGTAGCATTTATTACAACCACATTTAGTTATTTTTCAGCTGAAAAATTCCAAAAATCATTTGGTATTCGACAATGGATCTCCGCAGTTATGTCTCGTGCCAAAACCGAAAAGGGCAAGGCTTTAGAGATGTTAAAGACCTCAACAAATGAAACTGAATCGACTGGTAATCGTAGTGAAATGATATTTCAATTCGAAGTGTTTGAGAATCAGCGTTGGTGGCTCGGTGTAAATTGGACTACCAATATGATGCCAAGTGAGCGTTGTCCATGGACAGACAATCAATTGAAGCCCATACAATCTAAAGAGTATTTTAGATTACCTGAACCCACTGTCAAAACTAGTACGTCGACTGTAAATGATGAAATTATTAAACGTACAACAAACAAGACTTGGAGTTGGGCTGATGGTGATTGGTGGGTTGATATGACTGGTGAATTACAAGGAAAAATTGATCATAATGGGTGGGAGTATGGTAATAACGCTTGGAAGCAAATGAGTGGATTACCAGGTATTCAAACATTTACCAGAAGAAGAAGATGGTGTCGTAGAGCGCGTTTAGTAGAGCGTGAAATTGAACAGATCGAAAAGAAGAAGGATGTTTAAGAAAATATAATATAAATAAAATTGCATTTTTTTATTCTCTCTCTTTATTATCACAATTAAAAGTAAATGAATACAAATGGGTTATTCTAGGCCTAGTATCAATACAAAACTTCATACATGTTACTACTTTTTTTAAGGGGTCGCTGAACACTGCAGTTGCTATGTATTTTATTATATAATCCCCTCTTCGAGAGGATACAATAGTTAGTTAATGTAATAACTACGGTTAAATATTGTGACGGACAACAGTCGATGCCACTTGTACGTACCACAAGAAAATAAATAAATGGTATGCACACAGATTTTTACACTTTCATATTATCAGTAATCCCTGTGGTAAAATCGCACATAAAATAGAATATAGAATAATCGATGAGTTCATCGACTATAAAACATAACATACGTTAGGTATCTCTACGCTTATGTATGGCTACTAAGTTAATGTAAAAAAAATTATAATCTTTATTTAATTTGATTGGGTAAAAAAAGGCAATTTGAATTCAGATTGAAATGACGTAACAAAAATGGTTGGGGTCTAAAACAAGGTGTCCCAAGCTTGATGATTCTTTTTT
Source organism: Thamnidium elegans (assembly GCA_025201345.1). Lineage (NCBI taxonomy): Eukaryota > Fungi > Mucoromycota > Mucoromycetes > Mucorales > Mucoraceae > Thamnidium > Thamnidium elegans. The sequence goes on along the minus strand of JAIXMG010000001.1, from coordinate 642,345 downwards.
GGTTTGACAATATTTCTAAATGTTCTCAAGAACTCTTTGAACTAAGCAGATGCATAGACTGTTGCTAGTTGAACTTTCATCACTGACTTTCCCTCCCTCTTTGCGGGGTTATTGTTATGTGCTTGTTATGTTAAGCAGATGTATAGACTGGTGCGCGTTGGCATACTTGCCAATCCTGCCTTTCCCTCCCTCTCTGCAGACTCTCAAGCCTCCATTCCTTAGGCTAAGCAAATGCATAGACTGTTGCTAGTTGAAATGTTCATCACTGACTTTCCCTCCCTCTCTGCAGGTTCAAGGTGCTTCTTTAGATTGGCGTTAAGCAGATGTATAGACTGTTGCTAGTTGAACTTTCATCACTGACTTTCCCTCCCTCTCTGCAGACGTCCGTCTATTTTGGGATCTGTTAAGCTTTTACCTTCCCGTGGTAGATCCTGTTAATCAAATGTTCCTTTTAGAGCATTTGAGAACTAAAAAAGCTATTGTATGAAAAATAAGACAAATTTAATAGTTGACAAAATTGCATATTTTGATGTTGTAGCATATTTCTGATCTTGAGACTATCGTTCTGAGGCGTTGCTCAGAAACAACTTTTGTGTAAACAGCATTAATAGAAAAAGTGAATGCAGAGGGATTTGGAGAAGTATTGTGCGTATTGAATGCAGTTTTTCTTAAGTCTTGACCTTGAAGATGTATAGTTGACAGTAATACTTTATCATTAACAATAAATATGTAACTTGACAGAAAACAGTGTTAGTTCTCTTCAAATATCATCTTTTATGATTTAGTGATAAGAACAAATGCTATTTTGTTTAGCTTGAATGTCGAGATCACAGGAAATATCTTAATACTCTACCTTACACATCCTTTCTACAACTTCATCATTTCAAACTCTAAAACTAATAGTTACTAATACACAATCAAAAACACTATTTATATTCAGTACAATCCTCTGGTTATGTCACAGTTTGATAATACTGCCGCCTATATTCAGAATCAGGCCGTGGATATTCAGATAAACGAGCTTGGCTTCCCGCCTTTAGGCTGTGATGTATCAATGGCCGCTCACTTACCATCTACCATTGATAATCAACACTGAGCTATAGTTCTTGCCATGCAGTCATATAATGAAATTATTCAGCTGGCTTAGATAAAAATAAAATTAGATTAGAACCTGACAGAACAATAACATACAACGTAATATCTACTCAACAATACAGCGTTAATATACAAATTAATAGAGGCATGTTTTATTGAGTAATTAGTCTCAAGAGTATTTTCTGGTTTATTGAATCAACTAGTTTTTTAGCCTCTTTTATACCTCTAATTTCACTTACATATTTTTTGTCTTGCATGTAAGGTTTGTCTTTTGATACTTACAAGAACTGAATTCATCAAAAAAGTTGACCAACTATTGTTCGAATCATGTTCTAAAATCCTATTTCTTTTCATTTACATTTAACTTTAAAACGTTTACTTAATTAGGTTGTAGAAAAATTCACTTGAACAGGTTCCACCTTTTGTTGGACTACTGGACATATTGGTCAAACGGTCCACCACTTTCTTCCTACTCAAGTAAAGCATCATCGCTGTTTACATGTTATCTCTTTGTAGAATATGTAAAACTAAGTTCATTTGTCTATATCAAAATGTTTTATGGTTGTTGTGATTGTACGATAATAAAGCAAGGCAAATACTATTAGGGCTCTTTAACTTTTGTTAAGGTAAATTATCAAATACACTATGATAGCTTATTGAAGGGTTTATATATGAGAATTAGATATTTTGAAAAATCTAATGTGTGTATGCACGAATAATTTCTATATTTAATCCAGAAACCTATAGGGGTATTCAAAAATAGAGTTGTGCAAAAAACTGTTTATAACACAATATTTGCTGCCTTCGTTTCGGATTCAGAAGTGGTATTTACAAGCTCTCTGAGCTATGCTTTATTTTCGGATGTATGATAATAATAAAAAAAGAATATTCTCCTCCTCTCCGGATTTTTCAAACTAGCTATATAGTATTCATTTTTTTTTCTGGATGAGAACATAAATAAGATTAAATAAAATAATACTAAGTAATTGAAGATTCCTTGATACCAGGGCTGCGTATTTAACGCTTCTTCATTTTTTGCTTCGACAACTTGTGTATATATTTTTGAGTAGGAGTGTGCAAGATTTATCTTATGCAGATTTTTGCACAACTCTGTTACTACGTCACGTATTTTGACATTTTCGTACACCCACCGTGTATCGAGAGCTCCTCCTTCTTTTTTGATTATGTCAGTAAACGTTAAGTATAGAGAAGGTATTACATATTTTACATTAAGTAAACAATGCTTTTCACTAACGCGTCTTTAAGAAATAATATCGACTTTAAATCAATTAGAACAAGAAAAAAAACCAGTCGATAGCTCATCGATCTTATTCCATTTGAAAGATCTTGTTCTTAAAGAGTTAAACACATTGAATACAAGTTCGGATTTCGATTTGAACAATTTTAAAGGAATATGGAATAGAAGGCTTAAAAACTGCTTAGAAAGTATCGGCAGAAAAAAATGCGTAAGTACAAGTGCTATTTTTATAAGTGACAGTTTGTCACAGTCAGTGTGTTTCTATGGCATCATAAAATGGCTGTATGGCAAGATAAAATCCAGTTGGCTAAAATAATTAATTCTTTTACAGTTGAAACAGGTGGCCGAGAAGACTTGGAGATTGATACTCGATGAGGCTGCAGAATCAAGTCTTGTCTCAGATCAAGCAGCTTCAACCGAAACCAGTCCAACTCCAAAAAGCAGTACTTCTTCACTTCATTACCAACAAAAATTAAGTAACGAGGACTTCCTTCTTCTCAAATCTTCGTATGAAAGCATACAAAACAAATGGGTATTAAGATCAGGAACTTGCGTGGAAGATATCATGTATGAAGCTTCCCGAAAATTTATTTACGAACAGTAAGTTTTTTTGTATTAAAAAAATGTATTGCAAGCTAGAACTAATTGTTTGTCTCAATTCTATTCAAATAGCCCATCACACTCATTTATCTTTTCTGCTAATGATGATATTTGGAAAGACTATTTCTCAGTTGAAGATTTGAAGGAAATTAAAGATAGTATTGAAGCTAAAAAAGTCTGCGAAGATATGCCAAAGCATTTAGTTGATGCTTTGCTAAAGTTAAACAAAAAGGTATTTGTTTATGATTTAATAGTCCAATATATTAGTAGATACAACTGTTCTCACTGCTTACTTAGAAAACATACAAGGAGGTGTATGATGTTTTCAAGAATATTGAAGCTGACAGACACGATGACCCTGAGCTTTACTGGGTGAAGGAGAGTGTATTAGACTATATTGAGCTCTTCTATAATACCAATGTTGCTATGTTTAATTCTGAACAAGATTTGCTTGATGAAGTATATGGCTTTATCAAAAAAAGCAGAAGAATTAGCAAAACAAGAACAGAAACGTAAGGAAATAATCCAATTTAATATATAACCCTGTGTTGATTGAGTTCGTTTTGCTTATTTATAGAGTAACCGGAAGTAGAGCATCGGCAGAGACCAAAAACAAGACAAGATTTTTAGGAACAATGGAAATGTTACGTCGACAGATGCCAGGTGATCTTGCCGACTTGTCGTTCTTACACAAGTCAACTGAAATAGGATGTCTTGAAATAGGCTTGTCTGATAAAGGTTCAAATGGAACCAAGGAATTACAAGAGAAGAGTCTTAAGACTCCGAGAATGATGAAGGCCTTCGTTATTCAAGCTGCTAGCAGTTTCCCCACCATAGATATATCAAAAGTTGAAACAGTGGGATTTGTGATTAGCGGTATGTTTGTAATCTTCTATCTTTTTAATTCTTCGTATAGATTACTTACTTTTGCATAAAAATAGGCATGTGGATCGTAGGTTTGAAGATGAAACTTGATCGCGGCTCTGTTGCTTTGTTGGTTACTACAAAAAGATTAAAGATGCCTGAGTCGATTGAAGAAGTTCCTGCTCTGCTTCCTCCTGTCCTCAATTTAGTTTATAGCCATGCACAAACAATCAAAAAGACAGCTGAATATATTGATGATGTTTCTACATCTGTGTCTTTTGGTCCTAATTCTGAGCTTACGCTTATTCCTCCTTGCTTTGTCCCATTAGCAAAACCTAACAAAAAGAGGAAATTAGAAGAAATTTAATTTCTTTATCTTTTTTTTTTTTTTTTTTTTTTTTAATTATTATTTTCTTATACCCTTTACCTTTATTTTATTGTTTTACCTATATCTTTATTTTTAATTTTGGCTTTGGCTTTTTCTCCAAGTCTATCCATACACTATTATTTTCAAGTAATAAAATACCTTTAGTTTCATTTTCCATGTCTTTTATTTCTACTTATAGACCTTTTTTATTCTGTGGAATGAAATACTCAATGCTCTAAAGTATGTGTTGATAGACTTGTTTCAACTTCAATATGTAAGTACTGCTACGTTAAATGTGAAGTAATTTATAGCTTCTTGTGCAAGAAATCATATAAAAGTAAGGCATAGACACATAATGTCATTTGACATTATTTCTATATAGCAGTAGATTAAATAACTCAATATCTGTAGATAAAGTTTAGTTCTCAGAAGTAATGGCTAGTTCTACTTTATAAAAATAAAACTATTCTTTTAACTTGACACAGCAACCATGTACAATAATTTTCTCTATCAACTTTATCTTTAGTTCTAAAGATGAGGCTTCCGCGTTATCTTTATGAAAGGGCTCTAGGACTATTCTCACGAGTAGACAAGTAATATTCTTAAATGGGAAACTTATTCAAATATAGAATTAAAACTCATCCTATTGTACCCAGATGCCAGATCGCATAAATAGCCTCTTTTATTCTATATAAAGAAGTCCTTTTTCTTTAGTCTATTTTTCACCTAGGTTTACAACCTTTGGTTCGTTTTTCGTTATATAAGATCCTCGTGCTTTTGAAATAGCTATTGAGGTTTCTTTAAAATTAACAGTCTTTTGTTTTCTCATTGATCTTTCTTCTGCGTTTACCGCTGCTGGTCCTTCCCAATCCATGTAAGATTGGACAATTATAGGAAATATTTTGTTGTCGTTAACACTCATGTTTTTTTAAAAAGAAAAGAATAAAAGAATAGGAAAAAGAACAACATCGAGCCTTAAATGTGATGCCAAGGAAACGAATGAAAAAGGTGTTACCACAATTAAAAATATAAGCGCACTAGTTTTTATTGGTTGTCCCAATTTCAAAAGTGTCAGCTGTATCAAAATGAACCTTATAAGCATAGAATCTAGAAATCAAATTTAGGTGTAACCACTATTGCAAAAGAAATAAATAAGAAATCATAGTTAGCAATCGATTCGTTTTTACAATTAAGCCGAATTCAAGAGGATGCTAAAAAATTCACGGTGACACTGAATATGGGGCTGTTAAAACCTTTCAATCAGAATAAGAATAGCGCGATGATTCAAGTTTAAAGTAAAATGCAAACGTTATACCTAGGCCAATAGCGTAATAATAATTACTGGCTTAATTGTTATCTTTATTAAACTGAATGATGTTTATATTTTTAATTATTCTCACTTAAATTATGTACTAAAATATCTTCAACAGACTGCCCTGTAGCTACACAAGTTATGCCTAAATGTTCTTCTTTTAAAACTTTAAAGTTTTCTTTCTGGTTTTGTAACTCTTCTAATAAAAACGTAAGCAGCTCAAATACTTTTATAAAAAATATTGTCTGTCATCCCAAGTGAGCGGTACATAAGCAGGACGGCATTCAACTGCTTGCCATTTTTCAGGTGTAGCAACGGAATATGCAACAAGTGTCATAGTTGTTTGGATTATTTGAATGGAGAAGATTTTTTACCTTTTTAAATGTATTGTAGGAGACAAACTTGTATCGTGAAATTAAATATTTTAGGCTGTCTGATCCATTTTTAAGATTTTTAAACGTATCTTCAAGCATATGTTTGATAAAACTATCTTGTCTTCTGGATTAATCATTTTTTTGATTCCTGTGCATAGCTAAACAAATAAATATATAGCTTTGACTTTAAAAAAAATCTTACTGTTTTTGCGGTCGTGACTCGTGCTAAAAAAAAACTGAAAAGGTCAAGGTTCTAAAGACGTTAAAGACCTCAGTAAATGAAACTGAATCAATTGGTAGTGAGATGATATTTCGATTCAAAAGTTTTTTTGAGAATCAACGTTAATCGACAGATAGTCAATTGAAACCCATACATTCTAAATTATCCGAACTCACTATCAAAACCAGTACCTTCTACACAAATCTTCTTCAAGTCGTTTTCAGTAGAAGATGAAATTGAACAAATTGAAAATAAGAAGGGATGTTTAGGAAAATATAATATAAATAAAATCACTTTTTTTTTTTATCATTATTATTCTTGTTATTATTATTATTACATAAATGAATACAGTCAAGAGACAAGTGGGAAAATGCTTATATGTACCACAAATGGTGGATAAAGTAAGAGAAATGGGCGTAGAACAAATAGCTCGTGTTGAAAAACAATTTCCTTTTTTGGACCAAAAATTACCATCAGACAAAGTATCTGAGGGAGAAAGAGACAAACGATTGAAAAGAATTGAAGCCATGGCAACGGGGCTAGATAATATATTTCCATGGTGTCCAATCCCTATTGGTATTGGATCTATCTTGGGATTTATTCCATTTATTGGAGGAGCAATGGGATCCATTTTATCACTTTATCAAAGTAAGTTTTTTTTTTTAGGAGATATCATTTTTTTTGGTAATTTATGTATTAAACAAGCGTATGGTTACAGTTTATTTGTCAACAAAGTTCGGCATACCACTTTGGCTATTGCTACGAATGTTGTTTAATATAGTTGTCGCATTTTTACTTGGTCTCATTCCATTATTGGGTGGATTCTTTCATATGTTTTACAAGTCAAATTTGTATAATTATCAAGAACTAAGTAAATGGGAACGGAGAGAGAAAATAGAATAAAAAATTTTATTATATATATATAAAAAAAAAGGGTTAGATTCTCAAAAGATCTTCCAATTCGTCTTCATCAGAAACCAATTCAGTTAAAGTGTTCATCAAGATAGAAAAGTCACCGTCAGAACGTAACCAAACTAACTGACGCACTTTTTCTAAACGTAACTGAGCAGACTTTTCTTTATAATTTTTATTTGAGTTAGATAAAAGTATTTCTTCTCTTGCTTCACTTATCAAACGTTGTAAATGAATCGGTAGAGCATAAATGTCATCATTAAAACTAGTCGCTGATAAATAAGCGTTCATATCCGGCGCAGTCATTAAATTTAATAAATAATTGTAACGGTATGGTTCTTGTTCGTTGTGAGAAGGAATAATATTAAATGTTTCAAATGTAGGTGAACAACTCATTGAGTCTTCACCAAATATATAGTGTTCTTCATCGTGGTGGCAATAACCGCAGGATGAGTTATAAGGGTGGTTTATGGGTTGATATTCCATCATGGTATAATTATTAAAGAAAAAAAAAAGAAAAAAGGTACAAATAACTTTTTTTTTTATCGAACCCTTTTTTTATAGCTTTTTTTTTTCTTTTTTTTTTTTTAGTCTTTATACAAAAAGCATTTGATTGGACATTTCACCCGGTCTGTCCTGACAACCCCGCATTTATTTAAAACCAACTTTCCTAATTTTTTTTTCTCCCATAGCATTAAAACCTATTTCTATTTTCCTTTTGGAAAATAATCCTTTCTCTTTTTCGGTTTTTAATGCAAAAAGGAAACCCAAACAAATAAAAGCTACAGTAGTGTGTGAAATTAAATAGAGTCACGCAACTGTTTTTTGTTTTTGTGCATTAATGTAAATAGTGCTCGCGAGTTCAATTGGCGGAAAAAAAAAAAAAGTAGCAGATATGGAAAAATCATTTGGCGTATTTAAAAAAAAAAAAAAGCGTCTTTTACAAAACTACACAAAGACTAGAGTATCTTTTTTAAAAAATACTGTTCTATTACAATTTCAATTTAATACACTCATTTAAAAATATATATTGGGTTTCCTTTTTGCTTTTGTTATTTATCAGGTATTTGGTGCTACAGAAACTGTAATAACCGCCGAATCTGTTTCAAGTCCAGTTGCTTGACAAAATAAAAGTTTTGCATTATGTTGAGTTACGTCAACTTGATTTCATTAAGCGGTACTCTTTCTCAATGGGACATTTACTCCTTTTTTAACACTGATTAATTGATAAAAATCGATTTTTCATCTTTAGGAAACCCCCCCTCCCCTTTCTTTCTTTCTTTAATATTTATACTATATACGAAGACACGGTTTTTTTTTTCAAAAGTTTCTTTTTTATTATTTAATCAAGGTCTTCACTTGACTTTGCATCACCCAGTTGAAGTAAAGGATTGGCAGCACCTCCACCTCCAGAGAATAAGTTTGCCATCATTTCAGCCATCATATTACCTTGCTTTCTAGGCTTTTGAATGTTAAAGAATTGGAAACCAATATCTTGAACAAGTTCAACAAAATTAGGTTCTGATCCATATAATCCTTCATATTTAGATTGAACCTCTTTAAATAAATCGGATGCGTCTCTTTGAACTGTTAATAATAACATCTGAGTAAAATTGATCCATGGGTCTGCATAAATATAGTAACTAGTTGGTTCATCAGCGGGTGCTTTACGAACTTGCGATTCGCCTGCAACAGGTTGCTTTCCTGCTGAAATAAAGTTTTTGTATGCCAATTGTGCGAATAAAATATCTTTGGAGGCTAAAAATCTACTCTTCTTTAGTGATTTATAGTTATAACCATTTTTAAACATTATATGACTTACTGTAAAACAATACGTGCAAGATAGATACCCTTATATTGAACATTCTCTTCAACTGCCCATTCGTAAGCCAACTTTCCAATTAATTCTGCGCTATGTTTGGTTCCTAAAAGCAAATGATCTTCTGCCAAATTATACTTTTTCTCTACAGAAAAAAAAACTCAATATACATTTCCCTTTTTCTTTCTCCCTCTCTCTCTCTCTTTACCGTTATAAAACATGGTACCAACATAATCGTGTAATTCAGGATCACCTTGAGGATACTCTCCATTTGCTTTTGCCCATCTATATATATATATATATATATATATTTAATACCACTCTTACCATTACATAATTTACAGTGCAAAAAAGAAAAAAAAATTACCTGAAAGCATTACTGATAAATGTTTTACGACCAACTTCGGCAGCGGGATAAAGGCTAAGAATTTCAACAACACGGTCTATATAAAGTAGGTTTTAATATACATGTATAAATAATAAAGGGATGATGAGACAAACCTAAAGAAGCTTCATCAACAGGTACCGATGCAAGTTTATAAGTTTCCAACATGTAGTTTGCTAAATCAGAACCAGAGCCATTTTGGTTGTGTTGCAATAATAAGATTGCACCATCATGAAGTAATCGAATAGTATCTTGATACTTTTGTTGTTTATTAAGTCTTTTTTTTAAAAAGGGTTAAAACGTTACTTTTTTTTTTTTTTTACAAAAAGTGCGCGTTCAATTTAAATATTTACCTTCTTGCGACAGTACGATACATTTGCTGAGCTTCATAGTAGTTACCAGCATTAACTGACTCTCTCAACTTTTGAAGTGTCTTTTCTGTTCCTTTACTTGAAGCCATTTTTATTAAAGATAAAAAGAAAAAAAAATCCTTTTTTTTTTCTTTTTTTACAAAAAAAAAATACGTTGATTGGCTATAAAATGACGTCTCTTTTTTCTTGTGTTAAAGAGGTTCAGCTAAACTCGGGGTAGAATTAAATTGGATTGCAAATAAACTACATTTATTTAGAAAGCTACTATAAGGGTTTATTTGTTACCTGTTAAAGTTGCCTTTTTTTTTTTTTATCCGGGTCAAGAAGCAAGGTATTTATTCTGTTTAAACAGCTCCTGTACAAACTATTTGAGAAAAAAGGGTACTTGATTGCAATTATTTTTCGTAGCCCTGATTGGTATCATCTATCAGTTTATTTGATATAAAATAAAACATGTAAGTTTTTTAAAGAGCTTATTAACCATATAAAGTCTCTTTTTGATTAAACAAATATTTATAAGAAAAAAAAAATCGCAAAAAATCAATAGTGGTTTTTATCTTAATTACCGGAAAACACACTAATTCGGAAACATAATTCATTTTATATTTCCACTATATTTTTTTTTTTTGAGAAAAAAAAACCCTATCACTTTTTTCTCTCTCCTCTTTTTTTACCCTCATTTATTAATATTATTATAAATGCCTACTCTACTTACGCGAACATTTGCTTTACTAAACAATATCAAACCCCCAACCGAAGAAGAACAAGTAACTGCAGACGCAGTACACATACCTTCCTCTCCTAAATACAAACCTGATATATCAATATGGAAAGCAGCAGAACAAGGAGACTTATTAGCACTGGAATACTACGTACAGCACTCCGGTGTAGATCCCACCACTCTTTTGAATACCCGAGATCCAGACACAGATTGTACTTTACTTCATTTAGTCGTATCCAATAACACCATCAACACACTACCAATCATCAAACTATTATTAAAACATGGTGCAGATGCCACAGCTCGCAATATATATAACGTGCAGGCTATACACATGGCGTCACTACACAGCCCTCAACCCTTAGAATTAATCACTCTTTTATTAAACTACAGTGCAAGACCTAATGCACGCGATGGAGATGGTTGGACTCCATTACATTATGCTGCTAGATTTTGCCAACCACCCGATAAAATCTTACAATTGCTTGTATCCAAGGGTGCAGATATTAATTTGACAGATACGGGTCATAAATCACCCTTATTTGGTCTTTTAGCAAACGGAGATCTCTCTAATTGCCTTGATTGGCTTATCCACACTGCAAAAGCAGATGTTAGTATTCGAGGTGATTTCTTGGATCAAAACAGTCGAAAGACCAGACCAGGTACAATTATTTTACAGGCTGCAAAGTACAGTCGTATCAATTGTCTGTCTTTATTGATGGCAAGTACGGTGGCAATGAACCAGTTACGTCGCGTTATTCATCGTGATGAGCTAAATTATGCTAATCAATTGGTCAAGGAACACAGACAAAAGTTAATCAATCCAGCTGCTAACGAATCTCAGAAACTAGAATCTATATTATCTCTTTTACAGGAATTGGAAGATACCTTAGAAAGAGATCCTTTGTCTCTATTAAATACTAGAAAGCTTGAAAGTGCAAATACTTTACCTTTGGAATCAAAAGAAAATAACAAAATTCAAAGAAGACATACATTTATGGTCATGATAGATTCTATGCGTAAAAAAAGAAGCCCATTTACAGGTACTTCGGTCCAAAGAAAAGGGTCTGCCACAACCAAAATATTTAGAAGAATGAGTAGAATCATTCGTAGAACAAAGAGTGAAAATTATGCTACCACTAACCAGAATGAAAATAAATCGACTGAATTAAATCTTTAAAAAAAAAGCTATACACTACTTGTATATACATTTTATTTAATAATAAAGCATTCTCCCTCTCTCTCTCTCTCTCTCTCTCTCTCTCTCTTTATTACGCTACTTATCTATTTCGGTAAAAGTTGAGAGCTAACCATCATACAAGCAAGTAATTGTTCATTACTTGCAGAGTAACCTAATTGCCATTGATTATCACTGTCTCTCCAAATCAAATTATCTAAAGCAGTTTCCAGATCTTTTTCTTCTGGGCGATTAAGATAGATTTCTTCGGCAAGTGATTTAAAGTACTGAATTACTTTTTTGGGTCGAACAAATTCTCCCTCATTTGCATCCGCCATTAACGAAAGTAGTTCTCTAAAGTCTGAAGTACCATATCCAGTTCCAAGTGTGTAAATACCAGTAAATTGTATTACTAAATTATTAGACACCAAGTCTACAAGTATATATATGAAGGGTCAATAGAAACCGTATAATACAAAATTTTCATGTTTTTACCTTTTCTCCATCTTATTCTAAATCCATTATTAACAATATTATCGTCTACTATTTCACTATACGTAGTTTTTTTAGATCCGTGCATATCGTCCTCTATATAATTCTCCTTGCTCTTCAATCTTAACAAGATGGGACATAATCTATCCTGGTTATGAATTCTTATTTGTATGGGACGCTCAAACAATTTCTTACAGACGAGTGGACGTTCTTTTACAAGTTTGTTGACAATATCATTAATATACACCTCTTTCAATTTGACCACACCCAACTGATATATCTGATGTCGATGCTGATCTAATATCGATGGGTTCCCACGCGTATAAAACGAAAGCCCGTGTTTATCCAAGCCAACAGGAGTTTCTAATAAACGCGTAACTTGACCAGCATGTCCATAATCGTTCATGGTCAAGTAATCTTCAATACGTATACGATAAGTTTCCGATAGAATCTCTTTACGTTTTGGGTACGTCTTTTTGATATCATCTAAATCACAATCAATTGTCAGAGATTGGTTAAATGTGTTGCATAATTGCTGAATATTAGGAGCTTTTGCCGTTGTCTTATTTCGATTGAATAAGGATGTGATATCGCGTCGCGCTTTGGTTTGCGGTGGTAAAGAGACTCGAGGTTTGGAGGAAGAAAGAATAGTAGGTTGAACAGCGGGCACGGTATCTTTTGGCGGCGGTGGTAAGGACGATGCTAATGATGGAAGCGGTGGAATCGACGGTATATTAGCGCGCGTGTTTGCATCTAACTCGGGTGATACAGCAGGATACGTTTTTGTGTATTTGGTTATTTGCTCGCCTTGATTAGATTCAGTAGGTCTCTTTTTAGGAATCACAGATGTTTTCTGGGCATAAACCGAGTTTGCATTGTTTACAGTCTGGTGATTTGTGTGAGAAATTGTGGCTGGCCTATTAATGGGCTTCCACGAAGCCTCACTAGCATGTGGTGAATCACTTGCATTCTCAATTTGCCAAGTTTCTATTGATGTTTTATTACCGAGTGTAGTATTTTTGTTATTATCACCTGATCTCACGTTCTCATTGGGTTGCATAATATGTGGTACATTCACTTGCGAAACAGGCCTGTGCATTCCAAAAAAAAAAAAATTTAATTTTTTGCAAATGTTATCTATATTTTGTTACTTACGTCTTTGTAAAGAACTGATCGATTTTGTTTGGATAAATTGTGTCTAGTATATTTTGAACTAGGTTAAATACAAGTTCCTTGTTATGAAATAAAATCGTTGTCTTATTTGGTTCAATATTAACTATTTAAAAAAAAAATGTCAGATTATATCAACAAAATAGTGTAGATGTAAAATATACCATCAAATTCGTTTGGTGGTAATTGAATATCAATATATATAAATGGCGTCTTTTTACTAGTGTTTTCAGTTAATCCAATAGCTTCTCGGTATCTATTTCGTATCAATGTAACTATTTCTTTTAATTCAGACTTAACGTAATTAATAGGTCTTTGATTAACGTAAAAGTAGATACGTTCAGGCCCTTTTAATATAATCGAAGGATCTGATATTTTTAAAAGAAAAAAAGTAGATTTAGTAAAAAAAAAAAAAGGGGGGGGGGAGGATATACCCGTTTACATTTGAGTAAATTACCTGAATCTGGTTTTGGTAATACAGCATCAACTGTCAACAATTCACTACGGGTTGAATCTGTTTCAATAAATCGTTCTAGCATATCACTATAAGCCGCTCCAAATAGATGAAGTATAGTTTTTTCGATAGACGGTGTAACTGGTTTAATCCAAGTGTTGTTTACATCATTCTTATTTCCTGCTGTTTCTTTAATCAGAGCATACGAGAATCTGACTTTGGGATGCGCTAATGCATATTTTATCAATAATTCTTGAATTCTCTTCATGTTATTTGTCGCATTCTTTTGAGCCAATTGTCGTCTGACTGGCAAATTATAAAATGGTTTATAAAGTGTTATAATGGTTCCAGAACTTGCTAATGTATTGGATACTTTCTCACTATAAAAAAAAGTTTGAATCAGTTTAATGTCATATACATAAACATGATAACATATTTTTTATTACTTTGACAGCGACCCTTCTTTATCGATATCATATTGTTTAGCAATTATATCATGTTTGGTCTTTGTTACAATAGTCATTTTATCTGATACGGAACAAATTGCGTTAATCGCTTCACCGCGAAAACCATAAGTTTGAATTCTTTCCAAGTCCTGAAACTCTATGATTTTAGATGTGTAGTGTTGTTTTGCTACGTAAAGTCTATCTTGTTCTTCAATACCGTCACCGTTATCTTTTATCTATGTTCTATTATTTTAAGCAAGTGTTTTAAAATATCTATTTTTTTTTTTTTTGCTTACTTGTATTGATTCTAGTCCATTGTTCACAAACATGAACTCAATTGAGGTTGAATGAGCATCGAGCGAGTTCCTAACTAGGTATTCAGTCAAGTTTATTTTATTTTTTCTGTGTGTAAAGACGACATTACTCTAGCAACTCTTTTACAATTGCCTCCAGATCGACAATGACTTGTCCAGAATGTAGACTTCGTACTGTTACGCTATCTAATACTTTAATCGTCATGACGTTAACAATGTAAATATATTTTTTTTTTAAAAAAAAAAAAGAACACTCTGAGTTCAGATTGTGGAAAATATTTTTTTATATATTTGACAGAAAACGAAAACTTTACTTCTCCACAAACCAAATAGAGTGAGCCGATAAAATTGATTGATACAAAACGATTTGTTTCGTTTAGAATATTACTTAATACTATTCTTAAACTTCAATTAAACACTCAAAAACAGTACATTAGAATACACCAAACACAAAGCTTTCAAAAAAACTTATTTTCTTAAGCAGCTAAACCTCTTCAAATTGTAAAAACAAAAAATATCATTTTTTGTTCATTTTTCAAAAGTTTTCTCGCTTTTTTCTTGTCAAATTTTTTTTTATATTTTTTATTTTAAGATATATTCGCCAATAGCTTAAGAATGTTCTTAAGATACCAAGTTTAAAGAGAATTGAATCATCCAAAAAAATATTAATAACTTTTAAAGAATAAAAGCTAAGCAGCCGGTTGGTAAAATGTCACAGCGTAGAACGACAAGTGTACATAAAAATGATTAAATAGATCACCAGCCTAAGCCATCTTTTTTTCCAGACAGTCATCGAGAGTCATTTAAGAACATAAAAGGAGAGCCTCCAAATTCTTCATTACCGCCACCTATACCAACCAAATACTCCAATGTTTGACCCACAATAATACTCGATAAAGATGGAAAGAAATTAGTTGTTGGCACGCAAATGTTTAATGCTTTCATTACATCCTCTTTAGGAATCGATAATACCTCTAAAACCAAAGTATCACTTGGATCAAATATATCTAATTTTGATATAAAAAGTATCGGAAAATCGCAAAACATATGTATCTATCTTGATAAACAATCAATAAATAAATAAAAATCAATCTTGTTAAGAAAGGATAGAAATTGTATAAATCTGTTGAAAGGCTTAATATGTCTTACCAATTCTCACAATTTTGTATCAAATTCCATTTTCCCTCAACATATATGCTCTGTAGAGCCTCTCGTAGTTTCTCACTTGCTCATAACAAACAGCCATACATTATTTATATTTTACTTTATGAAGGTTATTTTTTTTGCAAAAAGGTTTAGCTGATAGAAGCAAACCCTGTTCAAGCGGGAGTACAGATACGTCTATTAAAGCTCACATACGAGTGTCATAGTCATAAAATGGAAATAGCCACAAAGTGATATAAAAAGATCAATGATCTAATTAATAAACTTTATGCATCTTTTAACTCATAGTCAAAGGTATAACCGCCAGCTAAAAAGACGTGACACCAGGAGTTTGAATCATCTTTTTTTAACAAAACCTTATTTCTCGTGTAACATAAGCAAAAAAGAGCAAAAAATCAAGACCACGCCGTGATTCGAACACGGGACCTAAAGATTTGCAATCTTTCGCAACTACCGCTGTGCTACGCAGTCTTTGATGTTTTATTTTTCAAAAATTTATTATCTATAAGATTATTTAATATTTCAAGCACGTGAATGTCATGTGATATCACGTGATGCGCTTGGTTTTAAGATATACATTGCAGGTCAAAAGTACGAATGGTTAAATTATATAATGCGTTAGTAAAAGAGGGTGTATGTGATGCCTCGTTGGGTCATATACAATGGAATTCCTAAAAGTTTGCGCGCGTATGTGATTTTCAGTGCGTTTGTTTAAAACAGCTACAAAATAATTTGGAAGCGGAAAATTTTTGACGGTTATTTTCACTTTACTTCCTGAGCCCTTTATACTGCTCCAATAAGCTGTAGTTTATACTGCCTTTTCTTATTGTTCATATAAGCTGTAATTTATACTACCCTATTTCCCTCTGTTGTGTTTTAAATAAAGTGCAAAAAAAAAAAAAAAAAAAAAAAAAAAAAACGATCCGCGATCAGGCCACTACTAAAAAAAGAAAAGGGAATCAGATATGTTTCAGATAGAAAGATAGCGGATCCAAGTTTGTGTCATTTTGTAACCGATAAGACCCTAATAATGTGTATAAAAGAGGGGATAAATGAGTAAGAAATGACGCTATTTAATAATTATTATGCTTCCTACTTACTGCGCTGCCCATTTGTCATTAATCGCTCAATTAGCCCCTAAGGTCGTACTTTCTCGTCTTCCTGCGACTATGATGACTCTCAAGCGTCATTATAATATGAATGCACTGAATTCCGTATCTAATCATTCTCCTGAAAAAAACATATCAACTATTACTGGTGAAGAAAAAATCCATCTAGGTGATAACGTATTAAAATCGGCAACAAAGAAAGATATTGATTGGGAGAATTGGGATTTAGAACAGGTGCCTCGAAGTATTAATGATATGGGACTGCTCTCAGATGAAATTATTCGATCAGCTAGAGCCAGAGGCGAGTTTGAAGATTTGCCGGGACGTGGAAAACCTTTTGTTCAAGATCCATTAATGAATAACCCTTATATCGATACAACCGAATATTACTTGAACAAGATAATTCAAAGAAACGGTGCCGCTCCTCCTTGGGTTATGAAACAGCAAGAAGTTAATACTGACATTTCTACATTCAGGACACAAATGAAGTCTGCTATCCAAAGGTGTATTAGCAATGTTAGAGAAAGTAAAAGCAGCATAGATAAAAATGAATTGTTAAAGAGATTTGACTTTCTGGAAAAATCGTTTTTCCATCAGGAAGTCAATCGCTTAAATAAGAAACTTAAAAGTTATAACGTGATGTGCCCAGAACCTGTAAGAAAGCAATTACTGGAGTTAGACGATGAAGTAAAGTCTTTTTTGAAGATACAAGGATTGAACTAAACGATTTATCTGTTGTGGACGCCATATATATAAAGCACTTTTTGTAAATAAATAAAACCGGATATTTTTCTTTTATACTTTTTAATCGTATCTTTTAAAACTATGAATTTATACCCAAAATAAATATATAGTTAAACAAAAGAAAGTTTAATTTTTTATTTTATTTTCGAAAAAAAAAAAATGTGCGAAAGATGGAAATAGTATGTAATTTATATAATGTATTTAGTTATCTGGGAAACTGAGAGAGGGTGTGTTTTTTTTACAAAGATCGGATAATAGCATCAGCAAATTCCTTAGTGGTGCAGGTACCTCCAATATCAACAGTTGTGAATTTACCCTTCTTGATAGTATCATAGATAGCAGTAGAGATTCTATCGGCATATTCATTTAAATTTAAATGCCTTAACATCATGGTCGCTGAGAGTAATAATGCTGTAGGGTTAGCAGAGTTTTGATCTTGGAACTCGAGACCAACATGACGACATCCCTATGGAATACAACATAAATATGTAGAAACATTTATTAAAGTCAAGAAATACTTACAGGTTCGAAAATAGCGTATTCACGACCAATGTTACAACCAGGAATAAGACCTGGACCACCGATTAAACCAGCACCCTATATAAACCGAGATAAATCAGTAAATAAATATATCTATTACAGAAAAAAAAAAAAAAAAAAAGAGTCTGGCACTTACGACATTGGAAACAATGTTACCATATAAATTAGGCATAACCATAACATCAAACTGTTGAGGACGGGAAACAAGTTGCATAGCGGTGTTATCTACAATCATATCATTCACTTCAAGGTTATGGTGAGAATATTCTTTAGCGACTTCACGACAAGTTCGTAAAAAGAGGCCATCAGTTAATTTCCTATTTTAGTAACAAATTTTTTTTTGTTGGTACACCATCAATCATAGAAAACCAGATGTTTTGCACACTTACATAATATTAGCCTTATGGATAATAGTAACCTTTTTACGGTTATTCTTGACAGCAAAGTCAAAAGCAAAACGAGCAATGCGTTCAGTTTTGGTACGAGTGATAATCTTGAGAGATTCAACGACACCGGGTACAGACTATGAGATAATATTAATAGGCTGTATCAAAAAAAAAAAAAAAAAATGCGGGGTAATTGTGATACATGATTTTTTCGTACCTCATGTTCCAAGCCAGAATATTCACCTTCAGTATTTTCACGAATAATAGCAAAATCGATACCATTTAAACGAGTTTTCACACCGGGAATACTTTTACAGAGAGATAGCGAAGCATACATATCCATATCCTTAAGAATACTGATATTGAAAGACTCGTGATCTAAGCTAGAAGTTGTGGCATAAATACTGCCTTTAATACCGACTTTGTTACGGCGAAGTGATTCAAGAGCTTCTAAATAAAGAGCATCGCCTTTTGTGTTGATACCAGTAACGTCATATTGTTCAAATTCGACAGGAACATTGGCAGCGATGAACACATCCTTAAGAACAGCTGCGATCTCAGGACCGGTACCATCTCCAGGAATAAGAGTTACAGTGTATTTACCTGCGTACATTTTAGGGAAAGCCTAAAATAATAAATTATTAATAAAGAAGGGTCGATATTATTTTCGAATTGAAGTGCTTTACAGGACGGTGTTCCATAGGAGAAGGAGCAGGAATATTAGTGGGTGAGGCGAAAGTAATAGCAGGCATCTGAAATAATATTTAGTTAAATAAAAATAAAAATAAATAGGCTTAGAAGAAACTTGGAAAAAAGCATTTCAAAAAGGATGGAATTCTCTTAAATATATACATTTTTTTTTTTTAAGACCAAGTAAAGAGTGTAACATACACGGGATTACCCTGAATTTTGCTCATTAAATCCCAATATCCCCCGCATAGAGTGATATTCTTTGATTGGGTCCTCATTTTAGTGGGGCTAAAAGATTAAACCGTATCGTGTTACTTTAATTTTACTGATAACAATTTGTTACAATGTTTATATTTTTAGCATCAACAAAATATCTAACTTTAATTGAAACGATAGTAAAGAAAAAAGAGATGTGGCTTATCTTATTCCTAAGAGATATTTCTACCTACAATGACCTATATTTGCATAATATATGATGTACTATATGGAAATAATTACACTTAAACAATTGCTCAATGTGTAATTTATCGGAAAAGATTAAGATACGAAAGTGACGTATGGGCTATGTTTATTATTTTGATTGTAACACAAACCATATCATTCCTGCTCTTGTACTCTTACTTCATTTATCTTTTTCCAGCGATATATCAAGTCCATAAACAGAATACTTTAATTGTTCCAAACTATAATACAGGTTCCGATCAAGCCATGGTTTTATATTTATCCATCTAAAATAGATATTCGTATTTAAAAATATTAAGGTAGGATAAAATTAAAAGAAAAAGCTTTTTTGTATTTCATGTTGAGCGATTACTTTCATTTTATATATAGGATATGTGATTATTATTACGTACTCATAATCAAATATATATCTTTATCCAATTTAAGTAGGTACCGTTTTCTATCGTGAGGCTCATCTTAGCTCAATTTTACCATATACAGGTAAGTAGCAATTCACATTTTTCTTTCAGTAATTTACAAACTAAATCAATCTAAAATTTACTGGAGCAACCCAGCGCCCCACTCTTCTATTTTCTTGTATAACCAAACACACTTTTATAGTTGTTTTGACCCTTCTACAACATTTAGTTACTGATGGACATGTCGGACGTTTAACCTAACCGGAAAAAGCTTTTTGACAATTCCATAGACCATTTTTTGGTTAAATTCCAAGAAAAAAAAAAACCAGGTATAATTTAATACAGAAAAGTAAAGTTTTGGTTTCCAAAAAAAAAAAAAAAAAAAAAAAAAAAGATATAGCTTTTCTTTGTATGACAATACGAGATTGAATCTCATTTTACTTTATTGGTAAATATAGAATTCCGCATAACAATGACATTCATGATCCGCAGAATTGTCAGTGTAGTTTAACTATCAGAGTATAATTATTGGTAGCATAATAGACTCGAAGAATTTGATCACGAGAGCTCACAAGGAAATAGAATAAAATACCACGATATTTAAGTGGAACCCGTATTAGAAATATTTAATGTATTTTTAAAAAACACTTAATGATAGCACAAGTAATTTTACATAAAAAAAAAAAAAAAGCAAAATTCTAAATATTTCACACGACAATTAGATGTAAAGCAAATTACAGGGTATAAGGTAATCTTTTAGGATAATTATATCTTTGTTTATTAGTCTTGAACTATCCGGCTTTTATTTTAAGTTTTCATAGTAGTTAAGTCAACTATTAAACTAGCTTACTTATTTCTATTTTTTTTCTGTACCCATTAACAATAATTTCGTCCTCTTCCAAACAATACTACAGTGGAACGTAGCCCGAAACTTGTCTTATTTACACAAGTTTGCCTTCAGCTAACTGTTAAATTACCGACTTCATACTTGTTCACGTGTATGTGTTTATTATTTTAAGCGTTGAAACTTTGATTGGATAACTAAGAATCTTGGAATTTTTTAAACACAAAATCATTGTCGAAACATTGATAAGATTTATATCAGCAGGTCTTTTTTGTTATCTTTGATCAGACAAAATAACTGAATTGGGCATATCTTTAATCAATAAGGCGCGAGCAGATACTTGGTTTTGATGCCATATGGGTCTAAGATTAGATCGAACAAGGATACGATAAGTTTGAATCTGCTTGAGTAACCATTTTTTTTATATAGTATTCGATTCTAATATAACTTTTGTCTTTATTTATAAAAGATCATTAGTTTGATATTTACTTTTACATCATAACTTCACCTCAATTATTTGTTTATATAGGAATAACGAAATATAGCATGTCATGTATGCAGTTACAAGAAATCAGGCTTTTGTCGCTAGATAATCACATGTACATTGACTGTAGCTTATACTGATTTCACATTTTTCTTTGCCGTTATGTAATAGGCCCAAATAAACTGTGGCTGGTAAGCTGAAAGTGTCGTAACATCTAATGCAACGAAAAAAAAAAAAAAAAAATTTCTGCAGGAATTTTTTTTGGTAACCTGGATACCTTTCCTGTCCCAAGATCTTGTGTCAAAATATTATAGGTTTCTCTTGAACTGTTATTTTATACGAACGAACTTTATTGAATTACAAGTTATTAAACAAAGGTGAGTTTGAAGGGTTTCTCAGAAATATGGTAGCTGTTGAAGATTTACTGACTGATTTTTTTTTTTTTTTACAAAAATACGACAGCCGTAAATGGTACTTCGCATCCTATCTATCGTAGGTTAAGGTTATCCTCTTATATAAAGAAACAACAAGACAAATCCTTGTTAATAAAATATTTGAAGCGCACTTTTGGTAAGGATGCAGTATGCGATATCACGAACCAGTCAGAGGAATAGGCTTTCGAAGACTACTCAAGAAACATTTCCCAATTCCATCGAATAATATAAAACTAGTAAATGTGTGCCTATTGTCAACACGTAAGTCCACGCATTTTAGTCTTTTTTTTTTTTATAAAAAGAATTATATTTCAAGAAGAACTGCAAAATATGTCATGTAGAATACAACCTAATAAATTATGATATTTTAAAAGATAATTTAGATATAAGCGAGGAGTAAATTAAAGCCGTATATTATATTCTTGTTCCACACATTACAAAGATGTATGTAGCTTTGCTATAAAAAAACAATACATCTTGTTGTACTTGCAATATACGTATTTTAAGCTATAAGAGTTTTTTTTTTTTTTTTTGAGAGCCAAGGATTAAAAAAAAAGGTGTATATTCGAGCCCTTCTTTCTCTTTAAAACACAATTTAAGCTTTCACGTACACAGAAGCAGCTTACGGCTATTATGACTCATAAAAAAAAAGCATGAACAAAAAAGTAAGCTGATGCACTGTACATGTTTACCCTTTCAAATTGGGGGGGGGGAGGGGTTTTTAAAAAACCGCCTCAAGATATCCGAAAGACCCCACCCACAGGGGGAAAGGAGATTTAAAGACGATAAACTGGACAAAACTTTGTTTTTTTTTCTTTTTTTTTTATTTTTTTTATTTCTCAAACCATGTTTAGGTGTGTCTCTTCCAATTTGAGACTTTCTCCCTTGTATAAACGACAATGTACAAATATTATTTTACCTTCTAAATCTATTTTACTTAAACCAAGTCAATCGTTTTCAACCAGTCAACGTATCTTTCAAAAGATAAATGAGCAAGCCAGTACAAAGGCTAAGCGATCGGATTCAGGTGATATTAAACGATTGTTTAAATTAACTAAACCAGAAGCAAAGACATTAACAGGTAAATAAACGAAAAAAAAAGAGAAAAGGTGATGACTAATTTTTTTTTTTTAATAGCTGCCACTGGGTTATTGGTAGTCTCTTCTGCTATCACTATGGTAAGTTTAAAAAAAAGGAAGTGAGAAACCACTAGAAACTAATTACACTCTTAAAAAAAGTCTGTGCCTTTTTCTATGGGTAAAATTATTGATATTGTTACGCATCCAACAATGGATAGTTATCTCGGTTTGACATTACCCGAATTCGCAGGCGCACTTTCAATGTTATTCGTATTAGGTGCAGCAGCAAACGCAGGTCGTGTACTATTGTTTAGAACATCTGGTGAAAGAATCATTCAAAGATTACGTAACGATCTTTACAAATCTATCCTTCGACAGGATATGGCCTTTTTCGATCGAAACAGAACTGGTGAATTGATTTCGAGATTATCTACTGATACTGCAATTGTTGGAAAGAGTTTAACTAATAATGTCAGTGATGGATTAAGGTAATAAATAATACAACGCAGAAAAAAAAAAAGGTACAGAGAAGACTAATTTTTTCTTTCTTTCAAGAGCAATGGCTACTGCATCTGTTGGTTCTTCCATGATGTTTTTTATTAGTCCTCAATTGACAGGTATTATGATGCTAGTTGTACCTCCTGTAGCAGTGTTTGGTATTGTATATGGTCGTTATGTAAAGACTTTATCTAGAAAGACACAAACCGCATTGAGTGAGATTACAAAAGTAGCCGAGGAACGTATTAGTAGTATTCGTACCGTTCAAGCTTTCGCAAAAGAAAAGAGCGAAGAAAAAAGATACGGTCTTCGTGTACAAGATGTATTTGGGTTAGCTAAAAAGGAAGCTATTGCTAGTGGTGCATTCTTTGGTGGTGCAGGATTATCTGGTAATTTAGCAGTATTGGCAGTATTATGGAGTGGTGGACAAATGGTGATGGAAAATGCAATCACGATTGGTGAATTGACATCATTTATGCTGTATACTGCTTATGTCGGTACTGCTTTAGGTGGTATGACTTCATTTTATTCTGAAATTATGAAGGGCGTTGGTGCTTCTGATCGTATCTTTGACTTATTACAACGTAAGAGTCCTATTGAATTAAACAACGGATCTGCTTTAACTGATGTGAAGGGAAAGATTCAATTTGATAATATTAATTTTGCTTATCCTACTCGTCCTCAATCCAAGGTATTCAAGAACTTTTCTTTAACAGTTAACCCAGGTACTGTTATTGCTGTTGTTGGTCCTTCTGGTTCTGGTAAATCTACTATTGGATCACTTTTACTTCGTTATTATGACCCATCCAGTGGTGAGATCTATATCGATGATACTAATATTAAGGATATCAATTTACACTGGTGGCGTGAACAAGTAGGTGTTGTTTCACAAGAACCTACTTTATTTGCTGGTAGCATTGCTGAAAATATTGCATATGGTCGTGAAAATGCAACATTGGAAGAGATTCAAGCAGCAGCGGTTAAAGCCAACTGTGCTAATTTTATAAACTCGTTTGCAGACAAATATGAAACACTTGTTGGAGAACGTGGCGTAAGTTTAAGTGGTGGACAAAAGCAAAGAATTGCAATCGCTAGAGCTTTATTAAAGGATCCCAAGATTTTAATATTGGATGAAGCTACTAGTGCACTTGATTCAGAGTCAGAAGTTTTGGTGCAAGATGCTTTAAATCATTTAATGCATGGTCGTACAGTATTTACTATTGCTCATCGTCTTTCTACTATTCGATCTGCTGATTTAGTCGCTTGCTTGGGAGATGGTGGCGTTGCTGAATTAGGTACCTATAATGAATTATTAAATCGTGAAAACGGTGCTTTCCGTAAATTAGTTGAATTACAATCTCTTGGTGAACAAAAAGACGAACAAGACTTGTAAAAAAAACACACACACTCTCTTTCTCTTTCATATCCCCCCCCCTCCCTCTTCTTCCTCTGTAATATTATCCCAACTCTTTTCTAAAAACAATAATAGAATTCGTACATTAAAACAATAAAAATTGCTCTTCCTTTATTTCTGGTCATAGGGATCTGTCAAAGATCTATAACTGACACTCTCTAAATCATAAATTGTTTCTGCTAATTCTTCTTTCATAGTGGCCAATTGGTCTTTGATCGCTAAAGTATCTTTTTCTAATTTTACTGATTGTGTCTTTCGTAATTTAGATAAAGTCTTTGTGTCATTAAGTAACAAGTTTTGTTTTAATTCGCCAATCAATGATAATAACGATTCACACGATCGAACCTACATATATAAAAAGAGGTATCAGTTTTTATTTATTTATTTCGGTGCTTAATGTCTACATTACAATTTGAGCAGCTTGACTTTCTATTTGGTATCCTTCTTGAGCAACTTTAAACTTGTCTTTATCTTTATTCTAAGACAAGAGAGTAAATAAACACGACCAAGACTTGTTTTTTTTTATATACACTTACTTCTCCAACTTTTACAATGTCAGTAAAACAATCAACAAGTTTACCTACATCGTCATCAATACGTTTATTAAATTGGTCCTCAATCTGAAGTAAAACAGGACGAGGACCAGTTTGAGTCGCTGCAAAAGCCATAATGATAACAAGAAAGAAGAAGAAGCGTGTTGTATAATTTAATTGTGTTTTTTTCTGGGTTTTATAAAAGTGGGAAGCGGTCACTGTCCCTCCTATTCTGATAAATATCTTTGCTTAAATGTAACGCTTAAAGTTTTTTTTTTATTTTTTATATTTTTGAATAATTTGATAGTTATAAAAGAGAAGGAAAGAAAGTGAATAAGATCAATTAAGACTAGCTAAAAAAAAAGAAAAAAAGTATTTGAATAAAGCGAAGGGGGGGGGGGGGGAAGGGGATTATTTTATACAAAAAAAAAGAAATTTGAATTAATTTTCTTCTTGAGTTAAAGAAGAAGTAAGGTCAGGAGAATTCTTTAACTCTTCTACAGAATATTGCCTTGATTCAGACTGCAAACCACGTAGCTTTTTTAAGTCAACGTCTTCACTTTCAACAGAGGTAGCACACTTTACAGTTAAATCAGAAGTTCTATCAATCTTTTGGTACCATTGTTCTTCTGTTTGACCATTTAAGAATGCAACAATTTCTACAGTCATATTATCACAACCAACACCGCCTGTACCGGTTTGCTCAGCGAGACAATGATCCATCAATCTCTCACAAATCTCCTTTAATGAGATTCCTTCAACAATACGAGATCTAATAAATGTTGCTACTTCTTGATTTGTTAAACAATCCCAAATACCATCACAAGCTAATACCATAAATTCATCCTTTTCAGTCACAGTGTGAACAGTAATATCAGGGTCTGCTGTAACAGCTTGTTCTTCTGCAGGTAAATCCTTGGCTGATTTGAATTCGAAATCACCGAAAGCTCTTGATAACGCGAGATTACCTATTTGTATGATATTTTTAGTTTAACTGTTTCACTACAAGAAAAAAAAAAAAAAAAAGATGAGGAGTTTTTTTTATAGTACCGTTTACACGTCCAAATTCTACGTGTCCTCCAGCTTTAGTAATTCTTTCAGTTTCTTTAGGGTTACTCGGTTTATGATCATCAGATAAAGGTTTGGCAACACCAGCAGTACATACAATAGCACGAGAATCACCAGCATTACTCTTTGATTATTACACGTATCAGAATATATATTATAAACAATAAACCAAGTTTTACAAAAAAAAAAAAAAAAAAAAAAAAACTTACTACATATAACACGTTATCCTTTGTCAATAATGCAACAATGGCAGTACATCCAGAAGCTTCATTTGCATAGGTGGGGTCTAATATCTTTTTAAAATTAATATACAAGCACATTATTCTATTCAGTTTTTCTGTTTCATCATCACCTTCACGAAGATCAGAATCAATCTTTAAGAATCCTTTTCTAAGACTAGATTCAAAGTCACCCTTTTTAAAGTCTGCTGAGTCAATAACGTTTTCGGGTAACTTTTCACTACTGTATTTTGCTACATTGGCGCCTTTTTTTTTACATAAAAAAAAAAGAGAGTTAATATATATATATATATATATATATAAAAGACAGCTTTACCTCCATGACCATCGAATACAGCAAAGAAAGCAGCACCAGTATCTTTATATTGTAAAATATGTGTATGTGCGTCTTCCATAGCTATGAAACACGTTTTAATTATTTATTTTTTAAAAATAGAAAAAAAAAGTACAAACAAGAACTTACTTATTCTCCAGCCTTGCATGGAGGAAGCACCAAACATCAAACGTTCATCTTTTCCTTCACTAGAATTCTTTGTCGTAATGGGCGCGGAAAGAATTTGACCCATATTATTACCTTTGAAAGTTGTAAACAGGATTGAAAGATGAGAGAAAAGGAGTTTTTTTTTTATATAAAAATACTATAAAAAAAGAGAAAGAGAGAGAAAGAACGGTGAAAAAAGCCTCTTTTTAAAAAAGAAAAAGAAAAAAAAAAAAGACAACAATGAGCCATGCACGCAAACAACAATTAAAAGAGTAGTTTAAAGCTCCGTTTAATGCAATTTTTTATGACGTTAAAGCTACATGGTTTATTGTCTAACCATGTTTGACAATCTATCAACAATAATTGATTCAGCATCTCTAACCATTCTATTAACCAAAATATCACACGTAGGAATATCGTCAATTAAACCTAATACTTGACCAGCAGTCCAAACACCAAATTCAGGATCACCATTTGTAAATACTTGTTTACCGCGTATACCAGCAACCAAATCTTTAATATCATCAAATGCAACATTTGGATTCTTTTCAATTTGATTTACTTGAACTGCAATATCATTTTTAAAGATTCTAGCCGTGTTTCTAAAAGGTCTGTAAACTAAAGCAGTTGATCTTTCATCTGCTTCTACCATCCTTTCTTTGATAGCTCGATGAAGTGGTGCTTCTTCTGTACACATAAATCGAGTACCCATATTCACTCCTTCTGCACCTAATGCTAATGCTGCTGCTAAACCACGACCATCACCGATGCCACCAGATGCAACAAACGGAATGTTTAATTTACGAGCCGCTTTAGCGAGTAAAATTAATGCAGTAATGTCATCTTCACCGGGGTCTATAAAAAAGTATTTTTTTTTAAAAGAAAAGTATTAAGCATTTATATTTACTTACGACCAGCACATTCAAAACCATCCATTGAAACAGCATCAACACCAAGACGTTGTGCAGTTAAAGCATGTCTAATAGCCACACATTTATGTACGACTGTAATATTAGCATCTTTAAACATTTTAATATAGTCAGCAGCTTTACACAAAAAAAAAGGGGGGGGGGGAGAGCATTAGGGACACACATATATTTTGCTTTTTTTTTTTTTTTTTTTTTTTAACTTACGATTGTTGCCAGCTGTTTCAACTACTTTAATACCTTCATCAATAATAACTTGAGCGTACTCTTTATAAGGAGGTAAATTGATAGCCGGTAAAAAGGTCATATTGACACCAAAAGGATTATCTGTCATTTCACGGCATTTTCTAATTTCTTGACGTAATAGTTCAGGAGTAGGTTGTGTTAAGGCCGTCAAAATACCCAAGGCACCAGCATTAGAAACTGCTGAAGCCATTTGGGCTGTACCAATGTGTTGCATACCACCTTCATGTCATGTCGTAAGTAAACTGCAACTAAGATAATAATTATAATACTTACCTTGGATAATAGGGTGCTTGATACCAAGTAGTTTAGTTAACTTAGTGACAAGGACCATTGTATAGGGGAAAGAAAAAAATATGTACAGTGTTTCCACTCTCATTTTACCTAATGTTTGAAAACTCCGCATGCTTCTTTGAGAAGATTGAAACGTGTTATTAATTTCCTTTTATGTAATCTGATTACTATTTATTCTATTTCATGCTAGTTTCTTCTAGTTGAACAAAGTATTTAATAAACAGTTATTTGACAGACGGTTTTGCTGTTAGATATTTTAGTAACGATTTATGAGTCATTAGATGCTATTATATGATATCATTTTATTATGTAATTGTTTATTATATGTGTAAGAAGTTGGATGTCTATTGAAGTAACCTCAGATCACGACAGTAGAAGATATTAATTTACGATGGATTAGTGGATTAAGGATAAAAACTGTGAAGCGTTTTTTGATACCTGATTTTTGAGGTGACTTTTGAGACTACGTTTCATAATTTCTAATGGCCAGTTTTTATGACCATGTAGCTCAAGTTGTTGGTACATTCTGCAACTTCCCAATTTTTCTACTGTTTCTTCAACAAAGGTAGCAATTTCTACTATGAAACTGACAAAAGTATTACTTTACTGTAAATCTTCTTGATGGATTTCCACGAAACTGTTTTTGTTTTATATCAACTTAGAATTGGATGTAACAAAATACTCGAAAAACTCTTGTACATCTTCTGTCGTTACTAATTGGCTTTTTGTTATTAATCCCATCAGCTTAGATCCAAAGTGATAAATTGTGGCAGCCTTTTTTTTTGTTGACTTTTGTGATTGTCATATTCTATAGGAATTATGAGAGAAAACCCAGCGACAAACTTGGTACTTACATGAAAACCCTGTGGGATGTTGAGTGTTTGTGATTGGCTAATTAATTCCACGGATTCAGAACTTTGATCTGACACAAGTATTTTGTGTAAATCTAAAGGAACTTCAATAATAACTGTGTTTTTTCTTGGTTAATTCTTGGTGCACCACCATTTATACCACCCAGTGCCAATTTAGAGAAATTCCCGCATCGACATCACCATATAATAGGGAAGGTCTTTTTGAAATATTTAGACATTTGATTGTATAAAAGATACTTGCTTGTATATGAATTCATTGTTTTTAAAAAAGGAAGGGAAAAAAAAGATGGTATAAATGGTGGTGTACCAAGAATTAACCTTATTTAATTGATAAGAAAATCAAATATATAAAAGCTTCTTATTAGTTCTCGAATAATTTATTAAACTATTTGATTAACAGGATCAACCACGAGAAGGTAAGAAGCAATCTGATCCCAAAAAGAATGTGAAGAGGACATTTTCCTCTTCACACCTTAAGATTTTGCCGGACATTTCCCTGGAAACGTCTCAAGGTATAGCTTAGTTTTACTTATTCCTTTATTTTTATTCTTATCTTCTTTTATTACTTAAGATCAATTGGGGCCAACCTGTAGTGGTAAATTTATTATAGTTTTTCTCTTTATTTTATTTTAACTAACAATTCTTCAGTTGGACCTATTTTTTAATAAAAGTATCTTTTAAGCTCAAAACTTTTTAAGCCCATTGTGTCTAATTCGAGTCACAATAAATCATAGGGTGTAACAACTTTCTTTAAAAATTCACGCTTCAGCTACTTCTCTTCAAGATATGTTCCATAACCAATTCCAAGCTTCTTCTAGCCTTTGGTCAGCTCACTGTGGTTTGGTATTGTTGTACATATAATCGGATTCGCTGGTACTAGAATAAAATATATTTCAATAATGAGATTGAGATACCCTTTCAACTTTATTAAACAATATATGAAAGAATAAAATGATAAATCAGATTAAGCGGACTTTGTGAAATGACTAATTTTGGAACAATGGTATAAATCGATCCATTAATTATATAGATCTCTCTCTCTCTAACTTTTTATCTCTAAATAAACATTAGTAAATAGTCTCATCTTATTTGTCTTTATAATTTTATTACTCCATTTTACTATCTGAAAACGTCACATTTCCTAAATGCTTAAACAAGAGTGGAAGCACTGTACATTTAAAATGCCCAGAAAAGTAAAAACGGAATAAGGGAAAACTTCGAACTGTAGTACAAAAAAAAAGGTACACAAAGGAGAAAGGGGAACCGTTTTTTTTTTCTTCTTCCTTTTTTTCCTTTTATCTTTAAATATGTCATTCCAACCAGAGCTTAATGAAACAGCTGGCTTTGATGTATTTGGCACAGCTATAAAAAAGAACAAAGGACTCATCTCTCGTATGAAAAGGTCGCTTTCCTCCAGCGGTAGACCAATGAAGTAAGTTTTTGCATAGCGAAAAAACTTTATTTTTAACATTTTTTAAAAAAGATTACCGGGACAAGAAACATTTGCAACAGAAAAGAATTCGTTGGAACAACGTAACTTATCAAGTCCTATACCCAAAACTTATTTTACACCTTCACCTACTACACACTTGAGTTATGAAACGTTTGCTTCTTCTTCTTCTTCCAACTTATCCATCAGGTCGTTTCCAACCATGGCAAGAAAATCGTCTCATGATACAACAAGTAATAAAGTATATACATATACATATATATATATTAAGTTTTTTTTATGCATGTATTCAGTTTTAATATTTTTTTGTTGCTGTTGTAGAAAAGGTGATGCCAAATGAAAAGTTACAAGCAAAGTCCATGTTTGAAAGCAAGTTATTTGAGAATGAAAGAGCGTCCATGACCAAACTTGTGGTGCAAGAAAAAAATACAGTGGATGTAGAACATGCACCGGCACCAGCAATGTACTGGTCTTGTCCACCTGTATTTGGTTCCAAACCACCCAAGATGAGAGCCCATTCAAGTGTTGTCTTTCAAGATAAAATGTTTGTTTTTGGTGGTACAAGCAAAACGCTATGTTCTGATATTCTTTATATTCTTGAATTAGGTAACCTATACAGTTTACCCATACACAAAAAAAATAAAATAATAATAATAATAGCTTATTATTGTATGTGTAGATACATTCACTTGGTCAATACCTAAAGTATCAGGTATTTTACCTCCACCTTGTAGAGCACATTGTTTACTAGTAGATGAAAGTAATGGTAAAATTTACTTGTTTGGCGGAGGAGACGGACAGCAATATCATAATCATTTGTATGTACTTGATACTTTTACAATGACATGGTCTCGACCCAAGACAACAGGAGATAAACCAACAGAACGTAGAGCGCATGCTACAGTACTATGGCAGAATTCATTATATGTATTTGGAGGAGGGGACGGTACAAAGGCATTAAATGATGTGTATCGATTAAATTTAAGTACAAAAGAATGGAATTGTGTTGAAACGATTGGTAATAAACCTACATCGAGGGGTTATCATACCGGTACATTGGTTGGTAACAAATTGGTTATATTTGGAGGATCAGATGGTAAAGAATGTTTTGGTGGTATTCATGTATTGGATTTAGAAACAAATACTTGGTATCCGATCGAATTAGATGAGCAAGTACCAAGGTTATCTCATTCTGCTATTTGTATTGGCTCCTTTTTATTTGTCATTGCTGGGCATGATGGAGCAAGATACTGTAACAATTTGTTAATGTTAAATTTAGGTAAAAGAAGGTTCATTTCTGTGCAACAAAAACACTCTTTTTTATAACGCCCTTTTATTATTAGTTAATATGACTTGGGAAACTAGAAATGTGTACGGACAGGCTCCTACACCTCGTGGATATCATACTACTATTTTATATGACAGTAGAATCTTTTTATTTGGTGGCTATAATGGTACTAACTTTTCTAACGATATTCATATTCTTGACCTTAGTTCTTATGCTTATTTACCTCAAATTGTAAAATTCTCAATTGATACCAATTAAAAAATTAAAATTCAGTTTTTTTTTTTTTTTTTTTTTCTTCTTCTTCTTTTTGCTTATTTAACACATAGAAAATATGTTTCGTTTTGACTCTTTTAAAAAACAAAATACCGCAGAGAATAATAATGAACCACCTACTTTTTTACAACGTATCGCAAGCGCAGACTCTATTTTGGGAGTAACCAAACAACGTTCAAGTTCAAACTTGTCTACTACTTCGTTTTCTATACCCATGCCAACCAATTCGTGGGGAATGTTGGCTTTAACAAAGTTACAAGATGAACAAGATGGTGAACTAGACGACATTGTTGATTTATTACTAAATAGAGACAAGGTAAATACAACTAATAATAATAATAATAATAAAAAAATGTGTTTATACAAACTTTCAAAACCAAAATTAGGCAATTTTACTGTTACCGGTATCGACACCCTCCCATCCTTCTACTATTATTGACCGTGAATTTATTATGGATCATGTTGTTGTTTATAAAGATAAACAAAAGGATTCAAACCAAGTTATTGCGCTTAGTGGTATACGTGGCCTATTCCAAAAGTAAGGAGCTTTTTTTGTTGTTGTTGTTGTTGATGAGGATTACCTTGTTTGACTGTTTAATTTATTAGAGACCAGTTTATTGCATTGGGTATATTTCCATTTGAAATATCTAGTTTAATGACAGAAGAACCTAAAAAGTAAGTTTCTACAGTCTATAGTCTATACTACTATTTGCTAACATATTATTGTTTAGATCAATGTTTGATTCATTCAACTTGGATCCTTGTTCTATCACACCCGATCATCCTAAATACAACATTTTAGCGAGTCATGTTCAACTTCCACTAAGAAACGATAAATTAATTACGGTCATGTTGATTCAACGACCTCTATCTAAAAAAGAAGTGTTGGAATGGATTGATACTAAAGCAAAGAATGTCAAATCAATCGAGTCTACATCAGATGCCTGCAGTAGTAAAGCCGACAAGTAAAGTGTGAATACACACATACAAAAATTAAAAATCTAACAAAATAACTTTATAGATTTATCAAAAAGTTTAAAAAGAGTCGACCTAAAAATACAGAAGCAGCTAGTAATAAATTATTAGATTTTCTTGATGATTTACGTGACGAAGGAGTCGAAAAGGAACGATTAGATGTGATTGAAACCTATATCTGTAATCAAATTTACGACGAGTTATTCACTAATCCAGATGGAGATGAAGCAATGCAAGATGAAGCGTTGGAATCACGTATTGCAGCATTAAACTTACTTGATTTAAGCTTAGAGCACTTGGGTGTATTATTACAACCAGACGAGATTGAAAAGATGAATGATATTGTTAAATTAGCAGGTAGTCAGTTACAACAATTAAATACGATTATGGGTGCAAAAGAGAAATTAAATACGCTTGTCAAAACGCACGAAATTATTGTTCATGCAATTGAAGAATTCGCTAAACGAAATCAAACATTGGATACCGATGCCGAAGTAGTACAAGAAATGAAACATGCAATGTCTACTGTAGAAGAACCACAACGAACTGAATTATCAAGTGTCAATGCCGATATATTGTTACCAGTTTTAATATTTACCATTGTTAAATCAAATCCAACCAATTTCTTGTCTAATCTAAGATTTATTCAAAGGTATAGAAGATCAGAAGAACTATTATCTGGTCAAGCTAGTTATTGCTTGACAAATATGGTAATATCTTATTCTTTATCAAGTGGTAATGTAGTACTAATTTACACTTTTTTTTTTTTAAAAAAAAAAGATGGCGTCTGTATCATTTTTGGAAACTACAAATTTAGTAGGATTAGGTTTATCTGCTGACAGAGTTTACAGGTATAGATATTTAATTATGCGGTAAATTTTCTTTTTAGTAAAAAAAAAAAAATACAGCCATGTTACAGATTTAAATGCTACCAAATTAATCGAACCAGTGAAACAACAACAACAACAACAACAAGGTGGATTAAGAATAGTATCAGATGTAGTAGATGGATCTTATAAAGTATTTGATGGTATTGGTAAATTTTGGCAAAGAAATACACAAGAATTGGAGAATAGTAAAACTGTTACTGGACTAGTAAATCGTGTTAGAAAAGTGAGTGATGCTGCACAGCCAATGATAAAAGAAGGGTTATCCGAATTAAAAGAAATGACTACTACCAGTACTACTACAAAACCATCTTCTATTCATTCAGATTCAACGACGTCTTCTTTACCAAGTTTTATGGAAGGTAGAAACAACCGTACTATTAAAAACAAGGTATGTTGGTAACTCCCTTATAATTTTTTTTTTTTTTTACTTACTCCTTAAATAATAATGATAATAGACTCCCCTCATGGTTGATGGTCCTATAAGTAAATTTTTGGATATGAAATCAGTAGATGAACTAACAATTGGTGATGTTACTGTATTGTTGGCTGATTATAAACGATTATCTGCTATTATAAAACAAGCAGGCCTTGCGTAAATTAATAGATTTTTTCTTTTATTCCTCATCACACTATATATAAAAAAGGGCTTTTTAAGCACAATTGTCAAATAACTTTTTTAATTTTTCAGAATAAGTAGCCTCAGCACACTATACGAGATAAACCGAACCCTGGAAGATGCGTATGGCCGCCACGACTTAACTAAGGACTCCAACCTGGTTATCGCCAGGTATTTAAGAGAGCTACACTTTGAAAGCTTTTAAGTCTTCATATTTACTAATTTTTTCGTGTCATTTACTTTTTTTCCAAAAGCGAAAGAATAATTAATGTGAAGATTATGGTCCAGACCCTTCTTTTTTTCTTTTTCTTTTTTTTTTTCTTTTTCTTTTTCTTTTTTTTTTTAAACCTGTAATTACAAATAAATGAATCCAAACGATTTGACAGTTGTTTCACCTATAATGAAGAGGATATTGGATGAAGTAATGGGTAATTCAATAGATTCGATGAGTTCAAACAATGTGGACGATGATACACCTTTTGAACGTTCCTTATGTGCAGCTTGGGATGTTTGTACTGTACAAGATTACGCTTTAGCCTTAACCAACGCACAATTCCACAGAGTGTTATTAAAGGTAACAACACTTGCTTTTATATTTTAAAAAAGAGAAATCATTGTCTAAAAAGTATATATTATAGGTCGTAACAATGACAAGCAGAATCCGAACCAGAGAATTAGCAATGGGTACGCTAGCCAATTTAGCTTGTCACTGGGAAAGTGGTATTGGACCTTTACTGCTTGACGATATGGATATATTAAAACTATGTCGATCCATCCTATGGAGTGAAAATGATGCTCGAGTATTATTAGAGACTACTCGATTATTAAATACATTTTTATCTTGTTCTATTGATACCAGTCATCAAACTGTAATTGAACATGATAACCTTACCGAATTTCTTACACCTTTACCTATGGCACCTTCTATTTTTCATCAGTACACGCTTATTATTTGTAACACACTTTATTCTGAATTATTATTAAAAAGTTTGGAATTAATGACTCGCATTGTGGTCTATACAAATGCGATCACACATAGTATCACTAGACGTAGACAGAGGTTACAACAACAACATCATCATTACGATAAAGATGGTCAGATTGCTGAAGATGATGATAGGTATCAGTTTATGGATAAATCAGATACATTGGCACTTGTCACTTGGGGTGCTGAAAGATTAGAAGAAGAAGGAAGGGGAGTAGGTATTGGAATGGGCTTTCATAGAGGTGTGGCAAAAAATGTCATGCATTTACTTTGGGCATTATTAGCTTATAACCAAGTCGGTATTACTGAATGCGGTGAGTGAGAGATTATTAAATTTTTTACTTGTTTGTATGCTAAATATATTATATTTTAGGTCCGGAAATGACACACGGTTTAGGTCAATCCATGTCACGATTAGTTTCTTATATTCAAGAAGATGAATATGATGTCAGAGTTGAAGATGAAGATATTCAAAATTTGGCACAAGCATTAAATACAAAACTATCCATGGCCAGTTAAACAGAAAAAAAAAAAAAAAAGATGACATCCATTTGTAAATTCTCTCTCTCTCTTTCTCTCTTTCTCAATCTATCTTTCTTTTTTTTTTATTATTACTATAATAATTACTATCAATAAAACATAAAATAAAAACTGCAACTAGGTTCTTGAACAAACAGAGTCATTGGTAAATGAAAAGCCATTGTTAACCAAGTAATTACGAATGGTAGATTGGTCAAGACGCATATTGACCGCTTGCTTTTGACTGGTTCCGACCGTTGAAAGCATACCCATGCCATGGTTATCATCTTCAACCTTGAATGATTTGACTGTTGGATTCTTACTGATAAATTCATCAATACGAGCATATGAATCTGCTATCGTCATATCGTTAGGTGCAGCAGGTGTCATTGGTTTAGAATTTGTCAAACTTGGCATACTAGTAAAAGATAAAAGATAAGAAAAAAAAAAAGTAAAAAATAATTTATTTTTTTATATGAATTAAAAATGGGGGGTAACAGTGTCGTCATGGGGGGTTTTTTTTGTGTCATAACTGTGTAACTTAAAGTTCATCATGAATTCTACTCAAGTCAATATCAAACGTTTGTCTTGAAGATCCTTGTTTCAAGAATTGTACGAAATCATGTAAAGTACGTTTTCCGTTATAATCAACAATAGTATTGGTATCAGCCTTAAATAATTTAATAGTAGGGTAACCAGTTACTTGTAAACCAGCTGATAAGGGTACATCATTAACAGTACCATCCATTTTAGCAATCACAATACCATGTTTCTCTCCTTCATAATCTTCCATAAATTGACCCAATTGTTTCCAAGCAGGAGCCATTGCTTGACAGTGACCACACCAAGGCGCATAAATCTCAATAAACACGTCCTTTGATTTATCCATTACAATCTTTTCAAACTCATTACCGACCACTACTTTAACAACGTCTTCTTCACCACGGAAACTTTGTGATTTTAATGCTGGTTCTAATTTATTTTGTTCTACGTCATTCAAAAAACTTTCGATGGCTTGTACATCCTTTAAATCATTGGTTTGTTCAAACGGAAATCGCGCACCTGTATTAAAATTATGCACTGCCATAGCTGGCCATTGGCCAGGTTGTAAAGCCAAGAAATCAGCCTGCGAAACATATTCGTTGGCATCAATATGGGCAAATGCAAACTTGCCCTTGTATTTAATTGCCAACGGAAAGAAGACGTTGTGTAAATCACGTTGCATTTCTTCCGAGTTAGAGAACAGATAGACTAAAGGTCGATTGGCATCCACGTAATCCATAAATGTGTCGGGTCGAATAGTCTCTAGTAAAGGTACTGCGTTTAACTTTATAAAATCGTCTAATGTACGCGAGCTGTAGTGTCCTGATTGAACATTCTTGAGGTCGTCAAAGTGTTTGTAAACTACGTAACTAGGGAATTCTGTAATTCCTTCGGCAGTTGCAAAGTCCTTGTCTGTAACATATCCAAATGCATAATCGTCAATTAAACGATCTGATAAAGCTTTCCACTGTCCAATATGGTGATCGTCTGAAGGGTCCAAGTAAGCTACTGCTAAAATAGATTCATCTTTTTTAAAGGCTTCTAAATCTTGTTGAGTTTGTAATAAACTTAATCCAGGTACTAAATGTCTAAAACATATATTAGTATAAACCCTCTCCCCCACGAAAAAATATACTTGTATTACCTCTTCATAAACGTTATAATTCTTTCAGATGTACGCTCATGAGGATATAAATCACTAGCACGACCTTGACGAAATATTTGCATAGCTGGATATCCTAATAAGGTATATCGGTTGCATACATCGTCATTGACAGAACAATCGATTTCTGCTAATGTGATATTATCTGTATTTAAGGTCTCTGCTGCCTTTTCAAATTCAGGAGATAAAATAGCACAGTCTGCACAAGGATTGGAATAGAAATTGATCAACATGAGTTGGTTGGATTCAATGGCCTCATCAAACTCTTGAGCATTGGTTAAGCTGAGTACATGTGAAGCGTATACAGCACTTGTAAACACAGCTGTAATAGCAGACCAAAGAATAGTTTTTTTCACCATTTTTTTTTTTATATATAAAAAAGGGAAAGTGACAGAAAAAAAAAAGTTGAATTTTTATACGTCAAATTTTTAACTGTTGTGTTGTTGTTGTTTGATTGGCACTGGGTTCTTGTCAGTTTCGATTATTTTGTGGTGTAAATAAATATTTGAACCGAGTTTACATCCACGATTGTGTTACTCTTAAAAAAAAACTAGGCACCCAGAGAAATTTTTTCTGCTTCTTTTCTTCTTTATCTCTCTTTAGCTTTTTTTTATTTTTATTATCTCTCTTACATTAAAATAGAATAAAAAAAAAACTGATATCATGTCTAGCTCAGAAGCCGAGAAAAATCAACCCGAACCCGTTTTCGTTCAAGCAAAGCCTTACAAGGTTGACCTTGAACCTGGAAAGGTAAAATTGTTTTATTAGAACAAATGTGGCCAAATGAATTCTTATGCATTGATATTTATAGGATTATTACTGGTAACAACTAGATAAATAAATAATTTACATTCTTAACCTTTTTTATATATATATATGTATTAGGTGTTCTTGCGGTGAATCTAAGAATCAACCTTTTTGTGACGGATCCGTAAGTTTTTAAAAAAATAAATAAATCGCGTAAAATAACGATTGACAAAATAAAAAAAATCAATTTATATATACAGCATAGAGCTGCAGGTGTATTCAAACCTAAAAAGATCACTGTAGATGAAGCCAAAACTTATTTCTTGTGCGGATGTAAATATACCCACAACGAACAAGGTTTCTGTGACGGAACCCATCGTAAAGAAGAAGGTATTAGAAAATACAACGAGTTCTTGTTAAAGGCCAATAGTAAGCTCAAGACTGACCTTGCTCAAGCTCAACGCAAACAAAAGACAGCTAATATTGTTGCTGGCTTATCTGTTGCTCTCATTGCTGTTGGTATTGCTGCAAAATACCTTCATTTATGTAAAAAATAAAAAATATTATTTTTTATTTGGTATGATGAGAACCGTATAATTGATATGTATATGCAGATTGTACTTTTGGTAATAATAAAAATGTATAATCGTTTTCTCCATTCAAGTAATGATAGTGTTGAACCTTGTTCCATGTATAGGGTGAATCCTTGTATCCCCAAACAGATAAAGATGTCCATTCAGATGTAACACCAGATGCCATCATTTTTCTAATATATTATGTGTGAGATGGAGAGATCGGAATGTCAAATGAGTATATTTTTTACCTAATATTGATCATCGTATTTTGAATGGCACTAGTAGGAATAAAACCTTTCCATTTAACTAATGTACCAGTTTGACTCTTTAATAAATCATTTGGTGTTTCATAGACAGAGATAAAAGGGATTATTTCCTTGTTAGATTTTTTAATTCTACTTGCTTTTAAATGAGCTAATCCAAGCCATTCAAGTGCTTCCATTGCTTCATTATCCCAATTCTCTAAAGGTGATTGATTGATATCATGTCCAATATGTTGAAAGCTTGGTATATTTATATCTGTTAATGTTTCCAGTTCGGGATTCATATCCATCTTGACAATACTCTTTGTACTACTAGGCCATTGCATATCCATAGTAACTCCTGTCACTACATATATGATATCATTTTATTAGTTGTCTTGACAACTACCAGAAAAAAAAAAACTTACATGTATCTGTAGCACAAAATACCATTTTAAATGTAGTTGTCAATGTATTTTCTAAACACCATTTTAATCTATTGTATTGTTTGCTTCCAGATTTAAAGTTGGGACTTTTAAGATCAATCATAACAATATGCTTATCGTGTTTAACATCCATTTTA
Source organism: Thamnidium elegans (assembly GCA_025201345.1). NCBI lineage: Eukaryota > Fungi > Mucoromycota > Mucoromycetes > Mucorales > Mucoraceae > Thamnidium > Thamnidium elegans. Next base: position 602,244 of record JAIXMG010000001.1, on the reverse strand, counting down.
GTTCTTTTAATACCCTCCATTCCGAATGTTTCATATGTATTCTTGACTAGACTAAGGTATAATTTACCGTCAGGGTTTAATACTACTACATCATCCGAGTTTAAGTTGGTTTCAATGCTGTGCATCATCACTTGATATTGATCTATTATTTTATGTATAACCTGTCAAATCCCTTTTTTCGTGCGTATATTTTTTTTTTTTTTTTCATACCAGACTTGATATATAAATCAAAAAATGAGGGTTCTAATAATAAACTAAGAGGAGCTTCTACTTGGTAATAGCTTCCTAAAGACTTGTTCAAGTATTCATTGGCTACGTTAATAGAACAGGTTGGTAAAAATACAGTAAGCTATTAAAAGGGATCAGTCGTGTTTTTTTTCTTAAAAAGTTTTTTTTTTGTTATTTTACAGCTTGATTGAATGGGTGAGAGTCAATAATATTCTTCCAAATTTTTTCGTGCGTATTGAGATCGACATAGTTTAAGTTTGTAAATGACTTTACAGGGTCATGGTTTGTCATGTAACTTTTTTCTGCCATTTCTATGAAGTATATATATATATTATTGATTTTTTTTTTTTTTTTTTTTTAAAAAAAAACTAGCATTCATATTGAAGTCACACTACAATAGCGGAGAAGATGAATTTACTTATGCTTTGATTGGTTACGATCAGTAGCCCATTGTACCCATTAAGTAAGCTACCGTGGGATTATTTTTACATGAAAGTAATTAACACAAAGTAGTGTATTGTTTACTTTTATACATAAATATTTTTTAGTTCTAATTTTTTTTTTTTTTGTTAGATCAATACAACAACAACAAAAAAGATGAACGTGACGGGGGTGCTACTGATGTACTTTAATTGGGCACAGTGCACGGTCCAATCAAACTGTAAACCAAGTTCTAGTTTAGGGATATTGTTCTACAAAGTTCGTTTACAAAAAAAAGGATGTTTTGATATCAAAGAGAAAGAAAGAAATAAGGAGGGAAAAAAAAGAGGGGGGGGGGTGCTTCATGTGTACATTTACCAATAATAATATAAAAAGAACAGCGAAAGCCTTGTTAAATCATATATTATTACTTTTAAAGAAAGAATATATTTAAACGAGCGAAACACTAGTTTTTAAAAAAAGAAAATAGAAATAACATTTCCTTTTTTCTTTTTCTTTCAATACAATCCTTTTTTTTTTATAGCATAATCACATATATAAAAAAAAAACTCTAAAAAAAAACCAAAAAAAATTTAAAAAACAAAAAAAAAAACTAAAAAAAAACAAATATATCTATTTAATATATATTTAAACGCATTATAGTTTCCTTTTTTTTTTCCTTTCTTTTTTTTTATATCTTTTTACATACTTTTTTTGCAGAAAAAAAAACCTAAAACACAACATATAAAAAACCAACTACAAAAAAAAAAAAAAACCCAACCAACCAAAAAAAAAAATATGCATATCGAAATAGCACAAGCAGTTGAATTCTTGGGTAGATTATTACAATCGAAAGTGGATCAAGAGATTGTTAATACCTTCAAGGAAAGATTAACAGAGTTACTCAAGGTTCGTTTCCAAGACCATTGGGATCCTCAACAACCTTATCGTGGTAATGGCTATCGAGCGCTTTCAAACTTTAATGGACAACTCGATCCTATCTTGACTAACGGTAAGAACAACAAAAATATACTTTTAATATAATACTCATCTCTCTCTCTCTCCTTCTCTCTTTAGCTTCCATTCAAGCATCTGTTCAACCAAGTACTATTCATGCACATTTACCTCGTGATTTCGTTTTATGGATTGACCCTTTCTCAGTTTCTTATCGAGTAGGAGATCATGGTAATATTATGACTTTGTTTGAGGACCGTTCTCGAGGACGTATTACATTAAAGATGGATCCAAACCCAACACCAACTATTACTGCTCCAGCCAGTCCCAATAGTTCACCATTATTGCAGTATATCCAACCAAGAACTTCAACTCCCATTCGCATTTCACCTCCTAATAGTCCTGAGTCTACTTTGATTAAAAATCAAAACCATACGTCTTCTCCTTTAGCTAAGAAGGACACTCAAGAGAAACAAAAAGGATTAGTTTTAGCAAACTAAAAAACAAAAGTTGTCTCTTTCCTCCCCCATCCCCCCTTTTCATATTAGTTGTATATTTTTTTTTATTATTCTTCTCTTTCTCTCTTTCTCTCTCTCTCTCTCTCTCTCTTTGTAAATCATTTTTTTTCATCAATAAAAAAAAAAGGAGAAAAATTAAAGGATCCCTTTCTTTTTCTTTTATTTTATATCTAAAAACTACCTCTGCGTTGTAAATGTTCACGAGCCGAAGTACGCATTGATAATAATGGGTGCTACACACAAAAAAAAAAAAAAAAAAAATTTAATTATCATACTTTTTTTATTATTTTATTGCAGCTTTACCTGAATAGATTCTGCTTCTGCTATTCTTTCCAAAGGTATAAGTATCAATAAAAAACAACCAGTAAGACCTAACAAGACATACAAGACTATTTTCTATAAATTTATATTCATCAGTTATAATCTAACAACGAAATAAAAAAACGATTACCTCTTGTAACAAGTATGTAAATAGTTTATTAGAAGCTGTCAAGTAACCCAAAGCAAATGCCAAAACTACACCAATAAGTCTAAGCATTCGTTTTTATTCTAATGTGAGCATCAAAGAAAAATAATAATGAAAAATTAAAAAAAAAACATCGGACCTTTTTGCGCTTCAAGAAAGTATAAAACAGGATAATCGTATATCCCCTCGAAAAAAAAAATTTATTATGTAGCTGTATCATCTTTATTTAACCATTGTATCCATTCACGTACTTTAATCCAGTAATGGTTCAAGTAATTACCAATAATTAACATGGTAGTTATACTCTGTTGAGAATCATCCATTCTCCTTTCCAGTAACCCTACTTTTCCATAAAAAGTACCCACATTATCTTCAATATCCTTTAATTTATCATTCAGCACTCTTAGTTCGTAATATAATTTGGCACTATTATCTTCCACATTCTTTAATCTTCGCTCTGTCAAGTTTTGTTCATCCATGACGCCTCTTGATTCCTTCTGGATACTTTCAAATATCTTTAATCTGCTTTCGTGCGTTTCTTTTAAATCTGTCGCCGTCTTTTCATAAACATCAGCTATGTGCTTCATTTCTTCGTATTTTTGCTGTAAGCAACGTTGTTGCTGTACCAATTTTTCGTATATCATGTACGTTTGTATATTCATAGCTGCCATAGGTCTTTGGTTAGTACTTTCCATCAAGGATGATGTCGTGAGCGATCTTTTATGTACCAACGGTTGTTTATTCTTTAAAGCTATACGTAACGTATCTGTTTCCCCTAGCAATGTATTCATATACTTTGGATCCAATAATATACCATCCGAAACAGTTCTCTTATGCTTCGATTTCCTTTTTTGATTTAAGAGTGGTATAAAATCACCTTGGTCCTTACTATAAATAAACTGTTGGTGATTTGTATTAGATGATCGTGATAATCTTAATTTAGGTAGAGGTGATGTATTAGGTGCAGTTTGAACATAAGACGGAATATCTTGATCTAGATGACCTGGTGATATGCCTTGTGCAACAGACGATTGTGGATCATTATTATCGATAACTGAAAGGTTGGTCTGTATTGAAAGTGGAGATGGTTTTCGAGACGGAATAGCAGAAGAAATGCGAGAAGTATCATCAAGAGCTGAAGTGTATTCGGTGTCTGTTGAAGAGGGGGATAATTGATGTTTTTTATTATCCGTTGTTATCCAGGGTATAGATCCAGCTACTCTACTTAGTGCAGCACCACTTGATCTGGATACTCCTTTAATCATATGAATTAATTCACTTTGAGGTTGCAACGGATCATTGCTGTGATTACTACTGCTACTAGGAGAGCTTACTCCGGCCCCTCGTAATCGAGGTCTCCAAATAGCACGTAAACTATCAATGGTAGCATGGTGTCGAAATACTTCAGGGTCTGACGTCTCGTTGAATAAAGGCGAATTGGTTATACCTGATATATCATCTAGTTTTGATTTAATCACTTTCTTCACTTTCAGTTGGCTGTATGAATGCTCGTTTAGCTTGGCTAATGTTTCCAAGTCGATGAATTTGGTTGCTCGAATATTTTTGTATCGTTGATAGTCGCCAATATCGATGCGAAAATTATCATAATCTGTAAAAGGGTCTTTCAGTGTAGTAAAACTGTTATCTTGTAATTTGTTTCTGCACATTAATAATTTTGATATAATAGCAGCTAACAAATGTGGTTCCATCCATGGTTCTTTTAACGAAAACTAAATAAAAAAGAGATGATAGTTAATTTATAACAGATCATCCACAACAACAATAACCGTTTATTTATTTTTTTACCTCGGTTGTCTTGATCGGATTATACTTTGTATAGAATATCCATAACGCATTATTTGTTTCATTACATATAAGCCCATCAATATAATCTTTATCTAACAACTTGAACAAGTATAATGCAATTTGAACAAGACTGACAAGTAAAATAACTGCATCTTGAAAATTCACCGAGTCTGCAATTTTATATAAAGATCGAAACTTTTCTTCAGATGCAGGACTACAATATATAAAACATTAATCCCTTTTCTTTTTTTAAATCGTTCTTTTTTTTTTTTTTTTTTTTTTTTTTTTACTTTGGTGGACGGAGATTTAGTGAACTTCTGCCGGTACAGTTGGTTCGTCTTAGATTGATATTTACATAAGCTTGGTGTATCCAACTATCATAATCTCCATCTGGTATCAACACCATATCCATATCAAACGGCAACTCACTAGGATTCGTCAATTGAATATCTCCTAGTGGTGTCTACACACATAAAATTAATGCTTATATACAAGTTTGAAAATATTTAAAACATACTGGTTTTAACTTCAAATTTGAACCTAGGTTTAAAAAGGACTGAATTTGAGGACGAGGATGTTGCAACTCTGCTGTTGAAATAGCAATGACTGCAACCAGAATCTATTAAAGGTAAGTTATAAACCGTAACTTTTCCATAACTACTATACTTGTATACAATATGACTATCGTCTCCAGTGAACACATTGACTACATTAGAAGCTATTTTTCTATCACAAATCCTATCCAGTTTTTTTTTTTTAAAAAAAAAAAAAAAAATCATATAAAAAAAGGGGGTGTTATGCTTACCACTGTTCAACAATATAAATTTGATACCCAGTGAGTACTTGTAATTCAGATATAACACTGAGTCCACATGTAGATGCCATTTGAAGCGCTTTTGCTCTCTCAGCAAATACAAAACGTTTTTTATCTGACATTATGAGGCTTTTTTTTTCTTTTTAAAAAAAACAAGTGTTTACAAAAAAAAAAAAAAGGAGATTTGAAAAAAATAAATATCATCAGCAGAAATAAGGATAATTATATATCCAGTAAAAAAAGTAAGAAGCCGGTCACTGGAAGCATATGTTAATATTGGGTTTCCCACTATTTTTGGAATGCAAAATTTGGAAAACTCTGCTCATTAAAGCTTGCCAGAGTGCGCTTAATGTAATGGTGGTCTTTATTAAAAAAAAAAAAGTGTTCAAAAAGTGTTCCAAAAACACCTAAAAATTTGTCCCAAAAATTATCAAATTAAGTTCCAAAAATAGTGGGAAATCCAGTACGTTGTAACGCATGACACTTTTGGTATTGTGATGTTTAGAGGCTTTTTTTAAATACACACACAAGATGTTATGGTAAGCCTTATTTAAATTTTTCATTTTTATTATTTCTTAAAAAAAAAAAAAATAAGGGGAGAATAAAAGAAAATGTGCACGTTCTCCAATACTCCGTCCCTTATGAAACTTCTTCTGCCAGCGTACACCTGCGCCTGGAACACTCGCTGAAGTCCTACATCTAGAGTGAAAGCCCAATATCCCACGTAGGCCCGCAGAGGTAGACATCCCCGTCGAAAACTATGGAGAGAAGGGCCGTACTCCGTACCAAGATAATCTAAGAGGGTCTAGGATGTGCTCCAAGCTCCCGCCCCAATCCACACACGTTAAGAGGGAAAGATTCATATTTAGCGTACGGGGCCCCCGTCCAGCCGCCGGAAGGAAAATCACTTCCCACCATTGTACCGCAAAGCACTAAACCATCCTCTTATTACCATCCAAACCCTCATAACGCCGGAGTGTAGAACAGGCAGATAAGTTTAGAGTTTTTTTTTCCAAAAATCATGGCCTTTTTATAGTTTTTCAAACCAAAACAAAAAAGCTACACGTCCTATCACGTAACAAATTTTTACATAACATGTGTGAACATATATTTAAAACACTTCTTTTGCCATTATAAATATCCCCATTAGATTCCTTGTCGAATTCTGATCCTAACCATGTGCGTAACATAATATGTATCACTTTTGATTGTGTTGGTATTACCCTGTACAAGAAGTATGTGTGTTACACACAGCCAGTTAATTTTATTGCGAAAAAAAAAAAAAAACGAGTCTGTTACCAAAATAACTGTACAATCGATGGATATTATGGTATAAAAAGACTTGTAACTCGTACCTTTAATAATTAATTTGACTGACTCTATTTCCTAGAAGACTTGATTGCTGGATAGGTCGTTTAAGGCTCTCACGTAGCATATTTCGATATAAAGCTCTGAGGTCGACTTGTTTGAGCTTCTTACAGTCATCACAACGTGGATCATTCTGTAATAGCTTATACCGCTTTCTATTTGAGATACTATTTTAACTATCGTCTTCCGTTATATATATATATATTTATAATAAGTGAAATTATTGGTTCTATAGCATCTTAACACATAGCAATATAGTACTTTAACATCTTATACGGGATACTTATAAAGAGCTTCTATTTTTTAGTGGATATCATAACGCAAAAGAAACAATTACTCAAATGTGTATATTGCGATTTTAAGTTTATTTTATAAAGTTGTCACACGGACAATGAATCTACTGAACGCAGCAGCAATCAATGCCATTAACCCACCAAAGACCAATACCGGTGTGACGCTAGACAGGGCCTTGTCTTTCCCGTCTTTGATAGCATCCGACGCTGCAAAAATAAACGAAGAAACGATGGCCACAGCGAATTGAGGGAACACAATATACATATTATGAACTCCTAAAATCATACCGGCATCAAACTCATCATTGGATTCTTGTCGTTCTTCTTCGCTGCTTGAGCCAGCCGCTACCACTGCAGCATAACTAGGTGCACGAGCTGTAGACGATATCATACTTTGTCTTTTTTCATCTTCGTAACTTACATACTCTCCAACAAGCGAGAACGGAATCCAAAGTACAATAGCCCAAGGTATACCCATGACGGACAGAACAATAGTAGCCCATGTCACGGTTCGCACAAAGTAAGCAGATATCAACGCGATAGCAACGGTGAAATGCGATAAGGTATAAATATTTAAAAGGTTGACGCACTTGATATGTTTAAAGTAGTTTACTAATGCTGGGATAGCGAGACCGGCCAATACGGAAACAATAGAATAGCAAAGCAACGCGAATGAGCCTGCTCTCGTACCTTCAGCCCAATCAACTGGTATCTCCGGCTCGCTTGATAAATGAGTAGCAAAGTAAATATCGGATACCCACTGCGTACTGTAAAACAAGAACGGAAACCAACCCATCCAAGCAAAGAATTGTGTATTGCATAATGTCTGAATAGGTCTTGGTAAAAATCGAAAAGCTCTCCAAATATAAAAAAAGGTACTGTACCAAGGTCTTTTTTTTTTTATAGAATAAAACATTTAGCAACAAATAACCTTTTTTTTTAAAAAAAAAAAAATACTTACTGGTGAATATCTAAATCTTCCTTTTTATCATTTACTTTCTCCTTGGTTGTAACACAAGTAATAGCCAACGTAATTAAAAACACCACAATGGCCACAATACAAAACACTTTTACTTGCGAGTTTCCGATCCATGGCAAATACTTTACGAGATCAACAAATCCAACAAAGTACCCGATCACCATAGCAGAGTTACTCATACGTGCGCTCCAAGCGTTCGCGTCGTCTTGCTGCCAAAGAGGTGGTATATCTAAAATCAATGCGCGACAAATAGCTTGTACAGCATTTAACGTAAAGTCTAAAAAGTAAAATGCAGTAACTGCTACAATAATAGCATTACTATGGGCCTATATACAATTTTTTTTTTTTTAGTATGTTTATCCATCCTTGTTTACTCGTGTAACAACTTACGGCGCGTTTAATGACATCAGGGTCATGATTGAAGAATTCTGCAAACGCTAATCCAATTTCTTTAGCATAAGCTACACCCACCATAGAGATACAAGTAAGTATTCCGGATACAATAATAAAAGGCCTTCTTTTGCCTAAACTAGAAGTACATTTATCACTGAAGGCACCAATTAACTAAGAAAAAAAAAAGTGTGTTTGGTTCTAATGATCCATGACGTTTTAATAATTACTTACGGGTTGAACTAGTAAACCAGATAACGGTCCAGCCAACCAAACTAAAGCTGTCATTTCCTTTGATAAATCAAGCGATAAAAGATAAGGCGTTCCATAACTAAATAAAAAAGGAAATTATTATTATACGTTTTTTTTTTTTTTACGGATCTTGCATAATCATTTTTTTTTTTTTACTTACGATAATTCCACAGTCCCTAATACATATGAAGTAATAATGATGTCAGGGGGTGGTGTTTTGTTAGAGAAATATACAGATATTAAAAAAGGTATAACTTACAAGTAAACTGTACACCTGCCATACACACCGTTAAACATAACATTTGTAAAAGATTTAATCCTGGTAAATTTGCATCTTCATCTAACAGGTGTTTTTTATTGAAACTTAAAGATCTTCCTGCACTATTATACGACGACGCTTCAAAAGATGATCTTCTTCTTTGATACTTTGGTCTACTAACAGGCGGTTTTTTACCCAGTAGTGGTGTATTTGTGTTATCAGGCATAGTACTTTATATATTTACTTTTTTAAAGAAAAAAAAATTGATTAGAAAAAAAAAAAAAAAATGCTTTATTTTGGCTTTTTTATATGTTCGGGAAAAGGTATTGGTCCGTGTAACTTGAGGTTAAGCCAATCAAATGTATATAATTTTGGTTCGCATTAATAAAATGACGTAAAGTATGTTTATGTATAAAAGAAATAGTATTAGCGATGAGGGGGGGAATATTAGGTTAAGTAAGTAAAAATTAATAATTAAAATGATTTTGGATTCAATGATAAAGAAGTATAATTTCTTTTCAAAGGTGGTAATATTGTAATCTGGTGAGGTTTTTGTGCAGTGTAAAAGTAATAGTTACTGAAGCTCTTGTAATGTTCCATTTCCTTCATAATGATGGCTATTTCAAGATCAAACGATTTCTTATTTTCTTCGGATTTTCCAAAATAGGCGTATACTGCCGGTTGAAATTTAGTCAGCATATTGATCATATCATCACGACAAAGTACGCCTATACGTCCACCCCAAGTACCAATCGGTATAGATCGATATTTTACTTGTCTATTAATACCTTCCACCGGTATTAACGTGCTTAGGTCACCTGCTTGTTCTCTAGGTGATAATCCTCTACTTGTTGCAACTTCCAGCACTAAAAAATAAAATAAAAAAAATAAGTAACGTCATTTTTTTATAGATACGTAATTAAGAAACTTTACTCTCGCCGTTTAGTTTATTCGTCATTGGTCCTGGAGAATATACGGTTAAATCGGTTTCTAATATTTCGATATATCCGCCAGGTTTCAAAAGTCGCCAACAATCATTTACGACTTGAAGGTACTCTTCTGTATTTAAAGATAGAACCATGAATCGTATATGAATGACATCAAAACTGGCGTCAGGAAATTCTCTGAGACCATTCAAAACGTTGCATACAAGCAATTGACAATTGTTAGGTAAATTGTGTTGCGGTGGAAACATATCATCGCTATCCACCCCAATTACTTCAATTCTAGGGTATTTCTGTGATAGGTCAATGCACCAAGAACCTGGTCCACAGCCAACATCGAGAATTCTACCAGTTTCTAAATCTTTATAATCAAATGGTAAAGAAAATTCTCTGAAATAATTTTTTATGTTAATAAACAATAATGTATATATTTCAAAAAGTATGTATATGTATTTTTTTTTTTTTTTTTTTACCCTTCAAAAGCTAATTTTACTAGATCGTTCTTTAACTGAATCCGATCTGCTTCTTCTTCATCGGATTTCAGTAATTGTCTTTGCTGAGATTTTTGAAAGTAAGAGTTTTCGTTATTACGGTGATCGATATCTGATATAGTGGTAGCGTCACTTCTGCTGCTGCTTCTTCGTAAAGACGAAGCATAATCGAAAATAGACGACTGAGAGTCTTGTGTCAAATTGGAAGGTTCACGTTTATGTTGCTTTTTGGTGGTTGCCTTTGATAATATGGTCGAAAAAGCCGTTTTTAATTTAGGTCGCTCAAGAGGTGTCAAGGATCGCCTTTTAGCTATAACTAAACTAGGGTCCTCAATAATTTTTCGGTCAGGTGAAGGCGGCGCAGAAGAGAACATAGTGAATATATTATTGCCATTAAACCAAGAACGTCGACGGCTGTTCTTTCTTTCATGCCCTGATTTAGAACGTCGCATTTTTTTTTAAAAAAATGTATATATTGGGTATACAATATATATATATATATTTATCTTATAAAAAGAAGAAAAAAAAGCTTTCTTTTTTCTTTTTTTCTTTTTTTTTTTTTAATCAGGAAAATATTTTTTTTTTATATTACCAACTAACTGGGTTTTAATACACATCGGGATACATGCCTCACTTTTTTATATATAAGAATAGTCAATGTAAAAAGAATGATTCTTTTTCCTTTATTGCGTTACTATTATTGGATACTACTCTACTTTATTACTTTTTTTTTTTAAGTTTCCCTCTCTATTTTACCAAGGAAACCATTGCTTTTGTCTTTCCATTTATAGGTTGCATACGTGTTTGATACACAGCAAATATTAAAAAAAAAAAAAGGTTTGATTAATCCACAACCTTGTTTTTTTATAGCTCCGTTGAGAAACAATTACGAATCATTTGTAGGTGGTATAAAGAGTTTTTGGGGGCTTTTTTCTTTTTTTTTAAAAAAAAAACCTGGGGTTCTGTAGTCACTGCCTAAACTTATAAGAGCACATCGTATACTGATAATGTGCCGAAAAATAAAAAAGTAGCAAAAAAAAAAAAAGTTATATAAAAAAAAAATATATATAATTTACATCGGAGTACGACTTAATTAGCAACCGTCTATATTTTACTCTTTCTTTAAAAATATTCGTTCCCCCCCAATTGGTGCCCTCTCATTGAAATGTACCTCTTTAGAGTCCCAAAAAAGGGGTCAAAGTCTACAAGCTAAAACAAATAGTTCAAATTAATCTTAGTTTCGGTATCCGATTAAGTTCCACTTTTTTTTCAAATATAGATCCCACAATAAGTTTTAAAAAGGTATAAAACGATATATTTAGAATCATGACCTATTCCTTTAATCGTATACGTAAAAAGAAAAAAAAAAAAAAAAAAAAAGAGATGGTTTCATCCTTCTAGGTAACATCCTAAAGAAGGCACATCCCATAACCGTTCTTTAGAATTTTTTTTTAGTCGGCGTTGATGGTTACACTCGCAATACCATTCTCTTGGTTTATAATTTTGAACAATAAACCATCAGCATATTAAATATTAACATTGATCTATCGAAAGATAATTTTTTTATAAAGAAAAACTAAGTGATTTTGTTTATATATAAAGAGCATGTGTTATATTACGACGAAATTGTCTCGGTCTCTTTTTTTCGATAATATTTCTTCTTATAAATCTTTTTGACGTGATGAGAACATGAGGAAATCCCGGAACGACCAATAAAAACCCAAGTAAAAGCTATGCTATACATATTAAAGGTGCTTTAGCGTATCAAATATTAAGACAAGCCATAATGAATTTCACCATATTCGTGTACTTTTAAGTCCAGGGGAGGACATTTTTTATTTCTCATTTATCAAGGGCAGAAACACATGGTTGGATATAGATATATGAACCTTAACTACTTGCAAGATGCCTAATTATTCGTTATAACACATTTTGTTTTCTAATTAATATCAGATGCTAGCTAAATCTTTTGTAACACTTGGCATATCTAAAAAAGAAAAAATTATGCGTACCAATTATGTCTTTACTCTCTGCAAGAAAAAAAAAACCAGGAAAAGCAGAAGATACGGCAATTTTGTAGTTGCTAATCAATTTAATTAGCCAACACTATTAACTTTTTTTGGCAAAACAAATAGTTACTATACTGTATTTATTATAGTCCGGTTTCTTCCCAGATCAAGCCAATGCGCTGATATCACTTTTCTTGTGTATTCTAGATATCTTTGTATGCCTTTTTAATGAGTTGGGAATACAATTATAAAATGAAATTTAAATGATTCATTTCGTTTTCTTATTGGGTTTCACACTAGTTGAATAATATTGAGACTAAATTGGCATACAAAGTGCCAATCAGCATTGGTAACACCAAAAAAAATATTATGTAAATAGTCGTTGATAAACTATGCTAAAATAGGTGTTTAATACTGCGGCTCTAATTTGTATTCGTGGTTTATAACGACTCTTTTCTTTTTTCTTACGGCATTTGGTATACACTTTTCTATTTGTTTTTTTTTTCGGTATATTTATTATAAGTTTATTCTCTTTGAAAAAAAAAAAACAGAAAAGAGTTTAGAATTCTTTTTTAGTCTTAGAAAACCTTATTTGATAGCTGCGTACAAACTGTCTTTTTTGATGGCACTAAAATAAATATGTTAAAAAAAGTTTAAATGCATCCAATAGAAATGAATTGGACCATACAGTTTGAATATTTATATATACTTTTTTTTTTTTTATGGGAAGAATATTTGATTAGACGTTAGTTTAACACAGTTGTATTTTCCTAAATGCTATAAAAGAGAGTTAGAAACAATAAAAAGTTTATTAGTCTTTTTTTTGTGCGACAGCAGTGTGAAAAAAAAAATTGCCTTCGGTTATTTACGTTTTAAATTTCGATCGAAAATAATCACTAGTGCGTTACTCATGACTATATTATACTGTATACTACGCGGGAGGAGAGAGGGGAGGGTTTTCTCGTTGTTTCGTTTACATCCCTCCCTTTTTCTCTGTATTTTACAATTGGGTTCTACGATTTAAGTCCAAGTATTCTATTTAAAAAAAGAAAATATTTATGTCGATTTGTTATTAGTTCTCATTTAGTCTATCCGAACCTAATTATCAAAAAAAAAAAAGTTTTTATTTCTAGCATCTTTGGGGACTAAATGAAACCTAGATGATCATTTTATCTGTTTTGTATAGATTGTCGATTTCTTCCAATTTCCTCAATTATAATTGATGACAAACTGCATTTGTATTGTAAACAGAGTATTTAGAGATATAGCATTAATTACACTTTATCTAAGCTTTTTGCGGCAATTGAACCCCCCTCCCCACTTTTTTTTACCCCTCCAATGTGTCAAATTCACTTCTTTTTTTTTTGTAGTGAGCACAATACTCTCCTTAAAAAAAAAGTAAACTCGTCTCATTTTGTAATGAATACGGTAGTAGATATGTGAGCCTTTTGGTATCATTAAATCGAGCTTGAATTTTACAATGATTGGCACATTGAATAATTTTTTAACTGCGCGAAATATCAACAAGTCTAACTCCTCAGTAACTCCCACTTGTATTACAATTGTGGGGGGGGGGTAGAGATGCTACCTGTATAGTATTTACATTATTAAATAAACTTTTTTTTTTGGATTCGTTTCGATTTAAAGATGAAGAGTAGTGTTAAATAAATTTAATTAGTATATAGATCTACGAGATTGAGAGATAACCTGGCATATGACGTGCTGACTCAAGTGAAGGGCATTTTAATATTCACGTAGTCTGATATAAAAAAGTAATATTTTACAAAAGAATTTGTGATTTTAAATACCATGCAATAATAATATCAATCGACTCTAATCCCTCTTTTTTTTTTTTTTTTTTTTTTTTTTTTTTTTTTAAAAAAAAAAATCTCATTTTAAAATAATCTCATCCCTTGTTTTTGTTTTTTTACTTCTTTAACTTTTATATGTTGGCAGTAAATAACACTATTAGATTTGTATCGTATTTTCGGGGTAAAAAGAAAGTTGAACGAGATAATTCATCACTGATAGAACTTTTGGCTAGAGCAGAAGACGACGAAAAGTTACAAAGTAATTTAGATTTGATGTTATTATCACTAACTTCAGATGAAGCGGATAGAGAGAGAAAGGAAGCCGAAGTTTCGTTAAAAGAGGCTTTATACGGTCTTATCGAACAAATTCAAAAGGCTACAAAAAGAACTCTAGACAATCAAACAGTAAACCCAAGCGCAAGATTACAGAGAGAGCTTGATATTTCTTCATTAGGTGTATTGATAGATCGTATGAATAAAAGACGATTAGTAGATCAGGTAAAATAGTATTGATTTTTGTAGAGATTATTGTAAAAGATTAAAGCATTTTTTTTTTTTCTAAAAAAAAGGAATGGGTCTCGAACTCAGAGCAATTAAAAAGGGATATAAACGAGCTAGTTGCAAAATCAGCTTCTTTATTTGCAACTGATAACGAGTTTGACGAGCAAAGATTTGAATTATCACCTATTAAAGAAAGAGACTTGTACCTATTTCAAATATTTTCGAAAATCGATAGACAAACAAGTAGAAGAATGACAAATCAAGATGCTAGACCAAGAAGAAATTTTGAAGATGATGAATTATTTTCATTAATAAATAAAATGCAACAGCCAAGTGGATTTAACAATCAAAGAGCTAGTTTAAGACATAAAGTATAGCTCTCTCTCTCTCTCTCTCTCTCTCTCTCTCTCTCTCTCTCTCTCTCTCTCTCTCTCTCTCTCTCCTTTTTCTTCTTCTTTAAAACCCTCCAAACCATATTATATCCCTACATGATCATACATGCATTTTATTTCTCTAAATTACTATTCTAAATCATTTGAATCATATATGGTTTTCCTTCTTTTAAAATACGTATAAAATATATATCTTATTTTACTTCCCCATTGAAAGAAAAAAAAAATGCGGCTCATATATATCCACTTGTCAAAACTACACCTATCTGTTTTTTTTTTTATTTTTCTCCCAGTCATATATTTCAAGTTTAACGGAAGCGCATGTGGCATATGAATGTAACTTTATACCTCTCTTATGCAGTACGTATAATGACCCTGCTATAATGCAGAATTAAAAGGTTTTGTTACAAGTATCAACGCGTATTTCTAAAATAGTTGGGTGAATTGTCGCCAACGATTGATTATCAGGTGACCTTCAATCGAAACCGGAGTTTCTTAGTAAGCAATTTAATGTAAAAGGGGATATACCAGTTACTTCAGAAAGATTTGCTGCTGCTTCTGGGTATCATTTTGACCAGCCACATCGATCGACTATTTTTTTGTAGACTTCTATTGGTTACCATTCATTCTTGAACGATTAACTGGCAACCGAAAGCGGCAATTAAATAAATTTATGCAATAAAAAGTGTGGGATTGTTGCTGCGGTTACTAATTAAAAACCGCAGCAAAAAAAAAAAAAAAAAAAAAAAAAAGTATATATAAAGGTTTAACTTTCACTAAAATATGAAGTCATTATTATCTTTACTTCCTCTCTCAAGTAAAATGTTATCTAACACCGCACCTACTTTAACTCAACAAGAAGACTTCCCTGTCGGATTTGCTGAACACAAAGACACACACCATGATACTGTATTCTATGTAGAATGGCTCGATAACAGTTCTGAATTCCCTTCTTTATCCTCGCCGCATGAAAGTAACTTTACTGGCGGAGCATGGGAATTACTCCAACGAAAAGAAATCATTCAAGATGAACATACTTTAACTCCTGTCGAGGGCGACGCTTGGTCCAAGCTTAGCACTCCGGGTTTAAACGAACTCTATGTTGACGTAGCTGAAAAGAACGCAGAATTAAAACCCACCAAACGCATTGTTCAACCTCTTTGGTCAGAGACAAGCATCATCAAGAAGAAGACGGTGAAAGAACCAGTTATGGATGATGAACAAGACTTGGGCTATGAATTATTGACCAACCAAAAGATGCAAAGCAGAAGAGCAAATCGACTTGGTAGTAGACGTCAATTGCACGACTTGAAAACTGTAGATATTCACGTAGAAGGTATTCTTAAATTGGCTACTACTCGTCTCGGCAAAACCAATATTACTTGGGTTCCTTATGAAAAGAAACAACCTGCGATGGATAGAGAAGAAAGATTGGCCGTGGAAGAGTATTTTAGAGCTTCTTTTGACATAGTTACAAACAAGCCAGATGCTCTCAGATTCTCCTCAAGATTCTCACAAAATGTAAAGCGATCTCTTCATAACTATTCAACACAGACTGAATCGAAACGACCTATTTTCCCTGATAATAGTGAATTTTCTGTTCATTCTCATATCTTTGCCAGATAACTTTTTTTTTTTTAAAAAAAAAACAAAAATACCCCTTTATATTAGCATCCCCCTCTCAATTTAATTGTGTATTGCAACTTCATTTTTCATTTGTTTATATAACTACGATATTTAATAACTTAATAAAAAAAAACCGTTAAATATTACAAAAAAAAAACATTTTAAAAGGCTATTATTTATTAAAAAGCATCCTATTTTCGATATAGCCAACACCATAATGTAAAAAAAGGAAAAATTTTATATCCTTTTGTATTTACAAACGCATTATGCCCTTACAGACATTATATCACAATAGTAAGAAGGAGAGAATGATATTTTCTTAAAAAAAAAATAATCATCATAAATTGTAATGAGCTCATTTAAATCATGCTACAAAAAGTACCAAGTCGGTCACTGATCACAAGACGGAAATACACCAGTGATTCGAACCGCAGTCAATGATTGATAAATAACAATGTGTCCTATCTTCTCTCCCCCCCCTCCCCTTTTCTCCTTTATATCTATCTCTTTCTTTTTTTTAATTTTTTTTTTTCAAACAGATATCATTATGTCTAATATAAAACAAGACTTTCCTGTAGCGTTTGCTGAAGATATCAATTACCCTTCCAATACAGAAATGTATGTTGAATGGCTTGAGAACAGTTCCGAGTTTCCTACTCTATCTTGTCCCTCTGCAACACATGATGCTAACCTAGACGGCGATAACTGGGAGCTCTTACAGAGAAAAGAAACTGTAGAAGAGGATCAACATATTTTAGTTCCACTCGAAGACGACGATGAATGGTTAAACGCCGAATTTGAAGAGGATGTATTATACTCTGAAGTAACAGAGAAAAATGCAACCGAATTACAGCCTAAAAAACGTGCAGTAAAACCACTTTGGCCAAATGAAAATAAACCATTGGTTGAACCAGCAGAAGAAAATGACGATGATTATGAAGACGAGGCAGATTTAGGTACTGAACTTGTCGACCTCAAAAGATCGCAAAGCAGAAGAGCCAATAAACTCTCTCGTTTGAGGCGTATTCATGATCTAAAAACAGTGGATAATTATGTGCACGGTATTTATAAAACGGCTACAACAAAAGGCGTAATTAAATCAGGTGCGGAAACAGATAGAATTATTAAAACAAGAGGTGGTCATGCACGATCTGATAAACAAAATGCCTTAGTTTTGTGTTCCAAGTACACACATAATATGAATAGATATACTTTCAAGTATATAGGTATGAGCAAAAGACCTTCTGTATCTTCTAAAGACAATTGCGAGTTCTCTGTTCACTCTGATATCATCGTAAAGTTATAGTCTAGTATAATTTTTGGCCTTTTGTTTACATCTTTGACGAAGATCCCACTCCCTTTTCAAACTCCTGATCCCATTATGGAGTATTCCTTTTTTTTACCCCTCAAGTAGCGTTATCATATAATAATAATAAATAAAAAATATATAACATATTTGAAGTCATTTGTCTGTTGTAATACACGACCGCAGTTTTTTTTACAATTGAGATTAAAGCCTAGTATCACAAACTCGTAACGTTGTAATTAAATAACTAATCAAATAAAAATGATAGGTTCTACCTCGTTTTATTGCAACGGACCTTATTACCAAAAAAGAAGGACCTGTACATTTGACGATATATAAAAAAAAAAGATAAAATAAACTATAACCTTCTTCAGTTACCATAGTTTGAAAGGCCAGTTTTTGCTACTGGTAGATAATCGTTTTTCCGATCAGCTGACTTACTTTGTTTATTGACCCTATCTTCTCGTCTTAAAGAGGAAATGTGATTCTATGATTACATTCGAACGGTCCTAAATATCTTCAGAAAAGATGCAATAAAAGTTCGCAAATAAATGTTTAAATAGTTAGCCAAGTTGTTCAAAGATAGTATATCAATGCATATATCTGATTAAAAATACTTAACATCAGTAACCCCCCCCCCCTTTTAAATAGGAAATAATAGGCAAAGAGTGGGGAAAAGATGAACAAAGAGCAAAGTATTAACACAAAAATACCACCACGCTAGCCACGTAAAAAAAAAAAAAAAAAAAAAAAAGACTTTTACCGACAACGGAGGTCATTACTAACAAGGGAATACGAAGTACCAAGTAGACCAAGAGCTTTAACAATAATAAAAACGTAAATATCAAAAAGTTGTCGTAACACACTACCGACAAGAACATTACTATTAAAAAAAAGGTCATTATCAAAATAGAAGAAACTATTACCAGTATAAAGCCAATGCCATTAAATAAAGCCGTATTATGTTAACGGATGTATCAGCAGGAAGTGTATTTGTTCTTTGTTAAACCCCGTCCCCATTTTCCTGCACTTATCTGGTCATGTAGTGTGTTCAAAGGTTAAACGATTGTGATTGACTACCTGTTTCAAATACAATGTTCCCTTTGTTTATGGTCTACATTATGTATTTGACAATGGTGACAGTTGTAAAGTTTTTTTTTAATAAATACCTGGGAATAATTAAACTGGATAAAATATATTTAACATTGATATTTCGAATATTTGATTGTCAAAACTTTTCTTTAACTTCATCTATTGTTCTCTACATATCTTTTAGTACGGCTACCACGTTTACGTTACATTATCAATGCTTCATGTGTCATATTATGGTCGAATCCTTTTTTAACTTAAGTTGGCATCTACGATACCAACACGGGGTTCTCATTGGCACGCCTCAGGTATATTACGAATACTACACTTATTATAACCAGCACAGATATGCAGGCCAAGATTTTGTCTGGCAAAGTAGATGTCCCGAAGAACGTTTGTTCCAATATGAAGACATAAATGACTTACGAATGAACCCCCATAGTGTGTATGATGAGCGATTACCACAACCACGACGACGACGACAACTATCACTATCACCTCCTCCTACATCACGACGACAACTATCATCATCACCATCACCTCCGCCAACACCACGACGACAACGACGACAGCTATCACCATCGCCATCACCACCATCATCACCATCACCACCACCATTATTATGGGAAGCTGCTTTTTATTCGGTTTTTTTCTGTCATATAATTTGCTTTATTTTAAAAAATATCTCCACTTATATTGTATAATAAAATAGAAATGTCTAAAAGTGATGCCGGATAATAAAACTCTTTTTCATTGCTGCTATAATTTAAAATTATTATTTACCGGTATAACAATCTTGTGGAAATATAACTATACGAAACTCCCCCCCCCTTTTTTTTTATCAATCCCTTACGTATTTACTACAAATGACATACCAGGCGTCATTGTATTTTTTAGAGAGGGTCACAGAACAATATGCAATTTTTTTTTTAAAAACTAAGGGAATACGTTATCAAACCGTATCTCTTTCATAAAAAGTTGTTATCTGATAGTTAAGGTGACAATATACCAAGCATTGCTTATCAGAAAGATAAAATTACTAGAACGCATCTAAAAAAGATTTAGCAGTAAGTTTATCTCTACATTTTTCTCCACACTTTTAATAGTACATGATTAAAGCTACTAAACTCTAGATTTACAGGACTCTAGGGCTGGGTAAGAGCTACCGGCTATAGATATTACCTATTTTAATGAGCACACTTTTCTTTTTCTTTTACTTTTTCATTGTAATCGCTTAATTTGAACAGGACATAACCATAAAACTTTTTAAAATATCGTCTTCAAACTAAGCTCTTAACGTATTAAAAGTTGGCTTTGTAGATAGACCAACGTATCAAAAATTATCGTACGTTAATTGACTACAGAAATGTTTAACAAAACTACTGACAGGATTATTAGAACCGACCAATTGAGTCCCATCTGCGCTCTCTATTATGCTGATAGAAATGGAAATAATCACGCTGGTAAAAATTCCTAATTTAGAGAAAAGACGCCGACACTACTCATTGAGTTGATTTTTTTTTATAAAAAAGAAGCAGTAGTATTATGCTAATAATGGATCTGTTTGTTAATGTTTTTTTTATACGCATGCAGGGTTATAATATGGTTTATCGTCGTAGGTAACATGATTAAATAGTTTCACTCTATTTGACATAATATACTCATCAGTATCATCATCAACTTCTTCACTAACTTGTAAAACTGATTGTTATATAGTTTCAAAGCTATCATTAACAGAGCCTTGTTTATCTTTATCACCAATTTCTGATTTCACTTGAAAGTCTTTTTTTAAATTGAGCAATCAAAGTGTTCATATACCGAGCTTTATCGTCAACTGGTTGCATCTAATACTTTTTAGTCTATCAAAACGAGAAGAAAAAAGAAGAGTTGTCAAATGTAATCAAAATAAATAAATCATGTAGTCTGATGTAAAGTAGCTCAAATAAGCTATAATGTGATTGGTGAGATCCAAATTTAACAAGTCCCACCAGCCCCCTCCACAATCTTTTTTTCTTCTCGAAACCTTATTACTGACATTGCAGCAGTTTAAGGTACCTGCATTTTTTATTTCTATAAATGTACGCTGTAAAAATAAACCGTACACAACTCCGAGCTTATATATATATATATACCTATTACCCTGGTGGCAATATGGATAAAAATTAGGCCCATTTTTGATGGTTACATTTTACGTATATTGTTTTTGAAATGACCAGATTTTTGAGGCCAAGTGAGCTTTCGTCTCCTATTTAATATTTTTTTGGTTCGTCCTTTCGTACGGACAGTAAAATATCGGTCAATGCTCAAATATACGCTGAGTAAGTATACAATATAACAACAACAATATTTGGTGCCCTTATTAAAAAAAGAAAAAAAAAGGCATGATATTCCCATGGTGCTACCGGAACGAAATATACGGAAAAAACGAGGTTTTTTTTACTATTAAAAAAAACGAACGTGTTACCTATTATAGCATTTTAAATGAGTTTGGTGTTTGATTGACTTTTTGACAATTTCAGGTTTTTTTAAGCAGTAGTTGGCTGCCCCTTATTTTTGTCACGATTAAATTAACCTTTTTTTTTTTTTTTTTTTTAGCAAATATATTAAATAGGATGAAGCATTCAAGAGTTTAAAGTACAAGCACCCAAAAATACATTACGCCAAGCAAAGAAGATTATACGGCATGTCAATTTGTATTGTACTTTTTTTTTTTTTTTTTTTTTTTTTGCCAGCAAAAGGTGTGTGTGTGTGTAATATCGAAAACCAGTTTAGGCTCGATGCCAGATAAGGCGCCGAACAAAAAAAAAAAAAAAAAAAAAAAAAAAGAAAAAAAAGTTGTCAATAAAATTGATGAAACGATAACGATTTTGTCGATTGAGTTATAACCAGCGATTATATGTGCGCGTATATAGCTTTACCGATGCCAGTATACAACATAATAATAATAATAAAAATAGACGTTTGGGCTGCAAAAAAAAAAAAAAAAAAAATGATAAAGACACGAATAGATTACACAGAAATACATTTGTATATGACCAAGAATCAATCAGGAACTGGTCCTACCCTTATTCTGACTTTGTATTATAATTAAAATTTTTTTCTTTCTTCAGCTATAAAAACTTGACATCCATCACTTGCCCTTGTCCATTTTTTTCTTTTTTTTTTCTTTTTTCTTTTCCTTTGTTCATCGATATATTAAAACACCAACATAAAAATGGAGCATTTAAAGAATCTTCATTTTACACCCGAGACACCTTTCGGGTTACCACTCTATCCTTACTTTGAAAAGGCCTTTGAAGTTGTTACAGGTACACCTGCTTCTCAATTTGAATATGTTCCTTCTGTTACCCCTCTCTCTACTGTTAACGAAGGTAAGTTTATAATATAATATACAAAATAAAATAAAATAAAAATAAAAACGCGTTTCTCATCATCATCATCATGTTGGAATTGTAGTCACCATGACCTGTATTACTTATTTCATCGTCATCTTTGGTGGCCGTTTCCTTATGAAGAACGTTACTCCTTTCAAGCTCCAAGCTCCCTTTATGATCCACAACTTTTTATTAACTGTTGTTTCCGGTATCCTTTTGGTCTTGATGGTTGAACAAATTTTTCCCATTTTATACCGTCAAGGTTTATTAGCTGCTATCTGTGCTGATAGCACTTGGACTCAACCTTTAGAATTACTTTATTATCTTAATTATCTCGTAAAGTATTGGGAACTTATTGATACTATTTTCTTGGTTTTAAAGAAGAAGAACTTGGGTAAGTCTTTTTTTTTTTTTTTTTTTTTTTTTTTTTGAAGGGGTTTGTTTGTTTGTGTGTGTTTTGTTTTATGTGCAAAGAAGAAGAAGGAGAGAGAAAAAAAAAAAGAGAGTTGGAAGTATATACTAACTACTTTATTAGAATTCCTTCATTACTATCATCATTCTTTAACTATGGTCCTTTGTTTCACTCAACTTAACGGTAGAACTTCAGTTGTAAGTAATTTTCACATGACAGAGAGGGGAAACAACTTTTTTTTTATAGTCGGGGATTTCGGGGATGAATAATCTAAACTAACACGTCTTTTTTTAATAATAATAATAGTCTTGGGTTCCTATCACACTTAACTTGCTTGTACATGTCTTGATGTACTACTATTATTTCCGTACTGCTGCTGGTGCCAAGATTTGGTGGAAAAAGTACTTAACCACCCTTCAAATCACACAATTTATTATCGATCTTGTTGTTATTTACTTTTGTACTTATACCTATTTCGCTTTCACTTACTGGCCTCACTACCCCAACATGGGAAGTTGTGCTGGTACTGAAACCTCCGCTCTCTTTGGATGTGCTCTTTTGTCTTCTTACCTTGTCTTGTTCATTAACTTTTATCGTATTACTTATCAAGCCAAGAAGGCTGCTGCTCGTAAGATGAACCAACAAAAGGAGACTCAAAAAATTAAACCCAAGACAAAGAAGATTTAAGCTTTTTTTTTGTAACTTTTCCTTCCCCTCCCCCCTCCTCCCTCATCTTACCTCATTAATTCGCTCTCTCTCTCTTTTTTAGAAACCCCCACATTTTTTTTAAAAAAAAAAAATGATTCTTTGCTATGTAAATATACATTTTTTTTTTTAGTTAGAATCAACAAAGAATACTACACACAAAAAATAAAAAAGACTAGTTTTTTTTTTATTTTATTTACAAAGCGCGTGTTTTTCTTTATTTATTTATCTCTTTTTTTTTTAAGCGGAAGGCAAACGACCTTCTAAACCTAAAAAGACTTGATACAAGATTTGAGCCCAGCTATCTAAAGGACCTGGTATGCAATACCTCAAACAATCCTGGCCGCCAACATGGCCATCGGGCCTTAAATCGGTCAGAGCAGCTAAATCCACAAAGACACCGCCTGCAGCCTCTACAATCACACGCGCAATAGCGTTACGACGAGCCACTTCACTCCAGCCAAACGGCAACAGTTTTAACTGCTGGTCAGTCAAAGGGCTTTCTAAAGGACCAGTGGCATCATCACAAAACGGGTGTCCAATACCAGTGGACCTGTAAATTACCAACGCATTCGGATTTGCTTTCCGCATCGTGCGTAACGTTTCGATCAATCCTTTGATAAACGTATCGTCACCTTCAATGACAGGCGCACGATTTAAAATAACGATAGGGTATCCACGCATAATAGACGAACTTGTAAATGGCCATTCAATGACGTCTGCTTTAGGGTGTCCACCGTTAGGGTTCATCTTTCTACGGATAGAAAGAATATCGTTACGGAGGTATCGGAGTCTTGTATCAGGGAATGGATCAGTACATACTGTATGATCTACAAAACAACAACGAAATGAGTATGCGTATATTTATCGTTCATTGTTATTTACCTTTGCAGTTTAATTCTCCAAAACAAACAGCTGGTCCATCTCTCAAGGTGTCCAAAAACAACTCATGTAACTGATACTGAACCAAATCGCCTACCACTAACAAATGTCTACCGTGTAATACTTTACACCACTGAGCACCATCCAGCTCTATATTTGTATCACACTTAGACTGCCAAACGTACTTTACAGCCTCTCGTTGGCCTTGCTTATTTTGCTTTGCAAACTTTCTATCGCAGCTGCCGTACAGTGGATCTTGAAAATGAGGCATGACGTATTTGCGAGAGGGAACCTGTACCCACTTGCCTGTTGTCCAACAATCGACCAAAGCTCGAAACTGGTTACTCGTTCTTGTATTCCCATTAAACACGGAGCCAGGAATTCCTTGAATACTATTAAATTCATCTTGTACCAGTTTCTTTGCTTTATTCACTGTATCGTGTGTCAATTGATTTCTTTCTTCTGTTGACAAGTGGGTAGTTGTGTATTTATGGTTTTGTAAGCTGTCTAGTTTTGGGTGGCCTTGTGGGTTGTACCAAGGAAAGTCATGACTTGAAGGTTCAAGTATTGTTTGTTGTGGTTGTTCTGTTGAGGAGATGGAGAAGGTTGTCAAGAGATGAAGTAGAAATAGTACAAGTACAATGTACATTACAATACGGGGCCAGCCCATCCTTCGCCAACGGTGTGCATCTAGAAAACTTGACATTTTATCTCAAAAGTAGGCGAAACTATAATAAAAAGAAAAAAGAAAAAAGAACGTTCTTTTTTCTATTATTTTATATTAAAAAATAAATAAATAAAAGCCACTAAAAAAACCCCACAACTCCTCTTTGTAGATCCTTTATATTTTTTATTTATAAACTGAGCTATCCAATAAACGCGTACATTGTAAATTAAATCATTTACAAAAAAAGTTTGTCAGTTAAAAAAAAAAAAAAAAAAAAAAAAAAAAAGAGTATTTACGTATCAACTGAACAGTAATAATTAGCTTACTGCGACAGATTAGATCATTTAACAAAACAAATAAAAAGGGGCAAGTAGTTTTATTAAGGGGGTGAACTACAGGAGATAAAAGCACGCATTTATATCATACTGGGTGTGTTCTCCACTCATAGTAGGTTGTATCATCTCACTACGATTAAAAAAAAGCTTTTATTTTGTGCTATTGTTTTTTTCTTTTTCGTACAGTAAAACAAGTAGTTGTGCAGATCTTTCGACTCTTTTTTAATTCAGTAAATACATGATCTATACCTTTACAAGTATAGTATTCAGGTACAAACTATAATTTTTTTTTTTTTTACAAGTAGGTTGCATACGGAAAAAGTATTCATATTCCGAAAAGATTACGAAAGCATCCAAGTTTTTACCGATTATAAGGATCTTACATTTTGCATACCTTTTTTCTAGACATTTCTTTTTTTTTTACAAAATAGCATTATATAGTCGCATTAACAATAGTGTGGTACAAACCACGTGAATAACCACGAAGAAGAAAAATATATAATTTATTTGGTTTTTTGATCTTCTGAAATCTCTAATAAAGTTGATAACATTTTATCTCTAACTTGGTTTGTTAATTTCTCAATAGAAGCCGAATCCTCATCAATATCTTTTGTTTCTATAGCAGGTAAAACTTTTGGACCGAGAAAAAAAAAAAAAAAAAAAAAAAAGTTAAAATTGATTCTAATATCATATGTATTCTATTTTACCTTTGATCTTGATGTTACCGTAACCAAAGTGTTTCTTTTTTGGGTCATAAATTTGTTTGTAATTAGCCACTACAATAGGAATAATAGGCACCTTGGCTTGTGTAGCCATATAAAAAGCTCCCTTCTTAAACGGTAATAAATCTACTTTATCCACACCACTACGAGTACCTTCTGGGAAAATAAACACACTGGTCTTTTTACGATGGATATCCTCAGCTGCTTGACGAGCTTGTTTAATAGCTCCTTCACGATTAGTACGATCTAAAAAGATAGACTTACTCAAGATCACTACAAAAGTAATAGTTAATACCTCTCTCCCTTTCTCTTTACTATTGTAAATACAACTTACTAAACCATCCTAAAATTGGGTAATATTTGATAGCCTTTTTTGAAACAACCGAAGTACTCTTTGGAAACATAGCACCCATATAAACAATATCCATAAGTGTTTGATGATTACAAACATAAATAGCCGACTGTCCTTCCTCAGCGTAATTTTCTTCTCCCTCAACCACTGCTCCAATATCCAAGAATCTGCGGTTTAATATCTTATGAAAGCGACTGACGGTCCAGTTGATCAAGTGCGATTTACCAATGATGGGTAAAGTAAGTGCTGCAGCCATACCGTACATGGCAGATACCATCAAACACAATAACGAAACAAGGTTACGGTGAAAGTACCCGCCTCTTCTTCTAAATATCGCTTGAAGGATAATAGGTATCAAAATCCAAATACCCCAGGGCACTCGTTGCAGAGATAACCTAAAATGATTTGCTTTTTTGTTGTTGTTATTATCTTTTGCCTTGTTTTTATCTGTAAGTGCTTACCTAATTCTGCCATTTATATCAGTAATAAAACTATATGTAAGGAAAAAAGGGAAAAAAAAAAAAAAAAAAAAAGAAAAAAAAAAAACTTTATATAATATCTTTTTTTAACTATTGGCACGTGAATACTCTTTTTCCCCAAAACACGAAGAAGCTTCGTGACGCAACAAAAAAAGGAATGTTTTAAACAGCGAGATATTTTCATTTCCCTTTTTTTTTTTTTCCTTGTGTACTTGGCATACACTTTTTTACATAACTATATTTCTACTGCAAAAAAAAAAAAGTTACCATGATTTTATTAGACTACCATAACGTTATTATCAAGAATACTTTGGAAGCTAGACTTAAAGAGTAAGCAGATGAAAAAAAAACAAAACAAAAAAAAAAGATGAAGAAGAAGGGAAATTGAATTTATTTATTTTGTTAGAGAAAAGCTTGAACCAGTTGATATGACCGTAGCTGATTTCGACGGTGTCACTTATCGTATTTCTACGCCTGATTCCAAGAGTATTATCAATATCTCTCTTGGTTGGGCATGTGCCGCTGAACTCTTTGCTCACGGAGCAAAAGACGTATTAAGACGCGAGTATGGTAATTTACTTTTAGATACACCCGAACAAGGTTACGATGTCACTCTTTCCATTGATTTAGAAGCAGTTTCTACCGATGCAGGTAAACTCTCCATTTTATTTTTAAAAAAAACACGCCAATTTTTTAAGCACGCCTTTTTTTTTTTTTTTTTTTTTTTTTAGAGGCAAGAGAAGAAATCATCCGCAAAGTATCTTTATTGAAGCGTAATTTGTTGGCTGCTCCTTTTGAAAGAGCGTTTGCTGAGCAGGAACAATGTGAAAAAGAACAAAAGACTGAAATTAAATCGGAATTGATGGCTGTTCATTATCGCCAAGAAGAAGCCATCTATATCAAATCTAATTTTGATCGTATTACGGTCATTTTCAGTACAACTTTTAAGGATGAGACAGATAAGATTTTCGGCAAAGTATTCTTGCAGGTAAAATATATAATGGCGTATTTAGGGCTTTTTTTTTTTTTTTTTTTTTTTTTTTTAATAAAGAATATATGTAGGAATTTGTTGATGCTCGTCGTCGTGTACCTGCTTTACAAAACGCACCTCAAGTATTGTACTCTCTTCGTGAACCACCTTTGGAACTTCGTCATTTAAATTTAAAGGATAGTGATGATGTCAGTTATGTTACATTTGGTAAGTTGTGTGTATATGTGTGTGTGTGTGTATACTGTATTAAAAAAAAAAAAATTGAAATTAAATATTATTATTTAGTCTTGTTCCCTAATCATTTTGTAACTGGAGATGTTCGCGAGGAAACTATTTCTCGTATTCAAATTTTCCGTGATTACCTTCATTATCATATTAAATGTTCCAAGGCATATATGCATACACGTATGAGAGCTCGTGTTCGTGATTTCTTGAAGGTATTGAACAGAGCTAAACCAGAGATTACAAATGCCGAAAAGAAGACAGCTAGGTAAGTTGATTATTATTATTATTATTATTATTATTTTTAAAAAAGTGGTCATTTCTTAATTTTGTATTTCATTTTGTAGTGGAAGAACTTTCCGTAGATCTTAATACTAGTTATAATAAAGTATTGATTTTATACATATATACTAATGTATAAGCTCTGAGTTACATACAAATATTAATGTGACGTATTTTTTGATGCCACTTTTTTTTTTTTTTTTTAATCTATAATTTGCAGCTCCTTGTGAAATTAATTTTTTGTTCTCTTTCTTCCTTCTAGTTTATTATTTATGAATTATGGGATCTTCATGTTGTAAACAAGAAGAAATTGATTTTACAGGACAAGGTAAAAAAAAAAAGGCAATGATAATATTTTTTTTCTACTAAACAAAGTAGAATAAAGCTGAATTAAATCACTTTTATTTATTAAGAGTGATCGGAAAAGGAGCGTTTGGTAAAGTAAGAATAGTGCAACACAAGAGTGATTTAATTGAATACGCATTAAAATATATCAGTAAATCCAAATGTATCGAATTAAAAGCAACCAGTAACATTTTAACTGAACGAAAGATACTGGAACGTATAGAGCATCCACTCATTGTCAACTTGAGATACGCATTTCACGACGACGAAAACTTATTTATGGTATTGGATTTAATGCTTGGTGGAGATTTAAGATTCCATTTAGATCGATTAGGCTTATTTAATGAATTACAAGTGAGATACTATGTAGCTGATCTTATACTCTCTATTCATTACCTTCATACACAATTCATTATCCACAGGTAATTTTTATTTTATTTTTATTTTTGATTGTTGTACATACTTAATTTTTTTTTTTAGAGATATTAAACCAGATAACGTATTATTGGATTCAAATGGACATGCTCATCTTAGTGATTTCAATATTGCCACTCAAATTACCGAACGACATCCTTATAGACAAAATAGAGCCGGTAGTTTGATTTATATGGCTCCTGAGATCTTGTTAAAGAAACGCTATACAACCGAAGTCGATTGGTGGAGTTTAGGTGTAACAATGTTTGAATTGTTATTTGGAAAGGTAACCTTATTATTTATTTTTTTTGAGCTAATTGCTTACTAACTAAATTTAATAGAGACCATTTAATGGTAAAACAAACGATGAATTAGCTGATGCCATTACCAATAATGATTTAGAAATACCAACTGATATTAGAGTATCTGAAGATTGTATCCATCTTTTAAAAGGCGTATGTTCTTCTTCTCTCATATAAAATATATTTATAATAACATTCCATTTTATATATATAGTTATTGACAAAATCACCTAAACAGCGTTTAGGTTACGGTGTACAAGGATTTGAGCAATTAAAATCACATGCATGGTTCCAAGGTTTAGACTGGGATGAATTAGAAAACAAAACCGCTATTCCTCCCTTTATACCCAATGTAACCCCCTTTTTTTTTTTTTTTTTTTTTTTTTTTCTTATACTTTACTTGCTAATTTATTTACTCTTACTCTTTATTTTATATAGAATAAACAATCCAATTTTGACGCTGTTCATGAACTGGAAGAACTACTGTTTGAAGATGCTCCTCTTCGACCACATAAAAGAACCGAATCTAGAAACGAATCAATGAAAGATTTATTAGAAATGGACGATATGTTTTTACCTTACGATCATACAAAGCAACAAGACGAAACTATCGTAGCTCAAGAAGACGACAATTTAATATCTGAACGTAGAAATTCATTATCACCCACCAGCTTATTAAGGCGTGTAGGTGATGCGTTGGATCAAAATAGATATAACTCAAAAGGGTATCATGAACTAGTTGAAGATGTTGTTATAACTGCTACTTGAGAAAAAAAAAACCACATATTAAAGCACCGTTAACATCCCCCCCCTTCCTTTTTTTTTTACCCTTCCTAGTTTGTACACATAAATATATTTTTCTTCTTCTTAATATCATGTCTATCAAACAAGTTTTAAAACCACAACTTACATTAGCACTTTTGAAACCAGACATTTGTGCTAATGCAGCATTACCACCAAAGATCAAACAAGCCATTTTAAATAAAGAATTACAAATCGTAAAAGAAACCAATGTACTTTGGACAGAAGCAGACGCTGCTCGATTTTATGCAGAACATGAAGGAAAATTCTTTTATCATCGATTATGTGGATACATGACAAGTGGACCCTTTAAAGCTTACATTTTATCTTCTCCTAATGCTATTAAAGACTGGCGTGGACTTATTGGTCCTACACATCCTGTTCGGTAAATTTTTATTTTATTTTCTGGTTTCTTTTTGTGTAGTACTGAAAAACCTTTTTTTTTTTATTAGTGCACGTATTAATCAACCAGAAACATTGAGAGCTTTATATGGATTAACTGATACAAGAAATTCATTCCATGGTTCAGGTAATACCATAATAAAAAAAATACGCTTTTTTTTTATTAACAAAAAAAAAAAAAAAACTGTCTAGATTCGGATATGTCAGCAAAGCAAGAAATCGAATTCTTTTTTCCAGATTATTTTAAACCTTGTCAATCTTAAGAAAAAAAGTTCTATTTAATACCTCTAAAGCTTATACATATAATAAAAAAAAACAACAGCATCGCACATAACTTACTGGTAAAAATAACTTGAATTCAGCTGGTAATTCATCTTCACTATATAACCTATCTGTAAAATAAATTCTGCGTATTCTACAATTGGCATGAACAGTAACACGACATGTCTCACTATAATTTGTGCCATATCCTCTCTTTACGTAATCACTCAAGTTAAATACAATTTGGTTCCAACCTGCGTCCAGCCGCATTGGCATAGTTGTAATATAAGGTTTTACTCGTGTTGTAATCTAAAAAAATGCTTGCCTGTGTCAAAAAGTTGCTTCATAAATATATATTTCTCTCCCTCTCAGGTACCTGATAATTTGAAGCTCTAAATCTACGCGTTTCATCTTTATCGTCAAGTACTTCCACTTCAAATGAAAAATACTTGTTTAAATTCTTTACAATCAGTACAAGAAAAGGAAGTTTAATTCCAAGTGTACGATTGGCTTGTGCTGGACAGGTAATATAAGTGTTGGAGAGATTAGGTGACACTAGTTCGATTACCGTAGAACTAATAAGATCGTCTGCTACTGTTTCTACATGTGCATCTGGATCGTCTTCGGGCGAATGACTTGCCCATAGTTGTAAAGGTTCGGTTCTAAAAAAAAAATAAGAAGCATGGGTTTTTATACATTTGTCCGAAAAAAAAAGGGGGAGGAATGAAGCTTACCCTAAACTATACAAGATGGAAAGAAACCCTGACTATTCTGTATAGATCAATACCTCTCTTTTAACTCGACTTTTTTTTTTTTTAGTTTACCTGAAATGTATTCTTAAACATGATCTATTTGGTTTAAATGATAAAAAAAAAATAATAATAAAAAAAAAGGGCGGTCGTCTATTTTATAATCTATCAAACTCGGATACATACCTTTTTTGGAGCAAAAAAAATATATATATATATCTAAATCCATCCTTGCGAGTGGAAATCATTACGGCGACGTAAAGAAAGAAGGGTTCGCATACGCGAGTGACCTCCCTCCAGCTGTAATT
The DNA here is from genome assembly GCA_025201345.1 of Thamnidium elegans. Lineage (NCBI taxonomy): Eukaryota > Fungi > Mucoromycota > Mucoromycetes > Mucorales > Mucoraceae > Thamnidium > Thamnidium elegans. The sequence continues at coordinate 570,323 of JAIXMG010000001.1, read as the reverse complement.
CCGTACTCAAAGCACACATAATAACAGAAGGAAGTCTGTAGAAAGTAGCCATTTGACACGGAAGTACCATCAAGAAGCCATCCACACCTAAATAGCCATAAGAAACCATCATACGATATATCAAGCACATTTAGTTAAAATGACCGCCCTACTTGGGGTGGCTGTAGATCTTAATTCCATAAACTTCCTAGAATCTATCTTCTTTTAAATTCGTTTTGGATAAGGTAATCGTATACTGAACACTGAAATTTGACTTTTTTTAAGGCTGTTTTTTTTAATTGCAACCAAGAGTGTAACAAAGTACATCATTGCATAGGACTAAATTCTTTAAGCATATCAATAAACAAAGTAAAAGAAAAAACAATGATCTCCCTAGTAGGTGAGGGATCAAAATTGGAAGAGTATGTAATAAACCACTAAAATATTCGGATTTGCCACTACGTTGAGCCACTATATGTACAACGAATGGAACTCTCAATTTCGCTCGTTTCTTGTTCGCTTACTCTTTTTGGGGGGAAAGCCTTGGTAACTCCACGTTCTATTTATGTATTGTTTTTAACGCTCGTTTTGTGCAGGGCAGCTACTATAAGAAGGGCCATATCTGTTTGTACAGACATAAAACAAAAGTATAAAAAGCAAAAGAACGGAAGCGGGTCTGTTGCCCGTAACGTATTTGCTGTTTCATGTGGATAAAACCAAAATTAAGGATTCCCACTATTTTTTCTCTAGTAGCAATTACTCTTCATTACCAAGGCTCGAGTATATTGTTTTCAATAATAATATAATGTCCAGTATTATACTGAATCAAATATACTTGTATGAACTTATCGAGATAATTGTCACACCAAAAAAAGGTCCGCTAGTTATTAAAACCGCGAGCTCGCAAGACGCGAATTATGCGCAAAAAAGAAAAAGGTTTTTTTTTTTTTTTTTTTTTTTTTTTTTTAAAAAAGGGATGCATTATATTTATTATTTACTGGAAGACACGTCTATCACTGGCTTCTGTTTCTCTACTTTCCTCGGCCATTGCTAATCTAGATTCACGCTCCAAATTGTTTCTTTGTCTAATACTATACTTTTGAAGCTTATCCTTACGAAGAGATTGACGAACAAAATTGGGATGAACGAATTCAGGGTTTTCAAATACAGTGGGACCACCGAAAGAACCTTCAAAGATACGAATAGGGGTAAGACAGAAACGAGGACCGATTTCAACTAATGAGATATCCTCTTTATCAACCAAAGGGTTAAATCCAGGTGTGTTTGCAGGTGTCTTTTCAACAATTTGGTAATTTCTGAACCAAACCTTGTTATCGACAATAGAGAAAGATAAGACGTGATCAACAAAGGGCTTTGAGCGTCTGGATCCCTTGGGAACGTTAAATACTTGACCCAGTAATTCCTTTAAAAGTCCCCAATGAGGTGCAGAATCAAAAGTCTTGTCGAAAGACAAGATGTGTCTAGATCCCTTTAAGCAATTACCTGTCATCTTTAATTCATCCATGGTGTGCAAGTTTTGAAGATGGAACTTAACTGAAGGACCATTAGGTGTCTTTGCCATCCAAACATACAAATCCTGCTTCTTTCTAACTTCAAAAAATACTGCATTATTACAGTTGTTAAGATCAGCCAACTCGTTCAAAATGTAGAGGTTGTTCTTTGTATCAAGTTTAGCATCCTTCTTGGAGTGAGGCATTAAACTCTCGAGATCGGTAAGTAAATGACGATAACTAATAAAAAACTTTTTTAGTCTTTTGACAGATCTACTTTTTTTTTTTTTATTTAATTCCTTACCGGAAAGTAACACCACGAGAAGACAACATCATTACTCTTTGTTTGTTAATTCTCTTATCCTTCGATTTGCGGTCATTGGATTTGGTCTTGACCAATTCGGCGGCTTTATATAAAGTAGACATTGAAGTAGTTTTGTATATATGAAGAGATAAAAAAAAAAAAAAATGTAACAAAAAAAAAAGGTTCATTTTTTCCAACGAAAAAAATAAGCCACCATAAACAGTCCCGACAAAACAGTCCAAAAATGCTAAGAAAAAAAAAAAGGGTATGTTATAAAATTATGGGGTTATTCTATTTTGTAAATAAATAAATAATTATAGAAAAAGAGAAAAGTATTTTATTCCGTATCTTCCTTCTTCTTTCTTCGTTCATCTAAACTTCCTCTAGGACTTGCTTTAGGACTAGCTAACCTACTTGAACTTTGTAACCAAGTAGCAGCCGCATTTTCTATTAGTGGGCCGTCGTTAATCACATAGTCTTCTTCATCAGACTGTTCGTGAATAATGAAGCCCATTCGTGAACGTGATCGTGACATATTATTTCCATCGTTCGCCAACGGTGAAGGTGCTCGATCGATTGCCGGCGAATTCAATCCGTTTAGATTAGGTGAACTGCCATTACGAGCAATAAGGTTAGACGTACTTCCGTTTCGATTCGCTAAACCAAGTGCCGACGAAGTTCTAAACGGTAATACACTTGATCCTTCAACCACATCACCCAATTTATATATCCCAGTATGACTATCTCCGCTATATCGTTTTTTACTCCAGTATTGTTTCGATATCACACTAGGTGATTTCGTTGGTGTACCCAGTACATTACCGACCATATTGATTGAAACACTAGCATCATTTCCGAGAACGTTTACGTTATTATTGGTGCTATTACTACCATCATCAAATGTTTCCATATCTACTGGTATCGTATTGCTAACACTTGTATATTGTTGATTTGATCTTAAGGTTCTCGAAATCCAATGACGCATTGGAGCAGTAGATCGAGCCAAAGCATGTGACATATGAGACAAAACAACAAAAGGATTCCATGACGACGGCGACGACGACGACGAAGAAGTTACGATGGGCTCAGGACCTAATAAACCACCTGCAGTACCTTGATTATTTCTATAATTACGTCTTTTACGAATATTCTTGAAAGTGAACCAAATGAAAAAGACACATAAAAACATAAATAATGCAATACCTATAGCTGTATGCTTTGAAGTATTTCGTACATCGTCCAAGAAACCGTTTTTAGATGAATTGGTATGACCGTAATTTGTACCTTGAGAAACACCATCAGCAATTTCATGTGCACCTTCATCGTCTGTATTATGACCCAAAAATCCATCACTATGATCAACTAGAGGGATTTTACTTGCGACATGAAGTAACATGGCACCTAAAGTCCAAGAGACTTGAACATCATTAATAGTATCTATACTTTGAAAAGGAGGGTTCCAGTTCTTTGATTCAACACTTGAGATAGTTTGTTCCAATAATTCTTGATCTTGAGTTAAGTTTTGATGACCACTAGGATTTTCTATACGCGGAATTTCGATACCTTCGTGTAAAATATTGACGATCCAAGCAGATTTAAAACATTGCATTTGATAACGATGTAATTCAGCCGAAGTAATGTCTTTATTGTTTGCAATTAAAGACCAATCTCTACTGCAGTAATCGGAAGCCTTGTTTTCGTATTCTATAAAATCATAAACGCCACCTAAGCCTAATATATCATGTGATGAGTACCAATACTCTGAAATACCAACAAATTTATTGACAGACCAGTCAATATTAGGAGTATGTACACCATTAAATAAACAAGGTTTGGTAGGACAATCAGCATCCTTGTTTAATAATGGTTCTGTATATTCTATACATTTCTCAAAATCACCTGTACCGTGTAAAGAAAGAGATACGCTTGTAGAAGTAGCATCCGTAACATTTAAATTGAGAGGTAAACAAGGATCATCCAAGGGAAGTAAATGATGCTGATCTAGTAAATTCTTATTATTTGAACTAGCAAATAATTTCTTGACACGATCTTCTAAATATCGTCTTCGTGCTTCGTTACTTCCATATCCCAAAAAAGTCGTGACAAATACATCGTAATTCACTGTTCTACCATCTAATGTATGTAATTCAATATGAGTTAAATCATCCATATGTTCTTGCTTTTGATGATGCTCTGGTTCAAATGCAATTTGTGCTGATGCTCCACCCATATCTAAAAATCCAAATGTATGATGCTGTTCTATCTTTTCTCCATCTGCTTTTTCAGTATACGCTTTAATACTACTATCAAATCCTCCCATCAAATAATTCACTGCTACCCATCCAAATACGCCTTCTAATTCTCCTGGAATAATACGTACATGACTATCACAATCACTTATAAAGAAGTTGGTATTCTCTCGCATATAATTACATGTTGAACTTAATAATTCCTTTTGTTCTTGGTTAGGTAATAAACGCATACCAGCTGTTGCCATTAAAAAAATAGGTGTTGTCGAATGACTTTCAATTGGTACAACTTCTTGTGAGAATGAAAGTAAAGACGTTAAATGTTCTCCAACTTCATGTGGTCTTGTACCAAATGTCGATATACCTTAATTAGTAATAAAAAAAAAGTCAATGAATTATGCATTTTTTTTTTTTTTTTTTTTTTTTACCTGGCTCTTCCCGACTTGTCCATTTAAGACCATCTTGATCTCCTCTTTCAACAATGGGTATCTTTCCTTTTAATTCGTCTACAGTAAAAGAGTTTTTGGCAAATTCGTGATCTTTCCAAGAATAAACGTATATTCTTGAACCAGATGAACCAGCATCTATAATAACTCCATATTTTCTATTAAGTTGCCATTCTTCTGGTGTCGCTTTACTCAACGACATTTGCCTATTTTTTTTTTTTTATTGCTGAAATAAAAAACCAAGAAAAAAAGTACATCCACTCTCAAATCCAACATTTATTGAACTCAGCGGTACATTTTTCCAATTAAATTCAAACAAAAATTTGGCGGCTAGACCATTAAGAATCAATATCAGCCAATCGTTCCTCTCGCGGAAACCAATTTAAACCAATAAGTAAAGGTTAATCCTCTTTCTAAACCATTCGCGTTTTTTTTTTTTTTTTTTTACTGCAGTTCGCGCGACCTTTTTATTCTTTTTTTCTTTTTCTACAGTATGTCACGTATTAGTCGATCGCCCAGTAGTTCACCTTTATTTAGAGCCGAAAGACCTTTTCGATCAGCTAGTATTCCTTCCAATGAACCAAGTACTTCTACCAATAATCAAACCAGAAAGAATCTGTTATTATCAGAAAACCAATTAAGCAATGTATATAATAAGAATAAAATAAGAAAAAAACGTTGAATTTTTATACCCCATTTTCTTTTTCTTTACACTATTATTAGATTAGTAAGAAACTTGCTAATATCCGTTATGGATCCACACCTGAACTTTTTGAACCTGAACCATTAGAAACTTCAACAGGTAAAAGCAAACAATAATAAAAAGCCGATTTCGTTGTTAACAACAACGTAGGTAATCCTACCTTTCGTAGAGAGAGTCAAACACATACTATTGGTGATTTTTCTCCTCAAATTCAAGAATACGCTATTATTGAAGAACTTTTATATGTTTTAACTGTAACTCTTTATTTTTATTTTATTTTTTTGTGTACAAAACTAACTTTTTTTTTTAAAAAAAAAAGGGTATCGACGGTGTTTATATAAAGTTTATTTACCCTAAATCTTTATCACAAGATGAATCAATGGACGAACACACATCTGAAATTACACCTGATGCCAATGCTTGGAATGCGATAAAATACGATATTGATCCTACACTTGACCCTAGTTTAAAACACCTAGTTGAAAAATTATTACCGTTAGCAACTTATTACATGTCTGTGGAAGCATTTGTCAATTTATGTTCTCGATACGAGTACGGTACCATTAATCATGCTCTTTGTTCTGGTATTCGTGTGTTTATAAAGGAGTATTTGACATTTATGGCACAATTAGAGCATCAGTTTCAAACTTCAACTCGATTTACGTTACAAAGGTTGTGGTTCTATGCACAAAGCACTTTACAAAATATGAAGGTACTTCATGATTTAGCCATGGCAATTAGAGCGATTCAAATTCCACCAAAGCATGATGAAGAAGAGGATTTTGATGCGGTGATAGAAGGATTACAAAAGGAAGAAGTATCGGATGAAATTCATATACCAGAAGAAAGAAAAGGTGGTGCCATTTTGAATATTTTATCAGAAAGATTGATTGGATTAAGTGGGTAAGGACTACACCGAAAAAAAAAAACAAAAAAAAAAGTAATGGTACTTATAGTTTAAATTGCTTGTAGCGATCCTAATTGTAAGAAAATGTACACTTACCTACTTTCAGAAGCAGCAGTACCTTATTTCGAAATATTAAATGCATGGATCTATCACGGAGAAATTAAGGATCCTTATAATGAATTTATGGTATTAGAAAAACGTAACGTAAAGAAAGAAAACCTGAAAGAGGATTTTAACGATACATACTGGGAGATGCGATATACAATTCGTGAAGGTGGTGTACCTATCTTTTTAGAAACAATGAAAAATCAAATTTTGTTGGCAGGAAAATACCTTAATGTTGTACGTGAATGTGGTGTTAATATTGCAAATCCTGAAGAAATGCAGAATGAAATGTCTGGTCTTACACAAGAATTAAATATTAATTCGGAGAGAGGTAATGGACCTTTTATGTCTACCAGAAGTGAAGTATGGGCTGCAGTTGATGGTAGTCGATTCGTAAAGAATTTACAAGTCGCTTACAAATATGCAAATCAAACACTTTTAAACCTGTTAATGGAAGATCAACAATTAATTGGGAGGTTACGGTCTATTAAGCATTACTTTTTTTTGGATCAGTCCGATTTCCTTACTTCATTTTTAGACTTGGCTAAAGATGAATTAAAGCAACCTGCATCTAAAATACCGCAAAATAGACTTCAGTCATTAATGGATTTGGTTTTACGTAACCCATCCTCAGTTGCAGCGTACGATCCATTTAAGGAAGATGTCAAGGTATGCATGAGTCATTTTAGACTTATTGATCAATTACTGTGTATTATCAATCCTAGTGGTATAGAAGGTGGAGTCAAAGACCCTAGAGTAGATACATTTGAACGTAGTCAAAGTTTATCTAGTAGCACCCTGACATCAGCTATACCTACGAGTACAGCAGATCTTTCCGGCTTTGAAGCGCTTATTTTAGATTATACAGTGACATTTCCTCTATCTTTAATCATTTCACGTAAAGCGTTGACTAAATATCAGTTATTATTCCGTCATATACTTAATATGAAACATGTTGAAGATTTGTTATGTAACGCATGGATGGAACAAAAGAATGTCATTTGGAAAACAAGATCACGCAATCCAGAAATTGAACAGTGGAAGTTTAAAATATTCTCACTGCGTAATCGTATGTTGACATTTGTTCAGCAGTTTGCTTATTATGTTACCAATGAAGTATTAGAACCCAATTACAGAAGATTAGAAACAAACTTAACTAGTATTTCTACTGTGGATCAAGTCTTACAATTTCACTCTGATTTCTTGGATACTTGCTTAACAGAGTGTATGCTGACAAACTCTAAATTACTTCGTGTAAGTTTATTGTATGTATTTTTTTTCTTCTATATATACTAACATTATAGTATTATTAGATTTTCAATAAATTGATTGGATCATGTTTACAGTTTGCAGCACAAGCAGAAAATTATACAGAATTATTGACTCACTTAGAACAAGAACAACGAATTGGTAGATTTGGTTTACCTAATGCTGGAATTGCTGACACTTCTAGCAGCGTATTTGAAAGTTCTATGCGCATGTTATTAAAAATGGAAGAAGCATTTCTATATCATATGAGTTTATTAATTGAAGCATTGAATTATTATTCTGCGGCTGAGACTGTACAATTCTTATGTCTTGTGGTCAGATTAGACTATAATCAATTTTATAATAATAATGTAACTAGACCATCAAGACAAAGATAAATAAAATTATATTTACAAAGGGTGTTTTTTTTTACTAAGTGGGTATATATGTCCATATATTTTTACTCTTCTTGGCTCTTTTCTTTGGCTTCGTTCATAGCATCTGTGTTTACTGCCAAAAAGCCTAAAACTACAAGGAAAGCACCAATAGAGTATTGAAGACTAGGCATAAACCCTTTGAAGCAAATGTCTCCAATTAAAGCAAGTGGAATCTATTAATAAAAGTTAATAATCATCATCATTTATATTATCATTTAAATAAATGACTTACTGTTAAAGAGATACCAAGTGTAACTACCAAGGGAGAAGTCATTAACATAGAGAGTAACCACAAGTAATCAGATCTACAGTTTTTTTTTTTAGAAGAAAAAAAGTATGAGTGTCTTTTTTCTGTATAGTAAACCATATACTATACTTACAAAAATGTACCAATAAACGCGTTTAATAATATGACGATCCATAAGACAGGACTTGATGGAATCTCAAATGTCTCAAGACCAATATAATTAAGAAGCGGTAAAATAGGCCATAATAATAATACATTGAAAGCGCCAACGAAACCAAAGAATAAAGGCATATCAATTCTATCTTCACTACCAATCTTGAACTTTAATAAGGTAGTATAGCAACCATAAAAGATTGCACCCAACAAGGCCAATATATCACCAATAAGAGGCGCAGGTACCGTATTAAAAGGTTCTTCATCGTCACCGCTCAAATGATCAGAATAAGAAACAAGCGATACGCCAATTAAACTTTTGAAAATCTTAGTATTTGTTTGCGTTAATATTTGTCATGATTTTGTTGTTACCTAATAAACACTGCGAAAATCTTTAAAAGATTTAATTTCTCTACTTTGAATAAGGCACCAATACCTAATGTAAAGAGACCTAAAACGAGATGATTTTAGTTTGTACACCAAAAAATAAAAATAAAAAAAAGAGATACTTTACCTGACATGGATGCCAAGATGGTACTACTTCCAACAGTTGTATAGGCAAGACTTGCATTTGTAGTATAGTTTGCAAGGAACCAAAGTATGCAAAAAGCTAAACTTAGCTTGATTGTATCATAAGTAGATAGCTTGTGATGAGGTGACATTGTAGTATTACTATTGGTTGACTGTAAGATAGCGGAATAGTTGACTGGCTACAATGTAGAATAATAGATGATCAAAAAAACTGTGTTACCAACAAAGGATTTCCTTTTTTGTACATGATATCCTTTTATATAATGCAAATATTTTACCTCTAAATCATCGTTTAAAAGTCTATATAAGCGTTAAAAAAAAAGATGTGGTTGCATTAAAAGATATAATTGCTTACTTGTTATATTCCGATGGTAATTGTTGTTTAGCTGAATTCTTATTACGTTTAAATAATAATGGGATAAGATAGAATGAAAAAGTCGCAGTGTTAAGATAAGTAACCAAGAATGGTTTATTGTAATTCATTTCTCCAAATAAACTCTGCAAAAAATAAATAAAATTAGTACACGCACACATACACAAATATATAAACATTACATTCATAACAAATGAAGAAGATACCCATATAATAACAACGGCCCCAAGAGCTAAAATACCACACCAGTATCTTCTTTGTGATAATTGCTTTTGGTCTGACATTGTTTGTGGTATAACAAAAAGAAAAGAAAATAAAGGTCCTTTAAAAAAAAAGATTTTTTTCATTTATAAATCAGTGACTTGTATTAAACTCATTTTGATTGGATAAAAATGATAAAATAATCATTCAAGCAGGTGTGTCTTGCCTCAATTGCACAATTTAAGACAATTATCATTCATCCCCCCTACATAAGATTAAATATCGTGAAGTTAGGTTGATTCTGTTGGTATCTCAACTTTTTCCCGTATAAATAGTAATTCTAGTTATTTAAAATCTTATACCACTTAAAAGTACTACTTTTTAAAATTCAAATATGTTTGTAATTTCAATAGAAGAAGCAATTTGCCTATTCTATGTAGTACAGTATAACGAAGAAAATGCAGAAAAGTACACGAAGTTCATTAAAGTCAATGTGTGGCAATTTGTCGGAATATAAACTATATCCTGCATTTTTTAAAGATTAACAATTAAGAAAAAGAAGAGAGCTGATAGCAGTTTCTATAAAGTGATAAAAGTTAGTCGATGGATGGAAAAAAGCATTTAATTATAATAAGCGCCAATTTTTAATTGACGATTTTCAACTTCCTGATTGCGTTATCCTATTTCTTCTTGCATATCGAAGGAGTTGGCAAAATTTATAAGGGTACATAGAAATCTTTGCTTTTTCAGGTTTGTAGTATAGCAGATGTCGATATCTTCCATTTCGACAATCTTCTTCATGTATTTTTCTGAATTTTTCTTATTGAATGGTACTGCGTAGAATAAACATATCTCTTCAGAGAGTAAATTAAAATGGATAAACTTGAATTTGAAAGAAAATGAGAAATTACAGAAAAGAGCATTCCATGTAGGTTTTTGCTGTTGTGCGTACACATCTAAATAGGTTTTTCTAATCCAACTGCCCTTCCGAGAATAGAGATTTCCAACTTCTACAACTTTGATCATCTTACGCTGTAATCATAATTCTCATTTAGAGAAATGCAAGTACACAGTCACAAACAGTCCGGAAATTGAAAATTTTCTTTTTGAATTTTTTTTTTTTTACTACTTTTTTCTTTTCTCTATTACTTTACTTGATCGCTTCACTATAACTAATGGAGGCTAAATTAGAAAGAATCAGAAAACAAGCCAACTCGAAGTTGGCTAACCAAAAATTGGTACATATAAAAAAAAAAAGAAAGATCCCAGCTTGACTAGTTTATACTGACCTTTTTTTTTTCAATCACATAGTATGGCCAAACTTTAATCGCTATTGAAGAGGTAAGAACAGCTAATGAACCAATGAATGCAACATGATATCTAACATGTACAATTATATAGACTATTACCGAGAAAAATGAAGCTTTGACTCCTACTGCATATTTTGGTGCCTTGGTAACTATTTTTTTTTTTTTTTTTTTTTTTTTTTTTTGACAGCTTTAGTAACATGGATAGAATAGATGACAACTTTACAATCCTCTCAAGGATCTAGTGAATTGATTGGTTCTTTACTTTATATTTTGGATGAAGTTTTCCCTTTGTAAGGATTTATTATTGTGTGTATTTTTTTTATGCAAGTAACTTATTTTTTTTTTTTTTGCTAGCCTTCCTCATTCCGTACTTAGATCAAAATTTGCTGATATTATTGCTATTCTTGAAGGTACCTTTGAAGCTCACAAGGAAGAACAACCTATTGTCCGTTCTATTCTTGGTTGTCTTCAAGAGCTTTTAGCTGCTCAAGATGCACCTAATTGGTCTATGCCTGTTACCAAGAAGGCTTATCAATTATTACTTATTTTGAGTGCCAATGCCTCTCCCAAGGTAAATTTTTTTATTATTCTGTATTTTTTAATCGCATGCTAAATTTTTTTACATTTGTTAAAATAATAATAATAGGCACGTAAGAGAGCTCAAGATGCAGTTCGTAACATTTTATCTAGACCTCCTCCTCCTACTATTGTTCATCCTGCTGCTGATATGACTGCCGAATTCGTTCTTCGTGTTTTACATGAAACTTCCAAGTCTGATCAACATGCTGCTCAACAAATGCTTGCTTTACTTCAAACCATTGTACCTTACTGGCCTGCCAGCGTAAGTTTCTATTTTTCTAATTTTATATATTACTTGCTTATACTCTATTATATCATTAGAAATTCTCTACTTTATGTCAAACTTTATTACAACTTCCCAAATTCAACAACATTTTCCTCACCAAGGCTGCTTTTGATGTATTTGAAGCTCTTTTCGATGCTCAAGATACTGATATGGATGCAGATAAGTTTGCCAGTTTATTACGTGTAAGGGATATTTTTTTTTTGATGTAGTAGGGAAAGAGTAATTGATTTTTTTTTGTATTTTTAGGCTATTTGCGAGTTAAAGCCTGCCGCTGTAGATGAACGTCTTTTACCTACTTGGCTCTTAATTGTTGGAAAGGCTTTCCCTTCTTACGCCAAGTAAGTAAAACATCTGGATTTAACAAAAGAAAAAGTCAAAACTAACCACCGATTTTTTTTTGTAGGTCTAACCCAGCTCAATGTGCTCGTGATCTCTCTACCGTTTTCAACTTAGTCTTTGCCGATTTACAACAAGATTCTAGATGTCATCGTCAAATTGCAAACTGTTTAAGTACCTTGATTGAATATTGTGTTACTGATGATCTTATCGACCAAGCTAGTGCTGGTGAATCAAATGGATTAGTAGAAATTATCCAATCCTTAGAAGCTGGTTTAGGTGTTCATTTCCAACCTGCTTGGGTTCATGTCATGACCGTTCAACAAGCCATGTTTAACAAGTTGAACCATTCTGCTGCTCCTTTAATGAATGGATGTTTAGCTTTACTTGGTGAACTTCGTCTTTCTCCTAATGAATCCTATAAGGAGCAACTCGATAAGACACTTGGTGTTGCTATCTCTACTATGGGTCCTGAGTTCTTCTTGAATGTTCTTCCTTTAAACCTTGAAACACCTACCTCTTCTTCTCATATCGGTCGTGCTTTCTTGCTTCCTCTTTTAAAGACCTATACTACTAATACCACACTCAGTTACTTTGTTAATGTCTTGATCCCTCTTGGTGATAGACTCGCAGCAAAGGGTGAGGCCGCCGCTGCTCGTGATTTGGAAATGCAAGCCAAGGTTTACGAAACTTTAGTAAACCAAATTTGGAGTTTAGCACCTGGATTCTGTGATCTTCCTGTTGATCTTACTCGTGCCTTTAACGACACTGTTGCAGAAAGATTCAGTTCTTTGCTTTATACTCAACCCGAGTTACGTCCTACTATTGCTCAAGCTCTTCAGCTCTTGATTGAAAAGAATCAAGCTTTAGTAAAATCTTCTGCCGATGATGCCCATTTGATGAGAGCTTATGGTTTAACCAAGGCTCAAGCTGCCGAAAACTTGAACTTTATGAGTAAATTTGCTGTCAACTACTTGGCTGTTTTCTTTAACGTCTATAGTCAAATTGCTCCTCAAGTTCGTGGATTTATGGCTGATGTTATCAAGGCTTACCTTACTGTTACCACCACTGAAGATATCAACACTACTTTTAAAAAGGTTCTTGCTATGCTTTCTCAAGCTTTGGAATCCAACGAAGTTGCTCCCAGTAACGATCCCTCTGTTCCTCCTCCCATGTCTCATACCATGTTGGATCTTGCTACCATTATGATTCCCTTCTTGGATTTGGAATCCTCTGGTCTTTTATATAACGGTACTCTTACTCAACTCTTGGCTAAAGAAAGTGATCCTACTTTACAAAAGAAGGGTTATAAGGTTCTTAACCATTTGATGAGCAGCCCTAACGGTCGTCAAGTTGTTGCTCAAGACATTGATAATTTGCAAAACCATTTATTAGAAGCTACTGTCACCTGTACTAACTCCGCTAAAAAAGATCGTATCAAGACCTTGAACGAAGTCGTTTCTCTTTTACCTAACACTGATCTTCATTTTATTCCTGCTATTCTTTCTGAAGTTGTATTGGCATCTAAGGATAACAATGAAAAGACTCGTAACTTTGCTTTTGATCTTTTGGTAAACATGGGTAACAAGATGAAGGAAGGCGGTATTGTCAAGAACAGCCGTTTAGAAGGATTCGATGAATCTTTCCCTGACGCTCAAGCTACCATTTCCGAATTCTTTACTATGGTCACTGCTGGTTTAGCTGGTACCACTGCTCATATGATCGGTGCTACTGTTGGTGCATTGTCTCGTATCTTTTTCGAGTTCAAGAATGAATTACCTGCCGAATTAGCATCTGAGTTACTTCAAACCATTAATGTTTTAGCTGCTTCTAATAACCGTGAAATTGTTAAGGCTGCTGTTGGTTATGTCAAGGTCTGTATTGTTGTTTTGGATATCAGTATCCTTCAACCTCAGTTAGAGAACATTGTTCGCTCTTTACTCAAGTGTCAACAACAACACAAGAGTCATTTCAAGGTTAAGATTAGACATATGTTTGAACGTTTGATTAGACGATTTGGTTATGAAGCTGTCGCTAATATGATGCCTGAGGATGATCGTAAAATGATTATTAATATTCAAAAGCGTCGTTTGAGAGCCAAGAGAAGAAAGGGAGCTAATGCTCACGCTGATGACAGCGATGACGAAGAAGTGGGAGCTCGTGATGCTGCCAAGAAGGGTGCATTCCAAGACGCCTATGAAGAAGTCCTTTATGGTTCCGAAAGTGAAATTGATGATGATGATTCAGAAGATGAAACACTCAAGACTGTTAAGGCTGCTGTTACCGCTCAAAAGCAAAAGCAAAAGAAGAAGAATAATAACGTTTCCAATGCCTTTATTCGTGAAGATGGTGAAGATGGACCTCTTGATTTCTTGGATCGTTCTGCTTTAGGTCGTATTTCTTCTAATAAGCCTACTCAACGTAAGACCAAGAACAACAAGGGTGCATTTGCTGAAGGTGAAGATGGTCGTCTTGTCATCGCTGAGCCCAAGGCCGAGCAAGAACAAGAAGAACAAGCAGAACAAGGTGAAGATTATTACATGCAACACGTTACAAACCCCGATGGTTTTATTCGTGATAAGAGAAACAGAATTAAGTTTAAGAAGGGTAAGGATGCTGTTGATGATGCTATGGAAGTTGATGATGGCGAAGAGGGTAAGAAGCCCAAGAGAGCTCCTCAAAAGTATGAAAGAATCGGTAAAGAATTTAGATCAAAGGTAAGAATATATACATTTTATTATTTTATTGCTATTTTTTTTCTTTACTAACTGTTTTACAGAGAGCTGGTGGTGATATTAAGCGTAAGGGTCAAATGGATCCTTTCAGTTATGTTCCTTTGAATAAGGTGATTAAGAAGAAGGGTAGACGTGATGATAAGGTGACTTATACTGGTCGTGTTAAGAAGTAAAAAAAAAATAACACATACAAAACACATACACACACACACACACACCGATTTTTGATATACAATTTTCCCCCCATTCCTCAAAATATAGTTAGCTAGATGTAAATACATAATAAAAAAAAAATATTTATAAAATAGATTGGATATTTCTAATTTTTTCTATTGTCTTAATAACTTCGTGGTGTTTATTTTTACTTTCCAATACCATTGTTTTGAAATGAAGTGCTCGAAGCAATTGGCACTTCATACCCATTTCTTGATAACCTATCATATTATAATTTAGTTTTGTTTGAATAACCCGTATATGCCTATTAACTTACCATCTTCGGCTAAAACAATGTACTCTAAAACATCATCGTGTTGGTTTCCTATACAAATAATTCGCATTAATTTCCTAATTTCAGGTACAAAGTAAAAAATCATACCCGATGTATCAAGTGCTTCGGCATAAGTTAAATATAAATCAGAAGTCAATAATTTTGATTTTGTCAATAAAACTTTAGGAAATATAGTTTCCAACAAAAAGATTGATTTCTTAATATTTGCAGGTTCCTTGGTTCGTACATAAGCTTCTGATAATTTGATAGTTGCTCTATAATAGTTTTTAGCATCGTTTGATCTTTTACTTAGAGACATTGCTTCAATTAAAATGGGTATAGAAGCTTCAATATCGTTTGTTTGCTAGAAATAAAAAGAATGGGTGAGTGAGTGGGTTTCCGATTATTATTTTTCGGATTTGGATTTGAATATAATACTAGATAAATGATTGCTTGCAAAATAAGATTATATCCTAATTGTGCAGTTTGGTCAGTCTTTCGAATAAAATCATGAACTTCGTCAAGTACAGCTAACGCCTTTTCATATTCCGTTTTTAACATTAGTTGCTCGGCATTATCATGAACAGCGTTAAAAAACTCCTCAGAGTAAGGCGGGATAGCGTATTGAAGCATATCTGCTTGGTTCGTCATCATATCGGTTTTTCTAAAATAAAGGTTAATTGATTTGTATAAGCACAGTTATAAAATAATACCTCTTTTTGTTAGATTGTCTCTTGATACGTGCTTGTGCTTGCTTCCAATCCATCAAAAAATCACTTTCAGTTGGATACTTTTTTTGAAAACTTTCAAGTACTTCAAGTGCTCTATTTGAATTTCCCATTGATTGAAGCTACGTTTTTTTTTTTTTTTTAGTATTACGAATTAAAAAAAAGGGGGATATATATTACCATATTGGCATGTGAGATGACAGTTTTTTCAATATCTTGAACGGTTTCATCCTCTACATCCTCAGCTAATTTTTGATATGATTCAGCCATGGTACTGTTACCTATAATCAACGCGTATTAGCAACTAGTTTCAATTTACAAGCACTGTTAGCATTTACCATATCGTTGCCAAGCTAAACTAGTGATTAAATATTGTACTCGATCCATATTCTTAATATCCTTCAATTTGATATTAATCAAACTTTTATACAGTCCTTCAAAAACATGTCTAGACGAATCTCCCTAATACCTTATTAATGAATATTAAACATCCAAGTTAAAAAATTAGACTTACTTCACGAAGCATATTACGTGCACGGGTGAGGGTTTCCATATTGTTCAAATAGTTATCGCTGTAAGAGCTATTGTCGCTAATAGATTGATTTTTTCTACAAATTTCGATCCAGCTAATATAGAGTTGATTTATGCTCCAGAAGAAAAAAAAGGATAGGGGTACTTACTATTGAACTTCCTGTAAACAATATTCATCCTTATTAAATCTGGCGGCAGAAAGCGCATCATTTAATGCAGATAAAGCGTTATATAAATGTCCAAATCTATATTCCAAGATACCAATGTTTAATAAAGCGTACTGCACAGCACTAAGAGTAAAGATATATCAGTAAAAGTGAAATACTAAAATTCCAATATGTATGTATATTACACTCCTTCACTGAGACTATAATCAAAAAAAATATGCAGATTTGAAAGAGATTGTATATATTCTTTTGTTCGGATATAGTTCAAGTAACGTACTTGACGAATATTCGAAATGTTGGGTACTTGGATACTCATATCAGCTAAATAATTGTGGAGTACAGTGGGATGAATATTACTTGTTCCTGTACCTGAAAAATAAATTGCTTTTTAGAATTTGATCTACTCTTAAAAAAAGGGGAAAGTTATTACGTTCTATTTTCTCTGCCTGGGATTTTAAAAACTCTTTAATGTTGTAAACTGACACCCAAGTCGATCGTTCTTGATTCAAAAACTGTGAGTCTCCAGACTGACCAAGAATATACTGATGAAATGCTTCTCTAATGTCAGCTAACCGATCAAACGGCAGTGAAGAATATTCTACTCTACATCGGCGTATAAACATTCCCATTACGCTGCATTTATCCTATCTTATTTTAGTTACTTGGTTTCTTTTTGTGTTTTATATTTTTAATTACCAGAACAACATTTTCATTCCTTTCCAATGGCTATGTTTTTTTTTCGTTAGCAACCCTATTGAATGCTTTTTTTTTTATTTTATTTTTTTACCTCATCTTCATCGTCAATGATCTCTTTAAGTGCTATATTAATTACAGTAATCAAGTTAATCGGGTAACAAGATCATATGCTCGATCTAAATACGTACATGTCATGAATTCATCGAAATGATATGGACTATCAATAGTTTCCATCTAGATATATACGCGTGAGTTTCAAAGTACAAGGACTAAGAGTATATCTTTTTACCTCTTTCGTAATTGATATAATGGTGGCATGTATCGATCCGTCGTTTTCAGAAAATGATCTAATCTCCTTTATGACTTGGTTTAAAGTCGGCTCTGAACAAGTCTCTCGAACCGAATCTTCATTCTAAGAAGATAATGTAAGATTATGCAGATTTTCTCTCTTGGTTTAAATTGTTACCAGAATGCTTTTGGTTAAAAAAATAACAAACTTCGATATTAGATCCTCTGGGTAATCATAAGTGCATAGTCTTCGTATTAATACAAGAAGGGTAATTCGATAAGGTGTAGTATAACCAATATGCAACATTGTTAAGTGAAAAAAGAAGAAAAAAAAAATTATTTTTCGTATCCCTACACTTTTTTGGTGACAGGACAATATTTATCCAATAGTAAAAAAAATGAGACTATGTTCGTACTACTTTAATGCAAGTACAACTCTTCTCAGAAACGATCTAATGAAATAGGATAATTAATCATCTTAATTTCAATAAGTTAAGAAAGATATTCTTTATTTACAAGACTTATTGGTAATGAGATGGCTCGCTTTTAAAAAGAGGAAAATTAAATACAGCACCATGTTCCTGATTAATCACTTATTTTTGGTACCGTGCTTCCACCCTCAAATAGAAGCTGGTAAATCTTGTCCGTTTCAAGAAAATAAATGACGATTTCAGAAAACATCATACTATCTAATTAACTATAAGAGCGAAAGATAAAGGAATAAAGCTTTTACACCATAGCGCAATAAGTGCTAATTCGACTAAGCCTAATACGACAGTCATTTCATATAACTGAATTTGGGAACTATTGTCAACTGTGACTACCCGTAACCCGTAACCCGTAACCCGTAACCCGTAACCCTTAACCCGTAACCAAATACTGGGTTAATTCTTGGTACACCACCAGCGCCAATCTATGACCTAGGTTCTATCATTCAAGGAAAAAAAAATTGCTTTACTTATAACTACTATTGAAGTGTACTCTCGTGATGCCAACATTGATGAACATTTGGAGTCGAGCATAAGCACCTTCCCTTCTGAATTTGAATCAGAACAAAGAAGATACAAAGGTATAACCATCCAAGTTGTACGGCAGTCTGATGGAGGAGGGGGGGGGGGTCATAAAAAAGCTTCAATTGGGCACCACACAATTTAATTTGTTAGTGACTGGAGGTCTTGTTATCTTTTCTTTCGTCTCAAATACCACGTTGATTGGCCCGACTTGTAACCCCTTTATTACTAGTGAAAATCTGAGGGAATGTATGTTATTTTTTCGAGAGAAAAATGTACAAAATTTCATGGCTGAAGTTACCGATCCTTCTGCAATATGTAGTAAGATACCAAACATCGAACATGTTCGTCAAATAACCACCCTTTTACACCATCACTCGTCATATCTCAATTATCGATCTCATCTTCTCAAAGATAGGATTTCATATCCAGCAACGATACTTACGCTTTCAAAATACCCAACGAAAGGTTTCTCTATGTCAACTAACAATCAGAATCGTCTCTTGTAATAGCTTTTTACCGCTTGCTGTGAAAGCGTACTTTTCTTTAGTTCTGTAATCACTACCGAGAGACTTGCATCATTAAAAGCCAAGCTGAATAATGATGAATCAAGCACCACTACTTCCATTTTAATTAATGATTTAACTGACTTGTGCAGAAAACAACGCTGAATGCAATATTTTCCGGTTTCTTAACGAAAGAAACAAGCTTTCTTCTACTGCTCAAACCATCAGTAATCAGTTAAGCGGCACGAACAAAAAAAACGAAGCCGAACTTGCGAACGAATTTTACCGACTCTTTAGCTGTTAGCTTTTGATATTAGAATTATTTATATTATGGTGCTGTATTGCTTTTTTTTCTTTCTGTCTTTATGATTTTTCTCAACTACATTATTACCCCGTACTGATATATCCAAGTAATGTTAGAGTAATATAATTTAGACATAATTTTATACAAGTGTGATACCCGTTATCAACTTATATAAAATTATATACAGATATAATGTTAGCTACATATTACTTTGATCCCTTTGTACTGCGTTATAATGATTGATAAATATGTGTATAACAAAGCATGATGTAACAGTTAAAAGTGACACAATGATACATTTTCTATGATCAGATTTGTTGTTGTGATTAATTTTAATCAGTGTGTTCATCCGTAAAAGGTTATGCATCTATATGCTCTTTTTAACTTACAATCATGTCATGCTGAGACCATCTTATTTATTTTCTAAAAGTCTATAAAAACACTCGTATCTTCAAATTAATAAAACAATAATCTCTTTCAGCCTGATAAACTTTTCTATTTTTGATATTTGCTCTGTCAATATCACACGTACGATACCATGTGAATTTTAAGATATTAATTAATAACTTGGAAATGTTATAATCAAGATTCAAATTTTTCTATAGTTGAAGAATTGATCTGGAACGTCTTGTTAAATTTCTCTTTTTTTTTTTCTTAACAGTGCAAAAGTAGTAGAGACCAAATAAAGTTTTGTAGCAGAGTATTGTAGCAGAGCATTGTACCTTAACTAAAGTATACCTTTAAATGTATTTCTACTTTACCCGAAGTGTTCTAACCGCACAGGCGTGGTGGCTGACGTTACATCTCTGTTGCACTCTGGATGGCTGCTTCTTATTGAACCAAGTCCTTTTTCTTTAAAAAAAAAGGTTTTTTACTAACTTAATTATACATCATTAAATAAGTGGAGATAAGCTTGCTTCTAGCTAGAAAAATCATAGTCAATTTATCTTCTGAATAAAGCGAATGTTTGACATGCTCTCACATATCGCGGTTAGTATCAGGTAGTTAAGGTGAAGTTATTTCGGTCGTAATAATGTACAAGATAAAAGAAGTATGATTGATAATATATTCCCTGTAAAAAGAAAAATACATATTGTCCAGTGAGCGGTGGAAAGTATCATATACTAATAGAAGATGCGATAGACATGAGTGAAATTAAGACTTTGGTCTGGAACCCACTAATATTATTTTGGAAATTTAATTGTATGTATAAAACTCGGCATTGGCTACATTAGATATCTTAGTCCTCTGCAAGGAAAGACTTTTGCCAGTCTAATCTTCTGGTTCCATATTCTCACTGTAACCACTCATTTGATAGTAGCAACGGGCGTGATGTAGTCATATTAATGGTTCCTTCCACTCTGTTACGTCAAATGAGTTCTCCATCGGAAGAAAATCAATTTTATAGAAAGATAATGATATCACTACAACTTTCAGAAATCGTATATTTTCTGTTTCTTTTAGTTATTTACTCGACCTCATTACAGACAGGAATACTTTGTCTTTTTATATATATATATATCTCTTTTTATCCTTACGAATAGAGACAGTCAATTCCTGATCAATATTATAATATCCGCCGAATGGATGAGACCGACTTATCATTAACAAGCCAAGTCTCAGCCGCCTATCAAGTCGCTTGAAAGAGTATAATAGAGTGAACCTGAGGAAGACGTCGGATCAGTATTTTTCCTCCAAATCTATAACTTTCCACTACGATTGGGCTAGAAAAAATGATGCCTAATGTCCACTCAAAAATATTTAGTCGTATTCATCGCTAAAAAATCCCGAATAAAACGAATGGCGCTTTTTTTTTAGAGAGATACGCGAAAAATAACAACCTAATAAACAACAGGATCAAAAGTGCGGTGTATTATTATTTTTTATGCGCACGTTCTGTATAGTTTATCCGCATGCGCGTCACAACTAAACAAATAAGTTTAAACAATAAGATGTATCTCATAATTAAATAAAGTTAATGGCTGTAATTATTTATTTAGCGCTATTAAATTTCATTAAACGCCAAAAGGTTAATATTAGGACTAGAGCTTTTGGAACTGTCAAATTGAACAGCATCTTTTGTTGCAAGCATTCGAATAGCTTCATACACTTGGTGAGCAGTAGCATACTCATTTTTGCTCATCAAGTTAGCGGCGATACCAGCTACATGAGGACTTGCCATACTTGTACCATCCATCGATTTAGAGGAATCGGAGCCACCAATATAAGAACTTACGATGTTTGAACCAGGCGCATAAATATTAACGCATTCGCCCACATTAGAGTACTGAGGAACCGCATCATTTATATTGATAGCACCCACGGCAAAAACATTTTCATTTGAGGAAGGAGAGAAAAAACAAGCATCTGTGCCTGCGTTACCGGCCGAAACAAATACGGGAACATTATGTTGTAACACCAAAGAATTAAGGGCTTCATCCAATAATCTTGATTTAGGACCGCTTAGTGATAAATTGACGATACTTTTACCAGGAACTGCATATTTTATAACATGCTCGATACCTTTTAATAAACTAGATGTAGAACCATCACCTACTTTATTCAATATTTTGACTGATCGAATATTTGCACGCTTTGCTACTCCATATTCAGTACCAACAATTTTACCAGAAACATGGGTACCTAAAAAGAAAATAGTTAGTGAGGAGAAAAAAGAAAGAGAAATAGTTTTTTTTTTACCGTGTCCGCCCATATCTCTATTATCTTCATTTTTAATCATATTAGCGGAATGAGTGGCCCTGCCATCAAAATCCAAGTGCTCAGCATAAACTCCTGTATCCAATACAAATACGTCAATGCCAGAACTATGAAACAAAAAAAAAAAAAAAGTTTGTACCACATGACGTATAAAGAAAAAAAAAGTTTTACCCTCCCATTGTGTCAAATTCATATTCTTCTAGATCACCTCTTTGATGCAAATTAATTCTTGCTAAACCCCAATTAGGAGCCCTAGATCTAACTCTATTGACACTTTCTTTATTATAAACTTCTTCACTTCTTGGTCTTATTGTAGTAGATTTAAATACACTATTCTTCTCTACATAGTCAATGGTTACTTGTTGACCAAGATATTCTAGAAAGGCGTGGTCGGAAAAAGTACCGGCAACAGCAGAGAAATCCGGACCGAGATTGATATGATCCAATGACATCACATTTTCTACTGCGGCTGCAGAGAACTCATTTGGATTATCCATCTCAACGATCTGTCGCACAGAACTTAAAAAATGGCGGTGATGAGATAAGAGTATATTGTTTGCTATTTTAAATAAGTATCAAAAATGGTTTTTATATATATCTTATATCTTTTTTTTTTTTACCTGCGTTACGCGTGACAGAAGTTTTAAACTTGATAATATGAGTGGGATCAATATTATCCAGTTGACCAAAAGCCAATGAGATAACGACTGAAATAACGCTTAATCTTGTAATAGAATTTAACATGATAAAATAGGTTTATTCAATAATAGCCACTCTTTACTATTTCATCTTATTAACTTTATATATATATATATGTAGAAGCCTTATGTTTGTTTATTACTAGAAATGATTCCTAGCGTAAATATATATACATTTTTTTTTGTTTGTAATAAAGTTAAGGACCCGATTTTTTTTTTTATATGCAAAAAGAAACATGGGTTCAAACTTGCATAAGAAGGTATTTGAAGGGTCAAAGATTTATATCCAATCAAATGCTTGTGTCAAAATAAATATAAATACCTGTATTTAAGCCATGCTTTTTTTTTTTTACTTTTTACTTTTTTCTTTTTCCTTTATCTTTTTCCTTATATTATTCGATTAATAAAGTAAACAAACAAATGCAATATTATTCACCAACTACACCCACAAATATATATAATAGCGAGGACGTTGACGAACGTTGGGATAGTATACGTTACTTTCCTCATCAAGAACAACACTTGGAATCAAAGTTTCAAAATTTAAATGTTACAAAGCAGGTAAAATACATTCAACTTTTTGATTAAATTACATACTGACTTTAATTATAGGTTTCTCCTCCTTTGACAGGGCCAATTAAAGAATTAAATACTGGATGCTTTAAAGAAGATATACAAGAAAATAGTTATTTTGAACCAGTAGCTGCAACCCCAACAGAACCCAGAAAATACAAAAGAAGCAATAGTATAGATAAAGAAGATCTAACCATCATGTCAGTAAATGACTTATCACCTCTCGAATTAATACAATTTCAAAAGCAAGAATCAAATGTACCTGTCAGTTTTCAAGCTTATCATTCAGAACTGGTTCAACACTATAAGCATATTTTAATACAATTAAGTCATTCTCCTTTATTTCATTCCCTACCTGATACATACAAGGCTTTTATTAATAATATCAAACAAAATTGTTTTATCGCTTTACCTTGTTCTTTATAACAATCATCCCCCCAAAACCTTAAATACCCTTTTTTGTACAAAATCTCTTAAATAAAATCAGCTTAATTCCCCGCTTAAAGTATTTAAATCGCAATTTTATTTTTATTTTTATATCTCTTTTTTATCTCTTTTGTTATAATTTATAATGGGTAGACTTGCAGGAAAAACTGTCTTTATGTAGGTATATATATATATAATTACAGGTACAAAAACTTTACTAACACTATAGATAGTACTGGCGCCTCTTCTGGTATTGGTGAAGCAAGTGCACGTCAATTTGCTGACGAAGGAAGCAATTTGGTAAAGAAAATAATAATAATAATAATAGAATAACAAATAACTCACATTTCTCTCTCTTTTTTTTTTTTAAAAAAAAAAAAGATTTTAACTGCTCGTCGTTTAGAAAAATTACAACAACTTCAGTCTGAATTAACAAAGTCTCATCCCAACATTCACGTTCACGCAGTTCAATTAGATGTTCGTGATAAAAAGCAAATTGAAAAAGTTGTTTCTGAATTACCAGAGAACGTAAAGAACGTTGATATTTTATTAAATAATGCTGGTATGGTCATTGGTACAGATCCTTTGGTTGAAGTAGAAGAAGACGTGATTGATCAAATGTTGGCTACCAATGTCAAGGGACTTGTTTTATTAACTCAAGCTATTGTTCCCGGTATGAAGGAACGTGGCGTTGGTCATGTTATTAACATTGGTTCCGTTGCTGGTAAACAAGCTTATGGTGGTGGTAGCATTTATTGTGGTAAAAAGATCAATTTATTTTTGTTCATCCATTTTTTTCTCACGTTTTATATATAGCTACTAAATTTGCTGTTGATGCAATCACAAAGGCTTTGGCTATTGAATTAGTTGAAACTCCTATTCGTGTTAGTCAAATCTGTCCTGGTTTAGTCAATACTGAATTCTCTACTATTCGTTTCAGAGGAGATAAGGAAAAGGCTGATAGTGTTTATAAAGGATTACAACCTCTTGTAGCTGATGATATTGGTATGTTTATTTATAAATTATTATTGATTGACAGATAAAACAAACTCATATTCTATTAGCCGAATTGATCGTCTTCACTGCTGGTCGTCCCGCTCATGTCAATATTGCTGATATGCTTGGTAAGTTATATATATATATATATATATAACAAAATGCATGGTATACTGACCAATTTTTGTAGTTTTCCCTGTAAATCAAGCTGATTCAAAGACAGTTTATCGTCGCTCAGAATAAAGATTTTTTTTTAATATAAAAGGCTTTATTATATTTTACCCGGGGAAAATGACATATTCCGTTCCAATTCTTTTGATCTCGTAACTACGATATTTATTACCTGCATAAGTATGTGACACCATTATATGAAATTGATATAAAATACAAAAAAAAAAAAGAAAAAAAAAGATATATATATTTTAAGATAAAAAAATATTTTTTTTAAAAGGACGATTCTTCTTCTTGTGGTGGAGAACCAAGATAATATTTTCTTTCGGATATAGGCGTTTTTAATTGATTTACTTCTAATTCTGCTTTAGTAATACTGAGAGCAGTTTCGAGTTGAGCAGAAATGGCTGATTGTAATCGAAGTTGATGTTCAAGTTTTTGAATTCTTTCATCTTTTTGATGTGATTCTATTGATAATTTTTTAACTTGTTGTTCCAATTGGAATATAACGGCATTTTGTTCTTTTTTAATATGTGAAGGATTAGCTTCTACAATAACAATATCATCTTGATCATTTTGTTGAACAACAACAGAAGCAGAAGTTAAGATAAGTTTCGTTAACTGATCTATACGTTCTTTTAAAGTATCTCTAACACTTCTCATTTGCTTTAATGTTTGTTCGTGATCTCTTCTTTCATTTTGACTAAGACCACCTTTATCTTCTTGTTCTTTTAATTTAGTTTTTAACTGTAAAATTTCATTACGGTACTTTTGAATTAATGCTTTATCATCCATCACATCATCATTTTTAGCATGAATAGCAATCTTTTTGACGCGGGTAGCGAATTTCAAAGTATTTAATGATTCTTCAATTGATTGTAAAGCAGGACTAATTGTACAAATAACAGCAACTTTAGCCAAACCAGTTAAAGCAGTCTGTAAAATTCGAGTTAATTTTGAATCTCGAAATGGAATATGACCAGGACTTTTATTGCCAGTTGTTTCAGTTAATTTTGAAATGACGGTACCTAATGTTAATAAGGACTTGTTGATATATGATCCTTCTTTTCTTCTATCTTCATTTGTTGCTGCCTTTTCTGATCCTGCTAAATCTATTAAATTAAGTTGTGATATCTTTACTGTTTCTTTTGATTTTACTCCATAGCCAGATTGTGTTAATGTTCTACGATAAGTTGTACTTGTACTGTTTGTCTTTTCTCTACTTTCAATAACCATTTGAAATAAAGTATGACTTCGACTACTATGTAAATTATAATCAGTTGAACTAATATGTCGATTGGCTTCACCTTGTGAAATAATATTTAATACATCTTGTGGACATGTTACTACTTCTTCCGTAAGTGGCGTAACGTATACTCCTCTAATTTTATCTTGTTGAATCTTTAGGTTGGTATTGGAGGGGCTCAACAAGTCTCGAATTGATTCATTGTATATTTCTAAATAAGAAACTCGTAATAGAAACTCTCTTGTAACTGCCTAAAAAAAAAAAACGATGATTATCCATTATTGATTATTTTGCTTTACGATGTATATACACGCACTTGCCTTTTTAATAAATGAGAATACATTATCAACGGAACGGGGTATTACACCTGGTTCTGTTTCAGTTCCTACATGATGTGTAAATATTGTGTATACATATACAAATAAAGAGGCTTTTTTTTTTTTTTGCTATTGGTTACCCATCTATTTTTAATTATTAGTCCTATCATCTAATATTGATAAAAGAGAGGGAAAAAAGATAAAAATTACCATTGTCTAAAGCATTCCATTATCATTATTATTAGCATTCGGAAAATAACAATAAAATAGCTTTATACACACTTACAAATGTCTTTCCACTAGCCGTTTGACCATAAGCAAATACTGTGGCTACACACACACACACGCACACACACAAAAAAAAAAAAAAGTCATGTATAAATAAAAAGATCAGTCTATTTTTTTTTTTTTTTTTTTTTTTTTAGTTTACCATTAAACCCTTCCATTGCTTGACTAAAACGTATATATACAGACATATATATTAAAACAAATAAATAGTGAATGAAATGATTGAATAAACAATACTTGTATCATACTTTATTAACCTCTCTACACTTTCAGAATATAATTCTGTATTATTACTTCCATAAAACACATTATCTAAAATGGGGATGAATTAAAATATGCAGATATAAGAAAAGATATGTATTTGCTTTACCAAAAGTAAATTGATGTTGTTTTTTAAGCTTGGGATCATTAGAACTTATTTTATTCTCTAATAAATTCCAGCAGTTATTTAATTCATCCTTTTTTGGTGGTCTACAACGAACTGTGACCTGAACACTTTCGGATAATGTTACAGGCTGTAGTTTAGGTACTAAAGCTGGTCTAGCCGAGCTACCATTACTGGAATTTGAATGTGTTGAAATAGTTCTTTGCCTTGCGTACATTACTCGCCATCAACTTGTTTTTTTTTAACAAAAGAAAAAGAAAAAAGGGAAAAAGGAACAATAAACAATTAAAAAAGCTTAAATCTTCTTTATTTTAACCGTCACGCTATGACAAAAGAATAAAGAGTATTAAAATACGGCAACTATTTTATTCAGGCAGCAACATCTGAGGATAATACTCATCATTAGTAACACCAATAACATATAACAAGGTATCACGTTTCTTTCTATAATTAACAAGTTTTTTTTTTTTTTTGTACCGAAAAAAAAAAAAAAAGAGCTGTCAAAAGATAGAATTAACAGCGTACAATTGAAATAATAATAATAACAGTAAACTTAGGAGGGTAAACAGAATCGATACCGTTAGAAAGCCATCTTGCAATTTTAAAGTGTCTTTTCTGAATACCATGATATAACTTACATGTCCAATACAGAAATATGTAGTAACTGGATCAAATCATTTTGCATACAATTACTCAAGGAGGCCGTCCCTATACCGGATATTGAGAAAAAGTGAGGAAAATTGAACTACCGTTTTTGGGAAGTTTTATGTATAAATAAGACAAAAAAAAATGTAAGTAAAAATCTTATTTACGTTACGTTTTTAATCAAATGGACTACTTTCTTAAAACGAAGATTGCTAACTGGACATTTCCGTCTATGTTGTCCCATTATAAACAACATTATGGAGGAGATTATAATAAATCTTTACGACATTTAAAAGAGGACTTGAACAACATGGTTGGAAGTGAAGCTTTCACCGAAAAGGCCAAGGCTCCTTTAAGCATGTTTCTTAATAAATTTGATGTAAGACTAACTCATTTTATGGAAGAACAGAAAGTCAAAAAAAGCGAATATTAACGGACAGTTTATTGCCATTAGAAACACGTGAAAAAAAATCATCAAAGCAAAAAAACTGTGAACGAACAACAACAACAACAAGCTAGCTCTAGCCAATCGGTAACAATTATCCTTGAATACAACAACTATACGAAGAAAACGTACTAAATTGAAAACTCTCTTTCGATCTCTATTTAAATAGGTCACAAACAATTTTAATCAACGCTCAAGAAACATTAAAAATGTTATTGAGAATCACAATTATAAAAGCGTAAAGTCAGCAAAAAGAAAGTATAGAAAGACCGACGTAGAATCAGAGGAGGATGAGTTGGGAGAAGACGAAGTAGATGAAGAAGACGAAGAAGACGAAAAAGACGAAGAAGAAGAAGATGACGAAGGTGAAAGAAGAAATGCTGGTAGAAAGATGGATTTTCTTGTTGGAGGAGAAGTTCAAGTGTATATTGAAGATTACCATGATAACGTATGTATTTTTCCGCATCCTTTCTCTCCATACACAAAAGTTGTTTCTTTTTTGTTTTATTTTACTTTCAAAGTATTAATAAGATTTATATACAATTAGTGGGTCATGAATGGCTTAAATATTTCAAAAAAATTCCATGAATTTAGAAATCATTGCATAGATATGATTGGAAGAACCGGCCAAGAACCAAACTTTGTTCAGGAATTGTGAGTAAAAACTGTTTATATTACTATATAAATCAGCATATTCTTAATACTAATGACTGTTTAGAGCACTGAACGGAATTATGTGGTTTGATGACAAGCAACGCTTATACTTTAGTATGAAGTCAGATGAATGGAAAGAAGCAAAATCAAGTTTAAAGAGTCTGTACCATAACTCGACTCCAACTGTCAAATACCCAGAAATTGATGGTATTGTTGAGGTAATATAAATCGAAATTAAAACAACTTAAACCACTCATATATATATATATTTAATATTCATATATACTTATTTATTTTAAAATTATAGACTCTTGCCGAGGACATTGATGAAGGAGAAAAGAAGGCCGAGAAATGGTATGCAAGCACAACAATGAATGAGAATGAAGAAAGCAAGAAAATTGTTGCGAGAACTTTGCTTTGCTTGTAAATTTGATATATAACTTGTGTGTCTAATGTAAGAACAACTTTCGTTACTAACAGTGTATTATATAGGATACAAAAGATGAAGACATGTTGTTTAGAAGAATTAAAAGAGCCGCTTTTCTGCAGCTTTGTTGTCGAAAATTTAGTCACCCCTTTCCTGTGTTTGGGCGATGATTATGTGAAACTTTTAGGGTATGAAATGTCTATTAGCATTGCTATACTACTTTTTGCTTTAGTGACTTTTATTAACAAAATACATAATAGATCAACAGACGAGTCTCTTGGCTCAAAAGAGCGCCGAAGTGGTATGAAGGGAAGAATTCCCGACCTTTCCGTTCAGGTTGAATTTAACAATTATTCTGCTCTTCCTTTCCTTTGTGAGGTCAAAAGTCCTCAATCTATTGTAGACTTGAAAAAATCTGAAAATCAACATCCAGATTTCATCAAGCTTTGCAACATAATGAAAGATGAATTGGACAGAATGTGCTTTGTAACCAACAAAGTGGTTTATGGTCTGTTAGTTGAAGGTAAAGCTCGTATATTGGTGTAAAAAGAATGCATGAACTGCATGCTAAACCATTTTTTTTTATATAAAGGCTTCAAGTGCCGCTTATTCGCAATGGACTTGAAATACTACAAACTGTACAGACTACATATGCTCAGCCAATTCTACTTACCAAGAGATAAATATGACCTTGGCATAATTTCATCTTGTTTTAGTCGACTGGAGCGTTTAAATGTTTGTATTTATTCTTGTTAAAAAAAACTTTAACTAACATTTATCTTTTTTGTGGTACATGTATTTAGCATTTGATGCAAAAGTCAACAACTTCCATTTTAGATGACTTTTTACATTTTTCATCTGAAGAAGGGATGACCTCTCCGGGTAGAAGACCCAACAATGTGTTGGTAAGCTTTCGCTCCCCACAAAAATAAGATTTGGTTACCTCTCTCTCTTTCTCTCTCTCTCTCGCTCTTATGGCCTACAGTTACAGTAGCGGCTCTATTTAAGGGTGGCCAAAATTCTCAAAAAACCCACCCTTAAATCGATTATTAGCGATAATAGTGGTGTTAAAGGGGGGGACGGAAGAAGGTGTCCTGGAGAAATCCACCCTTAAATAGAGCCGCTACTGTATATGTATTATATTCTTTTTTTTTCTCATACATACTATTAAATGTTATTGTTATACCTATATCGGTTATATCCGCCTTCACTATTATTATATCTGGAATATCTAGAGATGCCATTCATATGATAGCTTTTGTGAGTGTAAGTATAGCCCTGATTTACGACATTATTGACCATGTGCTATACAAGTCGCTTCGGGCTCAAATAATTTTAAAGATGGATAAAAGTGTTCATTTAAAAGTTCCCATTCGATATTTGAGTGATAGTATGTATAATTTGAATGATTTATATGTATATACTTTCATGCGCCTACAACATCTGTTTCTTTTTTACTTTCTCTTAAGTATTAGCAGTGATAAGTCTGTTTTTGTTTGCTAAATATTTCCACAGATCCAAAATCATGTTTATGTAATTCATCTGTCAAAAGATTGATTTGGTGAGTTCCGCCTATTTCCATCAATAAAGAAAGAAGGAAGTCATGGAGCATTAAGGAGTTATAACGAGGTCAAGGTAGCCATATGCCATCATGAACCTTATTGGTATGTATCTTTATGAATAATAATATTGTAGAGCCTTCACTCATATATTTTTCTTTTATAACTGGTTAACAAACGACAGCAGCAAAATGTGCGTGGGGGAGATTGGAAAATTGGGATCGCGGTTTCAGTCACTTACTTTCTTCCTCATTCGTGTATGAGCGTACTGGATGAAGTGCTAGTTTCCATGCCCTCATATTAACATATGTCGGGTTTATTAGGTTTTTCCCATACTTTAGTATAGTGTTTATCTATATTGTCTTTTTGACTTAATGAGGTTCTTTTTTTGTGTCTTCTTGGTGATCGTCAAAATTATATGGTTTGTGTGTCAGGTAGGTTTGTGCTCGATTCATTTCAGAATCTACCTCTTGAGTCTTCTCGTTTATTGTTTTCACTTTGAGTGGCCTTCTGTTTTCTTCTTGAGTAGTCTTCTGTTCTCATCTTGAGTTGTCTTATAAGCAAATTCTTTGATGAAAAGAAAGGGATTCTAGATATCAAGAGTTGTAATAAACTATACAAGCTCTTTCGAACAGAAAAAGATTTTTAAAAAAAGAACTAAAGCTAGGCTGTGAAAACAAAAAAGTCTAAAATAGTAATCATCAAGGAAGTATAATACAAAGATTGAAGTGGGAATGTATATATTTGTTTATAGACAACGGCAAAGAACAAAAAAAAACTAAATATTTCAAACTTTCAGTCAGGTTTGTGTTTATAGCAGAAGCTAAAATACAGTGTAACCCCTTCCTTTTATTATTTGTCTTAGTGATGCATAAGAAACCAGATTTACAGACAACGACAGAGCACACCTCAACATATACGAATAGTAGTTTGACATACAAATATGAACAGAGTCAGTACGCGATGAGATCGACCTTCTAATAAAAAAAAAAGCTTTTTCTTTATTACATTGAAAATATAATCGCTTTTATTTTTCTCCAGTACGATATCCCTTAAAGTCAAGTAATTTTTTGCTGAAGCACTTAAATAAGCATGTAAGCCATCTATAAAAAAAGTTAATGTTAAGCATGATTGCAAAAAAAAAAAAAAATATACAAGACGGCAAATCTACAAGCAAACTGCTACTAATACTAATTATATAACTATAAAAAGCATATTCAAATATCGTTTATGAGGGCATCCGCAACTACCAACTTTGCAGCTATCGTCAGCAATCAGGCTACACTTTTTTTTTAAAAAAAAAAGTGTAGTGTTCAACTGATTAGCTCCTGACAGTCCAGGACTGCCAGGCGACTTATAGGCCTAAATGTATACCAGCTAGAAAGAAGCTTATGTTGGTTCCTTAATTAACTACTGCTCTGAAGTAACTCCAAAAGAGACCTTCAGTTTATACCCCACTGCATGGATAGCCAGTGTACAGGAATGGGTTAAACAGTCTAAGGGTATACACACAAAGATATTTGAATTAACCTAGCTTGTGAGGGCACCCACAACTACCAACTTTGCAGCTATCGTCAGCAATCAGGCTACGCTTTTTTTTTAAAAAAAAAAAAAGTGTAGTGTTCAACTGATTAGCTCCTGACAGTCCCGGACTGCCAGGCGACTTATAGGCCTAAATGTATACCAGCTAGAAAGAAGCTTATGTTGGTTCCTTAATTAACTACTGCTCTGAAGTAACTCCAAAAGAGACCTTCAGTTTATACCCCACTGCATGGATAGCCAATGTACAGGAATGGGTTAAACAGTCTAAGGGTATACACACAACTAGCTACTAATTATTCGTTATACAATTATTAGAAGAACCCAGCTTGTCCGTACATTTGCCGTACAGTCCACTTCCCTTAAGATCCATCTATACAAAAAGAAATTTAATAATTAGCCACCAGAAATATACCTTTCTTTTCGTTTTTTTGTTTACTTTACATTTCAAATCAAATGCCATTGCTACTTTACCAAATGTATAACTATAAAAAGCATATTCAAATATCGTTTGTGAGGGCATCCGCAACTACCAACTTTGCAGCTATCGTCAGCAATCAGGCTACGCTTTTTTTTTAAAAAAAAAAGTGTAGTGTTCAACTGATTAGCTCCTGACAGTCCAGGACTGCCAGGCGACTTATAGGCCTAAATGTATACCAGCTAGAAAGAAGCTTATGTTGGTTCCTTAATTAACTACTGCTCTGAAGTAACTCCAAAAGAGACCTTCAGTTTATACCCCACTGCATGGATAGCCAGTGTACAGGAATGGGTTAAACAGTCTAAGGGTATACACACAAAGATATTTGAATTAACCTAGCTTGTGAGGGCACCCACAACTACCAACTTTGCAGCTATCGTCAGCAATCAGGCTACGCTTTTTTTTTAAAAAAAAAAAAAGTGTAGTGTTCAACTGATTAGCTCCTGACAGTCCCGGACTGCCAGGCGACTTATAGGCCTAAATGTATACCAGCTAGAAAGAAGCTTATGTTGGTTCCTTAATTAACTACTGCTCTGAAGTAACTCCAAAAGAGACCTTCAGTTTATACCCCACTGCATGGATAGCCAATGTACAGGAATGGGTTAAACAGTCTAAGGGTATACACACAACTAGCTACTAATTATTCGTTATACAATTATTAGAAGAACCCAGCTTGTCCGTACATTTGCCGTACAGTCCACTTCCCTTAAGATCCATCTATACAAAAAAAAAATTAATAAAACGGTTATGTGCAGATCCTTTTTATAGAATGAGAAAGTTCTAATTTACCATTTTGAATTAATGCAATGTGAAGCAAATGCTGGCTCTCATTGGCAGCTATAAAAATCTAAAATAATGCACTGTACTGTTCTTGGTATTATTTTTGGAGGAATGGCAACCAAATGACGAGAAGTTGAAGAAATCGCCATCAACTATATGTACGGTAGAGCAACAAAGAAAAACATACAATCTACGCTCTGAAAATACATCAATGCTTGCTATTATTAAATGTTATTTATATAGTTCTTTTTAAAAAAAACCCCCACTTACAAAATATCAAAAAAAAAATGCTTTTTTAAGTTTTAGGAGTCGCCTTTCGATCGCTGCAAAATTACCATCCAAAATAACGTCTGATTAATGAAAAAGAGTAAAAGAACGATATTCAACGCCCGCACAGTTTTTTTTTCTTTGAATGTAATTGGGTGACATCACTAAATTTCCATTTCTGAGTGGTGATTTTCAGTTTGAGAATTACAATGCTTGAGAAATATCTAATAGATATATACAAAAGTGTTATTATTATCATTGAAGAAATCAGATTACAATCATTAAATTCCGCATAATATACCAATATATGAACCCTTCAATGATCTATCATAATTTAATTAACTGGTTTAACTTAATAAAAGTTAAAGAGCTCTAGTAGTATTTACCTTGCTTTATTAACGTGCAATTACAACAGATCGGGTATGATTGAATAAGTCGAGTTAGAACTAGTCTTTATTACCACGACAATTAATTATATATAAAACATTCACATTAGAAACATATAATTAATAATCAGAGTGACCTGTTCAATTAACATAGTTGCTTTAAAAGAGATAGAATAACAATCAAAATAAAATTATAATTCAACATATATAATATACTATTTACCGTTTTTGGGAAAATATGACTGGTACCCAATATTATCGATGCGGGGAATCCTACTCTGGAGAACACTGCAACATTAGACACGCCAGTGTCAAACTTCACCAACAAACACCCCACTGATATCAACAATAACGATGAAATTATTAGTCGAAGACAGAATCCTAATAATAGAAAAATAGAAATAAAGCGTCGAAAAGTATCATTACCAACAACAAAGAGACCGACAAGCGACGTACTACTAGTTCTACTAGTCAGTAATCCCCATTGCTATCAATTTTATCAATGAATAATATATTAAGTATGAATAAACACGACTTATATGAATAACAACAATACTATGAATAATATCAATACTATGAATAATAACACCGAAATTAACAACTCTCCTACTTCGCCATCGACAAATAATATCAACATACGAATTGCTACCCTAAATTGCAATGGTCTCGCCAAAGTCAGTAAACCCAACATTCGATGTGATATGACTAGATTTTTTCGCGAAAGTCTATTCGATATCATGTGTCTACAAGAAACTCACACATCTGATGAGAATATTATCAATACTCTGGAACATCAACTCCGCACTCGATCTGCCATATGGACCCCTCATTGTGGAATAGTTTCCTTAAATCAAGATATTCAACTACATCAGATCGAAACTTCTTCTTTAGATGGACGCATTATTCTCGCTAAAATCACTCACGTAGAACAATATTACAAGCCCTTCTACATATTAAATATATATGCCCCTGCCGAGGATGGAAATGTCAAACACCTTTTTTTTCCAACTTATCCGGTATTGATTCAATCTTATTGTCGTATTTGAAGACAATATTAATAAAAAAAAAGATTAACTACACATTCGTATTGAATTTAAGCGAAGATGATTATAAAAAAGAAGGTTATTGTTGGTACATTAAGTAACATTAAATTATATCATCTGTAAGACTATAAACCCAATTCCTTTAATACGTTCCTTGTTGCGATATTGAAGAAGGAATATATATATATATATTTTAATTTTAAAGATAATTTGCTGAAGAAAACCGCTACTAGCAAAAATGGAGCACTTATTTCATGCCAATACCGCTACTTTACCTACTGCAGCACTGCTTTTAAGCGCATGTTTCTTATACAGAGATTCTTGTATGCTTTGGGCATAGTTCAACCAACTATCAACACTAATTTCAATACGGTAGGCAGCCAGTTCATTAAATTAAATCAAGTTGAAGATGGCAACAACAACAACAACACTAACGAAGATATTCATATTGATACTAATAATTTTAATAATGAATTATCTTCTAACCTATTAGAGCTTCAAAATCTGCTCTCAGTAAACATCACTTACGAAAATGATGATGATTACACAAGCTGCAGAAGCTTTAAACGAAGCTATTATAAACTTCAAAAAAATATATAGATATTTAATCATAAAACAAAGTACCGAATCGCTCCTAACAACGTCAACATGCAAATTCAAAGAAATTAACATAAAAAAAATTAGTTTTGATAATTGAAATGTGACAATGTTGCAATAAGTAAATAGAGGAACAGTCACATACGTTTTTTGATTCCATTTTTTTTTTTCAGTATTTTGTTTTTTACACCTTTTCTTTTTAATAAACATGGCCAAAAAGACAGAATTCGTTACTCCTGGTCAACGTCTTGGATACGCAGCTGATTACAATCAAGGGCCTGGAACATATGAACGCGATGGATTACTTTATGCTAGTGTAGTTGGACAAAGATATATAGATCCTGCCAAGGAAGGACAAGTAAGATCGCTACAATCGCAACTCTATTTTTTTATATATATATATATATATATATATATATCTAATATTAACACGCTCATTAGTTACCTACAATTAGTGTGTCAAAGGATAAAGAACAATCGGCAGTACCTGAAGTTGGTAGTGTGGTAAATAAGAAAGCGAAAAAAAAAGAGAGAGATCTTGTCAATTCATTTTTTTTTTTATGTATAGATTACAGGTAAAGTTATGCGAGTAGCACCTCACCAAGCAGTTATTGCTATTATGGTAGTTGGTCAAGTACCTTGTAAAGAAGATTTTATGGGAGTTATTCGGTAAATAAGGGTATATATAAAAGTAAATACGAAGTTACTAACGAGTGATGATAGTATACAAGATGTTCGTGCAGCTGAGAAGGATAAAGTAAAGATTTATAACTCATTTCGACCAGGAGATATTGTAAAGGCAGAAGTGATTTCATTAGGAGATGCTAGATCTTACTTTTTGAGTACAGCTAAAAATGAATTAGGAGTTATTTTTGCTACCAGTGTAGCAGGAGCAACTATGGTACCTATTTCATGGCAAGAAATGCAATGTCCAAAGACAAAAGCAATTGAATTACGTAAATGTGCCAAACCAGAATAAAATTATTTTATTTTATTGTGATAGTGGAATAGAAGGTTTTCTTATATTTACAGGAACATTATCTTGAGGATATTTCCATTCAGGATGGTTATATAATTCAATTGTGTCATTACGCTCCCATTTTAGAAATTCTATTAAAGTAGTAAATGATTAAAATTCGTTATTATTATTACATGCAATATATACACACTTACTGAGGGAGGAAGGGTGATGTAATTTGCCCATAATTTCTAATGCTTCTAAATTGTATTTACATGCTTTATCTCTATGCGTTTGTAGTTTATAAAAATCTCTTGGTGGTATTTTACATTCATGTCCATTTAAATAAGCTAAATAAGTAAGTGCTGCTTGGTCTTGTCGATGATTTTCTCTACTAGAACCAGGTGGTGCAATACAGTTTTTTGTTAGTCCACATTCATACCAAGGTGAAATAATTGTATCAACAATTGTATTATTATCTGTATCAAATCCAATTGCTGCTCCATTACAATTTGACTTGTAGCGGTATACTTTCATATCTGCTCCAAAGAATTTAAACATACCAGGATGTGTCCATTTACCCATACCGTGATCACTTTTAGGTGACCAAAAACCATGAAATTCTTCACTCTTTACTGTTTTATGAATATTTAATATAAAATCATTTGTTACTTGGTTTCCGGCATCAAGCCATATAAGTACTCCTCCGTATCGAATACGAGCATCATTTACAATACCGGTTTTCCAACCGTATTGTCCTGCGTTAATAGCTACATCCCAAAACCGAGGGTATCTTTCATGATCAAACGGAATAACATGATCAATTAACCCATGACTTTCTAATTGTTGTAAAACAGGTAATTGTGTTCTATTCATGCCAATATTATAAACAACAACTCTTGGAAATTGGTGAGGTTCAACTTGTTTTCGTATTTCATCAAGTGAGTATAAAAAGTTCTCTAGTGAACATAGGTGATTAGCACTAGACCCGGTAACAATAGTGTAAGGATAATTTCTTTTTTCTGTAGTATCATGACTTGATTTTACTACTTTTTATTACTTTAGTTAAACGGGTTTTATTTTACTTTTTTTTTTTTTTTTACCATCAATAGGTTCATGAGGTCTGAATTGTTTAAATAGTGATATTAACATGAGCCCTATACAACAGGCAATAGTACATTGTAGAGCAAACAACTTTTTTGATTGAGGTATATAGGCCATTGTAAATAAACAAACAATATATATTAATAGGAGAAAGAGAGAAAGACTTTTTTTTAGCACTCCAAATTGCGATAATAAATACTGTTGGGGGTTAATTTAATACTCCCAAATTAACGATCAAACGTGCTTTTTATTTAATAAAATTATCTTTAGGTTCAATCTTAACAAGTAAACACCTACATATCAGTGATATCTTTATATATATAATATACAGTCTATTGTCCTGCCTGTACACTTTAGTTGTAGTACCTTAACAGAGAGTAATATGTTACTTTTTTTTTTCAGAAAAATAAAATGTATCGCAGGTTTGTACGACACAAAAGATTGTATATAAAAATAAACAAATTGAAACTATTTTTTATATTTTTTTCTGCTTTTTTTTTCTTTCTAGTTGACGATTCCTTTTATAATGGAAGCTGTACCTAATTTCCCTGATGGATTCTTTTTTATTCGTTGCAAACATCAACCGTTTGCTATGGACGTGAATATGGGCAGTATGCTTGTAAATATATATATAATTACGTGTATATATAAAACGGAAAACTTATTTTTTATCCTATTATCCTAAATAGAATGACGCTTCTATTATCATTTGGCCCCAAGTAGGTATTTGATTTTTTTTTTTTAGACAAATATTAATAATATAAACAAAGAAAATGGTTGATAGTATTAATCAAGTAAAGTATTTTCTGCAAGGTTCTTTTCTTTTTTCTTTTTAATTGATTATATACATTTTAGTTGTGGATGCATGAAGAAGGCTTTTTAATCAATAAAAAATCAGGGCTTGTAATTGATATAAAGGGTGGAGGTATTGAACGCGAAAAATTAATTATTCAATATGCTCGTAAACCAGGATTGGCGCAAAATCAAAGATGGACTTACCGTGATGGATATATTTGTTCTTCCTCTGCTCCACACTTAGTATTAGATATTCGGGGCGGTGAATATAAAAATGGTAATAATATCTATTTAAATGCTAAAAATTTACACTCTCAAACTCAACAATGGATTATTCAACCCTTTCAAAATGAAAAATCAAACGCTGAATTATCTCTTCTTCGACCTTCTCCACGTAAAGTATCGTTATTATTACGAGTGACTTTATTATTATTATTATTATTATCATCATTAACCATTATTATAGTTCAACGTACATCCACTTTCCCAAGACAAGAAGAATTATATGATTGCTATAGATTAGTTTATTTAGAATCTGGAAAGACTGTAACTCCTGAACAATTAGCTGGTGCTGCTGCATTTAAAGGACTGAAAGATTATATTGATCTGGTTAAAAAAGAAGGCCCTATCATAGCTGATGAAAATACAAGAAAAGAATTAGTAAACCAAATTCAGAGAGAGGTAAACAGTGATAGTAATCCAAAAAAGGCATAATTTATTTATTTAAAAAATAGGTTATTCAAGTCTTACATAGCAACCAAGTAAATAGTGATATAAATGAGCTAGTAACTTCTGCAAAGACTGTAGCAGAGTCTTATTTTATTCGAGAATACGGCAATCAATAAATTAATTATTAAAGAATAGCTGCCTTTCTTAACTCAATTTCCCAGTCCTCCATTCCTTCAAAGTCTTCATCCTTTTGTTGAACCTTCTTTTCATCCTTTTGTTCGACCTTCTTTTCATCCTTTTGCTCGACCTTCTTTTCATCCTTTTGTTCAACCTTCATTTCATCCTTTTGTCCATTCTTTTTTACTTCAAAGTCATTGTCACTTCCTTCATCAACCTCTTCTTGGAAATTAAACAAAACAGTATCATCCTCTTTTACTTCTTGTTCTGTGGGAGGGTGACTTAATACATTTTGTTTAGCGATAGTTACTCTATAAAAGTAATTTCTCCAGAAAGTAGGTTCCTGCACTCTAAGCTTTTTTTTTAGTTTTTTTTTTTTTTTTTTTTTTTTTTTTTTTTTTTTTTTTTTTTTTTTTTTTTTTTTTTTTTTGCTTTTAATCGTAATACTACTACTTACTGTTGTGGAACAAGAGTAAATCTCATCTTTGATAATACCTGATCTTCTTTTAATGCAGCTTGAGCACTTTGACTATAAGCATTTAAATCAAATTGAAAACTAGTATCTTCAGGTGGAGAAATCAAAAAATTCCGTTCATCCTATTA
This sequence comes from Thamnidium elegans, assembly GCA_025201345.1. Classification (NCBI taxonomy): domain Eukaryota; kingdom Fungi; phylum Mucoromycota; class Mucoromycetes; order Mucorales; family Mucoraceae; genus Thamnidium; species Thamnidium elegans. The sequence goes on along the minus strand of JAIXMG010000001.1, from coordinate 530,022 downwards.
AACAGAGAGAATCTATAAATAAACATTTTTACAATGCAAAAAAATAAATAAGAAACCAGTACTTTTGATATATTTATAATAGCTTCTTTCATTTCCTTTTCATATCCATTATAGCCAACCCAAGGTGCAACTGGTTCTACGCTTACAAATTAATTTTTTATTTTTATTTTATTCTTATTTGTTATTTACCTGAACCTTTTGCTACAGGTCGATGAGCACCAGCTTCTGCATTTTTATTTTGTTGAATAAAACTTGTTCGTTCATGCTCTAAATCACCTTGTAAAAGTGCAATCTGTCCCGGTATTTCACGAGCCTTTTGTTGTAATTCATTCAATCGTTTGTTCATCTCGGGCAACCCTTTGGTTTGAATGGTTTGAGAAAGCGCTGTTACACTTGAACTCACATTAGAAAAGAAGGAGCTACCAAAGAATCCCGCTTTATTTGTGCTAGAGTTTGATTCGTCTGTCATATCTGTTATATATGTGCGTAAATATAAAAAGAAGAGAAAAAGAAAAGGGGCATCTTTTGTGGTGTATTATCATTATTGTTACTAATTTAAATCCAGACAAGAAAATGGCAACTTTCTTAAGCTGCCGTGACACCTATAAAAATTACAGAAAGTGCTGATTTGTTCTTTGTGAACAAATTTAAAAGCAATTTAACGGGAAGAATAAATTGCCCATCTTGTTACGCTTCCGGTGTAAAGGAAGGATTATCTGTCCGATTTGAGACCTATTTGTCTTCAAAGGATGTTTATCTCAAGAAGAGGTTATAAACACTGTATATTGCTCAAGCTATTATAAAAATTCATTTTAACAACTTTATAATTGAATAGAACGTGCCACCAGGCTTTTTTTTTTTTGGAGACGTAAACTTTTCTCAGGTAATTTTATGCTTATTGAATCTTTTTAAAATAAAACTTATGCAGTGGTTCATTGAAGTTAATAGCTATCCAAGTTAATTTTCAAGCTGGGAATGGCGGTAAGGGCCATTTCCATTTTCAAGGCCCACAAACGAGTCACGTAATGTTTTTTTTCGTTCTCCTTGATTCTACTTCTTTCTCTCACACTGCAGGAAACTTTTTGTTATTATTTGACTACTTTCCCTCTCTTGTTACATTAAGACACAATGTCAAGATTATTACAGACGCGAAGAGGTTACGATTCTGAAGAAGATTTGACTAATTCAGAAGATGACAGTTTAGGATCCTATTCTACAGGCGAAGAAAACGAAACCGACTCTGAGTTGGAAGTAACTGACTCTGAGTATGACTCTGACTCTGAAGAAGAGACTGGCAACCAGGAAGTAGAACAATTAGAAGAACCTCATGTTGAAGAAGAAAAAGTAGAAACTGTTGTTATACAACCAAAAGGTTCGAATAACCATTACGAGTACCTTGTATAAAACAAGATAAGAAAAAGTAACGCCATATTTTTTTTTTTTTTAGATGAACCAAAAGTTCATGTTAATGAAGGCTCAAAAGACGAAAAGGAAAATGAGGATATTAAGTTACCTGCTGCAGAGGATAGTATACCTACTGAAGAAATACAATACGAAATGATAAAGGAAAAGCGTATTCAAGAACATCGTGAATATCGTCGAAAATTAGCTGAAGACCCAAGTTTCGTCCCTTATGTTGGATTATTTTGGAGTCATGACGATCGTTATAGAGAGGATTCATTTGCTGAAACACGTCCTGCTAGTAGCTCGGAAGCATCAAGTAAACCACATTTTAACCCTAATCCCCATCAAACGAAAAGTAATTATGATCAAAGTATGGATCCTTTAATGTATAAAAAATGGGACCATAGTGGTTATGAGGAAATATTACGAGAAGAAGAAGCAAATGAAAGGCGACGAAGAAATATGTCTGAACTTGACGATCAAACGGAAATAAAATCATATACACATAAACATAATTTCTCTCAAAGAGGACGAGGACATCGTGGTGGTAGAGGAGGTTACCAAAACAATGGACACAGACAACATCGTCCCAAAGACAACTGGCCTGATTTAAATTCGTCAACAAAAATAGCAAAAGTGGTCGAAAATAATTCTTGGGCTAATGTTACCCCTGAAACTTTGCAGGAACACGGCAAAATTACAGTTGATTCTACCACCGTGGCCGAAGATATACTTGTAGACGTTGCAACTGCACCTGTTATAAATAATAAGCCGGTCGTCAGCGCTTGGGGGTCTGTAGATAGATTACAAGAATCAGAGACGCTTGGAAACGCAGTTACTGTCGAAACTCAAATTCAACAACCTACCAACCATGTATCTCATCCTAAAAAATCACCTGTCTTAAAAAATGATTACAAAGATTCAAATGAAGTGGCTGAATCAGATGGTTGGGGCGCTGTCACTCAGCCAGATTGGAAAAGTATAGAAACTACCGTCCAACAGGATTGGAAAAGCATAGAAACACAAGATTGGAATGCTAACTCAACTTCGTGGGTAGAAATATCTCAACCTGCTGTAGACAAGCAATCAACACATTTGACACAATCTAAACATACATCCTCTCGACCTGTAGATAGTAATAACTGGGGAAAGAACCCTGCTACAAAGAATGAAATTCCTATTGAAGAAAAGGCGTCATCATCTTGGGCCAAAATGTCTGCAAATGCACCACCTGAAAAGCCTTTTATTAAACCTAGTTTTCAAAACAAGTATGAATCCAATGATAAACCTCGTCATCGAAGTTATAAAAATATGAGTGGAAACTTTATACGAAATGAAGATCAAAATTTAAAGGAAGATAAACCGTGGGATCCTTCAGCTGAAAGTAGTGGATGGTCTACACCCATTGCTGAAGTCAAAACTCAAACTACAGAAAGTACCAACGGTTGGGGAGAATCCAAAGTGACAGAAAGTAATATTGGTTGGGAAGAAACTAAAGTGACAGAAAGTAAAGATGGTAATGGTTGGGGAGAAGCTGCTACTAAGAAAGTTGAAGTAGTTTCTTGGGATACAGAGAAACCAGTTGAAAAGCCTGTTGTTCAAGTAACAGATGTAAGTGTTGCTAGTACGACTACTTCTAGGAACGCATCACCTGCTATTGTAGAATCATCGCCCAGCTGGACTGTGGAAGAACAACCTAAAGCACGACGCATGGGATGGGAAGATCAACCAAAGACACGTGCAGATGGATGGAGTACATCACAATCAAATATTAGTATTGATTGGAATAGTGATAAAAAAGCTAATCAAGCACGGTTTAATTATAACAAGGAGCCTAAAAAGAGTAGAGGATACTTTTCACAAAAGACGGAAGTGCCATCTCCACCTGTGGTTGAAGAGGAATATCAACTTGATGATGAGGATTCAGATGTAGAAATTATTTTAGAAGCTGATGAAGAACCAGATTGGGTAAAGAATGAACAGATTTTAGGTATGACTGCACCTAAAGAAAAGGAATCGCCAATAGTCAAAAGTTATAGTAGTAGTCCTCAGCCTGAAGTTAACCTTAGAAAGAATAATAATACCAACTATAAACCACGACGTCATTTTGATGATAATTGGAGACAAAGGGATGAAGTAAATAGTGATGTTGATGAACAGCAACAACAACAACAACATCAATCTCATAATGTACCCATGTATTATCCACAACCTCATCACCAATTGAATGGAGGCAATATCACTTATTTACCCATGATTCCCAATGGTTCCAATGGTAGTCCAATGTATGCCATGCCATACCCTATGGGTATGCCTTCTTCACCAGTTGCTGTATCCACCTCACCCAATAATTCTGTTGGTGGTGATTCAAGTCCTCATATGAATCCTAACACAAAATTCTATCCACCATTTATTCATGGGCCAAATGGATTACAGTTGCCTCCTGGTTATGAAGCAAATGGTATGGTATACTATGGTATGGATCCTTCTGCAATGTATACATCAGCCCCTCCACAGCCTTATTATTATTATGCTCCTATGCCAGCCACTACTGGACCCATGTACTCTTCACATAGATCATCTCCTAATCATCCAGAAGAACAAGATGAAGAAGATGGGTGGGGACCTTTACCTGATGTTGAGGAACAATGGAATACAATAAATCATACATCATTACATTAGTCTGATATGACCGCCCACAAAAAAAAATAAAAATAAAAATATCATTATAATAAATAAAATAATTTGTATAAACATATTTATTTTATTTTTTGATCTGCTAAACGACCAAATACAAAGTAAGCTACTGCCATACATGATAGCATCGTCCAAAATATCGGTGTACTACAATAAATTTTTTTTTATATTAGTATTGTACGCTCAGCATGATGAAATGTTTGCATATTTACAAGATTTGCGGACTTTGGATTTTTAAAACTTCTACATCGTACACAATCGCTGTAGAGAAAGGATTAGTCAACAACTTTTTTTTTAAAAAAGAGAGAAAAGTAGATTTTACCTTTATTTGAAACTTGTCCATCATTTGCTATAAGCATAAAAGGAAGAAAAAAGAAAGAAAGAAATATTAGGTTTTGTACTTGTATTTTGTTTGTGCGCGAGCGTGTGTATATGATGTGTTGAAATTCTCATGAAACTTACATATATGTAGTGATGTTGGAACTGATAATCGACGAACTTCTCCTGTACACATACCCTGTATTCCTTGCTCTAATCCTATGTATCAAAAATTGATTAGTATCGCTATTATTACAATGGTTCATCTTTAATTTACCTTTTACCACTGTTAATTCCCCTAAAAAAAAAAATGACATCAGTACATGGATACACTACATCCTTTTCATCAATTGTACCTGGTTTTAAGTCGAGTATTCTGCTCTCAATAATTTCATTTGTTTCTAGAATCCTTGCAACATATCGAAGTGTAATATTTGAGTCTGAACTCACTTTTTCTCTACATGTCGATGCGTACCGTAAAACGTCTAAAAGTGAGAAAAAAAAATGTCAGTATCTATGCGACAATAAAATATATCAACAATAATTTCTAACTTGTGTGAAATTTTGCTGGTTGCTGTTGTGTGTTTACAAAGGATATAAGTAATCCAAGAAGGATAATTTGGCATAAGTGTATATTCTTATTCATTTGTTGTGATAGATAAAAGAAAGAACAATAATAAACAAATGATGAAAAACATTTTTACTTATATGCACGGCGACGGAAAAAAAAAAGCAAGTCAACTCTTCATTTAGAATACCGTAAGTTTATCCAGATCCGAAATGGAGTTCACCAGAACTTTTAGCCATCGTGTCACAGCCCTTACCATTTTTCTGTAACTAAGTAGATTACACAGTCTAACTTATTTTTTATAATACTCACATTATTTAACACATGAAAATATACTAAATACCAAATACCAAATACCAAAAAAAAAAAAAAAAAAAAAAAAAAAAGACAAGGGCCTGAAGAAGCTAAAAGAATAAAACGGAAATGTAGTACAAGTCAGAGATTGAATTCGTTCAGGGCACACCTGGGTAATGCCTGCCCCGATTAACCAATCATTGTTTCATCACTATCGGCTCAGTAAACATCATACGCTGTTTTCGGTAAATGACAAACTTATAACAAACGTGTGCCATGTAGCATTTATATGAAAAAAATAAAAAATAGTGGGGCATTACTTCAAATTCAGATAGTTTAGGGTTTAGATGAAAAGCAGAAAGATCGCCCTGCAGTTATAAATGCCTCTTTTTAATATTTTCGAAAAATATAATCGGTACCTGGCAAGTAAGGGATCGTAGACTATTAAATACACTAACAAACCTTTTCTCTACATATAATTGAGTGTTTCAATTCGTCTTTCTTTTATTTCCAATGCTGAATAATGTATTTATAACCCCGGAAGTAAAAAAAAAGAAGAAAGGTTACACCATATCCGGTTTATGTTACAACCGAAATAAAGGTCTTTGAATAACGAGCAAGTATCGCCAGTGTTGTGGGATCTCCCTATAAGAAACGGACTTGGGAAATATTAACAATGGTGTTCCAGATTCAGTAACAGCTGTTGGATACTAAATATATAAGCTCCTTTTAATTCGAGATACTTGCGTACATATATAAATCACTATATTCGCTACTGCTCGAGCTTACTTATTCCTTTTTTATAAATGTGGATAAGCGAAATTGAAAAGTAATACGTTACACTTTTTCTTTTGGATATTACGGAAAATATGTTTACCATATTCGGATAAATGTTAACAAACGTTACTGTTTGGGGTAGGCTCAAGCATCGGATTTTAACAACATTTGCTTCATTTGAAAAAAGCTTTAATTGTAACTAAATACTCTCTTTTTTCTAATTCAAGAAATATTCTTGGTATTTTAGATAATCACCAAATATATACTTTCAAATATCGCATAAGGAGAGCTGTATCAAAATCAATTGCATTTCAAAATGGGGGGGGGGGAGGGTTTATTTAGTTAACATAGAATAGAAAAGGATTTTCTTATGCTCTATACTTTGAATTACGATTTTGAAAATCAGTCATATCTTTATCTGTATAGTTTTGCGGACGTGCAGAGTTATACTTAAATCTATAGAGCCCGCACGCATTACATAAACTTTTATCGCCAGAAGGACCTGCCCTGATGGTTGTTGTCACGAATGCAGAGCATCCGCAATCAACGCATTTCCATAAAGAGTTGGCTGTTTTACCTTGAAAATATTATCAGATTTATATAAATAAATATAGGTTTTCTTTCCTTAACATTTTACTTACTGGAAATAGGGCGTGTGGCGATATCAACGCCTGATTGAACAGACATTACTGGATTATACAAATTGTTATCACTGGATAATTTACCAGAAGTTAATGAAACACCTGCTGCTTCTGCTGCAATATTCATACGAGCTTTAACTGCACTTCTTCTTTGACTGTGTAAAGTATTATTGGCATCATTAGTCTGCATGCTTTTTAAAAACTGGTCGTCTGTCATTTCATGATCAGGAGGTGAAGCTAAAATTGTACGGTATGTGGGTATGGGCTCACGATCGGGTAACACAGTTCCTTTTCTACTACGAGTACCTCTTCTTTTACGTCTAGAAAATAAAAATAATGATTAATAGTTCACTAAAAAGAATATCATTTTTGATTATTTTACCTTGACTCTCGTGTTCTGCCCTTTTCTATCTTGGCAATCTCGGCATCTGTTACTTCTATTAATGATGGTGTGAATTTTTCTATATTACTATTGTCTCGAATTATACTGTAAATTGTAGGTAAAAAGCTACGTTTTAAATCCTCGACCTCTACTGGCTCATTGTCAAATTCATAGCCTGTTAATAAAAGTGATTTGATATATACATGTATTTGTTCACGAATTGAATGAGCAATTGCAGTTCTACAGCACGAAAAAAAAAATCATTTTTTAACTCTTTTCTCTCTCTTTTTCTTATATTCCAACTTACTTGAATTCACCACCGAGACCTAAATCCGTAGCTATTGTATTGGCAAATGATTCTGGAGAGTTTTTTGTACAAGTAATATCCCATTCAAAGTGATCTACCAAAATTCTATTACCAACAATAATATCAAGCTACAAAAAAAAAAAAAAAAAAAAAAAAAAAAGAAAAGAGAAAACCTATGTATTAGAAATATATACGTACATATTTTTTTTAAAGAAAAAATTACCTTGATGACAGTTCTTAAATCAGCTTTTGCACTTTTTGCACTCTTTTCATTTATTTCACTTGTTTCCTGAATTGTATTATGCTCTGTCTTTTGTTTCTTGTACTCTTGAATGACCTTATAGGCACTATCATCTAACGGTGTTGATTCGTTTATGCTTGTAGTAAGGTAATCTTGAATTTGATCTTTGATACTAGTTGCGATAAGAGGTACGAAAATCGATACAGGTAAACGTAAATCCTCGCACGTTATTTCGGCAAATTGATCAGGTGTAATAGTTGACTCTATATATAGGAATTAATTTTAAATCTGTCAAAAAAAAAAAAAAAAAAGCTTATTTTACCATTGATATTCCAAGTAAACGTATCTCTTATTTTATATCCATCGTTTTCAACATCTAATCGAATAGGTACTAAAGTCTCTTCTTTGTTTGCTTGTTCGTTCACTTTTTCAAAAGACCTTGATAATTATTAAATTGTTAAATAAAAACTTAATGTTTAAACGTAATGCACTTACAATCGATTAGAGTAATGATGTCTTTTACGCTTTTTTTCTTGTGGATATAAAATTCTAGTTTGAAACCCTGTCTTTCCATTACCATAACCGTCATACCCTTTTCCAAATACCAAGACACCTCTACTCTGTGCTCTCATTTCACGTTCATTATTAGCAACGTCAATTTCCAACTTTTTAGTTTGTGCTAATTCTAAATGTCGTTTGTATTGAGCGTCAAGCGCAATTTGATAAGAGTGATCGTGTTCAATATATTGATTCATCTTTTTTTTTTCTATTGGAGTTTTTACTAGAGTTATTTTACCGGGAGGTATGATAGGTTGTGTTTGTGTAGGGCGTGTAGAAAATTGATGCATAGCTGCCATGGACTGTTGTTGAATCAGTTGTTGTTGTAGCTGCTGTTGTTGTAACTGTTGTTCTTGTTGAAGTTGCCGCTGCTGTTGTTGTTGAATTTGTTGTTGTTGGAGTTGTCTTTGTTGTAACTTTTGTTGTTGTGCTTGTTGTGAATACATGGAAGTAAGCTTTTGTTGTTTAAGTCTAGTTTCATTTTCTAACTGCTGTTGCTGTTGAGAGAGCATAGTCATTGGCATCCGTTGTTGTTGTTGAAGCCATTCGTTTCCAACTTGATCAGGTATTTGCACTCGAGCAGCGTCAGCAGCAGTAGCAGCAACAGCTCTTTGATGTTGCATATGTTGTTCCATAGCTTGTTGCTGCAAAAGCAAAAAGTTGGGTTGCATAATATTTTTTTTGAAAAGAAACACTTTTTTTTAATTAAAAAAAAAAAAAAAAATTAGTAAACAATTCGCGCCCATTAAATATGGACATGATGACGCGCGAAAAGGGATATTTGGCGGATAGAAAAAGACTAGTTTGCAGTAACAGAAAATACAAATGTAACCACAAGGATTGGAACACAAGCAAGAGCAGTTACTTGATTATTTGTTTCTAAAAAAAAAAGGCTGAAGGGATATGTTTCGAAAAATCTTAAAGGGTTAATGTGATTTTGTAACACTAATTCTATAAATTATCTGATTTAATGAAAAGTAATATGTTTCCGACTGCTTTGTTTTGGGAGGACAAATGTCATTATTCCTTAGAGAAGCCTTTTTTTTTAAGGCTCAGTTTATTTTTTAGATAGAAAAAGTATAAACCCTCTACAGATAAGTAAGTACAAGCATGTGTTTGGACGATGAGCAAAAGTACACCTGCACTGTTCGCAGAAACAAGTACAGAGGATATCACAAATGACAACGCCACTTCAAAAATCGCCTTCAAAAATATAGCTTTTAAGTAATAATACCTACAGGAAATCCTTTGAATTTAGCTGCGACATAATATGTGTCGCAAAGTATAAGATAAGGTAAACTATTAAGTAAATACGACACGTATTGTATCACACTTCCAACTGTACTTCTTTTAGACTAAGATATATTTGTATAAAAATAAAACTATTCATTTATATGTTGCATTGTATTTAATTTTTATTTCTGCCTACAACTTTTTTTTTTTTTTTTTTTTTTTATAAGGAGACAAAGCTGGTGTACTTATTAAAGGGTATAAATACAACAACTTTAGAACGGATTCTTATAGTCCTTAGATCTCTTTTTAATTGTTTTGAATACAATAAACATTTTTATACGTCCTATCCTGCTTTCAATCTTTAGATGATTGCAGTTTACGATTTTTCCTTGCTTAAAATACGCTTTTTTGGTACGCGATAACTTTTGGTGCAAACGTGATATAAAGTTAAGATTTGTATGTATGAAGAATGTTTTTTTTTAGTTGTATATTATTCATAAAAAAAAAAGTTAAATTCTATAGTGTCAAAATGAAAATGATATGTGTTTTCTTATTATAATAAAATATAAATCAAATTTTTTTAAAAGCACAATGTCTTTATCACTAACCCTCTAAGTGTTAAAAAAAAAAAACTTTAATAAATATTCTCAAAGACCATGCGATGTATTCTAATATATACAAGTTCTGAAACTATATTTTATAGCAGTGAGACAAAAGTTTCATGCTTTATTGTAGTATCTGTGCACGATGAGCCGTATATTCGCAGAACTATTTATTGTTATTGAGAATATAAATGGAAGGGGGGTATGATAGCAGTATTAGTATTTAATTTAAAGTGGTCAGGTGCTTGTATGATTCAAGTTGCTTTTTTTTGCGTTCCAATACTTTTAGTTCTTGAGCGAGAATAACCTCTTGTTCTTCTTTAGTGTATTGCAAACCAGGTAAAGAATCTAATACTTGTTTCGCGTTTTCAAACTTTTCGTCTAATTGCGCAACAGCTTTTCCAACAGCATCAGAATTACTTCCATTCAATAAAAGATCGATAATATTGTTAAAGTCTTGGTCAAACGTAAAGTCTGACTTTTTAAATGTAGAAGAAGAAATGGTAGTTTGTTGAGGCGATTCCATACTGATTAAAAATAAAGAAAATAGAAAAAAAAAAATTGTGGGAGTTGTATTTTTTTTTTATTAGCGGACTTGAATCGATTGACAATACGGAAAAGAGAAAGAAAGAGTGCTTGTATTCATGCAGGGAAAAGCATTCAAAGCCCTTTAAGCAAAGGAAAAGATTATCATTGTTACAAAAGTACTGCACAAATAATTTCGTAACAATTTTTTTTACCCCAAATAACTATACGTTATTGCCTAATTTGAACTTACCGAAGGAGACTTTTTTTTTTTTTTTTTTTTTTTTTTCTGCCTCAAAGGATTAGCAATAATCAACTTGAACAGTTACTCAAATCGCAAAACTGCCTCGTTTATTATATAAATGAGCATTTCTTTTTTTTGCGCTATTTTTTTGGCCTGAGCTCTTTTTTTTTTTCTTTTTTTTTTAATTGTATATAAAACCTTTTGTTTTTTTTTGTTTAACAAATACAACGTAAAAACAACTCTTTTATTTTTATTTTAGTATTTCTTTTTTTTTTCTTCCTTTTCTTTTTCTTTTAATAAGAATTATAACTATAATGATTGTCATTGATAATATAAAATACGCTTGTCAAAGTACGTATACAAAAATCAACTGAGTTTTTTTTTTCTTTTTTTTTTGTGTCTCTAACGTACATATTTAAATTACATTTTTAGAGTGTATCAAGGTAAAAAAAAAAATATATAAGTATGCTCCTTATTCGTTCTAAGGCTTATCCATATAAACAGGGACATCGATCTTCACGCTGTGACCACACAGAAAGACACTTATTAATTGTCAGAAAAAAAGGTAGACCTATCAGTCAATGTGATAGCTGTAGAGAACAAAGGAAAAAGAGGCAAATTCATCAGAAATGTGCTTGTACTGCCTCAGATAAATACCTCAAACTAGGAAATACTCACCACATTATGTCCATAGAGTCTTTACTACTGTAGCTTCTCTTTAATAAACAATTTTGCATACATAAAGACTGCTTTTGAAAAGCTCGTGAACCTCCTTATTTCGCCATAAAATAAGAAAAAGAGCGCTCTCGACGTCACAATTTTTTGTTGTTGAAAAAAAAAAAAAAAAAAAAAAAAAAAACGCGTTACTCAGTTCTCAATACTTTTTTATTTTTAAAAAAGAAACCAAAAAAAAAAAAAGATCCTTTTTGATTATTGATTCATTTTACTTGAAAAAAAATATAAGAAAAGAATAATGGGTATAAATATATCGCTTCAATTGACAACAAAATAAGAACCATTTATTGTTTTTTTTTAAAAAAAAAATGTTGTAAACTAATCATTTATCTATCAATCTATTATAAAATAGCCTTCAGTTTCAACAATAACGCTAATAAACCTGCTGCTGGTGGATTCGGTGCTTTCGGTACACCTTGTACGTAATATAATCAATGAAAAAAAAAAACATTGGAAGAGCACAAAAACCATGTACTCATTTATGTATTTTTTTTTTGTAGCTAACACTACTGGTGGTGCAACCGGTGGTTTTTCATTCGGTAGTTCTAACCCTGCTCCCGCTCCCGCTACTGGTGGATTCGGCGGATTCGGTGCTGCTGCTCCCACTACGACCGCTGCTCCTGCCACTGGTGGATTTGGTGGATTTGGTGCTGCTGCCGCCGCTCCCGCTCCCGCTACTGGTGGATTCGGCGGATTCGGTGCTGCTGCTCCCACTACGACCGCTGCTCCTGCCACTGGTGGATTTGGTGGATTTGGTGCTGCTGCCGCCGCTCCCGCTCCCGCTACTGGCGGATTTGGTGGATTCGGCGCCGCTGCCGCCACTCCTGCTTCCGCTGCTCCTGCTGCAGGTGGATTTGGTGGATTTGGTGCTGCTGCTCCCGCTGCAACTACTACCCCCGCCGCCGGTGGATTTGGCGGATTTGGTGCCGCCGCCGCTGCTCCTACTACTACAGCCGCTCCTACTACTGGTGGGTTCGGTGGATTCGGAGCTGCTGCCCCCACTACTACTGCTGCCCCCGCTGCTGGCGGATTTGGTGGATTTGGCGCTGCTACTTCTACTCCTGCTACCAGTGCACCTGCTGCTGGTGGATTCAGCGGATTCGGTGCTGCTGCTACAACCACACCTGCTACTGGATTTGGCACACCTGCGCCTACCGCAGCACCTGGTGGATTTGGAGCCGCTGCTGCAACTACTACAGCCAAGCCTACACTTTCTTTTGGCGCTTCATCTACTGCTACACCTGCTGCTGCTACACCTGCTGCTACTGGAGGATTTGGTGGATTTGGACAAAAGGCAGATTGTAAATAGAAATTTTATTTTATTTTGTGATAAATTACTAACTTGGAATATATATGTAGCGTCTGCTGCTACTACTAGCACTGCCACCACATCTGCACTTACAACACAACCTATTGCATCAGCTAAACCAGTTTCTGTTCCTACACCATCTACATTAAAAAACAAATCCATGGAAGATATTCTCAATTTGTGGACAAAGGAATTAGAGAAACAAACTAAAGATTTCCATAAACAAGCTAGTCAAGTAGCTAAATGGGATCAACAATTGATTGAAAACGGCAACAAGGTAATATATATATATATGTGTGTGTGTGTATGTACGTATATAAGAAAAAAAAAGCGCTAAGAAAAAAAAAATAGATTTCCAAATTGCATGAAAATGTAACCAAGGTTGAAGTTACTCAACGTGAAATTGATCAAAATTTGGAATATATTAACGCACAACAAGAAGAATTGAATTCTATTCTTGATACATACGAAAAGCAAATCAAGGAAGTATTTGATGAAAGTAACTTGCAACAACCTATGCAACCTGCTGATATACAAAGAGAGAAGGCTTATGGTTTAGCTGAAAGTCTTAATAGTCAATTAGATGATGTTAATAGAAACTTGAATGTTATGGTTGAAGAAATCAACAAGATGGGCGGTTCTAAGCAAATTTCTAGTGATGATGACGATGTTGTAAGTCTTTGAAAAAATATGTTATAAAATGATATACTCATTCTTTTCTTTTTAGGTTGGACAAATTGTTCAAATTCTTAATTCTCATTTATCTTCTTTGCAATGGATTGATAATAGCTCTGTTCAATTACAAAACAAGATCCAAGAAGTTTCCAAGTTACAAGCAGAAGTTGTCAGAGATCACGAACCTTCTTTACGCAGATAAATAAATATATATATATAATGGCTATAAAAAAAACAAAAGAAATACTCAATGATATCAATAATAAAAAAAAAAAAAAAAAAAAAAAAAAAAAAAAATGAATGGATTTTATTAAAAAAAAGAAAGAGATTTAATGTCCAATTTCAGCTAAAGCCTTAACAAGTTCTTCACTTTCGTGATCAAATCTTAAACCAGTTTCGAATGCTTCGGCAGCTTCAGCAACTCTACCAAGACCAACCAGGGCCTTTCCCTTTCTGAACCAACCTTTACTCCATTCACGCTTTAAACGAGTAACCATTTCGGCATCAACGTAAGCTTCGACAAAATTTTGAAGAGAAAGATAAGCAGCAGACCTATTACTTAAAACAGGAGCTAATTCTTCTCTAACGTATTGGAAAGCCAGGGGTTCCCAAAGAGGACGAGACCAAGATAAATCAACAGCCATTGTATAAAAGCGAATAGCTTCAATATAATTATTTTGTTTAAAATATTTGTTGCCTTCTTCCTTGAGTCGTGTTACTTGAGCATTTCGTGTTGGATTGGGCGCGTTTGGTGCTGGTAAATCTTTTACATGCTTTATAGTAGCAGCCAAGTTATTATGGTCAGTCCAATCAACCTGACACTTGCTACATTTCTCAAGTCCATGAACCTTACACAAAATTTTGTCTCCATCGTTTGAGATACTTACTTCAGTTTGTAATTGTATACTAGTCATTTTTCCTTCTTTTAACTCTGTAGATGATGGAATAAAAAAAAAGGTATTTTTTTCTTAGCTGTGCTACAAAATAAAAAAAAGCGTTTTTATTTTAAAAACGTCACTTTCTCTCTTTATCCTCCACTTAAAATATGCCAATTCATGAGGTAAAATTAAAATGACAGCTTGGTAATCTATGTAGTACTAACATTATTTTAGAATGAACCTGGTAGTCTTTTAGACAGAGTCAACAAGGTAAAATAAAATTGAATATCATTTTTAATATTGTCTTACACTTTTTTTTTGTATGTAGGAACCTTGTTTAGTAAACTTTTTAGAATCACCCATAACATATCAATGGTAAAAAGATATCCCTCTCCCCCCCCCTTTTTTTTCTAACTTGAACACATACTTTTCTAGTCAAAATCTTGACCTTATTATAGATTACTACTCAGTTACAGATCTACCTTCTCGCCTTCATGAATGGACATTCAACTTGGTTAAGTCCAATCTTTTAGACATGTATAAAAACTCTCAAGGTGGTTGGAACGAACAAGAAAAACGTGCAGAAATGCTTGCACCTCAAGCCCGATATTTAATTGCTCGATCTGCTACTGATCCAACTGACCTGAAAGGATTTTTATTGTTCCAGATGATACAAGAAGAAACGATGGATGATGATATCATGGCCAATTGTGCTTATTGTTATGAAGTGCAGTTAATGGAATCTGCTAGAAATAAAGGGCTGGGTGAGTGCTTGATGGGTTTGTTGTATCAAATTGGAAAACATTGGAAGTTGGATAAGGTCATGTTGACTGTATTTAAAGGTAAAGCGTGTGTAGATTTTTTTTTTTTAAGTTTTTTTTTAGGTATTAATATGTTGTCATTATAGCAAATGAAGGTGCATTTCGTTTCTATACCAAAAAATTGGGGTACGTTTAGAAAAATAAATCGCTTTATACAATTATTTGCTAAAAGGATATTCTTTATATATATATAGATTTGAGTTGGATGAAATTTCACCTGGTGCTTGTTTACCACGTTATAAAGCTCGCTTGTTTGATTACGAATTACTTAGTAAACCTTGCAAATAAATGTATAAAAAAAAAATTGTTTACAAGTTATTTATTTAGAGGTGAGGAACTCTTCAATTTCTTGGTTTACAGTTCGCCAAAGTGTAATTAAAACATCATGTCCTTTTTCCTTGTGTACGATCAGTTTGGCATTTGGCATAAGTTGTTGAGCTTCTTGGCTGTTATCGAATGGTACAGTCTATATATATATATATGTGTGTGTGTTTAATATCAAGTCATTTGTATATGTATAAAAACTATCTTACCGTATCTTGATCACCCCAAATCATAAGAACGGGTCTATCTTGAAGACCTACTTTCTCGTATCGCTCTCTCAATTCAGTAAAGGGGAATCTTACAACGGTACCGAGGAAAGCACGGAAGAAACCAGCATGATTGATAAACTGGTAAGTAGCAATTTTAGTAATCTTAGCAATAGTAGCCTCCGTGTCTTCATCTAACCCGGATTGTACCAACCGAGTAGTTTTTGAGTATCTCTCGATAGCATTAATAAGCAGAGGCCGAATATAAGGTTGATTCATAATAAAATGATGAACAAACGGAAACGTCAATACCTTGGAAATCAATGGCATATCTTTCGTTTTCATTAGTCCAGCTGGTGCAATCAGTACTAATTTATTTACCATTTCTGGATAAAATGCAGTAAAAGATGTTGCGATGCCACCTCCTAAAGAAACACCAACTACATCTGTCTTGTCCCATCCAACCTTTTGTAAAAGCATAGCTAATTGTGACGTATATAATGCTTCATCATAATTAGTAGCTGGTGCTTGTGAATACCCTCTACCCCAAATATCATAAACTAGCACATGGTGACCTTTATCCGCCTTTATATTGAATTAATTATCAATAAAATGTTTTAATTATCGAATATTTACCAAGTCACGAGCTAATTTGTCGTATACAGAAGAACCGGTGGTAATACCATGTACGAGAACAACTTTACTCCCTGCTTCATTACCGAATTGCCAATAGCGCATGGTACCTAAAGGTAATTGCAAGTCAGTGCCATTAGGGTAAAAGTCGGGCGAGTAAAGGTCAAAAGGCTTTTCGGAGAGAGAGGTTAAAGTAACTTGCTGTTTGCTACTTGCTATTATATAAGAAGTAATAATACCCAAGCCAAGCCATTTTATAGTGCTCGTAAACATGCTAAAAAGATGAAAGTATCAAAAAAATGAATAAACCGTTTTTTTTTTCTCACTGCTACATATGTTCGATATCAAATGTGTAATCATTCAAGCAACCATACACGTGATTATTAAAGTTACGCAACTAATTGCGTACAAAAAAAAAAAAAAAAAAAAAAAAAACTCTCAGGTTATGACACTATTTTTAATTATTTATTTTCTTGCAAAAGGTGAATACATATGATAAGTTATTTTATTTATATTATTTTGTTTAATAAACAGCAATGTTCCAACCACATTGAATAACAGAGACCTTGGGGTCTTTAATGGTCAATACATGAGTGGTAGTGTCAAAAGTAAAGTCAGGTTCAGTAACAACACCTCGTACATCAGTAACGCGAATACCGCGAGGAGCTTGAGATTGACCCAAAATTTGTACACGTTCAATACGAATAGATTGATGAGACTTGATAAAATCAAGTGAGGCTTGACTAGTAATATCTTCATGCATATTTTGACAGGACAATTGATTTTCGACAAAATTAAATTGAGTAAGAGCATATTGACCCTTTTGGAAAGAATAAGTCTCTTCATCATCCATATATAATTGACCTTGAGCGATTGCATCTTTTCCTTTAGCAATAACTAAAGTAAAAGGATCAAGACGCATAGCAACAGAACTACGACGGATACGTTCACGACGAGGAATAATGTTACCACCTTGGTAATAAGCAGGAATGGTATCTAAAGGAGCTCCAACAGTATGAAGACCTTGTTTATTTTCAGCAACCAAGGTCTTTGTATTGTACCAAGGTTGTTCTCCAGCAAAGTAAACTTGTGTGGAAGTAGATCCTTCTGATGTAATAGGTTTAACAAGAATAGCACTACCGACCATAAATTGATCATCCATAGTAAATACGTTTTCATCATTAGGGAATTCCATCATCATTGGACGCATCATAGGCGTGCCTTGTTTATAGGCTTCAAAGAATAAAGTGTACCAGAATGATAATAAAGCATAACGTTCACGTAAAGTGTCACGGGTGATGGACTTGTAAGGCTCAGCAGATAAATAAGGTTCACGACGCTTAGTATCAATATGGGCATGACCACGGAAAAATGGTTGATAGGTAGCGGCTTGATACCAACGAGATAAAAGTTCGGGAGTAGGGTTTTCAAAGAAACCGGGAACATCAGCACCAGAGAACGGAATACCGGCCATACTGTTGGATAAGATCATTGGGTTTGTGTACTTTAATGATTCCCAGTTGGCGATATTATCACCAGTCCAAATAGGACCCACACGTTGAGTACCAGCATAGTAGCCACGAGACAATACAAATGGACGTTTTTGAACAGCAGTACGTTCGCGCACACCATCGGCCGTAGCAGCATGGGATAAACCAGCATATAAGTTATGTAAAACACGGTGCTCCCATTTGCCACCATCATGCATCATTTCTTTTTGAATGGTAATTTCAGGACCGTTAAATACAGAAGGTTCATTCATATCATTCCAAATGTGAACATTTTCTCTGGTTCCCTTAAACAAGTCAAATGAGAATTGCTTTTTCCACCAGTTATAAGATTTCTCTTGAATGAAATCAACCCAAGAAGATTGACCGGGCCAACACCATGCTTCATAATCTTTACCATCTGGTTTCTTGATAAATAAATCTTGTGCTTTAGCTTCATCGGCAATACGATAATTATCAGCTCGTTTAATATGAGGATCAACAATGATAACCAATTTACGACCCTTGTTATCCAAGACTTTTTCCATACCAATGGCATCAGGAAATTTAGGTTCATCCCAAGTGAAATATTTCTTTTCGTCAGTGTATTCAATATCAAGCCAAATAACATCATAAGGCATATCATTTTCATCGAATTTACCATCGACTTCCAATACATCACGTTGATTAATATAGTTCCAACGACATTGATGGTACCCAATAGCAAACATTTGAGGCATAGCAGCAGGGCCTGTCAAAGCACTATACTGACGTAAAATATCTTTGGTAGTAGGTCCTAAAAATACAAATAAATCTAATACACCAGCTTCAGACATCCAATGTGTTTGTGTTGATGTAGGGCGATTTCCAAATACTTTTTGAATAATAGGGTCTGAGTCACTGGATTTGGTCTTTACAATATCAATCCAGGTTTCGGAGGGGTTCATCCAAAAGATACCCGCAGATAAACCCTTTTTATGGGCAAGCATAAGAGGCACAGCACCGTAAAGAGAGGTAGGGCTGTCGAGTGCGTACTCGAATACGTCAGTGTTGTATAATCTGTATGGGTCGTCGTAGTTGCCTTGTCCACCACGCGTTTCCTTTAATGCAAGACTAGAAGCGTGCTCCTATATTTTCTTATTAGGTACAATGTAAACAAAAGCTTTTTTTTTTAACTTACGGGAATACCATAAACATGAGGGAATCCATTAAATGTAATATCAAGCGCAAAAGATTCAGGACCTGAAATTTAAAATATATTAGCTCGAGCATTTTTTTTTTTTTTTAAATTTATTGTAATCATTTTACCGTTGGGCTTGGGATCAGTCCAGGTTTTAAAGGTTTCCTCCCACAAGTCCTTTTCAGAATCTGCTTGAACCATTTCTACAGACCCATCTTCATTCTTCTTTTCGACCATTTTAGGTACATGAGATTCTTTCGTACGTAAATGTTCAAAGTTAAAGAATCCACGATCGTTCAAAGTGATGACAGGTTCGTTATTGACTAAGAATTCGATACGTACTGGTTGAGGAGAGATGACAACTTTACGAGTGTTATCAATATGTAACGTAATAAGTCCATTATCAGAAATATCTGAATGTAACATATCTTTTTGTTCAGGTTCACCCACCAAGGTAAACTTTGCGTGTTCATCATAACGTGGTTTAATAGGTTCCTTTTCATTAATACGAATACGCGCCGTATTATCTTTTAAAAGCTGTAAATCCAAAGTCAATAAAATGTTGGTATCAGTGTTTTTAATATCAGCGTGTACACTGGAACTAGAAAGTGAGATGGTGTCCTTGAGAAGTAAGTAAGGTGAAACTGAAAGTGTATCTGCATATGCTCGGTTTCGTTTACAGAAACCAGACTGGTCACATTTTTTGAAGTCGTCAAACTTCATGGCAGAGACTAGTGTGCCTACTACAAGTAGTAGTAGACCAAAGTGTAGCTTCATTTCAGCTTTTTTTTTAAAAAACGTTTAGAAAGAAAAGAACGAATCTTCTTATTTATTTTTTTCTGTGGTAAATTAGTTCTACGTTAATAAATTCTATTGGCTCAAAGCGATATATAAGATCTCAGCATTAAGGAGCAGATTACTTTACAAAAAATAAAAATGTCCATATTTAAATGTGTTTCATGGGTTGTAGGAATTATAAAGCTGGTCATTTCGTTATATAGATATACTTCTTTTGATACGTTCAAGCGTATAATTAGCGAGGTAACAGCGTTTCCTATGTATAAAATTACTGAGATTCAGTTTTATCGAACCTATTTTAAGTAGCTTCAGCTTGCAAAAAAAAAAAAATCATGAAGCAAGAACATTCAGGATTGCTGTTATGGGTATCACTTAATTCGTAAATTAAGTTACCTCTTCACCAACGTTTGACTTTTTTACTTCAACACATCCAATCTCCGCTATCTGTCTGTTGAAGATGATGTCTTTCGTTGATTCCTCTATTTGTTTGCTTGAATACCCAAGAAGTCATGTCTCACTCTATTTGTATAAAATCTAAAGAAAATAAAGGGATTAATAAAATAGAGATGGAGTTTGCGATAGGGTTTAACTCGGACCCTTTACTTATAATCAATGAAATGACATGATATGTATACTCTTGTATATTACTTCTGGTAATTCTATTATTGCTGGTCCTGTTTCTGCTCCCAAGATTCTTGATAAATTAGTCTCTTTTCAAAACAAAAAAGAGAAATTTGGCTTCTTCTTCAACATATTCATACTTCTTTCTAAACTCTTTGTCTGCAATATCTTTTGGAGGAGGGAGTTCTACAGGTTCTTCATCTGAAATTTGCTCAGAGATAATAAATTCCTCTCTTACAGTAGGTTTTGTATTCCTTTTTTTTTTGGCGTTTCTAGCTTATCACGTTAGCTAAATACACGATATCTAAGTTTAACGTTACTTACTGTTGAGAGAGCAGGCGAATCTTCCTTAATATGCACAGCTTTCGAACTGTATTTAAAACAGTAGTAAATAAGAATCATATATATATATAATATATTTTATTTACAGAACCGACAGATACATTTTCTTGTTAAAAGTAGTATTACACGTTATTTCTTGTCGATAGTTTTCTTTTCAGAAAGTTCTTGACGCATGTTCTATCCTTGGAACCAATTCTTGAACGCAAGGACTGAGTTCATGCTCCTCAAAGTTGTTGCACAAGAGCGGATTTTTATCTTTTTGGTCGATAGTGTTGCCAACGTAGTGAAATAAACGAAGAATAAAAAAAGGGGGCGATAAATTTGTTTCATATGTCATACTTATCCGTTAGTTAATCATTTATATGTACTTAGTGTTCTAACTTGATTTATGCGACAAACTGGATTATTCCTTTGGCGTCACAAGATGATAACCAATAAACCTCGGTCATTATAAAAAATTTCTTTTTTTGATTTTTTTTTCTTTTTTACTTTTCTTTTAATAACATGCCACTAGTTGCCATGACGAGTTTAGAAGGAAACGAAACTGTTGCTATAGAAAAGGTAACGATAGCTATACTTCAACAAGCTATTGATCTCGTACAGACTTTACATGACCATCAATATACTCATCCTTCAAAAGTTATGCCTGCTGGAACAATCGGCAAACATATAAGGTTAGCCTTTTTTTTTTTTATTATTATTATTTTGATCCCTTTCTAACTTATATTAATATAGACATATACATGACCATTTTAACTTATTATATCGGTCATGTCATGATCCAACCAACTTGATTCTTGATTATGATATACGAGAGAGAAATGTAAGTACTTTTTACATAAATTATATATGTTTATACAGTCTAAAAATAATACCGAATAAGAATCCTTCAGAAATAGATAGATTTATTGCTATTGAGAATTTACATGAATTACAAACCAACATACCCAATGTAGCATTAGAAACTAAACTAACATTACTGGCTTCGATTGATGCTAATGACACGAATAAATATCGATTTGAATCTTCATTTGGTAGAGAATTATTTTATAGTTGTATTCATGCTGTAAGTTATTATTTAAAAACCCCCTCCCCCCCCCCGAGCTTTTACTGATATATTTTTTTTTATTAGATTCATCATTATGCATCTATTAAGGCTATTTGTATCGAATTAGGTATACCAGTAGAAAAGGATTTTGGCATGGCGCCTTCTACGTTACAAGCTGCATAAAAATATATATTATTATAATAAAAAAGGGATTGGCTGTTTCTTTTGCGTGGAATTTATTTTTTATTTTTTATGCACGCTTGGTAAAGAGATGACGGTAAAACACGGTTTCTTTTTTTTTTTAAAAAAAGAAAAAGGGCGTTTGAATTTTAAAAAATAACGTTACATATCAAAAAAAAGGTGATCAGCAACCAAGCCAATCAAATAGAAAATGTTGGAGAACGAAAAAAAATAAAATAAAAAACCCATAGTAGCCTATTTTTTATTTCTCTTTCTTTACTTTTTTTTTTATAGTACATACTTGGTTTTTTTTTTTTTTTTTAATATCAAAAAAAAAAAAATAGACATATAGAAAAAAAAATAGACTTCTCTTTTTTGCTTTTTGTTTTTTTTTGTTTTTTTTAAAAAAAAAATAGTTAATATAGAAAAATGGCTGGTAAAAAAAAACAAGATACAATAAAGCAAGTAAAAAAAAATAACGTTTTCCTTTTTTTATTATTAAAAAAAAAGATCTCGGTTTTGATTTTCCCGATGATGATTTCGAACAAGATACCGCGTTTGAACAAGAAACAGAGATTGAAGAAACTTTACCAACTGTAACTGAGCCAGTACCAGATGAGAATCATTCACTTATAAAAACCATGGCTGAAGGTAAAAATTATATACATATACATATTTAATACTAAAACGAAATATACACCCATGTTAGAAGGTCATGTAGAGGATGAATTAGAAGACGAATCACTAGCAGATGAAAACATGAGTCCTATTGAACGTGTATATGGATTCAGAGAAAACGACGCTTTAATTAATAGGTATTTTATTTTATTTTTAAGAAAGAAAGAAAGAAAAAAAAAAAGTTACTCAACAAAAAAAAAACAAAAAAGACTCTTATTAGCCAAGGAATTATCAAGTGCATTAGAAGAAATTAGCTTATCTGAAGCCATTGAAGATGTATTACCCATCATGGACAAATTAGCATCTGATCCTGACGATACAGTAAAAGAAACTTTTGCCAGTGAACTTGACCAAACCTTACTTTATTTTTACAAGGTAACAATTTTTTTTATTTTTTATTTTTTTGGTGTTCAGCTGCAATATGCACATATTTAAAAAATATATATTGATACCTACCTTAGAATGTACCTGCCATGTTTACTAGTAACGATGAATCACTACAAGAAAAGACATTTGCACCCTTGATTATCCGAATCTTATTGGATCAAAGTTCGGGTGTAGCATCACTAGGACAACAAGCATTAATATCTGTCGTATCTGAATTAGGGAGATTATCAGAGTCCAATATATTATTTAAACAAGTACTTTATTCTGAAATATTTAAAGGCGTGATTGAAGGTCTAATGTTGATTGTGGATGGTAAAAGAAAGCCTCCTAGAGCTTTAGATGAAGAAGAAGAAGCAACCAATGAAGCATTAAAGTATCATCGTGTTTCCATGGATGAAGGTCCTACTGGACGTCGTAGATCATCTGTTACACCTGGATTTGAACCCTCTTTAAATATACATCATGCCCCACCATCTGATGATGACTTTGATCAAGGTGAAATTAGTTTAGCCAAGATAACCTGTATATCCGTAAGTGTATATACAACATATATATACATGTATATATTATTACTTGGGTTTTAATTTATTTTTATGAAGCTGATTGCGTCTCTTGTTGGTGCGTTTGAACCAGAACTTTGTACAGAAAAATGTTTACCTATTATTGAACAATTAGCATCAGATCCATTATTTTATGTTCGAAAAGAAGCAGCTTCAGCAATAGGTAGTATAGCGCAAGTAGTAGACCAAAAAGTGGTAGAAGAGAGATTACTTCCATTGTACCGTCAATTTTCAGAAGATCAAATTTGGCATGTACGTAGATCGTGTGTATCAACCTTACCTAAATTATGTGGTGTATTGTCGGAAGAATTTAAAACTGAAATCACAGTGACAAGTGTTGAAACATTTCGTAATGACGTGTCTCGCAATGTACGTAATGCCATGGCTGATATTGTAGGCGAACTGGTATCAAAATTCTTACCTAAAGGATGGGAACAAACAGGTCAACCCGGAAAGATGCCAGAACCTTTGTTACAATACTTTTTATCGTTAGGTTCCAATGTCAATAACAGTAACCAAATGTTAAAACTAGAAATTGATCGTACTTTTATTTGCGCTTATAATTTCCCTGCTGTCGTCTTGACCGCTGGTGTTGATTATTGGAACGGTCATTTACGCGAAACTTATTTAAATTTAACAAAGGATTATCAAATCAAGGTACGATGTACGTTTGCACACTCTTTGCATGATATTGCACGTATTATTGGACCAGAAAGAACAGAACGTGATTTGGTACAAATTTTTGCACTTTATTTAATGGATTTAGATGATGTAAAACAAGGAGTATTGGAACATTTAGCAGATTTTTTGGGTACGTTGGCTGTTAGTTCACGTAACGAGTATATACCTATTTTAGCAGAAGTATGGGATGGCGTTTCTACCAATTGGCATTTAAGAAATATTTTGGCGGCTCAATTAAAAGAGATTTCATTATTATTTGATGCGTCTCGTGTGGTCGAGCATGTGTTACCATTGGTGGTCCGTGCCTGTCATGATGAATTTGCTGCTGTACGAGAAACTGGTGTACAAGTATTTCCTGTTGTGTTGGACGTTGTTAAACATGCCGTAGAAGAAGATGGTGAATCTTTATCACAAGCTGATGGCTATGGTGACGATGTTGCTGAAAACAAGCGAAATTTTGCATTAGCTTTACTATCGCATGTGATGGAAAGACTGGATGAATTTGCTCGGTCAGAAAACTACCGTGGCCGATTAGTGTAAGCTTATCTTTTTTTTATTTTATAGTAACTGATAAAGAGAGAAACTAAACAATATGTAATTATTTAGCTTTGCACAGATTTGTAAAGCATTAATTGAGTCTGGTATTGGAGCATCAGATTTTGCTTCATTCTTTTTACCAAGGTTAGCACCACTAGCTTATGATCCTGTAGTCAATGTTCGAATTGCAGCATCTCGTACTATTGGTACAATTTATACCAACGGTAAAAAAAAAAAAAAAAAAAAAACTATATAAAATTACGGTATTGATATTTTGTATTAGAACCTTTCCGAAAAGAGTTAAGTGAAATTGCAGCTCCATCCAGAACAGTGAACCAAGCAGGAGAATCTGGCCATGCTTTGGATCAAATGACGTATCGTTTCGCACTAGATAAGGATGCAGATGTTCGATCATTTGTCATGTCATTTGTTGATCCCGATACACTTGAAAAGCAGCGTGAAAAAGAAATGAACGCAGCAGTTCAAGTAGCGGAAGCAGCGATTGAAGCAAGAAATGAAGAAGAATCATCTGAAGAAGAAGAGGAAGAGGAAGAGGAAGAGACTGAATCTGATGAAACTGAAGAAGAAGAAGAAAAGGCAATGCAAGATATTGAAAAAAGTCGTTCCCCGATTCCTGAAAAAGAATCTACTGAGCCAATGGATACTCATATTTCTGATGAAGATGAAATAATGGCTGATGTAGATGATAAACCCGTACAAAAATCAACAACTACTGCTGTTGTTTTACCTAATAATGATAAGAAAGAGTAACTTTCTTTCTTTTTTATACATACATATATATATTATTATTATTTTCCCCTCCTCTCTCTCTCTCTCTCTCTCTCTATCTATCTATCTACCTCTTTTTTTTTCTCACTTGTGTATTATTTCTCTCTCTTTTTTTTTTCTTTCTCTTTCTCTTCGCTATTATACTATTAAAAAAACCCCTTATAAAAAAAACTCCCACATTATCCTCTCTCACTCACATTCACTCTTTTTTTAAAAAATAATATGTAATTTTGTTGTGTGCATAAAATGAATATTCACTGTTGATCTATCAATAGACAAAAACCTTATTATTCATCTTGTAATTCTTTCTTTTCTCGTTCTAATATATATGTCAAAGGAAATGGCGTTTATATTTATATATGCCTTTCTTTCATTAATTACAACTAGGTATCTATCTTCAGTAAAATAAATACTTGTAAGAACCTGGTTAAAAAAAGATAGCTTAGAAATGATCTATTATTACTACTCTTGGTGTGGATGACTCTTTTCAACTGGAACTAAACAAAATTTATTTATAATCCCTTCATGTTAAGGTCATTCCTTGATCTACCGACAACAGTCTCTTAGTGAAAACTTATCGGCCAAGAAGCGAAATCCAGTCCATTTGTTCTCCCTAACGGCATTTATTTCTTGTTACCGGAAACAACATGTACTGCTGGACAACGAAGTGATGAATATAATTACTACACAACTGATAGGTAAATTCCTACAATTTTTTACTGTCAAAATAATAATATATTGTTTTCTAACTATTTTTATTGTTTGGATTAGGAAAAAATAATTATTACCCTCACCCAACAGAATGGATCAATGGCAAGAATTCAGATGTTTTATACGTCACTGATGACAGCAATGCCTCTCCCCCAGTACTGATCGAAGTGCAAAATATTGCTGACGACGCGTTTCTCCATCGTGTGGTGGGATATTGCAAGAAAGTGTATGAAGAGTATGGAGCTGTGTCTGTCGTCCTCATTTTCGTGATTACAAAACTTCGAAACACTGTCATGCGCAAGGCGACAAAGGATACTACTCATTCTTTTCTTCTTAAATTACCTTGCTACCCCTGGGCAAAGAAGTGTTTTTTTTCAGTAGTACTGAATCAATCCATCATCATTTGACAGAAATACCTTTATCACCGCTTGTTGCTCTTGGAGCATACTTTACTAGCCAAAAAACATCAATTCTAGACCACAGCCAGGGGCATGGCCCTACCATTAAAAAATTGTATGATTTATCCCAAAGGATCTTTGAAAACATAGTTGTTAACGAAAATACGACAGTAGATGATCTTTTGTCTTTGTGCCATAAATCAGAATTAAAAATCCAAGAAGGTATTGAGGCTCTTGAGGAGCCAACCGGAACCGGCACAAATAAACGTGCTGCGGATTGTTTGAACGATGGTCTGGAAATTATAAAATCCTACAGGCTCAAATATATGCCTAATGAATTTTCACCAGCATCATCGCCAGCATCATCGCCAGAAATTCAACCACCATTCAGGAATTGGGAATTTGTATACAACTATGTCCAAAGCCTTGGAGATGAAAAAATGAATTGGAATGCTTGTTTCGTAGAGTGTCAGTGTCAAGGTATTCTTTCAAATTATACTAAGTCATCAAGCCTTAAGAGTGCTTATCTGCGATGGAAAAACCTTTACATTTTTACATTTTTTAAAATAAAGTTTCGATATTGCTTACAAGTTAATGAGTCAAAAGGTTTTGATAAAAGTCTTAATGTTTTATTATTTGATAAAGAAAGCTATATTTATAATAAAGCAAAGGAAGTGATCAATGACAGATATTAAGTAAAGGTTTACCCTTTTTTGAGTAACAGAAATAGTGTTGTTATGAAAGACTGGTTTCATACGTAACAGACATAAACATAAATCTTTTATGCAGCCTACAGACTATACCTAAATGTCATTGTTTAGTCTCTTGATAATTAACAAGTACTTTTCAAATCAACCCTATAGGGCCGGTCTTGTTTCTATCAATAAATCATGGAAAATTGAATTTTTATTTATCAAAATATAGTATATATATTTATGTAAACTGATTGAGATGCTTAATGTAGACTTAGTTAAATTATTACATTTTAATAAAGTTTAAACTATATCGTCTTCAAACAGTTTCACTACCCGCAATTTCAATGACTATAAGGTATTATAGAATCGCTGCTACTTGTACTCGTTATATTCATTGTTGTTAAATGAGGTTGTGAGTGCGCGCGTGTGTGTGTTTTTTTTTTCCGTTAAATAAGGTTGTGAGACGATAAAACCCTCTTTTTAAAAAAGAAGGTTTCTTTTCCTTTTATTGATGCCCCGTGATGTTATCAAATACTTTTCGATTATGACAGAATCCTATTTTCCCCTTCACTGGTGTAACTCTTTATATGGAAAACTCTAACAGTGCAGAAATTAAGAATCGCTCAGAAGTTCGAAGTGTAAAAAAAATGTCTTCGTATTAAAGGATATAATGTATTTGATGTTATCTCTATCTCTTCCTTTTAATTAGTAAACACAATAACCAATAGCCTTTATTTTTCTATTAGACAAAATTACCAAAAAAAAGACACTTTTTACTCCCTATTTTACAAAAAAAATAAAATAAAAAAAAATCACATGCCTCTCAATACTATCCTGATATAAGACACCACCATCGCTTTTTTTTTTCCCTTTTTTCTTCTTTAACCTACAACAAGAAGACCTTTCAACAGGAGCAATTTTCAACGAGAAGACATTTCAACTGGAACGATCATTGACGATATAATACGATACGATTTTGGTATGTTCTTTTTTTTATATTCTTTTACTGTCAACATATTTTATTGACTTTTATTTTCTTAGGATTATTTGGAGCATCGATAGTATATTATTTTTGGTAAGGTTCTTTTCTCATCTTTGTGCTGCTATCTGATCTTGCTTAATGACTTTTTTTCTCTTCTCCACTCTCAGAATTCTTTGAACGGAACTCACTTCTTTTTTCTTTTCTTTTTATTTTTCTATAGGAAGCGAAACCCTGATCTAGCTCAGGTTATGGCTTTTTTCCACTTCCTTTGCCGTAAACTAAATCAAAGGAAATTGCGTTTTTTCTTCTTCTGGCAATCCTCTGGCAAGGGTACCTGCTGGTGGCTTTTTCCGTTAGTGAATTAAAAGCGAAGAGCATACAAGGATAGAGGCCTCCACGTTGGCTATGCTTGGAAAACGGTCTCTTTTTTTTTTTTTTTGAAGTAAAAAAAAAAAAAGAGACCGGCTAACGTCTGTCCCATTTCACATAATGATTTTTAAAATAAAATAAGTTACTTTACCTATCTAAACCATACTGTCCCTTTTCCTTTTAAGCATAAATTTCTCTTAAAACATACATCTATGTAAAATAAGTTTGAACATAAACTCAAGGAATATAAAGTGCATGTGTTTTATAATAGACCAATTTAGTTCCGATTTGTGTAAATTTTATAAAGCGTATTTGTCGGATGGGGTTCACGATATTAAAAAAACTAAATGCGACAAAAGGTTATTATTAATATATATAAGATCGCTACGCATCGTTTTTCGACATTTAATTTGTAGTTTTTTTTTTTTTTTACGCGATTATGTTCAACCTTTTAAGCTTGGAGACCAAATAATGTCCTCTCACAAATTTCCTTATATATACATAAGACTAAACAGACGGTCCAATCATATTCATCTATTTAAGTGATTGCCAAAAAAATTGCTCGCCAAAATTGCTCATATAATTTCAAGTCTCTTCAAAAAAAACTTAATCCATTCTTGGACAACGTTTGTGACCCAAAAAAAGAACCTCTCTTAACAAAAGTTTTAGACATAAAGGGACAATCATTTTTGGCTTAGTGCCATTAATTTTTTGGTAAGTGACATTTAATTTTCTCAAAGTGACAAAATTTACCGTTCTCACTGTATCAGTGTTTACTAACCAACTTTACTCATTTATGCATTAATTTAGGGGGTTTGTGACACAAGAAATACTTGAATTCTACGCCCACTTTCCATTTTCATATATATCCACAGTTGAAACGACTTAGTTTTAATATAAAATAAATAGATATACGCTTCTGTTATGATAAGCATATGCACATGCTTTCCCGAGAAGGGAAGTCATGTTTTCGATTGTTAAATGTCATGGTCGAGACATTGATCTTATTTTTCTTTTTCTTTATAGTTTTATTTATTTTTAAAATGTTTATTACAAGTACATTATCTACAGCAATAGTGACAGAATATATTATCACTGAAAAAATTAGAAGCATATTCTTTTTTAGTCAGTTATGTTTCTATATTTTTGTTTTAATTGACAAAGATTTCATTTCTTTTGTTGATGAAGTTATTTCGATGGTTATTCCAAAAGAAATAATCCATTTCTTTGTTACCAAACGTATGTCATACAGTCTACATATATATCTATATAGTACAAATATTAAATTAAATATATTTATAGGTGAACACCATTTACGTATAAAGGAGCTTGAAGATAAGTTGTCTGACCGAGCAAGACAACTTCAAAGTTACGTAAATAGGTGTGAAAAGCTGAAATATGCTTTTGTAAAAGTTAAAGAAGAAGAGAACTCTGTTCAAGAAGAGTTGGGCCTTGAAAAAGGTCGTCTTAAAAATTCTGACGACACTGTCGAATTTTTGTCTAAAACTATTGATGACCTAAGTGTCAAAAAAAATAGTTTGTTCCAAGAAATAGCTGACTTAAAGACAAGTATGTCAGCTATACCTGCCACCCACAACAGGGATATGGAAAAAATGATGCAAAATCATTTTGTTACAATCACCAAGTTAAAAAAAGAAAATTCCATTCTTAAAGACAAACTCAGCGATGAGTTTGTCTTTGTATAAATAAATCTTTTTTTGTTTTAATATATTTAATTCTTTTATTATTATAACTTTTTAATGTTCAGCCATATATAATAAGACATAATCCACTGAATAGTGTTTCTTTAAACAAATCGTTTTAATGGTTTTAAAACAAGGGCAAAAAATACTTTTTCTTCTAAAACAAAAATATAGAACTTGCTTGGGGAAAGGAAGAAACGTGTTCTATTTTTTTCTGATGCTATATAATCAATCATGTCTTCTGTTAATAAAAGACATTATTTGTATACATTACGACTGTTGTTTGTAAGTGATGTAGGACTTGATCTTTGTACTTTATAAATTAATATTTCGTCATCTTGTTAACTAATGGGGTTACTTCGCCGCTGTTCCCATAATGTTTTATATATGTCATAAGTCGTTTTAACTGTGGGTATATATGGAAATGGAAAATAAGGAGTAAAATTCGATTATTTCTTGTTTCACAAACTTCCCGAATTAATGCATATATGAATAAAGTTCGTTAAAATAAAGATAACGGAAGTCGAAAAAACAGCCGTAGTAAACACTGATATTTTTATACTAATCAAATTTGATAAAAATATAAAGAAAAACCAGTTTTTATTTATTTTTTCTTAATCATTGCTTTTCCCATTGAGCTTGTTTATAATGATCTAGATCTTCTAACAATTTTTTTTACAGAAGAGTTTGTTTACAGACGACCAAACAGTTACCTACCTTACCACCCGGTAGACTCATTTCGATACTCCCTTCCTCTCTTTAAAAAACTATTAGCTATAGAATAAAACTCGCGTCAAAAAAAAAAAAGGAAGTATGCACTTCAAACTAGAGGGGGGTTTTTTTTTGAAGTAAATACAAGTCATTTTAAAAGGTGGACATATGTGGTCAAGTTCAATTTTTTTTCTTTGTGCCGCAAATATATATATATATGTGTTTAAGTAGTTTGCTACATTACCAAAGCAAACAAAATTTATTCATGATGAGGTCATTCCTATTTTTATTTTTTTTTGATATATGACTTTTTTTTCATTTATTTGTCTTTACTCTTCACATTGTAAACAATGTTACCTATAAGCTTCATCGCCCTCTTCCTAGACTCGTCCTTTATATCCCCGTTCACTGGCAGCACGACCTCTGCTCTCCTAGCCTGTTGTAAGTAACTTTTTTTTTTTTTTTTTTTTTTTGTATTTAAAAATAAGTAGTAACCTTGACCTCTTTATTATTTTCTAGCTGGTTGGTCCTTTTGGGACACGAAAAGTTACTGTGTTTTTGTGCCAGCTATCGCTTCGCGTAAAGATTGGCGAAAATCCTTTCTTGTAAAGGTTTGTAAACCCCTCTCTCCGAAGGATTTGTTAAAAGAAGCGCCCTTTGTGTCGTCCATGTAAATGTTCAGGCACTATAAAATATATTCATCAAGAGTGGTAAGAAATAAATGGCGCGTAACTAATATATTTTCTTAATGTATTAATTTTTTTTTATCTCTCAAGTTTAATCCAGTGGTTATACCACAGTGAAAAAATGTATGTATGAAATTATATATATATAAACTGATAATAACCTTTTTTTTTACGTTGCTTAGGAACTGTGAATTGTGTGGACATCCGTTTACATTCGTTACAGGTAAAAATGAAAGGAGTTTATATTCATAACTATAAATTTACTTATAAAAATAACTAGTTCCTGAACAGAAAACAATGATAATGATGGTAATCTAACTCTTCAAAAAAAAAAAAAAGATCATATACTTTTTTCCTTTTTACTTCAAGCTGCATTTGCCGGTAGCAGGAAAAAAATGCCGCTTTTTTTTTCAATAAAAATTTCTGACTACAGACTACCAGGAAGAATATTTACTATAATTGAATCATAAGTATTCTATGTACAAGTTCTATATACGAGTTCCTTATTACGCTGAAGAAGGGCGGATTATATAAGACAGAAGTGTTTTTTTTAAAAAATAAAAATGCATATACTATAAGTGCGGGATACTTGCAAAGTTCATACGCTAGATTTACGAAAAACTGAAAATGTCTCTTTTTTCATTGAACATGTTTCTTGGAACATAATGTGTCTTGCCCTGGATCTTATTGATTCTCAGTAAGACGCTTTTAGCTGAATAATACTACTTGTTACGTTTTTTTTTTTTTTTTTTTTTTTTTTAGGAAGTCGTTATATTTATAGAATAAACAAAATCATTATTTTTATTATAATAATGAAAACGTAAATATTAGGATGCGAGTATGTGATATAGATGAGGTTTACATGTGGGGGATGATTTATGAATTGGTTGGGTATACTTTAAGCGGAAGCACTTGAAGTAAGCCGTAAATCATCTTGTTCACGCATAGCCATAGCGTTGCGAACAACCTCCAAAAGAGAATCAACACCTTGACGATCAATTTGATGATGTAAAACAATACGGGCCTTATGACCCATACCACCGATCTTGATATTACGTTCGGCCAATGCAGGAATAAGGTCACGTTCGATTTGGAGTCCACTGCGTGTAGTATCAATGAAGACCATACTGGTATGACAAGGAATTTGAAGATCGATACCCATAGCAACAAGTTGGTCAGCCAAATACTTGGCAAGTTTATGAGTTTCCTTCATGGTAGGAACAATCTTGTCGATACCATACTGAGCAGCAACAGCCATAAAACCAGCTTGTCTCCATCCACCACCAAAGAGCTTACGGTTATAACGAACACGGTCAATAAACTTGGCATTACCAACGACGATAGAACCGATAGGAGCTCCAACACCCTTGGAAAGACAAAGAGACATGGAGTCAAAGAGTTTACCGTATTCTTTAAGAGATGTCCCGGTCTCTTGAGAAGCATTCCAGAGACGAGCACCATCCAAATGCATAGCAAGACCGCGGTTACGTGCCATATTGGAAATTTTGGCCATTTCTTCAACAGGGAAGATCATACCGTTTAAAGTGTTTTCAAGAGATACAACACGTGTAGGAGCAGAATAGATATCTTCACCCAAAAGATTTGACTCAATCTCTTCTTTAGTAACATGGATACCGTTGGCAGCAATAACAGGGGAGACAGACGCACGAGAATGAACAGCAAGTCCACCAGCTTCCCACAAAAATACGTGAGCACGAGAATCGCAAACGACTGAATGAGGAGGAGTAATTAAATGGGTACGAAGAGCCAACTGGTTTGTCATAGTTCCACTAGCACAGAAGAGAGCAGCCTCATGACCAGTAACCTCAGCCATATAGTCTTGAAGATCATTTACAGACTTGTCTTCCTAATAAGAAAGAAAAAATAAAGTTAATATACATTTGTTTACCTTGCAAAAAAAAAAAACTTACTTGAAAGACATCATCTGAACGAGAGGCACTTTTCATAAGGTCAAACATTTCATCAGTAGGGGCAGTTACAGTATCACTTCTAAAGTCATAGAGTTTAGCGGCAGGATCTACCTTCTTGACAACCTGATCCGAGACCAAAGAGCTTGTGTAGTAAGCATGAGGAGCCACTGTGGTTGAAAATAAGCGACGAGGTGTAGCAAGTAAGTTTCTTGTAAAGGACATTAGATTACTATAAGAGGTTCCACTCTGTAAAAAAAAGTAGTTTATATGGTTCCACTCTGTAAAAAAAAAATTTTATTTAGTAATTTTTTTTTGTTATTTATATTGATTTTTTAATTGTGACGGGTCCATGTATTGATTGGATAACTGTCATTAAAAAAAAAAACTTTTTCATATTAAAACAAGTCACTTTATGACTCAGATTTAGCCTTTCATTTAAGAAAAATTTCACGGTGTCCCATTAGTCATTGGAACGCTAAAAAAAGATTTTTTGCCTGGTAACTGTCAATTTTTTCGATAAAATAATTGGTTGAAAAATTACCGAAAGGCATGCTAAGATATGCAAGATAGGGAACTTTTTTTTTTTTTTTTTTTCTTACAAGCGCTTTTGTTAAAAGAGAGAAAAAAAGGCCTGCAAAAATAAAGAAAGTATCGCTTTTCGCATGCTTGATATCAAGCCATTTGAAACACGCAGAAAAACTTTATTTACCAGAAGTATTTGATGCACAATTGCGATAATATATATCTCAGAAATCTTAGTAATCACTATTTTGTTTATCTTTTCCCATATCGAGTACACAAATATGCGAAACGCGTCATTAAGATTTTATCGACTTTTTTCTTTTTTTTGTCAGCGTTAAAAAAAAATTAATTTTTCTTTTTTACTTTTTTCTCTTTCTCTCTTTTTTTTTCAAGTGTAAGACATGTTACACTAGACTAGAATTTTGACACGGCCAAACTAATCAAGCGGCCAGCAGCAGAGAAGAAAACGAAAAGGACTTTTTCACGTATAAACAGCATTTTTTAAAAATGGTCAGGATAAAGTTTGACACTGTGGTCTTGTAGAGAAGGCATAATTAATATTTGTAAATTTCACAATTGAGAAATCAATTCGAGAAAAAGCTTCATTCTATTATTCTGTCACACAGTACAGACCGAAAAAAAAACCTGTACGATAAGTTATTGAGATATATATATATATATTGTATATATATTATGTACGAAAATTCTGCCTATAATTAAACCAGAAAAAAAAAGTAAATACTACTAAGTCATCAAAGTTTAATACTTTTTTCTGATTGACTGAGCCTCGCAAAAAGCGATACAGGATGTTGCCCTGCACCATCTCTTTGGAATTGCTATTTGAAGGCATTAAAGTATCACCATTTTTTTTTTGTGAATATAAACATTTATAAAACCTCCCTATCAAAAAAAAAAAAAAAAAAAAAAAAAAAAAGAGAGGAAGGGAAAAATAAATTCTATTTCTGAGGCTAGATAAGCACAAGTATTTCTTACCATTCAAAGCTACTATTTTACGCGTATATGTGTTTGGAGCTATTAACACTCTGTATTTAAAGTATTTAAACCTTTTCTATAACGCAATACTATAGTAAAAACGCGTAAAAAAAAAAAAAACTTGTAACTCAATTGAGTTCAAAATAAAGAAAGTACAATGCATTTTGGTAGTGTTTATGTAAACTTTTTTTTTTCTTTAAAATATTTCCTTGCATTTCCATCTGGATAAAATGTAATAAGTTTATTAGTTCTCTCTTATTTAGCCCCAATTTTTTTTTTTTTTTTTTTTTAGTTTTATTCTATACCTCGAAATCACTATATCTTTTATATATATATGTATATACGTAAAGATAGCAGTGCTGCGTTTTTTTTTTCTCGCAAAGTAAACAAATAGAAAAGACGATCTTATTCATTACTGCTATCCAGGAACGTCCGGCTCGAACTTTGGTAAGCGGGAAAAAAAGTTTAAGTTGTGTGTGGTACAATGTGCTACGTGAGACCTCCAAGTTACTTTTAGTATGACAAGAAATATACAAATATATTTAATAAAAACTGATTTCAGTTTTCGTTACCGTATATCCATGTTGTGTGTAATGGTGCTACCCTTGCCTATAAATAAGACGGAAAAGTACCGCTGTATTAGATCTCACCCACCCACACCCATACAAACACACACACAAAAGAAGTGTAGACTTTTTACCATTTCAAAGAAATAAAAAGATAAATTGAAAGGCACGAGAAGATGTATTAAACAATTGCAATTGCTTGAATATATATTTAAAATGAAAAAAAAAAGAAAAATACAAGTAGTACAAGAAAGTTTTTTCTTCTTTGTTACACATATTTCTCTGGAATAAAAAAAAAAAAAAAAAAAGTTGATGATCGTATTTAAAGCAAACTAAAAAAGGTAAGTTGATAGACAACAAGGTACATACAGTATATATTAAATACTAAAACTATTCAGTATATATATATCTCTCTTTTGGAGATCAAAAGTAAGCATATCAAGATAATAATGCAAGATTAACAACAAAAAGGATTATATACATCGTATCATTTTGCTTCTCTTCCGGTGCATACTTGGAAGAGGAGATCATCACTATTTTTAAAACCTTGAATCTCCCTTGATTGAGATACTAGAAAAGGAAATTTTTGTCTATTGTTGCTGATTGGACTTTTTTTTTTTTTTTTGTATAAAATATTTTTTTTTTTTTCTTCATTATTATGATTTAACAGGGACCTTTTTCTTTTTCTTTTTTCCTTTTTACTTTATTCTTTTACAAAAAAAAAAATGGAGTGTATTCCTCATGAAAATACTACAGCTTACATTCAATGGATTTACGCAAGTATTTTTTAAAAAAAAAATAGGGGATTGAAATTTATCTGTCAGGAAAATTAATTATTTCTTTTACAGTCCGTATTTGGCTCATGTGTTTATGGATACCAGGATGCTTTCAGTATTTTCCTTGGATACGCTTCTATTTTTTGTTGGTTAAATGCTCAAGTACCGTAAGTATTATTATATTATAAAGTAAGTATATATGTGTGTACTTATTATTATTAGTCAAATGATGGAAAATTATAAATTAAAGTCTGCCGATGGTCTTTCATCTTATTTGTTATATTTTTGGTTGGCTGGTATGTTTATTATTTTTATGAAACTTTAACTCCCCCTCCCTTTTTTACTAAACATTACGTATACGTAGGTGATTTGGGAAATATGTTTAGTTGCGTATTGAATCATCAACTTCCCTTTCAAATTTACTTGGCTTGTTACTTTGTAATGACGGATATTATCTTACTTTTTCAGTATTTTCATTACGGTAAAGGTGATATCGCGTGCACAGACGAAATAATGAAAATATCAGATGACGATGAAGAAGCTACATTTACTAGACCCATGACCGATATCTCTTCTTCCGCTTCCAATTATGGATCTACAGATAATAAGACAACAACAGCCTTCATGGGATTATTACTATTTGGATGTAAATTAGGTTTAGGGTCTACTAATGCTTTGACTACGGATACAGGGACCATAAAGATGCAAGATTATGATTCACATATAACAATTGGCTGGTTGTTAGCTTGGATGTGTACAGCATTTTATTTGGTTTCTCGTGTACCACAAATCATTAAAAACTATAAGCGTCAATCTACGCTTGGACTTTCACTGGCCTTATTTAATTTCTCAGTTGGTGGTAACATGACTTACGCCGCAAGTATCCTTCTTCATCCTGGACACACAAGACGTACTTTTTTAGAAGCACTTCCTTATTTAGCTGGTAGTGTCGGTACTTTGTTTCTAGATTCTATTATCTTTGCTCAATTCATGTACTATAGAAAAAATACCAATAGTAAAATGGTTACTATATTATCTCGAGTTCCAACTAGTCAATAACACATTTTTTTTTTCCTTCTTCGTATATCCTCTTTCATTTCTCTTTGTATATAGTTTTAATAACAACAATAAAAATAATAATAATCCCAATTGTAAACGATCGCCTTCTTTCAGTTATTTACTTATTATCCTTTGTCTTGTGATCATTAAAAAAAGTCATCCTTGATAATTTGCGTAATAAAGATTATTTTATTGTGTAAAGTTCAAATTGCCTATCTTATAATTCCTTACCTAACCAAGCCGTAATAATAATAAAAGTCTATCTTGTAGGAGAAAATGATATCCCCTTTGTCATACGATACATGTTACACCACTTTGTGTAAAAAAAAAAGAAAAAAAGGGCAAGGTGGCAAAAGAGGATATCCTTACTTGATATATCATACTGCTGCAAATATATATGTATATTTCTTTACCAATCATATTATGCAGTTTATAAAAGTAAACAAGATACTTTTTTTACGAGCAAGACCGATTTAAACTGTATACTTTTATTTATATAAAATACGTTCAAGCACCCCTTGAACACTTTCTCCCCCCCCCCCCCTTTTTTTTGTTTTGTTATTAGCTCCTCTCCCTCTCTCTTTTTACTGTGCTAATACCGAGAGTAAATTTACTTGCATTTTATATATAAATAAGCTTGTTTTTTTTTTACTTTCTTTCTTTTTCCTTTTTCCTTATATAAAAGTAAAAATGACAGGAGCATTAAAATCTTTATACCCGCACCGAAAAATAACTCGGTTTTGCTGGATAGTGATTGTCACAATATTTCTTGGTTTCTGGACTTATTTTCTATACTGTTATACAAATGAAGGTGCCACATTAACAGGAGATTATGAACCCACTGCTTTTAAACACAAGGCTGTGATAAAAGAAGATGTCACATTATTTACAAATATGCAAAAGCAGCAGTTACAACAAGGTCATAGTGGTAAAGAAATCGATGCCTTGTTATCTCAAATAGGTCAAACTATATTAAACAAAGAAGATGATGAAAAAGAAGAGTCAACAAAGAAACCTATCGCAGACCTTACTGTTTTAATACAAGCGACAGCAGAACAAGACGTATTAGAAACACAAATGAACGCTATTCTATTACAATCGATGGAACCTAAATCAATTCATATATTGTATAGTGATGCTAGTATCAAGGAGAAACTGAAATCAATGGTTCAATCTAGTCACATTCCAGTTACGTTTATTCGTTCCATGATACCTATTGTCAACAAAGAATTTTATCAAGTACGTGACGCATCCTGGCTTGTCACACAGCCAAGTTCATCTATCATCACTACAGAATATACTTGGATATTAGAACCTTACGTTATCCCTGAAAACGAGTATATTTATTCCACCTACGGTCTATTAAAAACTGACGAGTATAAATCGACCTTAATTGGTTATCAAGCTGCAGTATTACACACCAAGAGTAATAAACTTGAATGTTTTTTATCAAGTACGATTGCTACCTCTCGTAAAGTAGACATGATTCACGGTTCATGGTTATTACGTACATCTTGGCTTCACACCTTACACCAAGAATTAAATTCGAATGCACTTGATTTACCACTAGCCTATTTTATCAGTAACTCCCTTTTATACAGCGCCAATATTAATTCTATTGTTATTCCATCCAAATTAAAGCCAATCACTACCTCTTCATTTTGCACTAATTGGAATTTTATATTGCGACATGCTAATTTTCATTCGGTTTTACCGCATGTTGTAGACAGACAAAAGATAGCAAAAGGTAATGTGTTGATGGTTTTATTAGACGGTTATGCACACGCTTTTGAGTTTATGTCGCTTGTATGCAAGCTATTGCAACATCAACAAATACACGTCATTTTAACCGATGGGTTATCGTATACTATGTTTCAAGATCTTTTGGATAGAGTAGAGTGTCAGTATAATAATAAGGTGTTTGTACATGATCTATCAACGGCATATAATCGTGGTGGTGTAGACGAAAGTGGTATAGACTATACGGTACCTGTTACTCGCTTATTAAAGTTTATTCAGCCGCAAGTTTTGATTCAACTCAAGGATAATGAAAATTCGTTCTTTTATCGCGCTATTCAAACTGCGTCGCAAGTAATGAATATCACTAGTATTAGTTTACCTATGGGTCAAGTGAATCGTGCGCTTTGGATATCTGATCTCTCTGTAGAAGCATTACGACGTAAGTACCTCCACTTTTTTTTTTTTTTTTTTTTTTTTTTTTTTTGCGTTGTATCGACATAAGCTAATTTTTTTTTGTCGAGTAGATTGGCACAGTATTAAATTGGATCTAGTAGTAATTACAGACAGAAGGCCTGAATCTCTTTCACGATTATTAACATCACTTAACCAAGCGTATTATCTTGGGGACGATACCATGGAGTTAATGATACATATGGAACAATCAGCAGATCGTGTAACACAACAAGTAGTAGAATCGTTTGACTGGAAGCATGGGCCTAAAATGATAAGACACCGTATTCGTAAAGGAGGATTGATGCCAGCGATTATTGAATCTTGGTATCCAAGCGATAATAATCATTACGGTGTACTGTTAGAAGACGATATTGAATTATCACCACTGTTTTATGTATGGGCAAAATATAATATATTAAAGTATCGATACAGTAGTAATGAATCCAACGCGTATCAACATGTATACGGTGTTAGTTTATATTCACCACGTAATTTGGAACTTTTACCAGAAGGACGTCGACCGTTTGATCCGTCACCTGTGTTGACTGCAAGCGGGTACGATGCAAGAGCACCTTATGCTACACAAGTGCCTTGTAGCTGGGGAGCAGTTTACTTTCCAGAGCATTGGCGTATGTTTCATACTTATTTGACCAGCCGTATAGAAAAAGAAGACACATGGAAGGGATACTATAATATTACCGTACCTGGTAGTAGATCATCCAATTGGAAAAAATCATGGAAAAAGTATTTTATAGAGTTGACTTATTTACGTGCGTATGTGATGATCTATCCGAACTTTAAGGACTTTGAATCGTTTTCGACAAACCATTTGGAGTACGGTACACATGTTAAGGATAATGGTCGTACAGAGTCAAAGGTATCGCAGTTTTTGGTCCCGTTAATGCAACGTGATACAATACTTGAACAATTACCTGAGCATGGTTTACCAACCTTTGATCAAATGCCTGTAATGGATTTATGGGGTAGAATTAAGACCGTAAATGAGTTGGATGAAGTAGCTGCAAATTGGCACAAAAAGGTTTCGATATGTAGAAGAAAACCTGATAGCTTTGATCCTAGTGATTTATTATGTCCTTTTGAAGAAAATATATTAAAAGCTACAAAGATTGAAAAAAAGCATTAGCTGGGTTGTTGTCACACAATAGAAAAAAAAAAGAGCATAATAATAAAAAAAAATTAACTTGCCTTTTTTGTAACTAGTGTAGTTGTATAGCTTAGCACATAAAAAATGTCTTAGATTAGAGTGAAAGTATCCAATCTAAAATACGTTTGTTTACGCCCCCCCCAGATTTTTTTTGTTTATAAAAATTTCTTTTCTTTTTTACCCGTTTTTTTCTCTTCTTTTCCCTCTTTTTAATTTTACTCTTAAAAAAATAAAATAAAATGCTTTCTACACGTTTGTTTATCAAGGCAAATGCTGCACCCAAAGCATTTAATGCTATGGTAATACGCTACACGTTCATACTAAAATAAAAAAAATGTATACTCAAATTGTTTTATTTTAGCGTACTCTCTCTACTAGCTCACAATTGTTTATGGCAAAGAAGTCTAGCAATGAAAGCATCCATATCACTTTACCAGAAAGTTCTTTTAAAATGTACAACGCTGAAACACCTAGCTTAGAAATTGAGACCAACAAGGAAGAGTTACTTGAGCTCTACAAGAACATGAACCTCATTCGTCGTGTTGAAATGGCCGCTGATGGTCTCTATAAAGCAAAAAAGATTCGTGGTTTTTGTCATTTATCTAACGGCGGAGTAAAGCAAAAAAAAAAAAAATTTAAATTCCTTTTCACCCCAGTATATTTACTTTTTTTTTTTTTTATAGGAAGCAGTTGCTTCTGGTATTGAAGCAGCTCTTACACCTGAAGACCATATTATTACTGCTTATCGCTGTCATGGTTTTGTACTTGAACGTGGTGCTTCACCTAAAGCTATTTTAGCTGAATTAATGGGTCGTGTTGACGGTGTATCCAAGGGTAAAGGAGGATCTATGCATATGTACGCAAAGAACTTTTATGGTGGTAATGGTATTGTAGGAGCTCAAGTACCATTAGGTGCCGGTGTTGCTTTTACTCAAAAGTATCTCGATAAACCTAATGTCACTTTAGCTCTTTATGGTGACGGTGCTGCTAATCAAGGTCAAGTATTTGAATCCTATAATATGGCCAAGCTTTGGGATTTACCTGTTGTTTTCGTTTGTGAAAATAACAAGTATGGTATGGGTACTTCTGCTGAACGTTCTTCTGCTTCTACAGAGTATTTCAAGCGTGGTGATTATATTCCTGGTATTCTTGTAAGTTTTACTGTAATATATATATATATATATATATAAAGTGTTTTTAACTTTTTGTATGATGGGACAGGTAAATGGTATGGATATTTTTGCAGTCAAGCGAGCAGTCGAATGGGCCAAACAAAGAGCTGTGGCAGGTGAAGGACCCTTAGTGATGGAAATGGCTACGTATCGTTACGGTGGACATTCCATGTCTGACCCTGGTACTACTTATCGTACTCGTGAAGAAGTCCAAAAGGTTAGAGCTACCTCTGATCCTATCACACTTCTTAAGAAAACCATTATCGATCACAAGGTAGCTACTGAGGCTGAATTGAAGGAAATGGATAAAAAGACAAAGAAGGAAGTAGATGAGGCTCAAAAGGAAGCCGAAGCTTCACCTGAACCTAAGCTTGATGAATTCTGGACTGATATTTATGTACCTGGTTCTGAACCCAAGTCTGTTCGCGGTTGTCTTGCTAGTGATGTTCATCATTACAATTAATTAAAATAAAAAAGTTTTTTTATTTTTTATTGTTTATTATTTATGTAATTAAATTGAATCACACATAAAACTTGATTTTACACTGTATAGTAAGCTTAGCTGATCGATGATGATGTGCTTTTGGTGATTCAGGGAGTGGGGGGGGGGGTATAGGAAAAAAAAAAGGAAAAAGGGCCACACAAACGGTAATTAAATGCGTTGCCATAACTCCTTCTGTCATATAACAGAAGGGGGGCAATATAAGTTAAGATAGACCTACTTTTTTACATATAAGTTTAAACTCTATCGGATCAATCTTTCCATCATGGTTTAAATCAGCTTCATTCATCATTTCAATTATCTGTTGCTTCGTCCAAGACTCTTCTTGTGTTGCACATACGCGCAGTAAACTCTCTAGAGTGATACCGTTTACTTTTGGATCCACCAACATTTGAAACGCTGTTTCAGCCGTAGGCGTGTCGTTATACTCTAAAAAGTCATCCTCTGTATTATCTACACCCTATATAGTATATACCATACATTAGGCCTTTTTTTATATACATATATATTGCAGTTGTATATATTACCTTTAGTTCGGTAACAATGTCCATAAAATCATCCATATTAATTACTTTATCCTTTTCTCGACCTACACACTCAAATAAATCAGGT
Organism: Thamnidium elegans; assembly: GCA_025201345.1. Lineage (NCBI taxonomy): Eukaryota > Fungi > Mucoromycota > Mucoromycetes > Mucorales > Mucoraceae > Thamnidium > Thamnidium elegans. The sequence continues at coordinate 486,616 of JAIXMG010000001.1, read as the reverse complement.
ATATCAGACTGATCCACAGGTAGGTTTAATGATAATAGTGCCATAAGTAAATGATCAGCATCTAATAAACCAGTATCATTGATATCATGATCTTTGAAAGCTATGTAACAGTTTTAAAAATCAACCATTGGTTTTAATACTACATATATATCTTTTTACCTAAAATCATTTGTTTCTTTGTCAGTCTTTGATTACTCATTTTTATGCAAGGAGTAAAAAAAAAAAGAGAGAAAGAAAGAAAGGAAACAAAGCAAAAAAAAAAAAAAAAAAAAGACACTCGTATGTACGTCACAAACACTAGTTTCGGGGACTCAAATAAAAAAGGATGCGGGGGGTACTTCCACTTTTTTTTTCTCTCTTTTTTTTTTTTTTTTCTTCATCACAGTTTCAATAATTCGACATGTCCACCGAAAACAAGATTCCTAGTGAAGATATTTTAGCACAAAAGGTTCGAAAGAGTAGCACAAGAAAGAAAGAAAGAAAAGACTAACGTGAAATTTTCTTTGTTTAGTGGGATCGTACTATTTCCAACTTTGTCGTTAAGACTGGTCTTGGTTTAAGTGCTGGTATTGTTGCCTCTGCTTTATTATTCAAGAGTAAGTGTGTGTGTGCGTGTACGTGCTTTTGTTTTTGAAATGAATGCTGATAGAATTTTATAGAGCGTACGTGGCCTATTGCTATTGCTACCGGTTGGGGTTTCGGTGTTGCTTATGCTGACGCTCAGGTAACAAACAAAAACAAACGATGATAATTGAAAGTTTTTAATCTTTTTAATATCTTTATAGCGTATTTTCCACCCTGCTAATATTCCTGGTGCCAAGTTTCAAAAGGAGAAGCCTACTGCTTAGATTTTTTTTTGATTCCCCCCCTCTTTCCGCAATAAAAAAAACACATTCGAAAACAATAGTATAATATCGTTTATGAAAAAGGAGAACTTTTTTTATTTCATATGTACTAAAGAAGGGAATTGATCAGGTAACATTATTTTAACGCGAGAACAGCACAGTTAGAGAAACGAACTACAAAAAGTCAGGCACGGACCGTTTTATACAAATGAGCGGAATACTATTTTTTTTTTTTTTTACAAGCGTACAGTAGGAAATAATTCACTATTAGAGTCCAATCAATTGAATTTGCACGGAACGAACTAGAATATTCATTTACTGTCACCACTTTTTGTACAAAAGAGAAAGGGTTTAAAAGTACACATGGAAGGACTGCTTTTTTATTTTTTGACAGGTATTTTTAATTTTAGATTAAATGTAATAAGATATTTGTAAAAAAAAAAGTGGGGGAAGCGAGCTTAATGATGAGTAGGCTTGGAACCTACGCGCAAAAAAAAAAAAAAAAAAAAAAAAGGAATTAGATTACTACTGTTTTTTTTAAACGTGTTAAAATGTCACTTTACCATCAACTCTCAAATTTCTAGTCGCTGAAGGAATACGAACAGTAATGTCATCTAAATCCTTATTCATAAAAACTTGACAACCCAAACGAGATCTATATAGTTGTTTAGCATGTATTTCGTTCTGTTTTTTCCCCTCTTTTTTTTTTTAGCTGCTTACGTTTCAGTTAATCCAAATGCTAAATCAAGCATATCATTTTCTTCATCAGATGGTTCTTCCATTCTATCAAAATAATCTTGGTCGCAAATAACATGACAGGTTGAACATGCTAATGATCCTTCACAAGCACCTATAAACAAAATAAATTTAATATACCCATCATATATATATATATACAATTAAAAGAAACATACATTCAAGATCAATATCATATCTTTGTGCAAGATCCAACATTGAATCTCCTTCAGTTGCTTTAACATCTATTTGTTCACCCTCTGGTGTAATGAAATGTACAGTATATGGTCTACAACAACAATTTTTTTAATATTTTCTTTTTCTTTTCCTCGTCAAAAAATAAATAACATACCCGTCACCTCGAGAAACTCCTTCTTTACCATGCAACAAAGCTACCGAAAAAAAAAACATTACCCTTGATTAGTCATTTAGTTATTTCTCTTAAAAAAAAAAAAAAAAAAAAAAGTATTTACTTGGTGCATAAGAGAAAGATCGAATGACCTGAGTAGGTTTGAAAATAGTCTTGGTTGTGAATAAACGTAACAAGGACATTCTTTTGTTTTACTGGGAAAGAGAAGGGGGGTGTAAAAGAGACAGAAATAAAAAATAAAATAAAAAAAATAAGCTCTTAATATCAAAAAAGTAGCGGGGACGTTCGCAAACAAATATCATTGGCTAGCGTGTAAACAGTGGGGTTTTTTTTTCTTTTCCATCTATTTTTCCTCGGTGACGTAAAACGTTAATGCAAAAAAAAAAAAAAAAAAAAAAAAAAAAAAAAAAAAAGGAGAGAACTTACTATGTAATCATGAGGCTGTAAAAAAAAAAGAAGGGTTGATTTCAGGTACATGCTTTCACGGGAAATACATGATATATAGAACGGTTTTAACGTTTTGTGTACATGTAGTGCTACAATTCACAAAACTCAGTACTAAAAAGTCCTAACAGTCTAAAAAAAAAAAGAACCGATAGATATGAGTAGAAATAGCGTGCACGTGCGTAAAAAAAAAAAAAAAAAAGTAAAGTCAAGAATGATGTATTTTGGTTCAATTGCATATCTTTTAGTGAAACTCGCTAAAACCAATAAAGATACACACGTTTGGAAAGCAAACAAAAATTATTGAAGTTCCGTTACAGCCTTAAAAAAAGGATTTTTTTTTTTTTTTCTTTTGTATATCTTTTACTTTTTATATATACAAAAAAATGAAGTTTGGAAAGACTTTATTATCAAATCAAATACCGGAATGGTCTAGAAATTACATATGTTACAAGTCATTAAAAAAAGAAATCAAGGCAGCAGCTGTTAGTTTACCACCACCTGAACAAGAAGTTACTGGTAAAAAAGAAAAGAAAAAGCATAACGTAATAGGATGATCTTTTTTTAATTTGTACAAAAATAGCCATTTTCTTTAAACTTGACAGAGAGCTTGAAAAGGTCAATACGTTCTTTTTATATAAGCAAGCACTTATTAATCGTCGTTTATGGATCCTTCAAGAAAAGAAACTGGATGAAGAAAGTGATGAACTTGTTTTAGCTTTGAAAGAAACAAAAAGTCAAATGAATAAACTCATGTGGTTTGCTGAATTAAATTCAAAGGGTTTTCGTAAAATACTTAAAAAGTAAGTTTTTTTTAAATAACAAATAAATAATCTGATTTGTTTATTTACGCTTATATTATTATATAGATTAGATAAAAAGTTGGGTCTTGATACACAGTCCATTTATTGGGAAACAAAGGTTTGTCATTTTATATTTGTGAGATTTTCATAAAGAAATGCTAAAATAACTTTTCTTTTTGTAGGTTGTGGTCTTACCATTTGCAACCCCGTCTCAACTGCGTAAAGAGTTAAATTCAGTAACCGAATGGATCTCCTCTTTAGCTTCCAATGATGATCCATCTCACTCTTTATATATCAATAGTCCCATTTCTTCTCATAACAATTCAACTTTAAAATTAGCTCGTTATAGTTCAAAAAATGAAGATATATCAAAGGCAATTGAAACTGATAACAAACAAGAATTAGAATCTTTATTGAAGGAGGGAACAAGAATCAACGATACTATTCTAGACTTGGCTGTAGAACATGAATCAGTTCAATGTTTAGAATACCTCGTAAAAACACTAGGTTTATCTTTAATTAACAATAAGGATATCAATGAACGTAATTTATTACATAGAGTTTGTATTCGATCTCCTTCTTCTCTTAAAGTAGTCGAATGTCTGTTAAAGTTAGAACCTACTTTATCCGCTCAAAAAGATTTCGCTGGTCGTCGACCTTTACACTATGCAGCCGAATCAAATAATGCTCACTTAACCAAGATTTTATTACTGCATGCAATTGATCATCATTACTATGGTTCCGAGGGTTTCGCCGATCATATTTGGCAAGATCGAGAAGGTTTTACTCCACTTTTCTTTGGTATTATTCATGGTAGTACTATTGCCGTAAAAGAAATGATTGAGATTGGTAAGATTGATAATATTGATGATCTAATTGCTGTCTCTGCCAAATCTCCTACACTGTCCGATGACGACTCTTCTATTGAGGATAATAACGAATTTTTACCGGATTTTGCCCGTTCATTGCATCATCCTTCCTCTGTCGCTTTGGCTTGTAAATTAGGTAACTTGGAATTACTAAAGTTATTGGTAAGTAAAGGCGCTTCTGTCGATTTATCAGATGAAGATGGTGAGACACCTTTATTGTTTGCTATCCGAAGTAATTTTTTACAAGGTGTCAAGGTATTGATCGAACAAGGTCATGTTGATCTCAATTTGGCCGAAAAGATAAATGGATGGACACCATTAATGATTGCAGCTATGGATGGATTTGCAGAAATCGTAGAGACCTTATTAGAGGCAAAAGCAGATAAAGATAAAGTGGATTATAACGGCTGGACGGCTTCTGAACATGCTGTGTTTCGTGGGTACCTTGAAATCGGAAGACTTACACTTCCTACAAATCCAAAGTTACACCTTAGCCCTCGTGTATCCAAACTATTATCATCTGATGATGAGGCCTCAACTACAGTTAAAAAAAAGACTTCGAAATCGGTTTCTAAAGCAAGTAGGTTATATGGTCACAAGTACTTGACTGATCAATCCATGATCATCATCACTTTAGGTTCAAACGATGTTCGTAATCCACTTTGTCAAAAATTCATTGAGCTTTCAAAGAAATTTCAAGATCAAGATGGTTTAACCCGATTATCTCTTTCGGTTTCTGCTACCAATGCTACTGGTGAATTCCCCATTATTGATTTACCTACAGATTTCGATTGTCATGCTGTTGATCCCGAGCCCGTCGTTCTGTTTGCTGAAAGACCAGAAGATGTGACATTAAGATTCGATTTAATTGAAACATTTGGTTCCTCTAGAGCCAGTAGTGTATTGGCAAGAGGTACTGCTGTATTAGCAGGCGATTTTATCTTTACAAAGACCAAAGCCTTCAAGGGTCCCACAGAAAATGCTTCTTTGCGTGGTCAGCAGACAGTCCCCTTAGTGCAAGCCAAAGATTTAGACTGCATTGGAAAATTAGGATTTGAATATTTTGTCATCACCCCATTTCAACACAAGAATATGAAGATTGGTGATCGTTATACTTATTATAAATCAGTTGATACCCAAGTCATTGGTCATCGTGGGTCCGGTATGAATAGAAGAGGGTCTAAATTACAAGTAGGAGAGAACACAGTCCTGTCATTTGTTACGGCTGCTTCTCTAGGTGCAGAGTATGTTGAATTTGATGTGCAATTGACAAGAGATCTTGTGCCTGTTGTCTATCACGATTGGACAGTGACCGAAACAGGCTATGATATTCCTTTAAATGCAATTACATCCGAACAGTTCTTGAATTTGCATAGATCGGGTCACATTAAAGAATATCATACAGGCGTTAGTGAAGGTGAGCACGGTGTTATCATGCCTTCAATGGAGCGTCGTCCCTCTGCACCTTCTGCTTTACCTGAAGCCTTTGTGAATGGAATTATCAATCACATCAATATAAATAACAGTAGCAGTACCCCTAACCGTGTCAACCGTTCTCGATCCTTCAGTGCCAGCCCTAATCGATTGGATATGAACAACCCATTTGATCAAACACGAACCTCGAAATTAGGCAAGATGAAAGGTAACGGGCCTGAAACAATTCAAGGCCCATTCACTACTTTAGCCGAAGTACTTAAAACGGTTCCTAACACAGCCGGGTTTAATATCGAAGTCAAATACCCCATGATTGATGAAGCAGAACAAGACGAGCTTACTCAGTTTCAAGAATTAAATATTTATGTTGATACAATCCTGGAATGTGTTTATAATCACGCAAAACAAGATCGTCATATCATCTTTTCTTCTTTCCATCCCGAAATTTGTTTGGCTTTGAATTTGAAACAACCTAATTATCCTGTGTTTTTCTTAACTGATGCTGGAACCATGCCTATGGCTGATGTCAGATGTAATTCGTTACAGGGTGCTGTCAGGTTTGCTAAGCAAGCTGATTTGTTGGGTATTGTCGCTGCTAGTGAACCCATCTTGGAAGCTCCTCGGTTAGTGCAAGTGATCAAGGAAGTTGGTCTCTTGTTATTTACATACGGCGTTCTTAATAATGAAGTAGAGAATGCAGTTGCTCAAAAAGAATATGGTGTTGATGCTGTCATTGTGGTAAGTTAAATTTTATTTGTTTATGTGATTTAGAAATTAACTTTATCTGTGTAGGATTCCGTACTTCCTGTTAGAAAGGGATTGCGTAGTGATTAAATATGTTTGTTGATAGTGTTTATAGCTCTTTTATTTGAATAAAGTAATGATATGGTATATTTAAACTTGATCATTTTTTTTTGTTATTACTATATATCGTCCATAAGCCATTCAAATGAAGAGTTCTTTTCTTTGGCCCAACTTTGTAAAAGATACAAAAGTGCCCAACCATCTGTTGGTTCAAGTGTTTTGTCAAAAGATTGCAAAATGCCTTCGATCGGATCTGGGTTAATTATATCATCCACAGTTAAAATAATTACTTTGCACCTAGCACGCGATAATGCTACATTCCACCTTCTGAAATCACGTATAAATTCATTTACATTTGCTCTTTTGTTACTGCATGAAAAGCAAGCGATAATTAAATCACATTCTTGTCCTTGCATCTTCTCAACTGTATCGACAGGAATAGCATGTCCTACTTCTCTTTGAATGGCGATACGCTGTTTATTAAACGGAGTAACAATCATAACAGTAGGCTCATCACGATCTCGATTGATAGGAATTAGTGAGTTTGGTACGTTTTTAGATCTAGCACCAAGATAAACTCTCACCAAACATGCAACAATTTTTGCTTCCAGTTCAACCATATTATATACTTGATTTACAGTAGCGCATTTTAATTTTACAAGCGAAATGGATTGATCAGGGTTTAAAATAGATTTTATCAGATCCAGTTTTTTGACAGAGGGGTTTATTTTCTTCCAGTCCAAATGGAGTTTTATCTTTGGGTAACGCGATGTATAGTCAGGTCCGTATACTTGTTTAAAGAATTCGTTCAATTCTTCATTCATGCGCCAATTATCTTTTAGTTGGAGTGTATGGGGTCCAAAGTCATGTACGGTGCCTTTTTGCAATAAAAATGCTCGTGTAGGGATGGCATTATTTTCTTTGGTTCGCATAAGACATTGTTGAATAGAGCCAAACAACAGTGGGTCATCTAAACGCGACATCGTATTGGAATAATCGTTCTTGATAATAGGTCCTAGTTGCATGTGATCTCCAGCAACGATCAGTTTTCCGTTCGGTCTTTTTAAGCAAGCAATTGCCAGTAACGCGTCCGAAACAAGTACCTAGAATAACAACAAACGTTATTATACCAATACATATAAATCCAATTTTTTTTTTTTTTAAAAAAAATATACCTGAGTACTTTCGTCTAAAAGCATCATATCACAGTATTGAAATGTCTTCCACTTGTTCCTAATTTTTTCCCAACTCCATACAGTAGCACCCATAACATAAATGCGTCGCTTGGTCGCATCTTTATTCATAGTACGGATCATGGTATATGATTGTTCCCATGAGCATCCTATCATATTCGAATCGGGTTCAAAGTTCTTGTCGTTGTGATAGCCATGTACGTAAATGATTTGAAACAAATCTTGGAATCCATGTCGCTTTTGAACCTTCTCAATACGTTTCAATAAGTGGTAAATAGCATCCCGTGTGAACGCTGTCACTCCGATTAGCAAATCCTTTGATCTAGGGTTATTCATGGCAAAATATTGAATGTACCAATTAACAAACAACGCCAAAAATTCTGTTTTACCAGATCCCTATATAAATATTATGTCAATATATATAAAATTCTGTTTCAAACTATATCTATCTATCTATATATATATATTCTATTTACAGGTGGTCCCCAAATAATTTGTAACTTCTTTTCAAAGATACTGGCAGAAATGTCTTTTTGAGATGGAGACATTGAAAATTCTTCTCGAAGTTTGATGGCACCTTTGTGTGTATCCAGATTGACACTATCTGTGGCCGTATTTGCCCAGCTATTAGGATCCTTGATTAATTTCTATAATCACAAAAATTTAATTACATTGTTTCATACGTTCTTTGTTTCTTATTTATATTACCACAATATCATCAAGCTCTTCTTGTTTGTCTATCATCTCTAGACCTTCAATATTGGCGTTTGTAGTAAAATCAATGTAACGATGATAGAGTCGATATCTTGTATGTCTCCATGCTCCTGGGATAGCTGCACCAGCTACGATAATTTCATCTTCGCTAATACTGACAATATTAACACAACGAATGGCATGTTTTGAAAAATTTCCCTTGCTTGCTTCTGCTAAATCAGAGTATTTAATCGTCTCGATAATACCCTCTCGCGTGTCCGGGACGAGAATATACCGTTTAAAATTATCTTTACTAAGACGATCTAATTTTTGTTGCAGGTTAGGTCCATTGGTTACACGACGAACGCCAAAAGTAATATTTGTCACGTATTGAGTCATTCGCAGTTGTCCCTGAAAATCTAACACTAAACCGCCAATACTTGTTTCGTCGGAACTGCCGGAATGGTCAATTATGGAAAGATCTCGAATACGATCCATACGAGTTTCATCACATGCTCTGATGCACTCCAGTTGTCTAAAAAATACAAGTTTGGCAAGTGTTTGGTGTCGAAACGGTGTAACTGTTGGCCATTTGAATGGTTTGCATGGCAATGGAAATAGTTCTGTGTCAGTTTCGAGCATGAAACTATTAGCTAATTGCCAATATTTCCGCATAACCTCTTGCAACCAGTAGAATCTTTGCTTGATATGTCTTTTTACTTGATTAGGTTTATTTGCTTTCCATGAATTAAATATGTCAATTAAATCGAAGCCTGAGATATCGGTGTTTTTGCCAGTTATGTAAGAATCTGCCAACCATTGCACTGCATCTATTATACTGTAAAATCCAGGAACACCAAGTGCAATATTTTCCTGCAAAAGCTCTTCAATGCTAACAAATCTTCCTACAGACGAGGTACGTTCAATATCATCCATCATGGGGAAATCAACTACACCATGAAGTCCTAAAAGCTGTGTATCTTGAAATAAAACAACTAAACAACGCATTGCATCCGAAATAATCTGTTGTTTACGTGCTTGATCTAAATTGACCAGACCCTTTCCTTCAGAAGACACCAAATAGTTTAGTATTCCTTGAATTACTTTCTTTTCTTGGACACTGTACACATAAATCAAACACCGCGAGTTCTCTTCATGCATTAACTCAAGTGTTACTGCTAAATCACTAACAAAATGATCAACAAAATCACTATATGCTGCCACCTTGTCTTTTAAATGCTGCTCATAATCGACCAAATATGCTTTTTTGAGAACCTTTTTGTCTATAATTGTATCTATAACTTCAATACGATACACAAATGGCTTTTGAGAAAAATTATCCATCTGAAGGTAAATATAAATGTCGTGATTCATCTCTTTAGCAACTTTTACAGAAGCGTATCCCATAAACTTTGCCTTTTTGTCATCATATGCATCAACATAATGTTCATACCCAGTTGATTCAGCTGTAACGTTATTTTCAATTTTCAAATTTTGCAACATTTCGGATAGATCCTCGATTTCGACCATGGAGCTTTCTTTCAATCTGGTAGCCTTTGCTTCACTCATGTAAGGAATAGATCGAACTGTACCACTGGCGTCTTGTTTACAACGATTGATAAACTGACAATTAGTGCATTTTTTCCCAAGAACCCATTCCGGATTAGAGTTATTAGAAATAGTAATTAATGCATCCAAATAGATATATTTGACTTTTTCAACCACCAAATCGATTCGAAACATAACAGGTTTTTCTAAATCACTTGGTAGCCAAACGCCGCCTATACTATCTATTTCCAAATTACGAATATCTTGTATCAAGTACTGTAAAAAGAAGGCGTAAGACGCAACTTGAAATTGGTGAGATTTTGTCATTTCTTTTGATGATTTAGCGTCAATGATCAGAATCTTTCGTGCTTTTGTTATAGGGTCTTGACGAATATACAAGAAATCAGGTATAAAGTTATTGATACGATAGGAAGTAGTGTTTTTAATCACATCTTTATAAAATGATTCGGGTAATTTGAACCTGAGTTGACACAAGTAAGTATCGGGTTGTGCCTCTTGTAACACCTTTTTAAAATCAGTTGAGTTTGAGTGGTCTATCATGACGTCCTTGTGTTTCTTAAACAACTCTTCTTCAAATACGTTACCACGATCGCAATGAGCATCCTTCAAACTGTCAACTTGGCGCGTCTTATTCAAACTAGGTCTTGACAGGAGATAAATATGCTTTTTGCAGTTATAGTGAAATGAACTTGCCAATGACGAAATGGAGTATCTGGCTTCTGGTAGTTGACTTTCTTCCTCCTATAAAAAGAAAAAAAAGTTTGTTTTATAAGACATACATATAATTATGTTTTTGAAAAAATACCTGTTTGTCTCCTGGAGATATAGTTATCATAATACTCGTTTTATCTGAAAAAAGAAAATGTAAGGAACTGGTTTAAAAGACAGCAGAATCATCATTTGGACATTTTTTTTTTAAGTCATTGGCCGGAATTTAAAAAACCAATTGGACATTTTTTAATGTTTATATGGGCATTTTGTTTCTACTTCAACAAAACTTCTATGTGTAGTCTTTTTTTTTTCGGACTGGCCGCGTAGGGAGAATTTGATCAGTTCTATGACTGATCCTGTTAATTATTAGGTTGTTATTTTTTGCTTATCTCTCTAAAAAAAAAAAAGAAGAAGCGCCATTCGTTTTATTCGGGCTTTTTTTTAGAGATGAATACGACTAAACATTTTTGAATGGACATTTAGGTGTCATTTTTTCTAGCCCAATCGCAGTAGAAAGCTATACGTTCAAAGGAAAAATACTGATCCGGCGTCTTCCTCAGGTTCACCCTATTATACTCTTTCAAGTAAATTGATAGGTGGCTGAGACTTGGCTTGTTAATGATAAGTCGGTCTCATCCATTCGGTAAATATTATAATATTGATCAGGAATTGACTGTCTCTATTCGTAAGGATAAGAAGATATATATATATATATAAAATAGACAAAGTATTCCTGTTTGGAATGAGGTTGAGTAAATAAAAGAAACGATTTCTGAAAGTTGTAGTGATATTATCCTCTTTCTATAAAATTGGTTTCCTTCCAATGGAGAACTCATTTGACGTAACAGAGTAAAAGGAACCATTAATATGGCCACACCATGCCGGTAGCTACTATCAGATGAATGGTTACAGTGAGAATATGGAGCCAGAAGATTAGACTGGCAAAAGTTATTCCTTGCAGAGGATTATCTCCACTTATTTAATGATGTATAATTAAGTTAGTAAAAAACCCTTTTTTTTTTAAAGAAAAAGGACTTGGTTCAATAAGAAGCAGTCATCCAGAGTGCAACAGAGATGTAACATCAGCCGCTACACCCGTGCGGTTAGAACACTTCGGGTAAAGTAGAAATACCCAACGGCTTATTTATATTCTGTTAAAATAAGTTGTAACAACAAGCGTAGACATGTACTAAGAATCCCTCTTATTCTATTATGATGCTGTTTTTTTTTTACATATCGTTGCATTGAAAGCTCTAACTCTAGTCACATCATCCAGAGTTATCGCTCCTGAAAGAATACGTACAAATGACACATATTTCAAGGAAAAGAGGGGCGCCAAAGGATAATGAGCTAAGTCATCAGATGCAGATTCAATATTAGTTCCTACTTCTCAGGATATCATATCATTCGCAGCATGGTCGGTATCTGCAGGTGAACCCAATCAACCTAAATTACCAACTGTTATTGCTCAAACATTAGCCTCCTTGTCACTATGATCGTTAAATATGCTCAATCGTCATTAACTACGGTCAAGTCGTGGAAAACTGCCTACATTTTCCTTATTGATGCTTTAAAACAAACCCAAAGTGAGTTACCCCATTGGCTATGGAAATACGAATACCCAACAGATATTGACAAATACAAAAAATAACTTATCCGAGCAATTCAGTTCCTGTTGACTGATTTTTCAAGCGAGTGTAACAAACAAAAATGGAAGTGCCTTCAAGAGCTTAGTTATCATTACGTATGTCTTGGCGAAGAAGCTCTGTCGATTTGACAGGTCGATAATAAAGGCTTTGAAACTGATATTGTTAAAGATAATCACTCCAAGTCTATTACCATTGAAGAAAATATCCTTTTTTTTTATTCTTTTAGCCCAACATATAGGTATAATAAGTATTTTTATTAATTAAAGAACTTCCTCTATTTATATATATACATAAAAGTAACTTTATGTTCCTTTACCAAGAACTCGAGTTCTTCTATTTAAATAACGGCATCTTTTTTTTTCTTCTTGCTTTGCGGCAAAGTAGCGAGAAATTTTATTTAGTTTAAAGTTTGGCCTTAATACCAGCTTCCTTCAATAACTTTTGGAGTTTGCCTGAGGTTACAGCAGCATTTAAAGCATCAGCACCACCAACATGTTGTTGATTAACAAAAATATTAGGTACAGTGTTTTGTTTAGTTAATTCAGCTAAAACCTTTTGAATGGCTTCACCGTCTTGATGATCGTTTAATTCTAAAGCTTTGTAATCAACATCAATATCGTCAAACAAGTCTTTAGCTCTAATACAATAAGGACAGTACGATTTACTAAAGATCTACTTTATTGTTACTTGTTAAAAAAGCTCAGGGCACATACTTTTCACTTCGAATGTGATTTAAACTTACCATTACTGTGTTGTCAGAGATAGCCTTTTTGACTAAATCACGGATAGCTTGATTAATAATGGACATTATAAAAAGTTACTAAAATTCGTAAAAAGATAATTTTCGTAGATTATGAGAAATCTTTATTCTCATCGTTCATTTCAGTTCCGATAGATCCGTCTAAAACGAGGTGATGATTACACATCTAAAATGAAAATAGTCCCCCATATTTTGTTATACTCTGCAACTCATATGAGCAATAATATACTTATACTTTCATATTCTCTGCCTAATTATACTATTGTGTAGCTCTTTTTGTTATCAACGCAATGCTTAAAAAGAAAATAATTTGGGTAAAGCTCTAGATTGATAATCTATTTTCATGAACGGATACATTAGACACTTATTAATACATACATTTATTACTAGAAGAAAAAAAAAAGCGGCAACTGTTACAAGCGAAAAAAAAGTACAATGAAGAAGAAAATGTCTGTGTGTAAGTGAAGTAATGATCATATGTCGGTTTTCTATTAAATGTGTTAAACTTCTTATCACAGAAACAGGATGACTGATTTACATAAATAACTGTCATTAGTATTTATAAGCACTAGTTTCTCTGCTTTTACTTTCCGGCCTTTCGCTATTTTTTAAATAGTAAACAAACCTTCTCAAATGTATACATAGTATCATATAGACGATCTACATATCTTAGCAGTTGGGGTAACTTATTTAACAACAAAGGGAGCTTTAAATTCATTGGATATAAACCATCACCTTGGGATTTAACCAATTGACATCAAAGATTTGACCAATTAAACTCCTTTTTTTTTTTCGACTGTATAAAAGAAACTCCCCTGTTTCTATTGTTATTTTATTTTTAACCCTTTATAAAAAATATATATACCATGAATAGCCCTCTCGGTGGAATGGGAGGCCAAAACAAAGGCATGTCCCCTCAGGAACAACAAACTGTTAGAATGATGCAAGGTGCCTTTGAATCTTGTGCTGTAAAGACTGCAATGTCAGGTGTTGCCGGTAAGCCTTCTTTGTTATACATATATATTAGATCGGTGTCATTAATCACTACTATTTAGGTTTTGGTATGGGTGCAGCATTCGGTTTATTCATGTCTTCATTTGAATATGCTGGTCCAGCAATGAACGAAGAGCTTGTGAAGCAAACAACAAAACAACAGATTAAGCATGCGTTTAAGGATATGGGAACTCGATCTCTTTCCATGGCAAAGAATTTCGGTAAAGTTGGTATGATCTATGCTGGATCTGAGTGTTGTATTGAATCGGTAAGTACTATAAATTGAAAGGAAAGATTTTTATTTATTTAACTGTTGTGTATATAGTATCGTGCAAAGAACGATTTATATAACAGTGTGGCAGCTGGTGCTTTCACTGGTGGTCTTTTAGCTGCTAAGGCTGGACCTCAAGCAATGTTACTTGGTGCTGGTGGTTTTGCTGCATTTTCACTAGCAATTGATTGGTATATGCATCGTGATTAGGATGAAAAAAAAAAAAGAGGCCCTGTGTAAGATATCATATAGAAATAAAAGTATAACAATCATTATTTTTCTTTTTATTTATTTATTTAAAAAAAAAGAAAAGATTGTTTCAATTGTATAATATAATCAAGACTCCAACTCTTTACAGACAGATAAAATTGCTTTAGCAACGTATTCAAAATCGGTTACATCGTTATAAACCTGAGCACTTAACCTTGTATACCAATTGTCATTATGCTTATAAACAGGTGCCATACAGTTATGTTCATTCAATAATTTATCAATGAATACTTGTACAACTTCAACATCAGAGACATTTGGTTTTTTTAATGGAAGGCGAACATTTACCATAGCTACGGTCAATGTCTTTTCTGCGTTTTCCATAATATCAGTGTCTAATATTTTGGCAGCAACCTCTCCTCCTTTGACTGCCAAATCACGAGTGTATTTCATAATCGCTTCTTCACCTCCTAAAGATCGTCTGAATTCCATAGCTAATAATATATATTAGAAAATTTATATAGTACTTGTTATCATATATGTATACATGTATACCTGAATTAATAGACATAAAATTCGAAAAATCAGAGGTTCCTGGCCAAGCAAATTCCTTTTGAAAAGTGTTAGTCTTATCAGAGGGATCGCTATGATCAGCATAATCAGAATTAATAATAGCAGGATGGATCAATCGTTGATTTCTAGAGGGTACATAAAGGACAGCGCAACCACGAGGAGCATATAACCATTTATGACAATTGGTGATAAAGAAATCAGGATCCATTTCATGTAAATCAAGAGGTATTTGCCCTAATAATACAAGTAAATATATGTGTATTTTTTTTTGTTTTGTTTGTTTAGATTATGAATTTACCAATAGCATGAGCGCCATCTACCATACTTAAAATATTATGCTTGCGTACTAATTTGATAGCCGATTCAAATGGAAAAAGTACAGCAGGTACAGAACTGATAGCATCCATAAAGCATACTTTAATAGTACCATCATTCTTTTGATTTTCTTTTTCAATTGTTTCCTCAATTAAATCAAGCACTTCACTATCGCTCATAGGATAAGCTAAGTCTATCTTGACAAGCTTTAGTTGTTCATAGTTCTTGACAAACTTAATTGTACTCTCAACGGAATTATAAGCTGTATTAAACTAATAAAATATTAGTTTGTAAATTCGTCATGTTATAAAAAAATAATATTTACGTAGAGTATCTTGTCTCCAGCTTCTAAAGGTAAGCTTCTTGCAACAGTGTTAATGCCGGTCATGGCGTTAAAGACAAACACCAACTCTTGAGGGTCAGCGTGAACCAAGTTAGCCAAAGTATTTCGGTTCTTGTCTATCTCTGGAAACATTTCACGTCGCAACCAACGGTCAGGGTTTACTTCAGCCTTCATACGTAAGTCTTGTAAAACAGGAACAAGCATCTTGGGAATGGAACCATAAGAGCCATGATTGAGTGAAATGTAACCAGGTTCAAATAAAAACTGTTCACGAATATTCCTACCTAGTTCCGGAGCTGTAGTATTGTTCATAGCGTGTGTAAAATAAAAAGAGGTGCAACTGAAGATTTGTAACACGAAAAAAAATTTAGGCCAGGAAAAAAAAAATTGGGCCATTTGAAAATATTTAGGACAACTGCATAATTGAGTTTTAAGAGTAAAAGAAATTTTATAGTTGTTAAAAAAAAAAATTGTACTATAAGTTATAAGTTCTTACCACAAGTTTGGTTATTTAAGATATTTAAAGAACAAAGTAAAATAAAAAGAATAAAAAATAGTAAAAAGATATAAAGATATATGATCTTTATATACTAAAAAAAAAAAGGGGGGGGGGATTCCTGATAGTTACACGGTCGATTTACAAGGTCGATCTAAAAAAGTATGACCTTTTATTTTGTTTATTCATTGCCGCATGAATTAAATAAGTACAGAAAGTACAAATATTTTCTTTTGTCTAAATACCTGTTTGCGAAAATAAAGTATGATTAAGTAGGTCTTGTTCAGCAAGTAGTTCTTTTTCCATTTTCTTATACGTGCAAAGTATCTTTTTATATTCCAGTTTGAAGCGAACCGTGTCCGTTTGCACTAGCATATCATAGAAAAAGCTCCTTTTTGAAAAATGTTCATAAACTGTAACCACAGTAAACAAAAGATAAACACGTCAAGCATTTTTAATCAACCGTGTATATTGATCGTGTATTAAGAATTCCCAAAAAAGAAAAGGTTCCCAAAACGATTGTGTCTATATTTTTGACACGATATAACATTTGCAATGATCATGATTATACAGTAGGCAATGAAAGTTAATTGTTATTTAAACTTAAAATAAATGAATACATTTTTTTTATTGTTTTCAAAAACTAGAGCTGTTCAAGTGCTGATCGTGTCGATTTTTGCTTGTTTCTTCTTTGATTTGTTGTTTTAATGATTATAGAGTGCTTTAATTAATGGTCTCTACATTTGCGCCTACTGTAAAAAATAATGATTATTGCAAATATGACATCGTGTCAAAAATATCAATTGTAGAAGAAAAAATACGTCAAAACTAACACTCTTTTTTGTTTCGTTCGCAAGTATATGTGCGAATATGCTCATATTGTTGTACCTTGACATGGGTTGTGATTTGTGAGCGGAAATCATTTTTAGGTCTGTGAATTTTCTTCCGTGGGATTTCGATTTGTGCGTCCTGTATCTATAGTTCCAATCTAAATCGAAATTATGTAAGCAGAAGCAAGAGAATATGAGGTCATTACAAGTCTAAATACTGTCACGACGGAATACATGTACACATTAAAAAAAAAGAGAGACAAAAAAAAGAGACAAAAAAAAGAGACAAAAAGAGATAAAAGGAGCAAAATAAATCCAAGATATCAGAATTTAGAAAAATTATGTTATTGTATTATGAAAAAAAAACAAGTGTGTGTTTTAAAAAAAAAAAAGCAATTGATACTATAGAAAATCAAAAAGAATTACACACTAACTAATATAAAGGCATGAGAATTAAAAAGAAAATACCCACGCATTTTTTTTAAAGACTGTAGACATAATTTTTATCTTGTTTGTCAGTAAGGTTAAGGTATACATCAGTAGGCTCTAATTCACGATCTGGAGCACGTTTCTTATTGATCTTTACAAGAATAATACGAATAGTGAGCAAACATAGTGCGTTAAAAATATTTCCTGCAAACAAACCCCATATGGCAGGTAAATACTCAGGACGTGTACTATCGACAAGTATGAGAGGTCCGCTAAAGTTACCAATCGTATATCCCAACATAAGTACACCGAAATAAAAGATTTTTTTAGAGTATCCAGATACAGTAGATCCGATAATTGAAATCAACATTACGTAGGATCCAGCTTGAGCCCAAGATAAATAGTAACCTAAAAGCTTTATTCCATCATGAGGAAGCACAGCGAGTAATAAACAGCCTGTAGCAGATACGGCATAAAAAATAACTGCGGTGTAAACCATTTGCTGTGATTTACGATTGACATAAACAGATATTAATACGTAACTTGCAGATAATGCGCCAGCAGGAATTTGAAGTATAATCGATTCAATCGCAGAGAAACCAAGTCCTTGAACCAATACGGTGCTATAAGCGAGTAAGCCACCATTCTGTAAATTATGAACTATAGCCGCAGCAAAAAGAATCCAGCAGCGAGGTTCTTTAAGAGCTTCCCAGTATTGAGAAACAACAATTGTTTGCTTACGGACAACAGCGTTATCACGAGTACGAGCTTCAACAATAAGTTTTTCTTCTTCTGTCAGGTTCAAGAACCAAGAATCAGGACTATCGATTAAAAAGAAAAATATTATAATACCCACTACAATAGTAATGATTCCCCAAATAATATAACCCCTATTATTATATATTAATCAATTGTAACCAATATTATATACAAGTGTTTCGTCTACTATGGTTACCATTGCCATGCTTTAATTCCAAAAACTGTTCCCATCTTTGCAATTCCCACAGAAGAAGAAGACCCGACGACAGCTGCAACACCATTACTCACGTATAAAAATCCAAAACAAGCAGGTTGTTCAGAACGACGATACATTGTATTGAAAATAAGAATGATTCCTGGATAACTACCAGCTTCAAATATACCAAGAAGAATACGTAAAGCGGCAAGCTGAGTAAAGTTCTTACCGAATGCTGTACCAATTGTCACTGATCCCCAGCAAATGACGAGCACACCCAGATATTTACCAACGGGATATTTTTGTAAGCAGTAATTGTTTGGTAATTGAAATAGAAAGAAGCCAAGAAAAAATAATGCGCTAAGTATATTGTAATCAGAATATGTCATGTTTGTATCCTCCAAAATACCTAAAACGACAGCCATACTCAACGCGCCTTTATCGACAAACTAATTGGGTTTCCAAAGTGTTAGTTATTTTTTGAGTAAAAAAAAGAAAAAGAAAATTTACCTGCAGGAATATAATTAACATTGTCAGTGGGAAGAGTCGCATATTGAGCTTTCGTACTAGCTTTTTTTCTGCCTCAGATTTAACAAAAGCGACATTTTCAGTTTGCTTTTGCTGTTCCAGAGAAGAAGACGTACGAGATTCCTTTTCAATATTTTTTATTGATTTTTCGTTCATTATTTAAAGTGTTTAAATGTTTAGAGATAATAATAAAAAACAAAAACGAAAAGAGTATCAGTAAAATACCAAGTATTTATATAGGCATACGAATTCGTATTTTGCATGAAAGAAAAACAGTATAAAGTTGGTTACATAAATATAGTATGTTAAGCTGTCTTTCTCTCTCTCTCTCTCTCTCTCTCTCTCTCTCTTTTTGTTTTTTCTTCTCACGTACTTTTAGAATTATCATCACCCGTATCCGAAAAAGAGGAAAAAAATATATTCACATGGTATTAAAGCTTATAATTCACTTATATCGTGGGTCATGTTTTCTCCTCCGTCTGATGCGTTCGTGTGCCGTAATACGAACTAAAGTTTTCTTTTTTTTTTAAAAAAAACCCAACAAGTTCAATCAATATAAATATAGAAAGTGTGAAATCGTTTTATGTGAATTGACCTAAAGCTTTAGCTAGTAAGACCGAGATGTATACATCAAAGCATACGAAAGATAGATTATGATATAAATATATAACTATTTATGATTTGAGTGGATTGTTTAGATGTTACTTTACGCATATTTCGCACAGGTAAATTTTAGTTTATGTCAACCAAAATTATAAAACATCTATAAATAAAAACTTCTCGAGTAGGCTTTTTTTTTTTTTTTTTTTTTTTTTACTTTTTTTAGACTCGAGCTGATTGTTTTATCGATCAAAACTTCATATTCATATGGGCACTAATATATCTTGGACCTACAGGTTGAGTATCCCCTCCTATGATATTAAAGCTCGAATTTATGAAAAGCGTAGACCAATAGGGGGGTTCACCTCCTGGCTGTTTAAATAGTTATGCGATTTGTCTTGCCCATAATTTGACAACACAATCCCTTTTTTAAAAAGGGTTTTGATAGCATCATCTCCAAATAAATAAATCTCATCTACATGCTTTTCGTAAGCTGCTTAATAATATAATTGGCTAATAAGTATCTGATAATTCGTGCAGATGTGTTTGGTATAAACTTTACAAGAGGTTTCATTTTGGTAACGGAAATAAAAAGGAGGGAAAGGGGGAGGATTAAACATGCCTTTTTCTATAAAAATAACGTAATTCTGTTTAGTTATCTCATTATCTAGATTTTGTATAGTTATATTGTAGATAAAAGTTAGTAAAGTATCCGAATACAATTTGTCTTTTTTACTTTCCGTATAACAAGAGCTTAAATGAGTTAGTATAAAAAGTAGTAAAAACTAATTGTTCAAGTAGTTTAATTCGTATGATACTTTAAATAGAATAAACTATTTGTATTACAATACATATATATATTTACAGCAAGTAACTGAAGTAAACATGCATTTCGGAACTAGCTATATAAATTGTTATTCGACATATTCTTCTATATATGCTACTCCTTGCCTGCTGCAGGAGCGGGGTTACTGTACATATATGATAATTCACTGTAACCTATGTCATAAGCGTAATTGATTCAATCCTAAGCAGAATACTTTATTATTCTGAGGTTATATTTGTATAGTTTTTATCGAAACTATGTACGTTTCGGTTCCATACATTCATTTATAAAATCTATTTATATTTTGAAATAACTACTAAATGCTTTTTCTTCGCTCCCTACTAAAAAAAAAAAACAATCTAGACTGTTCTGATAAGTCTGCACCTAATTAATACAGCAATAAAAAAAAAAGTATTCATTATAAGATTAAGATCGGGTCATTCTACTAGGTGGTGATTCAAAAACATGAGCGCATTTATTTTTCTCTTTCTCTCTAAATACTATGCTAAAGTTTTAATTTGCCACTGATTATTTTTACCGGGCAGGCCTTATAACTTAATGATATTGTATCAATGCCTTGATCTGTTACTCGAAAAAGACTTTAGTGGATACAATCACTGTTTGAAACCCAGTCCTTTTTTTTTTCCTGTCTCTTTGATACTACCCTGCTCTGTGCCCCCCCTCCTTCTTTTTTCGAAATAATTTTTCTTTGTCACAATATATATTAAAAAATGGATCCCTCAAAGTATAACCAAGCTGAACAAGAACAGATTCGTGCCCTGATTGAGCAAAAGCAGGTTGGATTACAAATATATATAATTGTTAAGAGTTGGATTATTTAACAATTACAATTAGGTCTCTGATTTCATGAATTTATTCACTGGACTTACTGATCGTTGTTTTAAAGAGTGTGCTTATGACTTTAGAACAAAGGCAGTGACTGGAAGAGAAGCTGCTTGTGTTCAAAAGTGTGCTGATAGATTTTTAAAACATTCTGAGCGCGTTAGTACACGTTTTGCTGAACTTAGTGAGGCTGTAAGTAGAACTATTTTTTATGTTGTACGGAAAATCGAATTTATTTATGTATAAATCTATAGTTGAACCCAGCATCGCAACAACAACAACAACAACAACAACAACAACAAAATTTAGATTAAGATTAAAATAAAAAGGCGATAGAAATTGTATATAT
The DNA here is from genome assembly GCA_025201345.1 of Thamnidium elegans. Taxonomy (NCBI): domain Eukaryota; kingdom Fungi; phylum Mucoromycota; class Mucoromycetes; order Mucorales; family Mucoraceae; genus Thamnidium; species Thamnidium elegans. The sequence continues at coordinate 465,176 of JAIXMG010000001.1, read as the reverse complement.
AGAAAGATCTCTATTTTTACACAACAATAAAAATAGTAAAAAAAAAAAAAAGAATAAAGGCTATAAAAACTAATGATGGGTGATCGTACAGAACATCAAAGTTTATATTTTTTTTTTAAAAAAAAAACAAATATAAACCTTGGATGTTTTTTTATATATATTTTCATAATAAAAAAGTTAAAAAGGGGAAAATAACATCATTAAGTATAAGGGTAAGATGGAGAATACAGTGCACTGTCTATTTGTAAATATGACAAATGGGTTATTTGTGGCAAGAATGAGAAAAAAATATAGTAAAAATAGGTTTTAGATAACTTAGAAAGCAGCAACGAAAGCAGCGAGAGCACCAAGAGCAATAGTGATGGGACTCTTAACTAAAGAAGAAGCAGAACTCTCAGAGTCGACCTTGGCAGAGCTGTTGACATTACCACCGTTAGTAGCACCGTTGTTTTCAGCGCCGGGTTGAGCAGCATCGGGATTAGGAACGGCAGGTTCAGCACCAGGAGTAACAGGAGCAGCTCCAGCAGTTTCGATATAAGAAGTACCAGGTGCCCAACCAGCACAAACACCAACAGGGCTCAATTTAACAGCAGGGTGTAAGATGGGCAAAGCCTTGAGGGCAGCACCAACAGTAACGTTATTTAAATCATGCATAAGGGAGTTTCCACCACCCTTGGTCAAGTTAGGAAGACCTTGAACCCATAATCTGACATCGTTTAAGAGACCAGCTTCAGTTTGACCACCGGCAGTAATTCTCCAATCTTGAGAATCGACAGACCACATGGCAGGAGTATAACCAAGTTGGCTAGCAATATAACGAACACGATCATCGATATCACCGCGAGGCTATTATATAAAAAAAAAATATATATATATATATATAGAGTTTAATAGGGGTCTTTTTTTTTTATATGTATGTACCCTAACAAGTAACTTACAGGACGCATCAAACGAGGAGTAACACCCAAAACTTCTTTAATGGCAAGTTCAGTCCACTTTAATTCACCAATAATTTGTTCGTTAGTAATGGTAGTTAATTCAGCGTGGCCCCTAATTTTTTTTTTTTAAAAAAAAAAGAATGAATATTAGTAACTGTTGTATACACATAAAAAAAAAATTTATTGTCCTTACCAAGTATGGATACCAATTTCATGACCTTGATCGTAAGCTTCCTTAAGAACCTCGGGCCAAGTAATAACTTGTCTACCAACAACAAAGAAAGTCACCTTGACATTAATAGATTTGAAGTAAGCTAAAAGCTCACGAGTAATTTCATATGGCCCATCATCGAAACTCTACAAAAAAAAAAAAAAAAATTAATATTACTGTTTACAATTTTGATTGTTTTTTCAAAGAGAAATAAAATAACGTACGGTTCCCCAAATATCCTTTTCTGTACAGTGAACGATATCGGTAGGCTTAACACAACCATCCCAGGTCCAGTTACAATAAGTGTTTTTACCGGTAGGATCAGCGTTTTGAATAATACCATCTATATATAAAAATAAAAATAAAATGTGTAAGTAAAATAATGTTTTTTTTTGATACGGCAAAAATATATTATTTACCAGCAGTAAGAACGTTAGGAGCAATTTGCATAGCAGGGTCATCCTTGATCAAAGCAAGCCATTCGGGCTTAGGCGTAGGCTTAGATAAACCGAAAGGATACTCGTTCTTCCAAGCAAAGTTTGAAGTAGGAACAGCAAAAGATTGAGTAACAGCAGGTGGTGCAGCAGGTGCGGGAGCAGCGGCAGCAGCAGCAGCAACGGATTCTGAGTAAACGAGAGCTACTGCTGTGGCAATCAAAATAGTCTTATTGAAAATCATAGTCTAAGAGAAAAATCTAATATAAAGGAAAGGAATAGATATATAAGAGAGAGAAAAAAGAAAAAATAATAAAGAAAAAATAAGGGAAAGATTATATAGGCACCGAAAAAAAAAAAAAATCTATAAATAGGGATAAAAAAAAGATAGTAAATGAACAAAAAGGCAAGATATATATATTAAACTCGAGGGTACAAAGCACACACACAAAAAAAAATAGGCAAGGAGTTTAATGGAAACAATAGAAGTAGCAGAAGCAACCAAGCGACCTAAGACGTTCAATTTAATGATCTTCTTTCCTTTTGGTCGATCCTTGTACGACCATAAATGACTATATTTAACTTGAAAGCGCAAGCTATTTCACTATAAAATTTGAATTGTTTTGGTTTCACGTACCACAAATCAAGTCTAATATTGATTTAATAAGCACTTGTTTTTCTTCTATTTAATTATTATTCAACACCTTAAAAGGTAATTATACATCCATACTGTTACTAGTATTTTAACCATCGATCCGACCTGGAACGTTTTTTTTTTTTTTAAAAAAAAAAAAAAAGTTTTATTTCTATATTTAAAAAAAAGGCGGACCCCAATTACACAAGATTCAACCTCATCTAAATATAAACTGTACACACCATTGAGGTTGACCTTCATTTTGTTTATCATCTTCGTAAACAGTATTTACTGTATGCTTTGGCTGAGTTTCATCAAACTGTTGTTGTCCACAGCCCAGTTGCTCATTTAGTTCTTGTGGCGAACATTCCAAGTTTGTACAAATCTCATCATAGTGGTGTTTACCATCCAAGTAAGGAATAATATCTGGATGAATAGTAGCTCCAGTATACTTATTTATAATCAAATGGTATTGATCTTTGGATGGGAAATTATTGGATTGTGTTTCGCTTTCGTTTGTACTTGCTAGAATCGGATATTTATGAACTCTGTAAATCAATCCTTTGATTACACCAAACGATATCACGCGCCTAAACCATTTTAATAATAATAATAAAAAAAAAAGAGGGGCAAAAGTAGTTTTTATGTATGTACCTTTCATCAATATGTAAAGAGGACAATTGTTGTTCTTCGATCCAGTCTTTTACTGTTAAACCGTATTTTAATCCGCAATACAAGGCGTAGATTCGTTCAACCGAAATTTCTGGTGCATCTATTTAAAAAAAAAAAAAAGGTAAGCTAAAATAATAATAATAATAATAAATATAAAAAAAATAATAGTATACTTGGAAGCATAATATAACGAAGACACTCCTGCGCAAGACCATATTTAGGGTCAAATAAACGTGTAATTTCGGGCTTCACTGCATATACGTTAGAATACTGAAAAATATCTGTCATGATAATACATCCGTAATACCTGAAAGTAAAAAATAAGTTTTTGCAGCCACGAAACTAAATAGTTTTACTTACATCATGTGTTCCATACTTTGTCTTGCCCATTCACCCTTTACGTTGGCTAATTCTGCAATACGTTTTACATGATTAATGCCATTAATAAGGCTAGCTACCTTTTGAACGGTAATATCCCAATTAGGGTTCATCATTTTCTTTACATCTACTGTACAAACAGGGACTTGATAATCATATACAGTTCTTGGATTTGGATACGTCGGGAATAGTTTCAAGTTTATAGTGTTAAACGTATCTAGACTAACTATTTTAAAACTATATCCACAAGAAAGTTATTTATAACAAACTTTACTTATAGGTACTTGACATTCACAGTAACTATTCAAATCTTCAAATAATTGTTCAATTACGTTTTGTACTGTTTGTGATTCCGAGCTCACGTCTTTTGATAAAAAGTTACATTCCAACTAATTTGGGATTTATTATTATTATTATTATTATTACACTTTTAAAAAAAATAAAATAAAATATATATATATATATAGTCGTATACCTCTAAGCCTTCTAATACTCGTGAAAGCTTTCTTACAACAGCTTCATAACTACTTGTTTCAGCATCTTGTTCAAATACAAAACAAAGATTGAATCGAAACTCATTTCTAAAATGTCGATACTTTTCATGATCATGTAAAACCACAGGACAGCCCATTACTTTATATCCATTGGTACATATAGTAACAAGACGTTTATATAATTGTTTTTTGGGAATAATGTATTCACTAATCGCTTCGAAATCGATCAAGGTTTTTGTGGATTCATTTAAAGCATCTTGTGTTGATTGAGGTGTAATGCTTCCTTCAGGGACCTGGTGCTTTACCACTGTACCCTTAATAATATCAAACACTGCATAGAATATACTATGAATACGAGGAAACCCTTGAAATTCCATAACTGCAACAACAACAAAAAATGGGAGGGTTGGGCATTTTACTTTTCTTTTTTTTTTTTACTCCGTCGGAATATCAACTTTTTACGTACATTTTTTGAAGGAGCTTATTTCTTATAATGATTATTCTGCGTTCGTAGAGCTTGTTCATGATGTTTATTTCTTAATATTACCACATTGGAAAAAAAGATGGGAAAAGTATTAGGCGAAGTCAAATTTTTATAAAAGCAAAAAAAAAAAAAAGGTTCGATATCTATACGATATAAAAGTCGGATGGGAGCATATCTGAACATTTTTGACAAGTGTTACCGAAGCTGTAAGCTCACTCTTTTTTTTTAACAGATAAATTTGCTTATGATAATGAAGAAGACAACGTTGATACCAGCACAGAAGATTTATGTGTGGCAGGCCTATATGAAGCATGCATAAAAGCTGTATATTATTTAAGTGCTTAATGCTCCTTGAATTGAAACAGGGTGTTGGCATACCAAATCAAGTATGGTATTACCGAGAAGTGATATCAACAAATTAAACTAACGAAAAAAAAAAAACTGTCAAAAACGGCACTCCCCCCCCCCCTCTTTTTATCATTTTTTTTACAGTAGATCTATTTTTACCATATTTATGCACAAATGGTCCAATTTGAGGATAATCTAAAAGCCTAATCTTTTTTTATGCGTGTCAGAAGTAGTAGGTTGCATCAATTCAAACATCAAGAACACGTTGTTTATATGATCGGTACACAACATTACATTACATGATATATATATTACATGTTTTTTCGTTAACGTAAATACAGATGTTTAATTTCATCATTATATGCATATTATTCGTTTTGAATCGATTCTTTTTATTTGTTTTTAAATAAAGTGTGTGTGTGTGTGTGTGTGTATATATATATATAAATGATTTCTATGTACGTTATGTGTTTAAGAAACAAAAGAGGGGTGAGTGTTAGGAGATAAAAAAAAAAAAAGGTTTATGATACAGTAAGGAGAAAGGGAAAAAAAAAGGTTAAATATTATAAGTATATGGCCGAGTTAATAATTTTGGTTCAGTTGAACCAGTTGAATTGGAAGGTGTAGGTAAACCAGAGAAATCACTAGTATTTAAGCAGTCTGGTATAAGTGACGATGATGATGATGATGATGATGATGATGAATAATAATATTTATTTAGTTTACGAGAAAATTGTTGGTTCTTGGAATCAAATGACCAACATCGAGTACAGTATTCATCTTGTCCAAGGAATCGATTACAACTATTACATTTTTTATGACAATCTGAACAGAACCAGTCTAAACCAAGAGTTTTATTACAATCACCACACATAACATGATCCTGTTGTTGGTGACTGAAGGTTCCTAAATGAGGTGAATTTGGTGGTGATGGAAAATAATTCATGGTTGTATTAATAAATATAAAAGAGAAAGAGAAAGAGAGAGATAAAAAAAAAATAAAAAAAATAAACTAGGTATTTATATAAGCACAGACAAAGCCAAAGATAGTAATATATTCCCCCCCCCCAAGAAACTCTTAATGCAAGTAATATGTATGTGTGTCAAATTGGGCAAGTTAAACGCCGTCGGTTCGGTTGTCAGTGAGAGTTTAAACACTGATAAATTGAAAAGTAGTCTGGTCATTATGTTATCCCTAAACATATTATAAAACACGTGTCAAAGGAGTAAAAGTGCAAGGAGAAAAGAGTTGTATATATTTATTACAACAATTCATTACTTGCAGATCGTTTAATTTTATATCATCATTACACACTAAAAAAAAAAAAAATCTTCTGAATTTACAGTTCTGAAAAGAAACTTCTTACACTTGTGAACCCAATGACGCGTAAAGGGTTATTGTTGTCAATAAATAAACAAATAATAGACTTTTTTTTTTTTTATTATAAAAGCTTTAATCCTGCATTTGACAATTGTTCCCATTCTTTAACAGTAAGTGGAGGTACTTGTTCTTTAGTTACTTTAAGAGTAGGTAATATATCTCTGTAATCACTAAATATCAAGTGTCGATAGTCAATAACATCAATCTGAGTCACAAGATAAACCAAAAGGCGCGCAAACCCGTGATGACCAAACGATACGGCTGCATATTGAGCTACAAAGCCTTGATAAAATTGGAAGAAAGGTACCTGAGCCTGTCGGATATATTCCGATGATCTCCGCCAAGCATTCTCTAGACCAGCCAAGTTGGTCTTTATTCTACAAAGGTAATCTAACCATTGGCTAATATCTTTTGACACTCGATCATCCCAAAAGATTTCTCTTTCACTTTCCATACCAGCCATTCTACCTTCTCTATCACCAATTAAGAATATCTTCATAAGAGTTACAATCGCTACATCATGATCAATATCACTTGTATAAAATAATTTGGTGGATAATTTCATAGTATTTGCAACTACCGTTGCTGCGTCATCTTGTACTTTTTGTGCTACCTTTGATTTATCTAAATGATATAAACCGTCAATTGGTGAAAGTATAAATGCACTAGTATCTAATGTCGTTAAATCTTGATTTTCTACTGGTTCTTTTCTTGTATACATAAACGTCTTTAATAATCTACCATCCAATTCAAAAATTGATTTAGAAATTGCTAAATTATTTTCATCATATTCAAAATAGAATGGTCCTAAACTTGCACTTAAATCTCCCAATGTCTTTGTAGAAAGACAAAGCTGCAACAAGTCTTGTGCCAACCACGTTTCGACAATACCCATGTGTGTACCTCTCATACCCGATTCAAGTTCCGCCAAGCCTAAACTCATTCCCCAACATTTTTCTTTTTCTTTGCAGTGCTTTAACCATAACCAAAACGCATAACGAGACAACATATCTTTAGCATAATCTTGCTTTAACAAGTGAATAAGTTGCGCAGATAAAAGTCTTTTATATGCATCTTTGCTGTATAAACATTCCTTCAATGAGGCATATGCAACAATAAATTGAATGTAACGAAGGACATGATGTGTTGTGGTAGTGTAACCTAATGCAACGGAATTACCAGATTCAAAATTAGCATCTTCTTCAATAACCGCTTTCCAAATTTCTTCTATATCAGATGGTGTACAAGCATTAAATTTGTTCAAGTAACTTGCCCAAGTACCTAAATAACCTAAAGCAGATTCATATAATGGTTGATCTTGTCTTGCTCTGCTAGCACGTAAAACTGCTGTAACAGCAAATAGATACGAAGTAGGTTGATGCCAGTCAATTGCATGAGCAGGTGTAGTTTTATGTGGGTCTGCTGCACAATGTAAAAGAACTTCCAATAATCCAATGGCTGTAGATGCTCTCATAGAATCTAATTCAGTAGATTGACTTGAAATACAGGCACGAAGCCAATTCATAACTGGTTCGTGCAGATCCTCCAATGTCGGAACGATAAATCCGTAGCAAGCCAATACACGAATCAATTTTAGTGTTTCAAGCTGGAGTGCATAAGCTCGTTGTTTCATACTATGGCAAGCAGCATCTGGAGAGGTTACCAAAAAACGTAACGTGATGGTTGCCTTTTCGACGATACTTTCCGCAATTTGTTTACTCCCCTGAGCTAGTACTGTAAGGAGTCGTACAGAAGCTAAACTAGGATATGATGACTTATTGTGTTGAACTTCGTCAGTCATTGGCCATGTTGTATTCATCAATCCCCATAAAATAACTGGTTCCAATAATTCTTCTTCTTCAATTGCTTCACATACATCTTGTCCTGCTTCTGCCAATCGAACTAAAATACGCACTAATCTTTCAACTGATACTGGATCCATTTCAATTAAATCTCCAGTGAATAAGTATCTCATACGAGGTAAAATATCCATCTTGATTAATCCACGCATAAGATCACGTTCTGCAAGTGCTGCATCATCGCGTTGTTCTTCTTCAGTACTTGTATTTTGACCTGATGTTTGTCGAACACGATCTACTAATTCTGTCAATTTATCATTCAATCCTTTTCTTTTCATTTCATTAACACCGGGTGGTAAAATAGGACGTACAAGGTGACCCAAGAATTTGTTAAATTCATTGGCATTTAACAAGGATTGTTCCCAACTGTTTTCATCATCATCTAAAACTAAAGCAGAAAGTGCATCAATTGCACTTACCAAGACAACCAAGTTACGGTCATCTAAAGCAGAACGAAGGTAAATAGATGCAGAATGTTCCTTTGATGTAAAAACAGTCAGCACATGAGCCCAAACCACTTGATCTTTATGCATTTTTGCTTGTTTAATAATACGTCCCAGAGTAGTTAATACCATAGATCTTTGAGAAGGGACTTGACTACGAGCAAGATAAAATAATTCAGCTAAAGTATAACCAGCTTTTTCAGGTTCATCACCATGGTGATGTAATCCCTTGTAAACAGAAATATCCTTGTTTTGATCAATAACATGACCTTGTAAATCAAAACGAACTTTACGATACACTTTTTCTGCTTCAGATGCATGTGCTTCATTACTTTCAAACTCCAATTCTTTCAATCGCCTTGCTTCTTGTGCTTTAATATCTGCTGTTAAGAATCGATTGTCCATCCAAGCTAATTTTTGATTCTCGGCTGGTACATCCGCATAATATTGTTTCTTCATTTCTAACAAATCATCTTTATCTTGTACCTGTTGTTCAAAGCATACCTTTTTCTCCTGCTTTTTATTTGGTTTAGCTTCTTCTTTGTTCTCCTTATTTGACTTGGCTTTTAATCCCTTCATTAATAAAGCAATTGATTCTGGACTCAATGTACTCATAATTTCTTCGCGAGCTTCAGCTAATTCTTGTTCACTCATTCCATTAATACGTTGATTATTTTCATTATCAAATAACGTATTATCTAATAAAGCTGGACTTTGCGAGGCAACTTGAGGGGGTTGTTCTACTCTCGTAGACTTGGATTTATTCTTTTCGGCTTCCAATCGTTTCTTAAACTCACTGCGATGAACAGGTTTAGGAAATCCATCCTTTTGTCCACGAGAAGTCTTTTTTTCTTGCATATTGGGTAAACAAGGGGCCTTTACGTCCTTCACATCATGTTCAGTAATATCACCCAATACTTTACCCAACAAAGAGGTAAGATCGATCATTTTCTTGGTAACGGGCACATGAGGTTCGGGATTAGGGTCCATGACAGGTTCATATTCTGACTCTTCTTCCATACGCGTATTATGATCAGTTGAGCCATCTTCTAAAGTGGGCATGGGCGTTTCCTCTAAAGTGGGCATGGCGCTTTCTAAAGTAGGCATGACAGGTTTCTCGGAAGCAGGTTCACTGGCTGCTAAACGTTCTGCAAATAAACTACGTTTGGGCTTATCCATAATTGGCGCGGATTTACGATAGACTTTGGCCGAAGGCATTTGCTCCTTCTCAAAGAATTCCTGTTGCAGTCTTTCTAAATCATCGTCGTCGACATTAAACGTAGGTCGTGTAAATCTACTCATAATTCCAAGTAAAGAAAAAATGGAAAGATTTTTTTTTTTACATCTTTTGTCATCAACGGAGCTTCAACGAGGGGGAACGATTTTAGCTGTCACTTCAAAGTTGACTCTTACTTTTTTTGCCTTACTATTATCAATATTATGTATACATTATTTACACTTGTAATTGACCGTACGCTACAGGATCTGTGTGCAGTATGTTTCAATTCTACGTTTTCTAAATTCACGCTTGTTAAATTAACCAGCGGCAGTTATATTGTTTTTTTTTTTTTTTTTTTTTTTTTTTTTTTTTTTTTTTTTTTTTTTTTTTTGAAAACAATAGCTGCCTGTCATTAAAGATACTATATGAAATCGTAACAGCAGCTTAATACAAGAGCCTTTTAGCGCTGTAATAAATGATATGATAGGTATTTAGTGCTGTAATAAGGAATGCTTTTAGGTTCTACTTTAATATTTAGTTAATGCATGCTACTTTTGGTTTTGAAAAGCTGAAACAGAACCTCTATTTTCTTTTTTTTCATTATTACTACGGTTATTTTCATTTTAATCCTAATTGCATAAATCGTAGATACAGTTGTAAGCAGTAAAAAGAGTGCTGCAACAAAAAAAAAAAAAAAACGCTAGTGACCGCTCATTTTACTTCTATCAACGATTTTTTTTTTCTTCTTCTTCCTATTAACGCGACATATACGCGCTCAAGGGTTTCTTTTTTTTTTTCTATATAATTTTTACTGCCGTCAAAATGTCGAAATCGATACCGAAAAGATCTATTAAAGATCACTTTGCAGTTGTCCCAAAGGAACCAAAGAAAGAAATCAAAATGCATCCCATGTTTTTAAAGAAGCCAAAAGTAGAAGAGAAAGTCTCGTCATCTTCACAACCGGAACCTACAAAGTTAAAAGCTACACCAGAACCAATAAAAGCTACACCAGAACCAATAAAAGCTACACCAGAACCGATAAAAGCAATATCAGAACCGATAAAAACTACAGTGCCAGAACCAATAAAGTCAGTTAAGAGCTTACCTACGAAAGCCCGTAAGAGACGCCCTCAAACGCAGACAACCAAATTTGATACGCACGATTACTTTATCCGTCAAAAACTTAAACGAGAAAGTCAACGGTCACAACCTAAACGTTTTACGGCACACACACGACCCCTTGATCGAGAAGCGATTGAGAAACGTATGAATCAAGAATATCCTCGTTGGAAAAAAGATGTTCGGTGCCAGACATTCTTTGATAATATGATGTTGGATAATAATAATCGCAAGGTGATGTGGTGTGATAAGTACAGACCAGATCGAGTAGAAGGATTATTGGGTTTTGTTCCCGATTTTGAGTACTTGAGAGATTGGTTAAATGCTTTAAAGATTCAAAAGGATACAAGTAAAAAACAAACATTGGGTGATGAACAGGTGTATAACGTCATTTTAATGGTAGGTGGGCATGGTACTGGTAAAACTGCAGCTGCGTATACTGCAGCAAAGGAAACTGGGTATACTGTATTTGAAATCAATTCATCTACTCGGCGTGCGGGTAAAGATGTGGCCAGGTTGGTAGGAGAAATGACGGCCAGTCATTTGGTTCGATTTGATCATCAAGCTAAAAAGAGAAAGAAAGGAGAAACGATTATTATGAGAGATACAGTAAAGAAACCAAAAAAAATTGATATTTCGATGCATTTTAAGCGTATGCTTACTATGGCTTCAAAAGAAACAATAGAAAAAGATGAAGTTGTTGTTGTGGAACCTAAAAAAGAAGAGAATGATATAGTGATGGTAGATGCTGTTGTTGATGATGATGATGATGAAGAACCGGCCCCGTCATGTGATACTATCATAAAAGACCAACATAAACAAAGTTTAGTTTTATTAGAAGAAGTAGATATCCTATTTGAAGAAGACAAGGGATTTTGGCCTGCAGTGATTGAATTATGTCATAAAAGTAAAAGGCCTATTATTATGACCTGCAACGGTAAGAATATATATATATATAAGAATATATACAAAGATACTTACAAAGAAAAGGGTCATGTACATGTAGATTCGTCACAAATTCCTTTTGATCATTTAAACGTACAAAGTACTATTTATTTGGATGAACCAGAAAAAGAAAGTCTATTACCATACTTGCAATTGATTTGTTATTCAGAAAATGGAATTGTGGAACCATATGATTTAGAATTTTTGTGTGAACTATATCATTATGATACACGAAAAATGATAGATACGTTACAGTTGTGGCTGGACAATGACAATAGACATCTTTTTGCGAAAGTGATGGGATTTAATGACTTGTTAAATAATGATGATAGTGATGGATTATTATTATTAATGGATAGATTAAAAGGTTCAAGCGGTCAAACTAAAGAATTATGTATAAAGTATTATAAACAAGAAAAGAAACAAGATGGTGAAAAGGAGGAGGTCATGGGAATTGAGTCTATATATAAAATGATGGAATCTGCAGCTTATGCAGACGCATGGGTAGGTTTAACACCAAAGCAGAGACATCAAGTAAGTAATAATAATATTGTTATTTTTATTTGCTATTAAAACCAAGTATAAACTATAGATTTATGATATTGATCAGTATGATGATAAAGTAGACATGATGAATAACAACTCTTTGTTCATCTATAAAAATCCATCAAATCTAGACCGTTGTGAACTGGGTGAGATTATTGAAAACTCAATTTCGGTCATGAATTTACCATGTACTAGTAACAATTTATCGGCATGGGAACATTTGTGCGACCAAAGGTAAGCAAAAAAAAAAAGCAAAAAAAAAGCAAAAAAACAAACTTTTTTTTCTTAAAATACACACACACACACACATACACACACAAAGTAAGGATAGGTTAAACGAATGTATTGAGATCGTATCACCATTACTAAACTATCCTCTTATGAACGAAAAGTTAATAATGATGGAATATATGCCAAATATAAGAAGTATGTGTATCTTTGATCAAGGTGTTGCTGGTAAAGGAAGAACTGCAAGAAGTAGAAAGAAAATTAGATATATTAAATTAGATGAGGATTCAAGACATGAAATAAATTGGCAACAAATATAAACAATACACAAGCCTCCCCCTTGTTTGTCAAATATTTGCATTTGTTAGCCTTTTTTTTCTTCTTTCCATTTTTTTTATTTAAACCCGCTTTTTTTTTTTTTTTTTTTTTTTCTTTCCTTCTTTTTTTTTTTTTTTTTTTTTTTTTTTTCCTTTTTCTTTTTTGACTAACAGTTTTTTTTTTAATAAAAAAAAATGTCAGTACGAGATGGAATGGCGACACGAACTTTACAACGAAAATCTTTAACAGTTTGTCCTAAATGTAACGAAAAGTGTTTAAAAGAAGAAGATGAAATAGTTAGAGCATTTAATCATGTTTACCATTATAAATGCTTTATTTGTGAGGTAAATAATAATAATAATGATAATAATAATAGGGGAAACCAGGGGAAATAGAATGATAGGGGGCTAAAAGTAAATTATATAACGATTAGGATTGTCAAGAACCAGTAGCAAAAAAGTACTATACGATTACAAGTGAAGAAAAGAATCGTATGAGTAGAAAGAAACTTGTTGTATGTGAATATCATCATATGAAACGATTAGGTCTAATCTGTTTAAAATGCAATAAACCAATTACTACTCCAGAACAAAAATTTCATCCTCAATGTATTCAATGTCCTTTATGCGTTACACCAACTGTATCTCAATATGAACATAAAGGAACAAGCTATTGCAGACTACATTATTCTTTAATACCTGATACACATTGTCATGGTTGCAATCAAGCCATTTTAAAGCAATTTGTTGAACATAGAGATATACCAAATAAAATTTGGCACCCTGAATGTTATATGATATTCAAGTTTTGGAGTATTAAATTAGCACCAAATTCAACCAACATGAATAATAGTGGTAGTAGTAGTAATTCAGACGTGATTCATATTCAAGACCAGTTGCATCAAAAAGTAAATCGTGTTTGGACTGACTTATCTTCATTTGAAGAATCTTCTGCTAATTGTATTTCCGATATGTTATTAAATGTTGCTGCTGGTGCTTATTTGGAAGGTATAAGAATGGCTAACCAATTTATTATGCATTTACATGTACTATTCTCTGCTTTAGATGGTATCAATACTCATTTGGATCAAAATATTGATTGCCACACTGAAGCTCATCTTGTATGTAAACAAATGATTCGATTCTTTCAATTATTAACAGTACCATCAAAATCGGATATTGGAATCACTCAAGAATTACTTTCACTTGTCACTGGATTAGCTCAAAATTTGAAATCTTTGATTAGAATTGGACTTGATGCTGCATTACATTTGGTAAGAATTCATTTTCTTATTATAGTTTATTTACCTTTCTCGTATTTTCTTAATAAAAACTCACTTACTCACAAACACATGCATCTTTTTTTTTCTTTCTTATTATTATTTTCTTTTTTCTTTTGCACTTCTTCCTTTTTAAAATATACATATAACATATACACACAATACATATAAATAAAAAAAAAAAAAAAAAAAAAAAAAAAAAAAAAAAAAAAAAGGAACGAGATCTTGGTGTTCAAAATGCGATACCTCAATTTTTAAATCAACTCTTGGAATTGGAAAAGAAACGTGTTTGGATTGCTGGTCGATATTGGTTTAAAGATCCTCCATTAGCTGATCAAGACTATTTAACAAGTACAACTGCCGGTCAATGTAATTCTTGTCATTTACTTATTCAAGATACTGACTGTTATCAAAATTCAACTCAACATTTAAGGTGGCACCCTTCTTGCTTTTCTTGTATTACTTGTTCAATCCTACTGGATCAAAATTCTGCTCTATTAAATAATGCTACCTTATACTGTCAATCATGTTGTACTACTGATGCACAAACTTGTACTCATGTTACTTTACTGCAACAATATCTATATGATCTCAAGTTGTATTTAGCTAGGCTATCTTCCTCATCCTCTTCTTCTACTTCTACGACATTTATTGGAGGTATACCTTTTGTATTTACTTTTTTTTTCTTTTGAAAAAAAAAACTAACGAAATGCTTTTTATAGCTGCTGATACACAAAAGAAATCTCCAAATGATTTAATTATGCCTGAAACAAAGAGGCAGCGCTCAATTTTACGTATGCTTGGACATAGATCACAACCGCCACTACCAAAATCTGATTTAAATCGATTGGGATCCGTTCAACTAGGTCAAATTCAACATACTTCTTCAACAACATTAGAAGAAATTTCTAAATATACAAACAAGACAAAATCAAATAAACTAGTGATATCAACCGAGAATACATCTTGCCAAACATCACCTATTTCACTTGGTCCAATGTCACCAAAAACAACAAACAGATTAACTAATAGTATCCGACGTACCTTTAGTACCAATAGTTATTCACCTACAACAAGACAAAGAATCTCATTATACGGTGTATTCGATCGTAGGAAAGCAAGAAGAGCTTCCGTACTAACTTTAAATGACGCAAGACAGACGACAACAAAAATAATATACTTGCCTACATTAACTCCTATGCAAGATTTTATTGTTCGACATGTTTCTCTTATCACTATACAACCTTTATTGATACCTCCTCATTCACTGGATGAATTGATCGATTTAATTGAACTAAATAAAAACAAAAAGCGACATTTAGATTCTAATCATCATCACCCTAACCCTGCTTCAGCACTTTGGAGTAAATTAATTACTCATATGAAAACTTCAAAGACGAGCAATGTAAATAATCAAAATTTATCAAACAACAAAACTTTCGGTGTGCCTTTATCTATACTTGTAATTAGAGACCATCAAGAACAAAAAACTGTACAAGGTGTAACATTACGTGACTTTGCTCCAGCTATGGCTGCATGTTTTTCTGATAATGCATTAATACCTATTTTCGTAAAGAGTTGTATTATGGCTATATTACAATCAGGTACTTTTATATATTAAAATATGTAAAAATAAACAAGTAATTAATTATGTTACACTCATTAGATATGTCGATTGAAGGCGTATTCCGAAAGAATGGAAATATTCGACATTTAAGAGATATATCAGAAACAATCGATAATACCAATTCAACACAATTTGAAGAATTATTATCAACAGAAAACCCTGTACAATTAGCATCACTATTAAAACGATTTTTAAGAGAATTACCAGAACCACTCATGACTTTTTCATTGTACAAGTTATTTGTTGAATGTGGTAAAACTTTACCACAACGATTATCGAGCGATAGAAAAAAGTTATTACATCTTGCGTGTTGTTTATTACCTAAACCAAATCGTGATACCATGTTGTTATTATTTACTAGTTTGAAATGGGTGGCAACATTTAGTGATGATAACAAAATGGACATTCATAATTTGGCATGCGTTATTGCGCCTAGTATCTTGTATGATAAAGCTTCGCGCGATGCACGCGTAGCTGCAGATCTTCAAAACGGGGCTCGAGAAGAAATCAATGTAATTGAAACATTAATAAGAGAAGTGGATCAACTCTCTATTGTAAGTAAAACTATACATATATATATATATATATATATATATATATTAAGGGAAACTAATTAAACCTTTTTTAGGTACCTTCTGATTTAACATTATTATCATTACAAGACAATGTAAATCAGGATATGTCAGACTTAAATTCTCGCTATTTCATAAGGCATTATACTCAGTTACTAGCAGACCTTAATAACAGAAAATCTAAAAGCGAAAATAATAGTTCAACAACAAGTACATCTAAAAAATTAACTCAATCGTCACTACTATTAAAGCATCAAATTGGTGTACCAAAAACAAAAGATATAACAACTACACCTACTAAAGGAAGAAGAACCTCATGGATTCCTGGTTTAACAAAAAAATGATTTCACTATTTACTATTATTACTCTATACTATACTTTCTTATCTTGACTATATTATTAATATGTATTTTGTGTCTATCTGTGAATGCGTGTGCGTGTGCATGTGTGTGTACGTTTTATTACTATTAAAAAAAAAAAAAAAAACTACATGCGGTTTCTATATTTACAAATATCTATATCTATTTTACATGGCTTCACTAATAAGAGTAAATACATTTTTATAAATATCCAACATGGCTTTACATCGGTCTCTTTCAGATGCAATGTTAGGGTCCTCTTTTAAGAGAGCATCAAATAATTCCTCACGATATAATGACGAAACTAATCGATTTTGTACATTTTCTCTTGTAAAATTAACCAAAAGGTGCATAATCGCCTTGGGAACTAAATCTTGAATAGATTTCCTTACAATATTAAAGTAAGAAGTGATTAAATAGCCTAATAATATATGACAAATTTAGATAATTTACTATTTATATAACAAGATTTTTTTTTTTTTTTTTTTTTACTTACGAATTAATTCGACTTCTTTATCATCTCTATCAGTACTTTTTACTTTCATATCTTGTTGCATTTCATTATGCATTATAGAAACACTACTGGCAAAATTCTTTTCTAATGAGGCAGCATCTTCATTTACAGATAATAATTGAGATAAACCAGATGGTTTGTTATTTGATTGGAAAAAGTAATTTAAAAAGGTATCTTTTGGAGGAGAATGATTAGTAGAGACAGACATGGAACGATGCGATCTATTAGTAGTAATAGTAGAATCACCACCATCCAACATCATTTGTTGACGCGCTAACCTCTTCTTTTCAGCTATTTCTATTTCCTTGTGCTTCTTTTGCATTTCGAATAAAGCGCCCGATGCACCAGGAAAATCAGGGTGATTTGTATTGATATAAGCACATTCTACTGCTATTAAACTTTCGACATATTCCGAAGAAGGACCAGCTCTTTCTTGAAGTAATTCAGATACAACTTCAACTAATTTCATATGTAATTTAGGAAACCTAGTAATTTCTTTTGTTCCACATGTATGACAAATTTTCGATAATTCTTCATAAGCCAAATTAACACAACGTAAACTAGGAGCTTCTAGTAATTTAATTTGAGGTCGTACTAATAGATCAAATGCTAATTCGGGAACAAATAATGAACATCTGGGACCTGTTGAGTTTCTAATAGCAGTACGAATATCATCGTCAGTTAAATTAGCGCATGGATGAATTGAATCTAATGCGGTTCCAAAAATTGAATTAAATATGAAATAGATGCGAGCTCCGCCTGATAACTCTTTAGTTGATATAGATGATGATGTACCATCAATAGATGATATAAATTCGGTCGAGAACATTGTTAATAATTTTAATATTAATGAACCCTAAAATTTGTTTTTGGTTAGTCAACAACCTGAATTATTTTGACACTTTGTGTTATCTTTTTTTACTCTGTGAATCGATCCTGCAAATGCAGGATCACCGTATTGTGATAATTCATGCTGTGTTTGGCCGATTAAAGAACTCAATTTGGACCGAAGATCAGGTAATTTTTCTCGAATATGATTGATAAGAATCTAACTCCCCACTTTTTTCTTAGCATACACTGTTTCATGATTTATTTATTTTAACTTACCTGGTTTAATTGCTTTGATAAATACACTGATCCACATCGCTGAGAAATACCTCTATATGAAGGATGTGTTTGGAAGAATAACTGTTCGGATTTCACTGCTTCTTCCAGTGGTTTGTTTGTAATAATATCTTGTTGACTACGATTAACTACCCCAATAAATCCCAACTTCAAAGGAAACGATTTCCCTGTCAATACGTCTAATGCATCTGTTCCAGCATCCATTAAATCCAATTTGGTTAATACGCCCATAGTCCTTTTTCCTTCTGGATCTACTTTTCTTGCTAATTTCAAACTATCGGAGTTGGCTAAATCAGCATTTGCAGGGGTCACAGCTAAAATGATACTATAAAAAGTGTTACATGAAAGAGAGCAAAAGCATATACAGTTTTTTTTTTTTTTTTTTTTTTTTTTTTGCATATATATATATATTTTTTTCGCACCTGTTGGTTTTTGATATATAATCTAATACTAGTTGTTTAATTTGAACATCGATATCATGAGGTTGATCGCCTATATTATTTCTTGTGTTAGTATTCTATATGCCCTCTAAATAAAAATAAAAAATTACCTAATGGTATCTATGGATACGAAATGATTTTAGTCTCACTGTAAAAAAAAAAAAAAAAAAAAAAAAAAAAAAAAAAAAAAAAAAAAAACTTACCTTTGTCAAACCCGGTAAATCAATAATAGTTAAATTGAGAACATTTTTTGAATAAATCTTCAAGTGAATAGGAGTTCTTGAAATACCCTTATTAGTTCCAGCAACACGATCAGTTTCGTTTGCAATTTCAGCTCTCACTTCAGAGAAATCGTAAAATTTTTGATGGGGAACATGTAAAAACTCTGCATAATCGTATGCGTCAGGGTTGTTACGAATCGTCACTAGTTGTAAGACTAAAGGGCGACGTGTAACAATACCACTACCTCGAGGTAAAAAATCGCGCTGAACAATGTGCTCTAATACTGAAGATTTTCCCGAACTTTGTTCACCCACTGTGATAATCTGAGGCAGATCTAAACTTTCGTTACCTCCAATTGTCGTAAACGCATCTTGGATTTTGTTGATCAAGGCAATTGTACTTTCAGACATGATATTTTTTTCTAAATAATTATAATGAAAGGAGGACGGAAAAAAAAATATAAAAAAATTTAATTTTTTTTTTTTTCCTTATCCCCCCCCCAACCCCAAGACTAAGTTTTGTACCTGAAAAAATAAATAAAATGCTCCACTTATTATATTCTCGACTTAATTTTAGCGTGTATATGGTGTCTGTTGGTATTGTTTTATATACGTAAGCAAATGAAATTGTGTGATGTAAGCTACATATAAATGTAGTAGTCTATCACCCCGTTGTTCGTATTACATTAAATATATGCAAACCATATTTCCCATTTTTTCAAGTATGCAATAAAATAAGTATATACATAGAATTTGAACTGTTTAGAATGTTATATCTTCTAATAAGCATTGAAAGCTTATCTCTCTTTCTTTCTTTTAACTTTGTAATAAGGAACCACTCTTTTGGTATTGCCATAAAATGCGATTTAAATAAAGCCATACTTTGACGGTCTTTTAAGTTACTTTTACATATTTACAAAATATAAATTATAATACTCGATGGTTTAAAATACTGGTTTATTAGCAGTATACAATTCCTCAAACAGGTTAAATGTGTTCTAGCTGAATTGAGAAAAGAAAAAAAACGCGTTTGTAATCGTACATATTGAACTACTTTTTTGCATACCACTAAAAAAAAAAAAAAGGGTACGTTCGGTGTGTTAAATCGATACGCGTTACTTTGTGGTTTAATTCATCAACCTACTGAACCCAGCTTTTAGGCTGTGGCACGTAAGGAGAGAAAAATAGACCTTCTATTCTTTATGAGAATAGCGAAGTATCAGCCCATTTCTTAAATAGGAGCCGCTACAAAATAAGTGCGATTGGATTATATGGGATAGGTAAGTTAGAATTAGAGCCTGTTATCTACAGTTAGAGCAGATAAGCACCAATTGGTAAGCCTTAACTTATAACCGATGCCGGATAAGTATTTAATCAGATAATATCAATAAAAGATTTTGTTCCTACGTATCCTCTTACCTCTATATTTGGCATTTCTCTCCTGCTTTAGTATATTATGATTTAAAATTTTTATATAGTTTCTAGTTTTTGAAGCCGGTGTAACGTGTAGTTTCCTTTGACGCTTTCAATCTTCTTGTACTTCTTTTTGAGCACTAGATGGTATCAATGAGAATAAATAACGTGTTTTGTATTAGGAATTACAATTGGTATTGTAGAGCGGGAGATTAAACGAAAAATCGTAAATAAATTACATCTTTTTTTTTTTTTTTTTTTAGTGCGAGTACATTTGAGACAAAAAAAGAAGTACTGTATTTTTTGATATGCTGATTTTCAACTGATTATCTCATGTGATTAGAATTACAATCTACTTGGTACCAAGACTTGTTTTTTATTGTATTTACTTTTGCAATTTCTTTTTTTTATTTTATTTTTTTAATGTGAATATATGCCCTGATTGTTTGTGCGAGTGGTTCACAAAGGTAAATTTTCTCAATTGATCTCACGCTCGTTTCTAACTCAGTTTTGTAGCCCCCAAAACCATTACTATAGAAACCATAAATCAGATAAGAAAAAGAAAGACTGAAAGTAATAAAACTTTTTTTTGCTATAAAAAGAAAACTTTTTGCTCTAAAAAAGAAAATCAATTGCCGTGCTTTGTATTAAAAATAGACGATGCAAAGGAAAAAAAAAAAGCACAACTTTGTATTGAATCTCAGTACTATTTCAACGGAACAAAAGAGATACACCCTAATAATCTACCTAGAGACGGTTCCCATAAACTAAAACTAAATAAGAAATTACTTATATTAATGAAAACAGGCTTAAAAAAACAAACATTTGTCACACTAAAATCCATTTCCCGTTCCTTTGCGGTGATAGGGTAATAAACATCTTATCAGTTTACTCGATTAAACCAATGGTAAGCGAAAATAACGCATAAGATATCATAGGGCCTGAAAAAAAAAAGTCAGCTACTGTCTTTATTATCGGTGTACCCATTAAATGTAAACTTTAACAGTGATATGTTTAAAAACTAAAATTTGAATTAGATTACACAGAATCGAAATAAAAAATGTTTATTTGTTATTTAATAGCATGTCAAAAAAGAATACAAGTTTAATTTTGCTACTGCTACTTCCTATTTTAGAAAGAAAAGGGGGCGCAGTCCCATAAGAGAAAGATTGTATCCTATTTTCCGTATCAAAAGAAAGACTATGGAATATGCATCCAATGAAGAGAAACCCGTTCGTCTCTATACTCTTTAATGCACAGTAATCGTTTTTTTTTTTTCGTATCTAAAACCAAAAAAAAAAAAAAAAAAAAAAAAAAAAAAACGCCCAGTTTTTCTGTGCACCTTTTGATAAGCTCACGAATTACTATCTTAATAAAATAGACGAGAAGCTGCAATGGAAGGGTTAAACGGGTATAATGGCTATAATGATATATGTTACACATGCAAGCAATTGTAAATATGTGGCGTCAATTGCATGGATAATATTTTGCAATATATGTAGAATAGGGATACGATAAACGAGAGAAATGTTAAAAACATGTAATTTCTAAATCCGAAAAAGGAAACAAAACGGGAAATTATTGGAAAAATGAGGTCTCGAACAAACAGGTATAGGTGATGCGGGGAGCTCGAATAAAATGATGTGGTAAAACATAGCCAACGTAATAAACATAGACCAATAATATCAATTGCTTGGCGTGCTTTCTTTCACTATCAGAGTAACTTGTGTTATAATTGAAACGGCAGATATATTTTCTTTAGGTGAGAAAATTAAATTTTTTCTGTATTTTTCTGCCGAAGGTGATCTTCAGGGCGAAACTTTAGTAAGAAAAATAAGCCTAAATTTTTACTTCTGTTTGCATCACATTATTATTACGGGTACTCGTATGATTAAAATAAACTTTTTTGTTGTTGCCATAATTAAACTTTAAAAATGAAACGTCTCGGCAGTACGTAATAAGACAAACTTGCCTTCTTTCATAAAAGGTTGACCAGGGAACCTTTTTTTTTTTAGTCAGTATGATGATCCTTTTTATTATTTTCCTATACTATAAATGGAATAAGATGCAGCTATTTTCGGTAAAAGAAAACAACTTTTTTTTTTTTATACATGTTGTGCACAGACAAAAATAAGAAAGAGAGGACATAGATTAAGCAATTTTGACAGCGACTCAGACATTATAAAAAGGGAATTGCAATGGATTCACTCATTTAAATTTATTTATTTTATTTGCAAGTAAAAAATGATATCATATTCATTTTTTTTTTAAAGCGGGGTTTCCAACAGAGACTTTTTTTTTTGCTTCTAAAACCACTGAGAGAAAGAAAAGAGAACAGAGAAAAAGGTCTTTCAGTGATTCAGGGCTAAGCCAAAAGAGGGAAATTTTCTAAATACGTAGCAACTGTGTACCAAAAATTCAAAATGCTGAAATTATATTAATTTACATTACATTACGGAGAAAAAAAAAAGGTACTAGAAACGGTAGTTATGCTTTGACAACATCTTTCATTATGCTATCCATTGGTTCCAGTTGCGTGGCTGATGGGATGATACAAAGAGGTTTTGTTGACCGGTGACCTCCCCCCATTTACATAACAAATAT
Source organism: Thamnidium elegans (assembly GCA_025201345.1). Taxonomy (NCBI): domain Eukaryota; kingdom Fungi; phylum Mucoromycota; class Mucoromycetes; order Mucorales; family Mucoraceae; genus Thamnidium; species Thamnidium elegans. The sequence goes on along the minus strand of JAIXMG010000001.1, from coordinate 442,371 downwards.
ACTATTTGCGTTAGCAAGTTGGTGAGTAATATTTTGCCGTATTTCACTATTTTAAATAGACTTTGCCTTTAAATTTACACAAAAGATCCCTAATTGTTCAACAATTGCAACGAACGAGCTCATCTAATATATGCAAATATTTGATTAATTAATTGAACTAACAATAACTATTCTTTTTGAGTACTAAAAAAAAAAAGTAGCCTGCTGCTGGAAAATATTGATCTCTATATGTAATTGTATGCATATTTGATATTGTATGTGTGTCCCTTTTACCCGCGGAGGGGTTTTCTTTATATATACATTTATGCTTGCACTAAAAATACCGATGAAAACAGTGCCAATGGGCGGTTATTTAAACAGAAAAGAAAGAGAGAAAGAGAGAGATGATGATGATGCCATATACCCTTATTGCCAAGACGACATACGGATGAGCGGATGACTAAAATAAGAATAAAGCCAATCAGTTTATCTGTAAGAGATCTTCAATTATTTCGTAACGTAACTCAAATTAAAAAGAGTCTATATCTTTTTTTTTACTGTAAATGGCCTAGTTTAATAAAATAAGGCTTTTCATACTTAATTTGAAACAAGAAATGTTCCCTACTTTCAATTATTTATTTATTTTACTGATCCCCCCCTCCATAAAAGACGATAAAATTTAATATGTAATAGTACGTAATTGTATTCCCTGTGTAATTTGATATGTAATAAACTGAAATACAAAGAGTGATTACTGTACTACGCACTAATTTTTTTTTGGATCGACAACTCTTCTATTTTAATGAAAGATTGATATGACGATCCCACGTGCGGTGAAATAAAATATCAGGCCCCGGCCTGAATAAAAGCAAGTCACACTAAAAAAGAATCCAAAAATAAATTGCGCAGTGTTAAAGCAAGAGTTGGTAATAAATCTATATGAATTAAAAAGATTTATTTCCCTTTTTTTTCTTATCACTTTTTTCTCTTTTCTTTTTTACTACTTTTTTTTTTAAAGAAAATAAAATATGCTTTCATCTACTTCTACTCCAATTTCTCCACCCGTGACTCCAAAGACATTTTTAAGGGACTCTAGTGCTTTATTAGAAGAAGACGATCAAGTGTTACAGTTACCTCCTGCCGCTTTGTCAAGTCATCATACTACGCCTCCTCCAACTGATCTACGTCGTAAATCTAATGCACGTAGATACAGTAGAGCCATGTCAACAGCCGATAAAGATGCAATCACATTTAGAGATCCTTTTGCTGTAGAAGGAAACTTTTATTTAGCTACACCTACCAATCGCTCTAAATCAACACCTCAAAGATCTCCTTCACCTTCCACTAGAGGAAGCTTTACAATGGATATATTTGAAGACTTGATCGGAGCTAAAAATGGAAATTCTGAGTTATCTAGGAAAAGACGGAATAGCAATATGGAGGAACAAATGACGGAATCTTCAGTGACACAAAGCCAGCCAGTATTTAATACTGCTTCTATTTTAAACACGGAAAGGCATGTTAAAAAGTCAAAAACTGACGCCGCTGCTGCATACGATAAAGTTGACATTACAATGACTGATCAAGAAGCATTTCAAGATTCTGATTGGATTCCAGATATGAGTGTATTTGATCAACTTCCTTCTGTCAGAGTAGTTTGGAAAGGTAAAAAACATTCTAGAAGAAAATATATATATATGTATATTATTCCCTACTTATACTTTCATCATAGGTTCTCCATTAGCTATTGATCATATGCCTTACTACGAATTATTACATCCAGGTGAAGTCAATATCGCTTCTACGTTACGTCTTACACCAGAACAATACCTTAAATGTAGACGCTCTCTTGTTTTAGCTGCCCAAGAATTCGATAAATTGCATATCGCTTTTAGAAAATCAGATGCACAAAAATGTGTACGAATTGATGTAAACAAAACCAGCACGCTCTGGAGTGTGTTTAGTAGATTAGGTTGGTTTAACCCAAGGTCTTCTTCTTTATCTTCATGAACATATTACCCACTTCTTTCACTTATGTAAAAAAACACACACACACGCGCACCAAAAAAAGCTAATACTTCTTGTCACTTTATCCCCCTCCTCCCTCTTCTCTATTCTCTTACATTCTGATATATGAACAAAACTAACAAAAAACAGAAACAAAACAAAAAAATAATATTTGTATGTTATGTATATATTATCCATATAAAAAAAAATCCCCTGATACAAACACATTCACTTTAAATAAACAAACGTCCCCCCCTCTCTCTCTCTCTCTTTCTCCTATATAAACTTGCCCTTAAAGATCCTTTTTACGACCGTACCCCCCCCCCTTTTTTTTAATACGTTATATAACTTTTTTTTTTTTTTTTTTTTTTTTCCTCTTTTTTTAATACATTAAATGTCCCTTTCTTTTATAATAAATTCTAAAACATCAAAAAGGGTGCTTGTACTTTGCACAATCCTTGTATTTATATTTATATTTATCTTTCCAACATTTATTCAGGATCAGTTGTTCTTGAGCAAAGACAAAAACTATGCAATAAAACTAGTATTTTAGATAGAATTTTATCACTTAATTTAGACAACAAAATTAGTAACAACAACAACAAGTTTATAAATTTCAATTTGATTACTTCATCTGGTAGTTCAGCACAACAAAATAAGGAAAGAATTCTAGTATTAACACCATTAAAAGACGCTGAACCTTATCTTGATCGCTATTTCGAATTATTAGATAGAACTACTTACCCAAATCATTTAATCTCATTGGCTTTCCTAGTTTCGGATTCTTCCGACGATACAATCGCCTCTTTAGAATTTCATGTGAACCGAATTCAATCTCGGTCTACTTGGTCCAGTTCACCAAGATTCGATTCTATACGGATTTTTAAAAAGGATTTTGAATTTAATTTACAAAATACGGAAAGACACAAGTATGAAATGCAACCTTTAAGAAGAAGTATTATGGCAAGATCTCGTAATTGGTTATTATCTGCTGCTTTAACCCCTGATATTAGTTGGGTTGCTTGGATTGATGTTGATGTAGTTGAATACCCTAAAACTATATTTCATGATTTAATGCGTGCTAATGTAGATGTTATTGTACCGAATTGTTTATTAAACCGTGATGATAATGAATTTTGGGCTTATGATAAAAATAATTGGCAAGAAACTGATCAGTCTTGGAAAATACAACAGAATTTAGATCCTGACTTTGTCTTATTGGAAGGTTATTACGAGTTTCCAACTTATCGTTACCTGGTAAAATAGTTATTATTATCTTTTTATATATATATGTATATTAATTCATTTTTAAATTAGATGGTAGACATGCCAACCGAGGTTGGTTTGAATTATAAAGTTCCTTTAGATGGTGTAGGCGCAACATTTACTCTTGTTAAAGCACACGTTCATAGAGAAGGCGCTATCTTTCCTCCATTCACTTATCAGCATCAAGTTGAAACTGAAGGTTTCGCTAAAATAGCTAAATCAATGGGATTCTCCGTCTACGGTCTACCCGGGTACATTATTTACCACGTACAAAATCATTAATATATAATCCTAACCTTTTATGTATAAATATACCCCTCCCTGCATAGCATTAAACTGCACAATTGTCTAACTGTACATGATAGCATTATAAAATATGTACTTATTTATTTGTACGCCATCTCTTTCTTTCTTTTATTTCGAATAAGGTACTGTTAGCCACTAAACTAAAGACATATTCAGACAGAAATGAATCAATGTTTATGTATTATAATTTATTATTATCACTATTATTATTATTTTTACAATTAGCTTTTCTTTTTATCTATCCATTTTTAAATAAGCCAATAGTGGGATATCATTTTATTGTGTCTTCTTCATTTCTTGCTTTTGCTTCACTTCTGTAGGTACGTGTATTAAAGAATGGGCTTTGAGAACTATTGAATAGAAATAAAAATAAAAAAATTGTTAGCTCTAATTCAACACGCGTAACACACACTGCAATTGACTTACTAGCTTTATAAATAAGAGCACCTCCCCAAGAACAGAACAAAAAGAAGAAAGCTCTTTGCATATCACCAAATTTACCTAACAAAGGATAGACCCAATAACCATTGTTTTCGAAACACAAGTTTGCCCAGTAAAAGTATGATAAACCAAAGATATAGATGGCTAAAATATGAGTAGGGGATCTCTTAAAATCCTTGTTATAAACCAATAAATCAATCCAACAAACAATTGTAGGAATTAAGTGAATACTGAGGTCCAAAATCAAAGGCAAGTCATATTCAAGTCCTTCGGGTAACAACAAAGTTCTGTCATACAAAACGATGGGCCAGTATAAAATACTAATTAATCCTTCAACCTATTAAAACTTGTCAGGTTTTTTTTTTTTTTTTTTTTTTTCTTTTTAAACTTACAGGTGTGGCAATGGCGGACAAAGTTTCATATACAGCTGTAAATAGTAAAACGTCAGCGTTTTTAAACTTTCGCGTACTAAGCCCTTTTCTCCCTATTACTTACGTTTCAAGAAACCGGTCAATAAATTAATGATACGAACTACTAAAGAGGTTGTAGCGATGGTAAGACCAATGATAGTCAAATACTAGATACAATAAAAAAAAAAGAATGAGTGCACTTGCCATTTGACTAGAATAATTGAATTATTTTACCTGGAACTGACCACCATAACCTGGTAAGGGGATACCATAGATAACAGTATGTAAACCATAAAGATTTACACATAAACCAGCTGTTACAACCAAAAGATTTGCAATATCTACCATTTTTATAGCAAGTAAAAAGTAATAAAAAGGAAGAAAGAAAAAAAAGAAGAATAGAGCAAGCTAAAATATAGCGAAAAAAAAAAAAGTAGTACGGTCACACCGGGCCTATGGTATCACCGAATTGATTTTGTGTGTCTTTTTGTTGAGCATGTTACAGATTTAAGCTTTTCATTGGAAGGAATATTTTTTCTGTATAAGAAAGATTTTTATCACGTTTTTGGATTCGAGTATCACCATCAACATTAATAAAAACTATCAATTTATATTATAGATTTTAAAACGCATATCTTGAAAGGCGTGCAGTAGGATGTCAATTGCAATACTAGAGCCATTGTCTGTATGTAGATCCCCTCCTAATAAAGAGTTACATTGACCTGTCATCTCATGTACATAGTAACACAAAAAAAAAAGGCTCAATACAATGAATCGTCATTTTTATCCTGCAGACAACATGTATACCTTCCTTTTCTTGACGAAAACAAAATGGTGTCAGCTATCAATATAACAGCTGCGTTTGTTTGAGTCGAGACCACCTTCTTTTTTTATTGGTAGTATTATTACTTTTTAAATCCTTTGACAAAAAGCATCATCATTAATCTCACACGGTTATATCGTATACATTAGCTTTAAGTTGACTATATAACCGACAAAAAAGATATACATTTATACTTTTCTTTTTACTTATAGAAAACAGAATGTTGTTCAGAACAGTATATACATGTTATATATTTTGGTAAGCATTCCTAAACTATTTACTTTCTAACTGCAATACTTATAAAACCGCATTATTTCTTAAGTACTTGGAACACTACTTTACAACAGTCAATCCAAGCTCAATATGTATGCATACAGAAGAACTTTGCAAAAAAAAAAAAAAAAAAAAGACAAAAAAAGACAAAAAATCATTTTCTTTAATTGGTATTTAAAATTCTATTGTCTACGTAAATATATACATATATTTCCTCATTTTTAAGGAAGATGCAATTGCTGGTGCGAAGTACGTTTCAAGGTACCTTTAACGCCGCTTATAAAGTAAATACTTAAAAACATGGTAATAGTCAAACAAAGCATGGGTAAACGCATTGGAAACTTATCCGACATCTTTTCGTTCCAACCCATTACGGCTACAAAAAATACACCGCCAATATTTCCAAATGTAAATAAATAACCTGTGGGTATAATCTCACTGACTGGATAAAATAATTCACTTGCAAATTGAAAGAATACCGGCGCAATAGCTAATAAAAAAAGGGGGTGAAACACGATCTTAGTAACGTAATGGTAAAACGTGAGTTTGAGGTCAATTTACCGCATGATGATATCCCAAAGCAAACACTAAAAATAAGGTCAAGACAACTTGTATAATACATGGGAGAAAGGGGGGGGGGAAGACTTACCAGGATATAATGACGCCATGAAGAAATCGTATTTCGGTTGATATATACATTCCCAAAACACTTAGAGCAGTAAATATAGATAGTACCGTACAGACTTTACGATAATTTAAAGTTTTATCTAAGTAAAATCCTACGGATATGCTAGCAGGAAAACCTACAAATAACATACCAGCGCCTAATAAGCCAATGTGTTTTTCACCAATAAGTTGGTTAAAAGGAGGAATAAGAATTTGAGCAAGTAAAGTAATGATGGCACATTGAGCTCCCATGATAATAGTATAAGACCCCAACATACATAAAAAGCGTTTTTGTTTCCACAGCTGAGAAGATTGGTCAGCCGAATTGAACTCATTGATCATGCTAAAATAAAAAAAAAGTGTTTAGAGATTTGATAATAAAAGATGGTGTAACAATCAGAATTTACTTTCGCCAATAAGGTGGTGGTTTTTGAAAGGCGAACCAAATTAAAGCAAGCACAATCAAACACATAATAAACTATAAATTAAGGTTTTTTTTTTAAAAAATACGATCATTAATTATTTTCACCTTTTCTTCTATATATGATGTAGGTTATCTCTTATGTTTTACCTGCATAAATAGTAACTCTGGTATATCAGTCTCCCTAGTTGAATGTTTAATCATAAGTGGTGTTAAAGCACATCCAGCTGCAACACCTAATGTATTTGCAGATACTGCAACCGAAGTAGCTAGATTAATTTCGGTTTCTGGAAACCAAGCAACCGCTAATCGAGGGGGTATAGATAACATAAATACTTGAGCTATAAAGAAAATTAAAACACTGCACAAAAAAAACTATAATACAATCTTACCAACAGCAGCAATGGTCTGCCCTAAAAACAGTATAATAAAGCCATTGAGGGAAGGTGTGGCACCAAACCAACGTATACCACCAGAAATAGCATTTAAAACAGCCCCAATCATAATGCCTCTTCGAAGGCCGTTTCCTGGAGGATAAAGACGACATCCAGCCGAACTAATGTCTTCAAAATATTTAAAAGTAAACTGAATGGCAAAAGGGTAAACGATCATATAAATCGATGACAATGAGTTGATGGCATTTGTTGTAGTTGTGTCTGAAGTTCCAAAATAATATTGAGCAAATATATATAAACAAGGTGCAAAAGTGATCCACCTAACGATTTAATTAGTTTTTGGTCTTTTTTGTTTTTTTTTTGTTTTTCAATGAGAACATGTCAAATAATGAATAAGATTTTTACAAACATTAGTGAGTTAGAAAAAGAAAAAACTGAAAAGGCAAATAAAACTAGCCATCTCCAGTTATCTTTACGGCTGGTGATTAGAGGTACTTGTTCTTCTCTATCTTGTCTATACGTTAGCATTAAGTGAAAGATAAAGCAAGGAAGAGAGCCTTTTTTTTTTTAAAAAAACCTGTACCTTAAGAAATGTTCCTTTTTTTAATCAGCGCTTTCCTTTTTTTAGGGAGATAGATGATCATCATGGTATGTATCATAAGATCGGCTTTATTTAGAAAATTATCAATAAAAATAAAATAAAATAGCTAGTTTGAGATACCAACTCCAATGAGAGTGACTAGAGTTGCTATAAGAATCGTAGTACAAACGATTTGAAACGCCATTTGCTAGAAAGAAGAATATATTAGTATTTCAAAAGTAGAAAAAGAAAAAAAAAAGCTTTACTCTGTGGAACTTAATAACTTGATAGTCCAATATCTTTGTCAAATTTCCATGTATAGGTTTTTGATTACTCTCCAAGTCTTGTTGATCAACACGATTTGATCTACTTGATTTTTTTTGTTTCATTTGGTCAGATAAAAAGATCATGTATGCAGGAACCTGTCTCACATGAAATAAGCCTCGTAAAATACAGAATCCAGCGCGACCTGAAAGGAAACCCAAAAAGAAGTTAAAGGTAAACAAGAATAAAAACAATCGACTCCAACGAGACATGTGCATTGAGAAAGAATTGAATAATAACATGGGTATAAAAGCCAAATTGATACAAGCACAAGTATATTGAAATACAATATAACCATAGCGTACATTTTGAACTGCTTGATGTATAAATTGCTTCAAACTCTTTTCTTGCATAAAACTGTAAATCTGTTTATATGCAGCTTCAAATACATCAGGGTGAGTTGTCTCATTAGAACTGTAAATGGTATACTCAATGATATTGGGAGGTAAACATAAGGCTTTTAAGGATTCAGTATTAAAATAAGTTTTGATCGTTGTCTCTACTTCTTCTCTAAATGGTTGATTCATGTTTTTGTAATTCTTTTCATCAGATACTTTAGAAAATTCAGGGTCCAGGGTTGCAGTAGGAGGGCCAGATAAAGACTGTTGTTCCCGTGGTAACTCGCTAAAACGGTGTTTATAGCTTTGATACCAGTAATGAAACTCTAGATTTTCTGCTGAATGTTCCTTATTCCGAAGATAGTAACGGAAATGATATAAGGAAATGGGATCTTTGGTAACACCATTTAATACATGCTCTACTCAAAAACAAATACACACAAATAAATAAACCTGAAAACATAACAACTTTATATATATATTTATTTACCTAATTTAACATTTTTCAACTCTGATTGAGCACCATTAACAAACCATCGTTTAAGATTCTTTTTATAATCACTAAAAAAACCATAGGAACCATTTGGTGGTGGTAACATGTCAATAAATTAAATATATTTATATATTTATATATGAAAGAAAGAGAGAGAAATTGATCGATTTCGACTGTTGTCCCTATATATTTCAATAAGTTTATACTATTGTGCTGATTTTTGAGTATCCTGTAGGAGTGAATAGAATCTCAATATCCCCTTTTAAGCAAAACTAATAAAAAAGGATAAATGGCAGCAATAGGGAGTTTTAATCACTGTTTTGGGCCAATCGTAGCAGTGATGTATCAATAGTTTAAAGTGAAAATGAGCTGCATTTTGCCTTTGAACACATAAAATAGAGCCTGCATAGCATCTGAACCTCTTACTGCACAAATGTAGCTATGTGCACCGTATCACACAGATCAAAAAGAAAAAAAAAGTTTGTGTATAATTTATACACACACGATTTTTTTTTATATGTATACAGCGATGTGTGGGAAGTTGCTTACGTTTCAGAAAAATGAGGTTTCTTGTACTAGTAGTGAAGTGCTAAACTTAGCTGACCATTTTGAACTAGCTGCAAAACAAAATTTAAGCAGTTAATAATACATGGTTTATATTAACGGTGATAGTCTTTAGATAAGAAATCAACTCCGTTATGTTCCTTAGAAAAGAAAAGGGGGTCAGAAGGACAAACTTATCCAGCGAACCAAAATGACTTCTTGACAGTTGACTCCGATCGGAAAAGGAAAAAAAAAAGCTTGGGAAAAAAGAAAAAGTCGAAGCCCTGGATTTTTATTTTCTTTTATAAGCTCATTGCAAGCAAAACAAGACATGGACGTTCATCTGGCCTTATACTATGGAACTATTATTTTCTTCATGTACATTCTCATTAAATTGCAACGGTTGTTTCGCGCGCGTAAAAGGTTAACCAAGAACTTGCGATCTCAGCTACGATAAAAATATAAGGTTTTCTTTTCACGTAGTAAGTTACTCACGATTTATAATAAGCTTTTCTATTTTATCGTATAAAAAAAAACATTCGTTTCTATACTATTTATCCTTTTGCTTCACTTTAATAAATAAATAATATGTACGCTATTGTTCGTGATCTCCCTTCAAGTTTTGCCAATTGTGTCACTTCAGTTGACAATAACGAAGATCCTATCAACATGGAGTTGGCTAGAAAGCAACATGATGACTATGTTGATGTTATTAAGCAACATGTGAAACATGTAATCCAAGTCCCTGCCGATGAAGCACATCCAGGTATATATATATATATATATATATAAAGTATAACACTTGAAATCCATGCTTACAATATTTATATATATTTATATATAAAAAGATTGCTGTTTTGTTGAGGATAATGCCATTGTTGTTGGAGATAAAGCCATTATTAATCATCTCGGTGCTGAGTCACGCCGTAAGGAAGTATCTGGTATTGAAAATGCATTAAAGGAGGTAATTAAATATAAATATGGTAATTTTATACCAAGTGGTAACCTATCATCTGTATTTATAGATACCTGTCATTAAAAATATTGTTCGTATGCATGAAATCGATCCTGAGGCTACATTGGATGGTGGTGATGTATTGTATACTGGTAAACATCTTTTAGTTGGACTTTCTCATCGTACAAACCAAAGTGGTGCAGACGTTTTAGTCAAGGTGAGAATATATGTATATAAAAATGATTAAATAGATACTAATAACCATAACAAAAAAAAAAAAAAAAAAAAAAAAAAAGACATTTTCTGATAAATGTCCAGTTCATGTTATCAAGAGTCTTTTGACGCACGATTCGTTACACTTTAAATGCATTCTTAGTATGTTGAACGATACTACTTTATTGATAACAGATCACGAGGCAGGTCAGCAAGTCATGGATGAAATCAAGTCTTTCACTGGAGATCATTACACCTTTATCAAGGTACCTGAACAAGTACCTTCCAATATTCTTAGTTTAGATGGTGGTAAGTTTATTATCTATCAAAAGGATTTTCCTGAATCTGAAAAGGTTATCACTGAGGAATTGAAAAACCGACGCGGTGTAGAAGTAAAGGCTCTTTGTATGAGCGAATTGATTAAAGCTGATGGTGCATTAACTTGTTGTTCAATTTTAATTTAAATTAAAATATGCAAATATTATACGACTATGACTCATTTGTATCAGTTATACTTGGGGGGGGGGATGTTATTGTTGAGATATATGAATAAGTATTTTGGACAAGTCTTGAGATCACCAGGGATTCTTTGTTTAGGTACTAGTATTAACTGACATTCTTCAACAGTACAAAGATCCTTCAGTCCCTTAGTATTTTCTATTCGTCTAAGAGACAAAAAAAAAAAAAAAAAGAGTCCAGTTTCGCGTTATATCAGTATCAGGGTACCTTGGTTCAGATGAAATATATAACTGATAAAAAGAGACAAAGGACAATAGAGAATGAAGGAAGATCAAGTCAATAGCTTCATAGAATAGCGCCTTTTCGAAACAAAACAAAACAAAAAGGTACATACTATCGTACAAGTCGGTACTATATCATTATGCTTTCATCCTCGTTAGAAAAGCATAATTTAATCATTTTAAAACGAGTTCAGTTTAATCAGTGATGTATATAAAAAAGAAGTTTTTTTTTGGAATATAATATGGAACACAATGTGTAAATATACACATTTACACAAGGAAAAAAAGCCATTTATAAACATTTACACATACACACACACACACACACATTTTAATAATAAAAACGTAACTTAAGGAGGACTAATAACAGAAGTTTCTTATTCATTTTATTATTTTAAAGAGAAAAAAGGGGTCTAAAAATACATAAGCCGAAGACAAACAAAAAAAAGGGGGGGTACGTTACTTGTCAATGCAAAGGTACAAAGAAAAAAAAAAAAAAAAAAAAAAAAAGGTCTAAAAGGAGCACAAAAAAAAAAAAAGGCTTTTTTTCTTCTTTTCCAATTTAAACAAAAAAAAAAGTTTTTTTTTATTTTTTTTTTTAAAAAAAAAGACTGTATTATGAAAAGGTTGTCAACAGGCTCAACACCTAAACATCATCATCATAGTCATAGTCATCATACTTCTATTTCTTCTAATAACAAACCTATCAGTGACAAATTATTCCCACTTCATCGGTCAGTGACTGATGATAAATCTAATAATCATAACAGTTCTTCTTCACCAATAACTAAATTTGTTTGCAAATTATTAGGTAATCTTTAACTTGACTAAATATGTACATGTAAAGAGTTTACTTATATAGATATAAATAAACAAATAGGTTTAGCGGGTCCTTCAGCTAGACCTCGTTTATGGCATAAATCTAGATCTACTACATCAATCACTAAAAGTTCAGTTATATCTTCATATCAACCAAATAGCGCATCCATAATTAGTTCTAGTGAATCTACTATTCCAGTTAGAAAACCAACCACTATCAAAATAGTTACACCCAACACTCCATGTACTTTATCATCTTCTGTATTAGATTGGGATAGAGCTAGTTTACCAAATAGTAACCAATTTTTAAATCATGTTGAAGATGATACTAGTTCTGTATCTTCTACCAGTTCAAATAGTACTGTTGCTTCTACTATAAATAGTTCAATTTCTTGTTCTGCTGCAAACAATTCAGCAGCTGTTGATGCATTAGTAATTGCTAGTTTAAAACCAACCAAGACAAAAATAACAAACTTGGAATTTGATAATATGCCTTCAATTATTTTACAGAATCGTAAGCCTGAATCTGAAGTTGTCATGACAGAAGAAATAGCGGAACTGGTTCGTCCTTATATCCCAAGAAGATATCGTATTGCTCAAAAATGGAACTTATTATATAGCTTAGATCAACATGGGGTTAGTCTAGCTAGTTTATATTCTCTTACTAGAGATTATGATGGTCCATGTATGATGATTATTAAAGATGCAGATAAACAGGTAATAATGACATGATTTTTCTAAATTCCCACGAATTTTCAAGGGAACTTAACTATCACACTCTAAAATAGATCTTTGGTTCGTATCTAAGCAACACATTATCCTCTCAAACACACTATTATGGTACTGGTGAATGGTAAGAATAACATATATGTACCTTTCTTTCTTTTTTTTTAAATCGTGTGTATGCAGCTTCTTATGGAAATTATCTTCTGGTTCAAAAAAAGATGTACCAAAAATAAAGAGTTATCCTTGGACGGGAAAGAATGATTATATGATTCTGTCAGATTCCGACTTTATCGCTATTGGCGGAGGGTAAGTGTGCTGTTTATTTTAATGGACAAATTTACTAAATATATTCTTTTTTTTTTCTTTTCTAGTAGTGGTACATTTGGCTTATGGCTAAACTCTGAACTAGAAAAAGGTTACAGTAATACATGCCCTACCTTTGACAATGAATGCCTATCTATCAAACCCGAATTCGAATGTATGGAAATGGAGATTTGGGGTTTTTCTATATAAATCTTTCACCGTGTACATATTTTATATCCACACACACACACACACACACACACACACACACACACAAAATATTTATCAATACCCCCCTCTATTTTTATTTTCCACCCTTCTAAAAAATATTTATGACAGCAACAATAATGTCTCATGATATTATTGTTGTGGTTTATATTCAGAAGAGCTTATACATATAATCATCCTTTTATACATACTCGCATGTATGCTTATACTATTATACTATTAAAAAATCACATTTTTATTTTTTTATACAAAAAAAAAACAGGTACTTGTAAGGGGATAAAAAGAAAAAAAAGAAAGGACTTTTTTTTTGCTGCCCCCTTACAGCAGAATTATCAGAAAGAAGTTTATACGTTTAGATTACATTTGATAATACCATTGGGTCCAGACGTATAAATGTTACCATCATCCATGGCTTGTATTTGGGTCACACCAAATGCCTTTAACTATTTTAAATCATTGTTAGCATGATGTATAAATACTATCACTATTACTTACAGGAATCCGGTTAAATGACGGTGCAAGGAATCGATTTCTTGGTTGAATATCAAATGATTGTCGAGCTTTATAAGTACTTACGTCCCAAATCTATTGTCAAAAAAAGTAAATATATATACTGATATTTAAATGATGATCTTACTTTTAATTCACCATCAATAGACCCCGTTATAAGCGCTTTATTTTCTGTATCAATCGCTATAGATCTAATTCTAGATTGATGTGCCGTAAATGTATGCATAGTTGTACGTTGTCTTATATCAGAAACAACTATTAAAGTATATTTTAATAAGTAATTATCAGATTTTGATAGTAATTTTTTTTTTTACCTATTTCTCCCTTCTTTCCTCCTGAAAATAATAACTGGCTATTTGGTTCATACGTAATGGCGTATGCGCCTCCATCGTGACCTGGTAAAGCTATTTACAAACAAGTTTTGTTTAGTCTACTTTTTTGTTGTTATTTATATACAAATGATACACTTACAACAAACCATAGCTTTTGAAGGAGGTAATAAAGTATCCCATAAGCTTACATGATCACGTCTAAAGGATAAATAAAATAGTGCTTAATAAAAATGAACACTAACTATTCGTTACACTTTACTTTCTACTCATGGTAACAGTAGTACCAGCTGTTGCAATTAAACTACTAGAATTTACAAATGTAAAATCTCGTGTTGCTTTTGAATGACAATTCAAGGTCTAGATAAATATGTAAATATCTTTTTTTAAACACACATATTACATGTACTTACATAGTATGGCTTATTTGAGTGTGCATGCGCATCAAATCTCCACAAGCACAAATTACCAGACGTATCACCTGCGCCAAACTTTTGTCCAAAGTGATCAAAATGAATTCTACAAGAAACAAGTTAATATTATTTGATTAGACCTCTCTTTTATAAGTAATACCTGGTAGTTTTTCCTTGACAACCATAATAACTAGCAATTTCTCTTTCTTGACCAAACTGCCACAAAATAGCGCTTGGACCTCCATTATTCACTTCACATCCCGTAATATCTACCAACAAAAGTATTAGTATTTTGTTCTAAATTTGGGCGGGGGGGGGTTTTTTTTTTTTTACTTTACAAAAAGGGTATTGAGGATGTGTTTCAGCACAAGTTGCAGAAATATTTCTTCTTAATAGAATCTATTTTTATCAACTAGTTAAGAACACAATATTTTTAAAAAAAAAAGAGACTTTTTTTTTGTACCATTTTTTCACGCTCAGCATTATCGACATTGGATGGACTAGCGTTAATAGGCGTCCTTGCATAATCAGATCCTTTGGTCAAAGACCTTCGTAAAGAATCATGAAGATGATCTAGATTCAAGTTTTGTGGTACCTTTTGTACATGTTCGTCAAACGTTCTACTACCAGCCGGAGACACAAGAGGTGAAGATGTACCAGAGACACGGGATGATGCAGTAGCAGGTAACTTTTTACGGGTTTGTACTTGTTTCATTGTTGTGTTGGTATGAATTGAATCATGCTCATCTGTAGAGTCTGAATCATGCTCATCTGTGTCTGGATAACTATCATAGTGGTGATGGTGGTGGTCATGACCTAATCCAGAAGATGATACTGATCTGGACCTAAATAAAGGCTACAAAAAAATCAGTTTTAAATGGGGGGGGGGGTTTTGCAAGTAACTTACTGCACCAAAATTTCCTGCTTTAGACAAATCAATTTCTTGAATTTCGGACTTCATACAGATTGCCATGGAATCACGAGAGGCCTAATATAATATGCATTAGTTTGTTGTATATATTACTTTTTTTTGTTTTGTTTATAATAGTTACGGAATTCAAGCTGAATGCATAAACTGTACTTGAAGAGTGATATACACTACGGGATCGATTATGTTGATCATCTTCTAACACATTTACCGACGTAGGCTAAAAGATAATAGCAGTTAGTTTACATGTTGTCTATTTAGATAAAATGCTTACCGTAATTTTAATAAATGGTAAAAGTCGTTCAGGTGGACTGAGACTTTTTAATGAACGCCAATACTTTTTTTGTCTCAGAGTTCGGAATTGTTTAGATATGTTATCTACAAAGAAAAGTAAGTAAATAGAACTTTTGAGGTATAAATATTACTTACGTCGTGTCAAATCATTATCCAACTGCTTCTTTATCGTTTCATTTAAACGATGAGCTCTATAAGCAACTGGATCTAATAACGTAGTCCAAATGAAATCTGTCAATTGTTCTATATAGAATTAGTTAGAAAGGGGTGTCATTAAATAAATATATATATACTATTTTACCACATAGATTGCCATGTTTTCCTTGACATTGCATTGCATATTCAATAGCAGATAGTACATAATTTAAAGAAGCAACTTCTAAAATATTGACACCCGTTGATTTATCTTGAGAATCCAATAAAGGTCGATATACTTCTTCATTCATATCAAAACCAAATAAACTACCATCCGAGAAACTTTCAAAATCATCTGTAGACATTTCAATCTAATAAAGAGTTTTTATATATTCAGTCTTTTCAGCGTAATAAAATATATATAGTTTTTTTTTTCATTTACCATTTTGGTTTCATTCTTTAATACTTGATTTAAACAATTACTGATAGCCGTATCGCTACCATGGGAACCAAGTGCCTCCAAAAAGGACTTGAAGTGGTACAGTAGGGGCCAGCAACTTTCGTAATGACGTTCCTTTAGTGTAATTAAAATTAAGCTGAGGTACGTTGTGAGCGCAATTTGTCTTGATGTTAATGCAGCCGTTTCGGGATTACAATACTTTCTGCGCAATTCATTCCAAATAGGGAATGTCTTTATAACATGTCTATTAAAACAATTTAATAAAACATACTGAAATTCTCTATAAAAATAAAAATAAAAAGACTTACTCGGTCCAATTCTCAACAAAAATCAGTGTAGAATAATCTAGTTCTTGCGGCATTAATGCAACCTCATTGACTTCAAAGCAACCAACCTTAAAGGCACGTAAGAATTGATGTACATCAAAATCTTTTGGTACACTTTCGTTCAAGATATACAGATAAAGTGGAAAGACATCTGTTTCAATACTCTTTTCCATCAACAGTCTTGAAAAGACGTACGGGGACACTTTTACTGATTCTCCTAAATCAAGTAGAGCTTGTCTGTTACGTAAGAAATGAGACTGATAACGTATTTCATGTACATGATCTGGTGTATCCAAACCGCTATAAAGCGCAGAAGCTGCATGAAAAAAGGTTTGTAGCATACGAATCACAAGTAGAGCTTTGTAGCCATCTAATCCATCATAACACCTTTCGGATAAACTGATCTCATCGTCTTCTGTATCTGGATTACTTTCAGCTCTAGTATCAGACGCAAACAAATCGTCCTCATCAAATAATCCGCTCGATGTTTTCTTGGGTGCAAATAAATCATCGTCATCATCAAATAATCCACCTGACGGCTTTTTAGGACTGAATAAGTCATCGTCCGCAAACAAATCTGTAGCATAAGATGTAGCCTTGGAGGGAGCAAATAAATCAGTATCATCATTAGCAAATAAGTCAGAAGCACGTGAAGGTTTATCATCCGCAAATAAATCGGTTGCGATAGGTTCAGAATTAAATAAATCTTGAGTGGTTTCCTGTTTGATTGGAGGTTTCATATAATACTTTGTTAAGATATATAATGCTAATAAGGGCAAACCTAATCTTTCGTAAGACCGAGAGACCAATAAAGAAAACTCATATTCAGTTTGATAGGATACAACCAAGTTTTGTTGATGCAATTTCTTTTTCAGGTACTGATATAAGATAAACGAGTTTGGATGGTAAACAATTTCAGCAGAGTCTTTTTCGGTAGTGTCGATGTGCTTGTCAGTGAATTGAGATAAAGGTACAACCATAGCACGCACAGAGTCCTTTTGGTTGTTCAATAACCAAAATCCAATGCTAATCAACCATCGATCGTTTGTTTCTATCGCCATTGGTATAATGCTGTTTTCTAAAATTTCTTTTAAAAGAGGACTATCATCACCATCATACACTCTACAAATAGCAATTGCCAATTGATAATCCTTCATGTTTTTCAATATCACATTGACAGCATCTTTTAATTTATCGGCCAATAGAAAGAAGGAAGCAGCATACTCTTTAAAATGATACAATAGTTTTTTTTTTAAAAAAAAAAGATATATTTTATTTTTGAGAAAGAAAAAAAAAAAACTTACCAAATCTTTGTCTACCAAGTAAAGCAAAAGCGTTTTTTGAAGCTGCTCTTTGCCAACGTGGATCATTAAAATCATTTGCTAAAAACTTTTTCATGATCGTTTGTTCTTTATGCGAAGAGGCCGATCTCCATAGTCCTTGTAATAGATTCTTTTTACGCAGTGCCAGGTAAAATAACGTACAGTCTGCCGGATCTCTATCATCTGTTTTAGATAAATAGATATTTCGGGCAATATTCGACATTTGTTCTCTCTTTATAATGTTAAATAATAATATTTTTTTTTGTCAATTAAATATATTTTTTTTTACCACAACATCAATCTTTTGAAGCCATAAAAAGATACCCAATGATTTAGCATCCTCCCAAACAAATTTAGTGCCACATAATCGTACGCATCTTTCCAAGAGCAAATCTTGCGATTGACTGTGTAAAGCCCAAACAAAATCACAAGGCTGTAAATCAGATTGCCGTTGATCTTGAGGTAACACTTTGTTTAAATGAAAATGGTTTTCTAACAAAGCAGTAAACCGAGCACCATTTTCATCCAACGATTCTCCTTGGTTTGTAATCTAAATAGATTTTTTAAGGGTTGCATTATTTAAATTATCTTTTTTTTAAAAAAAAAACTTACCTCTACAATAGTATCTACCATGGCAATTAAATGGACTCGTTCGGTTTCATTTAAACCAGGTAATATTTTAGTTTTTAAGCTATGTGCCAGGTTTTTTGCTTCATTTGCAGTTAAATGTCGAACAATGTCGTCGTCTTCATCCACATCGTTATTATCTCGTCTATTATTTTATTTTATTTTTAAAAAAAAAAGAAATGAATAAAAGAATATATACTTTTTTTTTTTTTTTTTTTTTTTTTTTTTACTTACATTTCAGTATCGGATTCCTCATCAAATAAACTAGTATATTGTTGTTTATCGCTACTCTTCAGTTTCTTTTCCTACTCAATAATTAGCATACACAGACACACACACATCCTAACTTGTCAAACTGCTTACATTTTGTAACTTTAACATTTTGGGGAACGATACTGGTGGAAATTCGTTAATGATATTATCATCATCATCCACAAATTGTTTAAAAAAATTGTTGAGCGAGATTAAAGCGCAATGCACCAAATCCATTTTACCCCACATAACATAATGTATGATGTGATCTGGATGATAAAATGGCAACGGTCCGTTCATTTCGAACGAGATATCGAATATACTTGACATGGGTTCGATTTTTGCATTTTCAGGTGAATGAATTTCTAAAAAAAAAAAAAAAAAAAAAGTGTCAGGTTACAGTAACACTAATAACTAAATAGCTTACGTTTTGCTACACTATCTTCTTCTGTTAACCATTTGAGATAGCATCTCAATTGATTACCGGCAGCAACTGTTAAAACACCACAATCTACCCAAGCTAAGGCAGTAATATCTTCCGGTCTACAATACAATTAATTATGGCATACTTTTTTTTTTTTTTTTTTTTTTTTTCTTCTTAAAACAAAACTTACGTGTCCACTTTGAATTCGGTATAACAAATCCAACTATTGATATCTTCGGTTACACTTTTAGCTCTCTTTTGGCCAAAAATACCAACACTGCTCGGAAACGCAACGGCAAGAATAAACTGAGCATCTGACGTAACGTTCCAAGCCATGTCACATACACGTTGATTAAATTCGAATTCCTTTACACACACTGGGGCCATACCAGATCTCATTTCCATCCAAATAGACAGTTTTTGGTTATCGTCCGTTCCGGATACGATGGAAACAATGCTGGGAGAACAACGCACTTGGCGTATTTGACCGTTTAAGCAAGACGTATCCAGTGTATAGATAACTTCCCATTCAACCGTCTCTTGCTCGGTATTGACACCGTAACAGATAACATCTGTGCCTACCGTCACTGTCAAAACATGTTTTTGCTGAAACGATAATCGATGAAATAATCGCGAGGCTGTGTTGGTGGCCCACTGACTTGCGGACACAACGACGTGAGGTTCTGAGGCCCAGCTTGCCATTTGCTGTGAGCCGCGGTAATTGATCTCTAAGGCGCCTGTATCCGTAGGCTCAAGGTACCAAGTGGTAATGGTTTGGTTGGAGTTGGAGACACCCATCAGTAAATAAGATTTATCACTGGTGATGGGATCTTCCATGTTATAAACGTGTAATGACGATAAATTCAACGCGCTGCTATTGAGGCATACTTTACTGTGATGTAAATGACAATCTTGAATATTATCAAACTCGTACAATTTAACTTGTACACCATCATAAACCGCTAAAAATTTGTCTAACATGTACATGTCAATTTTTTTTTTTAAAAAAGAAAATTTTTAAAGAAAAAAAAAATCAAACCTTTTTCGACAGGAACAGCTAATAATTGGTTTGAGTTTACGTATAATGAACAATCCAATTGAAGTTGAGTTGTCATTTTACCACAAGTCTAGTATAGATATTATAAGAATAGGGTTTATAGTCATATGTCTTCTCTCTTACCTCGCGCAATTCGTACTTCCAAACATTTATTTGTCCGTCAATACCTATTGTACAAAATCTGTTTTTTTGAGATTGGTATAATTTGGATATAGCATGTTGATGACCAAGCCAAGTGTATTTTAAATGCAATCTGGGCGTAAATGGTGTGGTATCCAAAAAATCAACTAAATTCAAACTGTAGCATCTTAATTGACCATGAGGGTTTCTTGCCACCAAAGACAATTCGATGGGTTTAATTGTAGCTAAAAAAAACAAGTTTTAGTGTATCAAGAATGAATCCTATGTGTAAAAACTTACAAGATGATTGGATATGAGCGTAATCATGCAAAATTTGTGTTGGATTTAAAAAGTAAATTACGTCTAACGGATCTACTGCTTTATCGACCCGTAAGACTACAAAAACTCGAGGAATACGACGAGGAAAGGTATTTAAATGCTACTCGATTAAATATATATATATATATATTTTTAAAAAATAAGTTTAGACATATTCAAGAAATATACCATTTTACCTGTACACCCCAAAATGTAAGTGAACCATCACTTTGAATACGAAATAATAAATCCGGTGTATCTCTAACGCGATCACGAATACGCTCTAAACGTTGATCGAATCGTTCATGTTTTGAATGTGATTTAAACTGAGCATGTACAGCATTTGATAATTCATCACAACCTATATAATGAATAGGAGAATAATCATCGTCGTCTTCCTCCTCTAATGATTCGTCACCCATCACGGTACCAGCAACATTATGAACTATATGCGCTTGTTCTTCCGTAGGTTCACTAGTTACAAGAGATTGATTGGAATCGATGACGGCACACATGTAAAGTATATGAGACTGATCTAGATTGATTGGACTCCAGAAACGACCGATACCATCGCGTGCCATTGTAAATAAGGTACAATCGTTTTCTTGTGTTCCAGGTAATTTTCTCCAAACAAAGTGGGTTACGTATTTTGGATGTGAAATAAAAGTAAAACTATAATCTTGGTCTGCGTTTGGATACCAAATAGTGACGAGTCGATCAAACTTTTATATAACTTTTTTTATCAGCCCGAGTTTTATAAAAATATATATATATATTTTTTACCTTGCCAACAGTAGCAAATTTATTTGATTTTGGTTCAAATTTAACAAGTAATATATCTGTAGCAGGCTTTTTACAACAAATGATGTTCCAGGTGGTACTATCCCACAACAAAATCTCTTTTCCAGCACTTAATAATAAATCTAAATAAGGTTTAGTATCACGACTACTTTTTATGAAGAATACTTTACTATTGACACTCCAGTCCAAACAAGTGATGACATGCGTTGTATCTAAAACTGTATCTAGCTCCCATCGATGTTCATTACCATCGCAAGGCTTTAAAACAGCTATTTGATTATGATAGGATAACGCAATCTAAAAAAAAAAAAATAAGGTACAGGTATAGTGTTTCATACTTTTTTTTTCTTTACTTGTCCAGTCTTATTATTTCCTGAAACAGCCGTAACAGGCTCCAGAATGTCTTGTTGATGGAATAAAGTAGAAGCTGCAATAATTTGTACAAGGTTGTCTGGGTCAGCGTAAATAACTACCTTTGAACCAGTTGCATACACCTAATATATATATTAGAAACACGCCATAATATTTATATACATGTTCTTTTTTTTTTTTTTACAATAAATTGTTCATTCTTGTAAATAAACGTATGAATAGCATGTAAATGAGTATTCACTTGCCCGGGACAAATTTGTTCTAAAAACATATTTGACGAGGAAAGAAAAAAAATACTCTTTTTTTTTAAAAACAAGATGGAGAAAAGAAAAAGCTACATTATTGTTATTGTTTTTTTTTTACCTTCAAAGCGTGACGCGCAAGGCGGATAATCTCGTCTCTGTATTCATGCCGACTATGCTCTATTTTTGGGAGGGTTGAACAGTCACTTCAGCACTTGGCATGTTTTTGTTTATGTAGGCATCACGAAAAAACCAGGCTGCTACAAAAAAAACACCTTTTACTTTTTGACTTGTACTAATACCAACTACTGTCGGTTCTTAATAGCTAAAGACTTTACGTTACTCTTTCTTTCTGGGAAATAATTGGCGATTAAATGACAAATGCAAGCACTTTTGGTTAAAGCCAGAGGTCTTCTTTTTGTTACTGCTGTCATATACCTAGATTTTTTTTTTGTTACGTAATTATCTGAAAGAAACTTGTGATAGGGTAATATTTTTTATCAAGAAGTTTTTTTTTTAAAAAAACCTATATGTACCAAAATATGATCTTACCGATAAAAAAGAAGGCCCTTGATTGATATAAAATTCATTTATTATATTGATGCCGGGCAAGTTCTATAAGTTTTTTTTTGTTGTTGTTGTTGTCGGCTAGCCTGTCAAGTTTAATTGGTGTAATAATATAAGGTCAATGTAAGATTACTTGAGTTTAAAAATAGTGGTAATAAAGAATGGTGTCATTCTGTTGAGTCAAGAAGATGATAAGAAAAAGCTTAACTGTAAACTACCGAGTCAAATAACAACAAAAAGGATGATTAAAAGAACTTTTTTTTTAGCAGGTGCATATAACTTACCGAATACGTTTGACAAGTGTAACTAATGCGTACAGAATAACAGTGCTTTATAAAAGATAAGAAGAATAAAATGGATACAGCGTCTCTTATTTTAGTGGTTATCAGTCTGATGGTTTGGATCAAATCGATTCTAGAGACTATTTCGAGTAGCAAGGAAGATTTTTGCTATATAATGTTGGAGTACAGCAAAATAAAACTCCCACAGCATGAATAGTATGTTTGCGGCTATGCAGTTTGTAAAGGAAACGGGTGTACACACCTCACCTGACATTTAGAAATTTGTTTGCGGTGATACCAGCATTAAAGTTAAAAGTCAGAATACGCGCAAAAAAGAGTAAAATAAAGTTTTTGATTTATAAAAAGTTCATTTTTGTTAATTCAATAACATTCAAAAGATATGCTTTTTTTTTTTTGTCTGGTGATTCTTTTTTCTTTTTTTTTTACGAGTTTTATTGTTTTTTGCGTGATGAATATTTGATTCTAACCTAAAAGTTAATATACTTTTTTTTTTTTTTTTTTTTTTTTTTTTAATGTTACTATCAATTTGGAAATAGAAAAATGTATGACAAAGTAGTAAAAAAAGAGATAGTTATTAGATGTATGAATTTAAAAAAGACCGGATAACTTGTCTTTTGTTCCGCTTTTCACTAAATTAATGGAGTGTGAATTTTTATGACTCTTTTGAGGCTACGTTTTTAGTTGTTTTTTGATAATGCAAGAAGATCCTTTTTGTTACACTGACAGCACCCTTTTCTTTGATGTCATGGAAACGGAAGTATCAAAACCAATATTTTATGGCGTGGCGGAAACTACGTAATAATACCCCACTTTTTTTTTAAAAAAAGAATCAGGCTACAGAAAATCAGGAGTTGTATTGAAAATATCCTACCCACGAAGGTCACATGTGTCTTTGCTTATTTAAATATCATCCATCATTTTAACCTAAAATGTCAATACTTTTTTTTTTTTACTCCGAGGCAAAAGAAAAAAAAAAGACGATCCTGTCATTTTTTATCATTGGAACCATTCTTTAAAAAAAAAAAAAAAAAAAAGGGGGGGATTTCGTTAGCTTATCTATTGTTGAAAAAAGTAAGCGTTTATTTTTTTGTTGTTGTACTTGTGTAGGGAAATATACATAATATGGAACAAGAGGAGGAAGGGGTTATAATCTATTATGTATTTTGTTGTTGCTGTTGTTGTTGTTAGGGAAGCTATAAATAAAATGAAAATATGCGTAAAAAATGAAAGAAAGAATGAAACGAAAGTGAGAGCCATATAAATATTTCTTTATAACTAGAAAATTGTGTGTGTGTGTGTGTTGAGGGGAAGGTGGGGTATATTAGGATGGAGCAGTGGGAATTTTTTTTTTTTTTTTTGACATAGGAAAATAATAAAAACAGTAAAAGAGGTATCAAAGCATAATTCATATAAAGAGGGGGGGTGATAATTAAACCCACTTTGGTTTATCGAGATCTTGAGCCTTTCGTAATAGTGACGAATATCGTGGAGAGGCGGATCGTTGTGTAGGTGGAGGACTAAAAGGTCGTGGAGAAGTAGAAACCATGACTGGAGGCGATGATTTACGGGATAAATTTCTCGACATTTTTGCACTGGATGGTTTAGATGTATCTGATACTCTTCTTGTTGGAGGTTTTCTTGTATTTGTGGATGAAGGTGATATTATTGGAGATGTTCTCACTGTTAATTTATGTAATGTATCTACCAAATGTTAGTTTTAATTATACAGTATATATGTATATATAACAAACATACCTTCAACATTTCTCTTTTTTTCTTCTTCTCTTGTCAAAAAGTATTGATCTTGCTGCAACACTTTTCCAGATTGCTTTGTTTTTTGAAGTAATGCAACTTCAGCTTGTAAAATTAAACCTTCCAACATTGATTTTATACGTTGAAATACTTGATCAGTTTCGATATCATCATCTTCTGTAGAGGATACAATTGTGGTTTCATCATCATCAAATAATAAAGACTATTATTACAAGAGAGAACAATGAATTGGGCGTTAGTAATAGATAATAATAATAATAATAATAATATTAACCTCATCCACGTGTTTGTCTGATACGGGTGTCAGGGGTCCTTCATTCCTATATAATAATTATTTTGTTAAGTTACATACGCATACATAATATTTATTAATAAATAATCCATTTACATTTGTAATCGTTTCTGCAGCTCGGCAATCTGTGATGTTTGTTGTCGCAGCTTGGTTTCCAGAGTTGTGTTTAATACTAACAAAGATGCTTTTTCTATCTCGAGATCGGCAATCTAATTTTGTTTACATAAGTAAAAAACATAATAGTAGTAGTAGTAGTAGTAGTGGTTTCTTACTTTACGATTTGCCCTTGCTTCATCTAACCAAGAATTTTGATCTTCTGCACTTCCTTTATTAACAAATTCTCCTTTACCATTCATGATGGTTCCATGTTTAATTTTAGCGACAATTTTTGTAGATATTCCTATTTCATCATCATCATCATCATCAATATTATCATATTCATCTTCAGAAACATTTTGATCAGAGTCATCATCATCTTGATCATCATTATCGTCTTGATCAGTTAAACCATCAATACTGTCAAGATCATATTCATCTTCTTCTTCTTCTTCTTCTTCATCATCATCTTCACTACCACCATGAGAAGAAATAGATAGAGTAGAGAAAAAGGTTGATTTTGATAAACTTGAGTTACTTCTTGGTCTTTGTAAAAACCGATGAGGATTTACACCAACGGTATTGGTTGATTTTAACGAAGCCCAATTATTTTGAAAGTAAGCGAAATTAGAAGGATTTATGATTGTTGGTTGTACTCGACCATTATTATTATTGGAAAATGATGAAAATGTTGAAATTGAAGAAGAAGAAGCTGTTGAAGAAGAGTGTGAAGAATCTTGTAGTTGCATTAAAGGTGAAGAAGGCCTTATTATATTTAAAGCCTTTGGAAAAGGTAATTCTTTCAAGGACATGTAATAAATAAAATAAATATATATAAAAAAGAAAAAAAAAAAAGTTTTGAAAGAAGAAAAGAAGGAAAAAAAAAGAGATTTTTTTTTTTTTTTTTATAAAGTACGAAATTTTGTTCAAGGTAGTACAATATATAAAGGTGAAATTTTTTTTTTTTTATTTACTTTCTTCGCTTTTCCCTATTTCCATTAGTTGAGCCGGCATTACTGGAAGATCGTTTCTATAAAAAGAAAGTTTATCAATAACATTTTTTAAAGAAAATAAAGAAAAAGAAAAAGAAAAAAAAAGATTTTACCCTTCCGGTTGGTGTGCCATCTCGCCCTTTTTGTATTTTAACCTTGTGTTCAGCTTCTGTTTTATCAACAATTTTCTTGAGTTCAAACATGTTTAAAATCGAATTTTGTAAAAATTCAAACTTTTGGCAGACATGATTTGTTGGCATAATTGGTCTAGGACCTAGTAACATATATATCTTAGTAATTTAATTTTAATAATAAACTAATAATCTTACCAATTCCCATTTCCTCCAATACTTTAAGTACTTTGGCTTGCATAGTAGGTTTAACAATTGGTAGTTTCTGACTTCGAATATAAACTCCTGGTGTAAGCTTCTCTTTTTTATGTTCATGGCTTTCTACTTGCAATAATAATAAGTGTTAGTTACTCAAAATTAAATTAATCTTATTTATAACTTTTATTGTTATTATTATTATTATTATTATTATTATTATTACCTTCCAACATACTACTTGATGCACTTGATAGTTTACGTCCCTTTTTATCATCGTGTATTGACTTTTTCTTTTTCTGCATTAATAAAAAAAAGATTAATCATTCGACTAAAAAAAAAAGAGCTCAAAAGGTGATTTTTTTATACCTTTAATTCTGAGGAATGAGTTCCTCCCGCTGTACCACCCGTTATTCCGATACCTCCGGGAGAAGATAAAACTCCACCAGCACTTGTAGGTGAATTACCATGAAGTGGTGTACTAGGTGTAGATGGAATTTGTTGAATTTGTTCCAGTTGAAGTGAATTCAATAAACTCTCTCTTTCTCTTGCCAATCTAGATTCATTTAATTCAATACGTTTAGCTTCAACAAACAATGCTTCTTCTTCTTCAACTTGTTCCTTTGTACGGTTCATCAACATGATTAACGCATTCTTTCGTTCTACTTCTTTATTCTTATCATAAGCATATTGTTGCACTAAGGCTTGTCTATCAGGTATATAATCATTTGAAATAGGCCCTCTGCCTTGCAATATTAACTTTCTGTACACTGAATAATATCTATCCTTTAAATCTTCCATTGTTCTCGTCTTGTTTTCAAATTCATATCTGTCTTCAATCACCGGAAATCTTAAATCGTATTGTCGACACAGTTCAAATAAATAATCCGTTTCTTCTTTACTCCAGTCTGTGTCTATTGTTTACGCTTAGTATCTTGATCCTTTTTTTTTCTCTCTTTTTGCTCTTTTTTTTTTTACCTTGTGAACTTTTTATTTACCTGTTAAATATTTTTCATAATCATCTTCGGTATATTCAATAATATCAATCACTTTATTAAATTTGGCAAACGGATACTCTATCAAAATCATTAATAAGATTGTTTTAACGTGTATATCTATACAATTACCTTGGTCCTCGGCTTCTTCAGCTTTAAGCCAGTGTTGTAAAACTAATCCATCTGTTCGAGCAGGATTCAAAAACGGCGTAAGAACCCATGGTGTTGCCTTCTTTTTGGTTTTAAATTTAGCTTTAAATGTAGGCTTAACAAACGCAACTGGTGGTGCACCGCCAATTAAACTATACAACTCTCTACTAATACCATCTAATAATATTCATCAATATTTTTTTTTTTTTTTCTTGCGAAAAAAATAAAATAAATTACCTGGTCTTTTTTCAACTGATGGTTTCGATCTCTTTGGACTTGATTCACTAGGAGAACCAATCTGTAAAATGTCGCGAATATCAGATCCACTCATTTTTGTTTTTTTCTTAAAAAAAAAAAAATGGGTTGGTTTTAATGACAAAAAAAAAAAGCAAACAAAAAAAAAGTTGAGAGTAACAACAGTTGGTCATGACGTCATAAGAACTGTTCAGAGCAGCAGTTTCTCTTTGAAACTACAGATAAATGTATCAAAAGCCTTAATATCAATTGAAATTGAAATTATATATTTTTCGATGCTGGTATATCACACATGTAATATATATATATAAAATAAAAAAAAAGGGAACTTATATGGATGGCAATCCCGATTCTGAGTTACAGTACAACTATAATATAGAGGCAGAGCGCGTAAAATAACATTCATCTAAATTGAGTAAGACAAAAAACTACGGATAAATATAAAATAGTTCTACCCTTTTTAATTTCGACCTTTTTTGTTTTGGTTTCGTATGTCAAGTGGACTAGTATAAAATAAGATCTAAGATATGTGTATTTAAAACTGCAGAGGGTGGCGCAAGGGGTTAAAAGTGCTGCTCTAATATTGGTGGCACTTGATTTAAATAAATGTGACACATCAGAAACCCTAAAAAAAACACACAGGTTTGTTATGTGTGCGTGTCAAGAATGTGATTGTCAAAGAATTCACTCTAGTTTTGTAAAAATAGACCGTGCCCTCTCATATTATTTATAAAAGAATTTTATTTATTTACACAGGTTTTTTAAGCGGATTTGGCTGCACCGCAATATAGTTTCCTCTCTGCAAAGAAATGTTCAAAAAAGGGAAGAATAAGCCATGTTCTATATAATACAGTAACTCCTTATTCTCTTTGCAGAGAAAGAAAAATTAAGTACTAGTATGTTGAACACCAAAAGACTCCTTTTTAGTTTTCAACTCCTCAAGTGCACGGTAGTTTCTTTCCATGGCCAACTTTATAAACTCCCCTGCAGTAATAGGTTCAGGGTAACGTGTACGACCTTGAATGATAGCCGATGAGTTGGCTTGGTTGAAATAAGCAATCGAGTAGCGTGGACCTTGATACTCGCCAACAACCGGAGCACGAACACGATGAAAATTACTTTTTAGTTTATCGTCAGACCAACGCATAATCATATCTCCAATATTACACACAATGTCTCCTTCAGTTGGTGACACTGCCGTCCAGGCATCGCCGTGTCCAAACTCGGTGGATGCCTCACGACCAGGACACACCTCCAAGCCGTTCTCGCCTGGCCGTTGAAACAATAAAGTCAAGGTATCGAAATCAGTATGTGCACCTGCACGCCAGTACTCTGGCGGGAAAACTTGGCCCGTAATATCGTGATAATGGAGACAGCGCAACGTGTTTAGGCAGTCGGGTTGTGTTACATCGTGGCATTTGGTAAAGAAATCGGATTGGAACCCGAGGCCAAGTGCTAAGCATGTTAATAGCTTGGTAGAAACGTCGTTGCATTGGTGCATAAACCTTTCTGCGGTGGGCCGAAAGGTGGGTGCATGGTCTAGCGTGGGCCAGAGATCTTCATTGTTATGAAAGCCGAGTTGCATAGACTCTTTAAGGTCGGCTACGCCTGTAGAAGGTCGGATTTGGGCTAGTTTTTCCCAACCTGCATTTCGGCTCACATCAATAGGGTACTGGCTTTTGATTTGGTCGTCTAATGCAAAGAAATCATGACTGGCTTCAAACATACTGCGAATGTCTTGGATTTCAATACCGTGATTAACAACTTTTTGAAAAAATAAATCAGGTTAGTTTTTTCGGTTTTTGCGGTTTCTTTTTTAAAAAAAAAAAGAATTACCATAAAAGAAACCTTGGCCTGTGGAAGCTTCCATAATAGTCTTGGTAATTTCTTCTTGACGAGTTTCGTAATTAGATAAATCAACACGAATAAAGTCTCGTTGAGTACTAGCAATACTAGCAGAGGCAGCAGCAGCAGAAGTAATAGTAGACATACTTTTATCTTTTGTATATATATATCTTTTTTTTTTTTGGATTAACTTGCTCCCTTTTATAATAAAAAGTACGGGGGAAAAAAAAGTGTTATCTGGATAAAAAGATAAATACTTTTATTCGTAAAAAAAAAAAAAAAAAAAAAAAAATGGGTGCTGATAACAACAATGATAATTTCACAACGATAAACCATGTACGCATAATTCTGATAGACAATGGGGAATCTCATAAATAGATAAACATAAATGATGTGACACAATAAGATAATGATTATTACTACTCTACTATCTCGAAAATACCGTCTATACTCCAAATATACACCTGATTATGATCACATGGTTTAATAACATGAAACGAAAAGATTTTTAAATTGACAAAAGGATTTTATTTAGGTTTTATATATACAGCGTTTTTTTTTTTTTTTTTTTTTTTTTTTTTTTTTTTTTTTTACAAATGTGGCAGTAGCTGTAAGCCAAAGAAATATATACAGCGTGATTTTATATGGAGTAGCTGTTCACCATAATACAAAATTATTTTTTTTAGAGTTCATCGTGACCTTCTGGTACATCTTTGCACGGGAATCGAGTATTACGATCTGTGATATAGGCTTCAAGACCATCCTTGTTCATAGCAGCATAGTATTCTTGATCGCGAAATACAGAAAATGCACACCAAAATGCATGATCGCATGCATCTTTTAGCACACCCCCTTCTAAAATGGGGACTTCTGGGTTGGGAAGGTTTGCACCAATCTTAGCAGAAGCTACTACATCGTGCCTTTTTAAGAAAAAAAGTAAATACTTTTAAAAAGTAGAATTTGAAGAAATAACACTTACATGCTAATCATCAATTGCTGACGTCCGCTTTTATTAATATCTGGAATTGACGTACCCCAAACAACTCGGTGTACACCACGATAAATACTTTGAGAAGCACACATGGGGCACTTGTATAGCAGTTAGTAAATATACATGTACTTTTGTAAAATATATATATATATACATATATATACTTACTGGCTCTCCTGTAGTATAAAGGGTTTGATGAGACCAATCTAAACCAGGATTAAACATATCATCTTGAGTAGGCGAAGGATACAATTCGGTACAGCTAAATAACGCATTAGTATGTCTGTCTCCTTTTTTATTTGATTACTTACTTCCAGAAAGCAGCAGTTTCACCGTGCAATAGCTTGTTTTTTTTGTTTGAATTAGCGCCATAGCAAGATATATCATTTTTAGTATGATCAACAATTAAGGCGCCAAAGGGAAAACCTGGGTTATGAATTAAAGCATAATCTAATGCAATTTTCATATAGCATTCGTCTACTGCCTTTGTACTTTCAAGTCCTTGACAATCAGTAGCAGAGGCATAATTAAAATATGCAAGATATAAAATAGCAGCGGAAAATAACTTCATTTTTTTTTTGGTTGAGGGAAAAAAAGATAACGAGAAAAAAAAACACTTGGATCGAAAATATATACCTTACTTCCGGTGTAATTTGAACCTCAGAAAATTCGTGCTACGTGTTTGATCTTGTTATGAATATTAAACAGTAATACGTAGGGTATCACTTTCCTCTTCTTCTGAAAAGTTAAATTGTAATACCAATAGTCCGAGGTTTTACATAAGATGAATAAATTCGCTTACCGTACCTCGTAAAAAAAAAAAAAAAAAAAAAAAAAAAGACAGAAATAAAGATGAGGGACTTTTTCCCCCAAGAATATTTATTAGGTTAATTAGAATGTCTTTTAGCGCTTCAAGTAAAAAATAAATAAAGCTATCATTGAAATAAACAATATACTAAAATTAGGTGATTGGTAATTACTTCCACTAGTAATCGGCAACGAATCCATAACAATTCGATCTTGCATCAGGATGACTGCGCAGGGAAGAATAAGTGTATTGTCAACATGGTATCCCAGGGTGCCATTTTCATATTTTAAGCAATCATTTACCATGTTTATATTCTTGAGCCCACAAATCATTGTTTCGTTCTTTGTAAATACGCTATATCCATCACCAATACAGAACCCTGGTCGAGAAATCTTATCCGTGTATACAATCCTAATTATGTCGTTTGAGTTAAGTTCTGATTGTTCCATTGTATTATTTTATAGAAATAGCACAGGTATGTAGGTATAAAATAAGAGAAAAGTAAAACAGAGTTCGTGGTACTCATTCTTATTTATATATATTCAGTTTCTGAAAGTAACTACAACGGCTCAGCAAAAAGTGCACGAGAAAAAAAAAACTATATTGAGCGTTGGTTATATAAACTTTACCCGTGTATACGTACTTTAAAAGGTGAAGGTGTTACAGATGTAGGTAAAATAAAGCGCTATTAAGAAATATATAAAGGATAAGGTAAAGGTAAAAGACAATAGAATGTATTGTGAAAACTCCGTAAAGAAGTTCTTTCGCAAACTAATAGAGAAGTAAGTACACATATATATGTACGTATTCCTTTGTAACTATGATAACCGAAAAAAAACCCCCCCCCCATTTTTGGATCCAAGTCATATAATACAGATTAATGTGGAATATGTTATCGATATCAAATATTAAAGAAATATTCGTAAAATGAAATTTTTTTTTTTTTTTTTTTTCGCAGGGATTACGAACACAGATATCACTGCGAATTTTGCTTTTATTGCTGTTAAAAATCAGAAAACATTTCCAGCGTCATTTACAATTCCTCTCATATAAAAAAACAAAATTATGAATATTTGCTAAAGAAAAAAAAAATCACTCACTATATTTTAAAGTCTTGATCTAAGTAATAACTAGCTCAATTAGAAGTTTAATAACAATATATATATATATATATATATCGAAACACAGTCAGCTATCTATGTAACCATCTCTTGCGGTCTAATATCATTGTAGCTGTTTAATGCGATATTTACATTTTTTTTATTGTAGTGCGCTTTTACAGTTATTGAGGTACTATGATTGGCTCTCCTAAAACGGGCTCGGTTTTATAATTGACCGAAATCCCGTATATATTTACAAGGAAACCAAGAACTGGTAGTAAATTATCCCTTTTTTCCTTGGTCCTTTTTTTTTTGAAACGAAACATGACACTATCTCATTGTTGCTTTATGCCTTTAAAAACAGGTAAATTGAAATATCAATGTATTAAATAAAAGTTTCAGTAAGCTCATGTATATAATAGGAGTTTATCTTATAACCATTATTGGTCTTGTAAGTTGAATTTAACCTTTTTGTTTAATGTCATGAGCTCATGTTACTTTTTTTTTTTTTTTTTTTTTTTGCTTAGATCAATAAATTATCTGGATTTTATGGACTTATATCATTAGACTATAGCGAACCAGTTGTAGTTTGTATTCATGTCTATTCACTTTTAGCGTTGGGTATATTCTCTGCAGGTCTTTATGGCATTCATAATGTAACTATAAAAAAAAAAGCGAGATGAAGCAATTTTTTTTTAATTACTTTATTTAGGACAAATACAGTTTTATCCGTTCATTCGCACTTTTTTATTGGGGGGATTTCGTTATCAGCACAATGACAACGATTTATCTTGCAATTCAATGGTTCCTTTATACTGATCATAGTTTACCTGAATTAGCTGGAAAATTGGAAGAAACACAACAACATGATGATACTTTTAGAGCAGAGAGTATTGTCAGCATTGTGTTTTTGGGTCTTATTCGAGTCACTCACGTAAAGTACAAATAAAAATAAATGACGTATATTATATATACTAACCTATTTATTGTAATAGTTTTACTTTGCCATTGTGCTTACTCAATACTATTACTCGCTGGGTAAAACACAATATTCTAAAGTCGCTGCTGCAATTGATGAAGAATTAAACGTTGCATACGATGAAGATGAAGAATATGATGACAAACGACAATAATAATTTTTTTTTATTACTTTTTATATATTACATTTGGTTCAAATGTCTATTAATAAATACGTCAGCTAGATAATAATATAAATAGATATATAGTTTTACCTTTTGTACATGCTCATTACATTGGCCACAAATGCTTCCAAGTGAAAGATATCTTTAGCGCCTAAACGTAAACGATGCTCCTATTTTTTTTTGTATTATGTTGGTTACTATTTAAATGTTTATATACACGGATTCAAACTTACATGGAAAGCAGCTCTTTCAATGACCTTTAATTTCATCTCTTCATCCATATTTCTAGTTAGATAAAATGCCAATCTCTTTATAATAATAGATGATTGAATACATTTAGTGATAATATCGTATAAATGAGAACGAACAGTTAATAATCTTGCAGGTGATTGTTCTTCCAAAATTAGTTTTGCTACTCTAGCAATAGCCATTTCCCAATCTAAACTTTCTGGTTGTGTAATAGTTGTTAAATCAGAACTAGCAAAAAAAAAAAAAAAAAAAAAAAAGTTAATTACTTTTGTAATATTTATCTATATGTAGGCGGTATCTTACTGTTTAACGGCTGTACTCTCTAACGATAACATGGCTGCTCTCAAGTTTCGTTCAGCATGTTCAGCAATTTTACTTGCCAATTCGCTCGGTAATTCAAATCCTTCTTTTGAAGATACATCTTGAAGAACACGAACAACTTCAGGTACTTCGGGTCTTCCGACACGCATTAATAAACAACGAGATCGAACAGGTGCAATAATTCTACTGAGACTGTTACAACAAAGAATTAAACGCATTGTAGATGTATATTTTTCCATTGTTCTACGAAGAGCTGCTTGAGCTTCTCTGGTTAACTCATCGGCTTGATCAATAATAACAACTACATATATTGGTTTAGATTATTTTATGCTATTTACTTTTAATATATACATATATATATATATGTACCCTTAAATTGATGTCTGGCGTTAGGATCGATTTGTTGAGACTGAGCAATACTCTTGATGACATCTTGCACAATAACACGATCGTACATTCCTAAATCACTATAAAAATACACGTCTAAATATTTTCTCGACTAATCTATATTCTTCTTTAAAAAAATACGTTACCTTGGATTTAACTCTAAATGGAAGTTACTTGACACGACTGTAAACAACATTTTACGGTTTGAGGTAGAAATGAATTGACGTTGATCGACCTTAAGTTTATCAACAGAAGGGCCATAAATTTCTCTCAATACAGCTGTGATACGAGTCTTTTTGCCAGCACCAGAAGGTCCATAAAATAGCATATGAGGAAAGTTATCTGAATGGGCCTACATAAAAAAATACATATTTGCCCTGGGTTATTATACACTCGAATCAATATAAACAGCACTTAAAAACTCACCAACTTTTTCAAGTGGTTAGATAAATCCTTATGATAGGACAGTTGATCTAATGTTTTAGGTTTGTACTTGTCGGCCCAAAGACTCATTTTATTATTATTATTGTTATGTTCAACAGGAAGAAGAAAAAAAAAACGCGAGTGAATAAACTATTTTAAAGGCGCGTTTTTTTTTCCGTGACTGGAGAAAAAAAAAGTGGTATTATTTACTTTTGGAAGTCAACATGAGCTTCGTAAAAGTAAATAAGCTAAAATGAAAAAAAAAGGTTATTATTTGCAAAAAAAATAAACAAGGATTAGTATACGTTACCTTTAAGGGGCAGTGTTTTCGTAATAATCTGGTTGGTACAAAAGAGATTGTATCAGGTCGATTCCATGTTACTTCGGCAAAATATGTACTGACGCCAGAATGAAACACGTTATTAACAGAGTCGAGATCTGACCACTTTAATCCTGCAGGTGGATCAGCGGTTATTGTAGCAGATTTCAATTCATTCAATTTTTGTCTTCTTTCAATATCCAACATTACCGCATAAGGTGAAGGGTTATTTTCTGTACTGGATGATAATTTTGGTTTTTTTCGGTGTGCTCTGCTTCTGAATTCTTCTAACGTACAATGCTGTTTACTCCAATAGTTCTCGATCAACTCCGTGGAGAAGCTATATCAAATCAGTTATATATATCATTGATACATATGTGTCTTTTTTTTATTATTATTTACATATTATCTTCGTTCTCCCAAGAGTTGTACTCATCAGTATAGTCTTTCCATTTAACAAGGTACTCAACGTGGTTCTGTCAGAATGTCAATACTTTTTTTTTTTTTTTTTTTTTTTTTTTTTTTGTGTTCATAATAATAGGTCTTTTTCTTTTACCTTGGTACTCAATGGATGTCGGTGTCCCACCAATCCTTCTACTTCGTATACTTCCTCGTCAGATTCAATTAGTTCATTCTTGTTTGAGTCCATGGCGTTTGCTTTATATATATATGAATATATTTATATAAAAAAAAGAAGAAAAGAGATAGTTTAAATCAGGTCACGTACAAACAAAAACAAAAAATCTTTTTTTTTTTTCGCTTTATATTTCGTAAAAAAAATGTATCCGTCACTGACATCAGTAGCTAGTAGTTCTCGCTGGTACTCAAAGAAACAATCAGCACAAGATAAATTGATAGAAATTACACAAATGGAAGAAAAATTAGCGGAAAAAAGGTTAAAAAATGTTCAAGTGGGAGCAACAATTTTAATTCGAGGGAAACCAAGTATAATCGATCCGACAAGTATCAGTAACCAAGAGGATACAAGAGCTATGTCAGACGACGATAATATTATGTATAGTAATGATACTAGTAACGATTTATTTGATAATCAATACGAACAAGACATACCTCAATCTCATCATGGCTACTCACATTACAATTCTTATTCATCACCATCTTAATCTTCCTTCTTAAATAAAATATTTTCCTTCATACTACATTCATATAAATAAGTTAAAAGGTGACGTAGGCTTTAACGTTTTCGTTTTGCACACCCCGCAACATGGCGGAGATAACCATACCTTATCCAAGACTATGTTTTTGTTTTGATTTTTTTTATATCAATTTACCTTTAAAAAAAAACCTCCCCCCTCTCTCTTTTTTTTTCTGTAACATGTCATCTCCAGTTTCAGTAGCTCATCGTTTGCACGTTCAATCACTCTATAAGCGTTCATTGAAGCTTTCACTTGATTGGTATATCCAACGTGATTTATGGCGTCAAAAAGCTTTAGGTATTAGAGCTCAATTCGAACAAAACAAATCTGTTACCAACCCCAAGGAAATTCAAGTTCTTGTTCAAAACGCAGAGAAGGAGCTCGAAGAATGGGCTCACCCCGATCCTTATAAATGTAATTTGATCTTTTTTTCTAAATATGTTCGAGATCTTTTTTTTTATTTTTGTACTGACTGTTTTTCTTTCTTTTTTTCTTTAGTCGCCTTGGGTCCCGAAGGTACCAAATGGGAACGTAACCTTCCTCCTATTGTTGTAAGTATATCGATTTTTTTATTGTATTTTTTTTTAAAAAAAAATTGTATTAATGATAATTCTTTTTTGTTGTAGAATGATCCTTCTGCTCATCACCATTAATTTACGAACAATAAAAAAGAAAGAGTTTATATATACACTATACACCAATCGAGCGCTAAAATTTAAAATAAAAAAAAGGAAAACTTTTCAGCAGTTTTGATATATATACATGTATATGCTGTGATGAAAAAGAGAGAGAGAGAGAGAGAGAGAGAGAGACATTGTGTTATGCGAGCGTCTACATGAGTTTTTTTTTTTTTTTTTTAAAAAAAAAGAAAAATGAAAGTAATTTTGTGCTACCGCTTTTACTATTGTGTAGTTGTCAATGGTTACCTTTTGACGTATTTAAATTAGTGACGAAGCCTACATAGTTACATTATAACGTTTTCTGCTTCTGTAGGAATTATGATAAATAAAATATTAGTAAAGGGATCCCAGTTTAGAAAAGGTGATTAGTAGAGTAAGTAAATTTTGCGAAGTAGTTGTGTATATCGCGAAAACTCTTATGACCCCCAATTGATTTTAATGCAAGGATCAATTTGAAGTTTTTTAATGGATATGCAGCAAAATAAAAAAAAAGACACCATTGATGTGTTTGCAAGTTCGTAATCCAACATAAAATTTAGTTATAGAAATTAAATATTTCAGTATAACGAATTTTCAATAGAAGAATTATAATGTAGATATATATGCTACTTGCTATCCAAACCTGATCATCATTGCAGACAAGAAAACTTAGCCAAAGTATGGAAGACACAAGTAAAGGCTAAAGCTAGATTAAAAAAAAAAAGCAAGCTGCGATTGAAATATATAGCAGGTATAAAAATGGATTTTTTAGTTTTATTTTCTTGTTCTTTTTTCTTTTTTTGTATCTTATGTCTTCTGCTTCCTCTAGACTAGAAACAGTCAAACAACATTTAAAGGTATTTATTACTTTTTTATAACCATGTATACGATATATATATATATACATATTAATTACAAAAAATCTAGCCTACCATGTCTGCACATAAAAGTCCTGTAACTTGTCATGTCCTTATTGCTTCTTTGGGTACACCAGGACAAAATATCGATGTAAAGATCGAAAAGTTAGATTCAGCTGGTGGATTCACTACTCTTTCTACCTCGTAAGTCCTACAAAAAAAATTGATATCATGTATTTAACATATTGTATTTTTATAGTCAAACTAATAGTGACGGTCGTTGCCCTACTTTATTACCTGATGGATATAAAGCCGAGAAAGGTATTTACCGTGTCACTTTCGAAACGCAAGCCTTTTTCTCAAAGATTGGTCAAGAGTGTTTTTATCCTTATGTCCAGGTAAAAAAAAAGAAGAAAAAAAGACTAGATAAATAAAACTTATCATCAAACTAATTAATTTTCTATATAGATTGTATTTGAGCTTGCTAACCCTGAACAACATTATCATATCCCATTGTTAATTAGTCCTTATTCATATACCACTTATCGCGGAAGTTAAAGTTGATAAAGTAAAAAATAAAACAAATGGTATAATTTTATGTGTGTAACAATAAGCTATATAAAAAAAAAAGATTTATTATTTTTGTACAATGTGTGTGTGTGTGCGAAAGTGTATAAGAGAGAGGGAGAGAGAAAAAAATAGATTAAGCGAAATTATCTTCAATATCAGCTTCAGTAGTAGCTTCAGTTTCACTACTAAAGTTCATGAAATGAGCAGCACGATGAGATTCATGA
The DNA here is from genome assembly GCA_025201345.1 of Thamnidium elegans. Classification (NCBI taxonomy): domain Eukaryota; kingdom Fungi; phylum Mucoromycota; class Mucoromycetes; order Mucorales; family Mucoraceae; genus Thamnidium; species Thamnidium elegans. The sequence goes on along the minus strand of JAIXMG010000001.1, from coordinate 403,392 downwards.
TAGAACTCCTTGGGAACATCCAAAACAAGTCTATAATTCATATTGGCACTAAATTGAGCACCCATAAAGTTGTAATTCCAAACTTCAGAGGGAACCATAAAGTGACCAAGGAAACGATCAGATAACAAGATTTGAACCTTTTCACCATGAGTAGGCAAGTAACCTTGAGGTTGATTTCCAGGATCAATATTAGTCTTACCCCATTCGAAACCAGCAGGAGATAACTTGTAAGCAGAAAGAGAACAAGAACCAGGGGTGAAAGAACAAGTTAAAGTAACAGTCTTTTCACCATCCCAATTCTTATTGTTGACTAATAATTTGGCATGAGTAGTAACATCTTGAGGAGAGATATTCATCAATTCTTGAGGTTGAGTATGGATCCAACCCAAGGGTTCCAAATCGGCCAAGTATTCATGTTCAGGAAGAGTGTGGGGTAAGTGAACAGTTTGATGTGTACCCCATTGAGGAGGAATGACAACACAACGAATTTCTTTAACGTTAGGTGCATCAGGAGGACTGACACCATACATGAAACCAGCAATTTGAGTACGTAAATCAGAAATGGTAATGAAACGCTTCAATACGTTCTTGGGCATAACATAAGTATAAGTATGTTCCTTAATATCGTCCGAGTTAACATAGATATGGTTGGTTCTCAAATACAAATTGGTAGCAGAGATAGCACGAATACGCCATTCAGTCTTACTAGAGAAAGTAGCTTGTTCGTAGTTACTAGTGGTAGTAACAATCATTTCATCACCATGAATATTACGAGTCTTGGTTGTAACAGCAGTCAATTGGGATTGTTCCTTGGTTTGCTTTTCAATTTCAGCAATTTGTTGACGTTGAAGAGAAGGTGCTTGAATTTCCATACCCAAAATGATATCTCTGATTTCGGATTGTGTAAGAGATGCAACGTTAACATTGTTCTTCTTACCATAATCAGCTAAAATCAAATCCTTCAATTGAACTTCAACCTTGGCCCATTCTTCATCAGAAAGAGTTGGCCAGATATGATGAGGTTCAGTAATGGTACTTCTATCAGGACGCAAGATCATCTTGGTCTTATCGGTATTGACATGAAGAGCACGTAAAATAAGAACCAAACGAGAGAAAGCAGTATAAGAAGAGAAAGTCTTTAACCAATCATCGTATAAATTGAACAAGACCATTTGAGGTTCAGTAGCCTTCAAGATCAAATCACCAAACTTTTCTACCTTCAAACAAGCTTGGAAAGGTAATTGAAGTTCGGAACCCTTGATAACAATATTGGGGAAATCGAGTAAATGAACTTCCAATGGATCCAACATACCCTTTCTAGTAACAATAATCTGCTTAGGTTGTTCTTCAACAGGAAGAGAACGAATCAAAGCAGCCACTTCTTCTGCAGTCTTCCATTTAGCCAATTGACCTAAACGCTTTTGACCAGCCCAGACAGACGTATGAATAATCTTCAAGAAAAGTTGACCAGTACGTGGGTTAAAGATGAAAATAGCACCGTTAATAGGTTTAGTAGTCAAATTACCCTCAAAGGTCTTGTGAATAGTGACACGATAAACATTGGTATCATCAACAAACCAAATAATTTGATTACTGAATAATTCACCATAGTTAGTAGAAGACAAGTAAGGTTCAGTAGGTTCAGATGAATACAATTGAAGAGCCTTTCTGATACGTTCACGAAGAACATAAAGAGCAGGATTAGCCTTCATGATCTTACCCATAGCTTGTTGAACCAAAGGCTTCATACCTGGAATCCAGTTACCATAAGCAGAGTACAAGTTATAAGCTAAATCGACACCAATCATAAGACCAGTAGGAGAGGGATAAATACTCATGTTATCGGTAGTGTAATCCAAGAACTTGGCACGAGTGTATCTTTCAATATCATGAGAATCATAATCACCCCATCTCAATTGAATATCAAGCCAGTATTTGGTAGTAGTAGGACCTTCCATTACATCCTTGGGATCACTCAAGAGCGAAGGACGAGAGACAGGCCACTTATAGGCAGCAAACAACAAGATATCAGAAGCAGAAGAATTCATCTTGTAAGACTTTCTGGGATGAATAGTTTCCTTTTGAACAGTTTCAATTTGAAGAGCCTCTAATTCACGATCAAACACTTGTGCGAAATCCATAGTTAAAGCCTCATGAATCTTTTGCCACAAATGTGCACGGAAAATCTGAATAAGAGAAATCTTGAGTGTAGGAATCTTACCGTGCATAAAGATACCGGTTAAATCAAGTTGGACTTGGAAACCAACATAAACATTAGCACGATTAATAGTAACAGACCACCAGAGTGTGAAACGACGATTAGGAATTTGGTTCAAACCGGATCTTTGAGCATTAGTAAGTTTCTTGGACTTCATACTTTCTTCGAAACCAGAATTATGTAAAACCATAAAGTTTTCTCCCAAGAAACGTTGATTGTCATCAACCTTGAAACCAAAGAAAGTACCATGAGTAGGAAGCTTGCGAATAATTTCAATTGTGCTGACCAAAGGATCAGTAGATAAACGATGTTGACGAGTATCAATGCGCTTAACAAGACAAGGAATTTGTTCAATGTTACCACCAATATGACAAGACTTGGATTCTTGGTCAATAGAGACACCAAGACCCAAACTACGAGCAAGCCAGATAGTATCAGCAAACAATTGTTCCTTACCTACACCTTGAGTGAGAGAGAATACATGATCTTGCTTGTTATAAGTAGCACTAGCATCCAAAATACCAGCAAGAACCAAAAGACGAACACGCTTGGAATTATACTTGTATACATCAGGAATAGATTTAGTAGCAGCAGAGACGTTACCAAGAACAGAGAGATCCTTGACTTGGTGAGTACCTTCAATGTTCTTTACTTGAGTGAATTCCCAAGGTTGAATCATTTGTAAAGGCTCCTTACTTTCAACAATTTCTAAACCGGCATCAGTAGTAGCAGCCAAGGACAAGTCAGCAAATTCAGCAATATCAGAACAATCACTGAAGGAAGCCTCGGAACAATCAGAGATAGCACCAGACCATTCAAAGTCCAATTCAAACTTTTCAGGTTCAGCGTGAGCACTATCCATAGTGATCTCTTGACCTACATTGACAGTATCCATAGAGACGACACGGATTTGATCAACATAAGGAGATTCGGCAACAGGCTTAGCAATATCGTATTTGATAGTTCCTTCAGCACACAAGACACGCATAGACAAAGGTTCGGCATACTTGACAAAAATATCAGCACCATCGTTATCACCTTCCAAAAGACCTTGAACATAAGGATCAACAGTAGTTTCCTTTTCTTCAAACTCAAGACCGACACGATAAGCCAACCATTTGGATTGTTCAATAGCAGACATTTGCAAGTACTCCTCAACAGTAGTTTCCATAATTTGATCCTTATCAGATACATCGATAGTGAAAGCGTCATAGAAGGATTTAGCATCAGCATAAGCAGCGACCTTATTATCACCTTCAACTACAAATTCACGAACTCTATCTTGACCGTTGAACCAAGTAACAACATAAGCATTCTTTTGTTGAGACCAAGCTAAAGTTTGACGATGAGCAGGTTTGAAACAAAGAATATGGTTTCCGGTGACAGTGATCTTTTCACCACCTTCAAAGACAACATCATAAAGCTCGGATTCACCAGTAACAACCTTTTTAATTTGACGAGGAGTACCATCATCACCCATTAATTGATCGTCCATAGTAATATCCTCAACCTTTTGACAAGTACCATCAGCCAACATAATCTTGGTTCCAGCAGCAAAACAAGCCTTCTCCCAGAAAAGACCGTGCCAATCCTTATGGTAAGTACCCTTAAACAAAGTATGTTCCAAAATACCTTCAACACCACCAAGAGCTTGGATCATATCAGTACGATAGTTATTCAAGTTCCAAAGTTTACCATCGTGACGTTGATGAGTCCACCAGAATGGATTGTTCTTCAAAACCTGATATTGTTTGAAATCAGTACGTACACGCCAACCCTTATCGTAAGCAAGCGTATGACGATCCTTTTGGAAAAGAGTATTGATACGAGGAATACCACGATCCCAAGAATCTTCTAAATCTTCCAAAGTTAAACGTCTGTTTTGTGCATTGGCTTCTTGACGCTTTAAAGCATATTCAGCCCAAACACGTTGAGAGTCAACAAATTCAGATTCCCAGGATTGGATATAACGGTACAAGTTAGGGATAAGAGTATCTTCATCGTGAGACATACCAGAACGGAAATGAGTGATACCAGTTTCGGTTTGCTTGGACCAACGTAAATCAGATTGAGGAATCAAGACGTGACCCATAGAGAGCATACCAAGACCACCCAATTCTTTAGGTGTCATAAAGACAACAGGAGGGAAACGAGAAGGCATCTTGGAGTTAAGACCAATCTTGACACGAGTTTGAATCTTGTTCTCACATTTAACAAGTAAATCGAGTAACTCACGTGTATGAACAACAGCTTCACGATAATAGGTCATTAAACCGATCAAAGCAGTATTCCACTTGTTAGCAATCTTACTGAAAGTAGTACTACCGGAGGCCATCAAAATCTGACGAATACGGTTATGGAACTTATCCATTGATTCTTGATCTACACGTAAATAAGCTTGAGCAGTTCTTTCCTTGGTTTGTTCATTGACCAAATTCCAAACACCATCCTTCAAAGTGAATTCTTCGTTCATACTTCTAATCTTGGGCAAGATACGAATTTCAAAACCACTCATAGAGAACAACAAGTTTGGATTATCTTGAGAGTAAACACTAACAAAACTGTTCTCCCATTCGATAGTAGTTAAAGAACGAGGAAGACGGTTCTTGATATCCCAGAATGCAGCACGACCTAAATTGACATCGTGTTTCATTAAACGCATACGACAATCACGAGGCCAGCACTTTTTGTTATTGTAACCAACAATGTTTTCGAAATTGGGATCAGGATGTTCAGTCAAGTAACGTTGGATCAAATCACGAGCTTCGTCAGCAGTAAATCTAAAGAAGATGTGAATACGATCAACATAACGAGAGTAAAGACGAATAGGATGTCTTGTTTCAGTATCTACATCACGGTACTGCAAGAAATCGTTAGGCAATTGAGGAGGACCTGCCATTTCACTAGCACGATGAAGACCCAATACCAAAAGATCCAAAACAAGACCATAGTATTGGAAGATGAAAGAAGCAAATTGAAGACCACGAATTAAACCAAATGCATTGACGTGGTTCATATCCTTATAATTCAACACAATGTTATTCTTGGCAGTAGCATAATCAGCTAAATTATGATCCAAAATCAAACGTAACAAACGACCCAATAAAGTCAAATCGATCTTTTCATAGACACGACTAAAAGTGGTTTCCATCATGACGTTACATTGACCTTCAGTGGTATCCCAAACATCGGTCAAGTTGTTAATACCTTGACACCACTTGTAAACAAGCAATGGTGGAGGTTCAGAATCAGAGGGTTTAATCCAAGCAGGGAACAAATGACGCTTATCAGCCTCGTACCAAAGGTATTGATCAAGATAAGCATCGGTAATCTTTTCAAGAGGTTCAATATCGTAAACGGGGATCAAATGAGAATAAAGATCCATAAATTCAATACCAACTTCCTTGAAAGCACGTTGAGTTAACAAGAGACGTTTAATACGAGAAAGAGCTTCATGAGGATTATCATAAGCTTGTTCAATCAAACCTAATTCTTCTCTTTGAGATTGGTTCAAACGACCTTGAACACTGTAGGCTTCACGAAGACGTTCTAAAGCAAGAATCAATAACTTGGTGTCATGCTTGTAAGAAAGAGGAGGGAAAGGAATAGGAGAGAATTTTCTGCTTTCTAACCAATGAACAGTAGAAGTATAAATGGCAACAGCTTCTTCAGCAGTGATGTAAGGACCATCCTTGAGATAATTATGTTGACGTTCTTGTTCAGCCTTAAGCCAGAGACGAGTTAAACGACCCAAATTCTTACGACAGATAGTTTTATCAACAGTAGCACCTCTTCTGATACGTTCACGATTATAATGAGCAACACTAGTCCACCAATCAGCCTTAGCCTTAATATAACGAAGAATCATGTTTTCAATAGGAGCAGGCATACCAGGAACCTTCCAAGGAATATTAGCCTTCCAGGCTCTCCAGGCTTCAGAAAGATGTTGAAGAATGGTACGAGATTTGTTACCCTTAATACCTTCAGGCATAGCATCCATAATATCATGAAGTACAGCAGCTCTCAATTCTAAATCGTAATGAGAATCTACACGTTGCTTGGTCACAGTCTTGGCGATACCCTTTGAATGTCTACCCTCGAATTGACGAGCAAGTAAGTTACCTAACCAACGTTCAAGCAAAGGAACGATACCACGCATAAAGAAAAGCCAGACTCTCCATCCAGGAGCCCAAATACCGACACCAGGGCCCTTACCAACAGGACCGGTATTGAAACGATAATAAATCAAATGTTTTAAATCCTTACACATACGAATTTGTCTCATCAAACGATACTTGTAACGATACATACCGGTCAATTGACCGACATGAGAGAAGATATATTGAAGACCATCAGCCAATTGGAAAGCGTCGACATTACCAAGACGATATTGCACATGAGAATCCACAATCAATTTGGTTAAACGCAAAATTTCTCTACAGAGATGGAAAGCGTTACCAAAACGAGACTTCTTTCTTTCTTTAGTAGTTAAAGTCTTTACAGGTTTTAAATTGAAATTATAATCGAGATGAAGGTAGTTCAAGTTCTTTCTGTGGATCAATAAATTCAGCATGTTGTAACCTTGACGACAGACTTGTAAACCGGCTTCAACCCAATCGATTTGTGTGGTTTGGAAAAATTTAGTGGCCTTTAAACTACGGAAAAGGTACTTCTTGTTGAGAGCCTTGGGAGGACGATGACGAAGAGCATTCAAGACATAACATTTAAGTAGCTTTTGGTAAGATACACGGACCTTGACAGGTTGACCAGCAGGACAATGTTCAAGGTACCAACTCTTGACAAGAGGTACATCTTGAGCACGACGAGTACGACCTGATCTCTTATCGAAAGGATGAGGAGCCCAGTAAAGAGAGATGGCATTAGCAGTGTTATCTGTATAAAGTTCGGTATTTTCCAAGAAGGGAACAACATAGTTGGGTAAAGTAAACTCAGTATCTTCTTCTTCGTCACCAAAGATTTCATCCTCATGTTGAGTACCAGCATTCTCAATGTTACGGGAAGAGATGGGGTTAATGATAGGATCAAAATAGAAGGCAGGAAGATCAGGATCTTCAGAACGAATAAAGACCACAGTAGGATAATGATACCAAGAAACCTGTACACTACGAGGAAGAGAGTTATACAAGAAGGGGAAAGCAATCTTATATTCTGTACGAATAGGTTGACGAATAATAATCTTGTTAATATCGTTAAATTCGTTCCAATCATCATCAGCAGAATCCATATCACGATACAAGGGTTCAAACTTGGGACCACCAGGAATAGCCATACTTAAAGCCTTTGCGGTAAAGAAAGAATTAAGATCAAAGAGATAGAAATAATTCTTATCGTTAAGGTCAGATAACAATTGATGAGCAACACGATATAAAGTAGACATAATAGGTAAATCCAAACGCCATTTACGGTAACTAGAACCATTGACGAATTTAGTATCCATTAAAGGTTTGTTATCATAAAACCAATCATAAATAGCATCATCTTCCTCTTCATCTAATTCCATTTGAATAGCTTCCAAGGGTTCAACATCCATAATATTATCACCATAATCGAGAGGAGGTTCTTCATCATCAAAGGGAGGGAAACGCATACGCTTAAAATGTCTTCTATCACGTTTTTCTCTACGCATCATAATCCATTGAGAACCCCATTGAGCAATATAAACAGGTTCAATAACCCAAGGAATTTCGTTGACAAAGGTAATGGCACCAGTAATATGATATAAAACAGAGACTTCTCTAACTTGTTCCCAAGGCATTGGCATATTTTCCAATAACTTTAAAACAGCATGAGGTACATATTTAAGTGCACCAAGATAAATACGTTTATCATGTCTAAATTTCTTTGCTGTCATGTCACCGTGATCCTTGATAATCTTACGAAGATGCTCAGGAGGCATATCAGCTTTCTCATGTTCAATGAAACCTAAAATATAAGTAATGTTAGTATATACATATACAATTTATTTTTGGTAGGTGGCGCAGTTTATATATCATTACCGAATTTTCTCTTTTCACCATAACGCTTGTTTTGTAATTGTTGCCATTTTCTAGCTTTTTCTTTCAACTTGTCTTGTTGAGATTTTTCAGTTTGAGGGTTTGATTCGTACGCGTACTGATCATACTGGTTTGTATAAGCAGAGGGTGTTCCACCAACAGGAATGGGTAATCCCGAGCTGCTATTATCCATTTATATAATTTTTAAACTGATATAAAATCTAGAAAATATAATTAGTGTTAGTCTTGAAAAAAAAAAAATGACGTGTTTTTATAAAGCAATAATGTACCTAAAAATAAAGACTACTTTTATACAAGATTATATAGACTTTCTTTCTTTTTTTCTCTTCGAGATTAATAAAAAAAAAAAGAAAAGAGAGGTGCTTATTATATATAAAAAAGAAACAAGATGAGTAAAGAAAAAAAAAAGAAAAAAAAGATGCGTATTTGAGAAGGGGATATAAAAAATTGCACTGCTTTTTGTGACGTTTTTATTAAGAGAAAATAGCCAATAAAAGTTATGCTTGAAGCCGAACTTGTTTTGCAGCAAATAATTGTTCCACTAAATCAACAGGAGAAGGCTCTTGTGAAGTGTGTATTCTGCAATACTTTGGCTATTTTAAAGAGTATAAGAGAACTGAATTTTTTTTTTTTATAATAATAGATTTGTATATATTTACCAAGGAAATAGCAGACTGAGATTTTCGAAGTAAAGGAGATGATGGTATCGGTTTTGTGGTATGATGTACAATAGACGGTATATCTTTAAATATTTGTTGTCTTGATAAAGGCGGGCTATTATACAGAGAAATTAATCTTTTTTTTTTTTATGCAATTAAAATAATATTTACGTTTGAAAAGTATTGAGGGAATCGGATTTTATATTCATCCGTAACGATAACTGTCAAATGTTGTACAATGAGTACATTATTTTTTTGTAATCAATATATATATACATGTATATTTATACCTTAATTGTCGAATTATATTTACAGTCTTGTAATAAATAACGTTCAGTTGTTACTCCTGAACCAGCGTATTCTGACAAATTGATAGACAATGAGCCAATTTCTTTACCGCCTTTTTGATGTATCTCTAATTTTAATTCGCAAGAACTAAGTATTTGTTGCTTATTGGTAACAAGCTGAATCATTGTGTTAATGGGATGATTCCAAGTAACTTGATGGTCTTTAATGTGCACTCTACACACACACACGAAAAAAAAAAAAAAAAAAAAAAAAAAAAAAAAGTTAGGAAATAGTTTATTTCTTCTTTTTTTTTTTTACCTGGCTGTTGAACCAGTAGTATGAGTAGCGTTCTTTAATTTCCAATTTACATAATAATATCCACTAACTAATGGTACATTTACCAAGTCTCTTATAATAAGCGATAATTCAAAGTTTACTTTTCTACTTTTCGATATAAAAAGATGTGTAAAAGGAGACATGTATATTAAAGGAGTACTTTTTTTTTTAGAAAAAAAAAAGTAAAAAGGAAAGAGAGAGAGAGACGGGGGGAAAATAAGCAAAAGAAAGTGGGGCTTTTGTTTGTTTGCAGTGACGTTATAAAGCACATTTTCGGCGCTTGTATTCAATAAATATCTCCTCTTTTTTTTTTTCTTCTTCTTCTTCTTCTTCTTTAATCTCTTTATTTAAATAATGCCAAAGACGATGAATAGTAACAGTAGGCAACCTTTCCTATTTCAACAACTGTACCAACTATTGAATTTTATATACAAATATATCCAATCGCTTTTTATCAGAGCTCCTGTTGTAAAACCAGCTACCATGCATAACACAATTGCACTACAGTATTATAAAGGAAAAACGTTGGTTTTAGATTTGGATGAAACACTAGTTCACTCTGTTCGTCTTGGTACAAATGAAGTAAATATTAGTCCTTCAATAAAGACCAAAACAATAGAAGTAACTAGTGATAAACAAAGTATTTTATATCAAGTTTATAAAAGACCGCATGTAGATTTTTTCCTTTCCACTGTCAGTATTCCAGCTATCATCATCTGCTATGTAATATATGACTAACCATTTTTATATGTAGATTAGTAAATGGTATAAAGTCGTTATTTTTACAGCTTCCATGTCTGAATATGCTGATCCTGTTATAGATTGGTTAGATCAAGATCAAACATTTATTAGCCAACGATATTTTAGACAAGTAAAACTAGTCTTTTTTTTTCTTTTTTCTTTTTTTTTGTTATATTACATGTATAATAACTAACTTATTATATATATATATACATAGTCTTGCTTATTAAGAGATGGAAACTTTTTAAAAGATATTACAATAGCTGAATCTGACTTATCTAAAGTATGTTTAATAGATAACAGTCCAATAGCCTACGAATTATGCCAAGGTAAAAATAAACAAAAATACTTTAAATGTGCTTAGTTCTAACTATAATGATATAGAAAACGCAATTCCTTTATCAACATGGATATCGAATCCAAAAGATGACTGTTTACTAGATTTATTACCGTTACTTGACGCTCTTCGTTTTACTGCTGATGTTCGGAGTATTTTAAGCTTACGAATCCCTTCTAATACTTGCACATCTTAACATATTTTATCTATTCCACCGTATACCTTCTTCTAATTGTCATCACTCTCTTTTCCCTTCCTCCATCATGAACTGTTTATTTTTTATTATACATACATATTTATTTTTGTTTCTGTAAATGAAATTCGTGATACACAATATTCTTGTTGTTTGACTCTAATACACGTGGATTTATTTCTACCGCTAACCCGCTCTTTAACATGTGATCCACACTTTCTTTTTAGCGGTAAGTTTTATCTCTGTATAACAGAATTGAGTGTTAAATCAGAGCTATAGGTGAGCTCCACGTTGAAACCTTATATCTATATGGTCATGATCTAAACCCAAAAATCATGTGCGATTAAAATTCATTTTTCTTGGTACAGAAAAAGGTTATATAGTAGTATGTACTTTTAACTTGTTTGCTTTATTTTGAAACTGTTTATCTGGCTAATAAATTACTGCTTGAGCCATCACTTGGTTATTGACATGTAGTACAGTTTCATCACTGACCGTGAGAGCTATTGAACAAAGAAATATCTATATGTTAAACAAATTCCACTTGGTTTAGGCTATCTGATCTTACTTATCAGAAATTCTATGCTTTATAATACTCAATACTCAGTCTATATAACTGATTACTACTTTTTTTTTTTTTTTTTATAAAAAAACAATAAAACACCAGGCTTGTATTGTTTATAAAAACAAAAAAGGATTGATGTGTGGCTAAAATATAAGCCACAACGTATTTTTGAGCCATATTACTTTAATTAATATACCGGGTATAATAATAATAATAAAAAAAGGATGCTTCCGAATTAAACAAACACATTTATTGTGTTGACACCAGATAACATTTCGTTTACAGTAACAAAAAAAAAGGAATGTGTAATATTTGTAATTTTTTGTCGGCTATATCTTCAATTAAAGTTAGTGTGAGTACAGGGACAATAGCTAAAGTCCAATATTGCAATTGGTGGATAAGACGAAGAAAAGAAAAGTAAAAAAAAAATGTATTTGTCTGTTTGTTTGAGTTTAAAAATAGGGGGTTGCTGTGTTTAGAACTAGGTACAAAAGAAAATATAACTGTCAATTACAGAATATAATAACAGAAGATAATTAAAAGAATATAACCTATAAGGATGTATCCGAGAGAAGTACACTTTATTAAGTAAAATATAGTATAATGGTGATCCCAGCGCCTTATTTACATGTACGCATTGCATAATCACAACTGTCAATTATTATATCAAAGGTTAAACCAAATAAGTCAAACATATTATAGTTATGAACGGATCCAATATTCGCCATAGCTTTTGATGAGTTGGAAAAATCATTCTTCGTGTTAAATATATTGGCTGCCTTCTTTTCTGGCTTCTTCTTTGAAATGTTATTATCATGATTCATCACTTTTTTTTATAAAATGTGATCTTCTTAAGAACGCATGAAAACAATAAAGTTTCTGCTATGTAGACTATTTTGTGTATTCTTCTGCAAAGTTGTTATAAGCGTCAATCAAGGTCCCTGAGTATATTACGAAATAAGAAAAAGAATTCAAATTAACAAAGATAAATATTCACAAAACCAAGACGTATGGGGCTGATATATTATACCAAATAGGATATAAAATAACATAATATATACCTCCAATTTTCATTTAGATATATCTTATAATTATATTCTGTATTCGACAGTAACGTTTTCTTTTCTAATTATCTTGTTCTTAAAGACGCTTGTGAGCGATCAAAATATTCGACAGGCTGATTATGTCTGTGAGTTTAAGCATACGTCAATCAAACTTTATATATGTGCATACTGAGGTGGCGGCACAAGAAACTTTCTTTAATCGTCCTTCTTTTTCCTTGACAGAATTAACACACCGAACATCAGCGTAGTCTGTAGTTCGTATTGATTCATTGTTTCTGATTTTGCTAAATAAAAATCGTAACAAGTTACCCCGTAGTATGGACGCACTTCTTCAGTTAAATACATAATATCATGAGTAGCCTTATTTATTCATAAATATATCATGCTTTCAAGTGTTTTTTTTCTTTATCACGAACTTCGATTTCTATATAATAGGATGTTTGTGCGTGATGTGGACGATTCTAGATATTTAGTCTTTAATCTATTTCAATACAAACGCATACGGTACCTGCTGTGGTCAGGGTTATATTATTTATACTCTGACCTTTCGTGTTGTATCGAGTAATGGTGGTACTATATGTCGAGCACAGAAAAACATATCTTTCTCATCAGTTCAAACTAGTCTGAAAGTTTAGTTTGGCTGAATAGTGTGCCTTCCAAAGCTGAGGAGGGAGGACACAAAACCCCCTTCCGCCAACAATATTCAGAAACATGCAATATATTGATAACAGGTACGCTAGATAATATTTTATCAGAAAAGTTTATTGATCATAAATTATGTAAAAAAAAAGCTGATATACGGCTACTTTGAGAAAAATGTGATACATCTCTGGGACAGAGTTTGAATTAGAGAGCCTCTTTAAAGTAGCATTTGCATGTTCTGAGTAAGAATAGACCTTCTTCAAAATAACAATAAAAATACATGTGTAACCACTCACCTGTGCGTAAAGGCAAACAATAAGGTTTTCAAGTAAGAAAAATACCGTACACCCTCAAAGACGAACTTTATAAAACAGAATGTTTTGGCTCGGTATCTTTTTTTCGAGTATCGTTAAAATTCAATTACAAAAAAAGTAATTAGCAGATGATCAATAAAAAAAAAATACATGGAATATTATAGACATTAAACCCAATCTTGTCGATAAAGTAACAACGTATTTATTTTGCACATCAAAAAGGAGGAATGCGCACTCCATTTTTACAAAATATATTCCCATTATTATAAATACAGGGTTTTCAAATTACTCTAATCATTAAAATCAAATTTACGCTTATTATTACTCTTTTCAAGTAAAGCGTTATTCTCAAGTGCGCCGAAATCAATTGATCCAAAATCAACAAACTCATCATCATCATCATCATCATCGATTTGAAGAGGCCTATGTGTTATTTTTCTTAACGGGGACTCATGTACTGAACGAATAGGTGTTGAGGTAGCAAATGCGTGATCAGGTGACCATTGAAAGCCTGCATTTTTAGAATTGATATCTCTTATTGGTGATTGCATAAAATTCTCTTTTAGTAAACGAGTTGGAGAAGGTAGCGAAGATAAACTATAAAACATATTTTTATCTACAGTGGCAGTAACTTTTGGTCTATTCTGAAGTACTTTTAACCAATGATACATTTCTGAAGCTTCAGAATCTTCAATGTTAAATCCAGCACATTCAATGACAAGTTCAGTATCGTTATAGAGTTGTATTTTACCGAATAAGGTGACGTTGTTAGAAATTTGAAGTTGGTCAGCATAGGGTCGTTTTAATATGGATTTAGGTAATATTACTCTTATTACACTTGTACCATCATCTACATAAGAAAAAGAAAAAAATATTAATAAAGAAAAAGGGAAGAAAAAAAAATTACTACTTGCCTAACCATATACAACTGTTTGACAATAATGATTCCTGTGCAACAATAATCCCATTTAACCTATAATAACTTTTTTAATATATATTTTTTTTATTGACAATATTTGGTAAAATTTTCTTCGTTTACTTTGCTCTTCGAAAGGATAAATTGATTGTTTTAGTATGAAAACAGTCTTTGTGGGGATCGTAAGTAGAAGAGGTGACATCTTGAATAAAAAGTAAATGATGGCAATGTAAGTTTTCCTCAGCAATATTTAATACTTGTGAACCTGTAAACATGATAATATATTCGGTGTATATTATATTATATTTTTAAATATTTTGTGGAAATAAGGAAATAAGTGTAAAAATAAAATCGCCACTAAAAAAGAAATGTAAAAAAAAAAAAAAAAAAAAAAAACGCGCCTTACCGTGTTTTTTTTTAATTAATTTAGAAGTCATTTCGCTTTTTGAAATAATTGCAATGTACTTTTACATGCTTTTCTTTTTATTATAATGATTCGTTTCTTGCTATCATTTGTGACTATATGAATACAATAGGTTCATGTGATGATTCAGCGGGTGTAGGGTTGGACAGGAAGCACCCAAATATATATATATAAAAAGAACAATAATATACGGTCAATCACTTTAATAGGAAACATTGTACATATTCTTATTTGGCTTATATTTTCGAAAACAAGGTTATTTGAGTAACACGGACATTTCAAAAAAGGAAAATAGACATTATGTTTACCTTATTTGGAGAAAGGAGGATGTTATTTTCTACACACGAGTTTTATTATTATATGTATATCATATCGAAAGAAAAAGCGTTGTATAATAATGATATTTCGCACTTGTTTTCTCTTTTTTTTTGTTTAGTCACTTTTTAAAAAAAAATTATATAATTTAAGGTTAATACTTCCCAGCTTGTAAGTTTCATAGCGATCTCTCTTTCTTTTTTTTTTTTTTTTTTAAGGATGTACGATAGAATGAGCGGAAGTTTACTAGGCAACACAAGTATACTTTAATAAAGCAATGCAATCTATACTTGTACTACATGATTTCCCGCTTTCTTTTTTTTTTTTTTTTTACTACAAATACTCATTCACATTTTTTCTTTTTTTCAAAACTCTTTTTTCTTCTTCTTTAATTATTTTAAAAGTCTTTCTTTTTCAGCGTTTAATTTCGCTTCCTCTCTTTCCCCCTTCCCTCTCTCTCTCTCTAAAAAAAAACAAAGACCTTCCTCCCCCTTCCTTTCTTTTCATAAAAAAAAACCTCACATATATATAACAGGGACGCTGTCATAATAATTCAACAAAAATCAAATACAGTAAAACCCAACATTTAACAAAAAAGAAAATGCACCTTCAATCTCTCTCTTTAGCCACACTAGGCTTACTTTTACTTAGCACAGGACAATTTGTTCAAGCTCAATCATCTACTAATAACGTTGCTGTTGTTCACGGCGGCGAAGAGTATGCCGAATCTTACCTTGCTGCATTCGACGCAGACGATGCCGAAGAATTCGAATTTGAATTATCTGATGAAATCGATGTCGAATCACACATTTTAACTAAACGTGCCACTGACTGCTCCAAATATCATACTGTATCTGGTAGTGATAACTGTGTCAAGTTGGCCAAGAAGTACGGTATTACTTTAAACAACGTTTACGATTGGAACCCTCAAATCAAGAATGGATGTCCCAACTTGAACAACGGTAAAAAGTACTGTGTCAAGAAGGGTTCTTCCAAGATCAAGAACTTGGCCGCCAAGAAGAAGACCAGTACCAAGAAGAAGACCACCAAAAAGACCACCAAGAAGAGATCTACCAAGAAGAAGACCACCAAGAAGACCACAAAGGCTGCTGCCAAGGAAACTCGTAAGAAGTTACAATCTCATTCTGCTTTCACTTACTATTGGATTGCTCAACCTGATGATTATAAGGGTGGTAAGTCTGTTACCGTCAAGACCTGTAACGGTGAATCAATTGGTTCTGTTCCTGAAAACTATGCTGATGCACTCGTAATGGAAGGTACTGGTGTAGTTGGTTCCAAGATTGTCAACCTCGGTGGTTGTACTTGTTCTGGTTACAAGTGTTTCGAATTGGTCGATAAGAAGAGCGATCCTTATGGTTTAACTTCTTTCGGTACTCCTCTCCGTCCCTACATTACTATTGCTTCTAACGATATCAAGAAGAACACCAAGATTTATGTTCCCTCTATCGTTGGCTGGAAGGTACCTGGTTCCAGCAAGACTCACAACGGTTGTTTGTTAGTCGATGATAAATCTTGGAGTTTCAAGGGTAGCCATATTGATTTCTATGTCTACTCTATGTCTCACTATGAAAAGTTGGATTCTGAACACCGTATTGATAACGTTGATATCTACCAAGGTGGTTCTTGTAAACTTCTCAATTACATGTAATTTTATAATAAATGAAGCCATTTTTCTTTTTTTTTTTACTTTAATAATAAAATCTTTTTTTTTTTTTTTTTTTTTTGTTCGAGTAACATTAATTTTTTTGTTAAAAGTTATTATCGTATTTAGGAAATATGCCTTGAGTTTTTTTTTTTTTTTTTTTTTTTTCTTGATGTTCTATTGTCACTTTTTTTTAAAAAAAAATAATATTGCCTTTTAAGCCAGTATTTTTGTAATTGTAAGGCGGTTTCTTAAAACAGAGAAAATCGCCTACTAAATTCGATAGTTATATTGTATATAAATATATAATGTATGTTATTTCGCTTTAGAGAATCGAAAATAAATTCTTTTTTGATTGACTATATACGTTTTAATAGTAACCTCCCCGAAAATAATCTTATAATTATTCTCTATGTGTGTTCGCGCGCGCGCAAAACAAAAAGTTGCCGACTATTGTTAACAGCACGTATAATGCTAGTTTTCGAGATCAATTGAACATCCCCCCAAGTACTACTAAGAATTGCAATTTGCTGGTTTTTTTTCATTACTACAATGGGAATTTTTATATAGACAGTATTGAATGTATAAATAGCAGAATTTGTTATTTAAGCAATTCTCTCCTCGTTTTTTTTTTTTTTTTTTTTTTACCCGTACTGAAACGAACAAAATGCGTATAATAAATTACAATTATATTTGGTGCAACGCATGATTTAAAATACAGAATATTTTTCTATATTTGAGATCTTTACTGCATTTGGAATAGATCAGATAAAAAAAAGTTTGTTATACATTAAAAAATGGATAGTATTTCTTTTTGTTAGAAAATAGAAATATTTATTCTTTTATAGTTTAATCTAAAACTACAGTTTGACCAAACGCAGTAGTAGTAAACTTCGTTTGGTTACTACAACTGATTGAATTCAATTCATCTTCTGTTGAACATTCTTCGGTATAGGATTTCCATGCTTGCTCTAATACTTGTCGTGGAGCTAAATAATGTTCATCTGACATCATAAAGGTACCCCAGTGAATGCCCACCGATAAACGCGGGCTCCCTAAATCGTAGTGCGCTTTAATAGCGTCTTGTGGTCCCATATGAAGATGTTGCATTAAATGAGTTGGCATAAAACTTCCAATGGGTATAGCTGCTAATGTAATAGGTGCATAGCGTTCACCAATTGCTTTAAATAGGTCCGGACAATATCCTGTGTCACCACTAAAAAGAAATAGCATAAGCAACCCTTTTTTTTGTTGTTGCTAATTGATTATGTATACATACCAAAAAAAGATCTTTTCTGTATTGGATTTGATAATATAACTACACCATAAAGTATTGTTTTTTTCAAACGGAGTTCTTGAACCACTCCAATGCTAAATATATATATTAATATCTTTTTTTCTTTTCGCGTCAATGTTTTTTTTTTACCATAGCAGGTACACAGGCAATCACTATATCAGGTCTATTTTCATGAGTGACTTCTTGCCACCAATCTAATTCTATAACATTATCTACACCTCTTTTTAAAAACCAGTTTTTCAATCCAAGTGGAATATACCAAACAACTGAGTTTCCTAATTTATATACAGCAGATTCATCTAAAATATTATTTAGTATGTATGTATAATGCATGTTTATCTTCTATTACCTAGGTGATCAAAGTGGTCATGTGAAACAACAACAATATCTACAGTATCAATAAAATCTTCCAATTGACATGGTATAGGTCTTAACCTCTTTGGACCAAGGTAATCGTTAATTGAACATTTACTAAAAACCGGATCTGACAAAATAGTTAATCCGTTCATTGTCATAAGACAAGTAGATTGACTGTAGTACAAAAAGGAAGAAAAAGATGAATTACGCCACAATCAAAAAAAAAAAAAAAAAAAAAAAAAATTCCTTACCCGAACCAAGTAAATGTTACTGCACTACAAGTTTTTATTTCATTTAAATCAGGTTTCATCACAGGTAAAGTTTTATCTAGTTCCTGTAATGTATTATATTAAGTATTTTTTTTTTTTACAAACAAATAAATAAACAAAAAAATCTGATAAGATATATACTTTTTCACAAGGGATACCATTTCCTTTCCATCTACCCATCCAAAACAACACTGTCTTATAAAACGGTATTTCTGTCCACTCTTCAAATGGGTTGACAAATCTTTTTTCAATCTATATGATGAAACTTTAGTCTTTTTTTTTTTTTTTTCTTTTTTTTTGGGCTTACTTTTAAACTAGCATATTTTTCTTCTGGCTTAGTCAATAGTTTTCGTTTAGACATTCCTTTTCTTCTACTTTTCTCAACCGCATGAGCAGCATTGGTTGAGGTATGAATAAAACAATAAACAAATGAAGTAGCTGCCACAGCTGATATCAAAACAGTAGTTAAACTTGGTTGTTGTTTAAAGAACACAAGAATACTTTGAGTATCCACCCTTTTTAATAACTGTGGCATAATATAACAAAATAACGAAAGAGAAGAACCTGCAAATATCTTTTTTTTGGTGCCTGAGATTTTTTGTATCATTTTTGAGATGTGACGTTTTTTAATTATAAAAAAAAAAAAAGAAAAAGAAAAAAAAAAGTTATCTTCTGTCGTTTATTATATATATATATATATATATATGACGCCCCCCCCCCCGTTTCTTGTTTGTTTTTATTATTGTTTTGAAACTAGCTAATCCTAGTTTCAAATAAGGTATATAAGGGGTTAAAATCAAAAGCAGGGACTTGATTGAAACATGATTTTACAAGTATCGTTTTAATTGTGTTGGTAATGGTGTCACTTGTGCAATGGATTTTGTTGCAAGCATTTTAACAAATGGTTCAAACAAGTGCTGATGTTCCTATTAAGAAAAGCATGTGATGAATCGTCATGAATACTTTTACATTTTGTATACTTACATTATTAATAAACGTAATAGACCATCCCATCTTATTATCTTTTAATACTGCTCGTCCAATACGATGAACATAATCATCCAAAGTTGTTGTCATATCATAATTAATCACCAGCTTTACAAACGGTAAATCAATACCTCTAGCTAATATATCAGTAGACACTATAATATCCCAAGCTGGTTCAGTTTGGTTAATGCCTTTAATGATCATTGACCTCTCCTCTTGTGATTTATCACCATGCATCGCCACCACTCTTAAATTAGTTCGTTTCTTCTTAATAGCTCTTGTCAAAAACTCTGATCCTAACCGACTACCAACAAATATCAAAATAGGTACGACAAAGTATTTGGGATTATCCAATATTGAAAACAGTTTTTTTGCTTTACTCTTATTTTCAACCCAAAGAATCGTTTGTCGTACCAAATTGGTTGTTTCTGGTAAAACTTCAAGTTGCTGACTTACTTTTAATTCGATAGGTTCTTTTAATCGCTTATAAAGTCCATCCATTACGTTATCTTGAAATGTCGCGGAAAAATAAAAGGTTTGTCGTATGGTCGTTTCTGGAAATTTACCCAATATTTGTTTTACTTGCGTTCCAAATCCTAAACTAAACATGGCGTCGACTTCGTCTAATACTAACATGCGAATATTCCATACCCTTAGTAATTTGGGGTGGTGTGTAACTACATCCAATAAGCGTCCTGGCGTACCGATAATAATTTGTGATCCCTTTTTTAATCGAAATAGTTGGTTTGGTAAAGGTTCTCCGCCTATTAATAAACAGGTACGTATATTTCTTAACCCACTCGCTAATCTTTTACACACTGTCTCGATTTGATTACAAATTTCTCGCGTCGGTGCCATGATCATGGCATAAGGTCCACTTCGTCTCTTATAATCATCTTGTGTTGACAGAGACATACAATGCACTAAAATAGGAATCAAAAAAGCAGCCGTCTTACCGGAATGTGTTGGTGCAATTGCCATAATATCTCGTCCTGCTAATCCGACCGTTACTGCTTGACGCTGGATACCAGTTGCCATACTCCAACCCAACGACTCAATATTCTTTAATAAAGTATCTCCCAATACAGAACTTAATTGGTCAAAGGTACTAAATGGTTTTGGTACGTGACTACCCTTTACTTCTACCTCATGAGCTTGCAACATTTGAGTTACTAATTGCTTGGACTGAGATGCGATGGACAGAGGTTCTTGATAATTAGTTAGTTTGGCATGGATATTGGAAGCTACGTAATCGTGAACATGTCCAATGATTTCTAATGGTTGCTTCTTCTTTTTTAAGCGTCGATGGCTATTTAGATCTGTATTGATCTCTTTACATTGTAAACTGGTTTTTTTTTAAGAGGGTGAATCAGACAATTGGGAGAGGTCTCTCTCTCTCTCTTTTTTTTTTTTTTCTAATTTACCTGCATACGTCTTGATTGGTGTCGTTGTTAATATACTCACCGTACTTGCCACATACGACACATGTAGGTTCATCGGGTAAAGCAAGTCGTTGATCAGAAGAAAACTGTTTTATTTCTGGTTCAATATCGGGTTGGATATCATGAAAAACAAGAGGCTTTTTTGGGTTAGGTTCTTGTATAGGATCTAATTGATCAACATCATACTTTCGTTTTATAGAAGTCATAAAAAAGAAACGCTTTCCCACTGATAAAAAAAAAAAAAAAAAAATAGGTTTAAAAGCGGACTTTTTTTTAAAAAAAAATACTGTTACTTGCTTTTTTTTCTAAGGTAATCAAATCAAGGTAAAGTTGCATAATTTCTCTGGAATTTTTTATACCACATCAATCAGAAGTAAAGAGAACATACCTGGGGAGGAAAGTGGCCTAAATAAAAATGAAGATTATAAGATTTTATATATAAGATTGTCAGTGTCTTTTTAAATTGAACTCTAAGCTCGATCTCAACATTCTCCACACACACACACACACACACACACACAAAATAATCATTTATAAACCCTTCCTACTTTTTTTTT
Source organism: Thamnidium elegans (assembly GCA_025201345.1). Classification (NCBI taxonomy): domain Eukaryota; kingdom Fungi; phylum Mucoromycota; class Mucoromycetes; order Mucorales; family Mucoraceae; genus Thamnidium; species Thamnidium elegans. The sequence goes on along the minus strand of JAIXMG010000001.1, from coordinate 381,773 downwards.
TTTTTTTTTTTTTTTTACTTTTGTTTTTCTTTACAATGAAATCAATTGTATTTTTAATATCAACTGCGGTGGCCTGTACTTGGGCTTCTCGTTTGGTCAGTATACCATTTACTGCTACTGAACGTGTCGGAAATGGCATCTCTAGCTCAGGGAGTAAAAAGTTGGCCGATTTAGTAGATGTACCTTTAAAGAATATTGATTTAGCTTACTTGATCGATATCGAAGTTGGTAACGTTGTATATATATAAAGATATATTTTAAAACTATCCATTTATTTTCGTGTATATATATATACATATATAGGTTCCCCTCCACAACCATTTACGTTGTTATTAGATACAGGATCTTCCAGTACTTGGGTACCAATCTACGGCTGTGGTCGTTACTGTGGTTATCCTATTAACTCTTTAATACCTTCTAATTCATCTACATTTAGTACGAATAACATGCTATTCAGTATTCGGTACGGCGAGGGCTTTTCAAGAGGATATTATGCACAAGATACTATTAGAGTGAATAATGTATCTGTACCTAATGTGGTATGCGTATTAAAATATTTTTTTTTTGTTACTGCTCTTATTTACCCTTTTATGGTTTAGAATTTCGCAGTATCTGATTACAACGATGGTGAATTAACTGCTGATGGTGCAGACGGTATCTTGGGTATCGGACCTGATAAACTCAGCGTTTACAATAACCCTGATAAAAAAGTCATTCCGACTTTGGTCACTACCATGTTTGAAAAAAAGATCATTGATCATAATGTGTTTTCGGTTTACTTCCAGCCACTTGCTAAAGTATCCGGTGGCTTAAGAGAACAGAAACGTATTAATGGTGAAATCGTTTTCGGTGGAGGTAAGGTCTTCCGTCTTTTTTTTTTCTATTAAACAAATCAAATGGATTGACCTTCTTTTTTTTTTGGTAGTTCATGACCGACATATTGCTTCTAACGTCAGTTATGTTCCTACAACCTCTAAAAGAGATTTCGAAGTAAGTTGATTATATATTCTTTTTGACAGTTATTAATCGAGAACTCTATAGGACTACTGGGCTGTGGATATACAAACCATCTCTGTAGGAAACTATACCAGAAAATACGAAAGCGGTATCTCAGCCATGGTCGATACAGGATCTACGCTCGTATTCTTACCTCGAGACATTATTAACCATGTGTTCCGAGGCGTCAAAGGGCTACGTAGAGACTTTTCTGGGCAATATATCGTGCCTTGTAAATCGAAAACATTACCTGATATTGTTCTTTCGATGAACAATAATACTTATATAATGACACCAGAACATTATGTCATTACAACTGGAGCGGTAAAAGTTTTTTATTTTTTATTTTTTGACATTGTACTTATTTTTCCATTTTTTTTTTTTACTAGCTTGCTTATTCCGCTGAATCTTGTTATACTTATCTTCAAGAAAGTCCTCCGTTCGTAGATGCTATTCTCGGTTATGGATTCCTTCAACAGTATGTTTCGGTGTACGATAATGAGAATAGTCGTATTGGGTTCGCAGACAGAGCATAACAAATCAAATTAATTTAATAAAAAAATGACATAACTAGAAGCTTTTTTTTTTTTTTTGGAAAATGTATTCTTTTTTTTATATTTAAACTGTTCAATTTTACATTGTCTTTCTTCTAAAGAAAAAAAAAGCTACGTAAGTAATGAGTAGACGTCTCATACTGCTTCTTTTTTTAAAAAAAATCAAATCCGATAATTTGAATACGCGTTATTTATAGTATAACCTCCTCTTTTTCTTAATGAAAACAGGATTTTCGGATATGTTAATATCAAACAAACACGATGGTTGTATAGAAAATTCCATAATTTGACAATGCGAACATTATAAAAATAAAAATTCCGATCTGTATCTTTGTCAAAAAAAAAAGACAGCTTCTGATTTATGTATTTAAACGGCCTTCAGGTACTAAGCCAATAGATATCATGTTAGTCAATCGCTTGGCATTATTATTCTTATAGCATCTGAATTGGATTAATAAGCTAACCTTTTTTATTTTTGATAGACGGATCGTCTCTTTTTGATAACTCTATTCTTTATAAACAAGATCACAGCCACTATAATTCCGTGACTCACTAAAAAAAAGGCCTTTTGAGTTTGGAAAAAAAAAAAAAAAAAAAAAAAGTTAATTACTGTTAGAAACTGAAGAGTTTTAATCAATTATTATCCCTGAATCATTAACTATGACTATCTCTCATTAATAGGTTCCTTACACATCCTTTTTATATGAAGATTATACATAAATTACTACATTGTTTGTTAAAGAAATACTTTTTAAAACTCAAAAAAAACATTACATCATAATCTAGGTTGCACGTCCAGACAGCTGTTTCTGGTAACGAACCTTTCAACCTGTTGATACTTGATCTCCCAAAGATTGAGTGACCTATTTCAATGGAATCATATATGTTTCTATTAGTATTTAAATTACTTTTTTCTTTTCTTTTTTAGAGAGTTACTTCATACAGTGGGTTGACATGACGTATAATTTAAAGTCATTTTTAGTGTCTTTTTTTTTTTTTTTTTTTTTTTTTTCAATAAAAAATGCAAATTATCATTCCTTAATATTTTTTTTCTTTTTAATTATAAACAAAATGCTTCGAACTCTTAGATTTGATCAAACCGTCACTCGTACTTGTCGTTTGGCTTTAAACCATCACGTGGCTACTCGCCGTACGCTGATTTCCAGCCAGCGTCCTTTATTTGTTTTACGAGCTGAACAATCCAAAGGGGGATATAAACAAGCGAAAGATTTATTAAAAACAATTGAAGAAAAGCAATCGATCGACAAAAAGAAACTAGAGCCTATTAGACCTGGTACCAAGACTTTATGGGAGAAAGTAAAAGAAGAAGCAGTTCATTATTGGCACGGTACCAAGTTGTTAGGCTTAGAAGTACGTATTTCGTCTCGTCTGGCTTATAAATTATTGCAAGGCACCAAATTAACAAGACGTGAAAATCGACAGGTAAAAAAAATAAAAAAATAAAAAAATAAAAAGAAATTAACCTCTTTTTACGTTGTAGCTTCGACGTACTACTTCAGATATTGTTCGCGTAGTACCATTTGCAGTATTTCTTATTGTTCCATTTATGGAACTGTTACTACCTGTCGCATTAAAGTTATTTCCTAATATGCTTCCAAGTACATTTGAAAACAAGAAACTGGAAGAAGAGAAGCGTCGTAAATTAGTAAAGGTTAGATTAGAAATGGCCAGATTCCTGCAAGAGACTATAGCCGAATCCGGTGCTATATCAGATAAATCAGACACTATCTCTACCGAAAGCGCACAAGAATTTGCAAATTTCTTTCGTAAAGTACGCATGACAGGCGACCAACCCTCTACCAAAGATTTATTGAGCATCGCAAGTAAATTTGAAGACGAGTTAACTTTGGATAATTTATCAAGACCTCAATTGGTTAGTATGTGTCGCTATATGAATATGAACGCCTTTGGTACGGATAACTTTCTTCGATTTCAACTTCGTAATCATATGCGACATATTAAAATGGACGATAAAGTGATTGTGAGTGAAGGCATTGATAATTTGACTATAATTGAATTAAGTCATGCGTGTGTGGCTCGTGGTATCCGCACGCTGGGAAATTCGCCTTCCAGACTTCGTGAGGAGCTAAAACAATGGCTCGATCTTCATTTGGAGCACCAATTACCGTCCACCCTATTAATTTTATCCCGTGCCTTTAGTTACACCGATAACAACATGACTCCCGAAGACGCTCTGAGGGCTACGTTCAATAGTTTACCGGATAACTTGGTCAATGAAGCCGAATTACAGGTCTTGGAGACTATCGGTGCTAGTACCTACAAGCAAAAATTAGATGTACTTGAGCAACAGCAAGAGTTAATTGAAGATGAGTCAGAGCAAGAAGAAAAAGAAGAAAAGGCTCGTCAAGCTGAAGAAGAAGAAAAATCATTTACAAAAAAGATTTCGGCAAGAGATATTTCATTGAAGGTAAGTTTTTTTTTTTTTTTTTTTCGTGTGTGCAAGTGTATTTATTTATTTATTTTTTACATAGGAGAATGAGAAAGACGAAGATGTCTCACTGTCAAACGAACAACGAGGCGATCTTCAAAAAGCTCTATCTAACTTGCGTGACAAGGTAGATAACTTGGAACAACGCTCTCAGTTAAATGAAATCAAGTTCCATTATGAGGACTACAAGGATGTAAGCGATAATATAATCCAGCTGTTAAGCCTATAACTAATATATATTTTTTTTTAAAAAAAAAAATAGCTTATTGAGGAACTAAAGGTGGCTACACATAATGAATCCAATTCTAATACCCTTCGTCTTGGCCATAGATTAGAAAAGATGCTGGAAGATATTGAAAAAGAATTGGAAGAATTAGAGAATAGTAGTAATACTGATAATACGACTACTTAATAAATGTAAACATGCTTTACAATATATGACCACTTTAAAATAGAAGTAGCGATGAAAGATAATTTATAACAAATAAACGATTGTGGAACTATACAGCACTCACGGTACCAATTTGCGCCTTTACCGGGTACTAATTTATTTTTTCATATTCTGGGCATAAGTTTGGTAATTGGTCTCAGTACAATAACATTCCTTCGTCTACCGCAAATATATATATGTATATATAGTCTTCTTCCATGTAAATAGACTGTGAATTAATATTTCCCCTAAAAAAGACCATGAATTTCTGGGTGGTTTACAGAAAAAAGAAAAAAGGTCTAGACACATTTTTTTTTAAGGAGGAGTTAGATTTTAACGCAGCCCCCGATTTAGGAACTGTAGACCTTTCCCCTTCATCTTTTTAATTCGTTTAAAGTAAAATAAGCAGTAGTAATAAAGTGTTGTTATAAAAAGAGAAAGAGAGAAAGAGAGAAAATAATAATAAAGATGTCTATTGTAGTATTGTATACTGGTTTTAAGGAGATGTTTTTTTTTACTATATAGGAGAAAAGATCTACTCACGCATAGTAAAATCATAATAAGCGGGTCTAATTTATATCATAATTGGTTTTTTCCATTAATGATTAAACATAATAGTTTGTAACACTTGGAGCGGCAATTGTAAATTAATTTTAATACTTAAAAAACTCTTTTTTCTTTTTGTTTAATATATCTTCTTTACTCTTTCTTTAATTACTATGGTTACATTTCAAAAGATTGTATGTCAATTTTTTTTAGTTGTATTATTATTTTTCTTTATATACTAAAAGCAAATTATCCTTATATATAGTCTGATCGAGTTACTGAAACAAAATGGTCGAAATTATACATATCAATGGCACTATGCCAATGTATCATTGTTATAGCATTACAAGGTTCTATTTGTTATTTAAATTCTTATCAAGCAGATTTATTACCTGAACCCACTACCGATAGTGTTTTAACATCAAGTTCTACTAAATTCGATTGGATTCCTGTAAGAGCTGCAGATAGATTAGGAAGAATCAAATGGGAGAATATCGCATTTATAGGTTTTCAAGTTTGGTTTATTGGCATGGTATTTGATGCTGTAAAGTATATTGTATAAAAGCCTTATTACGACAACAACAAGATTAACTCCTTTTTTTTAAAAAATAGACTGTTTATCAAAATACAGCAGAGATTTTAGCCTTAGCTATTTTGAACGTACTTTGCGCCATTTTAGGTGCACTTCAAGTTGTAGATGGTGTCAAATGGTTAGATCGTCTTTTACAAACTTCATATCCTACCGATGCATTAGCCATGGCAGAAAAAATTGAAATTTCCTTATCTGTTGTACTCTTATCATTTGCTATCGTCATGTCATTTCTTAGTTATCAAATGTCCAAGCAATTCGGTTGGAATATTTATAAAAAGATTGGTGCTGATGTACAAATTCAAAGTAAATATCTTTTTTTTTATATTTTATGCCCTAGTTACTAATTTGTTTTTTTTTTCTAAAAAGAAATGTATCGTGTATTCCAATTCTTTGTACTGGCTTTAAAGATTGATGTTTTTACTGGGTTTATGGTTTCCATCTTTTATTTAATGCAATTTGCTTTAAAGCGTGGTATTATGTGGGAAACAATTATTCAAGTCATTGTCACTGTTTGTATCTTACCTATGCTTTACTTTGCAAGATCTGCTGTAAGTAAACAACAAACAAAAAAAACAAGTTATTCTTTTTGACTTACATATTTTTTACTATTATTAGGGTAGCGCAGAAAGTAAAACGAAAATGTGTGTTTTTCTCCTCTTTTTATGCCTTGTCTTATTCCACTTTGCATTAATCTTTACACAAACATTACAACCCAATAATAATTGGTATACATGGATCGTACTAAGTAAGCAATAATACTTTAATTTTATACTACCCAAATACTAACACATCATTCTAGTTTGGATAGGTGTAGCCTTTGCTCTTGCAACTGCCGTCTTGGGCATCATTTGCATGAAGAACTTTGGTAAAGGTTTAAAACCATTTATTCAAAGAGGAAGCTTAAAATTAGAGGTTGAAAGTAACAATATGAAAAACGCTAAAGCTCATGAAAGTTGGGTGATTGATGAAGATTGAAGAAAAAAAAACATACCCCCTCCTCATTTTTACATACATCTCATTTATATATATTATATCTATTTTATCGCTGGTCGGTTTAACTTTTTTTTTTTTTTTTACATACAAATTAAAGAGAGCACCCTTGTGGTGCGTGTAACAACTGTTGTTTTTATATATACACTTTTTTTAAAAACTTTTTATGATAAGGCTGCAAGACCTTTAATTGACGCTGTTATATTTTCACTTGCACCATAACTTTGACCTGTCAAATAAAGGGGGTTGGTACTTTAGATTTGTATTTTTTTATTTATTTTTTTGACTGTTGATCTTACCTCTACTCTCCGCATATTGCTGCTCCTTTAAATAAAATTTTCTATCCCACTCAATAGCCTTTTGTTGAATAAAAATAACAGTGCCAGAAACGTGTAAGATATGTAAACTGCAAGGTATGGTAGCTATCTGTTTAATGTAAAACATGGAAGCTAAATACAAGTCCGTAAAGTCTCTTGGAACGCGAATGATACCAATTCTCGTTGTAGGGTTATACCACTTTACTATTAACAGCATTTGAGTACATGAAAAGTTTTTTTTAACACCTTTTTTTTTTTATACCTGTAACACTTCCTTGACCTTTACCGAATTCACCATAGTTTAATTCGACTGCTTTGAAAATAGCTTTACTAATCACATTATCATTCACTTCTAATTTCGTCTTTGGGTAAACAACTCTTCCATTGTCAATAATAGGATCTTCGGCGATCTGAAATAATACCCAACGATTCTTGAATCGCACCATAATAAATAAATATAACTGAAGAAAAAAAAAGGGTTTTCTTTTTTTTTTTTTTTTTTTTTAGTATAATTTACTCTCCGGAGCTCTGGTCCCAAAAAAAAAAAAAAAAAAAAAAAAAAAAAAAAAAAAGGTCTCCCCACTTAATGCTCGTTGCGCTCACAGCGGCTGGTTTTAACGCAGTGTATTAAAACCTAATAACTACAGTATGTATATATGTTAATTGTGTAAAGTTTTGTAATGTTTAAAGTATTTTATATTGTATACTATCGTATTTTAAATATCAGCGATAAAAAAAAAGCAGACAAATACTTGGAAATATTCAAATGTCCATCGAAATATAACATTGATACCTCTATCCCAGTGTGTTATGTTATTCTAATTAGCAAACCTAATTGTTTGATTTCTTCGTTACCTAATTATTTGATACAGAGTTTTTTTTTTTTTTTTTTGTCGAATAGCTAAAATGTTTTATAAGTAATGTAGTTAACTAGTTGAAACAGTTTAAGAATATTTACAAAAGTATCTACTAAGCATACAATAGTACTGCAAATAAAAAAAAAAGAAGGTCGTAGTTCATACAAACACATATATTATATTGATACCTGGCAACCTTTTGTTTTTGACAAGAAAAGGGGTATGCAGTATCTATAACTTTGATCAACTAGATTATACGGTATAGCTACTGTATATATCGTAATTTCAATTTTATTAGTATCTAAGATATAAAAAAAAAAAAAAAAAAAAAGTAAAGGAAAAGGGGTAGTTAAGAATAGGTAATTAGGTTTTTATACTTTTTTTTAAAAATAAAAATAAAAATAGGAGTCATTGTATTGATAACAACAATGCCAAACAATAGTACAATTGGGTTTAGCATTGAGGGACATTATGTATCTTATAGGATTTTTATTTGATAAAGACCACTTGACTAATTTGGGAAAGCATCATTCTCTGTTTGTATGATGCAGGGCATGTAAGAAAAAAAAAACTCACAGACCATTTCTTTTTATTATTATTTATTATTAGTTAACACATGCAATTCCTTCCGTAGGTTTATTTTTTGGCACTTGGACTTTAATTTACAATTAACAGCGAGATACACAGTGTATCATTGACTAACAAGGTCATGTTAAAGAACCTTTTTTTTTTATCCGTGACCTGATTGTCACTTAAGCTAGAGTAAAAAAAAAAAACTCGGTCTCGTGCCAGTACAAAGGTAATATTTATTAGGCACAACATAAGCATGAATAAATAGCGTACTAGTATATAAACGCCATACTTTAAATCAGATCGACAAAGACGTACATTTATTGGATTATTTTAATTTACCGTTTTGATATCCGTCATCTCCAGTTTGTCACCTTGGCGGGCTTCTTATTAAATATGGATGTATTGAAACTGTAAAAGCTAGAATAGAAAAGAAAGGATAAGGTTTAAACCAAACCCGTTTTCTACCTTTGGTACCAATAATATCGACGTATTTTTTTTTATTTTGATCATGCCAATATAATCTTGGCAAGCATGTATACTTTGTACTCTCTTCTTTTTACAAATATTTTAGAAGGGTTGGTATTCCACTCCAAGATACTTGTTTATATTAATTTACTGTTCCCATTATCGTCAGGTACAGACATGAATTAAGAAGAAATAGTGTAGATCATTTATACAATTATCAGAGCTAAATCCAATTGTATTTTTTTTTTTATATATATATAAAAATTTCACTTACAAGTACAAACATATGTAAGTAAATATGTATTATTAGCGAAAACAAGTATTATTGTATTATTATTTTTAGAAATAAAGTAATGGTGTATATATATTTTTTTTTCAGGGAGTTGTTGATCCGTGTAAAATGCCACGTTGTATTGTACGACACATAACGGTTGAAACAACTAAACAAATACATCATACGGCCGCGCTTTATTTACTATTTAATAAACCTTTTTTTTTCTTTTTTTTTCTTTTTCTTTCCTTTTTATTATATATTCATATATATATATATATATATATAAAGAAGAAGAAATAAACTATAAAATATATATATTAGAATGTGCTTATAATCATGGCATTATCATTCAACGATAACTTAGAATCAATTCTGGAATTAAAGAACAAACATGAACTTTACCAAGATTTTATTCTTTATTTAAAGCAAACATACTGTCTCGAAAACGTGCTATTTTATCAAGATGTACAAGAATACCAATATAAACCTACCAAGAGTCGATATAAAGCGATTATAGAAAGATATATTCTGGTGAATTCGACGCAAGAAATTAATATACCATGCGAAATGCGACAAGAGTTAATAAATAATCAAATTTATGTCAAAACAAGTTTCGATCAAGCGACCGAGTCTATTCTAGAACTTATCCGAGTTAATTCTTATTTACCTTGGTGGTATCAACATCATCATACCCATCGAAATTCGCTTACGCCATCCATGTCCGTTCCTGAACACCGTTGGCAGAGCTTGTTTACTAGTAGACCCAGTTTTACCTCTTTGAGAGATGTAAAATGTGTGGAGCAAAAAGAAAAAAGATTTAATTTATTTCAACGAAAAAGACAAGCATTAATGATTCGAGTTAAAAAGACTTTTTTATAAGCTTTATTATAACTATGGTATATTTAGTCCTCATTTTTTATCACGTTTTTTTTTTTTTTAGTTCGTTTGTACAGGTGTAAATAAAATATCATTTTTTAAATCTTCCTTCGTATATGACCAAAGGTTATCTTGTAATTCCTGTGTATAAAATACGTTACCGGGAGAGCACATGGCCATCGTGATATTTTCTTGTACAACAGTCGCTAATAAATGAACTGCAGTTTTAAATGCCAGTAACGATTGCTCTTCTAAATTGCGTGTATTGATTCGTACCATACGCTCAGTTGATCTCATTAAACATTCACGTTTTACTAAAATACTCGTATCTGACTCTCTTGCAATACGTTTAAATTGATCTGTCGATAAAAACATCTCTATTAAATCACTAGGAAATATGAAGTCAATTCTAAGTCCCTAATAGAATATATCAGTAAAAAAAAAAAATAAAAAAAAAAAAGAGTGAAGGGGGGTACACTTACAAATCTTTGATAAAACTCAGGATAGTTTTCTATAAGTTGTTTAGCACATTTGTACCAAGCTCTACTCAATGGCTCTGGTTGTCCTTTGGTAGTAACTACTTGTCCCCATTTTATACCAGGTACAGTACATACATGTAAATTAGTTTGACAAGTAAAGCTAAGTTCTTTTCTTTTGGCTGCACCATGTCCAACAAGACAAGAAGAAAAATTATTTGGAATAATAGCTCGAAGATGTACTGGTGAAGGTATGTTGTCTAAGTTAGTGAGACGTTGTAAAGTTTTCAAATCCATACTGCATAAAGCAAAAAAAAAAAAAAAAAATGCTTGTAAGAAAGAATATACCAGTTAAAAAAAAAAAAAAAAGTTTGTTAGAATGAGTCACAAATAGCCAATGAAAAAGTAGTTGTTTTTTATACTATTATTTTTTTTTAATAGGGTTGTGTTGGGGATAAAATGGACTTCTTCTTCTTCTTTTCATTAAATAACCTATTATTATTATGGCAGTTACTAAGAAAGTCGGTATCCTCGGTGCTACTGGTACCGTAGGTCAACGTTTTATCCTTTTATTGGCAGAACATCCTGTCTTTACTATCCATGCTCTTGGTGCTTCTCCTCGTTCTGCTGGTAAGGCATACAAGGACGCCGTTCGTTGGAAACAATCTCGTCCTATCCCTGAAAGCGTAGCTCAATTAGTTGTTACTGCTTGTGAAGCTGATCTTTTCAAGGACTGTGATGTTGTTTTCTCTGGTCTTGATGCTGATATTGCTGGTGATATTGGTATGTTTGATCTTTATTTTTGTATATCGTTTTTATTTATTTATTTATAACTTAGAAATGGCCATGTTAAATAATGATATTGCTGTCTTTTCCAACGCAAAGAACTATCGTCGCGATCCTACTGTTCCTTTGATCGTTCCTACCGTCAACTCTAACCATTTTGATTTAATCGCTCATCAACGTACCCTTAACAAACTCAACAAGGGTTTCTTGATTACCAACGCCAATTGTTCAACCACTGGTTTGGTTGTACCTTTAAAGGCATTACAAGATGCATTTGGACCTATGAGTCACATCCTTGTTAACACTCAACAAGCTATTTCTGGAGCTGGTTATCCTGGTGTACCCAGTTTAGATATTCTTGATAACGTTGTACCTCATATTGGTGGAGAAGAAGAAAAGATGGAATGGGAAGTTGCAAAGATCCTTGGTGGTATTGCTGAAGATAAGAAGGAATTACATCATCTTCAAGATACTGTTGTTTCCGCTACTTGTACTCGTGTACCTGTACTCGATGGTCATCTTGAAACTGTCTCTGTAAAGTTCGCTAATGGATCTCCTAGTGTTGAAGAAGTTTATAAGGTTCTTGAAGAATATACTTCTGATGCTGAAAAGTTGGGTTGTTTCTCTGCTCCTCAAAAGCCTATTGTAGTTACTTATGATGCTGATAGACCTCAACCTCGTCTTGATCGCGAGAACTTGAAGGGTCAAGCTGTTACTGTTGGTCGTGTTAGAAAGTGTCCTGTCTTACATATCAAGTTTGTTCTTTTGGTTCATAACACTGTTCTTGGTGCTGCTGGCTCTTCTGTTCTCAATGCTGAAATTGCTGTTGCTAAGGGACTAATTTAATTTTTTTAAAAAAAAATTGCATATATAAAAAAATAAATTAGATTGTCAATTGTACCATAATTAATAAGTGTAACAAAAAAACAAAGTTTTTTTTTTTTTTTCGAGAAGGAGTGTAAAAAGAAAGCGGACCGGACTTTATGATGTCCGGCTAATCTTTGAGGGGAAGATTGAGTTACAGAGTGGACGAGTTGGGAGTTGTGGGGGGGCAGATGGATATTAAATTCAAAGGTGCATAATCAAAGGAAGCCTTCTTTCGAATAAATCAAAATGGTATGGTAGAAAGCAACATGCATCCATTTAATTTGAATAGAGAAATATACTATGGAAATTATTATTCAGTCAATACATCCACCCTTTACTTTTTTTCTACAGTTCAAATTTTCAATTAACACCACTTGATTTTTTTTTTCCTCATGTACATTTCTCTAAATTCAAATTAAATCACTTGCTTGCAAAAAAAAAAAAAAAGGAACACACCTCATTAACATCTTTCTCTTTTTTTTTTGTATTGTTTTTTTTTAATTTGCATATTAGACCGACGCCGCTGTCACTATTAGAACTCGCAAGTTCCTTACCAACCGTTTGCTCCAACGTAAGCAAATGGTCGTCGATGTCATTCATCCTGGACTCGCCAACGTCTCCAAGGACGAACTCCGTTCCAAGATTGGTAAGATGTACAAGGCCGACAAGGAAGTCGTCTCTGTCTTCGGTTTCAAGACCCATTTCGGTGGTGGAAAGACCACTGGTTTCGCCTTGATCTACGATAACGTTGAGGCTCTCAAGAAGTTCGAGCCCAAGCATCGTCTTGTCCGTATTGGTCTTGCTGAAGCCCCCAAGGGTGGCCGTAAGCAACGTAAGGAAAAGAAGAACCGTGAGAAGAAGTTCTTTGGTGTCAGAAAGTCCAAGAAGCCCAAGAAGGAGTAAATTCTTTAACCTATCTTTTTTTTATATACAAATTTATATATATAAAATGTAGAAAATATATAATTACCCTCTTTTTGTTTTCTCTCATTTTTGTGTTCATTTTTCTATTGGTTTATGGGTTGGGATGAAGTGTAACGCGTTTGGGTTTGTAGTAGTGGATATTTATGGAGGGAAAGTCAATTGGCCCCACTGTAGTTTTTTTTTATATTTATTTGAGTGACATGGGGAAGGGTTTTGTACGTAATATGAAGCTGATGGTATACTGTTCCGAAATAAGTGTTGTTTTTTCACCAGAGAATCTATGACTCAGTATGAGGATTGTAAACAAACTCGCGCTCTTCTCCAAAGAAAGAGGGACACTGTTTTTTTTAGGAACTAGTACTCAATGATCGAAAAAAATGGTCAAATGCTATAGCAGCCCCCTGCGCACACAACTAATATAGATCTCGAAGCTTTTGTAACATTATCCGAGTCTATAAGATCATTTGTAAAAATATTATAAACAGTATATGATCTAATTTCACGGATACCATTTTAAATACACTTCTAAAATAAAAATAAAAACTAGCCTGCAAATCGCAAAGGGATTTATCTTATCGCGGATAAAATGCACTCTATTTGTACTAATTGACGGTAATTCTGGGCTCTAGTTAAAAGCCTGGATCAAACGGCGAGAGTTACAAGATATCGAAACACTCGAGATAGAACCGATGAACAATCCTCCTATGATTGATATGGCACCTTCATACATCCTTAAGTTGTATCATTTTTTAAGTTTATGAACAGATGGACTAACTGTTTATTTCTTCCATTTTTTTTTTTAAAAAAAAACCACACAAACATATTAAAATCGAAGTAAAAATACGAATTTAAAAATTAAATATTTTTTTATTGAGTATTATATGTATACATCGGGCGAAAGGAGAAAGTCTAATTATTAAAAAGTTTGATAAGATGAAAGAATTTAAAATTGTTACTTGTTAAAAAAAGATTATTTGCTCTTTAAAAAGTTTTTCATCATGTACCCCCATACGTAATGAAAAAAAAAAAAAGCAAATAAATAAAATGTAAAAATGTAAAAATGTAAAAAGTGAATCAATCATATCAAGTTATAAATTCTGTACAGGGTTTTTGTTGTTGTTTGAATGACTTAGAGAGAGATATCAGGAAGGATACGTTGTTGAATACCACCAGCGACAGGTAAGTAAGTGTTACCCATTAATTTATGATCAACTTCACGAGCACACATACGACCTTCATTGATACCCCAAACAATCAAGGATTGACCACGACGACAATCACCAGCAGCATAAACGCCTTCGACAGAAGTAGCGTACTTGCCCTTGGGAGTCTCAATGTTGGAACGACCATCTTGCTTAATAGATAATTGTTTGATGATCTCAGTTTGAGGACCCAAGAAACCCATACTTAACAGGACAAGATCAGCTTCGAAAGTTTGTTCAGAACCTTCAACTTCCTTCATAGCCCAACGGCCAGCATCATCCTTGGTCCATTCAACACGAACAGTCTTGATACCCTTAACGGCACCATCTTCAATGATGAATTCCTTGGAAAGGACACAGTATTCACGAGGATCTTTACCGAATTGAGCTTGGACTTCAGAATGACCGTAATCAACCTTGAAGACCATAGGGAACTTGGGCCATGCGTTGGTATGCTTATCACGACTGGCAGGAGGTTGAGGAAGCAATTCAAAGTTGACAACAGACTTACAACCATGACGAAGAGAGGTACCGATACAATCGTTACCAGTATCACCACCACCAATAACAACAACATGCTTATCCTTGGCAGAAAGGTATTGTCCATCCTTAAGTTCAGAATCGAGTAAACTCTTGGTGTTGGCTTGCAAGAACTCCATAGCGAAATGGATACCATTCGATTCACGGCCAGGAATCTTGAGATCTCTGGGCCAGGTAGCACCAGTAGCGACAATCAAAGCATCATTTTGTTCACGAATGGTATTGGCATCTATATCGACACCAACATTAGCGCTAGCAATAAACGTAATACCTTCAGCAGCTAAAAGATCAACACGACGTTGAACAATTTTCTTGTCGAGCTTCATGTTGGGAATACCGTACATTAAAAGACCACCAACACGATCGTTACGATCGTAAACGGTGACAAGATGACCAGCCTTATTCAATTGATCGGCAGCAGCTAAACCAGCAGGACCAGAACCAATAATGGCTACCTTCTTACCGGTACGATTGGCAGGGACGTTGGGAACAATCCAGCCTTCATCGAAACCACGGTCAATGACAGCACATTCAATGCTCTTGATGGCAACAGGAGGCTCAGAAATACCAAGGACACAAGCACCTTCACAAGGCTAAAATAAAATAATTAAATTTTTCATGTTATAATCAAGTTTTTTTTTTCTTTTTGTTTTTTTACTTACAGCAGGGCAAACACGACCAGTGAACTCAGGGAAATTGTTGGTCATCATAAGACGATCAAGAGCTTCCTTCCAGTTATCCTTGTAAACAAGTTCGTTCCACTTGGGAATAATGTTACCGATAGGACAACCAGTATCAGATTGACAGAAAGGAACACCACAATCCATACAACGAGCAGCTTGTTCGTGAAGTTCGGTGCGAGTTAAACGGTTGTTAATCTCATCCCAATCACCAACACGCTTCTTGGAGTTACGGTAGCTATCAGTCTTTCTCTTGTACTTCATGAAACCACGGACCTTATCCAACTTGGCACGACGAGCCAAAATAGCCTCTTCATCAAGAACACTATCTTCAAGATCTTCAAGTTGAGGTTCAACCTTCTTATGGACCTTAGAACAAGGCTTCTCAACAGGAGTAATGGCAGCAAGTTTAGCAGCACGTTCTCTTTGCAAAAGAGCACTGTATTCAATAGGCATCACCATAACAAACTTGGGCAAATATTCGTTAAAGTTCTTGAGAACACGATCAGCAATTTCAGAACCAGTGTAATGACGATGGTCTTCAATCAAATCACGTAATTCAGCAATACGTTCTTCATCATTGACAGTCTCGAGTTGAACCAATTCCATGTTGACCTTTTCCTTAAAGTTACCTTCGATATCGAGGACGTATGTGATACCACCGGACATACCAGCAGCAAAGTTACGACCGGTGTTACCCAAGATAACAACACGACCACCAGTCATGTACTCACAACCATGATCTCCAACACCTTCACAAACAGCATAGGCACCTGAGTTACGAACACAGAAACGTTCAGCAGCGATACCACGGAAGAAGGCCTTACCGCTGGTAGCACCATACAAACAAACGTTACCAACAATAACATTTTCCTCGGACTTGAAGATGGAGTTCTTGGGTGGGTAAATGGCAATTTGACCACCAGAGAGACCCTTACCGACATAATCGTTAGAGTCACCTTCGAGTTCAATAGATACACCAGGAGCTAAGAAGGCACCAAGTGATTGACCGGCAGAACCCTTCAATTTGATATGGATAGTGTCAGCAGGAAGACCAGCTTCACCGTGACGCTTAGAAACGTGATAAGAGAGGGTAGTACCAAGAGCACGGTCAGTATTAACGACATCGGCTTCAATATAAACCTTTTCCTTTCTGGAAAGAGCTGCTTCAGCTTCTTCAATAAGATAGTTATCAAGACGAACATGAAGGTTATGCTTTTGCTTTGTGACACAGACGTTGGAAACGTTAGGACGGAGAGAAGAAGCAGGAGTTAAGATGGGAGATAAGTCCAAGTTGGCAGTCTTGAAGGTACGAAGAGAATCATTGACCTTGAGCTTTTCGGCATGACCTACCATCTCGTTAATAGTACGGAAACCGAGCTTGGCCATATAACCACGTAATTCTTCAGCAAGGTAATAAAAGAAGTTGACAACGTGTTCAGGAGAGCCTTCGAATTTCTTACGTAACTCGGGATCTTGGGTAGCAATACCGACGGGACAGGTGTTCAAGTGGCACTTTCTCATCATGGTACAACCGAGAGCGATAAGAGGGGTGGTAGCAAAACCCCATTCTTCAGCACCGAGTAAACAGGCAATGGCAATATCACGGCCTGTCTTGATTTGACCATCCGTTTGAACAACTACACGACCACGCAAATCGTTAAGAACTAAAGTTTGATGCGTTTCGGCAAGACCTAATTCCCAAGGAAGACCAGCATATTTAATACCGGTCCAACGAGAGGCACCAGTTCCACCATCATGGCCGGAAATTAAGATATGATCTGCTCTAGCCTTGGCAACACCGGCAGCAACGATACCAACACCAACTTCAGATACAAGTTTGACAGAGACACGAGAGCGAGGGTTAGCACACTTGAGATCGTAAATCAATTGCTTTAAATCTTCAATAGAGTAAATATCGTGATGAGGAGGAGGAGAGATCAAGCCGATACCAGGGGTAGTCTTACGAGTAGAAGCAATTTCTTCAGAGACCTTGGTACCATCTAACTCACCACCTTCACCAGGCTTAGCACCTTGAGCCATCTTAATTTGTAACTCTTCAGCATCAGAGAGATAGAAACTGGTAACACCGAAACGACCAGAAGCAATTTGCTTAATAGCAGAACGCATAGAGTCACCATTTTCAAGAGGAAGAGAACGTTCAGGCTTTTCACCACCTTCACCAGTATTGGATTTACCACCAATTTGGTTCATAGCAATAGCTAAAGAAGAATGGGCTTCCATAGAGATGGAACCATAAGACATGGCACCGGTAACGAAACGCTTAACGATATCGTTCCAAGATTCAACTTGTTCAATAGGAATTTCTTTGGAGTTTTCATAATCGAAATCAAGCATACCACGAAGAGTACATTTCTTGATGGCTTCATAGGCGTTACGAGAGTAAGCGTCATAAGAAGTTTGGTTCTTTTCACGAACGGCTTCTTGAAGGTTAGCAATACCGGTAGGATCAGCAATATGAGGAGCACCGCCATCACGCCAATGGTACTCACCAGACTCGGGAAGAGCAGAAGGTTGAACAACGTTACGAGTAGGGTAACCCGTTTCGTGAAGGGTTAAGGCATCTAAAGCAAATATATCAAAAGTAACACCCTTAATACGAGAAGCAGTACCAGAGAAACAGCGAGAGATAACACTATCATCAACACCAAGAGCTTCAAAGATTTGAGCACCCTTATAAGAAGCTAAAGTAGAAATACCCATCTTGGACATCACCTTTTGAATACCATTATCAATACCCTTTTTGAAGTTATAAATTAATTTTTCGGGAGTTAAGCCTTCATGAACTGCACGTTCACGGTGAAGTTTCATCATGGCCTCTAAAGTTAAGTAAGGACAGACAGCATCAACACCATAACCTAAAAGAACACAGAAATGATGAACTTCTCTGGCTTCAGCAGTTTCAACCATCAAGGCAACTCTACTACGCTCCTTGTTACGAACCAAGTAGTGATGAACACCACCGGCAGCAATAAGAGAAGAAATAGCGACACGTTCAGCGCTAACAGCACGATCAGAAAGAACAACAACCTTATAACCATTCTTGATAGATTCAGATACTTCATTACAGATGCGTTCTAAAGTATTAACATAACCTTGAACACCTTCACACTTATCAAAAGTAATATCAATAGTTGCAACCTTCCAAGAGGGATAGAATTGGCTCATGTTCTTGATCGCATCAAGTTCTTCCATCGATAAAATGGGAGAAGAAAGAGCAATCTTGTTACATTGATTTTCATCAATTTCAAGAATGTTACCTTCAGGACCAACGTAACATTGAAGAGACATGACGATTTCTTCACGAATAGGATCGATAGGAGGATTGGTAACTTGAGCGAATAATTCACGGAAATATTCAAAAATAATACGAGGTTGTTCAGCAAGACAAGCAAGAGCAGTATCGTTACCCATAGAACCAAGAGGTTCTTTACCGGTAGAGGCCATAGGAACCATAATCAAGTTGAGTTGTTCAAGAGTATAACCAAATGCCTTGAGACGAGGATCGGTATTTACTAAAGTATCGTCTAGTTCAGCAACAAAAGGTTTAACTTCATTCGTCTTGGCAACTACATCTTGCAAGACAATGTTTTGGTCTTTAATCCATTGAGTGAAATCACGCTTAGAGGCAGTTTGTAACTTGAGTTGTTTATCATCGACAATAATACCTTCGACAGTATCAACTAAAAGCATACGACCAGGCATAAGACGACCCTTTTCAACAATAGTTTCGGGATCGATAGAGACGGTACCGACTTCAGATGCACAAATCATGATATCATCCGTAGTCAAGTAATAACGACAAGGGCGAAGACCGTTACGATCAAGAGAGGCACCACAGTAACGACCATCAGAGAAAGTAAAGAGAGCAGGACCATCCCAAGGTTCCATCAAGGAAGCAGCCCACTGATAGAAAGCCTTCATTTCAGGGCTCATGGCCTTATTGTTTTGCCAGGCTTCAGGAATCATCATCATAACTGCCTCGGGTAAAGTCAAGACACCATTAATGACTAATAATTCAAGAACGTTATCAAAGGCTGCGGAATCTGATCCACCTTCTTCAATAATGGGGTAAAGTAACTCAAGGTCTTCTCCGAATTTATTGGAAGTCATTACACCTTCACGAGAACGCATCCAATTTTTATTACCACGAACGGTATTAATTTCACCTAAACACACGTGAAAAAGAAAGAGAAAAAAAAGGTTAAGACGCCGGTTAAAAAAAACAAAAACAAAAACAAAAAAAACTTACCGTTATGGGCACACCAACGCATAGGTTGTGCACGATCCCAAGAAGGAAAGGTGTTGGTGGAGAAACGAGAATGAACAAGAGCGAAATGAGTAGTATATTGAACATTGTTTAAATCATGGAAATAAAGGTAAACTTGCTTGGGAGTTAATTGACCTTTATAAACGATGTTCTTGTTGGAAAGAGAACAGACATAAAACCATTTCTTCATGGTTAAAGTATGAGTAGAGTGTTTACGAAGAACATAAAGTTGACGTTCAAAGTAAGCTTCATCAAACTCTTTTCCTTCAGATAAGACAACAAAAGGTTGAACGATTGCGGGTTCTTTAGATCTAGCGGCAGGACCGATAATGGTAGAATCAACTGGGACTGTACGCCATCCTAATACCTTCAAATGAAGTGCTTTAGCCAATTGCTCAAATACATTCTTGCTTTCAGCAACAGAATCGATATCACCCTTCATAAACAAATTACCAACAGCATATTGTCCTTCTTCAGGTAATGTGATACCTAACTCACGAGATGTTTCATTGACAAAAAATTGATGAGGAATACCTGACATGACACCTATATATGTAACAATTATTTTTTTTTTTAGTTTATTTTTGATACAACAGTTATAAAAAGAAAAACTTACCAGCACCATCACCATCTCTAATATCAGCACCGGATGCACCACGATGTGTCATGTTGCAAAGAATGCTACTGGCTTCAGACACGATCTTGTGAGAACGAACACCTTTGACGTGAACCATAAATCCAACACCACAAGCATCTTTTTCGAGTTCGGGGTTATATAAACCTTGTGCGGGAGGAATTGCACCAGCCCAGGAAGTGTTTTCCAATTCAATAGGGGACATTAAATTTATTTATTTGTTTTTCTTTATGTATAATAGAGTTGGGGGGTATTGGTACTACTTGTATACTGTAAAATTTCTCTTTTTGTGTATGTATAATTTTTTGTTTTATAAGTATATATATATGTACTGAGGGAGGGGAGAAATATATAAATATAAAAAAAAGTTTTTTTTAAAGAGAAATGAAAAAGAATATAAGAATTTAAAAAAGAAGAAGAAAAAGAAAGGAAAAAACAGAATAAATTTGATACTAGTTGAACTGTATATATATACCCTTTTTTTAAAAAGTAAATGTACAGCAGAAATTATAGGTTTCATATCAACAACTTTCTTATCTTTGTGCACAGAGGACCAATGATTATCGTGTGGTGTAACAATAGCATACTAAATTGGAAGTTCCATGGTCACATGCCATACAGTTCTTTAGCATATTGATGAATAGATGTTTACAAATGTATCCCTCAAATCTACTCGGATGCAGTTAGATTTAATCTTGATGTCATTAATATAGTAAATTATGGAATAAAAAATCATTATTGAAATTAACCAGTGATAAAATATACAGTATAATGTTAGATATATATATATATATATATGTTTGAAGATCAAAAGTTTACTTTATTTGACGGATAATAAAGGTTAAAGGAACACAAGATCTTTTAGTTTTTTTTTTTTTTTTAACCCGGTTTTACAAATGTTGTATGATAAGATAACGGGTGGTAAACATCAATAAAAAATGACTGTCTTTATAGCTTATTATACTTATCACTTTTATCAAACAAACGTTATTATTTTATAGCTTTTTTCCTTTATAATAATATACACTGTTTATAGTTACCTCAAAATAGAGGTATTTTCAATTATTAATTTTTTTTTAGCATGAGACAGTCTTTTTAAGCATTCTCTATCACGTCCTTAATTTTAATGTCGATTTACGTAACACTTTCCTTTTCTAGTAATACTCTAGATGAGTTTATCCAATCAAACATTTTCATTCAATCTCTATCAATTTTTTTGCTTGTTGTACCGTATTTAGCTTATCTCGTCCCTGCTTTTTTTTTTACTTTCTTCATGTTTATATCTCTGTACAGGTATTCGGATAAGGTCGGAAATCAATATTTTAATATGCTTACACTTTCTCCGTTAATGATCGGGATACAGTGATTTATGTTCAAGAATATCTTTGTCCGTTCAAACTTTTTGTCGTCCAATCATTTTCCTTTAGCTAGCTTCACTTAAAGATAGGACTACACAGAGTAATTTTTTCTCTGAGTCTGACACATGTATAAATAAACAGCATGAGTAAATAGGCCTATTTTATCAATCTATCATTTTTTTTATAAAGAAAAACAAATTCTCTTTCTCTTTTTCTTTTTTCTTTATACAATGTATACCAGTAAGTACTTTTTATATATATATATATACACCTTTTAAAAGAGTTTAACTATATCTAATATTCTTCTTCATGTCCTTAAGCAACGTCCCAGGCATAAGAGCTCTTCTTGCCAAAATGACTAATAAAAAGTAGCCTGTATCAAACAATCTTTTTCATCTTGGCCTCCTGTCTAAAAACTCCATTGATTGAACCGATGCACATGGTTGCTTTAATATACAAGTTGTAGATAAGTATTAAGATATCACAAGAGAGAGGGATACAATGAGAGGAAGGTTATCTCTCCACCTTAATTTTGAATGAGCGTTAACATAATTACACTGGGTCCAATTTCGAGAGATTCAAGCTATTTCGCTCAACGTTCAACATGATTTACTTTGCTTGATGTTGAACGTAAACTGTTTGGTTAAAAAGAGATAATCACGAGTGTTGTACATAAGCCTTTCTCAATGCATTCTAGTATGTATAATATAATAATTTGTGATACTACCTACGTATCTCGGTCATATAAAATATTACAACAAACTTTGCATTAATTCTGAGCTATAAATTAATAGGTGTACCAACTAGTTTCATGCTCGGATTTTCTGTGTCATAATCAGATCAGCCTTTTTTATTGGATATTTCAATCGCAGGAAAAGCTTATTCCCGTTTCAATAAAAACGATAGGTTAAGCAACTTAAATTTATTTCCATAAACTGATTTATATTTCTATACTTGTATTCCTCTTTACTATTGTTTATGTTAGGGATATTTTAATGGAAAAAAAGTATACATTTATGACATTAAAATATGTAAACAAAAATATATGGTAACTTTACGTATATGTATATATTTTTTTTATATATACCATTACAAGTTTTAACTCAGTCAGCGTATTTGCAATCTACCGCATCATCACGTTATTTGATTTTCTTGATAACCAAAAAAAAAAATTGTTATCCTTCGATAAGAAACCTTAATCTTTATTCGCGATTCTCGTTGGCAGTGAATATTTACAATCTCTCTTAGAAATATATAAGGCATACATTTTTTTCTTTTGGTATTTGCATACTTGTTATATCTCTTAAATAAATTATTTAAGCTTTTGTCATCTTTTTTTATATATTGAGAACCACGAATAGCGAATAGAAACGGAGCTATTGATATAGGCTTTATATAATACTCTATAGGTAGGCCTGTATTGCATAAGATGAGATGTACTTTATTGATGATAAAGATAAGACGGACCTTTATTCCAGCATACATAACCATTCAATTTTACATATATATATATATATAAAAAAAAAAAAAAAAAAAGTACCCACGACAAAACTGTACCAAGCGAATACACCCGATTGTTGTATATTCTACTTTTGGCATAGTTTTTTTCAAAGGCACTTGAGGAGTATTAATTTCGATCGTAGTACACGGAATGCCGCCTGATTGGTAAAAGGGAAAAAAACTTCTTGCATCATTTTCATGTGCGGATGTACTATTGTTGTTTTGTCCCACGAGCACAAGAAAAATTGGCGGATCTACGTGATACGGAGTCGAGCGGAAACATAATAGGGAGTTTTCTTTTTCTAAAAAAAAAAAAAGGGGAATTGAACACTATAAAAAAAAAAAAGGGAGTATAAATTAATATACAGATACGTTAAAACATGGTTTGATTTGGGGGGGGGGGTTCGTGGTTATAAAGTATGAATAGATCAAAATTGGTTGACATGATGACTTGGTGTTACCAGTTAGCACAATTAGATTGAAGTTTACGTTTGAGGTAATCTGTAGACGTTCTATCACCTGCCAATTCTAGAATTCTCGCTTATTTTTTCGGGAACATGATGAGATCATGATACGTTTAAAATGCTAGAGTGGTTTAAATAACCACTCTATTGACGTAATCTAATATATTTACCCCTTTTTCTTGTGTAAAAGAATCGGATTATGTAATTTTTTTTTATACAGTAAAAAATAGACATAGCAATATATTGAATCGATCATATTACTTAATTTCCCATGTTTTTTTTTTCAAAAAAAAGGTATACCTCTTTCTTTTACTATACTACCGTAGCATAGGAACACCATAATCTCCCCAAAAGAGTGAGATTGTATCCCAAATGTATATAATGTAAGGCATAAGCGTGCTGCTGTACTGTAAGAAATTATTATCTCATCCGTAAAAATTACATAAACTCTCGCAAATAAAGCGATCCTATGGGAGCCTCATGACAAATAAAGTACATAATAAACTCTTTTTTTTTTTATGTATATAATTGAAACTTAAAATTTGCTTGAGCTTATACATAGTACGCATATACTTTTTATTTACTTTGATCATATGTGTGTGTGTTGTGTTCTATTCATATACATAAAATTATTGCTTTATATCTTGATTCATAAAAAAAAAAAAAAAAAAGTTTTCGTCCATCACCTTAATTATTATTACTATTTACTGCAAACACTAGGAGTTAGTGAAAGGGTGATATGTAGCTTGATAGGAAGATACAGAGCTATTAGGCATGTCATTAAAAGATGTATGATGTATTTGTTGACTAGTATAGGAAGGCCCTTGGTCCAGCGAGTGACAATAGTTTAAGTTGGAAGGGTTATAGGAGTGATGCAGCGGATGATATTTACTAGTTTGTAAACGTTGTTGAATTGATATATTAGTTCGAAATAGTTTATCTGACGGATAATCACTGCATTCTAAATCATAATTCGGTTTGGTAGTAGTACATGTATTGCTTTCAAAAAAGGTACAATCGAGTTGATTGTTTACAGAGCGAACACTAATTTTGGAAGTCGTTGTCGGAATGGTGTTTGATTGGTAAAAATTACGCACCGGCTTTGTTGCATCAGGGTCTGCGCAGTACAGTTCGACAGCTGTTAAAGAACCGGGATTAGAACTACTATTGGACGAATGAATAGACAAGGTGCAAGGGACATGATGTGAATTAAGTTGGTTTAATGAACGTTGCATAGGTTGATGGGGTGATTTGGTATCACCTGAATGAGTAAACTGGGTTAAAGTTTGCATTTGAGGTGATACGCGTGTAGCTGCTAACTCTAATAATCTTAATTTGTCATTTTTAGAAGCTGATGATATCATGTTATTACAACCTTCAAACTCGACTGGTTTATCAGAAAATGTTTCTGGATCAACTCCAAGCCGAGAAACAAGGGTTTTAACATCATATTGTAACTCGTTTATATCGTTGGCGATTACTTCAGCAGATCTACTAGTATAGTTATAGTTTTCTTTTTCTAGGAGCGTAGTATGAAAGACAGAGGAAGTTGACTCGTCTAGGACTTTAATATTATCGAGCTCACTATAGAAATGCTCAGTATGGAAATTTTCTTGGTTAAAAGGCAAATGGATATCTAAAAAAAAAAAAAAAAAAAAAAAAAAATTAATATTGCGGATTCCCCCCCCCACTAAATAGTATATGCTACTTACTTTGAGTTATATCGTTTTTCATTAAATCATTGCCAGAGTTACTAGTTTCAAAATCATCTTCCAAGTTGTTCTCATTTTCACTTGTACTGGTAGAATCCGAGCCAGAATTTCCAACAGTATTTATCTGGGGAGAGGAGAAAAGGCACTCAAGATTATTGGATAAATCGTTTTGTTTGTTTTTTTCTTGTGGACCCTGCTGTTGTCGTAGCTGCTGTAATTGATCGTTAATCATGGCGTTATTTGATTGAGGTAAACCATTAGAAAAAACGACAGTAAGAAACTGTAGAATCTTTGAAATCGCCTCTTGATGTCTTGAATGATTTACTCTTGTTGCCAAAGCTTCTTTCCAAAGTATTTCATTATCTCTTTGTAGATTTTTTAAATCGTCAGAGATATTTGTTTGATGTTTTTTAATTACAGAAAACTCTTTTACGACAGAACTAAGATCCATAGTTTCCATATCTATCGCATTACGATCTTTATTTCTCTTTCTTGCGATCGAAGCGAGGAGGTCCAGACGGTCTCTCTTAAAATTTGGATGACTAAACTCCCAAAGCTCATTTTCTGTATTATCTACGGTAGTCAGAACACCTTGCTGTATGTGTGGGATCTTATGAAAATCGTACATATTCAATTGACGCACGAATGAGGCAAACGTGTTGTGTTTGTAAAATCTTGGTAGTACCAATTCTGCAAATTTTTCGTGGTCTTCCACTAAAAAAAACACTTAATAAAAGAAATTAACCAGCAAACTATTTTTTTTATATATACCTACCTAAGAAAGAATTACCATCCTTTGACCATCGAATGGATTGAGTTGTTAATGAATCATTTACCATACTAAATAATAATAATAACAATTTTAATATTGGTTCGTATAAAGAAAATATGTGGTTCTTCTTCCTTTCTCCATTGTTCTATACTATTCTATACCTTTCTGTTTGATTCTGTTCCCAAGTATAAAATAATCCCCCTCCCCCCATTATTCATTTATCTTTTCCCCTTTTTTTTATTTGTCATTGGACACAACACACCCATAATGTGATATATAAAAGAATTTGGTACTTACTTGTATAATTTATGCAAAAACGCGGGAATACTGCGCTGCGAAGAAGATTTACGAGAACTCCTTTCAACATGTGTAGTTGTCGTGGTTGTACGCGACTGATCGATTACTACCTGGCGACGACGACGACGACGAGTGGTCGTAGTAGCCATAAGATATTCTACCTCATTTTGATCTTGCAGTTTCTTTCTTTTCCCGAAAGTCTGCTCGTTATTTGTCTTTATTGTGGTTTTATCATCAATAGATAGATTGGTAGAGTTAATTGTGGTGCAATTTCCAGCGATTGAATTAAAAGCTGTCGTGGTGGATGAAAAAGATCTTTTGCGACTAATTGCACAAGTGGAGGATAGGCCATTATCGGTAGTAGACATTTTTATATTTGTAGGCTTTTGAATAAAAAAGGCATGCAATAAAGTATCAAAGAAGACCACAAAGAGAAGTATTGATAAAATAAAGAGATAGAGAGCTATTACACAGAGTAAAAGAGTCAGATTAATTTGAGTTGAAATTGCATTTTGGCATACAAGTCAATATTTACCTAGTCAGTGGGATTTACGACTATCAATGTGCAGTTTACTAAGTATAACTATGGGCTTTTTAATAGCGATTTTATCTAATTAAGAAAAATGGAAAAAGAGTTGGGTTTGGGAAGTTTTTTTATTTCAATAAAAAAATAGATGTATTTATATTTAGAAGGAGTTCGTAATGCTCCTGTATTCTGTACAACATCAAAGTACTTGGACGGTCAAATTGATCGGACGATATTTAGGATCATTTCGATCTTTAACGACTTGCTACATTCCCAAATATGTGTCTTCGATACCATACCTTCTATCATATTATACACAATTTCTTTATATACCACTCTTTTTTCCTTTTTTTTTTTTTTTTAAAAAAAAAAGATATGCTCTTTTTGATACTTCGCTTTTTTACTTAACCCAAATTTCGGGTTTCTGTTTCGGATGTCAAAAAGGCAAAAAGTTTTATAAAAAAAAAAAAAGTGATTTCTATTGTTTAAAGGGGCGCGATGTAGTTTATAAAACGCATTTTATTTTAATTGTATACAGAATAGGTTTTCATAGTATACGAAAGCTTTACTTATGCATTAGTTTCGATTATTTAAAACAAGTTCTTTTAAAATTAGGTACATATTTAACTCGTGCTCTCTCTCTCTCTCTCTCTCTCTCTCTCTCTTACTTCTATTATTATTCTATAGTGGTCTGTTCTTCTTGTTCCTTTTTTTTGGATTCAAGATAGGCTTTTCGCTTTTCTTCTACTCGCAAATGCTTCAAGTACTTTCGATGGTGACGACCCTTCTTGTGTTGTTCCCATTCTTGATCACCATTTAAAACGAGTGGTTCACCTTTATCTGTTTTACAGGTTTCACATGTATGCTTATTCCAAGTCAAAATTTTAGTTTGTGTACTAGAAAAAAAAAATAGCAGTTAGTTAGTAACGTCTAAATAATAGTAATGAAAACGCATACTCTAGTACTGGATTTAACTGTGCCAACATTTGTGATGCTGTTTCGCTCAAACTTGCAGGATCAGGTAATGGTAGGTCCATCAAAAATACTAGCAGATACAAGTTAAAAAGGTTTAATTCTCTATTTGTTTTAATTTTGATCATTTCAGCTACTTACATTTAGCTATTTCAACAGCCTTTTCTCTCACATTTGTATCCCATGTTTCCAGGTCTACATATACACAAATTTAAAAACTAGGATAAAAGAAAAAAATCGATCGCAATAATCTACATACCTCCTGCATCTAAACAGTACACAATTACATCGTTATTTTTTGCATTTAAAGCAGTAGGCAATAGTTTGTTTTTAATCCATTTGATCTGAGACTTCGCATATCTTCTTGTAGCAGCCTTCATACGGTCAGTACATTCTACCTTAATCTTTTCTAATTCAGCAGGATCTTTGTTTCCTTCCTCTAACGCAAAAAAATAAGCATCGAATTCCTTATACCCAATTGCTTGCCATAATCCTCTTTGATACTTTTCTAATTCAAATCCTTTTGGTAATTTTACATGTCCCTGTACGACTTGGTTTCTTAAATCCTTAATTTCATCAAATAATCCAGTTTCAATCATTTGGTCTACACGAGCATCTAATCGAGGGTTTAACTTTTGTGGGTCTGAATAGATCCAAAATACCAATGCCTTATATCTTGGATCTAATCCATGTGTTTCGTAGTGATCGCGTTGAGATTTGATTATTTCACTTTGTGGTTTTCCAGTTTGATAAAATACTCGTAAACTACGCAATATTTTTCTTCTGTCGGATGGATGCCATTTATTAGCCATAACTGGATCTACTTTTGATAATCGTTGGTATAATTCGGGTGTTTCCAATTGATCAAATTCAGGAAAATTGCTATCGATCTCATCAGGACTAGCTTCACGGTTTTCTTGTTTTCCGATAGTTGTGTTATTCCAAAGTAACGATTGTATATAATAATTTGTTCCGCCGACTACAACAGGTAATTGTTTTTCTTCAGATATAGATTCTATCTACACATAAAAAAAAAAAAAAAAAGGTTGGTACAAAGTTCCATGGATATATACGTGTATTGTTGCTACTTTTTGTGAGGCATCTTTTAAAAAAGAAGTAACTTGATACTCCTCTTCTGTTTCCAAAAAATCCATCAAGTGATGCTTAATACCTTCTCTTTCATTTAAAGGCATTTTATTGGTAATAATATCTAGACCTTTGTATACCTATCAGACTATGAATACACTTATATTTTTTTTATATTTTTGGTGCTGTCTTTCCCCTTCCCACCAAACTTTACCTGCAAAGCGTCAGCGTTAATAACTTGACCCGATAACGCTTTACATAATTCAACTGCTAACTTGGACTTTCCAATACCAGAGCTACCAACAACTGTAGCTATTTTTCTCATGGCTGACATGGTTTTACTTGAAAAAAAAGAAAAAGAAAAAGGAATGGAGAAAAATGTATGGAAATACAGTAGAAAGTGACTGTTACATTATAATTTTTGTAAATGTTTTTAACCCCAATTTACCTATCAAGTTTCTTACCCCCATCCCCGCTAACGATCTTGACCTGACAAGACTCCACACCATACTTTGAAAGAGCAAATTATCTGGATTATCTCTTTTTTCTTCCATGGGTATCAACCTCTTCAGGGACAACCTGACCTCAGACGCTTAAAATAATTGCACAAAGTAGCAATACTAACATGAGTTATATCTTCAAACCCTGAATAATTTCGTGCCGAAGTTCTTCCGAAGGTAATGGTATTGTTATTATTAATTATGCCAATGATAGCTCATTTGTGCCCCTCCTTTATAATACTTTTCAAATTACCGCCCATACGCTTGTATTTCGTCAGTAGTATCCGGAGTTATGTATCGATCAATTATTTTCTTTACAGTCGGCTTTGGAATATGAAGCTCTCTAGATATGTCTGATGGAGACTTTAAATAAAACACATTCTTTTCAACGATTAAATCACTAATTGCTCTAGAACGCGTAAGCTCAGAATGTTTAGTACCCTCACTTGTATTACTTACTGTTCATGGTAGTCTTGCTTTCAAAAAAAATAAAAAAATAAAATACAGTAGCGGCTCTATTCAAGGGTGGATTTCTCCAGGATGTCTTCAGTCTCCTACTTTAACACCGCTATTACCGCTATTCAATTTAAGGATGGAATCCGATTTCACAAAAATACTAGGTATATGTATAAAGCAATAATAAATAGGAAATTTTCAACTAATTTTGATATGCGTTTATTTAATTTATGAAGAAATTGTATGAAAGCTTTTAGTTTTCGAGAGTATATTATCTATCAATGTTATTCATAAAAAAACAAAGAATAAGGATCGAAATGATAGAGAGAGTATAGTGAAATAAATCATACAAAGTAATTAACTATGTCTCATTTTAATACATAGTAGCTCTGTACTATTTTAATTGATGACAATAAAGTTTTTAATAGAATGTAATGTTTGAGCTCTCATAAAAAAAGATATTCAACATACTTTTCTATACAATAGCTTGGGTAGGTCCAGGAACTATTTAAATTATTATAACCCATCATTGTTCGTCCGTTATCCTTTCTAAAACACTCGTTTTTACACGAACATCCAGGCATCACTTCTAAAAAAAGTAATTTTATTAGTGTTTAAAATAAGGTGTTTTCTTTGTATAATTAAAAGTCAGGAAATGGTTCTTTTGCCCAAGTTACTTAGTAAAAGTTAGTCGCCAAGACATTGTCTTTAACATCAAATATTGAAAACCGCTTGTTATTTCATATTTTTCTCGATTTTTCTACTTTTTTTCGGGTGTTCATTTTTGGCCATTTTTGATCATTTTGGAGGGTCAACCCCTTTTGTTTTTCGATTTTTTTTCTCAGTTTTTTTGCAATTACTCCGGATCTACTTTGCTTTTATTTGTGAAAAATTTAATTCTAATAAAGTACTCTTTTAGACGCATTTAATCCATCTAAAAATATATTTTTACTAAAAACACTGAGCAAGTGATCAATGTTTAAAGACGTTTTTTTTTTTTACTAAAATTCGAGTTAAGCGGAACTTAAAATAGTGTTTTCTTTAAAGCGCGTTTTCTCGCTCATTTTTGGTTGTAACGCTTTTATTTATAGATAAACAATAAAGGGTTTTTAAAGATCTGTAATCGTTGCTATAACCAAAAATAGTAGTAGAAAAATACATTTTACGTAATCACGTAAATGAAAAAATTGAGAAAAATAGTTACACAAAAAACGCGTGTCATTTTTTCCAAAAAAAAAAACTATTTTTAAACAGTGATTACACTTTCAATTTTTGAATTAAAAATTTGATTTAAAATGGATTAGATGCGTCTAAACGAGTACTTTACTATCCTTGGTTTTTATACAAAGAAAGGCAAATTGAACCCATTGTAATTGTAAAAAAAAACCGTGATTTTTGACCAAAAAACAAAAGAGGTTGACCCCAAAAATGAAAATCGAAAAAAAAAACAAAAAAATACGCTTTTAATTTTTTTTATCAAAGATATATTCAAAACAACTATTTTGTATTATACAACTTGGGTCCGAAACGCGTTTTCTGTTTTTTAATAAATTAAAGACCATTATTTATTATAACTGCTGAAATTAGCAGTGTTTTCTTATGTGAGCGATTTTTAAACTGCGATACCTCAGTTAGCTTTTTTTTTAGCAGTAATTATCACACCACAGTTGCTCTTTTCTTCTTGCTATTCTTTCGCTTTTTTCCAACAATAAAATACATTACCAACAAAGAAAGACCATACCAACGAGAAAAGACTTATCAAGGACCAAACCCTAGCTCAAGTATACCATCACACCGTCCAACGTCAGCAGCGTAACAATAGAAAAGTTAACCAGCAAAAGAAAGTCCATTAGTAGAAATTAGTCATTTAATACAGAAGCACCACCAAGAAACCATTAATACATAAATAACCATCAGTGTAAGAAGAGAAACCATCATACGATTTATTACGTACGTATTAGTTTAAAGAACAACGATTAAAGTATCTATATTCTTATCATATACAATTATAAAGAAAAGAAAGAGAGAAAAAAGGGGACAAAATGATAAAACAATTATAAAATTCTACAATATGCATATATACTTTTTAAACCTCTTATACAATGTTTTTATTGATTTATACATATTTCTTATTATTTAAATAATTACTCCATATCCATATCCATGCTCTTGACTACAGTAGACTCTTCAACAGTCTTGTCTAAACCTCCTCTATATAATTCAGTGTTCCACTTGGGGAAGACACGCTTGTAAAGACACATCATGATGGTATCTTGTTGTGTTAATGTACCATCAAAGATACACTTCATATAACCGTGAGTACCCAGTGATTCACTGATATGGCCAACACGACCATACTTTGTTGTAAGTTGAACAGGTTTAAACCAATAAATATCTTCGACATTAAAGAACATGAATCGGATAACAGCTGATCTCTTATGAATCTTATAAGGATGACCACTCAAAATAATACGCTTAGCGATAATACGCTTGACATCAACATTCATGAATGTACCTGAAGATACCAAAATAGGTTCTGCATATAAAAAAAATGTTAGCTTTAGCTTTAGCAATAATAAATATAATAATAAAAAACATTACCATTGACATTATCAGTCTCCTTATATAACATGACAGGTGTTTTACCAAAAACGACAGGACCATAAATTGTTGCAACATAAGAACGACCCAACTTTTGGAAACGCTCAAATTTGTGAACATGGTTGGTACCCTTATTTGTGTTTTGAGAATAGATGGGACGAACATTATATCTTCTGAAGCCCATATGCAATACCATGGGATCCTATTATTTAAATTTTGTTTAGAAAAAAAAATCAATTGTACAAACACACATTCTACATATATACCTTTGATCTAACAGTTCCTTCATATGCATTATCACGTTGAACTTGCAAGTTGAGAAGAGACATCTTGTGCTCGTATTGTAAAAGACCGAAAAGGATGAAAGGTCTAGTCTTATCATAGGATTCTATTATTTTACATTAGTTAATAAACATCAATAAATATAAATAATAAGCTTAAAACTCACCAAATGCTTGAATAGGAACATTCTTAATATGAATAGTAATTCTTCTACCAGGCTTGACGGGGCCGACAATAGCTTGGTTAATAACACGAATCTTAGTACGACCAAAGTTCTCAAAGCGGAAAATTCTTCCATAATCGATAGGAAGGTTCTCATAAGGATCCCAAGCAGAGGTTCTAAAGGATTGAAGACCACGATAACGAGCGAAACGTTCTCTAGCGGTCATATGCATAGGAGTATCAATCTCATCAGGGAAATCATTATGGTTTTCAAACTCGACTTGTCTGTTCTTGAGATATTCTTCATATTGTCTAGCTTCTTCCTCAGCATCAAACTCATCTTTATAACCGTCTTTACCCTCTAATTCAATTTCCTCATACTCCTCATCTTCATCTTCAGGGAAACTGCTGGCAGCAGGCTTTACATCATCCTCATCGTCATATTCTTCCATCATCTTATCCTCATCATCATCTTCTTCATCAGTATAATCAGCATCTTCTTCATCGACAATCCAAGCAGCTTGATAAGATGAAGTACCCTTAGGAACACGCTTTGTAACTTGATCACTACCATCCAAATTACGCATACGACGAACACGAGCATCAGCTTCAGCTAATTCTTCTTCTGTAGGCCATGTTTGTTCATTTTCCATAAGATCAGGTACATTTTCAGAAATCAAATCATCCTGTTCATCAGGCTTAGGGGTATCAATCACCTTGGCATCTTCATCCATATCACCACGAGTAATATCGGCACTTGTAATTTTATCAACTTGGAAATCACCAAAATTTTGAAGATGAACAAGACGGTTGGCATTGAAAGGGTTACCACGAGCATAACCAGTAACCTTGAGGGTACCAGTTTCAGCAGAGGTACTATCGAACTCAACAGTTTCAGCAAGCATATAAGGATGATTATCTCTCCAAGACATAGGCTTAGGACGTTGAGATGTGATATAACGTAACACACTAAGAGAATCAGTATCATTATCTAAAGTAAACAAATGTTCATGCTCAGGTACGAATTGTTGAACAAAAGCCAATAAAGACTTTCTTAAACTGGTACGAAGCTTGACAGGCGTATTTTCAATATTTTGAATAACTGGTACAACGTTAACAAGCCCTTGATTCAAAATACCCAAAAGACAGTTGATACCAAATTGATCTACTTCGACATCGGCAGACATTAACAAAATACCAAAATCGGCTACCTTGAAAGCATCAAGACAATCGATAAAGTTACGTTTAAGTGGAACCAATTGAACCTTTTGCTTGAAACGTTCAACGTTTAAAATAGTTGATTCAGAAGTAGCATGAGCAGGCATGGTCTCTCCCAAGGACTTGTAGAGGGACTCAATAGCTGACCCAACTTGACTGTCGGGGCATAAAGCTAAAACAGGTACGATCTTGGGAGCACCTTGACGTCCTTCAAACAATCGACTAATGCGAGTAATATCTTCACGCTTCTTTTGTTGTAATAACTTGGCTGCATTACGACGATCGGTCTTGGAAACTGTCTTGAGTGCATTGCTTTGTTTTACTGAAGTACGGTTGATTTTACCTTTAGATACTTCTCTCAAAGCACCTTTAGTAGCATGACGACTTTTGAAAGGTTTGTTGGTCTGGTGAGAATTACCAGCTCTATGACGATGCTCCATATTTTTTTATCTTTATCAAAAAAAAGAGAGGCTTTCTTTTTTTGAAAGGTCTCAATAAGAGAAAAAACTTTTTTCTTTCCCGATCTGGTATAGCAGTCACTTTTTTTTTTGACAGTTCAAAAAATGAAACTTTTATTGTCAATGCCCCCCTCTTTTTTTCACTTTCAAAATATGAGTATTAAAACTATTGAACCACTAGTTGAATTAAAAGGCCACAAAGCGCCTGTACTAGCTGTAGAATACGTTAAAAATTCTCCTTTAGGTGAACATATTTTAGCATCAGGTTCAGGTATAAAAAAGTTACGGAATTACCACAAAAAAAAAAAAAAAAAAACTTAATCTCGATATTTTGACAACTAGAGGACAACTCGTGTTTATTATGGGACCTTTCTACCCAAACAATTATCAAAGAAATTAATAACCTAAGCGATCCCGTAACGTATTACTTAAACTATTGACTGTTAAACTATCTAAACTTCTTTTTTTTTTCATGCATAAAAAAAGGTCACAAGCATAAAATTTGGAAAGAAATCAAATGCACATTTACTTTATCTTTCTTCAGGCACAAAAGTAATTATTTTCAGCTATTAGTTTGATAGATTAATAATAAGTAAATAGGTTTATGTTTATGACTTGAAATCGGATGCTAAAGTTTTAACGAAGCCATTACAATCATATGAATTCAGTAACGATGAAATTAACAGTGTAATTTTCGGTTTAAGCATGAAACATATATTGGTTTATTAATGCGGTATTTTCTTAGATTGATGTTAACGAAAACAACAAATTTTTAGCTACAGCGGATGATGACGGTGTTGTTAACGTCAGTAAAGTATCATAGTAACACTAGAACACCACAACTGAAAAAAAAATTAACTGTTGTCAAAATTAGTTGATCTCACTAGCCATAAATTGTACAAAAAGGCTTCAAAAAAGCACAACAGCGTAAAGTTTTTATTTTTATTTCTATCTTGTTAATTTTATATGCATTCTTATCTGTATTTATCTGATATAGATTTGCATGTCTGTAAAATTCCGAGTAAAGAAATCATGGGAAGGTAAAGTCATAACCTATTACAAAGCACGACTCTCCTTTTTAATAACGAGTATATAGT
This sequence comes from Thamnidium elegans, assembly GCA_025201345.1. Lineage (NCBI taxonomy): Eukaryota > Fungi > Mucoromycota > Mucoromycetes > Mucorales > Mucoraceae > Thamnidium > Thamnidium elegans. The sequence goes on along the minus strand of JAIXMG010000001.1, from coordinate 345,972 downwards.
TTGGTCCGGCGGAATGGATAGCAAATTGTACGAATGGGATTTTTCTCGAGGCTTACCTACCAATATCTACGATATGAGTAAATACATGCTTTTTTTTAAAAAAAAAAAAAATTAGCGCTACTTACAAAAAAATATTTATATAGAGGCTAAAGAACCTTCAGCAGCTCAAATGTTCAACCCCCCTTTTGTATACAAAGTCGCTACTTCACCTGATGGTGAATGGATTGCCGCTAGTTTAGGCGACTCCACCATTCAACTATTATCACCTCCTAACAAGAAGCAAAAGAAATTTGATTTAAAAGAGGTTAGACTTGAAGATGGCCATAATTCAATGGTGAACTGTTTGTAAGTTTACAACAACCAAAATTTAATTGTTTTTTTTCTAAATCAGTGCCTCATATAAATAATAGATCATTTTTGACGGGTGCAGATAAAGAAACCATATTGATTTCTGGGGCTGCTAATGGTAGAGTGACAGTATGGAACCCTTCTTTGGAAACACCAATTCAAGACATGTTCAAGATAGACGGATCGATTGGTAAAGTGAATAACTTGAAAGCTTATCATTTTAATGATACTATGCATATTGCTGTAGCTGGAACTGGTAAAACCGGTGACTCTGGAGTGTTGTCTATTTATAAATTACAATAAATACATGAACCACTTATTGCCCTGTTATTCCAGAAGAAATAAAGGTACATTATTACTTGAGAGAAAATCTGTCCATACAAATGAGCTTTTACAGCTTCCGCGCAGCCACCCCTCTATTTGTGGAACCGTCACAAGTGACTAGTTAATTTTATCTGAGGTTTTTTTTTTTTTTTTTCCTTGTTTAAAAAATAATACTATATACAACAGCATCTTTTTTTTTTGTTGTGAAAAAAAATATACATACAAAATGATTATTCCCGTCCGTTGTTTCTCTTGTGGTAAAATTATTGGTAATAAGTGGGATAACTATTTATCTTTATTACAAGCCGAATATACTGAAGGGTAAAAATAAAAAAGACAACGAAAAAAAAATGCAAAAATATCAAAAAAAAAAAAAAAAAACTTGGAAATCTCATGTTGATTCTAAAATATAGTGAGGCATTAGACGCTCTTGGACTTAAGCGTTATTGTTGTAGACGTATGGTTTTAACTCATGTCGACTTGATTGAGAAACTTTTGCATTATAATCGTAAGTTGACAGTATTTGAAAGAAAGAAGGGGAGAACTATAACTAAAAAGTTTTTTTTTGCTCATTTAGCTCTGGAACGTTCAAGAGATCGCGGACGTGCTTAAAACTGGATATATGACCCTTTCTTTTCACCTTCAAACCATTCCAACATACTTCTTACGTCGTTTTTTTTTTCCTCCTTTATATACAAAATCATTTTTTAAAAATAGAAGGTTAAATACATTTCTTTTTTTCTTCTTCTTTAATGTCCATCTTCAAATATGTTGTCATACGCTTTCTATAGACGCCCTTTTCTTTAATATAACTTTTTTCCTTCCTCTTTTTGCGCAAACATTAAAATAAATTAGTGTTTTTTTTATAGCAGATATTGTATCCGAGATAGAGAGAAAAAGACGGTGACTGCGCGCGTATGCGTTGATAAAAAAAGAATGGGTTCAATTTTCGCGAATATTTTTTTTTTCTTTTCTGTAATTATTTTCGCTCTGCCATGCTGCAACACCTTGGACAATATGAGCCTTTTGGAGAAAAATGCATGTCTGCCAGATCACATGTTGGTCAAGAGTCGCAAAAGAATTCAATTATTGACTTTTCAACCCTTAGTTTTGATTCTTCAAAAACCGCTTCTATCACTTTAAGTACCTTTCACCATTTATTTAGCATGTCCGATAGTTCAACCATCAATATCGATACACCATTAGACGAACGCAAGACAAACTGTACCGGTAAATTAGAAAACCCAGCTATGGAACTTGAACAAGAGGTGTATGTAAAAGGCTCCGTTGTTGTCTGGAGTCGTGCTGGATGTATTTTAAAGACTTTTGACTACAGCGCAGAAGATCAATTAATCAAAGATGTCTTATTTGCTTGGTTTCCAGTCAATTCCATTACAGACCCCACCAATAAACCAGCGGTAGATATAGATCCTCATGATTTAGAAGGTGATAGTCGAATTGTCAATGGGTATTGGGAAAAAAAGGGACCACAGTCTATCATTAATTTTAAAACGTCTGGTTCAGTAAGCGATGATATGATATCGACTGAAGATGGAGATCAATTACAACGCCGCACATTATGTATCGTATTTGAAGATTGTATAAAGATACATTGTGAGGACGGATTAAGTATTACTTCTCAAATACCTTTTGAAATTGGGAATGTGGTACCGTTAGATATAGGTGTATTGGTGAGTCGTAAACATGTGTTATCATCCACCCGCTTAAGACCAAGACGAGCAGGAGGAAGAGGAAGAGAAGTGTCTGCTTCACCTGGTCTTGGTGGATCAAGATCAAATTATACGAATCATCATTATCAACCATCCAATCCATCTGAAGTATCTTCTTTTTTTGTTACTGTCACTCATCCATTAAGAGGCGTTTGTCCTGTCAAATCAAAAAAATTAAGCCATAGCGATATTTCGACATTACCCGAACAATTTACAAGCCCACAAAAGTTATTATTTGCTACCACCAAAACGTCCGAAACTGGTCGTTTACCTGTCATTGTCACATTAAATATTAAAGAAGGTAAACATTATATTTGGACGTACGATCGCAGAAAGGAAAGGAAACAACTACCAAGGATGGCACCCAATCCTATGCTTGGAAAAAGTAAATTACCTAGTAGTATAGCGAGAAGGGTAAGCAAAAGTATACCTTCTACACCTAATCGAAATAAAAAAATCAAATTAAATGCAGATGATTCACCACACGCTCAATTTCACGAAGACTATATATCTGATGATGAAATATTCCATGAAAATGAAGTAGATAGAAACGTATACCATGAACTATTAGACCCTGGAGAAATTACACTTAGATTATTATGGCGCGAATCTCATGGTTCAAAGTAAGTTTTTCAAGTGCAATTTTTAAATATTATCCACTACTAAAAAAAACATATATTATGTAGAACCCCGTCTAGATTAAAAGCAGTAAAAGATATTTGTTCAAAATCTTTTCTAGTTCACGATTTAAACGGTCAAGAACTAATTTGTATTTTAAACAATACATCAGGTAGTCTTCAAGTGATTAACCTTAGCAAAGCCTCTCAATTACTTAGTAACTGCATCGAATTTAAAGCACCTGCCAAATCTGCTATACCTATAAATGCCTCTCGTGATAACTACAACGATTTACTATTTATGGACCACACAGGTTCGATCGAACTTTTAATCGATAAATGTGCTCGTTTACCTATCCAAACCAAAGAAAACGCCCATAGTCTTATTGACCCCGTATATGATAAATTCTCTGTCCTTTTAAACGATCGAACCATCTTTCGTTACCAACTGAATTTTAGGCCTAAATCATCTCTGGTACGTGACTCCTTAGCTGCCATTAACTGTGCTACAATCACCTTTTATTTTCCTAAAATTTGGTATCGGTTTCTCAAATTGTCGCATTTAACCCCTTTGGATGACAATGATCGTACGCATATAAGTGAATGGGAGACTTTCTTTGTTTCGTTATTTAGTTTTTTAAACATAAAGAAACACGGGTATTATACAGGAACCAAGAAACCTACTTTGTCTACGGCTGCTATCAAAGAAATTCAGCTACAACAGATAAGGGCTTCCAATAAAGAATACATTACCAATAAACTAGGATTTCCTAACGCTTCGCCTATAATGCACTATGAACATTTATTAGACGAAAATTATATACAAGGTATACCTATACGCTGGATTGAAAGAGTCATCAAGTTTAGACCGGATGAACATATGGATGAAAGAATACATATGGATGCTTATGAATTTATGGAAATCATAAAGAGTTTACATGTTGTTTATGAAGACTATCGTATTAAAAAATCTATGAAGATCCATGCTAATTTATTGGGATATCTGTTACTGCAAGCCTCTGTTATATTAGGAAACAAAGATTGGATACAGTACTATGAGAGTCACGGATTAAATCCTTTATTCACAGGCAATTGTAAATAACCCTTAAATGTATATGTACATGTACATACCATACTCATTTTTTTTTATACACGTAGTGAAATTTACAGACCAAGATGTTCGACCATTCTTTATAGAACCACCAAACATTCAAGTATGCTTACATCAAATGACACCCAACGCATCATCCAACCCAACCTTACTAAGCTCCTTTGGTGTCAATACACTGGACCCTTCTCTTGGCCTCTGTCGCAACAATTACGCACAAACTATAAAGAACATTTGGTCGCTGTACAGCGCTATCAACACGGGTGATAAAAGTGCATTACTAGATCGTATGGTTGCTGATCGTATCACACGAAAGGATATTGAAATTCTAATAGATCCTATCTCACACCCCATATTACAAGTACTGAACCAACTAAAACTAAATCCCAAATTAAATTGGCCAAAAGAAGCATATACAGTTATTGAGAGAAATGATATGTATAAGCAATTACAATTAAATCCTACTGTATGTGATCCAAATACTGAAACATTCAAGTTACCATTTTTAAAGGTAGGTTAAAGGATTTTTAGAGAGAGAAAAAAGTAGTTGAATAATGTATGTGTGTAGGATTCTGATCACCCTCAAAGTTCAAATGATATAATTAAAAGTTGTACTACTGAACCAACAAATCCTTGTATATACGAAACAGATATACTCAACATGGAAACTGAACGTTTAAGGTTTGGATTTGGTGGGTTTATTGAAAAAGTAAGAATGATGTTGGACGGTGCTCGTGTACCTGAATTTTATATACCTGAAAAACCTGATTTACCGTAAGTACTCCCCCCCCCCTTTTCATATTTTATACTATTGATATAACTTGGAATTTTTTCTTTTTTTTTTCATTGTGTATAGAGATGAAGACGTAGCAGCAGAGCATCAATCTCGAGTAATCCTTTTAATTCAAAGAACTCTTGCGTTGGGCGTAGGACGAGCTCTATATGCCTACCAAACTCATATCCCCGACTTAACCAAAGTACTTCCTATCGAACCTCTAATTTTATCAGCCAAAGTTCTTCCACTGCGTACAGTAGTTACAATCGAAGAATCCATGTGGAGCAAAGAATTTCTTTACTGGCCTAAATTTCATAATGGTGTAGCCGCTGGATTGCGTATCTCACCTAGTAACAATGTCAACGATTCATGGATTGATTTTTGTTACCCTCGAGAACTAGAACCACAACATGGTGGACTTTTACTTGCTATGGGTTTAAATGGCACACTTAAAAAGTTATCGTTGGTAGATTGGTATCGATTTATGACACAGTCTTGTGAATTGGTGCCCGTTGGGTTTTTGTTGGGCGTGGCTACAGCCTTTCGTGGTACGATGGATGTCAAGGTAACAAAATTACTTTCGGTTCATATTCCAGCATTGTTACCAGTAGGGTCACATAAATTTAATCATTCGAGTGCGTTGCAATCGAGTAGTTTGTTGGGTATGGGGTTAGTCTATATGAACTCGTGTCATCGATTGATGGCTATGACCATGTTGGGAGAAATCGGTAGAAATGCCTATCAGACCAGTACGCCGCTTACTTTAAAACCTGATTATGAAGGGTGTGCATTGGCAGCTGGATTTTCGTTTGGGTTAATCACGTTAGGCGCTGGAGATGAAGCAGCACGTATGGACCCACAGCTTCGAAACAAACTCTATAGTTTAATGACGGGCAGATCCTTAGTTTCATTTAACGGTTCTCATTTGAACCCAGAAGTACCCTCAGGAAACATTAATTTGGATGTTACTTCTGCAGGAGCCACAATTGCTTTAGGACTTATGTATCTCAAGACAGAAAATATACGTGCAGCAGAAAGTATTGACCTTTTAGAAACCAGACCTTACTTAAATTATGTTCGACCTGATTTCTTGTTAATTCGAGTGGTTGCAAAAAATTTAATTATGTGGAGTACAATTTTACCAACTGATACCTGGATCGATAATCAAGTGCCTGAATTTATTATACAAGATTTAGAGAACCCTAAATTATCAACGTTGGAAAAAGAAGTATCAAAGCAGGCCATGTATAATATTATAGGTGGTGCTTGTCTTTCCCTTGGCTTACGATATGCAGGTTCCAAAAACAAAGATGCGTTTCAATGTTTATTAAATCGATTAGATATATTTACAAAGATGCTTAATATGCAATTAACAAATCCTCAACAACATATTACAAAAGTAGCTGTGCGTGTCTGTGTAGGTGTTATGTGTACTTCTGCTGCTATGGTGATGTCTGGTACAGGTAACCAAGAGTTATTAAGTAGACTTCAAGTATTAAACGAACGTATCTCGGAAGATATGGATTATGGTAATCATATGGCAGTTAGTATGTCACTTGGTGTATTATTTATGGGACTAGGTGGTTATACTTTAACCACAACAAACGAAGCGGTTGCAGGACTCTTGTGTTCATTCTATCCGTTCTACCCCACAACAACAGAAGATAATCAATACCATCCTCAAGCATTTAGACATTTGTGGGTATTGGCGGCAGACTCACGTTGGTTAATGCCGTTTGATGTAGATAATAAAAAACCGTGTCGAGTACCAATGCAACTAGAAATTTATGAAGATGATGGAGCTACAGCAGCGCAAAGAAAAGTTCGACAAGTAAGAATTGAAGCACCTACAGTGGTACCAGATTATAAATTGATAAAGTCAATTCAATTGGATGGTGATAGATATTGGCCGTTAAATATTCAAATGGGTCAAGGCGAGTATCAAGATTCTATTATTAAATCTGGCTTGATTTATGTTAAGAGAAGGAAAGGCTGTAAGAGTTATGAACAAGATCCATTTGGAAAAAGAAGTATTACTTTGTAAAAAAAAAAAAAAAAATCTAAAATATCGATTTTTTTTTTATTTGTCAACTTTTATAATACAATAATAGCAGTTTTTTTTTTTTTTTTTTTTTTTTTTTTTTTTTTTTTTTCTTTCCCTTCTAGTTTGATGAGTAAATAAATAAATAATTATAAAAAAGAGATGATTCGAAAAAAAAAAGAAAAAAAAATACAAAGATTCGAATCATGCAACTTTTTTTTTTTTTTTTTAATAATTTATTTAGGGGGACTAATTAAAAAAAAAAAAGTTAATAACATACGAAAAAAAAGAAGTACTATATTATATTTACCTGTAAACAATCTTTCTAGTCTTGATAGGAGCCCACTTGAAACGCTTCAAGTAAATGGACAAGACAGTTAAACTAGTCAAGATAATAGTAGCCTTCAAACCCATCTTCTTACGATCATCATGTTCAGGTTCAGCAGCCCAAGCAAGGAAAGTAGAGACATCCTTAGCCATTTGAGAGGTAGTAGCAGGGGTACCATCCTCATACTCAACAACACCGTCAAAGAGAGTACGAGCCATAGCAATAGCTCCACCAGGGAAGTAAGGGTTATAGTTCAAACCTTCACGCACCTCAACACCTCCAGGGGCATCAACATAACCTGTAAGAAGAGCAAAAACGTAATCCTAAAAGAAAGATATGTTGGTATTATTTCTCTTTTTCTTTTTTTAATATCATACCTCACCACCGTGACGAGCCTTGGTGATCAAGGAAAGATCTGGGGGAAGAGCACCAGCATTAGCTGCGCGAGCAGCTTCTTCGTTAGCATAAGCAGTAGGCATATAATCAGCAGGCTACATCATTTTTTTAGTTTCTTTAATTATTTCAAAATATTGTGTGTATGTAGTTTTACCTTTCCTGGTCTCATAAACATCTCACCGTTATCATCAGGTCCATCTTCATATTCATGTTCTTCAGCCATGGCCTTAACTTCATCTTCAGTGTGAGAGACATCAATCAAGTTTCTCCAGGCAATACGATCAAGAGAATGACAAGCTGAGCAAACTTCTCTATAAACTTGATAACCACGACGAATACTAGAAAAAAAAAATAACATGTCAATATTATTAAAAAAATTTGCATAAATTACTTTTTTTTTTCCTAATAAGAAAAAAAAAACTTACGAAGCATGGTCAAAAGTATCAAGAGGTCCACTATGAGGCCAAGGGTGAGTAGGAGGGTGAAGCCCTTCATCAGCCAAGTTGGCAGAAGCATCAACATACATGTAAGTTAATGCAGTGGCACCAATAATACCAGCAGTGACACCTGTAATTTGCTTGGAATGCTAAACAGGGAAATAAAAGTAAGTAAAAAAAAAAAACTATATATATTTGTTTGAAATTTACAGAAGCAACAGTAGGCTTAGTAGAAGCAAGACGAGTCTAATGTAAATTGTATTAGAATATAGCGTAATATAAATTCTTTTTCTTGGGTATTATTTACCTGCATGGAGAACTGTTTGACAGAACGTCTAGCAGTTTGCGAAGCAATTCTAGAGAACATGACTTGCAATTACAAAAAGAGTAGGGAGGAGGGAGGAGGAAGGGGGGTTAATTGAAAGTTAAAGAAAAAGAAAAAATTTGTTGTTACAACAATAAGTTTTTTTAATTCGGGGTCCAAATCGTATTTTTTACGATAAAAGAAAGCCCAAGCTTTTATCCCGTGCTTGCCTTTAATCCCCAGGGTTACAAAAAAAAAAAAAAAAAAAAAACGAATTGGCCGTGACGTTTTCTAAGCGGGTATTTAATACATATTGTGTATCTTTGCCACTTCAAATGATAACCTAAAGAGAGTTGATATATAAAAAAAATGATGGTAGTATTTATTTTACAGAGAGAGAAATTAGCTATGACAAGATAATTCAGCTGTACGGAAAAGGTAAGCAGTAGAGAGAACTGTCTTTAATCCCTCGGTAAAAATAACATCTTTCAGGGAATAAAAAGACCAATTACATGCAGTAAAGTATAAACAAAGCGTTTAAATCATCTCGACTCACTACTTTAACTTTTCTGTGCGCTGCATTCCTTACTTTTGAACCATAAAAAAAAAAAATCCGTGACTTCTATTTCAACAGTCTACGTCATTTTTTTCCCGCGTTAAAGAGAAAAAGTGGTGTATGAAAATTTTGTTCCACTTTTTTCTTTTCTTAAACACGATATATTTATAAATGAGGTAAATACATGTATACAATCAAAAAGTGGATCCCTTATAAAACACATTATAACCTTTTACAAAAAAAAATCAAACAAAAAAATGAATACAATACTAACTATATCACTTTCTATTTTATTTTTATTTATATATATATCTGTTAAACACGTACCTTTTTCATATTTTAAATTTTAATCATCTATCAGTGCCATTGCCAATAAGCCTAGATCTGAAATGACAGAAGAAGAACTTCGTCAACAAGAAGAAGCCGAATTCAACACTGGGCCACTTTCTGTTTTACAACAATCTGTTAAAAACAATAACCAAATTTTGATTAGTTGTCGTAATAACCATAAGCTTTTAGCTCGTGTCAAGGCATTTGATCGTCATTGTAATATGGTTCTTGAAAACGTTAAAGAGGTAATAATAATTAATATAAATGGGTTTACGGTGTAAAAAAAAAAGTACTTATTTTTTTATCGTAGATGTGGACAGAGACACCTCGTAGTGGAAAGGGATCAAAGGCTAAACCTGTCAATAAGGATCGTTTTGTCAGCAAGATGTTCCTTCGTGGAGATACCGTTGTTCTTGGTAATATTTGTATATTTATAATAGTGGCATAAAATAAGAGAGCTAACATGTGTAATATAGTCCTTAGAAACACAGTTTAAGTTTTATTTTTTTAATTATTACGACAAGGCAAACGAAAGAAAGGAAAATCATTTTAAAAACAATAAAAAAAAAACATGTATGTGTGTGTGTGTATGTGTGTATGCTTTAAACATTTTATTTTTCACTGCATAAAGAAAAAGAGTAGAGAAGGATAGAACGGTGTGTAACTCATTTGGCTATATGATAGAGTTTTTTATGCCGTGATTACAACCTATCTTTTTTTTTTTGAGTGACCGATAACTTTTCAGTGTGCATTTTTCCATCTGATCTTCCATCAAAAGTCACATCTACATACAATGTGTACTGATTTACTCTTGTCAAATAAAAAGCCCTGGATTTTTTCTGCTTCTGTTTTTCTTTTTTTCTTTTTCTTTTTTAGTAGCAGTGCAAGCATGAAGATCATTGAAAAGATAGAACAAGCACAAAAGGATAAGCATATTGCTTATTCATTCGAGTACTTTCCTCCCAAGACTGAATTAGTAAGTTGTATTATTATATTTTTTTTTTAAAAAAAAAGCTAATGCTAATTATTTTACGTAAAGGGTTTTGCTAATCTTATCGATCGTCTCGGCCGCATGTCACAATTAGAACCCGAATTTATTTCCTGTACTTGGGGAGCAGGTGGATCCACCCACGACCGTACGCTTGAACTCTGTTCTACAGCACAAAGTCTTTACGGACTTGATACATTGATGCATTTAACCTGTACAAATATGGAAAAAGAAAAAGTAGATATTGCTTTAAAGCAAGCTAAAGAAGCTGGTATCCGTAACATTTTAGCATTACGTGGTGATCCACCTAGAGGGCATGAATATTGGACTCCAGTCGATTCTCATTTTACACATGCTATTGATCTCGTTAAATATATTCGTCAAGAATATAAGGATTATTTCTGTATTGGTGTAGCTGGTTATCCTGAAGGCCATATCGATTGTCCTGATAAAGAGCAAGACATGACTTATTTAAAAGAAAAGGTGGATGCCGGTGCCGATTTTATTATGACTCAATTGTTTTATGACTCGGATATTTGTATTGCTTGGATTCAGAAGTGTCGTGAACGAGGTATTCATGTGCCTATTGTTCCTGGTATTATGCCTATTCCAACATATCAAAGTTTCCGTCGTATGATCAATTTGTGTAATGTTAAAGTACCTGCTAAAGTAATGCAAGATTTAGATGCCATCAAGGTAAGCTGTTAACTACTAAGAAAAGGGGGAGGGGCGTTTACTAATTACACATATAAAAAAGGGCGATGACCAAAAAGTAAAAGAGTATGGTGTTAAACTTGCTGTTTCTATGATTCAACATTTATACCTTGATGCAGATATTTGTAATTTCCATATTTCAACCCTCAATTTAGAAAGATCCACTCGTTTAATTTTAGAAGCTTTACATTTACACACTGTTGGAAAGGTGAGTCGTTAGACAAAGGGAAAAGAAAAAGAAAAAAAACTTATGTTTTTTTTATAGTCTGTTAAAGCAGGTAAGGTATCACCCTGGGCACCTATTCACGATCCTTCTCGCGCAGAATTATGGGATGAATTCCCTAACGGACGTTACGGTGATTCACGTTCACCTGCATACGGTGAAGTAACTCACAGTGCAGGCCAGATAATATCTGTAAAGTATATGATCTATAACGATATAATAAATGATGACTTATGCGTATAAAAAAAAAATCATATATGTTTGTATAGACATCACAAGCTGCTTTAAAATGGGGCCAACCAGAATTGGAAAAAGATATTCAAAACTTGTTTATCAAATATATTCGAGGAGAAATTAATTCTTTACCTTGGTGCGATGAAAGTCTCGGTACCGAAACTGGAGCGATTTATCAACGTTTATGTGAAATTATTGAACGTGGTTATTGGACTGTCAGTTCTCAACCTGCTGTAAATGGTGCATCTAGTCAAGATAATGTTTATGGTTGGGGCCCTAAAGGTGGCTATGTTTACCAAAAAGCTTTTTTGGAATTTTTCGTCTCTGATACCCAAATTGAAGAATTATTAGTACGTCTTACTAAAGATGATTCAATTACTTTTTATGCTACAAATCAAAAGGTATAAAAAAACAGGGTATAAAAACTATTATAATATTAAACATGTATAATTTCAAAGGGAGATTTCCGTACCAATGTATCGGATGCAGATGAAGCACAAAATGCAGTGACTTGGGGTGTATTTCCAGGTAAAGAAATCATTCAACCTACAATCATTGAAAAAGCAAGTTTTGAAGCATGGAAGGTAAAATATTACTAAACAATTCAGAAATAATATGTATATAGAAGGTGTTCTAAATGAATATCTAGGATGATGCTTTTGAATTATGGAAAGAATGGGAAGAACAATATGCACCAAACAGTAAAAGTCAAAAACTATTATGTGATATTGGTCAAAGATATTGGCTTGTAAATGTTGTTCATAATGATTTCCAACAACCTGATCTTCTTTTCGATGTCATGCTTTCTAAATAAATCCGCAAATGTGATCCAAACAATATTGCGAGCCATTTTTTTTTCTAATTTTTTACAGTAAAAAACGTAAACATTTTGCCAAAATGATGTCGCAAATATATATATAAAAACGAACTCATAAAGCCATGAATCCTGCGTATTAAGTAAAATTAAATCTGTTTGAACAGAGTTAGTCTAGAAATACTGTTGTACTCACTATAAATAAATATATCGTTTTAATATATTTCAGTATCAATATTATTTTTTTGTTTTACTGTAGATGGCTGCTCTTCCTCCTTCACGACGACTTACACGCCCATTGAACTCGTTCAGCTTTATAAAATAAAGCGAATAAATAAATAGTAGGTCTCATCCCTATAAATCTTTTATCGAAATATTTGTTAAATTCGAGAAGTAAAAGAGTACTTATAAATTGGTATACTCAAAAAAGATACTATTATTCCTCAAACAGTTGCAGATGATAATCCAGTTATCTTTTGAATGGTTTGTGCGCTACTCTACTAGACGTTTTGATGACTGACTGGCAGGTCATCCTATTTAAACAATTGTATTTACAGTACATCTTTTTTTTTTAAAAAAAACATACGACTCGTTTTTTTTTAAAAAAAAAGCGCGACATTTTTTTTTATTTCGATATTATTTTGGCGATATCATTATGGCAAAAGGTAATTCTTTTTTTTTTTTTTTTTTAATATTGTGAGTTTGTGAGTATGAGTGAGCAAAGTATATAATTTATTTTCTTTTTTTTTAAAAAAAAAATAATAATGAGAAAATGTGTGGCAAGCTTATTTCTTTATTTATGCGAGCTACACAGGTAAAAAAAAAAATGGTTATTAAAAAAAGATTATTTTTGTATAACCCTCTTTTTTTATAATTAACTTACAGCAGCCTTTTCACTTTCATAACGCTTCTTATCAATTTCGGCCTTTGCAACATAGGGCTATAAAACATCAATGGTTTTAATATTACAAAATCAATTAAATAAGTTAATATGTATTACCTTCTTTTGTTCGTCAGTCATGGACTTCCACTTTTCACCAAGGAGCTTACCAATTTGACCTAATATACAATTAATACTTGATTCCCTTCCTTTCTCTTTCTTTCTCTCTCTTTCTCTGGTTCTATATGTACAATTTCAGTAGTTTCTTACCGAAAGTAGCATCAGGGCTCTCTTCTTTAACGGTAGATCTTTGATCTTGAGAGAAGAACATGTATGCAGATAATCCACGCTTGGGAGTAGAAGGATCCTTCTTGCTTCTACGCTTCTTCTTATCTTCATCAGCCTTAGGGGCAGCACGCTTAGTAGTCTTTGCGGTTTCTTTAGCCATTATTCTATTATTATTATTTTTTTTTTTAAGAAAAAAAAAAGGTAAGTAAAAGAGATAGAGAGAGAAATTATCGCGTGTAAAAAATTTCTGGACTCCTATAGTTTTTTTTTTTTTTTTTTTTTGCTCTCCTTACATTTTTTTAATAAAAAATAAAGGGCAAAAAAAAATTAAAAGAAAAAATTCTTTTTTTGTGTGTGAAAGTGCGTGTGTGTTATGTTGTGAGTGACCAGTTAACCAATGGATTAAGCTGATTGCATCTAAATTGACTTTGTGACAGTCACCTACAGCTGCTTTTTTTTACCTTATTAGTTCACTGTGGACTTTGTAATCGTTCTCTCCCCCCTTTTTTATTGAAAAAACCCGAGTTCTTTTTTTTTTTTTTTTTTTATTTATGAAAAAATAAAAAATTTAATCTTTTTTTTGATTTACGCGAGGCAACCACGCTGATTCTGGGATTTTCTTTGCCCAATCTTTTTTTTTTTTTTTTTTTTTAAATAATAAAAAAAAAAAATTAGTTTAAAAGCGCTCTTCGATATAATAATATACATCTTTTTTTTTTTTTCTTTTTTTATATTACCTGGTACAGCTTCGTCAGATAATTGAATATTTGTCATAATAGATTTAATCAAATCAGAAGTTTCTTTTTTTTATTTTTATAAGTAAATAAAACCATTATACTATTCACTTTCTTCTTCTTATTCTTCTTCTTACCTGGTTTTAAACTTGCTAAAGATTCTACTTCAATATGAAGTGGACCTTGTACATCCTCTTCATCCGATTCTAACTGTTGGTACATATCTTCTTCATCATCTTGTGGTAAAGGTTCATATCCAAAATTATCGAAATCATCTTCTTCCTCTTCATCATCACTTTGAATACGTACCACTGTATATACATTACATAAGCTGTTCTATACATGTAGTTCATTCGATTTGTTTTTTGTTTTACCTTCATCCAACTGTCTCGCAAACTCTTCTACAATATCTGCTCTCATATCTTCTGCAGATGTTAGCTCGACTTCCATATCTATATACATGAGGGGGGGGGGGGGGGCTTTAAAAAAAAGACTGTTTTTAATCACCAAGAATACTGTACCTTCCTCGTGTTCATCGACTTGACGGTCTTGCTTCATTATTTAGATGCCTTTTTTTAAAAAAGAAAAAATTTAAAAGGAAAAAGGAAAAGAAAATAGCACACACCCGGACTTTACATAATAAAAAAAAAATAGTGTTTATAAAAAAGAAAAAAATCAGCATCTCGATCTTTTTTCCTTGATAATAACTCTTATTGGGGCATTCTATCAAGTATTATCAGGGATTTCTTTAGTGCAAGAATTCCAAAAAAAAAAAAAAAAAAAAAAAAAAAAAAAAAAAAAAAAAAAAAAAAAAAAAAAAAAACTATTTCACTGATACAGTAGCGGCTCTATTTAAGGGTGGCCGAAATCTGGAAGAACTCCATCCTTGAATCGAACAGCGGATGGGATAATGATATATCCAACAATGAAAATACTGCACAAGTATTAAATGCGCTGTATGGATCGAGTCATTTATAAAAAATTATTTATTTATTTTTTAATATGCTGAAAAGTATCCAGCTCCAGAATAATAATTTGTTAACTAAAATCATTTAATAAACCATTAAGGCATTAGTTACGGATTCAAGGGATTTTAGATCCGTCAGCTTGAGCACCAGTAGTTCGCGGCTCTCTCGAGCTCCTTTTGGTTTCACTGAATATTATGTTAATGTTGGGATGGCAAATATTAGCAGAGAAATTGAAGCTGTAGTAAAAATAAACTAGTGGTATACATGTTTCAGTAAATTGATTCGGATATAATAAAATATTACAATTTTATTAAGCTTTCAAGTGTATACAGGGTTTTATGCATTAAATATGAGCTTATTTTATTTGCAATCTACTTGAATATGATATCCATAAATAAAATAGTTCCTACTTAACAGCTTATAGAGATATATACTTTGATATTTATTAGGATACACACCCAGAGGTTTTTCTTGCAGGTTTGTTTGTAAATATCGGGGATTGATTCTTCTCCTTTTTGGGAATGGGGGGAAGGGAGTTGGGGGTATTTGGGGACGCTCTTTGGGGGCACTCTTTGGGGGTCAAAAACGATATAAAAAGCGTATTACGTAGTATCAAAATAATAAAATTTTACTGGATAAAAATGTGTAGAAATAATCATATAAAAAAGGTTACTTTGGATGGGGGATTCTAGCCATAACGCGATAAAATCAAAGACAGAAAGAAAAAAGTGGAAAGACACTATTGTTAAAAAGCATGTTAGAGAATGTGAATCATACTATAATTATTAACAAAAACACGCGTACCTTATGATTTTAGAAGAGAAAAAAATACTAACAAATGAATAGATTTTAGAAAAAAACAATGATACAAATGAGATGAGAATGCCCATACCTTACTAGAATTCAGAACACACAGAAGAAGAAACTGCTTTAAAAAAGATACAATATGTGATCAAGACTAAATTTGGTAATCATTTTCACAAGTTTTCAAATGGAGGTAAATACTACTAAACAATAAAGCTTCTTTAGTTGATATAACTTTTAACTATTGTTTGATTTGAAAAAAAAAAAAAAATGATTTTTATGTAAGATAATTGAATATAGATTAGAAAAAAATTACGATTTTTTTTTTTTTTTTTTTGTAGACTAAACCCGTACGAAAATTAAGTAAGAGTGGGGGAGGGGAGAGGGTGAATATTATATAATATAAAGAGGACTCTTTTTAAGCTGAAGAAGCAAGTGCAGAGAAATTTGCAGTACCAACGATTTCATAACCGCCATCGACAATTTTATAGAAAGGTTCCTCGCCAAGGTATTCTTCAATGCATCGAATTTCTATAAACGATAAATTTGATTAAAAAAGAAACTTTTTTTTTTCAGTGTAACGTTTTATCATACCCAGAGCTCGGGTAATCCTATTGAAATGAGGCATAAATTCGCAAAGAGGAACATAAAGATTAAAATCCAAGTCAGCAAATACAGCAAATTCATAATCCAGAACTTCTTTGGGACTGACGTTCAATTCAGAATGAATAGTCTGTTTATGCACATGAGAGAAAAAAACGGTAAATAATAGATACATGATTAGTTAGAATTGACTTTACCTCCAAGAGCGATTTAAACCAAGACCCTTTTGGTTCATTTACTTTGGTTGCTAAGAATAAACAACAGGCTACAAGCCAAATAATAATAATAATAATAATAGTTATTAAAAGCAGTAATTATCGTATACTTTTTTTTACATACCGGCTACTAGTTTTCGATTTTGTTTATTTACAATACCCTTTTGAACCAGTTTCTCAAAATAAACAAAAGCGTGAGAAACAGTAGAAATCTCGAGGTCCATAGTTTTTCTAATATTTAATAGTCGAGATTTAATAGTGTTAATCTTGGATAATGTTATTTCTAATGGTAGTTCAGGATGATTTTTATGGAATTTCTCATTTAATTCCTTCCGCTTGTTATTACTATTGGTAGAAGACCTTATTTCTCCTAAAGCCTAGTGTAGTATGAATGTTTATAAATATAGTAAAGTAAAGCATTTTTTTTTTTGGGTACCTGTGAATTAAGTACATCATCGGTTTTAAGCGTAGTATCATCATCTAAATAATACGGGTTGTACACAACGGATTGTTTTTCTAACGATAGTCTAGTAACAGTAGATGTTTCATCGCTACTACTACTATTATTCACTATAGGAGATAGGAAATGACCATAAGATAATGCTTTACGATGTTTAAGATGCATATTTGATAAATGTTGATGGCTATACATATAGAATGAGTATAAAAAAATAAAATAAAAAATAAAAATATACTTACAAGTAGCTTTGGTAATGGACATGATGGTTATGATAAAAATCGGATCTTCTTCTTGGTTGTCTTATAATGCCTTTATAATAACGAAATACGGACATAAAACTCATTGTTCCTGTTTCAGACTTATTTTTTTTTTAAAACTTTTTAGTCTTTATAAGTCATCACAGTAAAATATAATATATATAAAAAAAAAAAAAAAGATTTGGTATACATTTTTAATGCTATTCTCTTGATGATCTGATCTTTTTTTAATTTTTTCGGATGCTATAGGACGTTCACTATCCTCTCTAGTTAATTTATATTGATGAATGACTTCAGAGGAAGCACTACTACTACTGGATAAACGACGATGATAATTAAAACTATCAGAGGTAGATTCTCTTCTCAATCTTCTCTTTTCCGCCGTTATAGGTGAACTAATAGAATTTCCTGATATTGGTTCTGTAACACCTGAATTTGAACCGCGTGAAGTATCGATAGTTAACGAAATGGGAATGTGTTCATTGAACGTTGAATTAGAATCAGAAGAATCAAGTGAAACTCCTGTTTTTTTTTAGTTGTTAGTAATAACAGTTCAAATACAATTCAAGTATGTTTGTATACCTTTTGTTGTTATATCATTTGTCACCGATAAAGTACCATATCTAGTAAGAATAGACCTTCCAGTAGGAATATTTTGATAATATCGTGTAGGGGATTCGGTTATTGTTTCCGTACCTGTTATAGAAGATGTCTTTCCTTCTTGTTCGTTCCCAAGTGTAATATTGGAAAGGAACGATAGTGCTGCTTGTCTCGAATTATTCCGTTTTGACTGTCGTCGTTTTGTTGTTCCCATATATTATATAACGCGTATAAGAAAAATAAATAAAAGAGGTAAAGGAAGTTTATTTTAGAATAATAATAAAAAAAGTTACTATAAAAGAAACTAGCTTAACTCTTCTTCACAAACAAAAAAAAAACAAAAAAAAAAAATAGAGTGTACTTGGAAGAAAAAGGGAAAAGAAAGGGCGGTTATGCTCTTTTTTCTTTTGTAGCCAATGAATGACGTAAAATTGATTACACAGTCTCACTATTAGCAGAGTTCAAAGGCGTCTGGTGATATTATGGAACCCAAAGTGATTTATACCCTATAGCACACATCATGGTTGCCAGTGAAATTAATTCAAATGCATAAAGATATATATATATAGATTAGCTTTTTACTTATCTTGAATAACTAATGCATCAATCTGCATGTATATAATTTAACATATAAGCTTTTATTACTGATATATATATATATATTTACAACTCTTTAAAACTTATCGTAAATTGTTGCTATCATTTTTATTATGTGCAACTTCATTATCAAACTAAAAAGAAACAGGTTCTTGATAGTTAGGTGATTTTTTTCTTTTTCTTTTTTTTATAGAGACAAAGAGTTGTATTGTGTTGTTGTTAACTACAATTATCTTAGTACATGGTATTGTTGTACATTTATCCTAACTTATGGGGGAAGGTGAAAGAATATGCTGGAAGAATAAAAACCGAACTTTTTTGGAATATGTGTTTGCAGTGTTTCGCGTTAAAATAAAAAAAGTGTACGACCAATAAAAAAATTTAAAGTCAAATAAATTGTTGTTAAGCAGTAAAATGTCTTTATTATCAATACAACTAATAATAAAAAATGTTAAATGTGTATGTATATTTCATAACAACTGCTATATTCTTTCTATGTCCTAGCCAAAGTATTCGTCTGTTTTTCATACAAGAATGTCGCTTTTTGTTTTTTTTAAAAAAAAAAGACATTTGCTTGAATAGTCTATGTAGCAGTTTATATTTTAATGTGATCGTACAGAGAATATCCCTCTCTCTCTCTTCTGGACTTTTGGGCATTCCATCAATACAATTTTCTCTCTTTTTTTTTTTTGTCGCTATAATCGTTGTATACATTTTTGGTTTTTGGTTTTGCAATTTGGGCTTCTCGGTCGTGTAAAATGACCAAGTATTTTCAAATTCAAAACATTGTATCGCATATGAGCAAAAAGACTGATAAATGTACATGCGATATATATATATTCACATTTGACTGTCAGGTAATATGACAAGCAGAATTTTGACATAATTCAAAGATCCGTACCTTAATTTTTTAGGAACTACCCAATCAGCTCCAATAAAATAGTTCATGCCTACCAGTTTTTAATAAATGGCCACCTTCCGAAATACTATGTTATACGGATCTTGGGGGGGGGGGGCTAAAAGACTAAAAGCGAGGGTAGTACAATGTAATATCCAACATTTATAAGTCAAATTTATGTCTTGTATCACATCGTTGATACCAATAAAAAGAAAAAGTTTATATGCTTAAATAAAGTAATTTTAATATTTTGAATTAAATCCATTGTAGAAAGAAACAAAACCAAACAGAATAAAACGGCACCATATGTATATATACATTAAAAATATCAAATAGCAAAATTATATTTAAGCCTTTTCAATAATAAAAGCTAAAACTTCGCTCTTGGGTCTACCTTCCCCTTGCCCTCCTACTGGGATCCACTCATAATCCGCTTGAACACCATTAACCTTGAATACAGGAGGCACAAAAGATCTGTGTTGATGAAGATAAGTACCAAGACTAGCATACACCTTGTGTTTTCTAGTATTAACGTCTCTAAAATCAACCTTGACTTCGCCTCCTTCTTTTTTAAACTGTTCCAATTCAACTCCAGGTACAATATGACTAAAGGAACCCAAGAACAAGAGCTCTTCTTCACTTTTAGGTTCGGGAATATGTAAGAATGTCTTGGTCTC
This sequence comes from Thamnidium elegans, assembly GCA_025201345.1. Taxonomy (NCBI): domain Eukaryota; kingdom Fungi; phylum Mucoromycota; class Mucoromycetes; order Mucorales; family Mucoraceae; genus Thamnidium; species Thamnidium elegans. The sequence continues at coordinate 325,724 of JAIXMG010000001.1, read as the reverse complement.
ATGCAATTTTAATGGAGTAGCAGAGGAAGGATGGAAGAAGATGAATTCTTTTTTATCGGCTTTACTCATATGCATATCATTATCGGTAGCAAACAACAAGTGAGTATCATCACTGGATTCAGGAAGATAGATAGTTTGGTCTTCATCTGTCAAGTTGGTATAGGTGGTGTAACGACGAAACTTACCTTGAGGGTCCTTGACAGTAAACTTAACCATAAAACAATTGGGTCTAAACTCCAATACACTATGTACTTTAGGAACCACCTTGGGGAATGTAGCAGCGTATAAAAGATGCTCATCGTTACCATAAAGAGATACATTATCCGAACTGAATACCAGAGATCCAAGAATATTATTCAAGACACAAAGCGTATAACGTTCATCAGGTGTCAACTTGTTATTCGAGTCACGTAAAATCATAACGTCAGGATCATTACCAAACATACGATCGGACATGGTCCAGCGAGTTAAAGTTGAAACGAGAGAGTTGGCAGTAGACACACGTTCACGAACATGCAAGAGCTTTAATTTGCTATCTAAATAGAGAAGACGGTCATGTTAGTATAAACAACAATAACTCTTTTTTTTTTCTTTTTTTTTTACCTTCCCACCAAGGGGCAACGTCAGATCCAATACGACAATAATCTACCTTTCTAAAAGCAGCGGCTAAAGGCACACCACATCCAAGAATCAATTTATCAGGACCAACGAATTCACGAATTAATTCCATGGCATCCCACATGATTTCGCCACGAGACTTGCCCATGCGCGGAATCATGGCTGCAGCAAAACAAAAATCGAGTTTAAGCATATCATAACCCCAATCTTGTAAGACAACTTCAAATACATGTTTTAAATATTCGCGAGCTCCAGGATTATACATATCCAAGGCATAGAACCCACCCCAATTAGGACCAGCCACCACAGGCTTCTTGGTTTCAGGATCAATGATCAACCATTCTGGATGTTCTGTAACGATACGACTTGTAAAAGCAACAGCATAAGGGGCTAACCAAAGTCCTGCCTTAAATCCGGCTCCTTTAATTTTATCAGCCACACTTTTCATACCACTAGGAAACTTTTCATTAATTGAAAGCCAATCACCAATAGCTGTTTGAAACCCGTCGTCAATTTGAAAGATATTAATAGGGTACTTATGTTTTTGCAAAGCCTCGACATTTTCATTAATAATCTTCTCACTAACATCGCCATAGTAATTGTACCAAGAGGTCCAACCATTTACATGACGGCTAGGATTATCATTACCTCGAATTGCTCTCTTATCGGGATAAAATTGTGCATAGGTGTCCCAAATGGCTGCTTCAGCATCTAATCCTTGTGCCATAAACACCTTGACGAATATAACTTCTTGGTTTGACTCAATATGTTTGCCAAGAACATCTTTATAAATACCAAGGGTGTTGTTTTTAAAGTCACCTTTAAAGTAAGTATAGCCAAGATTCTCGGAAACCGATCCGAAAAAGGAAAGCACGTTATTAACGTCGCGGAAGTGAGTATAACTGCTGGAGTGAATTAAACCCTTTTCGCCTGTATGTTCAAATATATCATAATCACTACAGAAATAATATAAGTACATTTCGCCCTTCCTTTTTTATAATTATTTATCTTACCCTTGAAGGTTTAATTGCGTATACCAAGCGATTGAAGAACGAATAGCAGGAATTTTATCGTGTTTAGTGAACTCACGCGCTTGACTCCAACTTTGAAATCCGTTAGCCATCATACGTTGGTCGTTAAGGTCAGCCATATAGGTTGCTTCAAAATGTACCATTTCAATAGGTTTAAGGGCTCGAATACCAATAGAAAGAACGTAACCGCCTTTTCCGTCGGTATGACGTACCACCTCTGAAGTTACTTGTAACGCATGGTTAGCAAAAGGTTTTCCAGGCGCAAGTATTTCATTCTTTAAACGAATCACCTTCTTTTCACCAATTACTTTATAAGATACATCTACAATAGCCTTGGCCGTTTCAAATGAACCAGGTGAAAGACTCATATTTATATATTTACAAAGAAAAAAGAAGAGCAAGAAAAAAAAAAGCAAAATGTTTTTTTTTTATAGTTTCTGTGGTGGAATCCCGCCCGTCTAACTTTATTTTGGTGTAACACAAAGATGGTTAGTTTTTAATAATGTAGTAAATAATGAAAAAGGTGTGATTAAATGTATATGTATAAAAAAAAAGGTTTAGAACTCCTTCTTCTTTTCATCGTAGCTAAGACCGCCAGGTCCAATAGATACCAATAGCAGTAAACCACCCATAATACTTAAGCACTGAAAGAAATCGTACCGTAAGAAATCCCGCTTATAATTAGAATGATTAACCGACCACCAATTATTAACAAACATGTTAATAATACAAAGTAAAGATACCAAGAAAGTTGCAGACCATTTAGCTCTAAAACCTACCACCACCATACAACATGCAGCTAATCCGACCAAAGAAACAATCATACGCACAAAATTCCACTCACCATTGAAAATAAAACCAATAAACAACAAAACAAGTAACACGCGTCCAGCTAATTGGAAGTACTTATGACGCTCATTTTCTGTAAGTTGTGGTAAAGATGCAAACACTGTATGCTTGGTTCGTTTACGTAAAATAGATTCGGACATACATAATAGTAAACCACCCGTCACTGATAAGTTGCGCAAAAAGAACATCTAAAGCATAATAAGTTTCTAGCTGACCTGCATACCAAAAAAAAAAAAAAAAATGCTTACCAAATCAAATAATAATCCATAAGCAATGGCCTGACCAATAATTACTGTAGCTAATACAGCAACAGAAGGTCCAACTTGACGCTTTAAAATAATACAAGTAGCAAACACCAACATAGACTAGTAGATATTAACACTTGCATTTCTCTCTCTCTCTCTCTCTCCCCGATCCATGTATACTTACAATTGCATTGAACCCCAAGAATATATGAGCAGTATAACCCGGAAAAAAACGAGCCAACTCCAAATACATAACTTGATCTGACCATTGCCACAGGATACGTAAAGCATCTTCGTAAAAGGTAGCCACGATCAAGAACCGACTTATAGCAGGTAAATATGGTTTAATAGGAGTACGTACCAAGCCTATAAAATGTTCTGCTTTCTCACTTGTAGATTTTAAAGTATTATAACCCATTTTTGTTTGTTTAATAAAAAAAAAGTAAAAAAGGTAAGAAATGACTTTCTGAATAGTGTATTTATAATAATTAATTTGTCGACTTGGATACAACAAGCATTCCTAATAATAATAAAAATTGACAACGCACGCCATACCAGATATCCTAATTTAGAAAGTACATACAACACCCCTTAAATCCCATTGTTTTATTCCCAGCCACGTATTCAAAATGTTTAATCTGATTTTGGACAACATTATCCATAAAACTATTACAGAATATGAATAAGTCGTTGGATATATATGGAACAATTTTGAATATAATGGTCAGTTCTCCATTTTATAACTCTTTCTCTGTTTTATAACCCTTTTTATATATAATCCTTTTTCTTAATATATATCATACTTTCTCTTATAAGCCTTTACTTTATTTTAATAAAAATAAATAAAGGCTTTACAATAGTTGTAATATTAATAGAAAGGGCCCGTAACTAAAGTAATAACACTTTAGCTGTACAGTAGCGGCTCTATTTAAGGGTGGATTTCTTCAGGACACCTTCTTCTGTCCCCCGCTTTAACACCACTATCATCGGTAATAATCGATTTAAGAGTAGATTTCCTGAGAATTTCGGCCACCCTTAAACACTGATTTTGATACAGTGACGTCTTGGCGCTCACGAAGTTTCTTTATATAATCTTCCATTGTTGAAGGCAAATCTACAAGTGCTTTCATTTGATGATTCTTAATTTCCTGAATTTCTTCAGGTAAAGTATTTTAATATCATCGAATGTACAGTGTTAGAAGCAAAAACTTGTGTGTTTGTCATTATCTCAAAAATAATACATATTTTATACTTACTGCTCAAATTTGCATTCAAGTGCACATATCTTCATTTGTTGTTCGACAACTTTATCTGTAGGTAATCTCCACATTTTAATTTTGTTCAATTTTACAAACAAATCTATTATATTTTCTTTTTGAAGAGGTGATAATTTGATTTGCTTGATGAATAAGAATCTAAGCTGATGGGTTCTGAGGTTGAAGAGTTTGAAGAGGCATTTATATTATCGTTAACACCACTAGAAAAGCTTCTGAATTGTTCAGTGGACAGTTCCAAACCGCTTGTCATTAATTAACATTGAAGTATTTTCTCAATTAGGACGTCTTTTATTCTACCCAAACATATTTTGCGTTTTAAAGACAGAACTCAATTAACCTTTTTATTGGTGAAAAAATCATTAAATCGCGATCTTATTGGCCAATAGTAAATATCAAAACGAATCAAATCAAAAGTTAATGAGCAGAGCTCCCCAAATAAATAAATAAATAAAAAGGGTTTTTATTTTCATCATGTTGAACGAGGCATATGAGCACCTAGTAACTCATTAAACCTAGTTTCATCCAAATATACACCTTTACGACCCAAAATCTCATCAAAAAAGGGATCTTCATCACCATCCGTAATATGACCACTAACGGCCAAAGCAGCTTTTACTTCCTCACCGCGATGCTCACCAACAAAACCCATATTTAATATTTTTACAGTCTCACTAAATCCACCACCCCACAATAAGGGTTCCAGATACTTTAATACGACAAGGCCCGTGCGAAATAAGATGATATCACCATGAAGTAAATATATATCCCATAATCGGGACGATAATTCAAGCGGAATCATTGATGCGAACACCGTCATAAACCAATCAGGCAAATAGTTATCTGGTGTCAACGTCAGGTTTTTAAAATGCAAGTAGAGCTTAGGTAAGTTTTCAGCAAAGATAACATTAAACACCTTGAAAAATCCCTGAATTTTTTTTTCATCTGAATTGTAGAGTGCTGATAATACTTCACTATTACGGATCATGTTAATTAACGAAATAAATGTCTCTTGCGCATTCATATTAAGTAAAAGTACACCTGCTAAAAATGAAGCTCCTCTTGACTATATAGATTCTTTTTGTTTTTAGTTTGGTATATTCTCTTTTTTTTTTTAAGAAAAAAAAATAGACCTACATAAGTCATGCTGGGTCTATAACCAACGTAAGCATGAAGTACTTTACGAAGTGACATGAATAAAGGTCCATCAGGCTAATAACACAATAAATTGAGTTCCTTTTTTCTTTTTTTTTAATTTCTTTTTTTTATGTACCTGAAAAACACACAAACTGGGTAAAGTACGTAAAATATCTTCGTCAATGGCCTTATTTAGGAAATTGATAGCAGTTGGGTCGGTTAGTATTTTTTCATCATCATCACCTTCTTCACCTTCATCCTCTTGACTAGTTGTATCATCATCATCATCATCATCTAATTCAATAACATCATCATCGTCGTCATCATTACTTGTTCTATTTGACTCTAATTCCATTGCACTTCTACCACTAAATGAATCAGCTCTTTTATGATTTTCTTCAGGATTATAGTCAGATTCAGTTCGATATGAATAACTAGTAGAGGAAGAAGGACGTAATTCCATACTTGATCTTCTACCGTCCGACTCCTCTAATCGAATTTGATCCTCATGCTCCCGCAAAACGTCTAGACTACTAGTTCTTCTCTGCCTACGAGATCTATAAGAAGGAGTTTCAGATGCCAGAGTAGCATTTGAATCTAATGATTTCTGTGTTACTGGTTGATCCTTTGTGCGTACAGCTTGCGGTACCCGTCTCTGACATTCCAAGAAAGTACTTCTTGTAATATTTAATTCGTTACCAATCTTTAACCTCCAAACTTTCTTTCTACATCGAGGTGGTACACCTTGATCCCATAATTGTCTTGTCCTTTTATCTTTTACTTTTGATTTCCATTGTGGAATAATTTCATTTTCCCAGATTTGAATTGCGTTCATTGTCTTTTTATCCTTTTCTTCCTTTTTACGATAATGTTCCTTTTGTTTCTTGGCTTCTAATTTTCTGGCTTTTTTCATCATATTTTCGTATTCTTGTAAATGTTTCTTTTCTTCTTGTGGGTTCTTTGGTGGTAACATACGTGGGCGTGTTTTAGAAATTACAGTTTCTAGAGGCGAAGGTTTTTGATTGATAGCCTTGTTTCTTTTAAACGGGTTTAAACTTGGTACACAATAAAAAATAATTAATAATTAATCACAACGAAAGTAAACTGTTATACACATATATAAAAAAAAACTTACATGGATCTTCGTCTTACGGGAACCATGGATGTACCACCAGAAGTAGCAATAACCTCAGCTTCATTAACATTACGTCTTGCAGCTCTGGGGTTTGATGGGTTATTAACATCAATCGACTCATAATCACCACTTTCTCTTCCTACCATCAAGTTATTATCATTAGTTTTTGCTGTTGTATTTGTAGTATCATCCAAGACATTAGAAATAGAATAAAATGGGCCAATGTCTGATGAAGAGTTTTCTGTAACAGTTTGGGTTGTATTGGTTCTACGTGGCATAAACTTGATAAGTCGAGGAGGCGTCTTTTCTTCTTGTTGTTGCCTCGGTAAATCAAGCGATACTTCTTCAAAGAATTGGTCATAGGTATTTCTGGAACTATTACCTATACTGCTTGAATAAAGTGAGTTTTGAGCTGGTAACGAAGTGAGTTCATCTAATAGTTTATCGGCTGTAAGATTCTCTGTGGAAGCGAGATGAGTCGATGATAAAGCCCCAGATAAATCGACATCTCCAAACTCTGAATCTTGCAACGACTGTTCGTCTTTCATAGTTTTCATAAAGGAAAAAAAAAAAAAAAGAGAGAGGAAAAATAAATAAATAAATAAAAAAGAAAAAACAATATGCTTTATCATTTAAAAAGTGCTGTGTCTCAAAAAGAATAATTAAACGGTGGGACAAAGTAACTCTTTTTGCTGTTTCCCTTTTGGTTTTCATACAGCATAATATTTTTATTTTGATACGCTACACACACACGGAATACTTTTTGTTTTCCTTTTTACTTGGAAAATTAAATACCCGAGTATATTCATTCTAAACAGAAAAAAAAAGCTCCGTATCTATCGTTTTGAGGATAAAAAGATTTTCATATTGTTTTTTCTTTCTCCCCCTTGATAAATAAACTAATTAAGGGTCAATCAATGATGATCGTGACCGTATTTCAACTTGATTATGCTTTTCTGATTGAAATCACATGTATCCATTTTTTTTCGGCCGAGCAATAGTATATACAGAACACAGCCGTACATAAAGGCTGTTTTCATGATAGTGTATTATATTTCTCGGTACATTTGGTCAATAATGGTAACCATAGTAATTGTATCCATGACTATATGATTGATAACACACAGTTGATTATATACGGATATAATATATGTTTTTGAAACAGAAAAATCTCATTAATGGCCGAATTAAAAAAAACAAGAGTTGGATAGGTTTTATATTCATAAAGAACCTGTTAAAAAGCAAGGAATAAAAGAACAAAAAAAGCTGGTTAATTATTTGATGAATATACAAAGTCAGGTACCATAATAAAATTTTTCTGAAGGTAACGATTGGATAGTTCCTTTTAGTAGTCGTTTATTTAAAGCTCAATGTTTAGTTTTACCAATAAAAAGATCAGGTTAATACCCCCAACCTACAGTGTAAAAAAAAAACGACCCCGGAATTTCAAATTTACTTTAGTATATAAACAAGATGGAATTTAAAGATGTTTGGTTTTCATCTTTATTCACTTTTATAAATATTAAAAATGGTTGCTGGTGCCGCTGCTAACACTGCTAAGAAGTCCCTCTGGAGCATCTGGTATAAACATGAAATTATCCCCATCTACGTCACCGTTGGTGCCGCACTTGGATTATCAGGTTACTACTTGACTCGTCTCGCTAGAGGCCCTGAAGTTGTTTGGGATCGTACCAACAACCCCTACCCTTGGCAAAACATTGACCAAGATACACAAGTCAAGTTCATGACTGTGAATCAAAAGTTCGAGAAGACGTAAGTTAATTCATTATACTATACTCGCTTGTTCAATTTTACTAATTAAACATTTTCTCTTTCAATAGCTACTCTCGTGATAGATTATAAACGAAGGTTGTCAGACCTTAAGGCTTACAGAAAAAAAAAATTAGATATGAAAAAAATAAAATACCTTAACCCATTTTTAGCATATAAAAACGTTTTTTGTTCTCTTTAACTATTTTATTTTATTTTTTTATTTGTGTTGTCTATTGTGCATTATCTTACTGCTCGTTTTTCTACCAAAAATAAACAAACAAAAAAATTTTCTCTGTAGATTACCCCTCATTTACATATAATTGATAGGAACAAATTGATAGATTTCTGTGTATTTTCCATTTACAAAAAAGGCAAGTTACTGAAACAGTAATTTTTTAAAATAATACTTTGCTTTTATCAATATCTAAAACTTCCAAAAAGGAAGAAACAGTGCTCTTACCACGATATCTGACAGCAGAAAACATTGAGTCTTCCGTTGCTACTCCATCGAACGAGATATACTAAGCCTAAATTCGTTAATATCATTTATTTCTCAATATTCAAAGTCTTCCAAAGCAAACATATTGTCAGTAACATATTCCAAGTAAAATTAACTTGACTACTACTGCCTCGACAAATCCTCTAATATATATAATATAGTTTGAAAATTAATGTTTGTTTCTAACCTCTCAAATCCAAATTTTCTAAAATCAAACACTATAGAATTGCGCAAAATTTATAACACGTATAGCTCACTTTTTTTTTCTCTTTTCAAGTCAATTTCTTTGGACCATTCTGTATCACTTGTGTTATTTTAAAAATATTTATAGCAATATTCTTCTGCTAAATTGTAGACGATTCCTTTAGATAAATCCCGTATTTAAATTGTTATATTTGCACGTTAAAAGAATGATTCGTCATTAAAACCAAAAAATAAAAATAGGGATAAGCTCACCTCGTAAATTACTTTCATTACTTACATTCATATACAATATATCAGTGAAGATTATAAAATCTGACTTCAAAGCGAAAACTTGAACCATACTATCACTTTGTTTCACCAGTACAAATGTCTCTTGTAATACAATATGATTAACAGTTTAAACCATTCACTTTTATCACCTAGAAACTTCAAAAAGTGTTTGAATTGAATTTGCAGTTTGTTCCAATTGAAGTTCGAAGAGTGTTCCAAATTAAGCTCAAAAAGTATTCTATTAGAGAGTGGACGGACTGTATAAGTGCTCGTGAATAAAATACGAGCCCTGACATTGAAATGACAGATAAAATGACTTATTGTATTATGGTACAATAAAAACTTATGGAGTGAATAAACTGGGAAAATATAAATATTGAGCGAAAGATCACCAGAATAATATAAATAAAGGAAAAGATATATAGTGTATATCATCGTCAAGGTTTACCTGTTGTTCCCAGAGCTGCCCAATTACAGATTGTATCTGCTATGTACTAGGTGCAATAGCGATCTTTGGGTCCCTACTGAGATCAAAGGGAATTTGACTTTTTGAAAAATGAGTGATTTAAGGTCATAGTTTATTGTTTTAAAAAATAAAAACATTAGTTTTCTCTTCTTCCCAAGAGCCGCCCATGAATGCTTTTTTTTTATTACTTCATCTGGGGGACCGCCTTACTTATACTCGCTGTTACGAAAGAAATGGCCAATAACTCGTTACTTGACATGGTATCAAAGGTAACTAGTAGCACTTCTTGTAAATAAATACTTTAATAATTGCTTTTAAAAAATAACGGATTTACTAATCGAACTGAAAGAAGACTATTAAAGTATGAGTTAGCTGTTTCTTCCTCCTCTCTTACCAAATCTTCCGTTAGGGTTACCGTCACCTCGACCCACGATGCATCTTCTTCTAGGAGGGGGATAAGCTCAGATCATTCGTTTCATTCTTTCATATACTAACTTTTACTTTTTATTTCTTCTATCTCTTCATTCTTTCTGTCCCTTTTGCTGTTTTTTTTATAGTCAATTGTACTACCATTTAGACATACAAAACCAGCTGCATACATGCTGTTTTTTGCAAGTTCACTCTGTGAGCGTACTTTGAGGACTGCTTTTTCCAACTATAAAAATCCTTTTTTTTTATTTTTTATTTATCTACTATTTTTTGAAAAGAAACTTTACTATGGTCAAGTTATGTGTACTTTGTGCTAAGAAAAGAGCCATTTTAAAGAGACCCAAAACAGGTCAACAAATCTGTCAAGAGTGTTTTTTCTATGTTTTTGAAACCGAGATTCATCACACAATTAAAGATACAAACTTGTTTCAACGAGGTGAACGAGTTGCCATTGGTGCCAGTGGAGGAAAAGGTAATAAAAAAAAAAGGCACCTTAATAAAACAAGTAAAGTTTTACTTATCTAAATAATAGATTCCACTGTACTTGCACATATTATGAAGACCTTAAATGATCGTTATGATTACGGTCTTGATCTTTATTTATTGTCTGTCGATGAAGGTATTACGGGATATAGAGACGATTCATTAGAGACAGTTAAACGTAACCAACAACAATACGACCTTCCACTCAAGATTGTATCGTATCACGATTTATATGGTTGGAGTATGGATGAAATTGTCGCAGAAGTAGGCAGAAAGAATAATTGTACTTATTGTGGTGTGTTTAGACGTCAAGCATTAGATCGTGGTGCTGTCATGTTGGGTGTAAACCATATTGTTACAGGACATAACGCTGATGATATTGCTGAAACTATTTTAATGAACAGTAAGTAGAGTTTACTTTTTTTTTATGCGGTATATTTGGAAACTTACGGTTTTTTTTTCTGGTGTAAGTTTTCCGTGGTGATATTGCTAGATTAGGTAGATGTACAGAAATTGTAACTCAAGGTGAAAGTAACATTAGAAGATCAAAGCCATTTAAATATACATATGAAAAGGAGATTGTCATGTATGCTTATTTCAAGAAATTGGATTATTTCTCTACTGAATGTATTTATTCACCAAACGCTTACCGTGGTCATGCTCGTACCTTTTTGAAAGATTTAGAAGCTATTAGACCTTCTGCTATTGTTGATATCATTCATTCCGGTGAAGCATTTGAAATTAAATCAGGAACTAAGATGCCTACTCAAAAAACTTGTGAACGTTGTGGATATATGTCATCTAACCTTTTATGTAAGGCTTGTTGTTTATTAGAGGGTCTTCATCGTGGTTTACCACAAATGGGTATCGGAAAGGCTTCAAAGGCTGTAAGTAGAAAAAGAAACATGGATTATGCGTTACATATACTTATTTTTTTTTATTTTTTTTTGGTTAAATAGAAACGTGAGGAAATTGAAAATGCCCCTCCTATCGCAGATAATGTCCGTAAGGTTCAACACTTTTCTGAAATTCAAAGAGACGAGGACCAACCTCAATTGGTTCAACCTAAAGATCCCAAGGATGTATATACTCCTCCTCCTCGTGTGCCTGGCGGTATTTTACATGACGCCAAGTTGGATAAGCGAGACGTTAGCTGGTAGTTTTCAATAGATAATAAAATATGTACAATATAATATTTTTATTGGGTTTGGGAGCCTTTTTTCAGACATAATTATTTGTGATGGTCGAGATATAATTTTAGGGTAAATGTATATTTGCTTATTCGCTATTTAGAAATGCGTTCGTGCAGTGGTTTGGGTTTAAAGGGGAATTTTTGGTGCACGCTCAGGCAAAAAAAGTACGAACTTTCTTGCGTGAAACAAGTTGGAGCGACATTTTTGGTGTGTTAGAATAAGTTAAATAGACAACATGAGTAAATAGGCCTATTTTATCAACCAAATAAATATTTATTCTATCACTTTTGTTTCTCTTTTTCTTTTTATTTATACAATGTATACCAATAAGAATTTATATATGAACATACACCTTTTAAAAGAGTTTAACTATATCTTATATTCTTCATTATTATTCTTTTTTTTTTTTTTGTAGCATTTTTGTTTTCCTTTATATTCATGCAAAAAGATACTGTTCTTCCTAAAGCAACCACCGGGAATAAGAACTCTTCTTGTTCAAATGTATTTCACCCAGCTGTGATGCCGTATAGATATCGAATGGACCATCGCCATGAGATCAAAAAGCAACATGCCCCACTTTCTTTCTCCGTAAACAACAGTTCCAATGATCCGCTTATCGAAAGAGATTCCGACCCCAATGATATCATGGAGATATGCGAGGTAAGACTGTTGGAGTTTTTATAACACCACTTAAGCTTTTCTCTTCCTTCTAGCAAGCGGCGTTCCCAACTCATCGTCTTACCCTCTTCAGCTCTATCGTCTTTGAACTTCTTGATGAATTTCATTCTTTCTTTATAATCAGAAGTTGTTGCTTGTTCACCATTATCTGCTCTCTGGTATTTGGAATGGTCAGTATCCTGATACTCCTCAAGGCCATCCTTCGTAATAAGCTCATCTTATTTTCTTTTCTGTTCTTTGTTACATTCAGCGGATTGTGATACATATTGTATAATGCTGCTTCTCGATGTATCATCGTCTTTCAAAAGACTTAGTATATTTTCATATTGCGCGTAATAGACATCGTTCAGCTGCTTTAGTTCATTTACGTATTTAATATCTTGATCAAGAATCTTTGTGTATACATCGAGGGATATGCGATACAGCGTATCCATAGTTGGATCGGTGTTTCTTAGAGCCAGACTAAGGTTAATTCTTGGTACACCACCATTTACACCACCAGTGCCAATTTAGCGTAATTCCTGCATAGACACCACCATATCATAATGAAATATTTAGACATTTGAAAATATAAAAGGTACTTACTTGTATATGAATTCATTGTTTTTTTTTAAAAAAAAAAAAAAAAAAAAAAAAAAAAAAAAAAAAAAGATGGAATAAATAGGTGATTTTAATTATGATAAAAAGGGGTTTATTTAACTATGATAAAATGGGATTTATTCAACCATGATAAAACGAGGTTTATTCAAAGGATTTATTTAATCATCGTGAGAAAGGAAATTGTACTATAAATATCACGATATTAAAGTCGTTTTTACATGTAAAGAACCTGTTATTATTGGAAGTGCACCAATAAATACGTCATAAATTGGCACAGGCGATGTAAATAGTGGTGTGCCAAGAATTCACCTAAAAGCCACTCTTTCGCAATTATTAAGTAGCTATAAAAGTTATTTTTCATTTTCATTTTAAATACGAAGGGAAAAGACAGACCTGTGCAACTTAGCTTGCATACATAGGACACCTGCCGGGCACCTCTCTTACCACACCCTCCCTAGAGATGTGGTCGTCTTTGATCGCCTGAAGAGGCAGCACAAGCTTATCTACAGACTTATTTATAAGGGAGAAGGATTATTTCAACCAAATTGTGGTTCTGAAAAGTGAAAAAAAAAAGTTGGTTCATGACGGAGCTTGAAACCCTCAAAGAGAAGGCTATTGGTTACTTTCCAAAGCCTTATTTTTTTCGGACCTGTAATTGCGCACGGGTCAGTAACTGCTAAAACTCTATGTTTAATACAGTTGGTATATTTCTTCCGTCGTAGATTACATGAGTTTTCTTTTATCAAGTGTGTAACTAGATTTACTTTTGTTATAATGTTGCCTGATAGCGATTCTTTTTTTAACGTGTGCTACAAACATTAACGATAAACCCTTGATAATTTTAGTTACTTTAAAGTCCTTAAGAAAAAAAAAAACGATCAAGATAATACCATACACCAAACGTGTTCTACAATATAATACTTTTATAACCGCAGTATGTTTAGCAGAAAGCTTTATAATAAACCATTTTTGGAAAAGGTTACCTTTAGCTCGTAAATCAGATTGACCATGCTCGGTTTGCTTGTAATTTTTTTTTACAGCAAAGTAAACAAATCATGCAAAAAGAAAAAAAGGTAGTACAAATTAGACACACTTTTCCTTTTAATTTTTTTATTTTCTTCATCTTTATATCTCTTTAACTATGCACCTCTGGGGAAACATCAATATTATTTGTATTTTTATATAGGAAGTGGCGATACTACTACTAGAGTAAGTATATATATAAAAAGAACATGTGAAACTATTCGAAAATTTGTTTACTTTTAACAAAAAAACTTGACAAAACACTTCTCACACAAGTATTATCAACTTACGAAATAGTACCTTTTTCTTTCTCTTTGTAAGGAATAAATTAATATTACCCGTTGTTATCAGCGCAATGATACCGTTGTTTATTGGCAGTGGCAGTCGGCTATTTTTTATTTTTATTGTTCTGTAAATTATTTTATTTGCCATTGAGCACATGGCAACTGCGTTTTTATATATTACTCGAGTCAACTATAAAAACGTAATAATAATAAGAAGAGGGGGAAAAAAGCAAGAATAAAAGAGCAACTGTGGTGTGATAATTACTGCTAAAAAAAAAGCTCACCGAGATATCGCAGCTTAAAAATCGCTCACATAAGAAAACACTGCTAATTTCAGCAGTTATAATAAATAATGGTCTTTAATTTATTAAAAAACAGAAAACGCGTTTCGGACCCAAGTTGTATAATAAAAAATAGTTGTTTCGAATACATCTTTGATAAAAAAAATTAAAAACGTACTTTTTTTGTTTTTTTTTCGATTTTCATTTTTGGGGGTCAACCCCTTTTGTTTTTTGGCCAAAAATCACGGTTTTTTTGCGATTACTCCGGATCCAAGTTTCCTTTCTTTGTGAAAAAAACAAGGATAATAAAGTACTTGTTTAGACGCATCTAATCCATTTTAAAGAAAGTTTTTAATTCAAAAATGGAAAGAGTAATCACTGTTTAAAAATATTTTTTTTTGGAAAAAATGACACGCGTTTTTTGTGTAACTATTTTTCTCGGTTTTTTCATTTACGTGGTTACAGAAAATGTATTTTTTTACTACTATTTTTAGTTATAGCAACGATTATAGATATTTAAAAACCCTTTATTGTTTACTTATAAATGAAAATGATACAGCCAAAACTGAGCGAGAAAACGCGCTTTAAAGAAAACGCTATTTTAAGTTCCGCTTAACTCGAATTTTAGTAAAAAAAAAAACGTCTTTAAACATTGATTACTCACTCAGTATTTTTAGTAAAAATATACTTTTAGATGGATTAGATGCGCCTTAAAGAGCACTTTATTATCATTGCTTTTTTCACAAAGAAAGGAAAAGTAGATTAGGAGTAATTGCGAAAAATCTGAGAAAAAAAATCGAAAAACAAAAGGGGTTGATCCCCCAAAATGATCAAAAATGGCCAAAAATGAACAGCCGAAAAAAAGTAGAAAAAATCGAGAAAAATATGAAATAACAAGCGGTTTTCAATATTTAATGTTAAAGACAATGACTTGGTGACTAACTTTCACTAAGTAACTTGGACAAAAGTACCATTTCCTGATTTTTAATTATACACAGAAAACACCTTATTTTAAACACTAATAAAATTACTTTTTTAGAAGTGATGCCTGAATGTTCGTATAAAAACGAAAGTTTTAAAAAGGATAACGGACGAACAATGATGGGTTTTAATAATTTAAATAGTTTATGAACTAACCTAAGCTATTGTACAGAAAAATATACTGTATATCTTATTCTACGAAAGCTCAAACATTAAATTCTATTAAAAACTTTATTGTTATCAATTAAAATAGTACAGAGCTATGTATTAAAATGACACATAATTAATTATTTTATATGATTTATTTCATTATGCTCTCTCTATCATTTTGATTATTATTCTTTTTGTTTATGAATAATACTGGTAAATAATACACTCTTGAAGACTAGAAGCTTTCATATAATTTCTTCGTAAATTAAATGAACACAACTCGAAAATAGTTGAAGGCTTCCTTTTTATATATTTAGTAGTTTTGTTAAATTGTATTCCACCCTGAAATCGAATAGTGGTAATAGTGGCGTTAAAGCGAGATACTGAGAAGTTGCAATTAAGCTAACGTTGGTGATGAACTGTAAGTACTAAATATTACTTATTTTAAAAATTAAATTTCAAATACTTGAATTTTTTTTTATAGAATAGTCCCTTCTTTTAAAGCTATATAGGTAGTAAGTTAATACTTTATTAATTTTTTTAAAAAGTTGTAAACGTACAAATCAAACTTGCAAACAGACCATTGAAGTACTAGTTGGTTTGGGATATCATTAAAGAGCCAAGATTTGGCTACTTGCCTCAATATGTTGCTAACCATTTATTCGTATCCCTCTGTCAAATGGCATAAAGGATATTAGCATTTTTATATAACTATACCAACAAACAACGTATGAGAAAGAGTATATCTTTTATTTTTATATATTTGTATTATCTTTTTTTTTATAAACGCTGATAAACATACTATTTCTTTTTATATTTTTAATATTTCAATTTTATAAAATTTATCTAAAATAAGATATTTTGAGCTAGTTCTGATACAAACGAATACTCTAAAATTACTATCCGGAACCATTCAACTAAAAGAATACCATTTATGTTTTTGTAATACATTTAAATCCATAAGCCTTTTTCAGTTAACCATTTAAAGTCTCTTGCTCACTTAACTCATTGGTTTATATCTTTCGGCTCTCAATTGTGCTCTTAAACAGTATATATACTTAATTTTATAATTAGAAAAGGGGGAGACAAGTAGGACTCATAGTACAATATTTAAACGATGTTCAAGACACTCGATCAGCTATTACGAGTTCTAAATATAAGCTTTTATAGTGTATCTTTGTTAGAACCATGAGCGGATTCAAATCGATCCGTGAATAACGAAACCATCGTCAGATACAGGAGACAAAATTAAAAGTTTTTCTTTTTTTAATGAATATTGATATATTACCTGGTATAAAAGGTTTTTTTTGTACGACCGCTTATTTCTATTTTTTTTTTTTTTTTTGTCCCTTGGAAGCCAAAATGATTAATAATCTTTTATTTCGTTATCAATCGTTTTTAGGATAAGAACCAAGGTTATTTAAAACGGAGTGAATGAAATGATATTTGTGATTATAAAAAAAAAACGCTGAACAGTTTTCCCGGCGGAGCGGACTCATAATAATATTGTTTGCAGATCATTTTTGAGTAAAAGAAATACACAATGCATGAAAATATAAAAAATAAATAAAGAGTCTGTAGAGTGGGTCTAACTGTTTTTTTTTTTTTGGCTAATTTTGGCTTGTTTTGGCTTGTTTTTTTTCTAATGATACGATAGGGCTCAGCACAATAAAAATATATGATATAGTTAATCAAATGATAGGGATTATTATAGAACAAACAAAGCTATTAATAATATATACTCAGAAAAAAAAAAGGGTCGAGAAATAGAAGTGAAAGAAGCAAAAGTGAAAGAAGCAAAAGTTTTTTTTAAAAATAAATATACATATATATTCAGGTATAAAAGACTGCGAAATGAGTAATATACGTACAATAGTATTTGTGTAAGGTGAATTATCATAACATTTTACACAATATATATTATTAGGTAACAAATTTATTATATTTAGATGCAAAGGGGTAAAAATAAAAGGAGGAAGATTTACTTGTGTACTACCATTAAATTCTGTTATAAAACGCTATATTTTTTTTTTATTTATTTATTTTATTCCTTTTTTTCCCTCTTATAAACTATCGTGTAGATCATTATGAAATCCTTGTCAATTATCGCCAGCGTTTTACTTATTGTTAGCAGTGTTATGGCACAAGAAGGTGCCACTGTACCTGTCACTAATACAGGTGGTGCTTCTACCTATTCTTGTGACCCTAATACTTGTAAGATTGAGAACAACTGTCGTTGTGCCTCTGTAAATGCTCCTGGTGGACTTTCTCCTGCTGATACACCCCAGGTAAAAATAAATAGAACAAAATAAAATAAAAAAAAGGTTCTAATTGAGTTTTTTTTTAAACATGTAAAATAGTTTGTTACAGTAACTTACGATGATTCTGTTCAAGAAGCCTTGATGAAGACCGCACTTAGTATGGTCAATGTAACGTATGTATAATCACATATTACTATGTTTAGTACTTTTTTTTATTAACCAAATATTCAAATACAGTAATCCTAATGGTTGTCCTGGTCACGGTACCTGGTAACATAAAGCTTTTTTTTTTATTTATTTACTATTTTTGGATGAATTACCAAAAATACTTATCATTCTTATTTTAAAGGTTTGTCTCCATGGAGTATACTGACTTTTCATTGGTTCAACAGTGGTACGCTGCTGGAAATGAAGTTGCCGAGTAAGCTGATAATTTAAAGTTTTTTATTATAAGATCTAAAAACATATTTTGTGTTACAGTCACACATTCTCTCATGTTGGTACTCCTTCTGCCCAGGAAATCTCGAGCGTCAGAGAAATGTTAAACGCCTATGCTGGTATCCCCGTCAGTAAAATCCAAGGTTTCCGCGCACCCTTTTTAAATTATACCAAAGATACATTGAATATTGTTGGTCAGCAACAATTTGTTTATGACTCTAGTTCTAGTGCTGTCACTGATGATGTTTACTGGCCTTATACACTTGACAACGGTATGGCAAATGATTGTTGGACTGGTATTTGCGCAGCTGGCCAAGTTAAATTACCTGGTCTTTGGGAAATTCCCATGTACTCTGTTCTTAATACTGCTAATGTCCCTCAATTAATGGATGTCTATTTAGCCGGTACAGCAACTGAAACTTCGCAATGTAAGTATAATAATAATAAAAAAACTTTCGACTTTTTCTAATAATACTAATAAAACGTAGGGAGTCAAGCTGCTTTTGACAAGCATTATAATGGAAATCGTCAACCATTTGGTATTTATGTTCACCCAAGTAAGTTTTAATATACATATCTTTGTTTATTTCGTTGTCTAATATTCTTAACCTTATTATTATTAGCTCATTTAAGTACTTATGCGGGTACTCCTGACCCAAAAGAAAAATTCGATGCCGTTATTAAATTGATTAAAGATATTTCTGCTAAACCTAATGTATGGTTTGTTACCAATCAACAATTATTACAATGGATGAAGAACCCTGTCAAGGCATCAGAACTTGGCGCACAAGATTATATGCAATGTAAACAACCTGTCATTGCTAAAGAAATCTGTAACGGTCTTGATGATGACCATAACGGTGCTATTGATGATGGCTTAGTTAACAGGTAAATCTGGTTTTTTTTTTTTTTTTTTTTTTTTTTTTTTGCAGTAAAACGAGGTAATTAACAAAAAGAATATTATAGTTGTAACTTTGGTACTACCAGTATGAAAACTTGTTTCAATTGTCCTGCTACTGCTCCTAGTTTGTCTAGTCCTGTACCTGCATCTTCTGCTCAAAATGGTACTGCCGGTTACCGTTATCCTCTTGGTGACGGTTGCGAGTAAGTTTTTTTTTTTTTTTTTTTTTTTTTGTGTAAGGGCCCAAAGTCTAATACCTCGTTTTTTTAAAATTATTAGTACCACTTGGTGGGATCCCATTGGAAATACCTGTCTCTGTACTTCAAGTGATTGTCAAGTAAAGAGTATGGCAGTACCCAAGTCTAACACCAATACTACTGATTCTACTTCTGATGCTTCATCCCAAGACTCAAATGGCTCGAATGGCTCGAATGGCTCAAATGGTGCCTCTGGTCTTGTATCACATTTTGCATCAACAGCTATTATTGCTGTCTTATTTGCTGGCCTCAGTCAAATCTTATAAAAACCAGCCACTATTTCTTTTCCTTCCATTCTAACCAAAAACTAATATAGACACACTATACTATTTATGTAGCAGTACAACTTAATACCACTTTTTCTTCCTAAAATAAACATTTTCACGTAATCATCATATGATTTGATAATTTTTGAGTTTGAATATATATACGTTGTAAGTAATTTATGATAAATATAAAATTATTTATTAAAAAAATGAGATATATATATATATAAGTGTGTGTGAATAAGCGCGCAAGTAGTAAACGATTTTACAAGGAGTTTGCTACTTTTTGCTTGATTTCTAAAATGGTATTCAGAAAATCTGTATCGCTACAGGAATAAAAGGTTAAGATTAAATATACAGAAAAAAAATAGAGCTATTTTTGACTTACTTTCTGTTTTCAGAATTGGCGGATGAAAGGTTAAAAATACCTGCCATCATTTGCTCAGCAACACCTTGCGTGACATTAGGTGGGAAATCACGTAATATATGAAGACACTTGAGAATCTCATCCAACATAACATTTTGTGATGCGCTGCAAATACACAGTCGTAATAACCCTACTACTGTACGTTCCACAACCAAGACACTTTGTTTTTCTGCGAATTCGAGAATGCCAAAAATATATTCTGTAGCATATGGCCTGAAATAAAAAGAAGGTTAAGCTTTTTTTTCTTTTTTTTTTCGCTAATTAAAACAAAAAAAAACGTACCATAATTTATCAATACGATTAGCATTACGCACTGTAATTGTAATCATAAATTCCAAAAATAGAACAGTAGCAGGATCATATGGAATAGTTACAGTTGCCTTTTTCATTACATCTGTATCATAACCAACTGATCGAATGGCAGTTAATAGACTTGTCAAGGTATCTGTTTGTAATGAACTAATATCTGTAAACAATTCCTCTAATTTACAAGCTGCTACACAATCTACTGCACACATGGTACTTTCTACTTCTTCTTCTGTAGGATCACGGCTATAGGATTCATCACTAGAATAAGGTGACAATAAATAAGATGAAAGTGTTGATAAAAGTGATCCATCACGACGATTTGTTTGCTTTGCAGGTTTAGGACTCTTTGGCTTTAATGGAATAGTTGTTGTACCAGACAAGAAATCTTCCACTTGCAACATGGAACTAGGCAACAATGAATTTAAAAACAAGTTTCGAATAATTTGCAACACCTTTAACCATCCTTTACGAAGCGAATCACCGTGGCTTGTTACTATAGCAAACATGACAACGGCTGCCAATTGTCCCTTATAGTTACGACCGAATCTTACAGCTAATTTACTAACTACATACTTTTGACCTGCTACATCAACAATAGGATCAGGAACAGAAGTATTACCATCTGTATTCTCGAGTAGTCCAGTCATAGTAGCCAAGTTAACAACAATGCTATCAAATACTTGATGAAGTTCAAAATGTGCAGCTAAACTAGCACAGTGACGAAATCCAGTAATGGCCTTTTCTAATGTATCATCATCTTGTGCTGTACTAAATACATAAGAAATAGCAGCAACCACAGGTTTCCAAGATAATTCAAACACAGCCTTATCATAACAAGAAGTATCACATTGAAGGAATTTTCCACAATTAGCAGATCTGTGTTGTAACTGCTTCCAAGCATAATTAAAACCCATTAACCCATCATGCTCTTCAGGCATCAAAATTTCATCTTGTTGAATATGTTCAAAAATCAAACGCAAGTATTCTTTTGGGAAATCTTCGTTATTATTAACACCACCAACATTACGTACATATTGATCCAATGACATTCTAGCCTGACGTCTAATTTGAGGGCTATGTTGATCTGTATTTAACATGATGACAGAGTAAGCTAAAACTTGAGCAGCATCTACACTATAGATTTCTTTTGGTCCAGATTCAAAATAAGCTTCAGCAAAGGTATCGGTGACACGGAAAATTTGTTGTGATTCACCAGGTAAACGGAAAGTCTCTAATACCATACGTAATGCTTCATCCATACGTTTACCAACAAAATCAAATTGACGCATGTAAACCTTGAGAGTTTCAAAGTTCTCGGGACGACCTAAAAATTCTCCCAGACTCTTTTTATCCAATTGTTGTGTGGATCTTAAGAAATGTGAAAGACTGGCCTCATGGTTTCCCTCTTCGTCTGGTGTAATGATACCTTGCTCAATTAAGAATTTAATGCCCTTTTTAGGTTTTTCATTGAACAAACTAGAACCCTTCAAAATCAATCTCTTTCTTGCTTTACGTTCCAATAATTCTTCTACACTTGTTAGTTCCTACACACATATAAAAAAAAAATTAGCTTGTGTGTAACACAAATAATAACAGTAAAAGGAAAATTAATTTCCTGTCACCTCCTTCTTACACATACAACATATTCATGATCAAATTCCTACATTATTTATTTTAGTTAAAATCAAAAAAAAAAATCAAAAAAATCAAAAAAAAACATATGATTACCTCATTGTTAACACGCTCTACCATTTGTCCTATAAACATTAATAATGTATCCAAACAAAGTACATGCGAATTCATCAGTGAATAACTTTGGTGATCAGGGAACGAGTTCTAAAATAAAAAAGAGTCAGCACCCAAAAAAAAAAAAATGATATCATTTAATATCTTTTTTTTTTACCTTGCTTAGGAACTGAATTAGTTCCTCAAATAAATCACCACATGTCAAATCACAATCATAATTGTACCACAAATCAACCATAAAAGTAGGCATACGAGCAAATTGTAATAAACTTTCTAATAACAACTCACGTACTTCAGCAGTAATGGCCATTTGTTCCGACGTAGAATAGTTTTTACTCTGTCTAGGATAATCCGTTGATTTACCTAAAAACATATTTGGCGAAGCACTTCTAACGTCAACTGTACCTACTCTTACTTCAGTATCCATACGAGAAGAAACAAATGTAATTTTTCCTTCCTCATCAACATCAACTGATACATTACGATTACTAGAACTAGCGGGAGATGATAACCTTTCAATCAAGAAAAAAATAAACAATTCTTGTTGTAATTTCAAATAAGGTCGTAATGTATCAAATACAGTAGAAATTACACGTAATGATAATGATAATAATGGTGTTGAATCTGTCTTGGCCAATTGAAATACATGCTTACAAAAATTGTCTGTCACCAAGGAACGTAACGTTTCAAAGCGAGCAATACTACGTCCTCCTACTTCAAAAGCTACATTTAGAATACTAAGTGCCATTAATCGCATAGAATCCGTATGTTTATGTTCGTGTGGGTTTAATAATGAAATCAGAACTCGAAGTAATTCTCGGATAGCTGGTAATCCGTACGATCTTACTGATACAGGCTCCACCACTAAAATTTACACAATTAAATTATTATTATTATTTAATGATTACATATTATCAACTTTACCAACTGTGGATTCTGCAACAGGATCTTCAGGTTGAGGAGATTCAGATAATAAACCTTCAGTCTCTTGCGAATTTTCATCACTTTCAATAATGGTTTCTGTAGTCTGTAAAACGGGTGAATGAGAAGGCTTTGGTGTACTCATATGAGGATCAGCAGGTTCTTCTGCGGTATCGTTGGGTGTATCAACAAATTGCCATTCGTCGTCTAAACTCTTTAATCGTTCAAAGATGGCGATCACCATATTTGTCATGACATGTTCTGCTGATCGTCTCAACATTTCTATTTTCAAAATGAATATTCATCTTTTTAATATACACATGTAAAAAAAAAAAACTTACCACTTAATCTCATTTGACAACACATGCTAAGACCTGTTTCCATCATTTCACAAACAGCCTCATCACTTAATACCTGTCCACATTCGCTTGTGATTGCCATTTGAAGTACTTGTAACATGCGAAGCAAAACAAGTTCATCTGAAGCAGCATCCGAAGCTTCGAATTTACAGTTAGTAGCTGCAGAAGATATTTTGTTCATGGCCATAGATACTCTAGGATTATTGACACCTAATATTCAATTGTCAGTACGATTTATTTTTGATCCATGATATTGCTTTTTTTTTTTTTTTACCTATAATGCCATAATGCAAGAATTTTTCTACACTTCCTAATGCAGTACGTGCGATAGGACCAGTTGTATTACCCGATAGAATAACCTCAAGAAATGGCTCTAATAAAGAAAGGGCATCCAAGTCCCTTACATCTTTTTTTTTTAAAAAAAATCCATGTTAGTTGGTTTCACATACATAAATATATATAGAACATACCATCGACATTCTCCAAATATGATCTTAAATTGGTAAAACCTTTCATCAAGGGGTTTTCCTATATACATTTTTTTTAAAAAAAATGGATCAGTTGTCTATTATTTTATTTTTTTATTTGTATGATTGTAAACAAACCTCTTTTGCGTTTAAATCTTTTGCGTGCATTTGAGCGCTACGTAAACCCATACTATTACCTAACCCACCCATTCGAAGTCCAGTTACGCCCATACCGGACCAACGTGCATTTTTACGCATAGCACTTGTTACAGCTAATTTATATTTATATAAGAATTGATAATGACTGATATTTTTTTATGTAATCTATTACCGATAATTTCAGCGTGTACGAGTTGAGACCAAGTTAATTCAGATTTAATTTTTGTTTGAACCATCTCTTTATTTCTTTTCGTTGTTACAGGTCCATCTAACGGTAAAGAGAATGGTGATCTAGGTCTATCTGCAGTCATTGAGAACTGTTGTGTTGAATACGTAGAAACCATTCCTTTTAAGTAAGGAAAAGCAAAAAAGAATAAAAAAAAAAAAAAAGAGAGAGAGAAAAAAAGAAAATATATATTTTTATTTAAGGTATAAACAAGTGTTCCTGTTAAAAGCCAGCAAGTGTTCACACTTTATAGGAATTTTTATTTATCGATTATTTCAATATGAATAGGAGTATCAGTACTAATGATATGAACAGGACCAGGATTATCATTAAGTAAGTCATTAACTTGTTGAACATAAGTACGAGTAGGTTGATACCACTCTTGATTTAAGTCTCTCCATATATCACCCAATAAAACACCGCTAGCAACAATCACACGACACTGTGTTGAAATCATTTGATCTTTGCTTTCAACTCTAGCCCTGATCTCTACTTTTACCTTTTCACTCAAAAAGTCGGTTTGTACAAGTGATTTAAAGTAATTATATATTGACTGTTCTGGATCCTTATACTCTAATAGATCAATTACCAATTCTGTATGCGTATTAAATGATAAAGGTTTTCCTGTAAGAAACATTGCATTTTCAAGTTGAATATTCTCATGATTTTTAATCCAATCTAATATATCAGGTCTTGTACCATAAAATACCCAACGGTCTGTATTTTCATTGCAAGAAACTGTAATCTTGTTATTTAATCGAGGTGGTGTAATCACTCTACCATCTACAATACTCTTATTATTTTAGTGGTGTAAATGCTTAAATTTTAACAGTTTAACTTACTTGCTTCGTACCCGTATGTAATAGACATGTTTTTTTATTTAAATAAAAGGAAGAAAAGAACTATGTACTTACATGACAATATAATTGTATACTTTTTTTAAAAACCGCATCTGACTGTAAAAAAAAAGTTCAGCATGTACAACTTGAAATCTATTAATGGTAACATGTTTTGTGTTTGATTCGTTGATTTATACTCTTGGTTTTTAATCTGGTTTTTCTTTCGTGTATATAATTATTTTTATACATATATATGGGTTGTAGAATTATCTTGTTAAATGTATTAAGAGTATTGATACTGGTATCAAGTCTTGGTACATTAGGTTGTCACATAGGTATTTACATGTATTTACATACATACATACATACACACATATATAACTAAGCTTCTTTTTGCTGTTGTTATTAGCACAGTTGACTTTACTGGGGAAGCAAGCAGGAGCAGGATCTTGGTGGCCTGATTTTGTACCTGTAAATATAATAATATCATTATTTGATGTATATAATAACGCTTTCTTTTTTTTTATATGTAGTATACTTTATATTATGTTGCGCCAATTGTATCTATACTTTCGATATTTATTTTATTCTTTTTAAGCTGCATCAGTTCGAAATCTTTATTCAGTGATAGAGTAATGAGTTTAATCAACTTGTTGTTATGTATCGCAGTAGCAGTTTATAATTCACTAGAATCAGATACAGTTCCATGGACAGGTTCATTAACGAAACAATTTGTATCAAGATCAAAAGGATACGCTTCTTATTGCTCTAATTATAATGATGGTATTACTTCCATTAGATGCTGTAAGTTTGTTTATATTAGACAGTATAAACAAAAAAGAAATTAAAATGATGGAATAATTTAGGGTTGGTAAACGGATCTTGGTTAGGTATAATTGTTGTCGGGTTTTTTTGGTTACTTTTAGCCTTGTATACCATCGTACAAAGAAACTCAGATATTTATGATCAAGATTACGACACATATGATTATAAACAAGATGTTCCAATGGTAAAGCAGACACCTTCCTTACAAAAACAAATGAATGTACCTGTATCACCAAAGCATCAATCTTTTTCACCTGTCCAACAACAACATCATCAACAACAACAATATTATTATCCTCAGTCACCTGTATACGATAATAATGAATATTATAATATGAATCCATTACAAGAAGAACATATGAATTATCAACCTCAACAACATTTAATGTATCAACAAGAAGAAGGATTTGAAAGAGCAAGAAAACTATCCAAAACTTATTTAGAGGAAAGTAACATTTCGTCGCAACCACCTCATTCTTATGATGGACTTTATAATAATAATAACAATAATAATAATAAATTTTAATCATTTATTTAACAACAACCAGGCTTATCTACCGTAGTATTATCATGACAAATATCAGAAGTAATAGTTCTATACAAATCTTGATCATATCTCTTTTTAACTAATGTTTGAGTTATGTCAAAGAATATATCTTCAATACCTAATAAGAAAAAGTGTTATTCAATTATTATAATTAATAACAATATTATGACTATAATAATTACCAATATTATCTTTAGCTGATACTTCATGTACACCACTTACATACTGAACAAGCTGATCACAATAATCGTATACCTTGGAAGAAGATACTTTACGTTGTGCTTCTAAATCGATTTTATTTCCCACAACATGAATTACCAAATCATCCGTCATATTTTTATTTAGCTCTACCCTCAAAATGAGTTTTTATTTTATTTTATTTTTATAGCATAAATCATTTTACCTTCCATCCATGAAATCATTTCAGTAAAACTTTCTTCAGAAGTAATATCATAAACTAAAATAGCAGCTGAAGCGCCTCTATAATACATGGGAGCCATAGCTCGAAAACGCTCTAATAAAAAAAAAGGAGGGGAAAGTAAATATATAAGGGGATTTGTATACAACTTTATTATTTACCTTGTCCAGCCGTATCCCATATTTGTAACCTTACGCTACAATCATTGACGCTCCTATCATCACAAATTATTTATTATATTTTCTTTTCCTTCTTTTATATGTGTAGGACTTACAATTTCTTTGTCATAAACGACGCTCCAATAGTAGACTTACCATTGGGAGAAAAACTATTTTGAACATATCTAACAGCAACTGATGTTTTTCCAACACCTGCAATCACATAAGAACGAGTGTATCAAATTATATTAACTAAGTACATATGAGTGATTTGCGCCTCTTATAAAACCTTTTTGTCCTCCCCAAATCCACCCACACACACACACGCACACACACATTTTTTTTAATTTTCTTTTTCTTTTAAATATACTCTTTCAATGTAATAAAAAAAAAGGGTGATAATTTATAATTAATGATGCGAACCTGTACTGCCTAAAATAACAACTTTTGCTTCCAAAGTATCCATCTTGTAAATTGTTGTAATGTGGGGAAGAGATGAAGAAAAATTAAAAAAAAAGAAAAAATAATTGTTTTGTCCCTTTTTTCTTGCCAGTGGAACACAAGCCTAAAAAAAAATCATAAAAAAACGGGTCATTTTTGTGTTTTTTCTGGAAAACATACAGTGACCTGCATCACACATTGTTACAATCAATGCCTTATATTGGAATACGTTCAATCCTATATAAAAAGTGCCTGTATTTTTTATTTTTCTAATTATTTTATTTTACCTTAGCAATTTATTAAAATGACATTGAATAAACCTCGTCGTATCATCGTTTGTTTGGATGGTACCTGGGAAACGCCGCAAGGTTTGATAAATAATATATATAATGAAACATGTGGCTGATAAGCTAACAAACAAATAAAGAAAAAACAAATGTTTATAAATTTTATACTAGTATCGATACCACCTCTGATAATCATCAATATGAATACAAATCCATTTATTGTTCTGGCTTAGGAACAAATGGTAAAAATCCGTTTCTCGGTGGTTTCTTTGGTTACGGTATTACAAGTCAAATTATATCCGCATATCAATACATTTGTATCAACTATCGAGACGAAAAAGATGAGATTTGGCTGATTGGATTTAGTCGAGGAGGTATAATTAATAGTGATCAATTTAAGAGTTTACTAAAATTTATATACATAACTAGCTTATACGGCCAGAAGCTTAGTAGGCATGATTTACAACGTAGGTCTTTTACCTGAAATCAATTTGGAACACTCAAGAGAAGCATATGAACGTTATCGTGATCGCTTTGAATTTGATCATCCTAATCAAATTCGATCTACTCAATTTAGAGAAGAATATCAATGCAAAATGCCATTAATTCATTTTTTAGGTTGCTTTGATACTGTAGGCGCTCTTGGTGTACCCAAATTACCTTGGTACCTGGGAGGCTCCATATGTAAAACATTTTAAATCTTTATGTACATATGACATGTTTCAAACGATTTTTTTTATATATATATATATACTAGTGTATGGTCTGTTCTCAAGTTTACATGAATTTCATGACACAAAATTATCACCAATTATTAAAAATGCTTACCATGCCATCTCGATTCATGAGCAACGTGAGTGGTTTCGTCCTACCTTAATGCGCTTTTCGTCAGCTGCAAATCCTGACCAGCAAACATTGGAGCAAGTTTGGTTTCCAGGTATGCACGGGGACGTTGGCGGACAAGAATCTGGTCCATATGATAATTTACTCTCATGTCACTCTTTGTACTGGATGATCTCAAAAGCTATAAAAAATGGATTAAAGTTTAAAACAGATATGACCGATTGTAGCGTCAACAGTCAATTTGCTTATCATGATAGTTACGTCAGTTCTTTCGTCTATAAACTTATGCCTCGCGATGATAGAGTGATTCAAAAGAATAGTATGACAGACACGTACACTATTTCTCAAATCTATAAGCATGGTCAATTCAATGACTATATCACTCCCGAACAATTAGCAATGTATAAATCAAACACTTTGAGAACCTTTCTTGATCATATTCAGCAAGAGAAAAACCAACTTGACCCTTTATGATAATATATTTTAACTTTTATTCATTAACATACACCTTTAACTTATTACTATAAATATATTACTTACACTAGATACTTTAAAAAAATAAGTGCTCACTTCTTTGCATAAATAACATATGCGCAGTAACAATTATTTTGATCTTACAGAAAAAAAAAAAAAGTTATATCAGATTCTGTTTTTGAACTAGTTTGTCGAACAATGCGCTTTTTTTTTTAAAAAAAAAAAAAGGTTTTTATCACGACTCAATCATTAATCGCATTAATAACGTAAAATACGTTTAAAAAAAAGGGGTCGGGTACTCTAATTCAGCTAGCTCGCTAATTGTATCTGTTTTTTTATGCGTGACAGTACCTTCTGTATTCTTGTAGCAAGAACCTATTAAACTTTCTCAAGAGTACACATGTAAAACTAACTTATAATCTTCCTTCTGTTTCACAGATTTCATGACATGAACATAAAACATACTATTCTACTTCAATGAGTTATGACCTGTCGTATTATTTTTTTGGGAGCGTGTTTGGTTTTCTAGAATGTATACGATGAGGACACCGCCATTATATGTTATGTATTGTAAATAAATAATAGAGCGATATGAATCATCGTTTAATAATTAACAAGATATATATTATAGAAGATATTATACAACTTCTTGTATCAATTAACCTCGTATCCATCGTCAATCCATAAAACCCTTTTACACTGAGATTCAATGAATTAAAATTACTTTTATTACTCATTCTTTTAACCTGATATTAACTTTATATTAAACTTAGTTGTGATGTTTATTTTATTTTATTACTTGTACGACATGAAGCGGAACATGACTTTCTCTGGATTCCGTAGTTTTACTTCTTTTGTACATGTCTGACTGAAAACTTTCAAACTTATAGTCCTACTAAATATATCTATTTCTGCAACAGTGTTACTGAATAAACTTTATTCCAGTTTAGATAAATCTCATTTACTATATTGCGGCACTAACATTTTTTTTTCAATTGTAATATCTAGTATGAGGATATTTCTATTAAAAAGAATGTTACGTTAAAAGATAAAGCTTAAGATATGAATCTGTCATGAAGTGAACTATTTGAACAGGTGAACTTTTGTAAGGGATATATATTGCGCCTGTGATATATATCGTAGCTGAAAAATGTTCCAATGATATGGATAGAAACTAGTTTGGCAATGTAAGGTTAGTTCAATGTCGACACATGAATCCAGGCATCCCTTAATTGACTATTATGCGGCAGAGTTAATACATTTTTAATATAAATAAATATTGATAGTATTTTTGATCTTTTTTTATTATTATTTATACTGTAGTCTCGTCATGCTACAAGTTACATGTTTATATTACAAAGAATACTTTATATTGCTACAGGTACGATAACTGAATATAAACTTTATGCAGCATGAAGCTATGTAAAAAGCCTATTATTTACATTTATTTCTATCGCTCTCAGATGGGATTTATCTATTGAAGCTGTTTCTGGAGTGGGTGTAGGTGTTGTTTGATTAGTATGATGTGATATAACAATTATTTGGAAAATACATTCATGCTAATATCAACTTTAAACAACTATTAGGAATTATTATTTTTTTACACGCATCGTAAGTCCTAGTTTTAAAACCTAGCTAACGTTTACATGTCAGTTTATATTTTAGAGAGAAAAAATTTAACTTGCCTTTTTTGTAACATTAATCCAGGCGTGTAATCAAGTAAAAGATCTACTAGGGCGGGATGCACGGAATAACCTTTCCCCTTTATCATGTTATATAAAAAAAAAAGAAAAAAAAAAGAGTAAAGAGTAAAATAATAACAGTGTTAAGACCGGTACAATATTTGCTGATAATTCACTTAATTATTTTTATTGAATGATTATTCTTTAAGATTTCTAACAATTGACCCGAACAAAGTATAACTAATAAAAACAGCGTACAATAATAAGTAAAAGGGAAGCGTGACAGACATAAAGTTTGATAATAAACAAAGAATATTAAAGATGTGTAATAGCGATAAAGAGTCTGAATTGAGGAATATGACATGTTAACATTATTAATTATGGTTAAATATGATAGATGTAGCCTATTAAAAAATGAAGTTTCAAGTGGACGGAAATTTCGTAGGCTAAACAGATAGGCCGGCATGTAGGATAATAAAATAAAATAAAAAACAGAAAAAAAAATATTTATTTCTACACCATGAATAATAATTATTTTGACGTGAAAACGCCTGATTACATTTCTGAAACTGATCTTAGTTCTTCTGAAAAGAAAAGGTTTCGAATAACTCGTGCTTGGTAAAATAGTAGTATAGTTGTCATGGCAATACTTTTTTTAACATTATAAATAGCGATTATTGTAGAAAAAAAAAGGTCAAATGTTATTTTTCACCTGGTCAAGCTTGTTCTAATTGCATCTCTTATGGAATCACTTGTGAATTTAACGATGGGTAATTAAATAAAATAAAATAATAAACTACGATAACCAGATACTTACTTTACTCAGTGCTAAAAAACGAGGACCACCCAAAGGGTAAATTGTGATATATTTGATTTGTATGTGTAATAACAAAATTCATAGATATATTGATGCATTAGAAAAACGAATTCGAAAAATTGAAGAATCGTTACAAAATTCTAGTATAAATACTGTGCCTTCACCTGTAGCTCACCATCAACCTTCGCCTAGACATGATCCGATACAATCTAGCAGTAGTAAAAAACCTCAAGGCGCGTCATCTGATCGAGTACAGTACCTGGGTGATATGTCGAGTTTTCAATTATTCTCTAATAAAATACAATTAGATGATAAAAATACAAAATGGAAAGGGCATCATATTCGTAAATTTGGTAATCAAGTTGTATTAGTAGAAGATGGGAAAGAAGAACAAGAAAATATAGCTGATATACCTCAAACTCAATTATTACCACATGTAAAACCAATTCATTACTGGATTTATTCTGTTACAGGTGTAGATAGACATACCAGTGATAGGTTAATAAAAATGTAAGTATCCACCTTATTTTCTTTGTTTGCATGAATACTAAACATGATTAATCTAGTTATTTCGCCAATATTCACCCAGTATTGCCTGTAGTTAATAAAACCAGATTTTTACAACAATACAGAGATCGAGCGGATACTTATCCTCCTTCTGATTTATTAAATGCCATGTTCGGTTCTGCAGCAAGATTTGTTGAATGTGAAGCATTGATTCAAAAAACAAAAGGAAATCGATCACCAGATGCTGTTTGGGATGTACCACTTGGTTGGTCTGATCAATTCTTTGATCAAGCACAAACTATCGTAACAACTTCAGCTGCTACGCCAACCATGTCAAAAGTACAATCCATCATTCTTATTCATAATCATAGTGGAAACTTGGACTCAAAATCTTCCGCATGTTGGTTATTGGGTGGATTGGCCATTAGATTAGCTCAAGGTTTAGGTTTGAATCGAAATTGTGAAGAATGGGATATACCTGAAAGTGAAAAACAAACAAGAAAAAGAATTTGGTGGGCATTATACGTAGCTGATAGATTTCATTCAGCCTCTTTAGGTCGACCGATTAGTATTCGAGATGAGGTAATATACTACGCTTATATTTGTATAAATACCGTGTTGAACAAAATATTTTATCTGTAGGATAATGATGTTGGATATCCTGATCCAACAGCTAGTTGGAAAGAGGTTTTAGACGAGGAAGAAGCCGATGAATTTGAACGAACCATACCAAAATTTCCTTCTGCTATGTGTCGGCCAAAACATTCAAATGGCAGAGTAGGCATTTATCAGTTATTTATTGAACTCATTAAACTATCCGAAATCTTGGGTAGGATCCTGCAGGGCTTATATACCCCCAAGGCTAAAAAAGTAGGGTTGGAACAAGGAAGTGATGCTATTGTAACACAATTAGATCATCAACTCACTGAATGGCGATTTGGATTCCCTGAAGCATTACAAAAAGCCGATTTCGAGGACTTTGATGAAAGCAAAGGATATCTTGCTCCTGTCACTGGTAAATTATACAAAATAGACTACCAAATCAAAAAAAAAGAAAAAAAAACTTATTATTTCTTTTGTCAGCTTCTGTTTTATTATGTTACTTTAGTTTATTGATTTTACTTCATAGGCCGTTTATTGAAGCAATGGCAAATGGTAAGAAACCTAGATCCTCTTATTCCTCATTCAGGATTGGTACAAGTGCCGCTACACGAGGTATTCGAATTGCTTCTCAAATGACCATCAGAGATTTCATGATGTTTCCCTATTCATTCAGTTTATATCCCGTACTACAATGTTGTCTTATTCACATGTACAACACCAAAAATCCTGACGCTAGGATATCGGCACCTGCAAAAGCTGATTTAACTAAAGGTATAGGTTTTATTTCTAGGCTTAGAGCTATGTCCAGCACAGCACAGCGACTATATCGATTATTAAAAACAATTATGGACAATAAGGAAATTGAAGTATTAGTACCTGCATCAGATTCTGAAGATTCAATACGATCTAGAGATAATAGTGTGGATAGCTCATATATGTCTACACGTATATCAGATGTTGGCCGTGGTTGTACTACCAGCAATAAGCGTGTAAAACAGCAACCATCTTCCGGAAACATTATGGCTAGCTCGCCTAAAGAACAACATTATCCTATCCGACAATGTCAACAATCTTTATCTGAAGTTATTGCTCCCCCTCGTATGGATTGTTCAGGAGGTAAGAGCAATATATTAAGGTATACCTAAATATTAACAAACCGTCTTTTATTAGCATCTGTTTATTCTGCACCGTCACCTACATCCATGTCAGAAGCTTTTAGCTTAAAACAATTTGGATTTAATAATGCGCTAGGTGATCCCAACCAACTGGATTATACAATGCAAGATGTCTCAGCCTTTTCTGGTATGGGTACACTACCTCCTATGCCAAATATGTACCATCCCACAATGCCAGTGAATAACTCACCACAATCATTAAACATTAACGTCAACTCATATGTACCAACCGCATCATCCGCTTCTACTTCCATACCATTACAAAGTATGTTGGATAATAATAGCGAAGGATTGTTTAGGAATAGTCCCAGTAACCCTTTCTTCGGTATCCCTTCTTCAATGGACTGGACTGAATGGAATGAATGGAGTCAAAGCCATCAAGGAAACACTACTTGGCAGCCACCTGCTTAATAACCAAACTATTCTTACGCTCATTTTAATATAATTAAGTCTTGTCATTTCTTTTTTTCTTTTTTTGCATTTTGAACCCTTCAATCTTTATTTAAGCTTTGAAAAAAAAAACATTCTAGCTTGCCTTTTTCGTAACATTAATGTCTGGATGTGTAGGATACGATAATACTAGTCATAATACAATTAATAAAAAAAAATCACATTGGATTGCTTTAGGGGAAATATTGACATGCTCTATTTGCATCTAAAACGTGTAACATATTACTTTTCACGCACACCTTCAATTTCGTTTATAGATTCAGTTAATTAAAAAAGTACTATTCTTATTTATTGTTCAAACTTTTGCGGAAAATTTATAATTAACTTCACTATTGTGTAAAAACATTGCTTTATTCATTTGTAAAGTAGTGTTCGTAGCATAATAAAACGTGATATTCACGTGTATTCCATGTGATTTTTAGTAATTTTGCTAATGTATTACATTTTGGTCTAAAAAACAACAACGGTTTCTTGGTGTAGTCGGTTATCACGTCTGCTTAACACGCAGACGGTCGCCAGTTCAAGTCTGGCAGAAATCATATTTTTCATATTTTTATATTTTCGTGAGATGTTTAAACGAGATTTTTTTTATTGTTAGGCTGATAGCTGCCGGTCTAAGTAAAGGATAAAAAGGGGTTACAGAAAACTCTAGGATCGTGATATAAAAAGAACAATATTCTAACTAATAAAATTTATCTATTTTTTAGCCTTTTAATTATACTTTTGGTCTATCCTAGAAGTCATAATAGCAAACGAGTTATAACTACCAACTGAGACACGATAATTGGTAGCACCAGATTCTGTTTGTATTGCAAGTATATAGTGTCTTGGTTAATATGGTTCTGTTATAGTTCTAGTCTTTTTACAATATAATACTCTTGCAGTATATAACAATTCGAGTTCCTTGATGGAATTATAAGCAGCAGAGCATCGCTATGATATTTTTTTTTTTTTTTTGTGATTGCTTTCTAATTAGCATATGGTAATAGCGTTGATCTGATAAGGTATTGAGTTGCTTTTGTCTTTGTTCATGGCACACTGGCTTTCTGAGGTTTATAATAGTACTATACACATTTTTGTAGGCTAGGTGTTGGTATAGGATAAATTATATAGGCGTATATCGAAATATAAGATGGTACAGCATATTGATCTTATTATCAGTATTCTTACTACTAATATAAATCACATGGAACTCATGCTTTACATAACACAGAAATAATAATAATAAAGACATCAGTACATGGCTTGCATATAACATATAAAACAAATGAATTACAATCAGTTCGACAATAACACTTTACTTAAATATCGCATTCTTTCTCTGCTATAAGAATTATATACACAGAGTTATCAAAATAGAAGTTAGGCTACTGCATTTAAATGAATATATTATTTTTATTTTATAATGACCACTTTTTTAATCTATATTTTTTGTTTCTTATATTCACTAATGTGAAAACCTAAGCTTTATTTTGATATACCCTATTTATATATAGAGCCATTAGCCAGACTATCCCCCCCTCCCGGATTACTATTTCTCTATGGGGAGGGGGGGATCGCTTCTGTTCGTTGTGCTTTCTGCCTCCAATCTGACGACTCTCTTTCCCAGTCTGTAGTGGGATCGAATTTTTCATTATACGCTCACTGAGATACTCGGTTGTTTAAAAACGAATGAGGTTTGAAAATTTTATTCATGAATGTTTCTCTATTTAATAAAACTTATTAGAAAACGATAGCAATAAAAAAAAACCGTTCAACTTAAAATAACATCAACTTGTCCATATCAATTTATTTAATATAGCAGATAATACGCCTACTGAAGAAAGAAAGTTAGTTACTAGCTTTTTTAAAAGATATACATATAAAAATGAAATAAAAAAAGTGAAAGAAAAGAATAGTATGTTTTATTAAACAGACTATTTTTAACCATTACACCTGCCTTGTATGGTAAAAGCCTAGCGAGAGGAATGACAAACGCCTAAGCTGGATTTAAATCAGCAAACGCATCAAAAAAACCCAAAGTAAAAGGATAATACGCTATATTATCTTTAAATAAACAAAGCTTGATAATTTGTAAAATAAGCATATTACATATATAATTTATCTATTGCATCTACAAGCGTTAGATAGGTTTATATAAGTCTTTAAAATACTTGAGTGTGTTTGTAATATATCTGAAATACGAGTTTAATTATCTTTATATTTCCTTTCTTCATTTCTAGTTACGCTTCAATTCATATAATATTGAAGCAAATAATAGTATTGCTAACGCTATACGGATCTTGTCATCAACCGCATGGATATCCTCGACACTTTAACCTATATTATCCATTATCCTTGACATATATATGTAATTTAGTACGATACTGCAATGTGATATACCCTAGTTTACCTGTTGTATCCTTACAAAAGATGTCTACTTCTTTATCATCAAGGTAAAAACCAGAAGAATAATATGCAGTACTACTTCTGAGTATCTCTTTTTATTTTAAAAGTATCCCTTATACGCATTTCTCTTGAAATAAATAATTAGTACGTAATCTTAAAAGATACATATACTTACATAATTGTCCCCTTTTAGTATATAATCGTAACAGATGTTACGTTCAACATTAACGTTAACAGAGTATCTTGTGACTTAATTTTCCCTCAACTCAGTCCAGGGGCGGCATTATTTTGAATAAAAACTCTTTTTTATCAAAATTATTTTTATATTATGGCTGCAAAAACGTTTTCAGAAATATACCAACAGTTCGTATCCAACCTAGAAGCGAAAAAGCAGGATCCTTTTACCGCTTCTTGTTCCATTTGGTTACGATTGCAAGATAGTATAGTACGAAATAAACCAGAGTGTTAAAGAGAACACACACACGCACACACACGTCATCTCATAACTTTTTATTTTAATTATTATTATTATTATTATTAGATTCAAACGGAACGTTTAACGATACTTTATATTCTATATGCTCAATACTCAAACGTACCACTCGATCATAACCCTTTTTTAACGTTCTTTTTACAACTCTTTGACTCTATACAACCTTTTTCTTTGCTGGAAAAACGATTTGTATACTGTATACTAGAAAAAGATATATCTAGTGTAAGGTCTTATATATAAAAAAAAGTATTTTGGATTTTGAAATTTATTTTACTGTCTAGCTGGATAATCGAACACCTCAAGATATATGTCAAAATTCAGATAGTTTATTACCAGCGTTAGAAGAGATACCGAATAGTATAGATACACTTCGATTAAAAGTGGCACGTTTAATTGATGATCCGTAAAGTAGTATACAGACAAAAAAGAACATTAGATACTGACGGTATCATTCCCTCTTTTTTTTTTGTAATTAGAAATATCGTTATTTTAGATGATAATATATCCTTGTTACTATCAGATGCATGTACTCGAATATTAACATTAAAAGAAAACGAAAAGTTAAGGATGGAGAGTTTATCCAATTATCCGCTAACTGAATATATTGCACCGAATCAAATTAATCGATTAATTGACTTGAATCAATTTCTTGCACTCGATATTGTGCCTTACTTACTAAGATCAAATAAATCACAATTGTAAGCACACATATATTTCTAACACGGCAAAAACTGAGTTTATTCTTAACATGTACTATAGATATCTCGAAGCACTGCTGAATTCAAATATTACAATTCACTCACTAGAAGTAATTCATCATATTCTGGTAAATAATGTTCAATTATCGCCAGAATTTATACATTACTATATATCCAACAGTATTCGTTCTTGTGATGAATTAGAAGACGGACCAGTTAAAGATCGGCAAGTCAAGCAAGTAACAAGGTTCATTCAATCTCTATTAGAAAAGCAAATTATTCCCATGAAAGACTACTTTGTTGAAATACAGTCCTTTTGTATTTCCTTTATGAAACTAAAAGGTGTTGCCAACCTGTTTCGATTAGCTTCGCAAGAAGCTCAACAGCAAAAAATAAATTTTTGATTGGGCCCTTTTTTTTTATTTTTATAAAAAGCGAGTCATGTTTTTTTTTCCTTGTATTAAAAAAATATTTTTTTCTTTATTTTTATTTTTTTTCCTTTCTTATTTATAAAACTTATCGCGTATAATATGAGTGATTGGGGTAAGCATGTACAGGATTCAAGGTTGCTCGGAAAAAAAGAAAAAAAAAAAACTAAAAGTATATCTTGATTTTTTTAGAGGAAGAAGATATCGATGTCAAGGTAGAGGTTGTTATTCCTAAACAAAACAAGTGGGATGATGAAGATGTCGAGGAGGATGTCAAGGAATCTTGGGAAGACTCTGATGAGGAAGAGAAGTCCGATACCAAGAAGCCTGCACCTGTTCTCAAGAAGAAGGTCCCCTTGAAGCAAAAGATTGCTGAAAAGTTAGCCGCTGAAGAGCAAAAGAAGAAGGAGTTGGAAGCTAAAAAATTGGCTGGCGAAGACGAGGAAGAAGAGACCGAGGAAGATGCTTATGAGCGTAAGGAACGTATGCGCCGTTTAGAATTAGAAGCTGACATGATGAACGCCACTGATCTTTTCGCTGGTGTTTCTGTTGGTAAGTGATAAAGAGAAAGAGAAAGAGAGAGAGAGAATGATATAATTGTAAGTGTGTAAGTTTCCTAATGCACTTTTTTTTTTTTTTTTTTTTTCAAAATAGATGACATGAAAAATAGACCTCTCGAAGAATGTACGCCCAAAAATCGTGTTGAAATGGATGCTTACCGTAAGCGTTTAGTTGAATTGATTACTTTCGGTTCTGTAAGTAATATATAGTAGTTGTAATATAATATATATGTAGCTAATCCATCCTTTTCTTTTGATTGTAGAAATCTATCAACTATGGTTGGTTCATTGACGAATTATTACGTGATATTGCTGTACCCTTGAAGGATACTGAGGTTAAGAAGATTGCTTCTGCTTTAACTGTCATTGCCAACGAAAAGCAAAGAATTGCAAAGGATGCTCTCAAGAAGGGTAAGGGTAAGGG
Organism: Thamnidium elegans; assembly: GCA_025201345.1. Taxonomy (NCBI): domain Eukaryota; kingdom Fungi; phylum Mucoromycota; class Mucoromycetes; order Mucorales; family Mucoraceae; genus Thamnidium; species Thamnidium elegans. The sequence continues at coordinate 286,327 of JAIXMG010000001.1, read as the reverse complement.
TAGACCTCAATTAGCTGCTGCCGGTAAGAACTCTGCTGCTGATGATTCTTATGCTGATAATGGTTATGATTATGACGATTTCATGTAATAAAACAAAAACGAAAAAAAAAAAATTAAATAAATGTATCAAATAAAAACCCCAGTGTGTGGTTTTTTTTTTCTTTTATCAAGAAATAATACGGGAGATATTTCGGTTGATAGGATACTACTTTAAGAAGTGTAAATTATCTCTTACGCCTTGCAGGGGGAAATGAAAAACTAAGCAGTTAAGCGTTGATAGAATTTAAAGACGAACTAAATCGTTATTTTCGGTTTAAAATAATTTAAACATGTCCTTTTCACCTATTAAGGCATGTTTACCATCTATAACAAAGCGCCCTGAAAGAATGTAATACAGTGTATAAATGCTCAAATAAGGTAAATCATCAGGTTGCATAGCAACAAAAAAGTTACTATGTAAACTGACTTTGAAATTCGTAATTTAGCGTTGGGAGAGAGTAAAAATGAGACAATAACCTCTCTCTTTTTTTTCTTTTTTTTTTTCTTTGTTTCTTATATAACTTTTTTAAAAAAAATAAAAAAGATGAACGAGTTAGAGACCCCAGAGAAATCGAAAAACAAAACGGTGGGTAGAATATCAAGATTATTTCAAAAGAAACCAAAAAAAAAGTCAATGGCTTCTTCAGTTTCATCAATGTCTTTGTCCGATCCTGCATTATCTAAACAAAATACTTATCAAAGTTCTTCAAGTATAACAAGCTCTCAACAGAGTATAGCAATGTTGGAAGGACCTAAAAGAACCACTTCATTAGAAGCACGTAGCAATCATCATTCAGATACAGGTAAAATAGATTACCCCTTTTTTTTTATACATGTATATTAATTCAATATAATATATATGTATGTATATATATAGCTTCTATTCAATCTAAATTAACAAGAACTTTATCAATGTCCAGTAATAACTCGATGACTATTCAACAATTAATAAACCAACAACGTAATGTCCTGAAAGAATTAGACTCACAAAAACAAATGTACCAAACGGATGTAACGAAACTTAGTGAGCATTTAGCTAAGACACAAAGCAAAATAAAGCAACGCACACACGATATGGACATTTTAAAGAACAATTACAAACTACACTTGCGCTCTGTTCGTTCTTCAGATGACGATCCTAAAAGTATAGCAGTTAAATTACTTGAATTGAAAAAATCGATTCATGTATTGGCTTGTGAGTTATTACCTCATGCAGAACCTCAATTGACGACAGAAAAATTGAGTACACTTTGGCTTAATTTAGGAGATTCGATTGATCAGTTAGGAAGACCATTACCTCCAGAACGAATTCAAATGTTGACAGAAAAATTCATGATGGACGTACTTGTACAAAACTTAAATATAAACATATTTCCTGGATTGGCTTGTAATCCAGAATTTTTAGAGTTATCCAATTGGTTTGACCAATACGATACATCACCCTTTTATTCAACAAGGTTACGTCAGGAGTTAAGTATGTTGGTTGTCAATAATAAGTCGAATGCCAATAGCGATATTGAACAAACCTGGAAAAAATGTGTTGATCGTAATTGGCATCATTTATATCGTGGATTACAAAAAGCTTATCCTGCTTATTTACTTTCATCTTCTGCCATTAAACACAGTAATAGTAGTAGTAGTAGTAATTATAGTAGTAGTCATGATAAAGAAAGCTCAGCAGCAGTTGCAGCAGCTAATGAATACGGAAAGAAATTACGTAAATTAGTAGAAGATACCATTTGTTTAGGATCTGCTATTAAGGGACAAGAAGAGTGTATTACAGCAGTAGACGTAAGAGAAGGGGTACAACAGTTTGATTCAAGTTTAATGGAAGATGAAGATGGACAAACAAGTGGTACGATAGCATTTTGTATATCACCACCTTTTGTAGTAAAGCTATCAAACCGTTATGAGCCACTTGTGAAAGGTAGAGTTCTATGTTTTCCTTCGACAACAAAATCTAAAGTGAAAAATACTTGACCGAAACATTTATGAATATACAACATATCCTATCATCTTTTTTAATAATTAGTAATAAAATCTTTTTTGAAGAATCTCGCTATATATATATATTCGATTAAGTACGCATTAACAATTTCCAAGGTAAGATAATGATGCACTGCTAATTTAGTTGTAGAATGATGAACTATTTGCTGCAGTAACGTAACGTTTTATGAATCGGTTGTAGGGAACGAGATATATATCTTTTTGTTATCAAGATAGGTATTTCTTGGTTTAGAAACATAAAAAGATAAGATTAACTACGTTTGAGAGGCAGTAGACCCGTGCCTGTGGAAGACAGCCATGTTACATTTGGTACGACCTATAAAACACAGACGATAATTTGTGATACTTTTAAAGGAAAAAAAAGAAAAGAAAAAGAAATTCTAGCCTTTAAATAAAAAAAGGTTTATGAGAATTCTAATAATTGAATAATGTGAAATAAATACGAAAGGAAAAAAAAAAAAGCCGAGTGATCTATCATCTGTGGGGGTGTGTTTTACTTCTCACTCACTATCTCCTTTTATAGCAGCAAGCTCTCCCTTTGAAACGCCGAATATCCCCACACAAAGGCGGTTGCTGATCTGTTTCTAAAACAGCATAGTAGTTATGCAATTTTAAGTGGAATTTAAACTGTGGTCAAGCTGAATAAATAAAAATTTCAGGATTTTGTAAGGAACGTCTATTTGCGAATACAACACCATTGGATTGAAAATCGATCTCCTGTTTAGCAGGCGGTGAATCACTTGCACTTTCGGATTCAAGCTTGTCTTTAAACTTTATAGCCATTTGCTTATAATATAATGCCTGTCTGGTTTGTCCTAGCTTCCGTTTCACTTTGTTCAATTTTGTATACATTTCAGTTCTAGCTACTTTAAGTACATCTCTATTTTTGTATAATTGGAAACGATTGTTACTATTGGACCCTCCCTGCTTGAGTTTCTTTATATCTTCCAGAAAAAAGTATTCGTTTTGAGATATCTTGGCACTTCTTTTCGCTCGGTCCCCAGCCTTTTCATTTGTTGATTCAAGTTATCGGTCTCCAATCCATATGGTGGTTCTCTACGTGTTTCGCTATCCAGCGAAGAACCTCAGGACCCATTCTTTCTTTTATGGTTGTCATTTTTTTTTATTACAGTAAAAAGATGGTTTTTTTTCTCAAAAATTGTGACTTTCGTTTAGCAAACGTCCCCACACTTAAAAGTTTCCCCCCTTTTTTAATTTTTTTTCTTTTTTTTTTCTTTCTTTTTCTTCTTCTTTTTACATAAATAATTACAATGATGGAAACTGATATGAAATCAAAGAGAAAAAAGGTGTCTTTAGGTTGGCAAAAAATTAAAAAAATGCATTGATATAATTATTCTTCGCTGTAGTTGTAATTAATACGTGTAGTTTAGCCTGCGTATTTTGTAGAAGATCCCATATGACTTGTGACGAAGGTACTGATAGTAAGATAGAATTGCAGATGGAAACTCTAACCGGCAGCGAAATAGGGCGACCTTGTCAACGTTGCTTAAAAAGAAATATTGGATCCATGTGTCGCGACGAACCCAAATCAACAGCTACCATAAAAAAAGTATTAACTAACGAAAAGAGAAAGAATAGTAGTAGTAGTTGTAGTGAAAGTAGTGAAGGTAGTACTTAAACAAATATTATTTATTTATTATTGTTCTCACACCGAGACTATTCTCTCTCTTTTTTTTTTTTTACTACTACGCTGTAGAAATGACTCCGACACCAACTACGTTAATGAATCCACTTGGCAATAGCGAAGTACATATTTTAAAGTACAGTATTATTATATATTATATATATAAATATATAATATATATATAGTATATATAATATACGTATATATACGTATATATATATATATATATGTACACACACACACCCGCATTTATATTTTTAAACTAATTATTTATTATGTTTTTTTTTTTTTTTTTACTCCTTCTTTTTCTTTTATATTCTTTTTACTTTCTTCACAAATATAGTGAATTTATAGATGGCATGTCAAACAAAAATGATGTACAAGATCAATTCTTCTTAACTGCTGCAGATCCCAAAGATGGTAACCTTGAAGATCGATTAAACGAAGTAATTAATGCGAAATATCAAGCTGGATTTTTAAAACCTTATAATTATGTTAGTGGATACGCACGACTTCAACGCTACACGGAACAACAGTAAGCTTCCTTACCTTTTCTTCTTCCTTAAATAACTAACCATGCTTTTCTTTCCTTCTTCAAGTATGTCATCTGACAGTCGACAACGTATTTTAAATGTTATGGGCACGTTCCGCCCAACTTTCCGTGATGTTGCACAGTCCTTGACGGACATTGATTTAATACTAGTAGAAGAGTCGTTTGAAAGATTATTATTGGATTACGATCGAGTTTTTAGTGCCATGGCGATTCCTGCGTGTTTATGGAGAAGAACTGGTGAAATATACAAAGGAAATAAAGAGTTTGCTGATTTAATTAATGTGCCTTTTGATAAATTACGTGATGTAAGTATGTCATACAACACAACAACAATATCTCTTTTGTTTGTTCACATTGTATTTTTTTTTTCTGTAATAGGGACAATTGTGTATTTATGAAATTATGGCTGAAGATTCCATTGTGAATTATTGGGAGGTAACATATTAAAAATATAAAGTGTCATGTGACCCCTCGTGTACTCACTATTTTAAAAGAAATATGGAAATATAGCATTTGATCCAAAACAAAAAGCAGTTTTAACTTCTTGTTTATTAAATTATCAATTACAACCTGGCGAAGAACCACCCAGAAAGAGAAAAAACATCGCCATGTCATGCTGCTTTTCCTTTACCGTGAGAAGAGATAAATTCAACATGTAAGATTTCTTTATTTAGTTCATCCCCTAAAATACTAAACTTTCCTTTTTTATGATAGTCCGGTAATAAATAACAAAAAAGGGGGGCACAGCGTGCACTAATTTTTTTTTTTTTTTTTTTTTGTAGACTGTTATTATAGGCAATTTCCTACCAATAGATTCATAATACCCCCTCCAACTCTATATTTCTTTTGTTGTATATATACTTTAGTTGGTAGAATTCAAAAATGTTTATTGATTTAATATATATGTACGCGGGGGAAACAAAAAAAAAAAAAAAGAAAAAGTTACAAGTGTTGAGCCATACCAGTTAATAATTCAGCTAAACCATATGCACCAGCATCAGGAACATTCGATTCAAGTACTTTTTCATTTGAAAGGTAAGAGGTACGACCTAGTTTAGCTGATAAATTATTGGTACTTTGAGATCCTTGACAAGCCGCTTTTACTGCTTCTGAAAGATTAGAACCATCCTCATTTAACGTCTTAATAAATGGACAAAGTGTATCCATAAGTGTACGATCACCAACACGTGCTTTAGTGTAAGTCATTAGCGTATCCAATGCATGACGAGCTGCTGCGACCCAAACGGATGCATCTACTGATGGCTTTGCATACTTTAATAGTCCGCTAGCTAAAGCATTAAAAAATATACAATAAATAGCCGAAGAAGTACCACCAACAGAGTGTTCAATTGTATCTGCGATACACAACATTGTCTTGGGTCCTGATGAGAGTTGGTAACTAGGGATTGCATCTATTATAGCTACACATATTTTTTATTAGTCACGATGGTAACACAACTTTTTTCTCTTTTTATGTGTATTTACTATTTACCAAGTGCTGCAGTTTTTAATGTTTGGCCACAATCACCGTCTCCCAGGATAGTATCATAACTCGTAATACGAGCTTCAGCTTCAATTACGGCTTTAGCTGCTCCACGAATAGCAGCTTCTACCACCTTTGGGTTTGCAACTAAATAAATGTTTCTCAATAATCATATTTATGCATACTTGCTGTAAAGATACCTTACCTTGACCTATATTATTATCTACAGTATCTTTTAATTTATCATCACTGCTTTCTTTTCCATATACATCACTAGAAAATGACAGTGCAGGAGTAGATGGCCAAACAGACATACCTGATTTTTGATCTAATAATGCTAGTACTTTTAAATCATGGTTTACAGCTAATAAAGAGATTGAAAAGCCAGGCATATTTAAACTGGTAAGGAAGGAACCCACCAATACTCTTTCAATTTTCACATGGGATAATCCTAATAAGTAATCTACGACTTCCTTCACTACACCATTTAATTCTATTTGAGCAATACCGCCTAAATTATTTACAAGTACAACAAGTGGTGTCTTTGTATCAAGAGGTAAATTTAAAAAGGCACGATCCTTATCATCTTGATCAACCAACATATGTATCATTTTTGAAACCAATTCTTTAGTAGACATCATTTCTAACTTTGAGCAACCAGTTTCATTATGAATACCCATACCAAGTTCCAACTCATTTTTATCTAAAGATGTAAAAGAAGAAGAGCCAGGTACATGACAATGATCTAATGCAACACCTAAGGTAGCAGCATTATCTATGGTATATTGAACAATCTTCTTTACTTGATCTAAAGGTGCACCATTTGAAGCTAATGCACCAGCTAATTTTATAGCAAGCGCTGTTGCAGCTAATCCTCGACGTCCTACTTTACCACCTTTTGATCTACCTACGGCAATATCATCACCAACGGCAATTAAATCAACTTTAATGCCGCAGGCCTTGGCGCGTTCCACAGCTAAGCCAAAATTTAAACAATCGCCTGTGTAATTCATGGTAATCACCAAAGTACCGTGAGGAGATTGTACTTTTTTAATAGCAGCTAATACTTGACTAGACGAAGGAGAAGCGAAAACATGACCACATACACTAGCTGCTAAACCACCCTCACCTATATAGGAAGCGAAACCTGGTTCATGACCTGATCCACCGCCTGAAACCAATGTTACTTGATTTAGCGCCATATCTTTTACTTGCGAATAATAAATAACTAAAAAAAAAAAAAAATCCCACCCGCTTTATTATTATATTTTTTTTTTTGTGCGCACCACAAAATAATAATAAATACCTTTATCTTTTTCCAAGATACGTACGTTGGGATTGGCATAACACAAGCCTTGGATACTTTCCGATACAAGCTAAACGTGGTATAAGTAAGTGATAAAAGGGAAATCATGATACATACTGTTTCAGGCGTATTGATAATATGTTTTGCTGATAAAAAATAAAAAAAAAATCACCGGTTAAAAATTCAGGAAAATATATAATATGCAAGAAGTAGTAGTAGTACCTGGGGTATTATTACTCATTGTAAAAAAAAGAAAGAAAAAAAGACTAAAAAGTTTTTTTTGTTTTTTGTTTATGCCTGCTACACAAAAAGAAGCGAATGCACATATTAAAAGCGTCACGGTTTATTCATCCTTGGCGCACCACAAATGTACAAGTCTATATTGGTCCACATACTTAAGTTTATATGTATAGTAATTGTGCGGCGATAAAAGGAAGAAGCTGCGGCGGTAAAAAGCAAAATGACTAGCCCTAACTGGCAGAAGTCCGGGCAGCTCTCAAATTGAATTGATTTAATCGCTCCTGTATCAAAGAAACAGTAATGTCGATTACGTTTCTGCTACAGGATTGGGTATAAGTGACGATTGCTAACAATGATGCGGATTACGTGTATGCGTACAGTACAACTATTTATAAAACAGGAAATTTGATTTTTTTTTTTAAAAAAAAAGGATGTTAAATAAAATGGTTTCAGGTGTTTTGAAGATTTTATTTGTGTATGTGTTTTACTAGTGTATGAACTAGTAAAAGAGCACTACAGATTAAAAAGAAATGAAGCCAAGTTGTTTAGTTACGCAAAATGAACAAATCCACAAAAAATTGCGTCACGGTTCTATTGTTTTTATTGCTGCGCCACGAGATTATGGGGAGAAGAGAGGAGAACCAATAGATGCTGAACTCCCTTTTTCTTCTTTTTTCAACTGCGTAACATTTTTCCTTTTTCCTTTTTTTTCGCTTTTTATTAACTCAACTCGATGAAAAATTCACCTTCTTCTTTAAACAACTATTAAAAAAAAAATACAAAAAAAAAAAACTAAAAAAAAAAAGCCGCTTCCACTATTTAAAAAAAAAAAAATTAAAACTCTCTTTTAAAACAACAACTACAAAAAAAAAAAACTTGCTAATTTAAAACATAATCCCTTTTTTTTCCCATTTTCAATGATTCTTCCTCTTCTTCAATAGGCCATAATCTCACTCAAACTCTTAATCTTTCTATTTTTACCAAACTCAGTTAACTTACCACCTATATATATATATTTTTTTTTATACAAATATATATAAAAAAAAATCCCCCCAAAAAAAACCCTTTTTTTTCTTTCACTTTTTCTCTTATTCTAAATTACTTCACTCATCTCTTTTCATCTTTGCCTTTTAAATTCTTTTCTCTTTTTTTCTAAAACACCCACCAAGAAAAAAAAGAAGAAAACAACAAAAAAAAGTCATTTATAAACAACAACAACTCCCAACAACAAATGACAAATGTTCAATACCTTCTTCCAGATGAACAGTCGAGGACTGCAGCAGTTAATGCTATGCCTGTCAACATGACTGTAAATCATTTAATCAACCCAAATACTACTATCAATCAACAAACCAACAACAATAATAATATTAACAACAACATACAAGACAAGAGTAATGTCGATAGGATGAATTCATTTGATAACAACAACAATGGTCAAGATCGCCCTTGTGAAAAATATCGTCAATTTATTGATTCATCAGTTCAAGAACGTACATTTATGATTGGAAAACTAGTTGGTAAGATTTAATTTACTGCTAATTATTTTTTTCACAGCATCGCATAATAACAAATAATTTAGAAACCTTTGCTAATACAATTGATTCAATCTGGAATCCAAAGTTTTTAACTGATAAACAACAAGTTAAAGTTATACCGACACTTGGATTTTGCAGTGAAATTTTAAAGCGCAGTAAAGCAACCTATTCTACATTACAAATTAGCCTTTTTTACATTTTTCGTGTAAAAAAAGTAGTTCATGAAAAACTTTATCAACGTGCCCAATTATCAAAAGACATGCAGACCAGTACAAAACAAGAAGATTTGATGTGCTGTGGACGACGCATGTTCTTAGCATCCCTTATGGTCGCTTCAAAATATTTACATGATAAAAATTATCATAACAAGGCATGGGCCAAAATTACTGGCTTAGATATCAAGGAAATTAATGCTGCGGAAATGGCTTTTTTAACCTTAATTGATTATCAATTATATGTCAGCAAACCAACATTTGACAGATGGTATACCCAAATTCATGGCTATATTCAAAATAGTTATAAATCTGCTACTCCTCATGCTCGAAAGAATCCAACTATTGTTGCTGTACAAAATACTGTTAAAGATCAATCAAGTATTACTTGTGCATATCCTACTGCTACCAGGACAATCAATACAAGTACGAATAATTATCCATCTCCACCACCTGATCCATTGGCTGCAACTACGACTGCTTCAACTGATAAATGTTTCCAAAGAAATGATTCTGGTGTATCATTTGATATCATGTCACCACCAATCGTTAATGGCACAAAGAGACAATGCACTGCTGATGATTCAACAAACAAACGATCCTGTCACTAGTCAACTCTTTCATGTTTTTTTTTCTATTATATCCCAACGATTATCTTTTCTTTTTTTTTTTTTTATATTATTTTTTATTATTATTTTTTATTCTATAACCCCCTTTCCAAATCGACAACAAAACAAAAAAAAAATAACATTTGTACAATACAACAACAAGCATTTTTTTTTTTTTTTCTTACGCAACTATTTTTTTTTTTTTTTTTTACATTAAAAAAAAAAAAAAAAAACTTTTTGGTATATTATTATAATTAAAAAAATCTTATACCACAAACACAAAAAAAAAAAAACTAAAAGTTTGTATGTATTGTATTATTGTTATTATTATTTTTTGGTAGAATAATTCTAAATAAATAAATAAATAAAAAAGATATATTTCTCTTTCTCTTTAAAACGTAATTCATGCGCTTTAGTGGGGTAGACACGGAATGCATCAATGTGAGTGATCGGCCGAATAAATAGATTTTTTTTTTTGCTGCGAGAAAATGGTGCAACATGCTACAGTGTGTTGACTTGGAATTGATCTTAATGACTAATGATGTACCCAATCGTCTTTCTTATGAAACTGGTTATATATTATATCACTCGAGTCACAGGTTCTAACCCAATTCCGGGAGAACATTTTTGGCTGCGCCCTCTTTTTTTTTATATACATGTTACGAGAAATAAACAATAAACAGTTATATAAAAAAAAAAAATTTATGTGTATAAACAAAATGTTGAAAAAATAAGTGAGTAATATGAAATGAAATTAAAAATTATGCAGTAACGTTACGAACAACGTCGTCAATGGACTTTGCTAAATAAGCAACATTCTTGGTACTAACACCAGCCATTGAGATACGACCATTATCAGTCATGTAAATGTGATATTTTTCCTTGAGAACCTTAACTTGAGCAGGTTTTAAGCCGGTGAAAGAGAACATACCAATTTGGTTAGTGATGTGATCCCAGGTACCTGGCGTCTTGAGTTCAACCAAGTGACCCTTAAGAGCATGTCTCATTTCAATAATACGATGAGACATGTACTTCAAGTTTTCTTTCCATTCAGCATACAAATCCTTGTCGTTTAAAACGATATCAACAATGCGTGAACCAAAAGCAGGAGGATTAGAGATCTCAGAACGTTGAAGCTTTTCAAATTGAGAGAATACTCTCTTTGTAGCTTCTGGGGTCTTTCCAACAATAGTTAAATTACCAGCACGTTCACCTATTTTGTGGAACATCAGTATCTTATCTTTTTTTTTTTTTTTTTTTTTTTTATAACAAAAATTCTTACCGTAAAGACCAAAGTTCTTTGCAAAAGATTGACAAACAAATAATTCAAAACCTTGTTCAACAAAATAACGAACTGCCCAAGCATCTTTATCTAAATCACCAGAAGCAAAACCTTGGTAAGCACAATCAAAGAAGGGGAAAAGATCTCTTTCTTGCATAATCTTGGCAATACCCTTCCATTGTTCTTGGGTAGGATCAACACCAGTAGGATTATGAGCACAAGGATGAAGTACAAAGATGGAACCTTGAGGGGCATCACGCAAGGACTGTAATAATCCCTCGTAATCTAAACCACGAGTTTGGGGATTCCAGTAAGGATACTCCTCAACTTCGAAACCAACCAAGCTAAAGATACTACGATGGTTAGCTAATAAAAGATGTCAGTATAAAAAATGAAAAAAAAAAAATGTTGTCAGATGACTTACCCCATGTAGGGTTAGAGATATAACACTTGTTACTCTTCTTGTAGAATTGATGAAGGAAAAGAGCACCAGTATGATTAGCACCAGTACCAGAGATGGTTTGAACACCGGCAGTGCGGCCTTCCTTAATTGCAGGACTATCTTCACCCAAAATTAATCTAGTAGCAGCACGAGTATAAGAAGGCTGACCAGCAATAGGTTGGTATTCATGATCAAGAGTTTCATCACTATACAAGATAGTTTCGGCCTAACATTATAAGCGTATAAGTTTTTCAAATGTTACCATGATAATTTTTTTTTTATATAGCAAACCTTTCTAACAACGGGAAGAACATAAGGCTTCATTTCATCAGTACGGAAAGCGCCAACACCAATATTAATCTTGTTAGGGTTAGTGTCAGCCTTATAAGAGGCAGTGAGATGGAAGATGGCATCAGGAGGAGCTTGAGGAACTTCTTGGAATACAGAGACAGAATCTATATATAAAAAAAAAGACGCACAAAAAAAGTTAAAACTTTGAGCGTTCTTTTTTTCTTCTTCTTCTTAAAAGCTTGTTTACTTACTAGACATATTGCTTAAATGACCGTTGATTTGGTTTAAACGTTTAGAAGAAGAATGGGACATGTTGAAAAAGTTGCGGGTTTTATTCTAATTTTTTTTTTTTTTATTCGGCGTAGTACGGTGCCAGAGCGTCACTAAAAAAAAAAAAAAAAAATTTATTATTAGATTATGTGTCATGTTTATTTATATGGTCTCATAAAATAAGTATTCAATATTTACCTCTTTAAAAATGTATGAAAAAAAAAAAGAGAGAAAAGGAAGAAGAAAAGAAACGTAAAAAAAGTTACAAATTATATATAATTGAAATATAGCTATAAATTTTAACTAATTCTCACCTAAATACCATTAAGTAAGTAGAAACGGTGAAAATATAGGTTGTCTTTCAAATCAGTACATGTGAAAGCAACTGCTAATTCATAATATTGGTTAAACCTACCCCCGTGGGAATTTCGTACGTGACTACCTTGGGGGGTCGGCTGCAAACTACCTCTTCTTCCCAGTTTGGGTCAATATGAAAAAAAAATTGTCGATTGTACGTATGACAACAAAGGAAATAATTGAAAAATCTTGGAAACGATTGGTAAGGAACGTTGCTTTTCTGACTCTTCTTTGTCAGTGTGAAATCACCGTTAAACTCCCGAACTTTTTTCTTTTTTTTTCAATCAGTAACCCACCTTTTTCACTTTGCAAAAAAAAAGAAACCTATCCTCTTCTCGGAAATATACTTGATTATAAACTAATAAAATCATATAGACCTTGTCACTAGTAAAAAAAAAAAAGAAGAAGATATTATGTTTGTTTACAATTAACAGAAAAAAAAAGAAAAACAGTTGGGGTCGGGGTATACTTCTGATCCTAGTACCAGCAATGAGATGATTTATTAGAGTTTTTTGTCCCCCAATAATTTACGCGTTTTCTTTTTTCATTACTTCCAGAAAGTTATTTGAAACACAAACACAAACTCAATCGAATAGGTCGGAAGTCTATATTAAGCATGTTAATCATTCTAGTCTTATACTCATTTATTTCGCAGGAAAATGTTTACGTCGTAAGCTATGCTTGTTGGCCACATAATTGTGGTCAGTCAGTAAATTAGCAACTTTTTTTTTTTTTTGCACTTCTTTTTTAAGACAATTACGGAGTTCCCCTTTTTTTTTAAAAAAAAAAAATCCTGCAAAAAACAAGTGGTGTACATACATTGAGTTGGTTACACGACCTATGTATCTTTGTAAAAGCTATGATCCAATGCATGTACAGTAGTGTCTCGAACTTTGTAAAAGCTTATCCTTTAAATCGAACAGTCGATGGGATAATTATATATATATTTTCCAATGTATAGTAGATATAGTATTTCATAACACAATGCTATAGTTCACCAATACATTCATAAATAAACATCGATGAGCAGTGGAACTAAAAGTAAATAATTTGAATACACTTACTAAAGTGCTTGGTAAACATATAACAATACTACCAGTTAAGAGAGCGGAACATTTTGGTTCATATATTTATTCCGGACCATGCGTGTTAACAAATATCTAATATACCCGGAGTCCTTTTTTTTATTCAAATAAAGTAAAAAGGGTCTCAAGAAAAAAAGAATATAGTAACACGGATGAAACGCGTGTTTAGAAAGTTTTCGTTAACGTTAGTGTCGACACAAGGAGAGAAATATATTTTAGTTTTTTACGTGGCATATATACGTCTTTCTTTGGGGGCGACACAGGGTCACTTTGGATAAAGTAGCAAAAGGAGTAGAACTTAAAGTTTCATTAACCCTGACGACTTCTCTCATTACTGCTTTCAGTTTGCCTCCAGGTCTTTAAAGAAGCTAATTTAAACATGTCCTCAGCTTTTTTTTTTTTTTTTTTTTTTTTTTCGCAAGAAACTGTTTTGCAAATTACGACGAGCTTGTAAAATAGGCTTACTTATAAGAAAATATAAATCGTTTTTAATAAAAAGGTCTCTTTTCTTGTTGTAGTTGCTATTATTTTACACTTTTCCATGTTTGCACGATTATTTAACACGGATTCACTCAACTTTGTAGTATTGTTCTTAAGTTTAGCATTCATTTGTGATATAATTTTGTTCAGATTTTTTTTTTTTTTTTACAAGCATCTTTGACCATCTTTTTCTGTATTTCTAGACACTTTTTGTAGTTTTGAGCAGTTAATTTAGGACGGAAACCCTCATATTTTACAAGTAATTAAATTAAGAATAAATCACTTTTCTTTCGTTTTTAGCTTTTCACTTTTCACTTTTCAGTTTAATTATACATACCAGTAAGTATTTTTTTTATGTACATCTTTTAAGGAAGCTTATATTTTATATTTATTATAAGACTAATATTTAGTCGGGCCACTACGTGCGTCAATTTCTGCTGGCTATTGGTTTTTTATGCTCGAAACTAATCGATAGGCAAGCTCAAGGATCATTTTATTTCATTTCTCTTCGATTGCGGATCTCAAACTATTAATATTGTTTATTGAGACCTTTATATTTTTCAATCTACATTTATCTTTTTTTCTTTTTTTCTTTCTTTTTTTCTTTGTGTAAAAAAAAAAAGAAGAAGTCAAATATAAATAGTGACGAAGCATTTGCTCGAATGATACAGGAACAAGAAAAGTTAGAGCACAAAAAACATACGATGAAGATCTAGAATTAGCAAAACAAATGCAACAACAATCCGTAATAGACCTTATACGAGACGAAGAAACACCTGAGGTTCATCAACTCTTTTTATACTTTAACCAAAAGTATTTTAATAATAAATTAGATGGTGTTGAAGTAAAATAGCCCTTTCTTGTGAACAAGAGGTAAGTATATATACACATACATCCTTTTGTTCCTAATATACTTACAAAAAAAAAATAGTGCTGGTGGATGTATTCACAAACTCGGAAAGCACTGTATTCTTGAATTATCCAAACCATTACTAAATTTTAGAACTAAAAAGGATTTGATAGAAATGTTGTTAGTAAGTTTTTTTTTTAAAAAAAAACAATACCATTATTTCTCTTCTAGTACTTACATTTATGTGTGAAAAACATGAGATGATTCATGCTTTTTTATTTGTAACTCAAGAAGAAGATACAGCAAGAGGTAAATATATCACGACATATTAAGAGCCAGTGATCAATTTTAATTTGACAGATGGGCACGGTCCTCGATTTTTAAAAGAGGCTAAAAGAATAAACGATGCTGCTGGTTTCGATATTACTGTTTATTACAAGTAAAATCATCCTTTTTTCTTTCTGGTGTAAGCACTCAATTGATACATACGAATCTATTATGTAGCTTTCACGATGAAGTAAACTATTATCTTCCACATGTCTGGCAATGCAATGTAAACTTATTATGCACATACATAAAATTTTCACTCATCCTCACACTAATCATAACTATATATTAGGGTGTATGTAATACTAGACCTCCTTATTTTGGGCTGGTAAAACATTCTACGAACAGGTTCGTCACATATGTGTCTTTTTTGAAAAAAAAATACTCTGTTCTTAATAGTGTAATTTAGACCACCCAAACCTACAGATACTTGGTATAAAGATCATCAATTGACATGCGGCGGTACCTACACAAAAATTGCGAGTCTTCCGCCCAAACGAAAGAAACCACATGTAAACACCTCGGATCAACATATCGCTGCATCTAAAAAGACGAAGCAGTAAATAATATTTTAAGCTTTAGAAACAGTAGTTTAACTGCTTCCCCTTCTTATCAATTAGCTTTTGCATTTAATAAATTAAGTTTTTTTTTCTAAAATCGTATGAGACATCATTTTAACATAAAAAGAAAGAAGCAAAACAATATCATCATTATGTTTCAAAAAAAAAAAGAGAGAAAGGTATAAAATAAAGTATATATTATAAAATTTATGTCGATAATTCAATATCACCTCGAATACTAGTATTGCTTCTAGAACTCTCTGCAACAGCACTCGTAGGTAAAGAAGGACTTGTGCCACGAGGTATCCGTATAAGCCTCTATTGTTCTACAAAGAAAGTAACTGTCTTTGATTTAGGTTTAACTAAGATCTACTGATCACTATTGACATAAACCCGTCGAAGCAAACACTGCAGATGTACGAACAGAAGCAGACCAAGTGTGACCGTTTTATCAGGAACCCCCTCAATTTTTTCTTTTTACTTGATTCCCCACCTACCGGGGTTTTTTTTTCCTTTTAGTTTTGACACTTTCATTCTACTTTCAATATGAATGCTCTCAAGATTGCTGCTTCTAGATTAACAACAAGGGCTCTTCGACCATGCCTCAACACAAAACGTAAAAAGAAAAAATACACGTATAAAGTGTAACAAGTTTCTTTATGCTAACAAATTTTTTTTTTACATGTAAATAGTTCGATACACAACTGCAGCAGCTGTTACAAAGACACCCAAGGTCAATGTTATGGAAGCCATTACACAACAACAAATTGAAAAGTCTAATATCGATGGACGTCGTGAATTATTCTCAAAAACTAATTCTCAAGGAGTAAAGCCTGGATCTATTGTTTTAGTCGAGACATTGAATGGACCTGGCGAGACAACTTCTTCTACATTTATGGGTGTTTGTATTTCTATTCGTAGAAAGGGTATCGATACCAACTTCACCCTTCGTAATATTGTTATGCGTATTGGTGTTGAACAAAGATACTCTCTTTACTCACCTTTGTTAAAGAGTATCAAGGTTATGCAAAAACCTAATGAAATTAAATTCAGAAGAGCCAAGTTGTGGTATTTGAGAGATCAACCCGGAAAGGCTTTCCAACCTCTTCAAGCATTATGGAAGCAAGAACAATTGGAAAAGTCAAAGAAATAAATTTAATCATTGTATAGAAAAGAAATTAAATATAAATATATGAAATAAAAATCTTTTTTTTTTCTAAAGTGAAATGGAATGGTAATGAACTTTTGCAAGACCTACTCCTCCTTTGATGGTTAATAGGTTTTGAATAGGTAAATCATCTCTGAGTTTAGTAAAAGCCGGTAATTCTCCTTCTGTCCATTCATCGTACATGCATGTAAAAAGTGCTTCTGCCCTCAATTCTTCGTTATCGTCAAATGAAAAATCCCACTTCACTATACTGGCTTGTTTGTTTGAGTAAGCAGTAATAGCACGGATTGTATCATTTTCTGGTTTAATATGATTACGATTAACCCAAGCATTAAATCCCTTGATGTGCTGATTGCTAAATTGAAATTGACAGAGCAAACTATTTTGTACTTTGGTATCAACCTTGACATGACAGGTACCATCAACACATAACTTCGGATATCTGATAACTTCAATTTCCAGGCTCGGATTTCTGCCATAAACAGGTGTCAATTCAGTTTGATAAGTACAACGGGTTTGATAGATCAAGTAAGGTTGACAGTCTAAACTTTCATATTCCTTTTGGGCAAGTACTTGCTTTAATGTCTTTTCGAGCACACCAAACGATGATCCCGTAATAAGTGCCACGGTAGAGAAAACTTCAGAGGCATTGTATTCTTGGTTAAAAACGATTCGATTAGGAGAGATATCACCATCAAATGGACTGCTGACAATACTAATCAAGAAAAATAAAATAAAAATGGCGGTGGTAACAAATGCTGCTTTTTTCAAGTCTCCTGCGGCATGAACCCAAGGTAACAAGTGAAGTACAATCAGGATGATGGGAATAGCAATTAAAAAGTAAACTAGGAAAATAAATATTAGTATAAATACAAAAAAAAAAAAAAAAAAAAAAAAAAAAAAAAAAATTACTAGCAGTTTCAGGGGTACCATCAGCAGTGGTATGGCGCATTGAGTTAATCGAGAGAAGTAAGAACTCTGACATTAATGTAATAGGTAACAAAACTTGAATCAAGAAAGCAACGAACCAGTACTTGCTAGTGGCATGAACTAGTTCATTTGATTCACCTACTACCTCAGGTGTAGTACAAGTCAAAAGAATTGTTGCCAATGTACTACTAATAAAGAAATAAATAGCAAAATAAATAGCAGCCACTTTTTGCGACCCTAAATAAGTAGCAAACGCTAGCAAAATCCACCAGAAGCTAGTCAAACCGTAGAACCCAACTTGTATATTAGCAAGGTTGATTCGACAAGATTGGGACAATCGAACAAGTGCAAATTGCGAGACAACAAGACCTAAAAATGCAGCGATAGACAAGTACATAGCAACGCAATTGATACTACCATAAGTAGCCGACGGATTAATTAATAATAAAACCCAAGAAGAAAAGGCAACAAAAACCACCATAAACGTTAAAGCAACAATGGTAGCAATAAATCCCTGTGAAATTAAAGAGATATTTTGTTTGAGAGAATCAATCTTGTCTGTAACATGAGTACTTGTGGCAGCAGAAGGCTTAGAAAACCAAGACCAAGTAAACAAAGCAAGAGGGATTAAGAATAAAGATACCAAGTTAATTAATTGACAGGTAAAGAAGCTATAGACCAACATAACACGGCCCAAAATATCATAATAGATAATAGGTTCAGGGGAACCGGCATCATGTAACATATTTTCGCTAGCATCAATACTAAGTACAGAACCTAAGGCCATTTGACCCATATGTTGAAGAGATTGAGGGGTAGTATGAGCCAAATCATCTCTTTGGGTATGATAATGAGATCTAGGATAATAAAACGAAATGTCAAGGCCAGGAACACCATGTCTTGAGAATACAGTATAGTCTGTATCACTCTTTAATAGCTTAGCTTGTAACAGATCATTTCCTAATGGCGAAGCATGGAATAAATGGGCACTCGAAGAAGCTAAACCTTTTACAGCAGCTAATGTGTTACTTCTAAATAATAAAGCACGACCACCTGCACCGGTACCTTCCAAATTAACATACAGTTTGATAGTAGAAAACCAAGGATGATTGACAAACGAGTCAGCACCAATCAAACCACCTTCTTCAAAATTATTGAACAAGAAGATGACTGTGTGCTGAGGAGGATGTTGCACAAAGTAACGGAGTAATTCGATAGCAACGGCCGTCCCCATACCATTATCAGTAACACCGTTACTGGTAGATACGCTATCTATTGAAGCGTACAATTAAATTAGTTAATGATGCAATATTTATTAGTGCTAATTTTTTACCGTAGTGAGCATTCACCATGAACGATTCGTTTTTATTATTTGTTTTTCCTACTAGACGAATAATAACATTTCTAGATTCAACCATCCAATATTCATCTATAATAATAATAAGACACGTAAGTAATCCTATATATATATATATATGTATATATAAAATACTTGAATACCTGTACTAAACTTATTTCTTTTGGATACTAAATCAGTAGGATCATTTGCAATAATTTCCATATCAATACCATTGTTAGTTGCTTCCTTTTTAAATTCGGTAGCCAAGTCAACAATCCAGTCTTTGATATAACCGTTTTCTCTTTGGTTTGCAGAATGTGGAGCGGTAAAACGCGAAAGGTATTCGTTGTAGCAATGAATGCCGGGAAAGTCATTTAATTCACGAGCTTCAATGTCGGATAGAGGCGTGGGTAAAGTGTTTCGTGTAAAGGAGACAAAGGTAAACAATAAGAGTAAAAAGCCGAGTATATATGAATAAACTAGCTTACTTTTACTTTCTCTCTCTGAACTATCTACTATTCTAGATAATAGAGGCGTTTCCTCGCTTATTTGAGGCATATTTTCTTTTTTTGAAGGAGAAAAAAGAAAAAAAAAGCAAAATTTAAAAGCACCGTAAGTTTTAAACTCCCAAGATTCATGCCTTTGTGTCAAAAATAAAATAATAATAGCCCCTCTCATGACCTGCACGTGTATAAGCAGGAAGTATATATTTCTTTTCCTTTTACTTTTTTTTTTTTTTACTTTTTCTCTTTCTTTTTATTCTCTTTTCTCTCACCTTTTTTTTTAAAAAAAAAATAATACAATGGCATTACATTACATTATCGTATTTTTAATATTTTTAAAATTAATTGTATATTATTTGAAGAGCAATACACTGTCAAAAGATGATGATGAAAATAAGGATAAAACGACGGAAACAGTAGAAAAAAGCGATAGTATAAAACCGATTGACGAAAAACAAGTGAATACCAAGCAGGATACATCAATATTAGGCGTTATTTTTTCTTGCCTTTAATATACCTCTTCTTCTTTTTTTTTTTGCTTGGGAATAATAATTATACCCCATTTTATTGTTTGTTTATTCGACATGTGAAAGAGATAAATAAAATTATCCACTCATTTGATAATCATTTGTAAAATAGTCCTTTTCGTGATCTTGTATAAACCTAATAAACAAAACAAAAAAAAAACAGAAAGTCAAGCATTCATTCATTTTCTCTCTTTTTCTGTTACCTTAATAAATCCTCAAACTTTTCTCTTAATTCATTCAACGTATCTGAATCTATATTTGTTTGACAAACCAAAATTGGAATTTCCACTGCAGATTTAACATGTATTAGCCATCTCTTTCAAAAGGATCTAGTCATTATATCTATAACTTTACCGAATAAGCGTAGCAAGTGCTCTACTCCATAAACATTATCAGGCTCTTTGTCTACACATAGTTCCTCGTACTGTTTACGTTCCATTCGATATAATAGCGATGTACTCAACAATTTATTAAAGTATAATTGTATTCCTTGAATAAATTCATCTAATGCTTCGTCCTTTCTATAATATGTACACATAAGTTTTATCTTCTAATAATGTTTCTCATTTTTATTTTACCTATCATATTGTTCCTTGAAATCTTCTAATATTCTGTTTACTGTGATTTCTCGTGGAAGGCTCAATATCTAGACTGCGTTAGTTTTAATAAATTTTTCTTTCTAATTCACTCTATCTACCTGTCTATTTTTTGTAATGTTCTCCCAATCGTCAACCAATAAACTTTTTAATGTATCTGGTATCATCAATTTGAACTCTGGTCTTTTGATCTCCTCTTCCTAAATTGAGTTTAGGCGACTACTCTCTATACAGATATTATACATACAAAACTTACTAGTCTGGCTTTATCTATACTTGAATCACGATGTCTCTTTCTACTTCTTGACTCTGTCGTTGTATTATCATTTACTAAACTACTACTTGCCATTGAAGAAGCACGCGAAGATTTTCTTTTCGAGTTGGATTCTTTTAACAGTTTTTGTTTTTGTAAATTGTCATCTGTATATCTTAAAACTCTATGCTCCGAAACCCATTCGTCCCAACTAAATTGTAATTTTAGTTTAAACTACACCAACAACAACAACAAAAAAAAAAGGGGGGGGAGGGAGGGAGGGGGAGAGAAGCATGAACTTACGTTTGTTTCCAGCCCTTGTAATGAACGAAATATCTATATTCTGGGTCTTGCTCATCCTCGTCTTTTTTCTCTCTTCTTAAAATCTAACTCGTTTTTTACATTAGTTTATAAAAAATGAGCAACATAAGTCGTACATTTACCTTGGCTTCATATATAAAAGGGCCATGATAACACAAGACTTTTTCTTCTTTTTCAAAAATATGCTTGTCTTCTTTGGCCATTTTGTTAAAATCTTTTTTTTTTTTTTTTCAATAACAAAAAAATTAGACGCTGCTTTTTTTAGAGGAAGCGTGTTATTGTTTAGCAGTCTCCACCTTATGGGTGTTTTTTTAGATACAAAGTTTAGGTAATATTTATTCTTATTTGCATTAAGCGTAAACTAATTAAAAAAGAGGCTGCGTTATGATATTAGAGCATATAAACCAAACTATTTAAAAGTTTTCCAAGCAACCTCTCCAAGATATGGAGCGTAGCGTAATCGGGGGCCTGGTAAACAAAGTATATGGTTTTGAATAGGTAATTCGGAATAAGGTTATAGTTTGTGAGGTAACCCTTGGCCAAAAAAAAAGGGGGGGGGCAATGAAGGCAACTGTGTTGTTTCCCTTGGTACTTCAGATACAGTATTAATGTATCTCAAAAAGGATGTAGCAGAACCAACAACTAAATCACATTTAATGGCCCATCCTACTGACCCTGAAGGATTTATGGGTACGTTTTGTTATAAAAATGGTCTCTGGCCCGAGAATTTATTCGTAGATACACCTAACTTAATTATACATCCTTAAATAAGTGGAGATAAACTTGCTTCTAGTTAGAAAAATCATAGTCCACTTATCTTCTGAATAAAGCAAACGCGTGGCGTACTGACACATATCACAATTAGTATCAGGTAGTTAAGGTGAAGTTATTTCGGTTGTAATAATGTACAAGATAAAAGGAGTATGATTGATAATGTATTCCCTGTAAAAAGAAAAATCCATATTGTCCAGTGAGCGGTGGAAAGTATCATATACTAATAGAAGGTGCGATAGACATAAGTGAAATTAAGGCTTTGGTCTGGAACCCACTAATATTATTTTAGAAATTTAATTGTATGTATAAAATTCGACGTTGGCTACATTAGATACCATAGTCCTTTGCAAGGAAAGTCTTTTGCCAGTATAATCTCCTGGTTCCATATTCTCACTGTAATCATTCATTTGGTAGTAGCGACGGGCGTGGTGTGGCCATATTAATGGTTCCTTCCACTCTGTTACGTCAAATGAGTTCCTGACCAATATTATAATATTTACCGAATGGATGGGACCGGCTTATCATTAACAAGCCAAGTCTCAACCGCCTATCAATTTTCTTGAAAGAGTATAATAGAGTGAACCTGAGGAAGACGCCGGATCAGTAATTTTCCTCCGAACCTATAGCTTTCTATTACTATTGGGCTAGAAAAAATGACGCCTAATGTCCACTCAAAAATGTTTAGTCGTATTCATCGCTAAAAAGAACCCCAATAAAAAAAAAAAAACTTTTTTTACCGAGCTAGCAAGCTCTATGATCCTCACACTTTGAATAAAATAGCATGTATTTTTTCAAAGACAGTAGTTTATGCCTGGATTTAGGCTGTGATTTTCCTTCCTTTTCTTTCTAAAAGGCGGTCACGATCGTCCATCTTGGACTGTTTGTTTGAGCGAAGGGGATTCTTTATTGTAGGGGTGCTTAATTTTTAGCATTTCTTTTTTTTTTTCTTTTACATATCCAAAAAACTAAATACTTTAAACAATATGAGCGACTATTCTTCAGGCTATAACCTCGGTGGTGATTCCGTAAGTTTGCAGTAGAAATATTGTATTTTTTTAATACATAAAACTTATTTATTTTGTTGAAAATAGGGTAACAAGAAGCAAGAAGTTATGGACCAAGTTCGTTCCGAACTTGCTTTGGCTAACGCTCAAGAACTCATTAATGTAAGATATTTATACATAAAAAGAGGATATTGGGGTTTTAAAAAAAAAGAAATGCAAAAAAAAAAGCGATAAAACGGGCTAATATTGTTATGATACATGATAGAAAATCAATGAGAAGTGTTATTTAAAGTGTGTTCCCAAGCCTGGTGCACGTCTTGAAAACGGTGAACAAGCTTGTCTCTCCAAGTGTATGGATCGTTATATGGAATCATGGAACGTTGTTTCTCGCGCTTATGTCGCCAGACTCCAACGTGAATCTCAAGGTGGTAACTTGTAAACAAGTTTCGACTACAAAAATAGTATCCAAAAAAAATATATAGAACATCTCTATTTTTTCCTCTTCCTCCTCCTCCTCTCCCCTCGTGTGTATTTTATTTTTCTCAATTCACAATGTATAGCTGTCTTTTATTAGTATAAAATACAGGTTTTTTTTAAACGATACATATTTGTTTTTTTAATGGGGTTTTTGAATGCGGAGTGACATTACGTATGGACGGGAAATATAAAATGAACTAGTAGGTTCTTTTGTAAAAAAAAAAAAAAAAAAAAAAAAACGTTTTTGACAGAATTAATATCCTTGTAAAAAAGTCGTTTAGTTTAGTTGGTATTCTTTCTTTTTCTTTTTAATTCAAAATAGGAAAAGATTAACACACAAGACAGAAAAGACAATTTTTTTTTTTATGTATAAAAAATATTTATTTATTTAAAAGTGATTATAAAGATATAAAATTCTCGAATAGAAAATAATAAGAAACCTATTTGTTAAATAAAATATTAGTAAACAAATTTTTAAAAATAAAAAGTGTAAAGTAATAGAAATGGTTTAAAAAAGAACAAAATAAAATGATAAATGATAATATCTCAGAGATTGTTCACCTTGGTTATACCCACATCTCTAAAAAGATTGTGAACACGGAATTATGTTGCGATTCGGGACCAAATTTTTTTCCATCATGTTATATTATCATTATATCTTTCTGCTTTGCGCTTTTTTCGAATACATTCTATACTTTTTTAATATTTACATACCTTTTGATAAACACTGATAAATTGCTATTGAATAAAGAAAAAAAAAAAACTTTTTCCTTCGAAAAGAATCTCTCTTTTTATAACTGATGTGACTTTATTATTTAAAAGCAACAAAAAAAATTATTTATTTACG
This sequence comes from Thamnidium elegans, assembly GCA_025201345.1. NCBI lineage: Eukaryota > Fungi > Mucoromycota > Mucoromycetes > Mucorales > Mucoraceae > Thamnidium > Thamnidium elegans. The sequence continues at coordinate 262,013 of JAIXMG010000001.1, read as the reverse complement.
AAGCCGATTTGCTAAAAAGGACTGCCATTGGACGATCCACTAGTTCATACCCATTGGTACAAGTCAGTGCTAGCTTTGCTTGTTTCTCGTCTGGAAATTCAACAAATGCCTGGTCGCGCAATCTACCTTTTTTCATCAAATTAACTTGTATATTAGGACTAAACTTGCTGTATAAATCAATCAAATCTTGTTCAGTTACTTGTTTACTGAGGTTTTTGACATAGAGTTTATTACTGGGTGTTCCACTCGTATAGTTTTTAAATGCCGGTAAATTTATTAGTTCTGACATGGAAAGACACTTATCACGGATTAATTTCTGTTCATCTGATAATGTAGGCGATGAAGGTTTTTCTGTAACCTTATCTTGTACAGGTTTACCGATATTAATTTTAATTTTTTGAGTATTCTTGCTCGTATGTGCATTTGAAGTGGTAGATGTTGTCAATGTTGTTGCAATAGCCAATTTTTGCTTTTCTGCAGCAATTCTACCTAGTCTTGCTTGTTTTACTTTTTCTTCTTGTAATTTCATTTCGTCACTATGGTCATCATCGTCTTCTAATTCAGATTCATCGCTAGCTAGTAAATCATCACGCTTTCTTTTTAATAAAGAAGGTATAGATTCTTTATCAATGGGTCCAAAAGGTGGAGGCATATTGTACTTATTCATTAAGTGAAGTACTTGGGTATAAAATCTGGGGACAGTTCCAATTGCATTAGATATATTAGCTAGGATATCTGGTGTAGGATCAGGATAAAAGTATTGTAAATGTGGGTTTGGTGGATACAATATGCTACGTAAGGAACTGTTTAATAACGCGAATATATCTGTATACATATATATAAATATATACCCCTGTGTCAAAGATATCGGGTCAGCGGCTTGTTCTTGTTGTTCTATCGACATAGTAATAGGTCTAATTAGAATGATGTTAGTATACCCTACTTTTCGCGATAGAATGAATATGATTACTCTGCTAATTGTTGTCCATTAGGATCCGGTTTAGCATATTCTACAGATACTTGTTTATAATATAACCCAAAATTGATGCTTTTTAATTTTTCAAATGCTGCTTCAGCTGTATCACGATCAGGAAAATCAAGAAAAACGAATCCAGGCTTTTCATTTAATATATTTTAGTACGTGTTATTTACTTTATGTATGATGTATTACCATAGATTGACTTTGCATAAATCGAACGCCTAGCGGTTTATAAGGTTTAAAGTAACTGTTTCGCAATTCATTGGAGTACACAATGAAATCAGGCAAGTGCTTTACAATCAAAGTAATCAAGTTGCCCTATTTAAAAAGAAAAAAGTAAACGAGTGCAAGTCTCTTTTTTTTTTTTTACATGTCAAACGCTAGCAATCCTAATTACGTTTTCGTGTTGGTTCATGTTTGAAATCTAGCAAAAAAAAAGAAAAGAAAAGACAAATCAGTCACATCAATTTTTTTTTTCTTTCTTCCTTCAAGTACATTTAAAATGAGATTGAACGAGAATCTTATGCTTGTAAATATTACCTTGTCGCGTAAAGAGGAAACTATTTATATACTTTTCTTTAAAAAAAAACTAGATTGGCGACAAAGTTGCACTCGTGCCATATAAAGCCGAGCACGTACCAAAGTATCATGAGTGGATGAAATCTCCTTTTCTTCAAGAGATGACAGCTTCTGATCCTTTGACTTTAGAAGAAGAATATGAGATGCAAACTTCTTGGCATCAGGATGAAGAAAGTAAATATTTTTATAAAGATATTTGTTTGACGTTCGATCTGATACTTTTTTTTTTTTTTTTTTTTTTTTTCCTTGCAGAGCTTACTTTTATCATTGTATCTTTACCTAATGATAGCACGCAATCTTTAAAGGGCTTAACCAGGTCACAAGTAAAGGAGAGTACAGGTTAGTGTAAGCATATCAAGTAGAATGACTATTTCTAAATACGCTTGTGTGTGTATATGTAGTCATGGTAGGAGATGTTAATATATTTTTGAATGACCCTGATAACGATAAGACTTTTGGAGAAATAGAAGTGATGGTAGCGGAACCAGTATTTAGAAGAACAGGTCGTGGTAAAGAAGCTTTAAAAATTCTTATGGGATACTGTATACAAGTACTTGGCTTAAAAACATTTCAAGCCAAAATTTCCTTGAACAATGAGCCTAGTATCAATTTATTTAAATCAGAATTTGGGTTCTACCAAGTGTCTATTTCTCAAGTGTTTGAAGAAGCTGTATTAGAGTGGTCTTTATTAGAACCTGCTCCGTCCAAGATGGATGAATATGGTAACGAAATCGAATGTTATGGGTCAAAAGCGAGTCAAGAAGAACGCGATAGAGTTTTACAAGTAAAAGAAGAATTGAACCAATTCTGGAACGATAACGTAAAATCAAATGATTATAATTAAAAAAAAAAAAAGAGGGGTATTTTATATTTTTTTATTTTCACCAATAACCATGTTCAACTAAATTTGGTTCACCGTTATAATCGGGTACCTTCATTTGTTTGATCCACCATTCCGGTGACACATGAATTTTATCGAAAGATATGACGGCAGAATCATTTTTGTGTAAACTGGTTGTATCATATTCGTTTTTATGTTTATCATAATCAGCTTTAAATTTGTCGATTAATTTTTTCATATCTTGTTTATCAGTATTTTCCGTAGTCATTTCGTATTGTACTTGAAAGGCAGAACCCATGACAGCCATATTTCCAAGAATAGATTGTTTAGTATCAAGTTGCTTCCATAAGTTCCTATCGTTCATGATAGCTGCACCTGCTTGATTGACATGTTGTAATCTTCTATTTGTTGATATTTGTGCAAAGTAGGCTACAATATCAATATTTGTTTTTATCTTTTTGAACAAAACAATTGAACGTTCACTTTGTGTAGCAAACTTTATAGCATCTAAACCTTCTTCATCAATTGGACATAAATTAAATTCTAGTGTCATTGTAACCGGGTTAATTTTAGAGTATTCACTTAATAATAATAATTCTGTAGAAAAAGGAAACGATGGATTATTTTGTGTCGAAGGATAAGATTTAGCTAATACGTCAATCTATATTATAACATTAATCATATGGAACATTTGAAAGAAATAGACTTACATGAATTCTCCAACCCTTTTCTTTTACACAATCGTTTATCCTTTCACCAAGGATAATCGAAAACAAATAACTATACCAGCTATTTAATCTTCCTACCGTAACTAAATCTTGTAAGTCTAGAAAGTCTCCAACTAAATATAATATTTCAATAGGCAAACTTGATAATTTATACATTTTTATTTGTGAGAAAAAAAAAGAAATAAAGGGTTTTTTTTTTCTGTTTTTGCTTTTTATTTGCCCTAGTCTGGTGATTTTCATGCAAAAAGCTATATACGGACAAGTATTCATACTACGCCCCACCCCCTCGTACTATATTAAAAAAAAAAATACTGGCAAAGATGGGTAATTGTCAATATATAAAAAAGAAAACATTAAGGAAAATGAACGCAGGTGGCATGATCTGTGTGATACATCATTTTTTACATGTGAATGTATTGAGGACTCCATCTTTCTGGTCTTTCAACCGTATTAGATACATGACGTAATATGCAAGTAAGGTAGTGTGGCTTTAAATAATCCTTATTTAAGGCAGAAAAAAAAAAAAAACCCTCGCTAGATTTTTTTAAAAAAAAAGCTTAAAAAAAGAAAAGGTTTATTGCGGAGGAGGAGGAGGTGGAGGTGGTGGGAGATTCTGATGGTGCATATTATTTAATCTTAGAGCATCAGGAGGAAGCTGTTGTTGTTGATACATTGGTAATATAGTATTGGTAACATGATGTTGATTGGGCGAACTAGGTTGTCTCATATATAACCCTTGTTGGCGCTGATAAGGTTGTTGTGGATCAGGCATACTAGATCTCATACTGTTATCTTTAGGCGATTCATATATAAGATGCATTTGTTGTTGTTGCTGTTGCGATGAAGACGGTGGCGGTGGTTGTGGCTGTTTGTTATTATTGTTATTAGAATACATTTGTTGTTGTGATTGAGGCATAATGTTATTCACGGACTTTTTTGATGGTTGTTTTTGATGAGATACAGGGTTCGATTGTAAAACTGGATGAATATTAGGATCACTTTCGCTCGATTCTCCATTATTACGATTCATAGAAGAATCAAAGGAAAACGCCAAGTCTTGGCTATTAAATCCAGGTGTACTAGGAGAAGAATTTATATTATAATTACTTTGAAATGATGGATGGACATAACCAGAAAGTGAGGAATCTAATGGCATGTTTCTATTTTCATAATACACAAATGTAGTCGAAGGTAGTATTTGTTGTTGTTGTTGTTGTTGTTGTTGTTGTTGTTGTTGATGATGATGATGTTGTTGAATATTATCTTGTCTTCGTGGAATACTGACATGAGGAGTTGGTGTATTTAATCTGTCATGACTATTATTATTATTCGCATAGTTTTGGGTTATCAGTGGCTGTAAAGAATCTGATGGTAATTGATCATCAGACGTTAATCGTTCTTTTCCTTTTCTAGATAATTTTCTAGGTGGTTCCAGTAAATTGGGTGTATTTGTGTCTTCAGAATAAGTTCTTGTTCTTCTTTGATTTTTTAATAATTGGGCTTCATGAAGTTGTCGTTGGTTATGAACTTTAATATAATAAATTTGTTTTGGGATTTCTACAGGTATATAACCTTTATTGGTACATTGTTTAATTGATTTTTGGCTAGATGATGATTTGCGTTTTGACTCGTAATCGGTATTGGTATCGTAAGCATCAGTGCTGTGACTATCGTGTCCTACAGAAGAAGGTGAAGTAGGTTCGCTGTTACACTCGTCGCCCTTTAATAAAATTGAAGGAGAAGGAAAACTCTGGGGATCGATTTGTGCAGTTTCACATAGAGATTGGAATAGCATCAACATTTCTTGTTTCACAAATTGATAGAGATCGTCATTTCCTGCAGTTGCCATACATACTTTACTCCATATTTCGGTTAATTGATGTGTTCTTTCGGTTGTATCTCTTTGTTTAATTTTTTGACGCTCTTCAGAAAGTCTATTGTAAAAGCGGCGCTCATTCCAGTGTATATTAGGAAATTGACCTCGGACACGATTTCTGATATCCTGTGTAGTTATACGTAAACGTGCAAGCTCACAAATTAGAACAGTAACTTCCTTTGGCCAAGATCGTTCAATTTCTTCAGGACGCATTAATTCATGATTATGTTTACCAGCATCAGGATTTAATGATTTTCTAAACTCCCAGTGATTTTCATTTTCATATAATACAACTCGCCACTTGCAATCGCACCTTTTAGATGGCCTCTTTCGCTGAGGGTTCGCTTTAGGATTACGAAGAGAATCAGGAAGTCCTTCACGAGAACAATAAACGTAAATATTCTAAAAATAATAAGTCATAAAAAAAAAAAATTAGCATGGCTAAATTTTCCATTTTTATACAATGTCTATCTTTATTTTACTCTGTGTGTACTTGCTTCTTGTTTCACAGTAAATCCAAATTCTGCACATAAATCTCTACAATGCTCAATAGCTTTGGTACTATGGTCAAACGTTGTTCCAATTAACCTTTCATAGAATGGTTCAAGCTAATAATAAAAAAAACAAATAAATTATTTATTTATTTTGAGTGTGAGAGTATATATGAATGTACCATCATGGCCTGTTCCTGTTGCCTTTCGGGGGACAGTGATTGGTGCGTTGTATGTTGAATAAATGTGTTTTGTTCACCAGTGACTTGAGTCGATGGTGGAGGTCTTTTTGTCATGATTAAGGTCAATGAATTAAAGATTAGTAAATGTCGAGAAATATGTCGAGCTTAATTTTTTGTGTCCACTGTATAGAATATATATCAGTCTACAGTAATAAAAAAAAACGACCATGTTACTATTTTATTTTATTTTTTTTTTTTAAAAAAAAAAGAAGAGTATGGACAGTGGGAAAATATGTATGATAGTATACCTTGATCTAGTAATAAATAGCTTTGACTACTATATAATTTTCAAGGTAGTATAAGATTATATATATCTTTTTTTTTAGAGCAAGAAGAGTGTGAGAGAGAAAAAGGAGAGAAGCAAACTTGTATTCCTTAATGTAATGCGTATTTATTTCCTTTTTTTTTTTTTTTTTTTTTTTTTTTTTTTTTGTGGTGCCTACTATATGTATCTCTTGACTATTGACTATCCATTTGAAACATTACCAATAGGATGGGTCGAAGTGCCTCGATAGTGTGTAACATAATTCTTTCACTAAACTGCCCCCGTATGGTCCCGCACACTTCTTTATCATTTAATTTGATAAAAACAGAGTTATTAGGAACGATAGTAATATGATAGAAGATGCATAAGCATTTTTAGTATATGCAAGTTATGGCAACACGAAAAAAAAAAACTACGAAACAATAGAATAGGAGTTATTAAGTATTTATGGTAACTGCTATTTACAAATTTTATTTAAAATGAAAGAAGTACCTGTAATAAACTCAAAAGTCCCCTTTATGATACAATGGAGCCAACTCCGTGTTTTCCTGAAATGGAATTTTAATATAAACAGACCTTATTTTTCGGATTAGAAAAAGAGTTTTCCGTTCTCATTTTTGACAGTAAAGAAACGGAACAATATATGCAATCGTGATTGTGTTTACGCTTTTTTTTTTTTTTTTCTGGTTACAAGTTTATTACATTATAGGGAAGAAGCCGAAATTGACATTTAATTTCTTCTTTTTTTTTTTTTTTTTTTTTTTTTTTTTTCACTGGCAAGTTTATTATTATTATTATTATTTTTACCCTCACACACGCACACACAACACGCTTGAATCATGTGTATATTCTTGTTATTTCATTTTGCGATCTCCGCTAAAATATCTATTTTTTCCCTTTAAATCCTTTTGTCCTATATCATTTACCAAACAAAAAAAAATAATGACGATTGATACACCAACATCTGACAAATTATATCAATTGATCGGATTACCACCTACTTCGCTTTCCTTCCAAGCTTTCTTATTAACTGATCAAAAACCGACCATCACCAAATTATCGAATTACGTATATCACGCTTATAAACCATTAGGACTTTCATTTTGTTTTATCAACGATCAAAGCAATCAACTTGTATTAGACGCTATTGATGTCTATAACGGCCAAACACGTGATGGCTTTGCTCCATTTAAACTAACAACCGATTTACCATGCGGTTTAAAGACTGAAATGCAAGCTCATGAGATTGTTGCCATGTTGGGCGAACCTGATCGTAAAGGAGGAGGAGGTCAAACAAGAATGCCTTGTTGGATAGAATATAAATTCAAAAACGATCAAAAAGAATCTGGCATCCTGATTCAATTACATGGTTTTGAATGGGAAGATCGTGAAATGGGTTGGACAAGCTTTGTACTCTTCTAAATAGATGTCAGTTAAAATAAACCTTTTATAATCATTTTTTTTGTTTTCCTCTCGGTGCGAAATCCTATTTTGTGGACATAAAAAAAAATAAAAAATGCTACGTTCAATCATGTCATATGTACTGGGTGCACAATAAGGGGTTATGCAGAACTTTCTTCGGGATTGATCTAATATACTTTTTTTTTTTTTTTTTTTTTTTTTTTTTTTTTTTGTCGTATAGGTCAATCAACCGCGTGTTCTATTATAGAATATTACGCGACTTAGATCGATAAACCGTATAACTTGCTTTGATAAAAAAAAAAAAAGTGATCGAGAGTACAAAACATTTGTAACTCCCGAATAAAATAAAATAACCTAATGCAAGTAATAGCCGGACCCTCTATTAAATACTCTTTTCTTTTCATACACATCTTACTAACCAAATTCAACGTATATCGCCGAATAATTGCAACTCATAATGTATACATTTTTCAAAAAGAAAGAGTAAAAACTGTTCTTTTGCTCCGCCAGTAATACAAAAAAAAAAAAAATTCCCATTACTTTTTTTTTTTCTGCAGTAGAAAAGTGAGGTCATTTTGACGCGTTTAAACTTTGTAAATCACAACAATAACAACAAAATGGGCCAAGTAAAGTAATAGAAAGGAGAGAGTTATGTACTGTGAAGGAGTTTATAAGTTGAAACCAGAAGTTTTTTTTTTAAGCCACATCTACGATGAGCCATAGCATATTGAATATAATTAAAAGGCCGTTTCATCTTAAGATGGAGAAATTTCAAGTTTGAATATCTTTTTTCTTTTTTTTTTTATATATATTTCCATCGTATAAACCCAATGTCAAGTCAACTTCCTACCATTGTTGTACTTATTTCAGGTTCAGGCACCAACTTACAAGCTTTAATCGACGCCACACAACAAGGAAAATTACAAGGAAATATTATTGCAGTAGTATCTAACCGTAAGAACGCATTTGGATTAGAACGTGCAAAGAAAGCTGGTATTGCGACTCAAACATTTTCATTAAAAAAGTTTAAAGATGAAGGAAAGACGCGTGTAGATTTTGATATTCATGTAGCCAAAACGATTCAAGAACAATATCATCCTGATCTTGTCATTTTGGCAGGTTGGATGCATATTTTATCACCTGAATTTTTATCATTTTTTAATAATAATGTGATGAACCTTCATCCTGCTTTACCAGGACAATTTGATGGTGCTCATGCTATTGATCGTGCATTTGATGCCTTTAAGAAGGGTGAGATCAAACATACTGGTATTATGGTCCATAAAGTCATTGCTGATGTAGATAGAGGTGACGTGATTCTTCAACGTGAAGTACCTATTTATGAAACTGATTCACTTGAAGATCTTGAAACTCGTATTCATTCTTTTGAGCATCAACTTATTGTTGAAGGTGCTCAACTTTTCTTGAACGAATTAAAAAAATAATCAATAAAAAAAGAAAGAAAAAAAAAGTTGCAGGATTAATAAAGTGTGAAAAAAAAAAAGGGTCACACTTTTTTATTTATTTAAATCTATCTAATCTTCCTACATAAAATATAACCATATTAATGGTTGCAACAAGTGCACCAATACGAAACATCCAAATAGAACCCATGTATTCATACAAATAACCTCCTGAAAGAGCACCTAAACCAGCACCAAGTCCAAAATGAAGTGCACCCAAAATACCTTGTGCAACAGATCTTTGTTCAGGGGGGAAAAATCCATCCATTTCACTAACGGATGTAGCCCAAAAGATACCGAACCCAACACCTACAAATAAAAATATATAAATATATCATAAACTATTTAACCATTGTATATTATTTACCGTGTAATGTTTGGAGTGACAAAGCACTGACATTTGTGAAAAACGAGTCAGGGGTAAGAACCGTATAGAACAAACAACGAATAATTGTAGCAACGTGAGCAATAAGTATCATATTTGTAACACCGAATATTTCCGTCAGCTGATAAAATGAGAAGGGTAAGTATATATGTATAAATAATAATAATAAAACTCTATTTACTTGTTTCGAAAAACAAAAACATAATAATTCTGTAACGCCAGTAGTAGGTCCAGTCCAGCCAATCCAACTTGCAGGCATCATTAAATCGCGAGATAAAAACAAGAACAAGAAATTTACAATCATAGATAGCACAAACCCAAACAGCAAAGTAGTTATTAAAAACGTCATGACTCTAACTGATTTAAATATGCTACTTGAAGGAATACCGTCTGAATCAAGATGCACAATACCAATCATGGATTGATCGACTGATGCTATCCTCGAAATAGCTAAACCTAAATCGAGTCCTCCAATAGCCTCTAAAGTTTCATCAGCCTCTTCCCGAATAGTATGTGCCGAAGTAACACTATTAGGTTTAAACAAATCAACATAATGGCTGTTGCTATGATTGATACTGTTATATCCTTTAATAGGTACCCGATGTCCCTCACTTTTTAATAACTTTTCAGAACTATCTGTTATCACCTGAGACAATAATCGCCCGTCGCTAGGCACACGTTCCAAGTCTGCATCTTGGTCTGCATTTTGAGGTAAATGTTGGTATTCTGAACTATTACTGACATTGACGAAGCAAGCAAATACAATAAATAACAATGTAGAGGCACCAAAGACCCAAAATAAGCCATCTAAACTATCTGTCATAGAGATAATTTGACCTACAATTAAAATAGTAAGACCAGCGGACGCAGAACCCCATAGTCTTTGCTCGCCTAAAAAAAACATAGAATTATTATGTTTGCATTATGCATGTTTCTATATGTATACAACACACTTTACCATACAAAATCTTATGAGGACCTAATATTTTCATTACAGCACTATCAACAAGTGAAAGATTAGGTAAAGTAAAGAATGCAAAAGTTAAAGCCAATACAGAAGTGACCAAAACCAAACTAGAATTTGACAGTTGTAATTTCAGGGCAGAAAAGATTTGCGTAGGATTAACGATATCGGAAGAAACCGAATTGCCGATGACCATAATGAACATGATAGCAGAACCGCCTATAAGACTAGTAACGGCCATAATGGGACCATGAAGAGCAGGGCGCTTGTCTACGGTATAAGTCCAAAGAGGACAAGCGATTGATTGAATAAAGGGTGCAATAGCCAATACAAACCCTATTTGATCAGAAGAGAAACCCAAAACGTCATGATAGTATAGAGGCAAATAAGGTGGAGCGGCCGATAACAGGGCAAATATAGCTATATACAGTGCTTTACAAATAAGATACATTATTATAGCTACAGTAAAAAAAAAAAAAAAGATAAAAAAGAAGAAAGAAAAAAATATAATAATAAAAAAACAAATATGACATATTTATAGTTTATTATATTGACAATACAATATATTACACACATGTAAAATAAAAGAGGAGTGTTTCACTTTGTTGTTTCAAAAGAAGGAAAAAGTGTAAACCATAATTTTATTTTAGTTTCCCATTATGTCTCTTATTAAATCTATTAAAGTACAGCAAGTCATAACAATATTAGCTTCTAACAAATCGCACCTATCTTTTTCGACCTGATTTAAAATATCCAAATCAATAGATAATTTACCATATTCCTTGCTTAAATAGTTCATAGTATCACTATCAAATTCAGCTAATAGTTTCCAACGCCTACAATTTTTATGCGTATGATTATCATGATCGTCTTCATCATTATCACTATCACTATCAATAAAAACTTCTTCTTCAATTTTTGTTCTTAAACTATTATTCTTCTTTTTTTTCTTTGGTGCCTTCTTTTGTTGTAATAATTTAGTTTCTTGACGCGTTAATTTTATTTCACAAGTAAAATCAGGAGACAATAAACTCGGTCTTTTCCAACGCATACGCGACCCATGAAACCATACTTCATACTCAAACAAAACATTAGATTGAGATCTCTTGATTAAATCCTGTGAATGAATATTTGAAGTAGCGTGAATATTCTTTAAATTATAAATATAAGGCTGTGTAATATCATCAATTTCACTATTTTTATAATCTGCTGACTCAATCACGATATCTTTTTGAAATGCGCGTCGACGCGCTTCAGCGATCTTGATACCTTGTCCATCATTTCTATTACTGTACAACATACTTTGAAAACCCCACGTATACGAAAACGGCTGAATTTTACGGTACACCATGACTTCTTCATCTTCTTCATCTGGATGATCGATATGCAAAAAGATATGATGTTGATTTGGTTTATCTATAGATGCTTTTTTAAAGTTATAAACAATATTGTTTTTTAAACTTGTTTTTGATTTAATTGTACTCTTTTTCTGTTGTAAAAAAGAAGAGACAATTCCACTATCATTTGATACAAGAGCGTTTGGACTAGTTGTTGTTAATGTTTCTGATAAACTACGAGCGGGGGAAGAAGGTGTATAATACGAGTTATTTTCATCTTCATGATGATGTCCGAAATTAGTCTGTGTAGTTAAAGTAGGCTGACTTAATATAAATGCTGTAATGTTAGCAAAATCAATTTGTGAATGATAACAAGCAGTGAGTTCCTTTTTTACAGGAGAAATAGGAGGTGACACAACCTCTGCAAATCCTTCATTATTGGCTAAACTGGAGATAATAGTTGGTTCTCGTCTTTTAAAGTATCGACTTGTAAATGAATCGACTGTCATTTTACTACTGCGACTACCGTTGCGACTTGGGGCAATGGTAGGTGGATCTTCATCATAAGCGTTTGGTTTTTCATATTTGGGTGTATCAATAGCATCTGGCTTTTGAAAAAAAACGTTTCTTGTTTGTGGTAGTTGAATGTTCATACAGTTTAAATAATAGTGAAAAAGATAAAGAATGATAAAGAAGGGAAAAAAAAAATAATATAATATATATCTCCCAAACGGAAATTCCTATGCATTAGGAAACATGATGATGCGGGCAACTTTTTTTTATATATATATATATATATATATATATATCCTCTTCACACTTTTTGTTGTCGAAATAAACAAAGAAGCAAAATATACACCGCCTCCTGAGTAGTGTATTGTGCTCAAAACCTTTCAATAAAAAAAGTATATAGTCTTTTCCGCAGCAAAAAAAAAGTACACTTTTTGAAACTCGGGTTTGTACATTTAAAAGAAAAAAGGTAGTTTTCCGTTGAGTAACTTTAGTCATTGTTATAAACAACACTGTAAATAAAAACATTGAATTCCTTACACGATAAAAAAAAAATGACTGAATTATTTGTTTTGAGTATAGTTAAACAATGAATAGACATTATTTATAGGTCGTTTAGAATTCGTTTCGTATGAAAACACTGCAGCTGAAAAAGCGTAAATTCTATTTTTAAAAAAGGGGTGTGTGCTTGTCAACTATAGTAGTACAAAACGAGCTTAAAAATAATGGGATTCTTGTTTAGATTGAAACTAGTTACTATGAAACGGCACTATAATAAAAAAAGAAAAAAAAAAAAAAAAACTTGTGTGCACGGTGAATATTTATTATATGTGAACTTTAAAAAAAGAAAAAAAGAAAAAAAAAAAGATATATGTATAATAATAATAGTATTAAGAAAAAAAGATAATATTACATGGAAGTGATACCACTTTCCAAAACCTGCCTAGCACTTTCAGTTAAAGCACTAGCACCACATTTTTGCAAGACAGCTGGGTCAAGAATACCTTGGTTTACAAAGTAAGTCAAGATACGTTCCAAAAGTTCCAATTGATCATTTAACGATAAATTATTAATGATGGAAGATAAAAGAGTACCAACACTCATTGTATATGTCTTGATAAAACTTTGATAGTAAATAGAAGCAAAGAATCCCATCAAGAACTGACAATCCATACGATCTGTCATACCACCATGACCGGGAATACTATGTCCGAAATCCTTTACATTAAATGCACGCTTTACTCCTGATGCAAAAAATCCTCCAAATGGTGCAACTAATGATGCAAAACATGCCATTACAAGTGTATGAAGTTGAATAGGTGCAATCCAAACTTCTGTAATATCCTTTTGTAACTGTATATAAATTAATCTCTCTTTCTCTCTCTCTCTCTCTCTCTCTCTTCTTTCCGTAGTAATAATATATTAACTTACCAAAGTTTTGAAAATGGTGATACATGTATCCGGTAACTTCCAGGGTACTGTAATAAAAACAGGGTTTACAGGACAGGTAATATCTGACCAAGCAGACATGGACAAATCCTTTACAGGACAAATCATATAATCGAATCTCATCAATAAAGTAGACCACTAAATAAATAATCACAATAAAAAAGTAAGTCACGTTACTCCATCTACTGACACGGTCCCCCCCCCCCATCCCTTTAAACAAATAATGCTTACCAATAATCCAAAAATCATTGTACAAATCCAGCCACCAACGAAACCTTCAATTGTCTTTTTAGGGGATAAAGTGATAAGTTGATTACGTCCCCAAAAGAAGCCACAGATATAGGCAAAGATATCATTACAAATAACAAGAGAAGTAGGAATAAAGAACCAAATTAAACCTTCCAAGATATTGTTAACAATAAAATGACTTTGGAAAACGACCAAGATAAGTGCCATATGCATCCAACCAAACTGACGGAATTGACGTTTATAAAGCCCCTTCTTTAAATTGGTGACAAAGAATACAAACCCAATAATATAAAGTACGAAACTGATAAATCGATGGTGAGTAGCAAAAGGTAATAAGATACGGTCGACTAAGACAACAGACTGGAAATAATAAATGATGGATTCACCATACAAGAAATAAGTTGTTGTCACTAAAAAGTACCTGCTCGCGTATACAATTAATATTTATGCGTCAAATATACAGCATAAAAAAAAAAAAAAAAAAAATATTTTACCAACTCATAGTTTTAAACCACCTAAAGTTACTATCTTTAGCAGGACCTTGAGCAATTTGTAAAACTTCGTTATAAACCACTGTTGAAATAGCAATGACCATCAAGATAACCCAAATATGACCTGAAGCAAGTACGAAAAAAAAGGCACCAATCATCATGAAGGTTGTAATGGTACGAACCCACCAGTTTTGCCACTTCTTTTTGGTACTTTCATCAGCTAGTAAAGTAACCTTTTCTACCGTTTCTGTATTATTCTTTGCTGATCGTTTCTTTCCTGCCATATTTTTATTTCCTTTTTCAAAAAGAACAGAAAAGAAAAAATACAATAGAAAATTTTATTTAAGTGAAAAAAAAAAAAACTTTTTTTTTTTGGGGAAGAATTACAAGGTAACACTAGCACGTGAAAAAAAAAAAGCAGTAGGAAACAAAAAGAACCTTGCGATGATATCAGCACCCCACCATTATAAAATAAATAAATAATCGTTATTATTAGTAGTAGTAGTAGTAGTAGTAGTAGTAATAGTTTATATGTATATATTTACAAAATAAAAAATAAAAATAAAATAAAATAGGGTATAATTTAAGAAGAAGGTTGCTGTTCCCAAAACACGGTAATGGAGCCATCAGCCAAACTAGAATTTGAACTATTTGAAGAAGTAGTAGGCGGAGGAGGACATAAATAAAAATCGATTGTACCACTAGGAGGAGTAGTCTTTATACAGGTCTTTTTTGTCTGACCATCTTGATCTTTCTTTAGGACAGTATTTATTCTTACTAATTTAGGTTTAATACTTAATAACCTAGTCGGTTGATTATCATATTTCGTAATTTTGACAGACGAAGATCTTTCAAAGGTTGGTAATTGGTTAATAAAAGTCGGTTGAACTTCAACAGATCTTCTCGTAAATGGTTCATCCAGGTGAGGTATTTGTAATGCTTGTGCACCTATTATAAACGGATCATACTAGGCATATTTAATTAATTATAACAATTTCCCCTCCCTCTCCTTACTTACTTGTTCTGGTGGCAAATGGGCTGGTATAATAGGAGCGATTGGTTCAATTACAAAATCCATTTCTTGTTGTTGTTGTTGTTGCTGTTGTTGTTGTTTCTTTTGTCGATAACGATGATGATACAATACAAATAATCCAAATGTTGTTATAATCATACATATAACTACTATCCCTGTTGTTAACCCGGCTATTAAAACTGTCTTATCATTATTATATTCAGTCAGTTTCATTCCTAATTGTGAATATTCACTCTCTTTTGTTGTATTCCAACTCTGATCGGACAACATGACCACTACTATAACTTTTACGATAAATAAAAAAAAACTACATGTCTACACTTTTTGTTTTGTGCTTACATTACTTTTGTTCTCATGCACACATAAAAAAGAAAAAAAAAAAAAAAGGTATAATAGAGAAGGAAAAAAAGAAAAGAAAAAAAAAAGGAGGAGCCAACAAGTCACGAATGAGTTCCTCTCATCTCTCTGGATTGTCCTACACTGTAAACTATATAACTTGAGGCTTTTTTTTATTCTTGATTCACCATGCCACTAGATAGCTTGATTCCATACATTTTTCAAAAGCAGGTACCTTTGTGGTTTTATTTGTTTACTAAAGTACATCCTTTTTACGAAAAAAAAATGATGCTAATAAAATCATAAGACGTCAGTTTTACATGACTTTGTGTGCTACACAAAAAAGAACTCATATGTTTTTTTTTTAGTTCTCAGAACACAGGGGAAAAAAAAAGGGTATATTTTTTCTGACAATATATTTTCTGCATGCGACAAGAAAGAAGGAAATGAAACCCCACGTGTGCGGTTTTTTATTAATAGGTATCTAATGAATTAAGTGGTATTGACGTTGGTATAATTTCTTTTTATATATCGCCAGCGATAATATAAATATACAGACGAATGCAGCACCAATGCCAACTAAAAAGGTTGTTTGATAACAAGCTGAACCATAACAAGTACCACCGCCTTGTCTCTTAGACTCTTGTTCATAAAATGTACCAAACAATACATTGAATAATTGACTGCCGATAGCGGGAGCACATAATAAAATACCCCAATTACGAGCAAATGCCTTATTTTTAACAAATATAGATAGATTGGTTATTTTTTCTTTTTCTGTATATTTAATATATAAAGTTTACCTTGGTTCCGAATTCACTAATAGTAGCAGGTGCTACACCAAATGAAATACCATATACAATAGCAGTTGTAATAGTAGATATCATTAATTGATCCGTATTAGAAACAGAAGTAACCAAATAGACCATCGAAATCACAAGACCAACAGTTGCACTCCAAAAGAACCATAAGCGGTGTACACCGGCCTTTCGTTGAAGTATATCACTCAAGGTACCAAAAACGGCACGAGAGCCACAATTCGCAATGCTAAACATAGATACATGCAAGTTACGTAAATGCTGAGCATCACTGACACTGATATCAGGAGGGGACAATGTTATTAACAATTGTCCGATATTAGCTAAATAAACATAACCTAAACCGAGTACGACCAATAATGAAAGAGCCAAAGAATAACCTACAGGGTCTAAAAAGAAGGCAATACCAGAGATAGTTGGTTCTTCTTCTTCTTGTTGTTGTTGTTGTTGTTGATGATAAGCTATTTTTTTAATCAGTAAAACATTATCAGCAGAGGGAATCACATTTTTAGATAAAAGTGGTCTAGACTCTTCTTCTTCTTCTTCTTCTTCAAATCTAGTAGATGATGTACTAAAACTGCTAATACTTTCAGCGTACCGATGTTGATTCAAGTTTTGTGTTACAACTTCATCTTGTATTAAGTCACTGGGTATATCAACCAATTCATCATGCTGCAAAGGACCCAACACAAATGAACCGAGAAATGAGATAACAGAAACAATACAGCCAATAAACAACAAGAAATCAAACGTGCTATTATCTTGTTCATCTGGAGCGGCCTTAAAGAACTTGTCATTAATCTGAGAGAATACAAGTCCACTCATACCTAATGAAGCACTTGTAAGACCCATACTCATACCTCGATGAGATTTAAAGTTATGTGCCTACATATATATATTAAAATTTGATCTGCTCGTATTGTTTGCGCTAAAATTATTTTACCTGTGAATCAAGGGAACAAATGTACGAAGCAGCACCAGCAGCACCAGTGCATGCCAAATAGATTGAACATAACATATAATGACTTGATAGATATCCTGCATAAGTCTGGGCTAACAAGAATAGACCAGTAAAAGCAGAAAACGAGGCAACTCTCAAGGTGCTAATAATGATGATAAATATTTATTCGTAATAAAATAATAAAAAAAACTCACTTTTTAATGCCTAGGTTTTCAACTAGCCAAGCATTCAGTGGACCAGAAAAAGAAACACCAACAAAGGTAGCAGTACTGACCATACTATTTTCAATGCCATTCCAACCAAACTTGTCTGCTAAAGAAGTACCATATGTAGGATAAACATACTGAGGGCCTGATACATTAGCAACTGCCAATGCAGTAATAAACGATAAAATCAACGTCTTTTTATTTTCAATCATTTTTTTAAAACAAAACAAAAAAAAGTGTGTGTGGGGAAGAACTTGATTAAAAAAGGAAAATAAACACCCTTTTATATCCTTTTTTTTTTTAAAAAAAAAGATTCTGCATAAAACGATTGGTGTACTTTTTTTGAAAGTTAAAGATCACCCGGGCTATTAAGTTTTTCCCTTTTTTTCCCTTATATGAATAGTAAAAAATGACCCTGTTTTTATTCACCCTTTCTCCCTCTCCTTATTACTACTGCTTACACACTAAATAAATTATCACATGTACAAAATCATATTTGAGTATTATTAAGCTTTTTTTTTTTTAGAGACCCATTCCAGACCTTTTTATTTTTCATTTTATTGTTATAATAAAAAACACGAGAACGAAATCAATTTAAAAAAAGACTTATTTTTGGGCCTTGAGAACCTTCTTGACAATCTTTTGCTCTTCAATCAAGAAAGCACGGACAATACGGTTTCTGACACAGTGAGCACAACGAGAACCACCATAGGCACGAGAAACGTGCTTGTTGGTCTTGGAGACAGTAGCGAACTCACGAGGACGAAGGGCCTTGATCTATATTACATGTTAGTCTTTTTTTTTTTTTTTTTCTTTTTTTACTAAATGTATAAACTTACACCAGCGAGAGCTTCACCACAGTCACCACAACGAGGAGCCTTTACGGGCTTCTTTTCGTATTGGTAGACAAGCTTTCCACCTAATTTAATTTTTTATAAGTCTAAACATTCCATTTTCACTCAATTTATTTTTATAATTCTTTACCGGGAGTCTTGACAGCGCGAACACGGTTGGAACGGGTGTTGTAAGAACAACGACGTCTATATGTAAGTCTCTGAGCCATTGCTGATAATTATCTGTTTTTTTTTTTTTTTTTGGTTGATAGTTGAAATATATACAAAAGAGATTTTTTTTTTTTTAGTCAATCCATCCTCGTAATAAAATCTAGTCGTTCAAATGCTATAAAAAAAAATAATCCATCCATACCTCCCAAATGCAGCAATAGAATGAAAGGGAAGATTCATCTTTGTTTCCCCTCCTCGACTGTAATTTCTTTGTACGGACTTGGGACACCCTTAACCATTTTTTTTTAAAAAAAATACTACAAGTGTAAACTATAACATGTCCGGACCGGGTGGTTCTATCTGTGTGTCACACCGATTTTTATTTTTATTTTTTAAATATTTATTTCAAAGTTGGTAAGGTTTGAGGTACTTCAGGAAACTGTAAAGTCTTTAATTTTGCAGTAGCTTCCTTCTTTTGAATCTTCTTTTGATATTCTCTTTGACGTAAATAAAAGTAATCTTTTTGAATGATAAATCGAATAGGCTGTTGTTGAGTTGTAGGAGAAGTAGGCTCAGAAGTAGGTTCCTTCTTTTCTTCCTCTTTCTTTTCTTCTTCTTTCTTTTCTTCCTCCTTCTTTTCTTCTTTTTTTTTATCGTCCTTACCATCTTCTTCTGATTTCTTTGGTGCTCGCCATGATTTCCAAGCAGATCCAATACTAGAGACTAACTCAACCACACTATCGCTCTCTATCGGTCTATCATTTACCACTTGTTTTTTGGACTCTATCGAACTCTTTGTTTTTGGTCCACCTACTTTTGTACAGAAATTGAAATCGCCAAGATGACTTCTACAAATGTAGAACCAGTCCGCATTTGTATTATCTGCAGAAGTTAAAACTACACCAGTGAATTTATTACATATAAAACAAGGTCTTTCTTGTGTCGTTAAACGTGCAATGTAAAGATTTTGTAAACGTTGTATTGATGACATTGTAAGAAGAAGAGAGAAAGAAAAAAAAAAATTGTGTTTCAAAAAAGAAATCTTTTTTTTTTTTTAGTAGTTGCACCATTATCATCAGCACTGACCTTGTGATCTTATTTATTGATGAAATAATAAATAATCCTTTTTTTTTCTTCTCTTCTTTCTCTCTTTTTTTCCTTTTTTTTTTTTCATTTATTTAAAGCTTAAAATGAATAGTAATAATAATTCAGATATGATTGATATGCAGGATAAGATGGGTTACGTGGATACAGGTCCGACACCGCAACCACCCAACGCACCCTACCAACCTGTTGCTACCTCTACATCCGCACACTTGATAATTAAAGAACCCAAACCGCAAAGACAACTAAACATCCCCATCGAACCCAAAAAAAAATTAAATGGATACAATAATAAGCCAGAACCAGTCGAACCAACCGTTCGAACAGAAAAGAATGCAGAAAAGAGAGTGGCATACGAACCTACTGAAAAGAGTCCCAGATACGCTAACCGTGAAGAGATAAAAGAAATGATGGTTCATAAATTACGTGAATTAGCAGACATGCTAAACTCATTAAATATAGACGAACCAACAACAACAGCATATGGTCCAAGACCAACTCCTTCAAAATCAGACCCTCAACAACAAATAAAAAGGCGACCAAGTAAAGGAAAAAATCCTTCTCCTGAAAACAATAGACATGTTTATAATAAAAGCCTTGAATATAATGAACCAATCTATACGCATAGACCTTATTATACCTATTACGATCATCCGCCACCGCAACCCCGACAACACCAACAGCAACAACAAGAAGTAATTTATAATGATGACGATTATTATCAGAGAGAAGAACCTTATACTACACCTTATTTTCAACCTCAGTCTTCTACGTACGTACCACGACCTCGTAGAAAATCGTATAGTAATCTAAGAGACGAAGAACAACAACAGCATGCTAGACTGGTAAGAAAGACATCTCGAAATAATTTAACTAGACATGCTCATGCAAGAACACCTCAAGTTACATATGATCCAAGATACGATTCATATCAACCAGATATGGTACCACCCCCTATTAGATACCACCCATCCTATTATCATCCAGCTTATTCTCCAGATGATTACTATTAAATATATATGTATCTTACAGTGTATTTTATTTTATAAACATAAAAAAAATTTAAAAAATAAAAAAATTATTTACTATTGATCTTCAAGAAACTCTTTTACACTATATATATATATAAAAAAAAAATTGTAAGCCAAAATATATTTATATACATATATATATATATGTGTCTGTGTGTGTATACATACCTTGGTGCAACACTCTTGGTCTTTAACAAAGTTTCTTTCCACTCTTGTTCCGGACTAGACAAGAACGTAATGGCACCACCACCACCAACTGATACCTCTACAGCGCCATTATTCGACTTTGTATTTGCAACCGCAGTTCGAAT
This sequence comes from Thamnidium elegans, assembly GCA_025201345.1. Lineage (NCBI taxonomy): Eukaryota > Fungi > Mucoromycota > Mucoromycetes > Mucorales > Mucoraceae > Thamnidium > Thamnidium elegans. The sequence goes on along the minus strand of JAIXMG010000001.1, from coordinate 240,938 downwards.
CACGACATTAAAATCCGCACTTCCATTTAAAGAAAAGTAACCCAAACAACCAGAATAAACACCGCGCGGCTTATGATTTTCCAATTGATCTAATAATTGTACAGATCTTAATTTAGGTGCACCTGTCATTGAGCCAGGTGGAAAGCATTTTTGCAATGCCTCAACACTGTTAACACCAGGTTGAAGTGTACCACGCACTGTAGATACCAAATGATGTACTTTTTCGTATGTCTCTACGTGCATAAGTTTGGGTACACGAACTGTACTGGGTGTACAAACTTGTGCTAAATCGTTACGAATAAGATCTACAATCTATAATGTGTATATGTAAATAAACAACAAATAATAATTAAAAAAAAAAAAAACTTGCCATTAAATTTTCTGCTCTTTCTTTTACATCTTGCCACAACTGTTGTTTACGTTCTTCATCCAACTTGTTCATCTTTTCTTGACACACTTCACCATAATCACAGTTACCTTCCCCACACACACATTTCAATACACGAGCCACAGTTCCTTTAATCGGTTTCATTTCTGCCACATGATCCTTACCAACTTTTAAAAATCGTTCAGGACTAGAGCACAATAAACCCAAGTTATCAAACATCATTAAAGCCGAAAATGGAGCAGGATTATTCTTTCTTAAATAACGAGTATATAATCTCCACAGGGTAGGATCTGTATTCTTTGTTGAAATATGCTTTGGTAAGTTTAATCTAAATCGAGTTGTCAAACAAATCTCATAAGCTTCTCCTTCACGAATCCAATCAACACATTGTTCAATGGTTTTTAAATAATCTTGATGGTCTACGTCTGGTTTAAATACGTCGTTTGCAATATCCATATTTACAGAGGGAGTAGGTGTAGTACATGCTGATGAAGCAGGTGTTAAACTAGTATACTCATCTGCCAACTTTCTTCTTCGTAATGTCTCTGCTGTACACAAGATATTTCTTTCCTGTTGGTTGATCCACACCATAGCCTCCTGCGAGTGATTAAACCCAACTTGATTTAAAACCTCATTGGTACTCTTTAATTTTTTAACCAAGCAACAAATATAAATTTTACGTTCAACTTGATCAAATACCAAGAACCTATCCACAAACTGAAATGCAGCATCTGGTTCTTCAACGCATTTACAGCAACCAGCCGATCCATGATTTTTACACTGGCAGTGTTGTTGTTCAGGCGTTACATACCCTTCTAAACTCTCTCGTTTCATCTCGTACCCAAAGTAACCCATCAAACCGCCTTGAAATTCTAAATCAGGTACGTTTTTAGTAGGTCCTTCTACTCTAGTACATTTCACATGCTGAGCATCTGTTAATAAACCAGATACATAATCAAAGAACGTGGTGCCTAATGTAACTTTGGTTTCTTGACTTTGTCTGTTGACCATTGTCAATTGCTTATGTAATGTTGAGTATGTAAATCGAATAGCTGGGTCGGTGGAAAGGACAGACATACGAGAGTAAGGTGAAGAGCGTCTACTGCTATCTAACCAGCCAATAAAGTGATCATCTTGTGTAGATAATAATTCATCAACAAAGGATTCAGGGTCTACCCAGCTAGGACAACTAGATTTAATGTACAGTTCAAATATATTGTTGTGTGATATATTTGAATGATTTAGTTTTGGTAATGCAGCTGAATAAGATAATAATGTAGTATTAAGAGGTGCTGTTGAAAGTGGTCGATTCTATACAACAAGAAAATAAGTCAGCGTCAAAAAAATATATATATATATATCTATATATTATAAATTACCTTATTTGTCATCCAGCGCCATGTCTCTACTTGAAAATTAAGTATCATCTTGGCTCCGTGTTCTGTGGACACAGACTCTGGATGAAACTGAACGCCCCAAATAGGTACACGTTTATGTTGAAAGGCCATGATAGTCACTTGATCATTATGTTTATCCAGGATAGTATGATCCAAGAAATGATTACGAACCTCAGTTTGTTCATCTTGACTATCTTCCAAGAACCTTGCGTTTTTTAAAGCGTCCATATCCGCATCATTTTCATAACAAAATGCAGTAAGTAATAAATCTTCTGGTAATGCTAAGAAAAAAAAAAAAAAAGATTAATTGGGATCTAGAAATATTTCGATCATTAAAACACTTTACAATCTTTTTCTACAATAAGTGAATGATATCGGACTGCCCAGAATGGAGATGGACAGGCGTGTAATAAATCTTTGTATTCTGCTTCAATAGTCTCTTTTACATGTACTTTCGACATACGACCATGCATAATTCTAGGAGCATGAATTACCTATTATACATATATTTAATAACAATAAGAATAAAAAAGCAGTAACCTCTTCTTATGTGTATACCTTGCCGCCAAATATATGCCCAATACCTTGATGACCTAAACATACACCAAATATAGGACGATGACATTCTAGTTGATTTGGATCCAATTGAGCTTGTAATAGCTGTGTACAAATACCAAAATCCTGTATACATAAATTTGTTAAATCTGTCTGTACCTTTTTTTTATGTGTAGTGTTACTTACGGAACTTCTTTCAGGTCTTCCAGGTCCGGGAGAAATAATAACGTTGTCAAAATAAGGTAACACATCTTTTACAAATGCTTCCCTACAGAAAAATAAATAAGATAAATACAAGTAATAAAATAAAGTTTGAAGAGTTTCTTTTTTTTACCAAGTAAACTGGTCATTGCGAATGACAACTACTTGGTTTTGGTTAGGAAACAGTTGTAACAAGTTGAAGGTATAAGAATCGTAATTGTCAATAATAAGCGTTTTGATATGATTTAATTGTTGTATCATACTGAAAAATAATGGTAAAGAAAAAGAGATAAAATAATATAAAAAAGATGCTTTTTAAAAAAAAAGATTTGATGGGAAAAAAGACAGTTTAAACATGATTGGTGGAACAGTGTAAAAAACTTGTGCAATCAGCTTCCAGTCACAATTTCATTTTTTATTCAAAGTAGATATATCTCATCTCTCTTTTTTTATTTTTATTTTATTTTTATTTTTTTATTATTATTAATTAAGATGGAGGGACAGAATCATAACTCCAAATCCTTGCTCGATTATCACCTGATCCAGTTGCAAATAATGGTCTTCTACCAGGACTTGTAGCAACAGATATCACTAAAGAATAACAAACTAGTGAATAAAATATATATGTATTCATGTGTATAAATCATTTACCTGAATTCTTATGGCCTTGTAACATAAATTGTGTTTGTCCAGTTCTAGGGTCCCAGAATTGAACACTTCTATCCTTTGATCCAGACACAATCCAACGATCATCGGGAGTAGTAGCTACTGAAAGTACAAAATCCTTATGACCCGAAAATACCTGAATACAAGGATTCTTTGCTCTATCGCCACCCAACTGCCATAACCTTAAAGTTTTGTCCAAACTACCACTGATCAAAGTTTTACCATCAGGCATAAACGCAACAGAATAAACACTATCCTTATGTCCCTCTAATCTTTCCAATAATGTACCATTAGCAGCATCCCAAACTCTTACAATCTTATCTAAACTTCCAGCTGCTACTAAGCGACTATCAGGAGAGATGGCAATACTGGTAACACCAGGATCACTTTGATCGACTTCATTAATACGTAAAGTATGTAAACATTTTGCATCTAACCAATCCCAAATTCGAGTTGTACGATCACCAGATCCAGAAACTAAAATACGCCCATCACGACTAAATTCAAGTGAATAAATATCTTGTTCGTGTCCAGATAAAACGCAACGAATACGTGTCTTTGCTATTTCCCAAATCTAAATAGGGTTTAATTAAAAAAAAATAATCTGTGTATACAAAATAAAAATATGTGTGTTATATATATATGTAACTTACTCTAATTCTTCTATCTTCTGCACCTGTTGCTAAATATTTACCATCTGGACTAAAACTAACAGATCTGATATATAAATCTCCATCTCTACCTGCACTTTCATCTTGAAGTACACTAAGAACATATATAAGTAAATAAATAATACGAATGAAACAAAACAAAAACAAAAAAACAAAAAAATACTTTACGCTACACGAGTAGAGGTCATGGTATCGTAAATATAAGTGGCTTGATTGCACCCAGCAGCTAAAAATCTACCATCCATACTAAACTTAACACAACATACAACACTGTCATGATCTAACGTATGAACTAAATCAACCTTGAGATATCTTGGTACTTTGGGATTGAATCTACAACAAAAAGTATCGAGTTAATAAAAGGAGATAATAAAGGGAAAGGAGAGGAATATTACAATGCAAACCAATCTTGTCCCTCAACTTTCATATTAGCAGGAACTGATTCAGGATCAAGATCACTCAAGCCAATAGCATTGGTAGGTTGTGAAGGCAATGGTTTATTTAGTGATCTCACGTTATTATTGACTGCTTGAACAGCAGGAGGAGGACCAAAATGAGGAACGTTTACCAGTGGAGAGCCGGTAGAAATCAATGGTGGTGGTGGTGGTTGCTGTTGTTGTGGTTTCATTGTTTCTGGTGCAGGTACGTTACTATATCCACCATGTTGCATTTGATCTAATTGTAATCTCAATCTAGAAATTTCTTCTTCATATCTATTCTCTTTTATATTAGTATACATCTTTTTATATATATATATATATATTTGTAGTAATAAACACGTAACTGTTTCTTTAATACTTGTTGAGTTCTTTCTAAATCCAATAAAGTTTGTTGAAATATATTCATTTCTTGTATTTGGCTATTGACTATATATGACGTATTTTTTGGTATCTTTTTTTTATTTTTTTATTTTTTTTTTTGCTGCGACTATTACCTTTGTGTTCATATTCGTCTCTTTGGTTTTTGGTTAATTGAGCATCTTGACTAAGTTGATCGTATTCGACTTTAATAGCCTCTAATAACTCCAATAATCGTGTTTGGATAGCTGGAACCATAGGTCGATGGTTATATACAGACATGATGTCGTCAATAAGAATAATAAAAAAGAAAAAAAGAAGAAAAAAAAAAGGGAGAAAAAAAAAAAAGGATGTATTTATTTGAGATTAAAACGTGGGAACACAAAAAAAAAAAAAAAAAAAAAAAAAAAGATGTAGCTAAAAAAGAGTTGGGGGGGAATAGTTTTTTGTTGTTGTTATTGTTGTCGCTATCGGCTATTCTAATTTATCTAAATGATCAAGTCTTGTCAAGACAACATTTTTACTAGTCTCTTCAATTTCACCAGCTAAAAACACTTCATCCAAAATAGCATATACCTATTATTTTCTCTATCAGTTTCTCGCTTTTTTTTTTTTAAAAAAAAAAAAAAGTAACTTCATCTCAGTTACATCCCCGTTACCTTGTAAAAATTGAATACTAAATCTAATTCACAGACATTTCCAAAGAATGCGTCCAACACCTCTACAAAAAAATGAATAGCTTCTAAATACGATAACTCGTTATCGTTAGCATCTACACAAACACAAAAGAAGAGTCCAGCATAACGACGATATACAATTTTATAATTTCGAAACTATATAACAATTAAAAAAAAAGCCAGTTTTTTTTTATATGCAGTTGTTCACTCTACCTCAACAAAGTTACTTTGATGCTTTTGATCTCTCGGTGCAATAAGTCGATGAACTTCTCCCTTAAGCTTTATTTTTTCTTCATCCTCATAAGGAACATACCATTTTGCTAATCTCGTTTTACCTTGACGATTTTGAACTAGAATAAACCTAAGCTAAAAAAAAAAAAAAAAAAAATTCAATTATAATGTAATTTTTTTTTAATACTTTGTTGTTGCTGTGTACATTTATATATTAGTACCATTTAACTGAAAAAAAAAAATACGAGAGAGAAAAGAACAAGAGAAAATATACAAGTACACAAAAAAAAAATATGTGTAATTTAAAAAATACACTTTTTAAATTGCCGCACGTGTTTTTTATTTAACGCTTTTGAACCATTACTTTCATACCATTCAACATGGGTAAAGTTAATGATACTTGATATGTGATATCTTGTCCAGCAACCAGGCTAAACTTGTATCTCTTGACAAGGAAAATAATTGCAACTAAAGCTTCTAAAGTAGCCAAGTTTTGACCCAAGCATACTCTAGGTCCAGCATGGAAAGCTAATATAATATATAATTAGTATTTTTGTATTGCATAGAAAATAAAGTATATCTTACCAGGCCATTGTCCTTGAGATTCTCTCTTAAGATCACCATTTTCTTTAATCCAACGTTCAGGTCTAAATACTTTAGCATCAGAACCCCACACCTTTTCACTACGACCTTGTGCATAAGGACACCACAAGATATAATCACCTTTACGAATTTGAGTACCATCTGGCCAGATATCATCATTTAAAGCATACTTTTGATTTAAAGGTACAGAAGGATAGAGTCTTAAGACTTCATAGAATACAGCATGAGCATATGTCATATCCTTAATAACTTCATATAATGCAGCTGAATCATGCATCACATCATCAGTAATATATTGGTTAATTTCATTCAACAACTTTTCTTCTACACGAGAATGACAAAGTAACATATAAAATGTCCAAGAGAGTGCTTGAGCAGTAGTATCACGACCAGCAACTACAAAGTTTAAGACAGTATCACGAAGTTCATCATTATTTAAGAGTTCTCCTTTTGCGTTACGAGCGTCCATAAAACGAGATAATAAATCTTTATGTACTTCACCATTAGCAATTTGAACTCGTCTCTTTTCTGTTACTTCTCTAGCAAAGGTATCAACGACATTTAAGTTTTTGCTCATACTTTGTTTCCAAGGCATGGTAATACTCATAATACGTTCCGTGATTGGCCAGATAGGATTGACAAAACGTTGGAAAGTGGTCTTTTGTGCTTCATCAAATGCAGCAGCAAAAGGAACTTTCCCTTCAGTTGCTTGAGCGTGTAAGTGAACACCAAATCCTAATCTAAAATAATTATGAGTTAAAATGGTGGAGAGGAATTTATTCTGTATACTTACAAAATAAAGGAATCAAGTGTAAACTTGAACATGACTTCATGAAAATCAACTACTTGATTTTCTTTTGCGGCTTTATCCCAAATATGACTTGACATAAAATCGATTTCTTCTATAAAGACACTGAAATTAGCAAGGGAGAGAGAGAGTAAGTACAAAAGTATCATGATACGTATATTTTAATAATTACTCTGTGAATTGGTCTCTGAAATTCTTGACGTTAAAGATATGACTAGCAGTTTTACGTTGGTATTTCCAATCTTCACCATTAGCATTGAAAATACCATTACCAAACATATCTACCATGGAAGCATGGAATTCAGGTCCCTTGATATAATTCTCAAAATTATCTATATATATATATATATGTTACATAAGATATTTTTGATTGGTACACATCATCAAAACTTACGTTTCAATAAATGTTCTACATTTTGAGGGTCCAATGTAGCAATGTGACGAGGAATACCGAGAGCAGACATAGTGCTATATAATCACATTTTGTTAATTTACTTTGCTTTTAAAAAATATAAAAGATATTTACAGTGTCATTTCATCTAATTCATTAAATCCAGCCAATAAAAAATCATGCATTTGATCTTTATATTGAATCAAAAGTGGCAAGTTACCAACTAAAGGCCAACCAGCTTGAGTCTTGATACCTTTACGTCTTTCATCAAATACAGCGCGATCATTATAAACAGCACCTAATAAAGCTACACCTGCTAAGGCGGCACCACCCATATATTGAAAAATTGGATTACTTGTTGTTGTCATATTTTTGTAAAGAAGAAAAAAAAACGCGTTTATGTTGATGAGAAAAAAAGAAAAAGAAAATGTTTTACAATGCCTTTATAGGCTTTTTAATTTTATCATTGTATCACAGAAATGACATTGACACTATGGGGTCTGATTTTTTTTCCTCCCCACTCAAAATCAGCGCACTAACGATTTCACATGTATTGATCGTTGTGCACCTTTAACCACTCATTTTTTCTTTTTCTTTAAATTGTGGGGGGAGAAGTACCACATGTGATTTGCTTGGTTTTTCTTGGATCACTATCTAACTATATATATACATGTACACTTTCTTTTGTATACCTATTCTAGTTTATACGTACAAATACAATTATTTAGCTTATCTACTACTAAACAGATTATACCCCAGATAAAGAAATATTTTTTTAACCCCAAGTTTAATTATAAAAAATAAAAGGGAAATAATTTACTGTCACTGTACCACAGTATTTCTAAAAAGGAGATATATTTCGTCAAATCTTCTTTGACTTTAAAATGGTAATTTCGAGCCTTTTGGTTAGCGAAAAAAAAGTGTATATTTGACTTGAAATGACATAAGCTTAATGTTTATTTATTTATATTACACGTCAAAAAAAAAGTACTTTTCTGTGTCGACGTGCCATTTTATCGTAATGCTATAAATACATCTAAGGCTGTCTAATGCAATTAAATACATATACACCATTTTTAAACCCCATTTTTTTATTTTAAAAACCAGAATATAATTTATGCAATATTCGCATACCACATGCACACTGGTTTTTCATTGCCCTGAATATAGTTAACCATGGACTCACACGCTGTGGGATTCCATTTAAACAAAAAATGGTTTAGTTATCAATTTTACCACTTTTTACAAAGAAAGATTTTATTTATTTTGTTGTTGGTATTCTCTTATTTTACGCCAAACAAAGGGCTCTAAACTAGCATCAGCAGATGAATTTAAATCGAGGTTATTCCATATCCTTTTATAGGCTAATAAAATATCATTCTGATTAGGTTTAAGCGTGTCGATCAATTGCTCTACTAATAATAATAATAAAAAAAATTAGAAAAAGAAATAATATAAAAAATAGAATATAACTTACTTTGATCATCATTTTTACGGGGTGATTTTTGCGGTGGTATTAATAAATCGTTGTGGTCTATGGAACGCCTTCTTTTCTTGGACTCTCTTTGAATCTCGTCTTGTACCCATTGTAACATTGCTGAATCAGTAGATTGTGGAGGAATATGAAATAACTGTGCAGTAGAATGTTGTTGTGCAGTAGTAGAATGTTGTTGTGCCGTCATTTTTTTTTTTTTTTTTTTTTTTTAATAGGTTTTATTATATGTACAGGAAGAGAAAGGGAAATAAAAATGAGTAGTGATGTAAACAAAAACAAAAAAAAGTCTTTAATAAAACTCCGTTTTTTTTTTTCCTTTTATTGCGTATCAAACCAATATTCAACTAACGGGATTAGCTGCTCTCCCATTTGATTTGCAGTGACCTAAAAATAAATAAGTAAAAATAAATAAATAAACAAAATCAAACTTACATTAACCGACGTAGAAGAGGAAGTAACAGAATTGCGAAGTAAATTCATATTTTCTATTATAGTATCGTCTGTCAGTTCAGCTGATACGATGACCACTAAACTTAAATCATTTTCATATATATCTTTATCGACAACATTATTGTACATATTATTCCAGATAGCTAACTTCATTGTATTTAAACCGATAATTGTAAACGGTGCATCTTTATTTGATAATTGACTAGTAGGTTCATCATCATCATCATCATCATCTGTATCATCATCCTCTTCTTCATTATCGGTTTCTTGATCACTATCTTGATTATTAAAAGGCATATCATTAACTACTGTAAATAATGATTGTAATACACCAACAAACATGGGTAATCGTTCTTCTAATATAGCTGACACAGGAGCCAAAAATTGTATAATATCCGATTCTGGTCCATATTCATCTGTAAGTGCTCTATTAGAATATAAACAAAACGAAGGTAATGGGAAGGATGGTTGCTCTGAAGAAACAGATAATTGACTAAAACTTTTTGTTATTGAAGGTCGAAGGGATCTATTTACATTAGATTGTTGTGTTTTATGGAATTCTTGATCAAATAAATCAAGACTAGCGACATGTGTTGCATTACTTGAAACTGAACTAAAAGACTGAAAGGAAGGAATAGCAGAGCATGAAGCTGCTTTATGGTGGTGACCCATTATTATTATTAGTGTAAGTGCTAAAGAAAAAAGAACGAAAAAAAAAAAAAAAAAAAAAAAAAAAAAAAAAAAAAAAAAAGGATAGATAAGAGAATGTGTTTTAAATTTGTACCACTCTAATATCTGCCTTGAAAAGGAAACAAATAGACTTTTTTATCACGCATATTTGTACCTCATTTTATACGTCATATTACATCCGATCTAACTTTGTATGTTACCTTGTCAGTTACAATACAATAATTGACAGTTATACTATACAATAACCTCTTTAACAATCTTATATCTAATAAAAAATAATCACCTTGTTTTTTCTTATTTATTAGACATGAGCCTTTTTTTTCTTTTTTTTTTTGCTGATGTAAATATTTCATTTTTTTTGTACGTAATTGTTATTTATCTATTATATTGCAAATCCATCACTAACAAAGAAATCATTGTTCAAACAAAATTACAAACAGTATGCGTAGAGCGCATAGAATGTTTTTTTTTTTTTTTTTTTGTTCGCCACTAACCTTTACGTTTGGAACCCGTCGTAGACTCTAAACATGTTATAGGAAGATAGCGTAATCAACTCTTTCACCTGTCTTTTTGTTAAGAGATAAAAGACACGCTACTTTATCTTTTTAAGAAGTCTAGATTGATTATGATTGTGATTATTTATTTATTTTCACTGAAACCAAACAAATATTTACTTTACAAAAAGTACATTCTCATTACTGCTTATTATACCCTTATTCAGGTACATACATACTCACGTTTTAGAAATAGTCATATGGAGTAAAGAGCAATTACAATAGCTTGAATTTTGTTGCAAGTAATAAAAGGATAGACGTTCAGTACAATATTATACTATAAATAGAGTTGGGTCCTTGAAACTCTTTATTACCGCAATAAGAAAAATGCCTCAGTTACAATCTACTGATCCCTTTACGTATTTTCCTTTTTTTTTTTTTTTTTTTTTTTTTTACCTTGTTATCATTATATCTCTGTACAACCTTTCTATATATATATAAAAAAAAAGAAAGTCATTTGAAATAATTACTTTTTTCATTTTCACTTATCCGTGTTCAGGTGCGTAAAAAAGGAACTTGTTACACGAAATAAAAAAATAAACAAGCTATTAATTTTGACAACAACATAAACAATCGATAAACCCCATCTGAGTGTCGTGAATATCTTGAAAACTAAATTAAATGACAAAAAGCGCAAAAAAAGAAGATAACATACTATAACGCAAATATCGTATTGTTTTACGCTATACTTGTACTTTTTGATACTTACACTTTCAGGCAAAAAAAAAAAAGTGTTGCGTACTTTTTTTAACCTTCTTTCGTGAAACAAGTTGTAACAACAAGTTGCATGAGCAAAAAGACCTATAAATATTCAAATCAAATTTTTTTTAGAGTAAATCACGTTTCTTTCTTAACTTTTTATATATGCATCTTTTTAAAGGTCTACCTTTTGGTACCGATAATCACAAACAAGGCTAATGTCTTGCAGCTGTTTGTAACGGCATGAAAATCGAAAAAAAAGGATGATAATATTTACCGTTATACCAGTAATTAGAGAGGACCAAAACCAAAAAAGGTTTCGGAAGTTGCAAGACATGAAGCAATTTGATAACCGACTTTCAAAAAAAAAAGCCAAGGGATACATTTGACAAGGATTGCATTCTTGTTATGGGGGATTGGACTGCCGGTAATATCGAATTCCATGAGTCGATACGAGGGAAGGGTAAATGAAGAATGCTAAAAAAAAAAAGCAAGGGTTTTCAGTCTATTTAATAGATTAATATAAAACATCATCCCTGTTGATATATACAAGCTATATATCCGCTTTCGATTACTATTTAGATACTGTTTCTATGTGTTTAGATATCATTTATTAACCTGTTATTCTTTTAGTAAAAGTTAATAGCCAGCTAATTAACGCTGTAAAACAGTTATGTTATTAGCTATTAGACAGCCTCTTTTAACGTATAAATACAATAACTATTATTTTATTTATTTATTGTAAGACACGCCTCGCTCAAATAATTATATAGAGAGACTTGGCAGCCGTGTTGAATTTCCGCCATATCGGTCGAGCAAGCACGTTTAAACACTCTCATTTACTAGTAACGAAGGTTTTCGAAACAAATACTTCTTCGCAATGACGGAAAAGGTATTGATAGAGTAAATCCAGATACAGGTAAATTATATTTGACGTCTTGTCTTCAAAATGGCAAATTTTATTTTTTTACACTCCGTCTGTAATACCTATTCTTTTGCTTTTATCCGTCGCTCTTTTTCTTCTTTTAAACAACTGGAGATTAAATGACTGAATTCCATGCATCTACAGCAGGTGTACCACAAAATGTAAAGAAAAAAGAAAAGAAAAAGAAAGAACTCTTTTTACTAAACCTTCCCTTCCTTTTTTTTGAGCGTAGGTATTTACATTACCTACACCAACCGACACAACTTTAAATCCTTTCTGGACAACCATTTTACAAAAGAACAACTTTTTGTTACAAAAATCGTCTTCGCCAGGAAACCCAATATTTCGAAACTTGCTTAGTACAATTGCCAGCGTGTAAGGATAAATAGAATAGACTATAGCGTTTGAATTCTGAACACTGTTTTATATGTAGTTTTGATACAAAGCTACCACCGTATCGTATCTTATTTCAAAGAGAAGTAAATACCATGTGCCTTCAAATTGCCGTAGCAGAATCAGATAAAGTCATTAATACAGCTTGGAATTGGATAGAGAAAAACATGATGCCCGAATTAGGATATATTGATCATCCGTTAGATAAGGAAAAATGGGTATCTGACAAAATTGAAATGGTAGTTACAACAATTGAGTTCGGGTCTGATGAACTTTCATCCGATCAAAATGTTAGAAATGCTTCCAGAACTTTTAAGCAGATATTTGATATACCCCATTCTGAACGATTTGTTAGCTGTAAGTATTTTTTTTTATGTTGTACAGAGAGAGAGAGAGAGAAAGATACTAAAAAGAAAAAAGACTATTCGTGTGCTTATAATGGAAGACAAGGATGGTTATATATGAGTGAGAATTACATTGGATTTCATTCCTTCCTACTGGGTGCAGAAACAAAAGTCTTGATTGAATTAAAGGATATTCAAGAATTAAAAAAGGAGAGGTCAAAAGGTATATTTGATGATAGTTTAAGGATTGTTACAAAGGATAAAGAAGAGGTAAGCTATATAATCTAGCCTCATATATATATACTTATATAAAAACCCCTAGTATCATATATCCAATATGTTTAAAAGAGATGAAGTATACGATTTACTAGTTCAATTAACAGGCCAAGCCATGCAACGCTGGTTAAAAAATGCTGGCGGAGAAGCACCCGGTCAATCCAATAATGCTGATTTCACAGCTTCCGAACTTCACCATAAACGTTCATTGCAAGAGCTTTCCAAGATATCCGAAAGTCGTTCAACACAACTCGTTAGTCCATTAAAACACGATTTAGCGACTCAAAAGCGAGACCAAGCTTTCGGTATGAGATTTAGATTACCCATGACTGAACATTTAATCACTGGTATGAGTGCTACCTATTCAAAAGATATGGCAAAAGATCGCGACCCTGCGTTTTATTCTCAAGTACCTACTGGAAATCTGTTGTTGATGGGCCACATCTATCTGTCCCAAACTTTTTTAACCTTTGAGTCTCAAGATAGATTACCAGCTCCGCAACAACATTTACCGCAATGTAAAGCTGTGTTTCCTTTATATATCATTAAACGTGTTGAAAGGTTAAATAAGGGTGGGTATACATCTGGTGTTTCTATTACTACCTGTCATAAAACAGAGCACGAGTTTACATTACATGTAAGAAAGAGGAGGCAAACAATGTACAGTAAAAAAAAATAACACTTTTTTTAAAAAAATAATAGGCAGAAAGGATAGAGGCAGAACAATTCTGTGACACTTTAAAAAACCTGTTACTAAAGCAGGTTCCCTCATTTAAAAGAGTTCGACCTTTCTTACAAACCTGTGAATCCGAACAGATGTTTAAACATGAAAGTTTAATAGACACGCATATCAATACCGGAGGATTAGGATTAACATTTGGATACCCTGAAAACTCAAAACGATCCAAAGACAAAACCAAGACTAGGTTATGGAAAATATACTTTCAAGAAAACGGAAGAAACCTAACCATGGTCAAAGTACCTTCGTTTGGAAAATTAGTTCGAGTTGGTTTACCAAATTCTTTACGAGGTGAAATTTGGGAGCTAAGTTCTGGTGCCATGTATTTAAGGTTCTCTCATCCTGGTCTATATCAAGAGATACTTGAAAAGTATAAAGATCATAAATCAACCTCAACAGAAGAAATCGAAAAGGATTTAAATAGATCGTTACCAGAGTATGCGGGGTATCAAGATCCAGAAGGTATAGATAGGCTACGAAGAGTGTTAACTGCATATGCTTGGAAGAACCCTGAATTAGGCTACTGTCAAGCCATGAATATTGTTGTATCTGCACTTTTAATATACACTACGGAAGAACAAGCGTTTTGGATACTGCATATCTTGGTGGATCGGATGTGTCCTGGATACTACAGTACAAATATGTATGGTGCTTTATTAGATCAAATTACATTTGAACAGTTGGTAGAAAAGACCATGCCTTTATTATGGAACCATTTTAAAAAAACCAATGTTGAGTTAGCTATTGCTTGTTTACCTTGGTTTTTAAGTTTGTATATTAATTCAATGCCTTTAGAGTTTGCTGTACGTGTTTTAGATATGTTGTTTATGGAAGGACCTAGGATTTTATTTCAAATTGGGTAAAGGGATCTTTTTTTTTTTTTTGAAAAAAAAGAGGAGGTGTTATATACGTAGCTAATCTGTATTTTTAGTTTGGCTATTTTAAAAATCAACGGCGAAGAACTTTTACAGACAAGAGATGATGGTGCGTTCTTGGATATCTTGAAATCTTTCTTTCAGTGTATGGGTCAACGTGAGGATAATGCAGAAGGCAACGGGTATATAAAATCAACTGTAAGTAAAATATATATTATTATTTTCCGCGTAAAAAGAGTGTAACTTGATACTCTTTTTTTATATATATATATGTATGTATAGAAATTTAATCAAGTCATGTTGATTGCAGTAAGTAAAAAAAAAAAAAAAAAAAAAAAAAAAAAAAAAAAAAACGCTTTAAAAATACTGATAAACTCATTTTATACACGCACAGTATCGAGAATTTTCACTTGTAACTGAAGAAATGATTATCGAACTCCGTAATCAAAACCAATTAAAAGTTGGTGCCGGTATCGAATCTTTTACAAAGCGTACTGTTATCCGTAACCTGAAAGATACAGCTACATTCGATAAAGAAGAAATTGGAATTATCTACGATAAATTTTTTGCTGCATTATATTATGCGAATCATGAAGTAGGCGGTAAACCCGAATCAAAAATGGACCGAGAGACCTTTCAAAGTATGCTTGCGTCTATGGCCTCTTGGGCAAAACCAAGACCTGCTAGTGATAGTTTAGATGAAAATATGGCAAGAGACATATGTAATAGTTTTATTGATCGTATTTATCGATCGTTTGTAAATGATGCTTCTGATAATTTAATTGATTTTCAAAGAGCTATTATTGGTATGGATGAAATTTTACATGGTGTAAGTACTTTCCCTCTTTTTATATATATATATACTTGTTTATTAATGTTGAGTTTAGGATCTTATGTCTCATATGGATTGGTTCTTTAAAATTTACGATGAAGACTCAGATAACGTATTAACTGGTCATGATATTATCAACATGAGTAAAGAACTTTATTGGCTTTTGTGTATGTTAAAAGACACAGATATCGCTTGGGACGCAGTGACAAGTCTAGTTGTTCATAGCTGCGAGCAATCTGATATAGCTAAAGGAGACCAACCCAATGAAAGCACTTTAACCCACCAATTAGCAGATTTAACCATGACAGCCGATGGACAATCTTTCCGCCAACGTCTCAAGCAACTAGAAGATTCTATGCTATGTGATATTGTAGATATCACCTTACCTTCGTTCCGTATGGTTGTGCTTACCAACGAATCACTAGAAATGTTATTCGATCATGGATTTACAAACAGTTTCAAGGTAGTCAAGTCTGCTGCTGATCGCCAAAAGAGTCTAGGAAGAGAATTGTTTGAAAACTTGTTTGCTGATGGTCAAAAACTAGCAAAGGAAGCACCTAAATTATATTCTCCTTTATCTAAACAACAGTCGACTGCTTCGTTAGCTTCCAATAGTGGTAGTAGTAGTCCCTCTGGTAGACAAAGATCTTCTTCTACTGCTTCTATGCGAAATAATGGTGAGAATGAACAAGTTGAGATGGATACACTTATGGATGAATGGGTCCATTTTGACATTTAACATTATAACCACCTCTTTTTTTTTCTCTTTTTCTTTATGAAATAAAAAGTGACATAATATCCTTTCAGCGACTTTGAAGAACTATTCAGAAATTATTTTTTAATATTTAGTAACCATTATGCATGCAAATTTTTTTATTTTAAATTTAAGGAATGGAGGGACTTTATTTTTTAATTTTATCTTATATCATTTATCTGTTTTTTTTTGTTCGTTTTATATATGACTTATAACAACTTACTTCTATCAGAAACTGTTTGATAGAAATAACTGGCATCATTGAATTTGCCCATAAAAAAATCAATGCATATGGCTGAGTGGGTCTATCTCTACGTATATATATAAAGGAATAAATAAATGTCTGTTGATATCAATAAGTGATATGTAAAAATTATACCTTAAGAAATACTACATCAGCATTCAAGGACTATATCAAAATATCAAAGAACCCCAAAAAAAAATAAGGTCTGGAAAAAAAAAACGTTAGACACTCGCTCAAGATATTCAAAGTATGTTTACCATCGAAATCAGCCTTTAAGTATAAACTGAAGTGAGAAAAAAAAAGGGGGGAAAGTAAAAGATAAAAGAAAACAAAAGAATTCTTGATACACAGTTCTATTTGCCAAAAAAGTAAGCCGTATTTTTATTACTATATTTATTCCATCCTTTTTTAACAAGTCTTTTTCTTTTTTTTTTTCATTTATTACTTTGCTTTTGCTTTTTTTTTATATATATACTTTCTGTCTTCGTACAAACCGATACGGTTCGTCTTAGAATAATGTTCACCCGTAAAGGTAAGCGAAAACTAATGACCGTGTATCAAGATTTCCTTTAGAAACCAGTATACTAATAAAAGTATTATTTACTAAAGATATAACCATAGTGTATATCGCATAGCAAGACGTATCATTTCCAAGAAATTGTGAAAGAAGAAACGAATACTACTGCTTTTGAAGGACTGTACTGCCATGCACTTGATGGATATAACCAAACCAAGAATATTTTGCTTTAAACTCCCTATACGGAAGCCACGAAGAAACGAGTGATCAATTGCCTGGACGATCACATAACATTTCTCAATAAGATCTATAGAAATCGCTTTACTGCAACATCGCCTGACTATACTGACACAATTATAACATCTGGTATATATTATATCGTTTATGTAGTAGATATTAATGCAAAAAAAAAAAATAGCTTTTGGAGCATTGTAGTATGATACAATCCAGCATTGGGAAATATCGCAACGATCCTTTAACCGAGTCGGAAAGAAACAACGTTATTATAGATCAAGTATATTTTACAGCCGAAAGGTTGTTATCATCAACTAAAGAGCTGCATAACAGCTATAAAAAGAAGTTAGTTACCAACGTGACAAGAAAATGATATCTTGGATACAACCACGGTCGAAGATAGTTATTTCTTCCTCTCCGACCCCTTAACTAAACTAGGTAAACTCTAGTTTTACGACAACAAAAAAACTCTCTAACATGTGCGTGTATTGTTGGAAGATTTTGCTTGCGATGAATATAAAATGATTAGACAAGCTAGAAATTTACGAAGAGTAAAAAACTCCCTTAATAATTTTTTTAACCTAACAAAAACGATTTGCCCCCTTCTCTCCTTCACGGCAATCTGCACAGATGCTATACGCCCGTTGAACTGGCTTAGCTTTATATTTATATAGTTATTTATTTTATTACAGTCTTTTTAATCCAGAAAAATGACATGAAAAAAAAAATTATAAATGTACATATTAAACAGCGGTTTAACTTGCTTTAGAGGTAGAGCTATAAACATCAGGATATTGAAAATCAGTTTCCCAATAGGGTTGAAGCACACCATTACAAGTCATAGCTGAAACCACATTAAAAGTTTCTTTTACTTTAGGAATCCATTTTTCGGCCATACCAACAGTAGCATGATTTAATTCGTGTTCTAACACCATAATACCTGTACTTTGTTTACCAGATTTTTCTTCTTCGATCCATTTTTCAAATAAAGCATCTACTTTGGAAGGATCGAAATCTCCACCACCTGGAGCAGGCATAGCCCAATCTTCGGTATCTCTATCCCAAATAACAGTACGTAAACCCATTTGCCATGCAATGGATCGAATACGATCATCTACATCACCTTGAGGTGGTCTCCAACATTTAGTTGTAATACCAGTAGCTTCCTTGATGGCTTTAAGACTCCAATAGAGTTCAGCAACTGCTTGTTCGTTTGTTTGACTTGTCATGGTTTGATGAGACCAAGTATGAGAGCAAATAGTGTGGCCATTATCAAGAGCACGTCTAGCAGCAGCAGGGTAAGTTACAACATTGGTACCAACATACTAACAAGAAAAAGATTAACTACACATTTTTTTTTAAAGATGTATAACAGAAGGAAAAACTTACAAACAAAGTACTCTTGACATTTTCTTTAGCCAAGAAATTATAAAGTTCTGGTTCAGCAAAAGGGTTTTCAGTATCAGCATCTTCATCATCTTGTTCACGTAAATTATAAGGACCATCATCAAATGTAAGTCCCCAATCGCCCTTGGTGGGACAAGTATACAAATCCTCAGGGATATGACTAATTTTAGGTTTCACACATCCAGTAGATGTCCACCAACAAGTTTCATCTTTGTCTTCATCGTATCCGTCTTGCACAAGATCGTAATCAACTACTTTATGGACACTAAATTTAGGTACAATGTCCCAATTAATTTGTTTGATAGCTGCTTTTACTTCGGGATGATTTACATCAGGTTGCTCCCATAAACCAGGATAGTCTTTTAAGTTGAGAGTTTGGTTAGACAGAGTACTGTTGGTATCCAATGGACCATCATTATATAAAGGAGTGGCTTCAGAAGATATGTTCATGTTGGCAAAAACAGGAGAGAATTGAGCAGCAAAACCATCTGATGAAAGTGTAGCAGAAGGATCTGATGTACCAGTTGGAGCTGCAAAAGCGTAACTTCCTACAAGGATGACTGAACCAATTAAAGATAATTGCATATTTTTTTTTCTGTTTAATTGAAAAAGAAAAAAGAGGATTATAAGTGTTATTTTATACAAAAAAAAAAATGAGAGTGAGAGAGAGACTCATGACTAAGAGGACTCCTTTTTAGAACGAAATATTATAAATCTAAAAATAAGCATCTTTGTTGCATGCGCGCTCATACGCACACGATCTAGTCTCGTAAAACTGTCAAAAATAAACAGAAAATACAGCAATTTTTTTTCAAAACTAATTATCCGAATGGGGGGAGTTACCGGACCATGGCATAAAAGGAGAAGGGGTTTTTGTCTATTATTAAATGTTGAGCAGGAAACCAGCATGACGTTTGAGTCTAACTATATAAGATTGATATATACAAAAATATATCAATTAAACCGACACATATCTTTTTTTTTTTTTTTTTTTTTTGCACTCAAAGGATTCGATAGAACTTTATCTTAATATATATATATATATATATTATACGTATATACTATGGTGTGTGTAATTGATCAGTACTATGAGGACTTTTTCGAGCTGAAATAAATATGGTATAATTGCCATAACAAGGTCTTTTTTTTTTGTTTTTTTTTTATCGTAGCCTCTCCGCTTGAAAAAAAAAATCATAAAATGTACGCTAAAGTCCATTTGCCAATGAGAAACAATAACAAATAACCCTTTTTCCAGCGTTGTATTCAAACTCGGTTTTAGAATTATAAGGTTTCCCCTTCATCCGTTACTTTTTCATAGTAACAAGACCATAAAACGTTTTTAAAGAATCACGATTTAAAAAATAAAATAAAAAAATCAAATTGATGAGTTCGTCATAAACCGCGGGTAAGAAAGGGTAAACAAAAATTAATGGCATAAAAGGACAATACATTGAACGTATTTTATTTCGGGAAAATGTTTTCTCCATGACGAGACTAGTTAATCATGTGTTGACACAATCCGTCAAAAAAAAAAACCAAAACTGAACATAATAATAAAAGGCAAAAGTGTTATAAAATAAAAAGATTGTTTTTAGTTAATTGTAATTCATTATTTCAGTATTTAAAATAATCGAGTTAATGAGGATTTGAATAAACTAAGAGCACTTTTTAAAGTCATACGGATAATGCTGAAACCTAAAGATATCAGAAAAAATCTAGCTGCATTTTCAATATTGAGGTCACTTGCGGATCCTTCACGGTGGCCGAATAAAGTAGCAGATACACCCTCTATATCTTTCATTAATTTTTTAGTTTCATCTTCTGCGATATCTAACTGAACAACAACGTAGTCACCAGCACCTTTTAACATGGCCTTAATTTCAGGTAAATGTAAACCATTAACAGAGTATTTATGATCTAAGTAAAAACAGTTTATTTACTAAAAAAAAAAAAAAAAAAAAAAAAAAAAAATCATGTAAAAATACTTGCCTTTTAAATCATTACCGACATGATTTCTAACCAATTCAGATAACAATTCAGAAGTAGTAGGTTCTTTTTCTCTTCGAAGATAGGTTCTTTGGACATCAAATAGACGCTTAACATCAGGTTGTAGTGAACATTGAACAGAACCAAATATCAATAGAGAAGTAATAAACAAAGCTTTGAAAAACAACATGTATTAAAAAAAAAAAAGTAAAAAAATATATAAATTTTTGTGCCTCAAACGATTTAACAAGCCTTTATAAATTTATGAATTCATTGTTTTAATGGAATAGTATTCATTGTAGTATCTTCTATTACTTGAAAGAGTTGTAAACAAAATATTACTTAAATTAGCAAAATAATGGGTTTATTGACATAATACAAGTAGAAGTATGCTTTTCAAACGTATTTCAGTCTCTTAATATACACAGACAATAATTTTCATCATAACTCCAGAAAACCGATAATGTATTGTTGCACAAAATCAATTTAGCACCCAATAGCACCCTTTTTCCCCTGTGACACGATGATGATAACTTATCAAAATAAAACTAGATGCCCTTTTGTCAAAGATGTGCCCGGTTAACAGCACAAAGAAATGACGACATAATAATTCATTTTTTTAAAAAAAATACTCGATTGGCATTTAAAGTGTATATGAACTTTACATGGAGCACATATAGTAACTATTCAAACAAAGGCGGATATTATCAAACTTACAAAATCTGAAATCTGAAATCTGTATATCGCCAACCTTAAATTTGGGCGCAATTCCGATAACTAATATCAGCAAGTAATAAAACTATTATGGCTAGTACCTGAGTAGGTTATTTAAAGCCTGGAGGCCTATAAAAAATCATTGATATCCTTTATATTATCTACTGTAACAACAACAAATGCTATGCTTTATTAGCAATTGTTGATTGAACTATTTTTAGTTTGCCTATATCATTCGATTATACCAAATCACTCAATGTTCTAGTATACTAAAGTTAATTGATCCAAACGCATATAGATTTAAATTTGAAATTTATTTATAATAATTTACGGGTGGAGAGCGTGTACCCTACACACTTTATATTTAAGTATTAATGTTATCAAAACATTAAAAACTGTCGTGTTAATCAGTAAAAAAAGGGATTACCGGAGAGGAATAATATATACGAGAAGGTAATGTAAAAAAAAAGAAAAAAAAAAGAGTGCGAATAAGTACTCGATTGGTGTATGAGTAACTAAGAGGGGGGTAATATATAAAATGTACAATTGGGATAACAAAAAAAAAAAGGATCCCATAATTTACGTTCTACGACGAGCAATTGTATAAGACATTCCATTGCACATGAGTGACATTTGATCAATATCAACATAAACAGGACTATGAAAGATTTGACATTCTATCCAGCTTGAGGCATTATATGACCATAGACTTTCAATATGTTGCTGTGATGTCGTGTCAAGAGCGACCCAAGCAGAGCCATTAGCGTAAACCCATTGAACAGATGTCATTTTATAGCTGATGTTAATTGACTTTTTTTTTCTTAAATAAAAATGGGAATTGATTAACATGGTTGTCTTATTTATATTCACTTGACAGATTTACAAATCGCAAATATCTATTTTTAAAACCTATTGTACTCGCAATAAAATAATGCAGTTGCTTTTTTAAGAAATTGGTGAACCTTGCGACAGTATATGATCACAAAACTGTGTTAGATTGATATACAATTGAGCCCATCCTGTACCACATACTATTCAAAAAAAGGAAATAATAAGGTCCCTTCCAGTCACCTGAATCTATTTTTTTTTTGCGCCTCAGCAATCGACCAATTCTTATGAGTACACTATATAGGATACTCTAATCACGCTCTATATATAAATAGAAAACTGGAATGAAAAAAAATAGCTTGAAAGTATTTGCAATTTGCTACTGAAAAATAACGATATACTATAGTTAAGAAACGCCTAATTCAATACTACGTACATAGTGTAACATGAATTTGTAACCCCAGGGAACATGAAATTTTAAATTTATTTTTAGTATCGCATCATTTTACACTTCTACAAAAAAAAATTAGTAGTCCAGAAAAAAAGGCACAGTTAAAAATCTTACCTGCGCAATTACCTAAATCTCAAAAGAGAAACAGTATCTAATACGGCGACGTAATGTATTAGCCTCTGCGATAAGAGGCAGATATACCGTTGTCCGTCCAAACCGAAGAGATATGGGAAACATGTTCTTGGAGGTATTTATGTTTCTTTGCCAAACCGCATTACAGTTTCTACAAACCAAAACATTATGATCTTTGAGAGAACCTGTACCGCACTTATTATAAATTCTGGGCGTTTTGAGCTCGTCTATCGGAATGATCAAAATATTTTCAGCTGCTTCTATCTTCTTTAAACATCTCCACATCGTAGATATCTCAGTTTCACTAAATCATTACCAAATATACCGTCCCCAAATACTATCATAGAAACCCTTTTTCTTGTTTTTTTCTTCGAATTTTGTCTGCCTCCGTTTATCTCGTCTATATAACTGTAAGCTTATATTCAACTGCGATGAACCCTTCTTCATCTTTCTTTTTTCTGTAGTTTGCTTGAATAAAGTGTGTCTGGATAAGAATGAAACAAACCCTTAAATTTAAACGGGGGAGATTCTTTGTCAATTTTTAAAGAAGCTTATATCTTATTCATTTATTATTATTATATATATATATATATATATATATATATATTTAACGTTTTTGTTTTTTTTTTATGTCTATATAAAAAAAACTGTTCTTCCTAAAAACAACCGCCGGGTATAAGCTAGCACAAGGCCATGAAGCCTGCTAAATTATTATGGCCTACTTTTTTTTTCGTCTATTATTATAAAGGTATGTGTATTCCAAAATATGTCACAGATTTGCTTTTTGTTTCATTATAATCCAGATGCATCTTAGGGAGTCAAGCCCGTTAAATGGTAATACTCTTTTGTGCTGCAACGTCTAACTTGACGTTGACTGTAATCTAGACCGACAGTGGCATTAACAACAGGTTTTCTTCCTGGTTCAATATAACGTGGCCTATAAACGTTTTCAACCTCTTCGAAAGTGAAATCTCGTAACTCTAAGCCATGATTTGGTATAGAAATTATATCATCTTGTTTAGGTTTTATACGTCTGTCGAAAAGAAAGTCTCTCTTTGCTTTTCTTTTTCCCGTTCTTTGTAACAACACTCTGTTTTTGTTTTTTACCAGATGTACCCACTTTTAAAAACAAGGTTAAAAACCTAATTTACAGATATATTAATTGTCTATTAAACACACGTACCATCATCTGCTTTTATAGTCGTATGACGCTTGCACTAATAATATGCTCTGCTGTAATATCCAAATGATAAACAGCCTATACATTTGGATGAAGCCATTATACATATAGTTAAATAAAGTTGTCTTTTTATTCTCTTTTTTGCTTCCGAAACTGCTTGAATCTTACTTTCAATAATATATTTATACATGGTGGTACGTATAAAAAGTACAAAGTGAAAATGAAGGTGGAAAAGAAAGAGACAACTTTGAAAAAAAATTGATTTTGCTATTTTTATAAGCTAACATACTTTTTTTTAATCATGACATATTAATTTACAAATGTTTTGAGATAAAATATTAAGAAAGGAATCAAAGAGTTCAATTTATTGTCCTTTTCTAAAATAACCTGGTTTGTAAACTATAGTAGAATTCGAGTACAGGCCTGCTATTAATGTTTTATAAAGTCGTGATACAGGTGAAGGGCATATGTATAAAGCATCTTTCTAATAAATCATAACCAACTCGTCACTTTTTTTTAAAAAAAAACTGGTGACTTTTTTAATATGAGTGTATACTCGTTTAATCGCACCATTTTCTTTCATTAAAAACTGGATTATACTTTCTCTTACTACAAAGTATACTGCAATTAATTACAAAAATATAAAGCGTTTATTAAATATCAAATAGTTCTAAAAATGAGGTATTGTTAGTAGATCCATTAGCATCGCAGCAAATGGCCCTAGCATCATCTATGGTAGATCCAACAAATGTAAGGCTTCCTCCAGCGCTACAAATTGCTAAAAGTCTTTTAGCTTGTTCTGGATTTTGTCCATTAAAACCAAACCTCACCTAAATAGTTTTTTTTTTAATAAGTAAATATTCCCTGTTGGGAAAATAGATGGTAGGTTTAAAAGGAACGCTTACATGATAACGTATTAAAGTTTCTTTTTGACCGCTGGGATTACAATCAGTGTTTGAATAATGACAGCACTCTTTTTCTCCTTGAGCAATTGTTTTTTTGAAGGAGCTATTAAATTATTTAACTTAACCCACTATATTATACAATTTTTTTTATTTATTTTCTTTACCTGATTGACGCCCTTGTGTCATATATGGATAAACTTGAAGACTCATTCTCCAGATTATTATAAATACAAAAAGCTTGCGTAGTCTGTAATCCAAGTGACAACATACCTGCAATAAATAGAGTAAATTCTATAGGCAAAAACATTGGTCACAGAAAAGATGAAAAAAATAAAGGAAATAAAATAAAAATGTACTTGGATGCATTTATTATATGTATGTTTTTGGCACCATCAATATCAGCTTGCATAACAATTTCATTATTCCTACTGCAAATTAAATTCTATTTCATTAGTACTTCCCTGTTTTCTTTTTCTTTTGCTCTCCCTTTTACATACTCCTCCCAATAAATACCTATATATTTCCGGAACGGATTAACGTACATTAAAAAAAAAACTCTTTGTTATACTTTAAGTGAATAATATTTTAACAAATCTTTTGATTATGTGTAAAACACAATAAACCTAATTCTGATTATATAAGCTAATTGTTTTTAAATAAGCTTTTAGTGTGTCGTTTTATAAATATATACCAATGAGTATAGAATTTCGTTTAAGAACGGGCATAAGTTGCTTTGAAGTGGTCTGTGGTTTTTTTTTGCAATTACGACACTCGCCAAATAGTCCGCATGTTTCCAGCAAGACAAGCTCTAGATTGTGCTTCACGTCATAGCAGAAAGATAGATTTTTGCCGCAGGTAGGCGAACTTACTAAAGTGTTTAACAAGTACTAATAGTAGTTATTAATTGCTAATATATATATATATATATATATAAGAAAGCGATAATGTAAACAAGTACTATGCTGACACATAACAAGATAAGATAACTCAATATCATTAAAATTCCTCTTTACATGCATAAAAAAAAGAAAAGAATTACAACACTCTGTTAAAAATGCTTTTATTAATTAAGCTATGCCTCAATTATGTAAGGCTTTTAATTTTGGGATTTTATATATAGCGACTGTATACATCATATATTCCATCCTGTATACTCTTTCTTGTAGCATATTCTTTTTCCGCCACATGCTCTTGAATGAATAGCTATCATCTTTTGCGAAACCACCATTTATAATATCGTTTTTAGTAAAACGAGAGGTTTTTTTCTCTTGTGTATCTTGTAGTTTGTCTCTCTGTAATTTGCTTTTATTTATAGCTTGCTTCTATTTGTAGTTTTATGATACTGGAGTTTCCAATTTGTTGGATTACCATGGTAACCATTATTAGGTACAAAGTTGTCTTTTTTTTTACTAGCGCCACTAATTGATATGTAACTTTGCGGTATTAATCCAAATTTATGCTAATAAATAATTTTAAAATTATATTAGATACTATTCAACGCCTGAATTCCCCCATTGAATAAAAAGGGCGCTTACATGCTACCAAGCAGAGGAGCTGAACACTACACAAAGCCTGGATCCCTTTACTTCCTGCACAGGGTTGGATTTATTTTTCCTGCTGAAATAAAAATGAGAAACCTTATTAGTATCTTAAATCTGATCGAACCCCCCCCCCCCCACCTTCACTCATTTTCATTGAAAAATTAAATTAATTCACATAGAATCGTACGTATTTGCAAACAGCCAGACTCTTCATACGAGCTGGCTCTCTAATTAATTTAACATGTATGCAATACGAGAGGCTATTAACAGTTATGAATATCTAAATTTAAAGATTGAAAAAAGAGTGAATTGTCAAAGGTGTATAGATATCATAAACCAGCAAAGTGTGACTCAGCTGAGATTTAAACAAGTTAAAGTATCTTGTGTTATCATATGTTATACGATCATGCCTTATATCTTTACTGTTGGAATTATAAGATAAGCTAAAAAAAATTACGCAGTAAGAATAAAAATGCCGCCATCTGTATTTTAAAAATGTATTTTTTTAGCCGCAAAGTAAACACATACACCGCATTAAAACTTTGCCAGACCTAAACTAACCACGCGATGTGAAAATCTTTACTACTTAATTAATTATAGAGCCCCTTACTAAGCTCTTTAACTTCCCGCAGATGAGTTTTTTTATAGTATCAAATGTACATTTGTCATAGATAACACAAAATCCATATGCTTTCTGAGCCACGTATTAGGTTCTTTCTAATAATAGAATAGTGTCAAACGGAAGTCGCTTCTAGAAAGCCTAGTACACATGAAGTTCCGAAAATGAGGGGTAATAAGTTTACATCTCCGTTTGAGTAACAGTTCAAACTACTGAAAAAAAGAAAGAAAACGGAATTGTACAGATCTGAAATGATTTATTTCTTACAAAAGTAGTAATCACTTTTCTACTCTCAATATAAAAAGGGTTCTGAGAGTTACAAAGGGGATAATGGGGGAATATATATATATATCTTTTTTTTTAAAGGGAGTGGGTTTGTGAGTGTTATTTTTTTTTTGATTTTTTGTTGTTTTTACACATCATGTATAAAAAAAGGGTTTGATGTGAATGGTGTATAGGTTGTGTTTATATAGGGGGCATATCATAAAAATAAATTTATGATGGAAATTATAACTCATGAGCCTTACGGAAGTTCTCACCAGCATAGATAGCGTTACCACCCAATTCCTCTTCGATACGAAGCAATTGGTTCAACTTGGCCAATCTCTCACTTCTACAAGGAGCACCAGTCTTAATTTGACCAGTACGGAGACCGACAACAAGATCAGCGATAGTCTAAAAAGATTATAATAAACTTAATACAGTGTTACATTTTTAAAAATAAATAAAAAGTACTTACGGTATCTTCAGTCTCACCGGAACGGTGAGAAACCATGACACCCCAGCCAGCAGCTTGAGAATCTAAAGCAGCTTGAATAGATTCAGTAACTGTACCAATTTGGTTGACCTTGAGTAAAAGGGCGTTACAAGCCTTCTTCTCGATAGCTGTAACAATACGCTTGGGGTTAGTGACAGTTAAATCGTCGCCAACTAATTGGAAATTAGAGTTTTCCAAAAGGTGAGACCAGTTCTCCCAATCGTCTTGATCGAAAGCATCTTCGATAGAAACAACTGTATTCCGAGAAAGAAAAAAGAAAAAAAGTTAATTTCGAAAAAAAAAATTACCACAAAAAAAAAAGCTTACCAGGGTACTTATCAGCAAAAGACTTGTAAAGTTCAGAGAGTTGTTGACCGGTGATGCGATCTTCAGGCTTAGAGTTGGGATTCTTAAAGTCCAAATCATACTTTCCATCAACATAAAATTCACTAGCAGCACAATCCATGGCGATCTTAACCTTGCCAGTATAACCAGCCTTTTCAATGGCGGTAACTAACAATTCGAGACCTTCACGGTTATCCTGAATATTGGGTGCAAACCCACCTTCATCACCAACATTAGTAGCATCTTGTCCATACTTACTCTTGATAACACTCTTCAAGGTATGATAGACTTCAGAACCAATCTTCATGGCTTCGGTGAAAGAGGAAGCACCAGTAGGCATAATCATAAATTCTTGCATGGCCAACTTGTTACCAGCGTGAGAACCACCATTGATAACGTTGAAAGCAGGAACGGGCATAACGAAAGGCTTCTTGGATCCAGCCAAGTCAGCAAAATGAACAAAGAGAGGAACTTCCTTTTCACCAGCACCTGCCTTAGCAACAGCAAGGGAGACACCCAAAATGGCGTTAGCTCCGAGCTTACTCTTGTTAGGAGTACCATCAAGTTCTAAAAGGAAGTTATCAATAGCTTTTTGGTCGACAACATTAAGACCTGATGCGATAAGAGCAGGTGCAATAATTTGAGTAACGTTCTCGACAGCCTTGAGGACACCTTATAAAAAAATAAATTTTTGTTGGATGATGTTTTTTTTTTAATAATTTAAACCTCTGGTGATATATTTACCTTTTCCAAGATAATCAGTCTTGATTTGATCACGAAGTTCAAGAGCTTCATGGATACCAGTGGATGCACCAGAAGGAACATCAGCACGGAAAATACCCTTGGAGGTAGTGACCTCTACTTCAATAGTGGGGTTACCACGAGAGTCAAAAATTTGGCGAGCGTGAACTTTGACAACGGACATATTAAAGTAGTGTGGTGTAAATGATTCTTTGTAAAAAGGTAAAGAAGAAAAAGAAAAAAGAAAAAAAAAAGTAATCTGATTGATAATAGCGTTATATATATATATCTTTTTTCTTAAGTCACTAAAATAATCGAGCTATAAAAAAACCAAAAAATATCGAAAGTGGGTCTCACATGTCACAGAGAAGCTCACGGCGTGTTTATCCGAAACCGCGTTACTGTGGAAAATAAAAGTAAAATATAACTTTGGCTTATTCTTTTATACATGATCACGGTACCATTTTTAAATTGGCAACAATAAACACGTACGATATGTCATGTCGATTAAAAAAGGAATTATTTTAAATCAACCACATATAAATAAAGTGACTCCATGGCACTGATTGTCTGTGCTCATCGTGTGAGTATTAAAAATACAATACAGTCGTACCACTTCTAATTCAAGGTTTTTTATTGGTTGTTCAAAGTTCATTTCGTGAATTCTGAGAAAGTAATTTCGCAGCTTATTTATTTCATTATTGCAACTCGAATGTTCTCCACAAGAATATCAATAGAAGTACGCCACAAATATATCAAAATAAAACGCAATTTATCATAAGCTATTGCAATTAAATAAAGCTTTTCGTACCTCAGTCGAAAGTCGATGTTGATCAACTTTGTAATTAATGGTGTCAGCTACTTCTTCTTATTGACTCAATGTATTGAGTAAGTTAGGAATGTATGAGTCTGATATGTGATCTTAAATCACCTTCGCATTTTCATGGAAAATTTTCTATTTACGCGCTAAGAAAAAAAGTGCGACATATTACTTCTCAGCTTACCTTTATGCAATGTCAAAAAGAAAAGCAACTCGATATTTATCTATAGAGATAACAATAGGGTTTAAGCACATGTAAGTGTCTTTATATGCGCAGTGGTTGCTCTAAGAAGAAATAGTTATAAGATAAATATAAGCTCTTCTAAAAGATGTAGTTACATATATCGTATAAAAGTTACTTACTAATATAAATCCATTGTCAAAAAGAAAGAAGAATAACTACGAGATACATAGATCAATTCAATCCGAGTCTATATAATCATCATCATGATGTATTATACTACAATTTGCTTTACTTGTACGTACTCGTATTTACACTTGCTGTTCCAATTTATTTAACGCAAGTTCCTTTTTACGTGGATAAATGAAGTTGAATGAGCTCATAAAAAATAATACGTGTACCAATTTTTTTATAGCCCGTATGTAGATGGATCGCTCGGAAAGAGCGGGTGTTTTCGTGCAATTTATTATTTACAACAGTTACACAATACAAAAAAAGCGGGGTGAAATCATGCTTTATTTTATTGGATAATAAAATATTTACATTGTCTTTCTTTGGTGTGTAATTCTTTCGGCTCTGTACAAGATACTATCTACAATACTGGCTACACTAAAAATGCCACCAATAATTGCACATAAACTTGTCAAAAAACTACCTAAAGTAGGTCTTGACTCAGAGTAAATAATACGCATAGGAGAATGATCAAGCATAAAGAATACACCAGGAAGACCACCTGTATGTTGGTTTACAAATTGTTCTTGTTTACTAACAGAATATTGAAAAGTTCTGGATTGTGCTCCACTTATAAAATCAAATTCCGTAGGAACAATCTGTAAAAAGTATTGATACATCATGGTAGCTATATAAAGAGATTAATATAAAGTTATCTAATTTTATATAATGTGTATTTACCTTGCATAGTTCCCCATTTACTATTATCTAACGGTTGAATTAAATTGCTTGCCTTTGTACGTTTTTGCTTTTGAGTATTATACACGTGAGAACCAAATTCCAATTGTTTAATATTATGCATAAAGTTTTGCTTATTATCACTTCTAATAAAAGAGCTCACATCATGAACGTGTGTACCACCATGACTATAAGCTCTACCTGCTGAGAAATGAAAATTACCACGAACTTTTTTAACCAATAAAGTACCATGCATTCTACAACCTTCTCTTGACTGAGCCAATGTTTTTTCTTTCCAACCTTCTCTGATACATTGTTCGAAGCTATCAATATTAGCAACCCATCCTTGATCAGTGTAAGCACGTTGTACTTCCTCACAAGAATTACAACATGATTTTTCCTCTCCTTTAAAATGTGCTCCATAACAAGGACCACAATACTCTCCAGGTAAATCTCCCTGATGTTTTAATGCCAATTTAGCTGCGTTGTTACCCAAATCTATTCATAGTTTATATTAAATTTATGTTTTTTTTTTGGGGTTTATTTTTTTTTTACCTTCTGATTTTGTTTTTTCAATAGTTTTTCCGCTTGAGTCAAGTCGTTCCTTATAAACATCATGATCATAATCTCTAATATGGTCTCCACTTTCATCCATTACATCCAAACTAAGCACTAATATAAATAATCATTTTTTTTAAAAAAAATTATATACGCCTTTTTTTTTTACTTTTCAAGTCTTACTGTAACATGGCATATGAGGAAAGGTAATATCTAACGTGATTGGCAATTTTTCCTAAAATAGTTGTAATTTGTTGGCACAAAATTATCGGATGCTTTTTTTTATGTATATTTCTGGTCTGTACCTGAATTCCACCATCAACCATGATTTCGGTTTGCATTACTGGCGTTATATATCTCATAATCTCGAATAATACTAGCGTAGCAATGGTAAAAGCACTTACCATGGTAACTAAACTCATTTTATTACTTGGTTACTAATGATGATAAAATAATAATAATAAAAAATATGACAGTACCAGTTCCACCAGTCGCTGTTCTTACGCGAAAATCATCCAACGTTTTAGCATATGCATCTAACTTTCGAAAGCGTTTAACAAACGAATTAGACACCATCTTTTTTAAAAGTTTTATTTTTTTTAAAAAAAAGCGTTTCAAAATTATTTAAGCTGTTGGTTTCTTTTTCGGTCCCAGCAAAAAGTCTGTTAAAAATCGTAACACAGACAATTGTTACATCAAAAGAGGGGTGTACAGTGAAGGCAAAATAAAAGTATATTGATTTTTTTTTCTACAAAAAAAGGAGCTAAAGTACTAAAGAGAGCTGTCTTATTTAAGATATTATGACGGAAGAATTTAAATTGACTTGGTCAGTGTATTGATGGTATATTTTGATGGCTGTATAAACGACTTCGTTCGGAATGAACGTGATTTTGTCAAAGATGAAATGCGAATAATGTACCTCACAGAAAAAAAATCAAATATTTTACTTCGTATATTGTGCTGATGAGTT
Organism: Thamnidium elegans; assembly: GCA_025201345.1. Lineage (NCBI taxonomy): Eukaryota > Fungi > Mucoromycota > Mucoromycetes > Mucorales > Mucoraceae > Thamnidium > Thamnidium elegans. Next base: position 208,488 of record JAIXMG010000001.1, on the reverse strand, counting down.
CAAATGGCGTATTTTCTTAGGCAAATGGCGTATAATTACTCTTTTTATTTTAATGCTTTGAATAAATAACAGCAAAACACTCGATATTTTTTTTTCATGATAATAATACGTGGATTTACATGCTTCAGCGCGAATGTCTTTTTTAAGGGTTTTTTCAATAACTACTACGACCACTGAAATTTTGAAATCCGTCAATTGGATTTAAGAACCTCTCAGCGCTATATTCATGTACGTATATTATTAGAAAAAGATACTACATATGTTGAACAAACTACTGAATCTCCTAATGATTTGGAAACTGGATATTATGTACATCGTTATAACAGAGACATAATACAGACAGTAACCACCAATAAACGACCTTTGGGTGAGTAGAATACAGATATATTAATTCAATACTTATAAAATGACATATAAAAAAAGTGGCCCTGAGATATTAGTGGCTTATATGTCCGTGTAACCCATCCATAGCGAAACCCTTTTTTAAATTTTTCGAGACTTTTTTTTTTTTTCTTTCTAAATGCTTTTACGCTCTACTAATATTAAACCTTTATTTCAACGATTATTTTATTCTACCATGTTCAAAACACAAGTCTTTAAAGTTAATGTAGAAAATTTTAAATTTGAAAAAAGTGAAGGAGTTTTTCCGGAACAGAATGCTAAAAGTTTGATTAGCAATCAACAAGATCAAGAAGCAATTGATAAGGCAGTAGAATTTTTAAAGCAAGGAGAAGCTATTGGTATTCCAACAGAAACAGTTTACGGACTTGCAGCAAACGCTTTAGATGAAAATGCGGTTTCGAAGATTTTCGCAGCAAAGAACAGACCTCAAGATAATCCATTAATTGTTCATGTTTCTTCTATTGAAATGTTAAAGAGTATTTTACCAAATAATGTAGTACCAGAAGTATATTTACCTGTGATTCGTCAACATTGGCCTGGCCCACTTACTATTATTTTGCCCGCCTCTTCTCTTATTCCTATTTCAGTCACATGTGGCCATCCAACTGTAGCCGTTCGATTTCCTTCTCATCCTGTCGCTCGTAGTTTGATTGAAGCTTGTGGATTTCCTTTAGCTGCTCCCTCAGCTAATTCTTCCGGTAAACCTTCACCTACTTTAGCCAGTCATGTTTATCATGATCTTCAAGGTCGTATTCCGTTTATTTTAGATGGTGGATCATGTAACGTAGGTGTCGAAAGTACAGTATTAGATGGATTACGCAACCCACCTGCCATTTTACGTCCAGGAGGACTTACTTACGAATTACTTAAAAACGTACCTGGTATGGAAAAATTACAAGTTTATAAAAAACATTTTGTCGATACTGAATTAGAACAAGCACCTACTACACCTGGTATGAAATATCGACACTATTCACCTGAAGCTAAAGTTATTTTAATTGATCGTAAAAATGAATTAGATACCAAATTCAATGATAAATTTGAGCGTGCATTAAGAGATCAAGTAGAAATAATTCAAAATACAGGGGCCATTGTATCCAAAGTAGGTATCTTACGTACAACACAAGATGGTGAAACTGCTATTTGGGAAACAAACACAACACTATCAAACAACATTAAATGTTTATCGCTTCAAATGGGTAGATCTGGACACCCTGAAGAAGTCGCAAGAGGCATGTTTAAGGGTTTACGCCATTTAGATCAAAGCGATGTAGACTTGATTTTTGTTGAAGGCATTTCTGAAGATAGAGAAGGCATGGCTGTTATGAATAGATTGAGAAAAGCTGCTTCGATTACTATTGAAGTATAATAATAATAACAACAACAAAACATTACTTAGAAATTCACACTGTACATTATCACTCCCCCTCCCCTCTCTTCCTCTTTTTTTTAAAAAAAAAAATATTTGTATAAAAAATACGAGCTTATTTTTTCTTCCTCATCTTTTTAAGTATCGACTTACTACATCTAAATTTTAAGATAAGCGACACTTTAGCGTCTGCTATTTGTTCAAATTGATTAAATATAACGTTGAGTGCTTAATCAGTACTGGACATGGTTGCAACGTTAGTTTGGCTGGTCTTTGTCGGTTGCATGTCAGCTTCCGAAGATTGTCTAGTGGGGTATCACAGCTTAAAGAAGGTTTCGTTGAAGCCGAGAAAGACCTTGGTTGCAGTGAAATATTAATTATATCATGATCTGAATTAGAAACATTAGATTTCTGTTACTGATTATGTTGAAACATGATGCATTAGTGTTGAAGTGAGAAAGTATAAAAGAAAAGAGAGGAGCTTTTTAGATAAATACTTTGGAAATGCCCATTTTTACTCTTATTTGTATCAAAATGGCAAAGAAAAGTAAGTGTTTATTCTGCTCGTAAAATTGTTTTGTTTATTTTTCATTAGTTTCTGGAAGAAGCAACAAGCTTTATATCTTTTTTCATTAATTTTTTTAACATTATTTAGACTTTCGTTTACTCAAAAAAGAAAAAAAAATCATGTCAGCCCCTGCTCTTGTGGGTATGTGCAAATATATGTTATTAGTATCCTCAGTTAAATTGTGTCTTTTTCGACTAGAAGATCATTAAACCCGGCCACATAATCAAACAATGGTAGTATTTAATTAGATGAAATAACAGAAGCATGGAAAATCAAAATGTTTAGTAAATTTTGTTACACAATTCATGCATGTCTTTTGGTGGAGCCACCAAATTACCATCTCACCGCCTAATCTCTTTTTAGAAACTTAAGCAACTTGAATGTATCTGGAGTGCTACATGTTTCTAGTCTTGCAAATAAGCATCTACAAAGCCACCATTTTATGTCGTAATCTGATGTTTTATATTCATTTTAGGAATCGCGAGGACGCCGGGGTATTCATGACCCAGTACAAAAATACTTTTATATTTGAAGGTGTAGAAGTCCGTATACGGAGTACCAGTTAGATACCCACCTCACCCAGGGAGCCAGCAAGTCCCTCTTCTGCTTCCTATTATACGACCTCTTCCACCACCTCTACCTCCTCTTCTACCGCCTCTTATGCCTCTTCTTATGCCTCCTCTTCCAGATCAATTGCTCCTCCTTCCTCCTCTAGGGATTCGACACCCACTATCTTATTAAAATAGAAAATATCAGAGAAAAAATAATGGTGATTAAAAGTGTGATGACGGAGGAGTACTAAAATATATACTGTTCCATACACGATGAAATACCTGCCATGGTTTGGACTGCATTCTTAACCCTTTTGAAAGTACCGCTGGATCTGCATAATCAACGCCTGGTCTCATATAGCTATGACCATCATACTGCTATTAATAATTTTAAATCGACATACGGACCCACTGAACAATAATGAGCTCGATTATTCATTTTTTTTTCTCTCGGCTAGTATTACATCTAGTCTTTTTATTTATTTTTACTTATTTAATCAATAAACAAAACATGAAAAAAGAATAATAAATAAAGAAAAAAAAAGGACTTGTTTAAAAATAAAGATGGAATATATAGGTGATAAAAAAGGATGATAAAGAACGTTACTTTGCTCATGTGATTTATTTACTCGTCTTGACGTGTTATGCCACTAGTTGTTTCGTTTATACATTGATTAATCATTTTTACGTACACGTGTGTAATTTGTTGTTCCAACTTGATTCATGCGGATAAAACCAAGCTAATTGAGCGTTAGAATTCAGCATTAATATTCAAATAGTATAGTAAAGACATGCATGAATTGTGTAAGAGTAGGAGAAAGAGGTTTAAAATAAACTGACATTTATTAATTAAGAGAATATTATCTCGGTAAATATTTTCTTTAATGTTACTTCATTTACAAATAAAACTTACCGAGGTGTAACTGTCAAAGTTGTACGTTTTAATGAGCAATATATAAGTTTTTTTTTATTAATGAATTTATTGCTTCATCTTAAAGCAAAATATATACCTGACTATTAGTGAATAATAATAATATAAAAGAAAAGAGAGTCATCAAACTATAAAAAAAAATGGACGATTATAATTTCAAAAGTGCAAAGCCAAGTAAATATGCCTGTAGAATGCTCTGAATATTACTTAGACAAAAAAATACGAAACGGCTATGACGAATTTAGGTCGTGGTGTTTTTGATCCTGTTGTAAAAGCAAAGGATCGAGAAACAGGTGAAGATGTGGCTATTAAACTGACTCATAATAATTAAGGAATTCACAGTGAAAACTTCCTATGTCCAGTTTTTAGTAAAACGGTACGCCGCACTAAAATGGACACGAACGACGCCCTAAAAAAGAGCTGTTGCATTATTAGTTTCCCCTTTACTAAAGAATCACAAAAAGAGTGTTTTCGTGACTTGCTTGCTAAAAGCAGAAACTGTCAGAACATGTCAAATAAAAAAAATAAATAAATTGTAGCAGTAGCAGTCGTTTAATTTATTTTTTCGTTGGCGATTTTTTCTAATTGAAAGGCAGTAACGACAGTAGACTAGTAATATTTATAATAAAAAATTAGTAATCAACTTATGCTTTTATATATATATACATATAAGAGTAATTGACTTACCGATTTCTTATTCCAACCTAAACGAGTGATAGCATCTTTTGCAGCATTTGCCTTTGTTAATTTTGTACCTTCTTTTGGCATGGTTAACTCTGGTAACCTTCTAATTTCCTTTCCTTGTTGAAACAAAATCAATGTTGGTAAGTCGAAAGAAGCAGGATCTTTACTAACACCAAATTCTTCAGCCAAATTAGGATAAACATCAATATCAATTTGACCTAAAATAAACAATTCAAACCGTAAATATTTTGATTTCCCAACATAACAATATAATTTTTTTTTACCGAATTTCAAATGAGGTAAATCATATTCGATTGATAATTTTGCTAATACAGGTTCAAAGTTGAGACAAGTAACAGACCAGTTGGCATATAACATAACAATCCAATATTTTGAGTCTATTTCTGGCTTTTTAGTTTCTGCTGGCTTTTTAACTTCCTTTTCATCCGCATCTATTTCAGTAATACGAGGTCCCTTTATTTCTTCTACAGGTACACTCGCTGATTTCTTTAATTGAACTTTATCTCTAAAAGCAGCTTCATTTAATTCGAAAATCTTTGTAGGGCCTCTATACCAAGGTTGAGGGAATACGGATGAGAGTACTAGAAACAGTTTAAAGAGTTTAATTCTATCCCCGTTGTTATAGAGTAATATATATATTACCAATCCAACCAACAGCATATAAAACAGATGACCAAAACCCAAATCGCCAATATATACTACAAAAAGAAAAGAATTTTGTATACAAGATGAAGACGCTACATAATTCTTCTGCCGTAGCTGCAACAAAACATTTCCAAACGGACATTACGAATAAAATACAAAATGTTCTTGGTTCTGTTTCCTAGTACCCAAAACATTAGTTTCAAATCTTGTTACTTTTTCGACTCCCTTTTTTTTTTCTTTCTTACTTCCAAGTTAAAAGATTGACCCAAAAGCTGGTTAGAACGTGTAACAATATAAGAAATTCCATATGCTAATTGAAGTACATAATATGGATGTAATAATCTCTGTCTCAATTCATTGAGCCCTGTCATGTCAAAAATAAAAAATAATAAAAAAGAAGTAAAGGATATATATTTTTTATTTTTTTTAGTTTTTAACAGCTATTCTTTCTGGAAACCCAGTCCAAAAATTGGCCGCCAAGTAACACTATTAACTTAATTTCGTTACTCCAGATGTTTGCATGTGATCATGAATACGTTAAATTGATATAATGCTGTGTGGATATGGGGTTAAATATCCCCAAAGTTTGATTCGTATGTCACCTACAATAATCGTCGTATGTTTTGCTTCTAAGGTAATAGAGCATGAGTCTACTCAGCCAAAAAAAAAAAAAGGTAATAATTAAAATGCCGAATACTTATTTTTCCCTAGATACAAGTATATCTTTTTATATTGTCGAAATCATGCTCAATTTCGAAAATTAAGGGCGAAGTACGTAAAGCATCCCTTGGAAAGAATGTGGCTCTTGAAGAAGGATACGATAAAGTTATACCAAAAGACTGTCGAAGTTGGATTAGTCATGCGCAAAAGCATTTTCCTGTGTTTTTGAATACGGGAATGTATTTATGACAACAATATTTTACTGCCTAACAGGAAATTCTATTTTAGCAAGAAAGTTTTATTGGACTAACAGATCTTTTTATTGTTGGCACCAAATTCTTTTATTTCAAACGCGAAGCACTGTACTTTTTGCTAACTGGCAAAATCCACTAGCCGACTGTGGACCGGAGGCAACTGAGATTGTTTTAGGCACGACAAACAATTATTTTTGTCTTTCCGTCATTTATTTTCGAGAAAACGCCAAATTCCATAAGTTTGGCTGTATAATACACATTTGTTCATTCTCGGTCAACTAAAGCGACGATTGCCAAAGTATGTTTTTACTCGTGATGATGTATATAATTTGAGCTTACCAAAAGAAACAAAGAGAGAAAGTTTAAAATAGTACGATCGTATACATATATAAAGACCAAGTTTAATTACTATGCAATACACTTATTATGCTAAAACGCGATTTTCTTTTTGTACCACAATAGGGGCACATTGCGTTATCTGATATATATTTCATAAGTGTTAATTCCTTCGCATAATAAAATCATGTGTTTATACCATTCGACATAGTTACCTAGTAGTGCTCTTCTTTATTATAGAACACCTTCTGAAAAGTCCAGAAAAAAATTGGTTACACCAATATCTATGCATTTTGTCCCACCGAAACTCAGGTATATTGGCAAATGGCAAGTGTAGTAAGTTATTAAAATATAACAAAGCATTGTATACTTAAAGTAAAAACTGAAACCATCTATTCAATAATGGGTGATATCATGTCTTAAAGTTGTAAGAAGATTAGCTTGATTTTTAAACTTGGCTTTTGTATCATAGTTTCCGATAGTAATCAAGATGATGCTGAACTTGGCAACGTTGGATTTGCAAAGCAGGTAGCAACAAACGAAACCAAGTACTATAATAATAAGGATAAAGTAGTATTAGCAGATAAACGTCTGCAACCTCAAGACATGCAAAACATGTACAAACCAGTCCTTCAAATTATGGGCACGAGCTGTCATATTTATATACTTTCTCTTGTTGATAAATGTTTCTATCTTTTTCAGCAGGTGTATTCCATGTCTTATACCGTAATCAACCATGATATAAAGAGCAACTCCATTCAAGAAATAGTTTTCGGACTTGTACTAGTATAAGTAGGTATACGATATGTCTTTAGGAATCTTTCGTTTTCTTTTTTCTTATTCAATCCAAAGCCTTATTCACTTTTCCCAATTTTTAGTTATGTGTGCAAAAAAATAAAAAGTACAGGTGACTACAAGCTGTCTCAACAATAAAATTGTGGCGTTTAAAGTTGAGTTTAAACAGAAGAAGAAAAAAGTTTTTTTTTGTTTGTTTAAATAAGACGTAAAAATTGGAAAAGTATTATGAACTTTCTTCTTTTTTTCACCTGGACTTATTTGGCCTTCACCTTATAAACCATTTCTACACCTTAACTTTTGTTAGAAACCCAAACGATAGCCGTCCCTTTGAAAAATGTCTCAATTTCCTACTAGTAAGTATTTTATTTTTTTTATATATTTTTTGCTGCCATGTTAAAAAGCTAATCTATTATAAAAAAAAAAAAAAAAAAAAGTTTTGAACCCTACTGAAGAAGACATTCAACTCTTGTTGGCTGCTCAAGTTCATATTGGTACCAAGAACGCCAACACTCGCATGGCCACTTATATTCATAAGCGTCGTGCTGATGGTGTCAACTTGATCAATATTGGCAAAACTTGGGAAAAGCTCATCCTTGCTGCTCGTGTTATTGCTGCCATTGAGAACCCTCAAGATATTGTAGTTGTTTCTGCTCGTCCTTATGGTCATCGTGCTGCTCTCAAGTTCGCCAAGTATATTGGTGCTGAAGCTATTGTGGGTCGTTTCACTCCTGGTACTTTCACCAATTATATTACTCGTTCTTTCCGTGAACCTCGTTTAGTTATCTGTACTGATCCTCGTTCTGATTTCCAAGCCATCAAGGAAGCTTCTTATGTTAACATTCCTGTTATCTCTCTTGCTGATACTGATGCCTCTCTTCAATATGTTGATGTTGCTATTCCTACCAACAACAAGGCTAAGCATTCCATTGGTTTGATCTACTGGCTTTTGGCTCGTGCCGTTCTTCGTCTCCGTGGTTCTTTGGACTACACTACCCCTTGGGATGTTATGGTTGATATGTTCTTCTACCGTGACCCTGAGGAGATTGAAAAGGAGAATGAAGCTACTGCCAATGCTGAAGATGCTACCGCTGAATGGGGTGCCACTACTGAAGAAGTCGATTGGACTATTGAAGCTGAAGGACCCGCTGGTATTGCTGCCAATGCTGGTGAATGGTCTGCTCAAGCCGATGTTGGTGCCTCTGACTGGGCTGAAGATGTTACTGTCAACAACGTTGTCTCTTCTTGGGATTAAAAAAAAAATTAAAGAAATGTGATAACTCCCCCTCTCTCTTTTTTTGATGGGCGAATTCTTTATATAAAAAAATAAAAATTTTTGTTTGAAAAAAAAATTTTCTCTTTTTTGTTTGTTTTTTTTTGTTGAAAATAGTATGCCAAAAGACTTGAGTAAGAAAAATAAAAAGAAGGAACCTTTTGTTATTCCACCTGTACCTGATAAACCTCAACAATGTAAGCTGTATATATAATTCTAATAATAATAATAATAAGTAAAACTAATAATACTGTATAAATCTTTTTAGGTCATTTTTATGTACTTCGTAAAAGAAGATATTGTGGCTTGCCTGCCAAAAAAACCTTAAATTATTGTGGTGAACATTTAATAGCCCACCCTGATAATGAAGGAGCTGAAGTCCGTAAGCGTATCCCTTGTCCATATGATAATTCACAGTAAGAAACCAATAAAAACAAAAAAAAAACAAAAAATTATTCGCATAAAACTTACTTTATTATAGCACTATTTTTGAAAAAGATCTCGAAGTTCACTTAAAGACACGTTGTAATGCACGCCCTAGAGAATTACCAGCTTGTCATTCACTTAATGTCAATTGCACCTTACCTTTATCACAAGAAGAATTAGACTTTCAAAAAAATATTTATTCCCATCAAAACATGTTTGTTCAACCTTGGCTTGCTCGAGTTCAATTAAGCGAGTTAAAAAAAGAGGAATTGGATTCAGTTATCTCCAAAGTATCTGCTGCTTACGATAAACATGTACCTACAATTGAAAAGCAAATTTTAACTCACCCTTCAGCCGAAAAGAAAAGATGTTCTCTCAAGAACTCTAAACACTTGGATCAATTATCTTCTTTAATGGGTCATATGGAACTCAACGGTATGTTGAAAGATAAGACTGCATGTTTTGTAGAATTTGGTGCAGGTAAAGGTGATTTATCAAGTTATGTAAAGAAAGCGCTTCAAGAAGAAAATGGTGAAGCTACTTATCTGTTACTAGATCGTAAAACTGTTCGTAACAAGGCTGATATGGGATTGCAAGGTCAATCTGAGAACAAATCTATTGTACAACGTGTCTTGATTGATATTAAAGATTTGGATCTCTCCAAAGTTGAATGTATTGAAAACAATGATAAAAAGGTTATAGCTGTATCTAAACATTTATGTGGTTGTGCCACTGATATCTCATTAGTAAGTCTAATGCACTATGTCGAGCATGAAAAAGCAATCGGTCGAAGGTAAATATATTCATTATTCACTCTGCATATATATATATATATTGATCCTAACACATTTCATAGTGACTCAATCACTGGTATCATTATCGCACTTTGTTGTCACCAACTTTGTCGTTATGAAATGTATCCCAACATAGATTACTTGAATGCAATTGGATTATCTAAAGAGGAATTTGAAAGGATGAGTAAGATGAGTAGTTGGGCTACATGTAGTATGACAAAATCAGACTCCGAGGAAGGTGCTGAAGAAGACGATCATGAGAACCAAATCGATGAAGAAAATGATGACCAAACGTCGTAAGTAAAGAAAAAGAAAAAAAGAAGTAAATATGGACCATTTCTAACGTTTCTTATTACTTTTTTTTAAAAAAAAGAAACCACTTTTCTGGTCTTGATTATAAACAACGTGAAGATATTGGATATAAGTGTAAACGAGTTATTGATGCCGGTCGTGTTCAATACTTGGAAAAATACGGATTTGATGTCAAATTAGTTTATTATGTAGACTCCGTGACTAGTTTAGAGAATTGTGCATTAATAGCTACCCCTAAAAAAGCATAGTTTTTTTTGAAAAAAAAAAATCTGTAGATATATGTACTGTAATATAATAAAGAAAATGAGATGATTACATTCACACGTTGCTTTTTATATGTAACTAAAGAGATGTAAGTCACTATATGAGTGAAGATATCGATTGTGTACATGAATTATTTCCATTAGCAACAATGATAAATGCAAAGTGTAGGTTTGGTAAAACAAGATAAGATAGCCTTTTTTTATATTTGTTTGGTTTTGAAGTACATGTTGATCTATAAGGTTAAACATGCGTTTACAACAATGTTTAAAGCTAGTGTACGTATACCAGGATAAAATTACTATTTATACCCTCTCCTGTATCCGTTGCTCCTTCTTCTTATCTTTTATTATTATAATTTACCTTTATGAGCACTGATCTAGAAAAAAGTAATTGAAATATTCTGTATAATTTACTCGTCAAATAATATCTTATTTTCTATCTATAGTATCTGTCTCTGATGAAGATAATGGAAGCTCTGAAAGTCACCACAACAAAAACGGGATCGAAACTGTAATGATCGAGGAAGATGTAGCGCCTGTCTATAACTCTAAAGAAGATCCGAAGAGCCCTTTGGTAAACTTATTATGTAGATACATTTTTAATGCTAACTGTTTATTATAGAATTGGTCTAGAGGAAGGAAAACTATGAATCTTTTCATCATGTTATTAATTAGTTTTATGAGTTATTTTTCTTCTACTATATATGTAAATATTATTCCTTTTTTTTTTTTTTTTTTTGTAACTTGTTATATTAATACCTACATTTTCGCAGGTTCCCGCTTCTCATGATATCATGCTTTATTTTAACACGGATTTGACGGTAAATGATTAGATATTTTTCAATCTACCCAAACTAAACGTTCTTATTCTTCCTGATTTATTAGACAATTAATGCAACATTTGCAATCTTTTTACTAATGAATGGTGTGGCGGTAAGACGCATGCATGCATGCAAAAGAAAAAAAAAAAAACTTGACTATTTAAACTTTTTATATATAGCCTTTGTTTTGGGCTCCATTAAGTGAGAGAATTGGTAGAAAGTAAGATAGCGCTAACTCATTATTTTATTTGAAATTGACATTTTATTTTTTAAAAAGATGGATTTATATCATTGCAATGATTTTATATACAATATGTACTATCATTTGCGGCGTTTCTAAAAACATAGGCATGTTTTTTGCATTTCGTATTATTCAGGGTTGCTTTGCATGTGTTGGCCAGGCTATTGGAAGCGGTACAATATCTGACTTGTACGAAGCTAGAGAAAGAGGAAGAATGATGAGTTACTACATCTTAAGGTAGTTACTTAATATTTTTCTTAGGACTATCATTTACATTTAATAACTTCTTTTTTAGTTTGATTTTAGGCCCACCTATCGCAGCTATTGCAGGTGGCTATATCGATCAATACCTAGGATGGAGGTGGATCTTTTTTATTATGGCAATTATGGGAGGCATCCTTATGATTGTCAGCATCTTATTTTTATCAGAATCTCTTTACCGTCCAGAACGAGACAATTTACCTACACCGTCAACTCTGGGCGATCGTTTAAGGAGAATGAAATTCAACCCAGTAAGTTATAATACATATATTTAACAAGTAATGATTCTTATTTTTTTTTTCAGTTTGCCTCTCTTATTCTACTGAAAGAACCTGATGTATTTCTCGTTTGTCTAGCCATTGGAGTATCATTTGGTTGCTTCTACTTCTTTGTTGCTATTTTACCTTCTACATTTAGTCCTATTTATGGGTTCACCCCTAGCCAAGTCGGTCTTTGTTTCATCGCAGGAGGGTTAGGAAACACTTTAGGGTCCATTATTGTGGGTCGTATCGATTACCGATACTGTACATACCAGAAAAAGAAAAATGGTGGTGTAGATTGCAAAGAATTCAAGCTGAAACTAATGTACGCTGTTCTGCCCTTTATATTCTTTGGCACTTTATTGTACGGTTGGTTCCTTCGTTATAATTTACATTGGATGGGTGCACTCATTGTATTTTCGTTTAGTAAGTTCTTTTATATTTTGAGACGGAAACGGCGGGGGGGGATTTTTTTAACTGGTATAAAATTTTATTGATAGGTGCGTTTGGAATTATGTTCACAGTGACTGTAGTGACTAATTATCTCGTTGAGTCAAACTTGAAGGTGGCTGCATCAGGTACATATACTAGCATTAGAAGAACAAATTAAAATAAAATAAAATAACAAATCCATTTATAAAATTTTAGCCGTGGCAGCTAGTAATTTCTCTCGAAGTCTTTTCGCAATGATATTCTCAATATCTGCAGTTAAGATTAGAGAATCTATGGGCGATGCATGGACATAGTAAGTAATATGACATATGATACGACTACTGCTAATGTTTTTTTTCGTAAAAGTACATTTATGGCCATTTTAATGACGGTCCTGTATCTTGTATGTACTCCTATAGTCATAAAATATGGAGAAGGATGGAGGCAAAAGAGAAGCTAAATTATTCAAATATAATAAAAAAGAATCATACTGTTTATCTGCGTGTCGATCGTATACTTTATACTAATAATTGCCCGTACTAGGTGTCATTGTTTGGATGACACAGTAAATAATAGCCATGTATTATTACATCTTGTATTTACCAATTATTTTTTATTCCTAGTAGAAATGAAACTGATATATATTTCTCATAATAATAAAATACAAGGCACCGTTCTTTACTATATACCGTTGTTTTTATCCAGATGATTTTTCGCTATTAAAACGGTATAATGTGAATTTACATTTTCTGTAATTCCATAATGTTGTGTTACCATTTCCCGGCTACTATAAAAAGCAGTAAAAAGAAAAGAAAGAAGAAAGTCTTTCTGTACATACGAACAATTATTCTTTTTAGTAAAAAGCACGACCCTTTTTTTTATGTAAAAAAAATTAAAATTTGTATTCAGGGCTTCGGCACAACCATCTTACCATTGCTTTAAACAGTCCTATGATTTGGCGTATACTTACAAAAGGGACATCCTTTTTTTAACTGAGGCAGGGGAGAGATTTTACTTTTAAAACATACTCAAAAAAAAAAAAAAAAAAAAAAAAAAAAAATCAGAGAAGGGAGGGGGTTATTTACCTTCGAAAAAGAACGTCAACGGAAAGTGAGCTGCGTGCTAGATATAATGTTACACGTATAAAGTAGTTTAAAAAAGTGTTGATCTTTATTTTTATTTTTATTTTTTTTAAAAAAAAAAAGTCTCTTCTTTCTCTCCTTCTTTTAAATAAAATGCCTGTATTCGACCCTTCAGCCTTTGACAGAACGATTCAGCCAGATGGTTCAGAAATTGCCTCAGAGTTTGTATCTCTGATATGTGTAACAGTCCTATCACTATTAATTGGAATCAAAACATACAACGTTCAATTCAAGTACCTATCTTGTTCTCGTTGGTTAATTATTGCTTTGTATTCGCTTTCTTGGGCATTTACTATATCTGCAACAATTTTTGTCTCGACGAACAATGGTAACTTTTTTTTTAGTTATTATTTCAAAACTTACGTTAATATATACGTGTACGTTATAGGAAACTTTATGTCTTGCTTTTTTTCTGAAATGGCTTGCGATTTATTTTATTCGGGAACAAAAATTATTATATATTCTTGGTATATATAAAAAAAAAAGCAGGACTCCTTAATCATCCTATTTACTGTTTTTTTTTATTACTATTATTAAAAAAAGGTTGGTTGAGAAGGTTTGGGTCGTTTCTGCTTCCAGGGAATCAAGATGGAAAACAAAATCCTATCGATTCCATATGGCGTTAATGACTCCGTATGTTGGCATATTGACATTGATGGTATAACACGCAAATGATAAATGTTAAACATATAAAGTTTTTAACACTCCTTTTTTTTTTTAAAAAAAAAAAAAAGCTTATTTTCCATATTGCAGAAATTCAAGAAAATGGTGTATGTATTATTGGTTTAGAGCTTATTGCCAGTATCCCGTTACTTGTAAGTCAATTTTTTTATTACCATTTATGCAAGGCTAATATTAATACACATGTCTATTTGTATATAGATTTACGACTTTGTAAGTAATATACATGTATAAATTAAGGTTATCATAAACAAAAAAAAAAAAAAACAAAAAAAAAACTCAAAAAAACAAAATTATTTGATACAGGTTTTTAATACATATATGACGATCTTATTTATTAAACCATTGATGAAATCGGAAGATGGTACGCGAGTAGGTTGGAAGGCATCTAGACTACATGATGTAGCAAGACGTACACTGGTAGCTTCAGTCGTAGCACTTTTAGTATCATTTGCAAATATCTTGACGCTCACTATATTTAATGGTAGAGAAAGAGGCGTACTTTGTCTTACTTGTTGTACTGTAGATGTTACTATTAACGTCGCGACAATTCACTGGGTAAAAATTCCTACAGAATAGTATATATAAAAAAAAGGGGGGAACTAATAAATGAATCTATTAGGTTACAGCGAATAGAGGAAAAAAAACTAAAAAGGGACAAAAAAATAACACTACTTCTAGTCAACCTAATGAGGCTTCAACAGAAGATCCAGAAAATATTGTCTCCGCAAATGCAGACATGCATCATTTTAAGAACCATTACTATACTAGTCAGAATACGCCTTCTTTCGAATTAGATTATTATAATTCAAAAGCACTTGACCAACAAGATGAAGATATGAAGTCAAGTAGACCTTCTTCTCTTCAAGAATCTCAGAGTAGCCGAAAGTCATTAACTAAAAAGTAGCAATAATAATAACATTAATAATAACAATAATAAATAATGATGACCTTATTTTTTTTTTTTTGTGTATATTAATATGTATTTGAGTAACCTATAAAGTTTGTTGTTTATTATGAATGCGTTCCCTCCCTCTCTTTCTCTTTTTCTCTCCTTTAGGGAGATATGAAACAATATATACATATATATATATATATCAGGAACGGGGGAGAAAAAAGTTGTTAACCTTCTTCTTTTTATCTTCATTTGTAAGAGGTGATTTTCGTTTGACAAAAGTATTGGGCGGTATTTGGTCATCATCCTGTTTTGAGATTTCTAAAGCAAAATGATAATCCGTATGTTCATCTATGTCCGCTATTGAAACTGTTTGTTTACAGTTATCACAAACCCATGTTTCAGCATGTTCTGCATCAGCTACTGGTAAAGTCTTTTTGAAAAACAAATTTCTATTCCCTTCATTCTTTGTGGTTGCGGAATCTGTTGCTTTATGACTGGTGCTGTTAGCATCATGAGCGCTAGTACTGGATGTAGTAAAGAAACGATTCAAAGTATGTGACTTTGAGGATTCATCATGAGACAATCCAGAAGCGACCAAGTCAAGACCAAAACAAGGATAAGCATCTGGGATCGAGTTATAGCTTTGCTGAAACTTTTTGAGTAAATTTTCTATTTCAATTTGTTATTTTTTATTTTATTTTAGCCTTGTTTTATTTTAGTCTTACCATTGGTTTTCATATCATCTTTGTGAAAGGAACCTATAACCTTTGTTCTATAGGATCCGTAAGAACGATAACGAATCGTTACGTTTTTAGGCCATGTTCCGAAGTCTTCATAATTTCGCATAATACGCGTGTGTAACTCCATAGATAAAATAGAAAACCATGGTTGCATTTCAGTAGGGTTTTGAATGGCTGGGTTAAATGATTTTGCCGCCATCAGTGATTTAGGAGTTTTAGTAGCGCTTACTATATTATAATAAAAGTTGAGTCCTTAGAACGATATATATGCTACTTTTTTATTTTTATTTTATATATACCTTCTTCATCATCAATACCGCGACAAATATTATAGATATATAACCCTGTTGAAACTCCAAACTTATCTTGGAGTTCTTTTATACTATACTTCCAAAGTTCACTAGCATTTGAAACCTCAAGGTCAGAACCGACTTCACTACCTAATTTACCACCCAAGTTTCTAATTTTTTTAAACGGTACATCAGCCATAAAATTTAAACGAGCAGGTTCTCTTAATACAGTTTGATTATTGGGCTTATTTTTACTTGAACATAATTTGGCAACAGTTTTATAATGAGCTATACCAGCAGAACAAGTATATTGTAATTTGTCATAGACTTCTTTTCGAATTTCTGCAGCAAGTTCTGCGCCTATTGCTAATTGTAAATCACGCCAGGTTGTCGTACTCCATTGTTTTTCTGACGATTCTGACGTAACGTCCTCTTCGGGAGAGGTAACCACAACGCCCAATTTATCCCAGTCAATTAAGACGCCGCATTCCTGATCTTGTAATTTATCTGAAAGTTGAGGCATACGATTAACGTAACGTTCCATAAGCCTTTGGTTTATAGTTTCAGTAACATCTAAAAAGCCTTCATCTGAACCAATCTTTTGAATTTTATCACAATATTTATGAAAGATTTTAAAGATTTCTCGAGAAGCGTTTCGGTATGGGTCAAGAGATACTTTATGTGTACGACGATCTGGGTTTGGATGATAGCGTGGTTCGGTATCGTCAGGACCATATGTGGCAACATGTAATAGTTTAATATTGGGGCATATCTTTTTGGCATCGTCAATATCCGCATGTCTTTCTACACCTGCTTTTCTGGCGGCATAGTTAACTAGTATATATCAAGTTAGAGAATAAGTCTGGACAGGGGTATGTGGGGAAAACATAAAAGGGTTTATAACTTGTTTGCATATTTTACCTGCAATTAAACCTCGCCATTGTTGAACTGCAGTTGGAGCGTCAAAGGGGATACCTAAACGTACTTGCTCTGAGAAAGAAAGAAAAAAAGTTATGCTTTGCGCAGTTTGCTCATTTCGAAATGAACTTTACCGACTTGACAATAGAAACAGTCTATAGCATGGGTTTAGAAACTCTAGTATTATTTTACTTTAATGATAAATTTTACCTAGATCGACATGTAATATACAACGAGAGTCCTTTAAAGAGGTTGGTAAAGTACTCATATACAGTTATTTAAAAGACCATTTTTTATTTTAAAAATATACACTGGAATAAAATAAAAATTAACAACCAAATGTGACTATTTATGCGGTAATAAAAGGCTTTTTTTTTTTCATTTATTTATAAAATGATGTTTTTTTTTTAACGAACTACTATTAGAATAGTATTCACAAGTATGTTTTGAAATAGAATGGATTTTTGGTTTGCTTGTTTAACACTTGCATGTTTCACCACATTCGCAACCTATAAACATAGCGTTAGTAAACGCGCACGAAAAGAGAGAGAGAGAGAGAGAGAGAGAAAAAAAAAACGCGTATTTTAAATGCGAGCAATACCTTTAGCGGAATCTTTATTAGAGAAAGTGTTTAGTAAAAATGATATTTTTTTTTTAAAGAAGTTATTTACCGGTACAGGCACAAGTCTTTCCTTCCTTCTTTTCTTGCTTGTTACAGTTTTCACAGGCGCAACTATCGCCACACTTACAGTCTTCAGCACTAGCACAGCTAAAAGTAGTACGAAGTTTAAACAACACAAATATAAATATATTATGATATGCTTTTAACTTACTTGCAGGTTTTTGTATCTTTCTTACAGGGACAGGCCATTTTTATTATATATATTTCTGATAATATGAAGAAGAAAAAGAAAAAGAAAATAAAAAAGAGGTTTTTTCCCCCGGTTTTTATATCAAATATTTCAATACCAGAATCATATTTGATGAAACAGAATGTTTTATAAAAAACCTGTCAAACGAGTACCTTAAAGGTAACACATGACCTTATTATTAATGTAAAAAAAAAAAAAAAAAAAAAAAAAAATTCACACGTCAACTATTTGGCAATAGAGAATTCATGCAGAAAAGGATATGTTTATTCAAATTATGGTTGATACATGGAACTAACTCGTTTGGATCTCTCTATATCAGTATTTGCATGATTCGATGGAGCAGTCGCATAGTCAATACAATGTCTAGGAAATACACCTTTTGTATTTCCTTTTGAAATATTTATACCTTGACACCAACCATCATCATATTCTACAATCAAATCAATTTGATCTCCAGTTTCAATTTCTAATTCATCACTAAGGGTTGGTATATAAGTAGCAATAACAGTAAATGAACCAATAGATTTTTGTTGATACTGAGATGCAATGGGCGTAGTAGCTATGACAGGTGGTGCAGGAGATAATTGTGGTTGATATTGTTGTTGTTGATTTGTAATTGTGTTTGTAATAGGTGCTACTTCATAATTATCAAATGAATTAGCTTGATTTTTATATGGTTGAGCAGGTGGAAAATTATTATCTAATGGTTTGGGATCACTATTACCATAACCCATCGTAAATGGGTCAGGTTTCATGCTTTGTGCTCTTAAATTTCGACGTGCCTTCTTTTTTCGAATTACAAAAAATGCACCAACTCCAATAATTAAAATTGCTACAGCTGCTATAATACCACCAATAATACCGGCTGATGAAGAACTAGAAGGTGCTTCAGCAGATGCCGATGTAGATGAAGGTAAACTTGTAGAAGAACTCATAGTAGAAGTAGGTGATGATGTAACAGTAGGTAATAATGCACCACTTGATTCTGATTTATGAGTAGACTTTGGTTTTTCACTAGAAGTTTTTGTACTAGATTCTTTTTTCGTACTAGATTCTTTCTTTTTTGAAGTAGTAGTTGCTTTTTTAGTTGTTGTAGTCGTTGGTTTAACTAAGCAAAATATATATTGTTTAGTACACATGGTTTTCTATTTACTCCTTTTTATTATTTACCTGCAGTCGTTTTTTCTGGTTCTTGTCTCTTTTCAGGTACCCACATGGCATTAGTGGATGTTAATGTTAATGCCATTACAACTGATGTTAATTTCAACATTTTTTTTTTAAAGAAAAAAAAAAAAAGAAAGAGAGAAAGGAATTAATAAAAAAGGGGAGCGAATGATAATGATTGCCATTGATTACAAGGTATAAAAATAAGTTACTCAATGGTACACAAAACGGTCGTACAAGCAGTAGTCCTTGTTTTCTCTTGATCGACACAATGAATAAGCGGGTTTTTGTAGAAAAAAAAAACGATGGGATTATTACTGCTAATCAGGGATCAATTTAGTACATTAAAAGATATATTGGAACGATCAAAAGTAAAAAAAAAAAAAAAAAAAAAAAAAAAAAAAAAAAAAGTATAAAAAAAGTTATGTAATGTTACTACTTTTGCCCAAGAACAATGTGTAATGTTTGCACTATTTCTCCCCAGACAATTTATATTTTCTTTTTTGTAAATTTCGCTGAAACGAGTTATTACAGTGAAACATTTTTTATTGACGCCTATAAAGAAAATTCGTAACAAAAAAGAGCGTTGTGTGTGTGTGTGAACAATAACAAATAAGACTCAAATTTAGATTAATTATTGAGGATTGGTAATACAACGAGATGTATTTTTTCCACAATAGGAATTAAGTACTTTTTTTTTTTTTTTTTTTGTATACAAAAGAGTTTAAACTACATATAAGTTAGTACAGTAAAAAATAGTTTTTTTTTCTTTTTTTTTACAAGTTTTTTTTCCCAATAGTTTATTTCCCTATAGTTTATCTCGTTACATATCAGGCCTTTAATCAGAGTTGTTATGTTTCGCGGGATTCATACCTTTTTTTAAATAAGCGATTAGAAAATTCCACTTTAATATAATTTATTTGAAACGGAGTTTCCCAGATAAGAAGGAAAAGAAATAATTGACAGCCAAAACCAAGCCTTAATCCTACCTGTGTAACAATATATTCTATTTCATGCAATTGGTAAACCTAAAATTGCAGGCCTAAACTTAGTTTAGTTTCCTAGCCCTGCCAAAAAAAGTTATATACACAATGATTTATTTATTTTTTAAGCTTTTTTTAAAATGATAACAAGGGCTTATTTATTTTTTAGAAAAAAATATATATTCTGATTTACTTTTTATTTTAAATATAAAAAAAGAGATATAGAAAAAAGTTATAATAATTTTGTATTTACACAGGGGTTGGAATGAGAAAAAATAAAAGAGACTGGAAGAAAGTATACAAGAAGGGAAAAAGGGGGATTTTTGCTTTTTTTTGGGGGGGAGGGGGAGAAGGGAAAGGATTATAGTTTTACAAAATGAAAAAATGATAATATATAGGTTAGATATATATAAAAAAAAATTAGAATAAAGTGTTGATGGAATTTGTTGCAGATGAAGAAAATAAAGATGAACCAAAAGTAGCCAAAGTTTGGTTTAATGCAGTCATATGAGAATGCTCAATATGGTATTTTAAACCATTTAAATTCTTGTATCTTTTACCGCATTCGCCAATAGTGCATTGGTAAGGTTTAGAAGCAATATTGTCATTATCATCATTCAAAAGGTTACAATGACCATGTTGGTTATGATATTTAAGACCATTAGGGTTCTTATAGGCCTTATCACAACTTGAAACAGGACACTTGTAAGGTTTATCAGCATTAGCATCTGAAGGAAAAACTAAACTTTGTTAATATTACATTTAAATCTATATTATATATTTAAAAACATACTTGTATTGGCAGATGCTAATAATGCACCAGCTTGAGCAAGAAAATCTTCATCGGAGAGCATTGGTGTAGGAAGATCGCCTGAAGCTAAAGCTAATTTTTTAGCAGCAGATTGAGTTAAAAGTTCTAAAGCGCTAGGAGTACCAGAAGAATATTGGTTATAAGATCTCTTTTTTCCTGACTTTTTGGAAAGATTATCTTCAACACTCATATCATCCTCATTAGAAGAAGTGGGAGAAGGAGGTGTAGAATAAGAAGAACAAGAAGAAACGGAAGAGGCAGAAGAAGAAGTAGCATTATAAAGATCTGAAAGATAAGCAGCTGCTCTCTTTTTTAAAGTATCGATATTATTACTAGATTCATTATCATCCATAGTAGGACTATTGGGCATAGAATCATCAACAGATGAAAGAGAAGAAAATGAAAGAGAAGGAGACCATGAGTTAGAATCTTCTTCATCAAACAGACTACTTTCGTCATCTTCTAAACGAACATGACATTCTTCATAATGTTGTAAAAGATCATGAAGATCATCCAAGACAAGACCACAACAAGCAAAATCACGACAGAATGAGGCTTCGAGATCTTTTGATTCAAAAGAATCCTTGATATCATTTTGTGGAACACAAAGCTGAAAATCATATGTACTAAAATAAAACGCGTTAAAAAAATATTACAATAGTACAATATAAAAAAAAATATGCTTACTCAAAATGAATATCTTGCTTAGGTACTGTAATAGTACTCATACGACGGATAGGGTTGTATTCAATTGGGACAGGCATTGTATATATATATATATTTGTTAAATGAGGAAAAAATAGCAGTGAAAGTGAAATAAAAATATATATATATATATGTAGCAAAAAAAAAAAAAAAAAAAAAAGAAAAATGAAGAAAAAGGGAATATGCCAAAATATAACTTAAAATGATCGAGTCCTTTTATATCTAAAATAAAATGGAAAAAAAAGCACAGTTTATTCCCGCTTGGTATCACCTCACATCGGCGTTCAAATGCTTCCTTTTTAACTAACGACATGAGACAAAAGAAAAGTCCGTTCTTGTCTCTGTAGAAACAACAACTGGTAAAAAAAAAATCCCTCCATAAAAAAAGTTTCACTAACAGAAATTTCCATCAAGAAAACAAATCATAAAAGAAATAAAACTATATTTTATTGACAACAAAAACGCTATGGCAACATCTAATAAAAAAAAAAAGCTATATTAGTATAAAGTCAGTCGTAACCATATACTAATTAACAGTTTTTTTTTCTTAAAAAAAAAAGATCCTGACCTCATGTGAGCAGGATAGATTGTGTGTGTGGGTGCATTTTTGATTTATCGTTGGTAACCATGACACTACTTTGAGTGAGTACAATAATAGAATTCAGCCTTTTGTTTAGTTACATCTACACACACAACAGTTTGGTTTCGGTATATGCTCCGACATGAAAAAAAAAGAAAGAGATAATTACGATAATTTATGCTGTTGCTATGTACGCTATTAAGTTCCTATGGTTTTTTTTTTGTTTCCATGTTGTAGCCAAATAAATAAAATACCAAGTCATGACATCATGTAATCCGTTCTAAAGAGAAAAAATAATATTTAGTTTGAGTATTTGTTATTGTTATATAATAATAACCCATCTTATGTGCCACCTCCTTTCAAAAAGACAGACCGAACTTCCGAGAATTGACTTGAAATGTTACACACTTGCAAGAGAGAAAAAAAAAAAGGTAAAGCATTTTAAACAAGATGGTACAGATCGTATGTTATATCTTCTGTGACTCTATATTGACCTTCTATATTTTCTCATCCTTATTTACTAGGTGTATAAAAGATAAGATCGGCACTGCCAAATCGAGAAAAAGAGGTGTACGAGTGAAGTGAATTGGCGCCACTTTACTCGTTTTCCCCTCATATTTTTTTTAACATGTTTCAAACAAGTATACATTAAAATACGATAATATATCATATGAATAAAGTGTACATTGTATATTTAAATCGTGCATATACACTACTCGAGTCTTTTTCTCTACTTTATAAAGTCGTGTACAAGTAGATAAATAAATATATTTAAAACAATAACATGGTCACATAGCAATAATAATAGTAATTTGACTTTGTTATTGTTATCGTACCATATTCCATGTATATTCTTTTTCCTTGTTATCATTTTTTAATGACTCGAGGTATGTTGTATGCATATAACAACGAATACGCGATTATTCACCATGGTAACAAAGTAAAAAAATTAAAAAATATAAAATCTCAGATCTACTTATTTGTTATTATATTCTTTTTATTATTTATACCCGTCCAGAGCAAACACTCACAATGCAATCATAATATTACTTTGTCATGCGTGAGATACTATTCTGAGTTTACATCGCCGACGCTGAAAGTGTATGCATAAATAAACTGATCTGATGATATACACATTGTTTTGGCATGCGAATAATAGACAAAGTAATTGTCCTTTAGGCTTGTGTGACTGTGCTGGCAAAAAGAGGAAAAGGTGGATGTATTTTTTTTTTAAAAAAAAAGGACTTTTTTTTTATTGGTGGTAAACCCTTTTTTACAGCACGCTCAAAATTTCATGTCAGACGCCAAGGAAATACTACGAGATCGTTACTTACAACTATGGCTTAACGTTGTGAACGATCAGCCCAATGTCACTTTACATATGCACTCAAATACTCTTGTGCAAGCAAAATTATGTGCAACTGACAGTGAAAATAATCGCTTTCGAGTCGATAATCTACAATCACCGCTTGGAGTTTATGATAAAGCAGTTATCCGTGGAACAGATATCAATCTGATAGAATGGTCTCAATCTCAACAAATAAATTAAATAAAAAACTTTACGTTTATTTTAATAAATCAACAAATAAATCTTTTTTTTTTTTTACATGCTTTATTTTATGTACTTTTTTTTTTTTTTTTTTTTTTTTCTAAAAAGTTCAAATAAACTACTATGTTCGTGTTACTACCGGAGTTCTTTTCAACGCTGATTTAAACTGACTATACTTGTTTTTTGAAACGGCTATATCTACCTTCAATATTAATAGCTTATTAATGAATAATTATTGGATAACATATATACATACATATCGAAAGAAACAAAAGAACCAAAAGTTCTAATTTCTCTTTTATTTTATTTTTATTTCTTATCGTTTAAAACTTTCAGTAGAATATCAAGCTGATCTGACGTATCATGGTAGGGATGATCGTGGAAAAATCAAAGTAATATACCAAATCCTCGGTTCCCAATCCTTTTTTAGCTTCTAAAAAAAAAAAGAAAAAAGAAAACTCAACACAACTCTTAAATATAAATGAAATCCAATCAGTTCTTTATACGTTGGTTCCACTAAGTACTTTGAGTAATTTACTACACGAAGAAAGCCAAGAAGGGTAATTTATACCATTTTCTTAGTAGACAGGTACTGAGTCGTTGAAACATTACATTAAATTGTTTTTAAGCCTAATAAAAAAGAAATAAAAAAGAACGATGCACTCATGTAGTTATGCATTGTTATGCTTTTTTTTTCTGCCCCAAATATAAATATCTGCTTTAATATCGATATACTCTTTACTTGGTTAGGTTTGTTATATGTTGATTTTAAAAGGGAGACTCAAAATAAAACCCATTTAAAAAACTCAAGTGTATCACAATTTAGCTTTGCACATTTCCCGTTTAATTTTTTAAAGTTCATCATGGATTTAATTATATGGTAAGCAGCTTTATCTCAATCGAAAAAATTCATTTAAAAAAAAAAAAAAAAAAAGTATCTCATAAAAAAAAAAAAAAAAGTAAAAGATGTCGGCTTTTACTTTAAAGATAGGAAAGGAGTCTTAAAGATGTATAAGAACACAGTTACAAGAAAATAAAGTAAAGTGTACGCAACATAATATTTAGAAATAGAATGAAAGCATATGTCATCTTACTCGTAATAAAAGCCTAAACATTTAACAAAAACAAGATTTTTTTAGCTTTAAAAAAACTGTCTACTAATTACCTTTTATAGGTAAAAACCTTTTTTTGTGTACTGATTTTGTTGAATGCCGCTTTTTTTTTTTGTACAAACAAAGATGTTTTTTATAAGAGTTCTGTGCTTTAAAATTAAATACACGGATTTCCTTTTGTTCAACAATAAGAAAAAAACAAGATTGTGTACCAATGATCATGATAACAAAAAAAAAGAGGGCATTAGAAGCTAGCACATTTGAATTAAAAATTAAAGAAGCACCAATCGATAGTGATTGAATCATGCTTAGGAAAAATATGGAAAAAAGTTACCTAGTACATATATTATTCCATTATATCATTTTACGGCTATTTAATTATATGTAAAAATGTAATGCTATAGTCTTAATTAGTACGCTTTGTCTTTTTTTTGAGAGGGTTCATACTTTTTTGAGTAAAGAGGGCTCATACTTTTTTGAGTAAAGTACCAGAATAAATTGTTCTAGTTATGGGGGGGGGGGGAAGGGGGGGTTTTTTTTAAAGCAAAGCTATTTTCAAAAGTTCAAATCGCAACAATAATGCCGCACACAAAAAAGTTTACTGCCAAGTCACTCTGTTAAAAAGAAATACCCCAGCTCCCGCCCGCACCCCCTGGAACACTTTTTTTGTGTTGTTGTTGTTACCCAGACGGGAAGTAAAAAAAAAAAAAAAACAAAACATGCAGAGAATTCTCTCCTCCCCCGTGACCTTTTTTTTTAAACTGTCATTGATGTACATCTATCTTTTTATTCGAAGATGTAATTTTAAAGATCAGCCGCTTTTATGTAAATGTAACTCTGACTGTTTTTACTGTGTAACTTTGCAGTAAAAAGTGGCTTATAAGTAGATCAGTAACTTCATTTATTGATTAAACGACAGAAAAAAGCAAATATCTAAAGCAGTAAAAAAAAAATTCGTACAGGAACAAAAAGTGGGGGAAACTCATCAAAAAAAGTGTATATTTTTCCTAGTGGAAAAAAGTAGATTGAAAGGGGAGTTTTTTTTTAGACTGGAATCGGAACTACAAAAATGATAAAAGAAAAAGATGAAAAAAAAAGATTTTTTTTTTCAAAAAAGTATAAAAAGGCTGAATTATTGTATATCTTATGAACTTTTCAGCTCCCTTGGCTGACAAACTCCGAGATACACTTTTTTTTTAAATAAACTACTTCTTTTTTTAATACTTTCTTATTATATCCTTATTACACTTGTGTTCCGTGTAATTTAAAATCCCTCGTTTGTTTTTCTTTGACAAGAGTAATATATATAAGTACAAACATAATATAATTCAAAGCTTACTAATCCATATATACATATATAACTACAGTCTCCCTGTTTTATACATTATAATGGCTTCTTCTATTCCCGTCCCTTCCGTGAACGGCACTGCACCAATGAATTCATTGCTTGCCCACATTACAGCTCCCGCTGCTAATGCTACTCCTATTACTCGATCTCCTAGATCTCCTACTGCTCCTCACAGACCTGCTGCCGCTTTAGAAGACCCTAAAGATGTCACTACTGCCGCTTTTGTCTTGAAGGACGGAACTAGCTTCCAAGGTATCTCTTTCGGTTCCGAATCAAAGAGTATTTCTGGTGAATGTGTTTTCCAAACAGGTAAGTCCGCAGTACAGTAAGTGCATTAGAGAGTGGGGGTTTGACGTGTTTTTTTTTGTATAAAAAAAAAAAGGTATGGTTGGTTATCCCGAATCTTTGACCGATCCTTCTTATCGTGGTCAAATTTTGGTTGTTACTTTCCCTTTGGTTGGTAACTATGGTGTTCCTTCTCGTACTGAGATGGATGAGTTAGTAAAGGATCTCCCCAAGAGATTTGAGTCTAACGAAATTCATATCGCCGGTTTAATTGTCGGCAATTATGCTAATGATTATTCTCATTATCTTGCTGAATCCTCTCTTTCTACTTGGCTCAAGGAAAATGATGTTCCTGCTCTTTACGGTATTGATACTCGTGCTATGACCAAGAAGATCAGAGATCAAGGTGTTACTTTGGCCAAGATCTTGTTCCCCAAAAAATCTTCTAATGCTCTTGATAACGCCGCTTCTGCTCTTGGCCTTACTTCTGCTAAAGAAGATGCTAACCAAGAACGTTGGATGCAAGAATACGAAAATGTTGACTGGGTTGATCCTAATGAACGTAACTTGGTAGCTGAA
The DNA here is from genome assembly GCA_025201345.1 of Thamnidium elegans. Taxonomy (NCBI): domain Eukaryota; kingdom Fungi; phylum Mucoromycota; class Mucoromycetes; order Mucorales; family Mucoraceae; genus Thamnidium; species Thamnidium elegans. The sequence continues at coordinate 181,532 of JAIXMG010000001.1, read as the reverse complement.
GTCTCTATTAAGGAACCCAAGATTTATTATCCCGATCCCGCTAATGCTATCAAGACTCCTTGTGGTCGTACCATGCGTATTATTGCTGTTGATATCGGTATGAAGTTCAACCAGATTCGTTGTTTCGTTTACCGTGGTGTTGAGCTCAAGGTTGTTCCTTGGAACTATGACTTCAATGCTGAACCCGTTGATACCTATGATGGTCTTTTCCTTTCTAACGGCCCTGGTGACCCAACCACTATTGATCTTACCATCTCTCGTGTTCGCCAATATATCCAAAACATCAAGAAGCCTATTTTCGGTATCTGTTTAGGTCATCAAATTATGGCTCTTGCCTCTGGTGCCAAGACTATTAAGATGAAGTACGGTAACCGTGGTCATAATATTCCTTGTACCAACATGATCTCTGGTCGTTGTTATATTACTTCTCAAAACCATGGTTATGCTGTTGATGCTGCCTCTCTTCCCGAAAACTTCAAGGAGCTCTTTGTCAATGCCAACGATGGTTCTAACGAAGGTTTGATTCATGAAAAGTTACCTATTTTCTCTGTTCAATTCCATCCTGAATCTACTCCCGGTCCTCGTGATACCGAATTTTTATTTGATGTCTTTATTAACAACATTAAGGAATGTCTCGAGAAGAAGTCTTTGGTCCCAGTTCAATTACCTGGTGGTACTAAGGCTGAGAACATCAAGAAGAATCCTCGTGTTCATGTTGAAAAGGTTCTTGTTCTTGGTTCCGGTGGTCTTTCTATTGGTCAAGCTGGTGAATTTGATTATTCCGGTTCTCAAGCTATCAAGGCCTTAAAGGAAGAAGGCATCTATACCGTCTTGATTAACCCCAATATCGCTACCATTCAAACTTCCAAGGGCTTGGCTGATAAGGTTTACTTCTTACCTGTTACACCTGAATTTGTTCGTAAGGTTATTGAATTCGAAAAGCCTGATGGTATCTACGTCACTTTCGGTGGTCAAACTGCTTTAAGTGTCGGTATTGCCTTGAAGGATGAATTCGAAGGTCTCGGTGTTAAGGTTCTCGGTACTCAAATTGATACTGTCATCACTACTGAAGATCGTGATTTATTCGCTCAAGCTCTTTATGAAATCAACGAAAAGTGTGCTCCTTCCGCCTCCGCTGTTACTGTCGAAGAAGCTATTGTTGCCGCTAACGATATTGGTTACCCTGTTATTGTTCGTGCTGCTTATGCTCTCGGCGGTTTAGGTTCTGGTTTCGCTGATAACGATCAAGAATTAATTGCTCTCTGTAACAAGGCATTTGCTACCTCTCCTCAAGTTTTGATTGAAAAGTCCATGAAGGGTTGGAAGGAAATTGAATACGAAGTTGTTCGTGATTGTCAAGATAACTGTATCACTGTTTGTAACATGGAGAATTTCGATCCTCTTGGTATCCATACTGGTGATTCTATTGTCGTTGCTCCTTCTCAAACTTTATCTGATGAAGATTATAACATGCTCCGTACTACTGCTGTTAATGTCATTCGTCATTTAGGTGTTGTCGGTGAATGTAACATTCAATATGCTTTGAACCCTTTCAGCAAAGAATACTGTATTATTGAAGTTAATGCTCGTCTTTCTCGTTCTTCTGCTCTTGCTTCCAAGGCAACTGGCTACCCTCTTGCTTTTGTTGCTGCTAAGCTCGGTTTAGGTATTCCTTTGAATGAAATTAAGAACAGTGTTACCAAGGTCACTTGTGCCTGTTTCGAACCTTCTCTTGATTACGTCGTTGTCAAGATTCCTCGTTGGGATCTTAAGAAGTTCAACCGTGTCAGTACCGCTCTTTCTTCTTCCATGAAGTCTGTCGGTGAGGTTATGGCTATTGGTCGTACTTTCGAAGAGACAATGCAAAAGGCTATTCGTGCTATTGATTATAACCTTGTTGGTTTCGCTTCTGTAAGTTTACAAAAAAAAAAAAAAAAAAAAAAAATACTTATTCCTACTTTTTTTTTATTAGTCTGATCTTATCAAGGACGATGAAATTGAATATGAACTTACTCATCCTTCTGATCAACGTTTATTCGCTATTGCCAATGCTATGGAGAAGGGCTATACCGTTGACCGTATTTGGGAATTAACTCAGATTGATAAGTGGTTCTTGAACAGATTGATGCGTATCTTCAATCTCGGTGAACGTCTTACCGGTTTCACTAAGGCTAACCTTCCCGGTAACTTGATCCGTTCCGCCAAGCAACTTGGTTTCTCTGATCGTCAAATTGCCAACAAGATTAACAGTAACGAATTGGCTGTTCGTCGTCTTCGTCAAGAATTCGGTGTTACTCCCTTTGTTAAGCAAATTGATACTGTTGCTGCTGAATTCCCTGCTTTCACCAACTACTTGTATATGACTTATAATGCTGTTGAACACGATATTACTTTCGAAGATAACGGTGTTATGGTTCTTGGTTCCGGCGTTTACCGTATTGGTTCCTCTGTAGAATTCGATTGGTGTGCTGTCCGTGCTATTCGTACTCTCCGTGAACAAGGCGTTAAGACTGTTATGGTCAACTATAACCCCGAAACTGTCTCTACCGATTACGATGAAGCCGATCGTCTTTACTTTGAAAATATCAATATGGAACGTGTCTTGGATATCTACGAGATTGAAAGATCTTCAGGTGTCTTGATGTCTATGGGTGGTCAAACTCCCAACAACATTGCGTTACCTCTTTATCGTCAAAACGTCAAGGTACTTGGTACTTCTCCTGAAATGATTGACAACGCTGAAAACCGTTACAAGTTCTCTCGTATGTGTGATAACATTGGTGTTGATCAACCTCTTTGGAAAGAATTGACTAGTTATGATGAAGCTGAAATTTTCTGTGAAAAGGTTGGCTATCCTGTCTTGGTCAGACCTTCTTATGTTCTTTCTGGTGCTGCCATGAACGTTGTTTCCTCCAAGGATGATCTTGAGTCTTATCTTAAGGAAGCTGCTGCTGTCTCTCGTGATTACCCTGTTGTTATCTCCAAGTATATTGAAGATGCCAAGGAAATTGAAATGGATGCTGTTGCTTTGGACGGTAAGATGATCATGCATGTTGTCTCTGAGCATGTTGAAAATGCTGGTGTTCACTCTGGTGATGCCACTTTAATCTTACCTCCTCAAGATTTGGACCCCGAGACTGTTCGCAAGATCGAAGTTGCTACTGCAAAGATTGGTCGCGCATTAAATATTACTGGTCCTTTCAATATTCAATTTATTGCCAAGGATAACGAAATTAAGGTTATTGAATGTAACGTTCGTGCTGCTCGTTCTTTCCCCTTTGTTTCCAAGGTTACTGGTATTGATTTGGTTGAGATGGCTACTCTTGCCATGTTGGGTCTTCCTGTCACTCCTTACCCTAAGGTTATCTTACCTAAGGACTATGTTGGTATCAAGGTTCCTCAATTCTCTTTCAGTCGTTTGTCTGGCGCCGATCCTATTTTAGGTGTTGAGATGGCTTCTACTGGTGAAGTTGCCTGTTTCGGTAAGGATAAGTACCAAGCCTACTTGAAGGCACTTTTAGCTACCGGTTTCACATTACCCAAGAAGAACATCTTGTTCTCTATTGGTTCTTACAAGGAAAAATTGGAGATCTTACCTTCTGTCAAGAAGTTGCATGAACTTGGTTATAGTCTTTTCGCTACTACCGGTACTGCTGATTTCATTTCCGAACACGGTATTCCTGTTAAGCATCTTGATACTTTGGATGCTGATACTGATGATCAAATCAAGGCCGAATACTCTCTTCAACAACATTTATCAAACAACATGATTGATTTATACATTAACTTGCCTTCTCGTAACAGATTCCGTAGACCTGCTTCTTACATGTCTAAGGGTTACCGTTCTCGTCGTATGGCCGTTGATTATGATATCCCTCTTTTAACCAACGTCAAATGTGCCAAGTTATTTGTCGAAGCACTTGCTCGTAAGAAGGACTTTGAGATTCACGGTGTTGATTTCAAGAGCAGCAGTAGCACTGCTACCCTTCCTGGTCTTTTCAACATTAACGCTTTCTTGCCTACTGTCAATGATCTTGCTAAAGTTACCAAGGCCTCTTTGCAATCTGGTGTCACCACTATCTCTGCTGTATGTGCCGATGTTAAGGACCAAGCCTCTCTTGAACTTTTAAGAAGTGCTGCTCACAAGAGTGCCAGTGTTGACTACTTGCTCAGTGTCACTGCCACTGTTGAAAACGCTGATAAGCTTGACTCTGTTGCTTCTGAAGCCGCTGCGGTCTACATCGATACTGATAAGATTGGTAGTGGAAATGTCTCTGTCTTTGATTCCGTCTTTGACTCATGGCCTAGCGACCAAGTTATGATTACTGAAGCCAAGGCCACTGATCTTGCTTCCATCTTATTGCTTGCTTCTATTCACGGTCGTGTTATTCATGTCTCTAATGTTTCTACCAAGGATGATTTAGCACTTATTGAAATGACCAAGAAGAAGGGTTTGAAGGTCACTTGTGATGTTTCCATCTACTCTCTCTTCCTTAACAACAGCGATATCGATTCCAAGTTATTGCCCTCTGTTGCCGATCAAGAAGGTTTATGGAAGAAGATGCATGTTATCGATTGTTTCTCTCTTGGTGAAACCCCTGCCAAGTTAGATACTACCTCTCCTACTGCTGGTATTGCTGAAGCTTTACCTTTGCTCTTAACTGCTGTTTCCGAAGGTCGTTTAAGCATTCAAGATATCTCTGAACGTATGAATGAAAACCCTAGACGTATCTTTGGTCTTCCTGCTCAAGCTGATACTTATATTGATGTTGAGTTGGATCGTACCAAGGTCTGGACTACTGGTGCTATTGCCGGTAAGAAGACCCATGGCGCTGTCAGCCGTGTTGTTGTCAACGGTATCACTGTCTTTATGGATGGTGTCTTGAGAGTTGAAGGTTCTTTAGGCCGCGATCTCTCTGTTCAAGCCAAGGCTGCTGAACTCGTTGCTCCTACCCCCAAGAAGAAGGTCGAGTCTACTCCTGCCGTTGCAGAAATCTCTGATGTCCCTGAGACTGCTCCTGAGAGAAAGTCAATTCAACCTTTCGATCCTATCAAGTTGGCTGGTGCTAGTGACCAACAGTTGGTTGCCTTCACTGCTCCTAGTTACGAGATCTCTGCTTCTCTTGCTCGTGTTGTTAGCCGTTCTCCTTTCTACCGTAAGCATATCTTGCGTTCCAAGCAATTCGATCGTAGTGATCTTCATTTGTTGTTTGGTGTTGCACATGAGATGCGTAACTTGGTTGAACTCTATGGTTCTATCAACTTGTTGCAAGGTCGTGTTATGAGTACCATGTTCTTTGAACCTTCTACTCGTACCTCTTCTTCTTTCGAAGCTGCCATGTATCGTCTCGGTGGTAAGGTTGTCTCCGTCAGTGCTACTACCTCATCTGTGCAAAAGGGTGAGACTCTTGGTGACACTGTTCGTACTCTTGGTTGTTACAGTGATCTTATTGTTTTACGTCATCCTCAACCTGGAAGTGCTCAAATTGCTGCTAAATACTCCAAGGTTCCTATTATCAATGCTGGTGATGGTATTGGAGAGCATCCTACCCAAGCCTTCTTGGATGTTTTTACTATCCGTGAAGAATTAGGTACAGTTAACGGTTTGACAATTACCATGGTTGGCGATCTCAAGAACGGTCGTACAGTCCATTCTTTGGTCAAGATTTTAGCATACTATCAAGTTACTATTAACTATGTCTGTCCCGATAGTTTAGCTATGCCCAAGGATGTTATGGAAGAAGTTGCTGCTGCTGGTATTAAACAAAACGTTTACTCTTCTTTGGATGAAGTTATTGGTACTACTGATGTTCTCTACATGACTCGTGTTCAAAAGGAACGTTTCGCTACTGAAGAAGAATATCGTCGTGTTAAGGACGCCTTTATCTTGAACAATAACGTCTTGAGTAAGGCCAAGAGTCAAATGATCGTTTTACATCCTCTTCCTCGTGTAAACGAAATTGAACCTGAAGTCGATTTCGATCAAAGAGCTGCCTATTTCCGTCAAATGAGATACGGTCTCTACGTCAGAATGGCTTTATTGGCTCTTGTTATGGGTACCCTTCGCGGTTAAATTCCTCCCCATGAATTGTAAAAAAAAATTTAAAAAAGAAAAAACTTCAATTATATATAGTCTAAACATAGTTTTTCCAAAATAGAATAAAATCATATACATAAATATTCAACATAAAATACATTGTCTCTTCCTTTTTAATGATATACGCTAGAAACGGATTCTAGTAGTAGCTATTTCTGAATTTAATTAAAAAAATAAATTTAAAAAGGTAGTTTTATTTGCTATATAAAAAGTACAGGAAGATCCTTTTAGTCTATATAAATGATAAAACTGTAGGTTATGCTTCTTTAAGTTTAAGCATGCTATTTCCTTTTTCCAAAACCGCATCCTTTAGCAAAAGGCTAACATCACTCCCCACCCCCCTCTTTAGTCATATTTACCTTTTATAAAACATTCTCCAGTAAATAATGTAAGCAATGAAATAATAGTGATAAAGAAGATGTTGTTTCCAAAGAGGCAAACAGAAGTCGGTTAAAGTCTTTAAAATTAGTTGCAAAGCACCTTCTTTTTTCGTCCCAAGGAGGTATAATCGAGCAAATGGTAAAAACCGAATTGGCTAGTGCAAGCGAAGAAGTAGCTATAGTAACGTTACTTACTTACTTACTCAAACTCTTCAACCGTATATACCAAAAAAAAAAAAAAAAAAAAAAAAAAAAAAAAAAAAAAAAGCTACACTCTGTGCAATTTTTGATCTAGATGTTGTCAGTAAAACATCTAAATCCTACAAGTTAGAGTTCGCACGGCGAATTACTATACAGTCCGGAATGGAAACTGTACATATACTTGGATCAAAAAAGAGTACCAAGAACAAAACTCCTGAAAACGGCAACGTCTCAGTGTTTGAAGAGAGTAAAAAAGAAGTAAATGTATTACGGCAAGAAATTTCTAGTTGTGATAATCAATTATTGCACTTGCAGGAAAAGTTGAGAGAATTTCTCAAAGAAGACAAGATGCCTCAGTTATCAAAGGAGGCTAAAGAACTGAAGAAGAAATATGTCTCAGAATTGGACCAAGAAGCCCAAACAAAAATATCTGAACAAATCTCGGCCTTCGAAAATATACTTGTTATCTTATGCACAACTTCAACATTTACGATGGATAGCTATAAATTCTATTTAAATCTTTATAATCGGCACTAAATACTGAAGGATAGTGAAGATATTAACCAAAGTCAAAGCAACGAACAGTACTTGAGTTTTCCAAGCCCAAGTATTGTAAAATCTATAGACATTGACGTTGATTGTTACAGAAAGTCTAGAAAGCCGATGTTACACAGTAAGAAATTTACAGCTGAAGGGTAGAAAGGAAAAACTGTTTGCCAGCAGTGTCTCGAAAAAAAAAAAACGATTGTGACCACATTTATTTATGACTGTAAAAGTATTTTGTTTTCTGGGTGGAAAAAAGACGAAAAAGAAAAAGTTTTTTTATACATTATTTATATTATGACTTCGCCGTTATTTTCGTCTGAATATTCTCCACGGCCAAGAAACCGACCCCTCAACAGTTCGTTACTTCCAATGAATTCTGGTTCTTATAGTACCATTAGCCGCATGATAAAGCAACGAAACCAAAAAGAAGAGATATCAATTTTTTATGCAAGGCAATGTGAAGGTTTACCACACATACCAAAATACCTATCCAATTCAATTTACGCCCATCTTGTTCGAGAGCAATTCAACCTGTTCAATAAAATAAATGAATCTGAACAAGATACAGCGACCGAATTAACTTGTATAGAGAAGCAAAAAAAAAAGAATCATCATATAATAGATGATAGGCTAGCAGTACCCTTTTACGAACGTCTATCCATTTCAAGTACTAGAAAGAAAACACCTTCAGCTAAAGAATATAGTGTACTAAGTGCATTGGTTAATCAAAGTAATTATAATCTTTCTTTAGCTATTCAAGATCTGCGATTACCTACTGCTTGGGACGTGCGAGCGAGACATGAATTAATCGAAGCCAGTCCGGATAATATGCAATTGACTTACACAGGTAAAAAAAAAAAAAAAAACTTGAAATTAAGTATGGACAAGGTTTGATTGTATTAAATATATATAGGAGATGGAAAAGATGATTCAGATGTTGCTTCAGTTAGAGCAAATCACGCTATAAGAAAACAGTGCGGTATTTATTATTTCGAGATTAAAGTGATTTCAAAAGGAACCGATGGACATATTGGTATTGGATTTTGTAGAAAGATTAATAGTCTTAATAGATTTCCTGGTATGTTTAATATGATGATACTTTGTATATACATATACATAGATTTTTTTTTTAAAAAAAAATGATAAATAGGATGGGGAGAACACTCTTGGGGATATCATGGAGAGAATGGTAATATATACGCAGGGCCGGGAACAGAAAAGGCGTATGGACCAAGCTACGGTACAGGGGATATTATTGGATGTGGTATAGATTTTAGAGATATGTCAGCTTTTTATACAAAGAATGGACTTTATTTGGGCACAGCATTTAAAAATATCAAGGATACAGATATTTACCCATTTGTTGGTTTTAAAACCCCCAAAGAACAGATTGAAGCTAATTTTGGGTTAAGTCCTTTCAAGTTTGATATTCAACAATACATGACAAATAAAAAAAGAGAAGCCGTAAATAGTATTGTTAATCAACCTACACAAAAGAAAAAACCTCGCTCTTCTGTGATTAATAATTCAATTTGTAAAAATAATGCGGATAACCTTATCATGGAATATTTAAGACACAGTGGTTATCATAAGTCAGCTATGGCACTAGAAAATACGATGAAACTAGAATCAGAACAAGTAGATTCAGAGAATGTTCATAGACAAGGTAACACGACTTTATTTTATACAATTAATATATATATATATATATTGACTCATTTATATAAGATATCCGTGAGTGTATATTTAGTGGTGATATTGATAAAGCAATTTATTTGTGTAATACCCATTACTCTTCTGTATTACAAGACAATCCTTTTATTGAATTTAAATTACAATGCAGAAAATTTATGGAAATGGTTAAAAGAGCGCAACTAAATCAAAATAAACCAGCCACAAACAATGATGAATATGAGGCGCAAAGTTTACAAGTCTCCAAAGGCAACAATAAACGTACAACAAGTCATGCCAATTTAGATTTTCCCAACCTTAAAAACAAAAAGCAAAGATTTTCGGAAGATAGTATCGATACTTTACAGTCTGTAATGGAGTTTGGTAACGCTTTAATGAATCGTTATGGTCCTCAATTGGAAAAGAATAGACTAATGAATTCTGAATTACTGGTAAAAAAAAATGCACACATTTCTTCATAAAAATATACTCATATATTTCTATACCTTAGACTGCATTCTCTACTTTGGCTTATACTGATTTATCAAATGAAGCTGTTGCTTACCTGTACCAAACTCCGTATATTGAAATTGTTGCATCTGAACTAAATTCTGCAATCTTGGGTAATTTTATACATTTTTATGATTATATTCTATATACTTACATTTCTCTCTAAAGTTTCATTGGGTAAGTACCCTAATTCTTCAATTGAACGTATCTATCGTCAAACAACTGTAACTATCGAAGAATTAGTTCTTGGAGGTAATGCCAAAGCTGCCCTCCTTGATCCGGAACATGATTGCTTAAAAATGACAGATATGTAAACTCTTCTTTTGTTCCTCCTATATCCATATTCCTTGCACCTAATACTATACACAAAATAAAGATCAATAATGAGCTTCGTATATATATATATATATATACATGGGACACAAACAAGGGTTGTGTTTTTTTATATAAAAAAAAAAATCTATTCATTGGGGTTGAGAAGCGCTTTAAACTAACAATAGATACTCTTTTTAAAATGCACGCATGGGTAGTAATATATATTCAATGCAAACAATTCATTATTTTGTTTTATTTTGAAAAAAAAAGGAGGATTTATTTCTAGTGACATACAATAGTTTATTCATTATACTCAACGCTGTGGAAAAGGGGGGTATGGGTAATATAGACGTTGTCGATAGTATTGTCGCACATAGTAGTACTGTGGAGGGCAAGATATATATACTTGCGACGGACGGCGATAATAAGGAGCCGATAGAGGATGAATTGAGGTACATATTATAGCCTGCTTACCATTATTTATGAATTCACTTTGATTGGTTTGTATTGCAATTGGTGGTTGAACATATCTATAATAGCAAACAGAAGGTTTCTTTTGTAATCCTCTCAGTTCGGGCATACTTTGCATACGTGGACGAAATTTTATTTGGTCTACTAATCATAACATGTTATTTAAAAAGTTCAACGTGTTTACAATAGTATTTACCTGATTGCCTTCGTATAAATTCAGCTTTATTAAGTTCCCCCATTTTGGGTGCTATGTTTACCGACAAAGGCTTCTTTTTAATGTCTTTGGGATTAAGTGTTTTACAAGAAGGTGCTTGTGACTTTTTCATTTTAAAAAAGTATAAAGAGAATGAAGAGAAGAAGAAAAGGAGGCCCTTTTTATGATGAACAAAAAGAAAAATTCATAGTGAAGTACAATGAAATAAACAACTATTTATTACATTTATGATATTAAGGTTTGATTATATTGTTTATCAGAAGGGGTTTTTTTTTTTTTTTTAAATTCAATTGGCATCAGAAAGTATTATTAAATCTTTTATTTGAATTCACATTCTAACAAGTAGAATCATATTCGCCTTTTATAAACTATTCATCACTTGACAATATTTAAGAAAAAAGAAACTTGCCTTTTTTTTTAAAAAAAAAAGAATATACTCCTTTATAGATGCTTCAGATTGAAAACTACATTGATTTGGCTTACATTTATCAATTCAAGCCGATAAAAAATTTGTCGTCATTAGCAGAGTAACTATTCTTTTTTTTTTAAAAAAAAGTGTTTACTTCCCTTCGCTTTTTGATTTGCTCTCAAAAACGCGTTTTATAACTCCAATGACTTTTGCTTTTTGATCCCTCTTTTTTCGTTTTTCTCAGATGTCTGTTCAAAATTAAATCCATCATATTTTATTCAAACTTTTCACTATAAAAAGAATGAATTCGGTTTATTTCCTCAACATTGTGCTTTTATCACATTTATCGTCAGTGAAAACGAGTAGAGATGGTCCAAAAAGAAAAGAATGTACATTGTGTTATAACGGTTATTGATTCAAATCAAAAAGGTTTGGATGAAAAAAAAAAAAAAAAAAAAAACTTTCATATCTTTATAAACCGCTGGGGGTGTACTTTATAAATTGTATGTCCGAATTTTATTTTATATTACAAAAAAAAAGATATCAATCGATCACAATTAAGCAAGGTCAGCATGCTTCTTGACGAATTGTTCAACCATGGGTCCACTACGCATACCAACAAATGAATCAACAACTTTTCCATCATTGAAAGCAGAAACAGTAGGTAAAGCAGCAACCTAACAAATTTAAAATTAATTATATGACTCTTTTTCAACGCTCGTTCTTTATAATTATTATTTACCTTGAACTTGGAAGCAATTTCTTGGTTATCATCAACATTAATCTTGATCAAAGTAACATTAGGGTTAGCAGCTACAGACTTTGATAATAAAGGACCCAACATCTTACAAGGTCCACACCAGCTATATATATATGGTTAGGTAAAATATTAGATACATAAACCCATCACTTACTCTGCATAAAAGTCAACAATAACAGGGTGGTTAGCTTTAGTAACAAGAGAATCAAAAGTCTCAGAAGTAGCTTCAACTGTCTTTCCTGTCAAACGAGGTTGAGCAGCGTGGAAAGAGCGAATAACTAGAATGAGGAAAGTGAATAAGTAAAAGTGCTTTAAATTGCCTTGTTTTTTTTTATGATTTACCTTGTCTTGCAGGCTTAATGGCAATAGTACGGAGAGAATTCATTTTTTTTTTAAGAAGAGTAAAGGAAAAAAAATCCTGATGAAGATTAGCTGTATTTTGTATTTTCAAGGGATAATTGTATATCCAAATAAAGCAGTCACTAACCCTTTTGTGTTATGAAGCTAACTCAAAAAATGAAACTATTAGAAGATATTAAAATTGGAGATTAGTGATATCTTTTAGTAAGGAATTAAAAAATAAACAGTTAGTAAATTTGTTTGTAAACTTAAAAAATGATACAACCTACACTGTAAGAATGTACGAAGGGGTCATATCAGTCATACGAATATTGTGCATTGGTTGTATCTCGTATGAATTATTCTAGCTTAAAGTGTTTTAATATCTTGTAACTTTTCCAAGTTTTTAACTGGAACCCAGAATTGGTCATCCATTGGTATGAATAGGATGATAAGATGAAACCCTTTGATATTCTCGTACTTGTTCATAATATTCAACGTTTCATTATTAATAAACTTTAGGTAATCTTTTTATTTTATAAGAATCTACGAATTTAAATTCGAATTGCTGCCCTGATCGCCATAGAAGCTGGTTTAAACGGTGCTGAAATTCACTCTGCTAACGGTTATCTTCTCGATCAATTAATTAATACCTTTAGCAATAAGCGTGCTGATATCTGTGGTGGATTGATTGAAAAAAATATAACTGCATACAATGACGTCAATTGAGTGTTTATTAGAGACCATACCATAGTTACACATAGTCTGGCATAAATATAATAAATAGTTTTTGTAAGAACCCAAAGCTTTCCATTTTTACATTAGGAACATTGTGATATATGGACTTGTTAATTAATAACTTCATTTGGAATAAGGACAAAAAAAAAATGCTTGTACGACTTCATACATGTCCCAAAGAAAAGCGGTAGTTAAACAAAGTCATCTCAGTCAAGATCACTTGTGTACTTTAAGGGGGTGAAGAACATGTTTGACAAAATACATCAATTCTATTTTAATGTGGCTTTGTTTTTCTCCTGCTTTTTTTTTTTTTTTTTTTTTTTTTCATAGTTATAAAAATCCTATAATTGACAATACGCTCCTTTTTTCTCGCTTTCTTTTTTTTTTTTTTTTTTTTTTTCACGGTTATATTCATATAAATATATATAGTGAAAGTATGTCTTTATTGGATCGATTTTTATTTAAAAAAAAAGAAGATTCAATTAATTCAATAACCAAAAAGAAGAGATTTTCTATAAAGCAACTATATCGAAAGAAACCCTCGAAAAAAGAGGAAGAAAATACTACTGTACCCGAAAATCAACAGTTATTAACCCAATGCATCGAGACCGCACTTGGTAGTAAACGATGGACTGTGATGGATACCACGTCATTATGTTTTGCTGATATGCAACCAACTAATCCACCACGTCCAAGAAAATTATCTTTACCACCACAATACTCTAATATTGGATACCTTGCTTCTATACCCGAAGTTGATTCATTTACTGAAAAACAATAAAAAAAAAAAAAAAAAAAAAAATTGGGTGACAGTGTGTTTGTGCGTGAGAGTAAGGTTTTATTTTTATTTATTTACTGCTATTAAAACAGATAACAAATTTCTTCTTTCTTTCTTTTTTTTTTTTTTTTTTTTTTTTTTTTTTACACACACACTCTCACACACTCACATACACACTAAAATGAGCGATAAAAAGTCAATAAATACTGTAAGTCTAATATATATATATATCTTCTCGCTAAAATCAATTTTTAATCAATTTTATAAAAACTTATTTCTTTAGATTAATGAAAAACCTGATTTTGAAGCACCTGAACTCTATGGTTTAACCTTACTCCTTGCTGCTAGCGCAATTAATTATGTTCCATTCGCAAAATACAAAGTAGCCAATGATGCATTACTATACAGATTAAGAGACAGAAATGATATCACTGATCATCCCAACACTACTGCTATCCCACCTACTTATATGAGCGATACTAAAGATGCCTCAATTAACCAGGTATTTTTTTCTTCAAAAAAGAAAAAGGCTTACTAAAAAAAAAAAAAAAAAAAACTAAAAAAGTTCTTTAGTCATTTATTCAATTGAACCCCGAACATAAAAGTGTATCACCATTTTTATCATTCTGGGATTACCACGAAGCTTACACACAGTTTAAAACTACGCCTACAGAGGTCGCCAATAACTTGTTAATCAAACTAGACCAAAGTAAGCCAATGAACTGGGTAAGATTTAATTGTCAAGATATTCAGAAACAAGCCGATGCATCAACAGAACGATATAGATTAAATAAACCACTTAGTCAAATGGATGGTGTATTTGTTGCCATTAAAGAAGAATTAGATATTCAGGGGTTGGAAACAAAAGTAGGCACTTGTTTCATCAATGATGGAACCCCGGCTACCAAAGACGCTACATTAGTATTGAAATTAAAAAAATCTGGCGCCATCATTATTGGTTCTACAGTTATGAACGAATTAGGCTGGGACACATTTACTGTCAATCCTAACACAGGTATGCCTAAAAACCCTTACGGTACTGTACGTACCTGTGGTGGTTCAAGTGGAGGCTCGGGTGGTGTTGTCGCTGGTGGTTTAGTTCCTGTAGCCATCGGTGCTGATGGTGGTGGATCAATTCGTATTCCTTCTGCCTTTTGTGGATTATACGGTTTAAAAACCACGTATGCTCGTGTATCTGGTCATGGTGGCGCTACAGTTGATCCTACATTGGGAAGTTATGGACCCATGGCTGCTACTGCAGATGATATGGCTCTCACTTACTCTATTATTGGTGGTCCTGATCCTAAAGATACCAATTCATTATTACAGCCTCTTCTTCACCTTAAAGACTACGATAACTACCTTGATTTATCTGATTTGACTATTGCCATCACTCCTGAATGGAACCAAAGTGCAGTTGAACCTGTTATTCTTGAACAATTGGATTTATTTAAAAATTATTTGCAAAAATTAGGCGCACGTATTGTTGAAATTGAAATACCTGATCTTGATATTTCTGGCACAGGTAAATTATATTCACACTATATATCTTTTTTAAAAAAGAAAAAAAACTGACTAGCTTTCTGTAGCACATAATATCACTATTTGTAGTGAAATGTATACTTTTGCTTCAAGTCATCCCAAAAAATTCAATTCATTTTTGGCTCATACTAGATTATTGTCTGGTATTGCTAGTGCATTAGAGACCAGAGATTACGTTCGTGCCCAGCAAGTACGTACCCGTATGATGAACCACTTGCGTGAAATATTCGAAGATCAAAAGATCGACCTAATCTTGTGTCCTACTTCTGCAATCCTTGCACCTGAGATTCCTGAAAAGGCATATAAATATGGCATGTGTAATACTGCCTTGACTGTTCAAAGTATGACATATTGTACGCTTGCTAACCTTACCGGTATTCCCGCTGTCACTGTACCAGCTGGATTCCATAATGGTATCCCAGTTGCTTTACAATTCATGACATCTTGGTGGAACGAAGCCTTATTATGTAGAATTGCAAAGGCTTGTGAGCGCGCTCCTGGCGTTGAACGTAAGCGTCCTGAACATTGGTTTGCAGCCGACGAATTAATTTAAATAATAATACTTGACTCATTAAAAAAAAAAAAAAAAAAATTACATATTTATTCATTCATATAAATATTATAATTTAGCTCGATTTTGTAATGTTTGATTCTTATAAAGTTCTCGCAATTCCTTCCGTAAGATTTTACCAGATACACTTTTAGGTACAACTTCAATAAACTCAATACCTCCTCGAAGTCTTTTATATGCAGACACCTTTTCATTGACAAACTTATGAATGTCGCTACTAGCCTTGGTAGTATCAAGATTTTCCCCCAGGCTATTGAGTGAAACATAAGCTCTTGGGACTTCCGTTTGTCTCTTTTCATCATAAATACCAATTACAGCAGCATCAGACACCAGTGGACATTCGATTAAAACGCTTTCAAGCTCTGCTGGCGCAATTTGAAAAGCATTGTATTTTATCAATTCCTTTGATCTGTCAACAATATACCAGTTACCGAGTTTATCAAAGTAACCAATATCACCAGTATGAAGATATCCATTTTTATCAATTGCTTGGGCGGTTGCTTCCGGATTGTTAAGATAACCTTGCATGACTATAGGTCCCTTGATACAAATTTCACCCCTTTCTCCTGAAGGAAGTACTACGAAATGGTATTAGTTTTATTTAAATTATTAACTTTTATTATCATTCTATATACCTCTACCGCTTTCATCAGTTACTATAGCATCTATACCGCTAATCATGCGGCCAACAGATCCAGGGACATATGTTTCGATCGATTGATACGTTAAAACAGAGGCAGTTTCTGTCATTCCATATCCCTATACTTATTAAATAAATAAAAAATTGACTTGAATCTTATATTATAATATTACCTGTAATACAGGAATATTAAACTTCTCATGAATCTGGTTAGACAACCCAGTTGAAACAGGAGCAGCACCAGCATGAAACCCAATCACACTTGAGAAATCGTACTTGTCCACAATACTAGGCGAATTCACCAATTGTAAAAGCATAGGAGGCACGACATATAAAGATGTGATCTTATACTTTTCAACTGATTGACAAAATTTTTCTAAATCGTATCGTGCCATTAGAACAGTGGTTCGTCCTTCGTATACTGCTAAATGAATGAACCTGAAAATACCCAAGATATGGAATAACGGTACAACACCTAATAAGGATCCCTCTTTACCATGCAATGAGCTTTGTTTGAGCGATTTTGTTAACTCGATACTGTTGGCAATAAAATTATGATGACTAAAAAAATAAAAATAAAAAGCGAGTTAGTTACTTATCTACCTTACATTTTGCTTTTGATTTTTACCTAATCATTACACCCTTAGGTTGGCCTTTTCGATTAAAAAAAAAAGCAGTATGTTATTATATATTTTCCCATACTTAAAAAAAAAAGGGCTTACCCGTTGTACCACTAGAGAAACACAAATAAGCCAGAGTTGATTTACTTTCTTCAACCGTAAGTTTAATTGCATCAGATTCTTCGGGACCTCTAACTACCATACTTCTCCAATCTGGTACTCTATTTGCAGGATCGGCACAGATTGACCAAACATTGGATTTAGGAATTCCTGTAGCTTCAGCAGCCTCAAGTGCTATATCAATATTGATAGGATGAGCAATAATGTACTTGGCTTTGGATACAGTTAACATCTTTTGAAGTTCGAATTTTGTAAATAATGGATTAGCAGGACATACATTTCCTCCTGTAAGAATAAAATTTAGCATTGGTATTATAATATATACAGTGCGATCTGTGGATTTTGTCGGTTTGAAAAAAATGATTGGCGGCTGTTTGCACTGCATTCCCCTGATTGAAACGACATTTATTTTTTTGCTAACCGACAAGATACACCAGTTGCACTGTAACTATATATAAATCACTGTACCTGAAGCTAATGAAGCCAAAACAACAGAAGGTACACTAAGCTATAACGCGAAGGAAATGGTTAGTCGTTGATGTATATAGGAAATTAAAGAAAAATCATTTACATTATTAGGTGTATAAAGACATAAAGAGTCTCCTTTTTTCATTCCGTTCTTGAAGAAACCAAAGGTAGCTTGTCTTACTAATTTTTTAAAATCACCATAGTTAATTGATTCTTCCGTATCGGCATCAATGTAAAGAGGATGATTATCAGAAGTATTACGGCTATTAGTAAGAACCAAATCAACTAGGTTAGTATACTCGTATGTATTCTCTATAAAAGTCATTTTTTAAAAAAAAGGTAAAGAGAGGGGAAAAAAAAAAGAATAATTAGAAGTATAAAAAGATAAATATAAATTTTAAGTTCATGCGTAATAAAACCTGATTGTAGTAAAGTCTATTCTTTTGTGTACAAGGAGAAAACTAAGCCAACGTTTTATTTTGTTAAGTTGACCCCCTTGAAGTCTTTATTTATATAAATTCGAAAATACTGTATAAAAAAAACATACATTATATTTTAATGCCACTAGTTACCTGGCATTGACGTCGCAATTAGCATATAGAGCCAGTTAAAGTTATTTTTTTTTCCCAAGAAAAAAAAAAGCATAGCGTGACATGTTCCACTCACAATGTAAAAAAAAAAAAGCATACAAGATTAAAAGTTGTAAATGTTTTTTTAACTGAATATACTTGGTCCCTTCAATCCTTAAACATATATACCGTTGTATTACCACGCGTTAACAATAAGTCGTTCCATATGATCATACCCCATTTAGGACGTATGTAGCACCAATTTACTCGTAATACTACACCTATGAGAATAAAAAGTAACTACTTAATATGTGTATTTATCATAATACGGTAAGATCTTGATGACAAAATTTATATTGTACCGTAAAATATTATTTCGTACTTGTAATAATTTAAAAAAATCGTACTTAAATGAATAGACTTTACTTTACAATAGACATTACAGTTTAATAGAATGAGAAAAAGCACCAATTTATGAGAGAATAATTCGTCATATCCCGGCCCTTATTCTTAAAAAGTACAGCCGAGGTTGTTTATATTACTCCGTTGCTTTCATGCCTAGAAACGGTAAAACCCAAGTATATAGTCTGTATAGTTATATTTGAGCTTATTATAAGATCTAAAAAAAAAAAAAAAAAAAAAAAAAAAAGACTCTATTCGCATACCTGTGTTTTACAGGTGGTATAGAATGAAAGTGGGATATTTAAATATGCTTTTAGAAAGATTTTGGCTGGAATAAAAGATCCTTTTTTTTATGGAAAATTATAGCTCACTTTCCAATATAAAAAAGTTTTCAGGGTCAAGCTACGCTAAAGTGTAACGTTACAGGCTTCATCATGCTACTTAAAATATAAATTACCATAGCACCGGATCTACTAACTACATACTTCCCGAATCGTATACATATAAACCAGTGTACAGAAACTAGCGAACGTGATCTCATGAATATCTTTATTAACAATGGGATTAGAAAATCTAAATTGAAGCATAATCTTCGCCCAGTATAAAGTTATTAGCTCATAGCTGTCAATTATGGCGCTATCTTTTAGAGGGAAATTTACATATTTAGTTTTTTTATATAATACAGTTTACATATTTAATTTCTCTATATAATAACAATATATAAATAAAGGTTAGCACACTGGTATTCTGATATTAATACCGAATATACTCGTATTTATATACTTTAGCTCCATGGTTCAAATTAGATTGTACACGAAATCAGTTGTTGAAGAAAATAAAATGGGTTTGTTGATAATATTCAATATCGGCGAGAAACTTCGGTCGAAGCTTGTGATATTTGTTTTTTTAATAGTAACAGTAATAATTTTAGTATAAGGTGAAGCCACCCGGATACAATACTATTTACCATTATTTTATATCTAATCAGCTGATCCGATTTATAACAGCTCATGAGACAAAATTTTAAAAAGAAGTAAAATATGAAGATTGGGAATACAAAAATACAATTATTTTGCATTCCAATAGTCATTTACTGATCATAGTTGTTGAATTTATTATTAGAATTATTTACACTAAAGAAAAAGAAGTGAAGATAGAGAAAGAGAAAAAATCATATCATATATAAAAAAAAAGGGAGGCGGGGTCATATATATAATTCGAAAAACATGTTTTTTTTACTATAATTCTTCTGTAGAAGTTTTTTTGGTATTTGTTTTTGCTTCGATAGACACTTTTTTAGCATCGTCGGCTATTTCAGAAGGGGTAGATGTACCCTTTTCGATCAAGAGCCCTCGAAGCCACTTGATCTCGAGTTCTAATTCTTTAACACGATCTTCGAGCCCAGTTGACTTTTCTGTCATTTCACGAACAGTCTTTTCCATACTCTGTTCTCTCATTTTCTTCTTGATACGAAATCTGGCACTAGCAGCTGTATTTCTTTTTCGTTTATCTTCTTCGGCTGGGGCTCTATTGTAACTATTTGACATGGTTACGTCCATAGACTCCATAGAGTTATTTGAGAGTGTATTGGATGATATAACTGAGGAATTGGATGATGGTATATTGTATGTGCCTGTATTTGTATTCGAAAGCAAAGCCTTCGCTATATCTTGAAGTGTCATGTCAGGCGCAAGCTTGGGTAATAATAAGGGTTGGTTATGTGTCCTAGCAGTAGATGCAGCATTGATGAGTTGTTGTTGTTGCAATATTTGAGCAATTTGCTGCCGTTGTTGATGGTTATTTTGTTGTTGTTGTTGTTGTTGTTGTTGTTGTTGTTGTTGTTGTTGTTGTTGTTGTTGTTGAGGGAGTTCATAATCCAGATAATTGGCTAGGTTCTCATAGGTAATGCTAGAAGGACTACTCATAGTAGAAGTAGGACTAGTTGTAATAGTAGAGGGTGAATATTTATTATCTTCTAGAATGCCACTACCAGGTTTGTTATCAAATGTGAATTGGGCGTTTGTCTGAATTATAAAAAGTATTAATATCATATTTTAATGTCATCTTTTACAAGACATCTTACCCAAAGCGCAAGATCGGCTTCTGTTTCCATATCAGTCTGTTTAGAATCCACTACGGAATCAAAGACAAGCTCATCTAAAGCGGAAGTATAAGAATAAATATTTGACATTTTTGTGTCGAGAAAAGATAAAGGATAAAGAGAGAAAAGAAAAGAAAGTTTTTTTTTTTTAAATTAGGCAGAAAAAAAAAAAGATTACCTTGATTAGTAATTAAGCAACTTTCCTGCACGTGAGTGACTTAAAGATCTAAGAATTAGTGGCTTATGCTATCTAAATATGGACAGATCTACTACGTAAGCTGTTTGTACATGATGCAACAATACGTATAATTATTAATGATTCCTGCTCAGTATAAATGTTGTGACTTACATACGATAGCTTATTTTACTTTTTGGTGTTCTCATATAGTAAACAAATTACTTTTTCCAACAATATTATTGGATGCTAATCATTAAATCATTGAATCATCATCGAATCGTCAAAGTAAAATAATACAATTTTACTCGAATCCGTTGGTCTGCAACACACCATTTGCTTTTACCCGCCTACTCCCTTGTTCTTATAATTATCATTTCCCACAAACATTGTTACACCGCTCTTGAATATATATCCGCCCATAGATAAATGCTAGAATTTGAATTGATTTAATAAGCATATGTAAAACATTACGTGTGCCGTATTTCATACTATGTTATGTTGATATAAACTTTTTTTTTTTTTTTTTTTGCGCACAAAAGATATGTCATGGATCGATATTCTTCAACGGAAAATGCGTCAGGTATTATTATAGTCGGCATAATATTCTACGCTTTTAACTAGCTGGTAACCTCCATACCACCGCTTTTTCGGGTAATATCAAGTTTATTCTTCGTAAAGGAGAGTCAAACATAGTGCACATAGTTTTAAAACCTTGCTCCTCCAAGCTATCAAACTATCTCGTCCAACACAATCGCTGCGAAAAACCATGAGGTGGCCCCAATTATTTTAATGGACACTAAACATAGCTTTCTTTATCAGTTACCCTACTTTTATTATTTTTTTTTAAAAAAAAATGTACATATAGAACAGGCAGTACACTTTTACGATTACCTTGTTAAGTAATTGACTTTCTTTCTCATTATACTAACCCAAAAACAAACCGAAACAATTTAACCGACTATCGCTTCATCTTGTGAGGACATATAAATAGGTATCTTGGCGTACTTAAAATTTACTTCACCACGAAAAAAAAATGGCTTCTTGTTAGCTTTTTTTATATATTAAACTTTGTTTCATCTATAAAATTCTCTTAATACTTTTTACAATGCTCACCATATATTGGTATTCCATCGCCGCTATTGCTCAGTATCCATACATCGTTTATTGGTTAATCTATTCAAAGTAGATCACGCCATTTCAAAAAGATCTATCTTCTTGAATATTACCGGAATATAACTATTATATATATGTACCTCTTTTAAAATCATATATTAACAGAGACGTAGATAGTTTTATTTCATCTAACTCGTGGTTATTAAAGGGTCGTATCTTCTGTGAAAAATATAGAGAGATACGGAGTGGAGTACATTTTAATTCCGTATAAGGAGGCAAGTAAAAATTTATATATAATAAAACATTTCCCTCTTCCTTCTCTCTTCTTTCTACAAATTTATATAATGCTTAAACAAAGAAAGGAGGAAGAGCACGCGGAAGGGTACGCTTATAATCTACCGGTACAAAAGCTAAAAAAAAACTGAAAGAGATAGTGTTGCATTTAAGCCAAATGGTAGCGATTTTCGTGCTCTAGATTGCGAATACCTCATATATTGATCGATGCTGTATATTACTTTTATAGTATCAATATATTCAAAAGTCCCTAGGGGACTTTCTTTAGATTATCTTCTTTATTTATTAATTTGACAATACTACTTTTAGAATAGTGTCCTTGATTTGATTATTACGGTTAATTTCGATTTAAAGGCGTTATCAAGAAGAACATAGAATAAATCATTAGGATTTATCAAAGTTGGCATTATGTCGATTTTTTTTTTGCTGTTTTATCATTTTATTTGCCTATATCTAACTAATTTGTTATCCGAATTATTGTTCTATAAACCATATTAGTATTTGAAATAATCATAAAAGGCTAATTACTATTGTTATAAAAAGCAAACCCATTTGCATTAACAACGCAATTTGAAATAAAAAAGTTAGCACGCGTCACATTCGCTACATACACCAGACTGAACCGATCTCCGAATTGTTTTTTTTTAAAAAAAAGGCGTTGTACCTTCCAGTTTTTTTTTTTTTTTCTAATAAAAACAACACAAAAAAAATGGTTCAATCGAGTATAGTAGTACCTTCCAACAACGCCCGTAAAAGATCGCTTGATTCAACAAATAAAACTGATAGCGATGCTACTCCAGATGAAGAGGTAATAACAATAATAATAGTAAACTTTTTTTTTGTCAGATATTTTAATTCTTCTAAAATAGATCAAACGACCTCGTTTAGAATTAAATGAAGCAGGAAAGAACCGTAACAGAAGATTGTTTGGAGCTTTGCTAGGTACATTAAACAAATTTAAAGATGAGACAGAAAAGACAAGTGAAATAGTAAGTACTTGCAAAAAAAAAAAAACAAAAAAAAAAAAAAAAGAAAGGGAAGAAAAAAAAAGCGTGTTTTTTTATATACTAAAGCATATAATTAAAAGGATAAAAACCGACGAGAAATTAATGAAAAATTACACGATAAGTTGGAACAAGAACGAAAAGAGTTGGCCGAAAAGTTACGAGCACGTAGAGAAGAAAAGGACAGAAAGTTGGAACATGAAAAGAAGATTATAAGGGAAAAATTAGAGTTATTTAATATACATCAACAGGAAAAGCTGGCTAATTTTCTGAAGACCAAAACCGAACCTAGTATTTATTATTTGCCTGAGAAACTGACAGATGAGATGGTTTTAACGATAGAAAAGCAAAAGGAAAAAGTACAGCAAAGAAAAATTGAGTTGGAAAATAGAAATGATATAGCAAGCGATCCTCTTCCTAAGAATGAAGAAGATAGTGCAATTATTAATGACGAAGAAAACTAAATAAAATAAGCTTTTTTTATATATATATAAGAAAAAAGTATATTGAAATGCTAACAAAAAATAAGAAATCATGTGTGTGTGTGTGTGTGTGTGTACGATTGAGTGTGTGAGTGTGTGTATAAAGAAGGAAATATAATAAAAAAAGAGGAAGAGATGTAAATATAAAATAGAGCCACAATTTCCGTCAAGGAAACAGCAATGGATTTTTTTTTAGTGGGTATCATCGATATTATCATGATTAACTTGTAACAATAGCTGCAAAAGTTTCTTATGTCCGGGACCATCTAGTTTTTCAAGTTCAACACAAACCAGACTAGAAAGTAAATTCTTTTGGTTTACCAATAAAGAGGGACAAATAATCAGTTTTTGAATAAAAACTAAACCTCGTACTTGATCAGTTAAAATTTCATGTAAAATTTGATTTTGACACAGACTGTTGAGAATCATATCTTGAGCAGTTTGATCTGTGGTTTGATTCACAAGCTTATACACGATTTGAGAACCAAGTTTATGTATACACAATTGAGGTAAATGAGGAACTAATCTTGAGCCAATGACTTGCATGCGGTTATCAATATCAGTAGACTCTATCAACCAGGATAAGAGTAAAGCACCATTGGCATTTGTAGATAAAGAGACAGAGTTTTGACAGAGTGCTGCTGCCACAAATTTCTTTTTTATATAAAAAATTAGAATCATGCTATATATATATAACTGTATATTTACATTACCTGTTGATTCGCAGTAACAAATTCACTTTCAAGAATACCACGCATAGATCTAGCGCCAAATCTACCTTGAGAAATGTTCATTACTTTTTCTACCATAGCATCAAAGATAAATTGTGTCTTTTCTGGACCACCTAACCGAAGACAACATTGTACAGCGTAGTTTCCAAACTGATCTAATAACAATGGAGGAATATATGGTTTAAGATATTGGCTGATTAACTGAATTTGTTCAGGTGTTTTAACAAGGTCGATAATCTTTTGAGTTGCCCAGGTACCATTTTTATGGATACTAATGGCAGCTAAATGAGGAGCAATACGTTCCAACATTTGAGTTTTGGTTTCCTCACTACATTTTTCAAAAAGACGCTGAACTACAGTATTACCAATATAATCTAATGATAAAATAAAGGGTCAATTTTTTAAATAATTATATACTGAAAATAAACTTTTTTTTTACCACTGCTAATTTCAGCAATATCTTGCATACACTCTTGGGCAATTAACTCTGCTTCCTCTTTTCCTTTACTAGCACTATCAGCTCTTTTACGCATCTCGCGAAGACGAGTTGAATCAAACTGACGATTTATACTCAGTTCAGGTACAGCAGGTATAGAATCAAAATAGACGGAAGAAATCTTTAAATCTAAAACATGTATGATTTTAATCAGCTGTTTTTTTTTTCTTTTCTTTTTTTTTTTTTTACCTTTTACATATTGGCGAGAAATATCAGCTGTTACATTGAATTGAGACAATATAGCACAAAGATCATTTTGCCAAACATTTGTAGCATCAATTAATAAAGAAGAAGAAGAATCATTGTTATTTAAATGAGAGGAAACCGAAGAGTGATTATCGGATAAATCGGAAGAATTAGAAGAGTTCTTTGTGAGGTTATTATTGGAAGGTATTTTAGCAAAACCAACACGAGCACTGGTAAAACCTTGAACACCAATTTCATTTTGTAATAAGGCGTCTCTAGCAGCGATTGCACTTTCAACAAATTCAAAGTTGATAAAACCACAATTTTTATGAGACAGGACTCGAACGGATTCAATATTACCATATTTTATAAATAAGTTTTGTAAAGAAGTAGGTGTAGTATTTCCAGGAATATTTCCTAACCCTAATTATTTTTTAATATAATTATAATTATCTATTTTTAGAATATTACTTACATAAAGCTCTAGTAGGTTGTAATACATTTGTCTCTGTAACAACAGCATCTGCTTTACCAAAGCCAATTCTAACAATACAACTACCTATTCTACCGCCCATTCTTGTTAATACCTCTTCTTTTGCTCTAATAGCATCTTCCAATTGAAAGAAATTGACAAATCCACATTCTTTTTCAACAAGTAATCTTACACTTTCAATGGGTCCAAACATTGAAAACACTTGCGTTAATATTTCAATTGTAATCGTATTATCAATATTTCCAACCCAAAGTGAACGTGTAATTGATTGTTGCTGTTGCTGTTGCTGCTGATGTTGTTGTGAAGGGCTATCACGAAACGTAGGTGTAGATTGACTAAAGTTTAAATAGGGTTTCTTTAATAATATTTATATTAGTACATATATGTATAAATATACATATTAAACTAATAAATTAAATACCTCGATAATTGGTTCATGAATAATATTTGCCAATAATTCAGAATCTCCTAATGATAAAGCATCTTCTTCTTTCATAGTAACAAGAGGTGAAGAACGTTGTTGTTGTTGTTGTTGTTGCTGTTGTTGCTGTTGCTGCTGTTGTCCTTGGTTACTCCATAATCCAATTTGTGGAGGAGGCAGTCGACTAGCATCAGCACGACCCATACTCGAAGCACGAGGTCTATTTTGCTGCCTCGTAAACCCCTCTAATGGACTAACATAATTCAAGGTACTCTTTCTTGATAATCCATTATTAGTTTCATTTTCATAAATTGCAGTAGCATTGACAGAATAAGATCTATTTCTATTACTACCAGATAAAAGTGATCTACTTGGCATATGAAATTCAGGCGGGGATTGATGATGAAATAAACTACTGTTTATAATTTGTTCTTGTTCATCCTTTTCATCTTCTAAACCAAGTGAACGCATAGTACGAGCAATAGAAAAATCACTGTCATTTTGTAACAGCTGTTCAGTAGAAGGCGATAGGGGTGTATCATTTCGAAGCGACCAAAAAGAAGAAGAATCGACAGGTGGTAAATTAAGTGAACCAGAACGGTGTCTACCAGATTCAATTGTATTTAATAATAAAGCAGCAGAAGAGTTGGAAGGTCTATTGTTGTTCAGTTCTGTATGAATAAAAGAAGGCATTGTTCCTGCACGAGGTCTACGTACTGGAGGAGGTTCGCTTACTTTTAAATATCCTGAAGATTGATGATAAATAGTTTGCTCATTCTCTTCAAAGACTACGTCCAAATCTCTAATATAGGAATATTTTAATACTTTTTTTTTTATCGCTTAAATAAAATACACTTTACCTGGTAGAAGAGTAAACGGACCCCGACACGTGCTGTCTCAAAGGGCTTGTTTCTTTCATCATATATCTATATATATATAAGAGATGAAGAGAAATGTATTATCTTTATACAAAAGAAAAAAAAAAGCGGAGAAAAGAGAAAGGAGAAAAAAAAAAAACTTATAAAGGTTACACAGTTTAAAACATTAATTTAAAATGACCAGTGCTTTTTTTTTTATATTTAACCTTTGCAGATGGTTTTTACTTTTTGAAGTGCAATGCTCGGGGATCGGTTTAACCGGACTGCTTAAAACCCTTATCAAGATACGAAGAAAAAAAAAATTCATTCCCTTTCATCTCTTCATTATTTAAAATATGTTGCAATACTTGAGTACCAAGGAAGACCGTGAGGCCTTTATTGATAAATACGACAACTTTTTATTCGATTGCGATGGTAAATTGTTAACATTTAAACCAAAATTAATAATAACGTACTGATTCCCTTCATTTAGGTGTCTTATGGGAAGGAACAAACACTTTTGACGGTGTAGCTGAATCCATGACACTTCTTCGTGAAAAAGGTAAACGTGTATTCTTTGTTACCAACAACAGTACAAAGTCTCGCTCCTCTTTCTTGAAAAAATTTGAAGGCTTCGGTATTAAAGCAGAACTTGTAAGCTACAATAGAAAAAAAAAGACCAAATACATATTCAATGGACTAAATAAACTTTTTTTTTTTTTTTTTTTTTTTTTTAGGAAGAAGTTTTCAGTTCTGCATTCGCTACTGCTGCTTACCTTAAGCATGTCTTACAGTTCCCCGAAGATAAGAAGGTTTATATTATTGGTATGGACGGTATTAAAGACGAATTAGCTGCTGAGGGTATTCGTAGCTGCGGTGGAGAAGAGGATGCCGGATTAACTGACAACGACTCTGTTCCTGACGACAAAGAAGTTGGTGCTGTTGTTATTGGTCTTGATACCAAAGTCAACTATAAAAAGTATTCCAAGGCATTTGCTTACTTGACCAGAAACCCAGGTTGTTACTTCATTGTCACTAACGAAGATACCACTTTCCCTCAACACGGTAGTTTCTACCCTGGTGCTGGTGCCATTGCCGCTCCTATCATTGCTGCTCTCGGTAGACGTCCTGATGCTGTCTTGGGAAAGCCTGCTCAAAATATGTTAGAGGCTATTTATGCTGAGTAAGTTTTTTTTTTTTAAAAAAAAAAGAGAAAAAAAGAAAGAAAAAGAAGACTGAAATCATTTTGTTAGATCCCATATCGATCCCAAAAAGACTTGTATGATTGGTGATAGACTAGATACTGATATTGAGTTTGGAATGAATGGTGGTATTGATACCTTGTGTGTTTTGACTGGTATCACCACAAAAGAACAACTACTTTCTCCCGACAATAGAATTAGATCCACTTACTATATGGATAGCTTTGGTGATTTCTCGAAATAGACTATTTAATATATATATAAAAAAAAAATAGACTCGATATACATTAAGCGTTTACTATTAAGGGAAACTTTTATTTCACGTTTCATTTTATAAAAAAGGAAATGTTTTACTTTAATCTCTATGTGCAATAAAAAATTAAACTTCTGTTGTGTATAGGCTGACGTGGTAGGATTCATTGATCATAATTTGATTCGCGTTGCAACTCTTTCACGAAACCATGTTACAACGGTCAGTTGATATGTTTTGTTTTTAATTTTGGTTATATGCAACGCCTTTATATTATAAATAGAGGGTACATGTTCTAAAATACCAGACCATTATTACTCCCGAATACAGTCTAAAGTACAATGTGTGTATTAGGGGAAACATACACTCAAGGTCTTAACCCATTACAGATATTTACATATACATGACAAAAATCATTACATGAAAACGTCAAGAACAATTGTGGAGAGCCACATAGGGTACAAATGATGTACTGTCATTGTTGAACGAACCCATATATACATCCGTACGGGTGAGGTTGCTGCGAGCAGATAAGGCTCTTTGCTGATTGCATACTTAGTCGCTCCAATAAGCCAAGCATGAAGAAGATCCGAACTGGATCTTGTGCAAATATACAACCATTATATTTCAGTCAGGTTTTAGCATATTGATTCAAGGTACCAGTTTTATTTGAAGCATCGTTATCAACTACAGAGAACAAGTTGTAATGACCTTTGTCTACTGTGTAAATATACGGAAACCTGAAGTCAAATGGTTGAGTGCTTGATATCAGTATCACAAAAATCGGTACCAATTGACATTTGGGTATAAAATAAATTTTGTTTTTCGCACTCAAATAAAAGTTATCTATAGATAATGTACAGTTATACGTTCAAAAAAAAAAAAAAAAAGAGGATTGTATAAACGTCTCCTTAACAAGTTAATTTAGTATAGTTATGGGCTCACGAATTTCGACAATGAAATTTAAAAATATAACAATGGCTATCTTAATTTCAGTTATGCATGACATACAACACTTTGGCATTTTTGGTGTATCGATAAAGTTGAAACGCAATTGGACAATATCGTGAATAGGATGTCAATATAAAAATAATTTTTTTGAACCTGTATAATAGCAAAGATTTATTGTTCTATTTGAACATATTACATTAGTTCATTAGCATTAGTATAATTTTACTTTTGAACGCAAATCTAATACAATTGATTATACACGTCCACACACATATATATATCGGTGTGATGAAAGTTTTTTTTTTTTTTTTTTTTTCTGATATCAGTTAGTTATTGTTGTATCTTAATATGAAATTCACACTTAGTCTTTTCATTTGCCTTATCTTCGCTGTAAAAAAATTAAATGCCTATTGTATTTACAACAAACTTGATCCTGGCGCGGGAACTTTTTGGGTACGCCAGCAACCTTTCAATGCCGGTTTGAATTATTTAAGGTTAGTAATCAATTACCCACTTTTTTATCTTCAAAATATTGGCTAATCGCTTTTTTTTTTTTTTTTTTTTTTTTTTTTTTAGTCGGTTCTATAGAGAAGCTTTAGCTCCTGGAGAAAGTGCCTGTTGTCCTTATGATGTTAAAAGTTGCGTTAAACCACAAACTAGAGAAGATATCATTTATTTGACAGTAAGTTTTACAATGATTTATACTATATATATATACATTACTAAGATCGAATATTGCTTACTGTAGCTTCGAAGAACAACTGGAATTGTTGAATATCCTCCTGTTGTTGTCAGTGTACCTGGTGGAGGTTGGGTTTCTATGAGAGGTAATGAAGCACCTTACGAATTTAATATTAACGTATATAATGCCGATGGTACTCCGTTTGATTTTGAGTACAGAGTAGACTTCCAAGCAGGCTATCTTTAAAAAAAAAATACTGTGGGTACGCACTGCTTTAACTTAGACATAAATTATAATAGTGATAATAATAATCCTCCTTTTTTTTATTTTCTAAAAATGATTGATGTTGTTATCCTTTTTTTTTAGCCTAATGGATAATTGAGATAAAACAAGTATTTTATTTTTATTTAAATAATTGATTACTTATTCCCTTCGGCTAGTCGTATTGATGTTTTCGTAATAGAAAGATATAAAATGTCCAACAGTTATATTAATTAATAATATGTACTTGTTATTGATACCAGAGAATTGGTTAAACCATGATGCGCATGTAATCTAGCCATATTAATAGCTGGTACTACATACATAGTATCAATAATTATACCAGTTTCAGAAACAACAGACTTTGAAACGAAAGGTAGGGATTTTTACGGTTTGGGAATTTCGGTCATTAATACGTTGCTTAAATAAACAATACATATATTTGAGTGTCAGCGCATCTGATCAACTTGGGCAAGAAACATTAAAAAGGGGCTTCATTCTATTGCGTCGGATACTTTGAGAGTTGTATTATCCGAAACAAAAAAACAGTATATAGTATCTATTGGATACGGAATTTTATATAGTGTATAATCAAGACAGTTAACCGTATATTAGGAATCGTTATTTTGGCTCATCCCGAATCTCAGTATTGTTTTATTATCCTTGAGGATATAAACTTATAAACATACAAACATCCAATATATTTTGCACATACCAGACACACGGTTGTAATTCCTTTGTACTTATTTTTTTTTTTAAAAAAAAAGGACAAAGTAATACTTAATTCCCGGTTAACATTTAGCAGTCGAGTTTAATTTGAAGGGGGGACGAGGTTGATGCTATTTAAACTGTTCTTTCTACAAAAAGTTTATATTAAGGCAAAAGAATATATTAGCTTTACCGCCAAAAAAAAAACAAAAAAAAAAAAAAGACATTTGTCAAAAAAAGTAAACTTTTTTTCTAGAAAGACAAGATATGAAAATTAAAAAAAAAATGGAACCATCAAAGGCCTAAAAGAGAGTAGAAAGTTCCGATATTCTAGAGCTATACCATCTATTTTCAATATATCGAGTAACTAAGCTTAAATACTTTTTTCTTTCATCTGGTGAGATTTTTCTTGGATGCGAAAAAAAAAAAAAAAAGCGTAAGTATCCGTTTATTTTCGGTCGTATTAGGCGAAAACTATGTAAATACTTACTATATAATTCTATCAAAAAGTAAATTGATTACATTCTTAACGAGCCATAGATTTATTTCTTTTTATAACAGTCGCATCGGTTTCATATTCAAATTGATAAAACTACATTTTAAGACCTTTGATTCCCCTTAGATTGAAATAAATTTGCCGGTCAAAGAATGCACAATATTTTATCAAACTCTGTATTTGTTTCTTACAGAAAACCAATATCATCCAAATTTAAAGATGTATTTTTTTGGAGAATTTCAATGAGATAAAAAAAAAGTAACCCAGTCCAAATACGGACTTTTTGCTTACAGGATAAATATACATGTTATTCATCTTTTTTTTTTTCTTTTTATACATGTGGTCTACAAAACATTAAGTACGAGATCGTATACTAGCAATTGATCATCTTACCTTTAATATCAAGGATAAAGGTCTATTCAGAACTTGTCAACCACAATAACAAACAAAGCTAGACCTAAAATGGTAAGTGGCTGCTTTCTATCTATTAAATGAAAGGTGCTTTTACATGCCTTGTGTCGAAAAAAAGAAAAGTATTCTTTCCAATCACTTCCATTTAACCCTACGATTTTTTTTTTTTTTTTTTTTTTTTTTTTTTGGGTTTTTATCTTAAAATATCTAACATTTTTAAACTAATTAAAATTTTCATTTCTTATTATTTTTTATTTTATTTTATCTGTTTCTCATTTCTATTTTATTTTATTTCCATATTCATAATACGTATATATCTCTTTATTCAAATAAATATGGGTAATTAATAAAGATATAAAAAAAAAAAAAAAAAAAAAAAAAATAGTAGCTTTCACGATTATAACTGGTATTAAAAAAAGGCATTTTTAGATAAACCAAACAGTAATAACAAACAAAATTTTAATGCAGCATCACCTCAACAATTAATAGACAACCCAGCAAAAACAAATAATAACTCAGTATTCGATAGTTCTCAAGAAGAGTTATATAATGGATCCTATCCTTATACAATCTCGCCTAAACAACAACACAATACAGATAGCCATAAGTGGGCGGAATATTCAAACAATATGATAGTAACCCCCGACATGTTCATTCACAATGATGTTCCTCCACTCGTTAATAGTCAACATTTCGAAAATATGTATAAACATTCAATACCTAATTTTCAACAAGGTATGTTCCTATAACCAAAAAGATTTCTTTTTTATATTCACTTTGTCTCTTTTTTTTTTTCCTTTTTTTTTTTTAAAAAAAAAAAAAAAAGAACCAAAATTTAATTTTAGTCAACATCGAGGTAGTTTACAGACTGTTCACACTCCAGGCGGTAGCGGAGATCACTTTCATTTTAATAATAACTTACCTAATACACTTAATGATAATATAATTCCTGTAAATAACGGCGCAGCATACCTACGCCGATATACAGAAGGTGCTATTCCTAGGTACACGGGTAAAAAGCAACGAATGAATTCCGGTAGCAGTAGTAACAGTAACAGCAAAGGAGAAGAAGAGGATCTAAATGATGAAGAAAGTAAAAGGAAGCATTTTTTAGAAAGAAATAGACAAGCTGCGTTAAAATGTAGACAAAGAAAGAAGCAATGGCTTGCTAATTTACAGCATCGTGTTGAGTATCTATCGACTGATAACGAGCAGTTACAAGCACAGGCTACATTACTGAGAGAGGAAGTACTCAATTTAAAAACATTGTTGTTGGCTCATAGAGACTGTCAAGTCGCTCAAGATAATGGTGTAACCGTGAATATGATTCAAAGTGTTTCCTCCAATAATTTACAATATAATAATGTAATACCGCTTTCTCCTGTAACAAATAATAATAATCATCATTTACAACAACAGCAACAACAACAACAACAACAACAACAACAACAATATAAACACCCAACTGACTTATAGAGTAATACTTCTTTCTTCTTCTTTTTTCTGTATACATAGTATGAGGTATAATAAAAATGAATTATCATTGTTTTACTCCATTTTATGCAATGTTTTAATTTTACGTATATGGTTTCATATTGTATTTACATACTTCCAATCATTCTTGAGGTAGTTACATACGAGGAATAAAATAATAATGTTTATTTAATAAGGTATAATATGTATATAAATAATAGTAATGTGTATGTATTTTTTTTTCTTTTTTCTTTTTTCTTTTTAAGGTATATATTCTTTTTTTGTTTTTTTTGAGCAGAAAATGATAATAAGTGATTATACATGAAGAAGGTGTAATAATAGACGCAATAAACAAAAACGCACATACATACAATATAAAAAAAAATTACACGGAGTTTCTTTTGTTTGTTGCACTACTTTTTACAGTTAAAACTCGCTTTAATTTCTTGGTTAGACTCTTGCGTCTGTCATTTAATTTAGTCGTTTCTCTGCGAAGTAAAGAGGTAGTTCTAGGCGAAGAGTATTTTTCATAATTATAGCTTGTAATAATGGAAGGTGGTGTGGAAGGTGGTACAATAGATGAAGTGGATGAAAGTGATGTAGCTATAGCTGCCTCTTCTTCCTCTTCTTCCTCTTCTTTAAATGTACTCGTTTGATCTTCTTTTGGAGATTCAACATATTCCTTTTTTATTTCTTCCTCCTCATTTTTAATTCCTAAATCTTTTACTATTTGTTCATTTTGTTCTGGTAAAACTTTTACAGACATTTTACTATCTTTTCGACTTTCTTCTTCTTCTTCTTCTTCGTCACTACTACTGCTTAAAACGGATGTGGTTTCTATTGTGGTAGTTTCCATTGTATAAGTAGAAAATTGATTTCTGATCTCTTGTTCTAATATAAAAAGTAAGTGTTATGCTGTGTTTTATTTTATTTATTTATTGTTATTTATGTAATGCAAATGTACCTTCTTCTTCTTCTTGATGGTTTTCTTCTTGATGATTTTCTTCTTGTTGTACAACTTCTCTAGAACATTCGGCAACTTGTAGAGAAGAAGTAGAGCTATGATGAGAAGAAGTTACATCTTTTAATATTGGTGATGGACTAGTATTCCATAACTTTTCAATGTATATGATGGAATAGACTCGAAGCATTATTATTTAAAAAGTATATAAAAAATAAAATGAAAAAGAAAAAGAAAAAAGCGAAAAAAAGGGGACATGAATTCAAGGTACTTTTTATTTTCTTTTTTTTTTACAATCATGAGATGTGTGTGTGTGTGTGTGTGTGTGTTTTAAGCTGCCATCTCACTTTCGTATCACATACATTACACAATATAACCACCGATAGGTAAATATGGCACATGCGCATACATGATACATTCAATCATTCCTTTATACTAAATGGTTAGATTAGTCAAGATTTTTAATCATACTAAATAACCTGCAATGTGACGTGTCTCTATTCATTGCACTTTTTGTATAGCGTCTTTTTATTACAATATTTTATACTTTAAGTTTTCATAAAAGCCCACGATTGGCGCAGTTTCTTTTTAAACATATAAACAGATATTTGAACGCACCAAAAATCGTTTGTCAACAAAAAGTAATGTCTTACATATTTGATCGTCTAAACTATTAACTGCATTATAAATGTAATGCTTAAAGAATTATACTTTACTAAAATATATATGTATAAACACTAAAGAAAAGTAACATGATTTTCATTTTAATTAATTGACTTTATCGATAACGCTTTTTTCAAACCTTTTTTTTTCTTCTTCTCTTTGTGAAACCATCAATAATGCATTGCAAATAATAACAAAGTATGTGTTCAGAAAGAGAGTTTATTTTTTATAAAACTCCGGAAGCCTCCGCTTTGTATTTGCCCAATATACGTTATTTGCTATGCACTTTTTTTCTTCTTCTAAATGGAGTGAGTATACCCGTAATAAGTATATACCTAGGCATTTTTATGATTGGTTGCCAGCGTTTTTTTTTAAAAAAAGTTTAATTTTTGCAAAAGATTTGTTATACAATTGAAAGAGACACATTTCATTTTATTTAGCTCATGTTTCGTAACCATCTGTTCTGTCAAACTCTGTCTAAATAAGTTCTGGTTTGGTGTTACCCACCGCTTACATTATATTTCGCCAACTACTTGTATCCTTTTTAGATCTACCGATATTAAATCGCCACTAGTTTTTTGCACTTTTATCAATAGTAGAGTTACATGCTTTAATAAGAAAAAATAATTATTCATAGAAGGATCCAAAAAAAAAAAAAAAAAAAAAAAATAGTATACATAACATGTAATGTTACACATTTAGTAAAAAATGATGTTTATTCGTCTTTAGTGGCAGTTCATCTGGCCAGTTGCTTTTCCAATACATATTTATTGGTATAGACATAATTCACCTCACCATTGATCTGGATCAGTTTTAGACTTACCCAAGTTAAAAAAAAAAGTTGTTTGTGCGAGTGGGTGATCTATCTATTTACAGTTAATAAAACATGTATACATATATATCGGTAAACAGTTGTTGTCTAACGTTATAATATAAACAACACCATGGAAACTTAATTTATTCATAGTCCTGATCGTAAACTTTAGTGTGTAGCTACGCTACATATAATATTCCTATAACAGATCCTTATAGAGTATATCTAACAGAATGACATAAGGCAGGATAACATATACATACAACTCATATTACTTTTTTAAAGGCGAAACCCGATTCCCCTATTTCGCTATTTTTAAAAATGTAAATCCCCTTTCAAGAAGGGGTTAAAGTAACCCAGGATCGAGGGCATAATTCTTTGAACTGTAAAAAAAAAAGGAGCCCAATTGACATGGAAGTTTAAAACCCATTGTGACTTTTTTTTAATCGATATACTTAAATCGCATTTCCTTATTTCCTCCAACATTGTGGCTTTCATGTCCCAAATAAAAATGATCATATTTCAATTATCAAAACCAATTTTTAATTTCTTCGGGTTCGCATGTTGACATTGTTAGGGAGCGATTCAGTACTTTGTTTTATGATTAAATATCTACAGATTTTTTTGAAGTTTATTATAGCTTCGTTTAAAGTATCTGCAGCTGTGTAATCATTATTATTTTCGTAAGTGATGTTTACTGAGAGCAGATTTTGAAGCTCTAATAGAGTAGAAGATAATTCATTATGAATATTATTAGTATCAATATGAATATATTTGTTGTTGTTGTTGTTGTTGTTGCCATCTTCAACTGGATTTAATTCGATGAGCTGGCTGCCCACCGTATCGAAATCAGCGTTGATGGTTGGTTGGATTATGTCCAAAGCAGGCAAGAATCTCTGTATAAGAAACATGTGCTTACAAACAGTGCTGCAGTAAGTATAGTAGTGGTATTGGCATGAAATAAGTACATCACTTTCGCTAGCACATACATTGTAGCGGTTTTCTTCAGTAAAATTAAAAAAGCTTTTCCTCCTTTAATGTCGCAATAAGAAATATATTAAAGGAATAATTCTTCAATTTAGTTATAGTCTTACAAATGATATAAGTTCATACTTATATTATAATTCAAAATGTTATTTAATGCACCAACAATAACCTTCTTTTTTATAATCATCTTTGCTTAAATTCAATACGAGACAATATAAGAAAAAAAAGTAACATGCGAAAGCATCACTCGATAGTTTTAATGCGTCTCTATCGCTATAATCCCAGTTATTTATTCGTTTATATCACTTCCAATTACAGCGATAGAGAAGCGCAAAGATACGCAAAAAAAAAATGGCTTACACTTACTAAAACGAAAAATGAAAGGTTACAGATATATCATTCGAGAAACGGTTTTCTTAGGGACCACCGTAAAAATTCTTTCAGACCACCGGTCTGTACATAGGGAAGCTTAGGATCTTTTTTTTTTTTTTTTTGTATAAAATAAAAGAAGCTTAGGATCGGGTAACCGGTAGTCCGAAAGCAGTATCCCTAAGTACACACCGGTGGTCCGAAAGATTTGTCCCTGAAAAGTGTCAAAATAATAATGGTCTTTCTTTTCTTATTTAAAAGCTCAATGGCTTTACCACTTATTCCCGAAAATGCTACAAAAGAAATGGCAGTAACAGTTCTTAAAGATTATGCCTTTGAAAATATGTAAATTGGTGATTGCACGTTCTTCAGAAAAAATAGTACATCTTAAATGTCGAAGAGGCGGCGAGTATCGTAATTCTCGTAATTTAACGGAAGAAGATCGTAAACGATGGAGGGATAGCTGTAGATCCAATTGCCCTTTCTATGTTAGATTAGGAATGAGCAAGGGGAACGGGTTTAATTACTTATCTTCCAGTCAAACGGAGAAGGAACATAATCACTCGCTAGAAGAGGATAATATCCTTTCTAGCAGTACTGGTAGAAAGAAGTTGATGGATTCTAACGATATTAAAAAGTTTCAATACGGTATCGAGCAAAATATTCCAACAAAGCAAATTCAGAAGGTTCTAAGTGTTCAAACTTCGTATAATAAGTTGACAGTAAATGATATCAATAATTTAAAGTACACTACGCTGAACAGAGTTGACGTCAAGTCTGATAATGGCGCAAGCCTCCTTATCGATCATATGCAAAGTAACGGTTTCATCACTGAATACAGATGCAGTCCTATCTCAGGAAACCTTGATGACCTGTTTTTTTATAAACAATTTGCTTATTAACAGAACAAAGAGGTTTCCAGAGGTTGTCCTCATTGATGCCATGTACAACACTAATGACCTTAAAATGCCATTGATCTGTGCGTTTGGTGTCAGCAATCTAGGTAAAGAAATTTTCAAAACTTTTCCCATTGCTTTTGCGTGGGTTGCCAACGAAAAAGAGGAGATGTATGACTGGTTCGTAAAAACTCTGAAAGAATTGCATGGTGAGTACAGTGATGATACTATCTTCATTACAGACAAGTGTGCTGCTTTGATAAATCAACTCGATGCGTACTTTCCCGATAACCGTAAGCTTTTGTGCACATGGCACATGATTCAGAACTTGAGCAAGCATGCAACTTTAAAATTGTTCAAAACTTCTTCGATTGTAAATGATTTTAAGAACAACGTCTTCGCCATGATAAATTGCTCTCCGTCAGAATTGTATTGTACTTTAAAAAACAAGATGGAAGCTATTTTCTCTAACTCTTCTAATTTTGTAAACAATGAAACACATGCAGCGTTTATGAAGTACTATGAGAATGAATGGGAGGATTATCTCGAAAGATGGGCTGGCCATATTACGTCTACGTATAAACATTTAGGATGTAGGACAACACAAAGAGCAGAAAGTGGCCATGCTATCATCAAAAAAGGAATGTTTTCTCTTCAACCTTTGGATTTGTCATTCGATACAATATGCAGTAACTTACTTGATTTTGAAAGAGGATATAAAGCTATCCAATTGAAAGAAATGAACGGGGTAGACGTGTTAGTTGCTAGAGATCCTCGCCTAAAGGATTTGATAGGAGATGTTACTCATCGTGCTCTTGTGTCGCTTAGATGTGAGCTTCTAAGAGATGCCGCTGATATTGCCGCTCCTTGCAATTATCAGTCTCGTATCGTTTACGACCTTCCTTGTTGTCATCAATTAGACGGATTGAAATCTGTTACGTTGAGTGATATTCCGACAAGATGATGGTTTAAGACGCCACAAGACTTCTGTGACGAGATTGATTTGATTAACAAAAACGAAACTGGTAAATTCATCCCTATGCAAGAACCTTGGATGAAGCAGATCTCAAATCTCGAGAAAATGTTCCGCTCTTTTAACCATGACTATAAAAAAACGGTTCAATTGATGAGTGCATTGGATAAGATCCTGCAGATAACTGATTTTGACTCAACCAATATGGCTGAGATTTCGTTGAGCCTTCCAGGTAATAACGATGTAAGACCTCCTGGCCGTCCGAGAAAATCGATTAGACTTAGTTCATTTAAGAAGGATTTCGTAAGAAAGTCTGCCTTCAGACGCAATCGACTGGTTTATGGCAAGCACAAATCATTGGAAATAATGGCCAAAAAAAGATCTCCTGTGGTTGCAAAGAGGGAGAAGTCAGACGTTTTAAAGTTTGTTCTCAATGATTTATTTGGATTTGCTTACGAAGACATCGAGGAAGAAATGTTAGATCTGACATCTGATACGAATTTGATGATTGAGGCAAATAATAATACTGGTTTATACGTTAGTATCAAAAGAAAGCATACTCAAGAATGTATTTCGGATTTGTCCGAAAAAAAAAGAAGTTGTACCGATAGTCATAGTGCTACTAAACGAATGAATCTTTCGAAATTACATTCTTGTATTGACCAAACTAACGTAAAGGTTATATTCGACCCTCTTGGAGACGGAAACTGCGGCTACAGAGCTATTGCCTATCTCCACTATGGCGACGAAAATAGATATAGAGATGTCAAGAAAGATATGCTAGTAGCATTTGAATCTAACAAGGACAAGTATGTAAATGTTTTTGCTTTCGACATTGTAAATCTAGAAAGGAACATCAAATCAGACATGTATGAAAATCCCAAAAGTATGCCTGTCTGGTTTAGCTATACAGATTGTGCTCAAATCGTTGCGGATGCATACAACATACCTGTGTGTACGTATGGCGATGCCGCTATAATAGGATATTGCAACGAAGCTGTCACTCTTTTGCCACTTGGTGTTCCCGTAAAACCAAAGATAAAGGTACAACCTTACCACATTCAAAATGTGAGAAATTTACACTGGATGGTAGTCAAGTTCGATCATAGACGAATGGAATATCCTACTGTCAGTAACATGTACTTTTATGTAGACGAGTCATACATCAAATTATTTAAAATAACGTGGAATATTTTTGGTCAGTTCCCGAAGCACAACGAAGGCGGGACTTTTAACGCGGAAAAACATGAGCTCGTTGAAATCCAATCCTCCGACGAAGAACAATAACTTTTTTTTTTATCAACATACACTTTATTTTTCTGAATAAACTACATTTTTTTCCTTATATTTTTTAAAGTCTTTCGGACCACCGGTGTGTACTTAGGGATACTGCTTTCGGACCACCGGTTACCCGATCCTAAGCTTCATTTTGGGCTCTTCCTCTTCCCCATAAAACGCCTACCATATGGTGGCGTCTTATTCACGACAGAGTAGCTTATAAGAAAACGCTACATCGTTGGCGTATCAGTTCTTGTACTAACTCCCTATGTGGTATATGTCGATCAGAATCCGAAACTAATGGACACTTCTTTGTTTCCTGCTTTCATAAGCGGACTCTTTGGAAAAAAGCAATAGAAGATATGAATCTTAAGGAAACATTTCCTTCTCCAGAAACGGTATGGATTGCGCTCTTTACTTTGCATGACAAGACCTGTCAACAGATACCTGAGGACATCCTTCTGTCACTTGGTACCGTTCTTGAAATTATTTGGCAATACCATTGGCGGTGTATATTCGACCAGTCTTCCTGGATAGATCAGCAGGCGATAACCCTTTTTGAGATGTCAATATCCCGTTCACTCATTTCAATAGACGAGGCCAATGATATCACAACCGAGTAAAAACGGAATGTTTAGTCAAAAAAACTCTAACCCACCTACTCCCTTTCTTCATTTTTTATTACTTTTTCCGGAACTCTAAACCACAAATTTATACATTTATCTAATTTCTATAAAATCACGTAATTTTATACAAAAAAAAAATCCTAAGCTTCCCAATGTACAGACCGGTGGTCCGAAAGAATTTTTGCGGGTGGTCCCTAAGAAAACCGTTGAATAAACCCTTTTTTATCATGATTAAAATCGCCTATTTATTCCATCCCTTTTTTTTTTCTTTTTCTTTTTACTTTTAACAATGAATTCATATACAAGCAAATACCTTTTATATTATCAAATGTCTAAATATTTCCTTATGATATGGTGGTGTCGATGCAGGAATTTCGCTAAATTGGCGTTGGTGGTGTAAATGGTGGTGTGCCAAGAATTAACCTAAATCTAAAATCGAGCTTAGACCAAGGTCCGTTACTAATTTGGCTTCAACACCAGTGTTAACCCCTTTTACATATTCATTATGAATATTCACAGCTTCTTGTTTGATCCGTTTACCCACGCTTTCGGTTTGATTTTCAATCGTAAAGACGTTGTCAGTCTCTGCTATGGATGATTGCATTAATGGTGCCTGTAGCTCGGGAAGTTATCAAGTTGGATTTAAAGAATTTAGAAAAAAAAAAATGACAACTCATAGTCTAAAAAGTAAAACGAAATCACAGAAAGACTTGGCGAACGCATCAAAAGGTTATCAAGCAGCAAAATTTGAAGCAGACGCGTTGTTAAAGGCTTTGGACATGGATAGCATCGACTCAAGTTCAGAAGATGACACTCCCGAGCTACAAGCATCATTAACGCAATCATCCATAGCAGAGACTGACAACGTCTTTACGATTGAAAATCAAACCGAAAGCGTGGGTAAACGGATCAAACAAGAAGCTGTGAATATTCATAATGAATATGTAAAAGGGGTTAACACTGGTGTTGAAGCCAAATTAGTAACGGACCTTGGTCTAAGCTCGATTTTAGATTTAACGCATGAAGAAGACGTGTATCAGACGTACATTTTTTTCAGATCAAGAATGGAAGCAGCTGGAAGACTATTTCAACAAGAAATGCAAATTCAAAATCACAGCAACTATTCCTAAAACGTTACTGATACATGGTCTACTGTTGCTCAACTTGCCATTAACAGGGGTACTTTTACTGCATTAAAGTATATATCAAAATTGCAAAGTCTCGAATCAACAAGCGAGGCAAATTTTATATATATTGAGATATTTAGACATGTGTAAGTGAAAGAATAATCTGGTGAATAATTAAAAATAAAAAAAAGTTCACTATATTTTATAGGGCCCTTACTCTCCATGAAGATGCAAATTTGATTAATCGTATTACTGAAAACAATGGTTTCATTTCAGAGCAAGACATATACACCCTCTGGCTTCCCATCATTAAGAGGTTTGTATCTATAAAAAAGATAATCAGAACGAAACAAGGAGAGGCGATTAACCTATTCACCACCAAACGTAAACAGACCCAGTATTTTGATCATGAAAAAGTAAAAGGATTTAAAATTGATTTACGTTTGCTGCTAGATTATGATCGAAACGAAATCGATTTATGTGCTGGAGAAGTTGCGATAAATACCTATGATTCCAACAAGCTTATCCATGATAGAAGCAAATCTATTCGAGAATCAAAAGAAATATGTGATCACCGTATTGAAGCAGGATTGGGAAGAGACTCAATTCATCTTTTTCGAGAAGGTCCTTTTGTATGCCAAGACATGTTTCGATTTCCCCAAAATATCAAAGAATTGCCGGAATTTATACACATTATAAATGGTCTTGAATATCTTATTGTAAGGAAATACTTAGATATCTTTTTGGTATATGCTGATATTTTGTTTCTTTGTAGGAATGTAACCAAATTGAAGCTAATGAACTCATTGAAATCTACGACAAGATATATAGATTTTATAACCCTTCATTAAATAGTGAACCTAATACCAGTATCAGTATCAGCACCTGCCATAGGAGTTACAACAGCAACATGACAACTATACCTATCTATTAAACCCTACTTTCGGGAGATAGAAACAAACCTGTCATCCCCCCTCAATTATTCTGTAAAGGAAAACGTCGGTTGTTCCATGAGAGGGTCATTATCGAAAAGGATAGCCCAGAAGCGGTTATGTCAGAAATGAAAGGAGCTGAGGATATGTTTGGATGGGTTGAAATGGATGATAATACTTGGTACGATTCTGTAACTAGTGAAAAGAGTGACGTTTCGCCTTATCGATAAATCTAAACTTGATATTTTAGTACAATTAAACTACATATATTCCCTTTATTAACTACCACACCAGTGCTATATTGAATAAAAAGAATATAACTCAAATTGAACAACGAACTACTAATTATTTTACGTTCAAAATAACGATTATTTTATTTTTGGTTTTTGGTTTTTTTTTTAAAATAAAAAACATGATAACTTATAAATATCTAATGATTTGAAGACATCAATACTTTGGCCTCTCACTACTTCTACGAGACTTGTTTGTTTTTGTTAAACTCAATCGAAAAAGTTTAGTCAAAGGTCAAACTTGGTATGTAGAGAGGGAAGCTTTTGATGATGGAGACATCTTAACCCCTAGAATTATTAGATCATGCTCAGAAGTAACTTTGAAGGACTGCCAAATATGGGTTATACATTATGTTTCATTTTTGAGAGTTGCTTAGTGATGGGAGAAAAACTTTAACTGCCAAAATTAATGTAACATTTTTTCTCTAAAAGAAGTCACGTTTGTTTAGGGTGTATAAGGACGGCCTGTTTTAATATTCGATTCCAGCCTCACCTAAACAAAAATAATAAAACCAGGACCTTTTTTTTTCAAGACCCCTTCACTACCTTTCATTTACTATATATACATATATAAAATGGCATTGAGAGCCACTTTTTTAAACCTTTCCAATAGATTTACATCACCCGCGGCTCCCATGCAATGGATGCGTCAGATTTCCACCAGCAATGTATGGAGACAAACTGATAATGGTTTCAAGGAAGAGACCACCCCTGCTATGCCTGGTGTATTGGCTGCTGAACTTCGTGCTCCTAAAGAGCTTTCAACATCACTCGATCCTTATAGTGGTAGATCTATCGGTTCCGTTTCTAACCCCAACACTGCTTATAGA
This sequence comes from Thamnidium elegans, assembly GCA_025201345.1. Lineage (NCBI taxonomy): Eukaryota > Fungi > Mucoromycota > Mucoromycetes > Mucorales > Mucoraceae > Thamnidium > Thamnidium elegans. The sequence continues at coordinate 137,635 of JAIXMG010000001.1, read as the reverse complement.
CGTTTAAATGCCATTTTATCTCAAAATAATGTCCGTAGAGAGTTACGTGCCAATAGATATTATGAAAAGCCTAATGTCGCAAGGAGAAGAAAGAATATTGAACGTAACCGTAAATTATTTGGTGCCATGATTGGAAAGAAGGTTGCACTTATTATGCAAATGAAGCAGAGGTATTTTTTATTAAGAGAATCAAACCGAGAAATATATATATATGCATATGTACTGATTTTATTTTATTTTATTCTTACAGAGGCATGTAAAGAACATTGTACACTTATATATAAACACTATAATAAAAATTCTAGAATTGAAGGAAAAGAAGATTTATGTTGTTTTTTATAAAGTGGTTTTTTATTTTTTATTTTATACGTATATACTTTTTATTATCATTATTATTTTAGTTTAATATCCTAATTCAAGGTTAACGGGTTCGTGAATATTTTCCATACGACACAATTCTCTAACAATATAATGCCAAGCATCCATTTCTATACCAACGTGTCGACCGTGTTCCCAAAGGTTCTTTCTCTTGAGTTCATAAGTTTCATCATCAATATTTTGCAAGATTTCATCTAAACGGTGTACTTCATCACGGCGAATACGTACAATAAAAGAATCCCAGTCAACATCAAATTCAAAGGGCTCTATAATACCATCAGCAATTACAATTGGTACTACACCGAACGCCATAAATTCCCAAATACGAGTAGTATCTAATGTCCAACCCATTGGGCTTAATCCATACTTTGCACGAGACAACTTTTCAATATACTCGATATCAGAAAGCACGTCACCAATCTCATATCCAGGGTAATCAGCAAAGTACTGGAACAACAAAGATCGAATACCATTGGAATATTCATCTTCTGGCTTTACGTCGGGACAACATCCTTGAAATAACACAAAAATATCTCTTTTACCGTTCTTGGGTCGACCGTCCTCAGGATTCAAGTAATCTAACGGATTAACTCGGAGATGATGAATCATTCGAGTAGTAGAGGGAATCACAATGTCTCGGTGGTATCTATGACGATGCATCCACTTTTCTCTTTTATCACCAACAGTCTTTAAAAAGATGGCAGGTTGAAAGCGTTCATTGTTTTGATAATAAGTAAAAGTTTGATCCATGGGATGAATCATTAAGTGATCTCGGCCACCATTTCTATTCCAATAAGGAAAATCGTTCATAACCATGTCCATCATGGGATCCACATACTTTGTATCGACATTACACCTCTCATTCCATTTCCATCCATTTTCGGACCAACAATTATAAAGATAACAAGCACCAAAGAATGGAATAAAAAAGAAGTTTGCTTCTTCGGGGTCTTCTGTCACATAGTACTTGTAAATAGGGCTTGTAGGGTCCGTTAGTTGGTCATGTAACAATATTTCTGAATTATAGTTTGATTCATGACATTTTTGTCGTTGAATCTCTTTAGGAACTTGAAATGTCTTTGGTGGTTTATATACATATATCTTTGGTTGACAAACTGCATTTTCTAAAGGTGTAGGCCAGTAAGAATTCAAATCACGGATAGGAAGTGGAGGCACAACAGGTTTCTTAGTTACGGTATATAACGTGGACAATAAACTGATAGTAGCTATCAATACGATAATGAACACCCATTTCTTATTATATCTTAAAATATATGCCATTTCCTTCTACTCTCTCTCTTTCTTTCTCTTTATTACTCTAAAAAAAAAAGAAGTAGAAGAGAATAGAAAAAGACCCAAACATGGTACATGGTCAAAAATAATTAACGGGATTTTAATAAACATCTATTTTTTTAGCTTGATTGTGAAACCTTAATTTAAATATAACTGGCTTTGTCATGATACAGGTCTATCACTACTTGTTCTACATCCCAATCAGCCTTTTCGAGCCTGTCCTGTGCTTCATTTTCATCGCACAATTCATAATGTGTTACATATCGAATCTTATTGGTTTGACTTACTTGAATGATATTAAGCTTCCATTCATTTTGAATCCTTTGTTTAACTTGTTCCTTCTTTTCTGGTGTAATCGATTTTACTGGTATTGTAAATCCTGCACTAATAGGTCGATGATCTGATGCTTTTACTTCATGTCTACGATAATATATATTGTTTACTGTAGAAGGAGCTCTATATAAGACACGATCACACCAAGCCGGTGCCCGTTTCTTTTCTGAAGTATCATATAAATCTGTACCACGATCGTACTTGTACGTAGGATCAAATAAAATAGGAGCCTCTTTAAAATTAAATAGACGAAACAATGGGTTTGTTACTTGTTGATTCTTTAACTGATCTTGATGTTGTAACTCTTCCCAACTTTCAAACTTGTTTATTTCTGTATCGGATAACAAGTCAAATATTTGCTCTCGAGACATATCAATTCTATAATTCAAATCTCCACTTAAAAAGCAAGTTTCGTGATCTAGTATACAAGTACCGTTGGTACCATGATTAAAAATATTACTGTTAGGGTCACTGATGGCTGGAAATCGAGCAGAATTTAATACACCTTCCATGTCTGCATTTCGTTGTAACACGTGAGTTTGACCAGATGCCAAATGACAATTGACAAAGCAAAGTGACATATCGTCAAATATAAATCTGGTTGCAATACCTCCTTTATTTCCATGCAATCCCCTGGCCATAATACGAAACCCGGTCTTGACAACAGTTGAGTCACATTGTTGTATACGAGCTTCGTGAATTGATTTAATAAATATACAACTAAATAATCCAACCATTTGATCTGTCTTTATAATTTTGTAAGTGTCTTTTCCAAAATTAGTTTCGATAATAGAAATAAAGTGTTCAAGCCATAACATGTATCGATGAGTTAATAATTCATCTGCATCCTCAATACTATCTATTTTTTTACTCAATGTCAAGAGAGATTCTTTTTTTTTTATGTAAAAAAAGCGAGAGAAAGTGAGTATTTTATTACAATTATTATTGTTTATTTATTTACTTGCTGTCATTGCTGTTGAACCGAGGTCTACTATCTCTTGAATACCAATCATGATAATATCTGGGTCATCCATACCGTGTAACCATTCATGTAATTTTTCTTGATCTGGTTCAGTAAGAGTATCTGGTTTAGTAGCGTCCATATTCCAAGAACAAATCATTGCAGTTGTTTCTTTAAAGTTAGAATATTCGGGTATATTTTCAATCATTTGTTCTTCTACATCAATAAAAACAAAAATAAAAATTAGCCTATAAAAACAATGTATTCTAGTGAATACCTTACCAAACCAATCATCAGCTAAAAGGCCATCCCATATAGCTAAGTTACCAGCAGTATCCATACTTACTACGGATAAAGACTCAATAATCGAAAAATCGTCAACCTGTAGTTTGGTAACCGAATTGGTATGTGCCTTCCATATTTTAATTACCGCCCAAGTATCAAGTCTGGTATCATAAATAGCAATTGTACCATTGTTATAGCCCACCCATAAATGGTACTCGCCAACGCTGGTAACTGAAGTTAATTTATCCAGCGAGATGTCAATAGATTTGATCTGTTGCAAACTGTCTACATCCCACGCGGTTATTTTACCATCTGAATGTAACGCAAAGATTTGATTTTGATGAAAAGGAATTATAACCAATTGAATAATTTCTCCGAGATCATTAGAAATATGTATCAGGGGAAAACCTTGTTTTTCTGATCGATCTAGTCTATCGATGGATCTGCCAGCAGAACACCACAAGACTGATTTGTTTAAGGAAAGAATGGCTGTCTTTAGATTGGCTGTAACTGAATACCGTTCGGGAATTGTGTTTAATAAATTGATACTAGTGATTTGATCATCCATACTCTTTTTGTTAATCCAGATATTAACATGACCACCTTGATCGATGGTCCATAACTCAGTGTTTTTATGGCGTAATATAAATGCAATTGAGTGACTATGTGTTGCCATACGTTTAATTAATACTTGATCAGATAAAATATCTATAGCCAAGATAGCGCCAGTTTCAGTACCAGCCCAAACAATACGGTGATCATCAATTGGATGAATAGCAGGAGAAAAGCAAACGGATTTAATTAAATCACTTTGATTACTTGTGTGATTATAAAATGTATTTTGGCCGATATGAAATGATTTAATTGTACAATGGGATGTACTCAAGATAATGGTGGAACCTCGTACAGTGAGAGCATGAATTGTACCATATTGATTAGGTATACGAATTTCATGATCTAATAATATGGGTGGTTTAATTGTTGTACGTGACATATCAGGATAAACATCTTTATCATTGTTTTTAGTTGTTTTCCAATCTTGACTAGAAATTAAATCTGTATCGATAATAGTATTTAAAGAAAATGATCTGGTGAGATTGAATAATGTGTATTCCAATGGATTGTATTCTTGAGGTGGATATCCAGAAGGTGGAAATAAAGATGGGCTAGTGTTATTATTTAAATTTAAATAAATTGATCTATTGATATTATTTCTATTATGTCCATGTCGATAATGTAAAGTAAAATAATTATTATCAAGCGAATTAGAGCGTGGGATATTTAATGATTGAAATAAATGACTATCATTTAATTTGGGTGACACTGTCATTTGTACCTCAATTGTATCCTTTTCTTCGAATACATCAGAAATCAATATATTATAATACGGTTGATTAGGCATTTATATATATATATATATATATGTATATAATATGTTAAAGAGAAAGAAATGTAAAATAATACGTTCGGATATATAGTTACAATCTTTATATACTAAGGAACTGGTAAAAATAAAAAATAAAAAATAAAAAAAAACAATATCCGCTTATTTTTTTTGCGCTACATTTGTACAACACCATATAAAAATTACAGTCTCCTTCTCCTTTTCTCCCTTTTCTTCTTTTTGTTTTTTTTATATAATTAATTTCGCTCCTTTTATACGCTCCTCTTGTTTATATTAGGGCTCTTGTCATTTTTTTTTTTTCTTATATTTTTTTTTTTTATTTTATTTTTTTATTTTTTATTACTACCCTTTAATAATATTGTTTATACCCTTCTTTCCCTTCTTTCTAATATATAGTAATGTCACACTCTCCAGTCATTAATTATGGACAAGATGAAATTCCACATTTACGTTCACAAAACGATCAACTATGGAAAATTATTGAAAAGCAAAGAGTAATGATTCAAAATCTTCAAAAAGACAATGTTCGACTCTCAGCCGAAAGAGATGGGCTACAAGACCAAATAAGCACGCTAGAAAAGGAAGTAACTCGAAAGCAACGTGTAGCTTCTTTACTTATCTCACCTCAAGCACTTCGAGAGATTGCTGAAGCAGATGATGCTTCAACACCAACACCTAATAGTGATTCACCTGTCGAAGCTTTTTCATTTGTAGTACCTACCAGTAGTCCTATGCCACCACCACGTTCACCTTATCGTCCTTTAAAAGAAAAATCGGACGACTATATCAAGGAACCATTTGAACCAGAGTCCTTTCTACGTAATATGGATGATATGAATGGTAGATCTTCACCAGGTTCACCTGCTCCTGGTCCTCACCATCATCATTCGTCAGCAAGACGTAAAGATAGTGCACCTTTGCCTTCACCTAGTACCAGAACTCAATCACCTTTTATTGTACCTTCTCCCTCTAAATCTTCTTCTTCGTTAGAAGTACGTCGAAACAATATTGCTCGTCAACGAGATTCAATGATGCCACCTGCTCGAGCTGCTTTAGACCACGACCCATCTATAAGGGCTGCGTCTCCTCCCGTACCATACCGTTCATCCACAAGTAGAAATACAAAACGTGAATCTACTATTTTTTCTAGTTCCCGTACTGACCTATCCATGGACGAATCTACATTTGACGAAGAAATAATGCAACCTGATTTATCTCAAAAGCAACAATTTGTTACCTCTCATTTAACTCAATTATCTGTCAAAGTAGTTGGTTCCAATATTAAGCCCAATGAAAAAGGAAAAGAAGTTGTTTCGTTTATTTTATCTGTAGGTACAACTGAAGAAGATGAATCAAAAGAAGAACGTTGGCGAGTAGAAAAGTTTTATTCGGATTTTCTTAGTCTTGACGCCAAGGTAAAAACAAATAAAATTAACCTAATCTGTTTACTCGTGCAAAAAAAAATATATTAAACTCCTCATTTTTTAGTTGAAAACTCAACGTAGTCGTGCTACATCAAGTCGTATGGGTAAATTACCTGATAAAGCCTTATTTTCCAATAATGCACCAACCAAAGTAGACCAACGAAAGATTGCCTTAGAGCAATACTTGCAACATGCTATTGGGACTCCACTTGATGATACATTTGATATTTGTGAATTCCTTAGTACTAATGTAGTTGACGTTAAAGTATATCAACCTGTTGGTCAAATGCGTGAAGGTTACTTGACTAAACGTGGTAAAAACTTTGGCGGTTGGAAAACTCGTTACTTTGTATTAAATGAATCTGTACTTGAATACTATGAATCGGTAACAAATCCTTTTTATATATATATATATCTCCTTATGACTAAAATTATTTCCCCCCTTTTTTTCTCCTATAAAAATAGAAAGAAGGAACTCAGCTTGGTTCTATTCGTCTCACCAATGCCCAAATTGGTCGCCAAATGCCTGGTTCTTCGCAAGCTTCAGAAGAATATAATAGTGTATACCGTCACGCATTTTTAATTGTAGAACAAAAGCGAGTTGGTTCTACGCACTATGTTCGACATATCCTTTGTGCTAATTCAGATGATGATCGAGATGATTGGGTACAAGCATTACTTGAGAACATTCATATTGAAGAGGACCCTATTGCACTCACCAAATCCACTTCTTCTTCTTCTTCCTCCTCAAAAAAGAAGAAAGAAGAAAAACCAAGAAAATTATCCAAAGGAGAAATCCGAGCCATATCTGCAACCCCTATTAGTCATTTAAAGTTGGATTCAGTTGCTAATGCAGATATGGAAAAGTTAACTTCGGTACCATCTATGGATGATCATAGTATTGGCATGGCCATCAGTAGTAAACCTTATACAAGACCTACTCCTTCTGTATCCAGTGAAAGTACAGACTCAATGCCTGTATCTAATTCGTTACCTAGTAACAACATTACTTGGTCCTCACCCTACGACCAAGTTGTACGCACCAGTTTAGATCAAGGTAGTCATACCAATCGTAACTTACAAGCACCTCGACCTGCTATTGTACGTCGTAGTTCGATGGGTAACTTAATATCGTCTAGTACCGAACAACAATTGATCAATGAAGACTTTTTGAACCCACATCAATACAATCGTGCTTTATCTCCTACCATTCCCTCAGAAGAAACCATGGTTGAAACCGAGCCAGAAAAGAAGGCTCGTAATAAAGCTCATCGTATGACATTTTGGGGTAAGAAAATGTTATTTAGTAATACTGAACAACAAAATCTACAACAATCGGGTCCACCCAAATTATCTCAATCTACTTCTGCTACCACTTCAAATGGTGATATCTCAAGATCGACAACGACAAGTACGACCAGTAGTAGTGGCGGGTTACGTGGTTTCCTATCTCGTTCCTCACATGAACAAAGTGATAGATCACGTAATAAGTATGGTGATGATATGCCATTACCTAAACCTGCTAAACAAGTATTTGGAGTTTCGTTGGAAGAAGCAGTACGTATCTCTCGTGTGAGTGAAGGATATGAGCTACCAGCTGTTGTATACCGTTGTATTGAATATTTGGATGCAATGGATGCCGTATTGGAAGAAGGTTTATATCGTCTTAGTGGTAGTAACTCTACAATGAAAGCTTTAAGAGAAAAGTTTAATCAAGAAGGAGATGTTAATTTGATGGCTGCTAAAGATGATTATGATGTTCATGTTGTAGCTGGGTTACTTAAAATGTGGTTACGTGAATTACCTACCAGTGTTTTGACACGAGAGCATCGAATGGACTTTTTGCATGTTATTGGTAAATAATATACACTATTAATATATACAAAAAAAAAAAAAACTAAGCAATTGTATCATGTTTTAGATCTATTGGATAGAAAGGATCGAGTAAATGAATTGGGTAGATTAGTATCAGTACTTCCTTTACCTAACTATACATTGTTAAGGGCTTTAACAGCACATTTAATTCGAGTAGTTCAAAATTCAGATATTAACAAGATGACAATGCGTAACGTCAGTATTGTATTTTCTCCGACACTTGGTATACCTGCCACTATTTTTAATTTGTTTATGAGTGAATTTGAATATATCTTTTGGACAACTGAAGACGGTGATGCAGCACCACGTATGATCCCCGATGAACCAGAGGAAGTCACCATTGTTGTTGAAGAAGAAGCGCCTTCGGTAGAAAATACCTCTGAAGAAGAAGTCGTACAAGAAAATCAGACACCTTTATTAAGTCGTAAAACTACACTTCGATTACGAGAAGAACATGGTCGTAGTAATCGTAATAGTGTAAACTATATGGATGGTGCACCTAATGCTATTGTTGATTTAGAAAAGAATATGGATGGTAACACTATAAACAATTGGATTATATAAACAAAAACCAAAAAAAAACTAACCTTACAATTTATTTTAGGTCCACCAGTATTAGATGAAGATGACGATGAAGACGTTGATGATCTTACACTTTCAACTGATTCTAACTATCAACCACACTTGTACGCACAACAAACTTAATTACTATTATTATTATTACTACATTATTACTATTACTATTTATTACTATTATCATTAATTTAACTCACGCTCGTTTTTTTTATACACACACACACACACACACATACAAAATATCAAAAATAATTCCCCTCTTTTTATATAATAATATAAAAAATATTAATTCAGGATACCTTTGAACTAACATTTTAATAAATAGGTTTTATAAAATGTAAATTCAATGGTAGAAATATACATTAAAACTACAAAGATGATGAAACGTTTTTTTATTAAAATTTAAAAAAGTATAAATATAACCCTCTTTTCCCCTCCAAGTTACTCCCCTCGTTTAACACACCTCCTCTATATCTCCTTCTAATTTAAAACGTAAAAAGAACCTTTTTTTTTTTCGTAAAGGGTTGTAAACATCATATTTAATAATCGCATATTGACGACATATCTTCCAAAGAGAAAACTTTTTTTAAAAAAAAAACTTTACTTGAAGAAGAGGGTCATAAATAGACGAAGTATTGATTTACAGTAGAATAAAAAGGAGAACAATATGCCAATTGTACTTAGATATATTTTAACAATGGGGTATTTTTCCTGCTTCATTTTTTTTTAATAACGTAATCTTGACCCACTGATAAGAGTAAACTCAAATAACACCAAATATATAAAGGAGTAAAAAAAAAAAAAAAAAAAAAAAAAAAAAAACTGATAGATCAAAAACTTTACCGGAAGCTGTCAAGAAACTTGTTACTTTTAAATAATAATGACCGAATGTTGTTTATTATTTAATTAAAAACCTTTGTGTATAAATTTGCTTATAAAGAGAGAGATATATATTTAATATGAATAAAGGAAGGAAGAGCAGGACAAAGGGTAGTCACCATAAAATAAAAAAATAAAAATTGAAATAAAATAGTCTCAACTGAAATAAGAAAAGGACTATTATTAGCAAAGCAAAGAGTGGAAATAGATAATGAGGGTGGCGATCATGCAGTAGTTATAAATCTTTTTGTTTTTTGTTTTTTCCTTTTTATTTTCCTTTTTCTTCTCTTTTTTTTTTTCTTTTTTTGTTTTTTGTTTTCTGCTTTTATACACATATATATATATATATATATACACACACAAATACACATATATATACCCATATATATATATATATATATATATAATATAGTATAGTATAATGGGAGAAGATAATGTTGTACGATTCGTTATTGGAATATTTGTATCTTTAGGAGCATCATTTATGGACGCACTTGGCTTAAACATATTAAAACTAGATCATGTAAAAGAAGCTAAAAGAGAACAAGAACAACAAAGGGGAGACTGTGGAAGACCGTTATGGCATTTAGGATTGTATACATATATTGCAAGTCAGTTGATTGGTAGTACAATCGCATTAAGTATGTTGTAAATAAATAAATATAAATAAATACTAAAATCCTCATCAACTTTCTTTTAGATTATTTAAAGACACAGGTAAATAAAGGAGTTGTTCATATTTAACTCCCTTTTTATATATATGTATATATATATATGTATATAATACATTTATTTCATTTACTCATATATAATCCCTTAAAATATTTCATGTAGTGGGTTGCACCTCTTGGTAGTGTAGCGTTAATATTTAATTTTATTTTTGCAAAATTATTAGTCAATACAAAGATAACTCGTAAAGATGTTCTCGGTACGTGTGTAGTAGTTGCATCTGTTATTTGGATAGTAGTGTTTGGTGGCATGTATAATGGTGATGACCGTAAGTTTTTTTTTTTTTTTTTTTTTTCTTGTTTATTATTTATATTCTCTAATCAAAAAAATAATAATAATAATAGCCGAAGAATCCATCTCGTTAGAAAGTCTTAAAGTTAAATTTATGAGACCGATTTTTATCATTTATTTCAGTGCTTTAAATATCATTGCGTTTAGTGGATTAATCATTTCTATTTGGTCAAATTGGGCCATCTCGGATGAAACCAGAAAATCAAAAAGCCAAATATTTCGAAACATGAACCAAAAGAAAATGAAGCATATAGTTGGTTTAATGTTCAGTATCGAAGGCGGTTTATTAGCAAGTGAAACTTTATTATTAGCTAAAAGTGGTGTCAAATTATTCACTCTATCAATTCAATCACAAGTAAATCAATTTAACGATAATGCTAGTCGTTTCATCTTGTTAGCTTTACTGGTTACTGCCATCCTTCAAGTTTATTGTTTAAATACTGCACTAAAATTATATTCATCGGTTGTTGTTGTACCTGTATTCTATGGTACATATACTGCACTTGGTTTAGTCAATACCATTATTTATTTAGACGAGATTGGAAACTATCCTCCTTGGGCCATAGCACTTGTATTTGTTGGTATAGGTGTATTAATTTATGGAGTCTACTTACTTAGTTCTAAACCCGATCCAGCACACTTAACAGAAGAACGAGAACCAGAACAAGATAGTATTGTTAATTGGTTATCAGCTAAAGATGAAAAAGAAGCTGTAGCCACCACACTAGGCGAATCAAGTTCTTGTTCAGAACAAAATACAAGTTTTACAAAATTATTTAAAAAACTATCAAGAAATAATGACACAACCATACCATTATCTGTCTCAAAATAAATATGTAAAAAAAAAATATATATATGTATATATATATAATATTATTTATTTTCGTTCATCAACTTCACAAAAATTGACATTTCCAAGATATTCTTGAATACTCTTATATTCTAAATGAGTAAAAATATTTTCAAAATGGGGCATAAATTCTCTTCTCGGCACATACAGATTAAACTCTAAATCTGCAAAAACTGCAAATTCATGTTCATGAATCTCTTTTGGATCCACATTTAATTGATCGTCCATGGCTTCCAAAAGAGGTTTAAACCAAGTTCCTTTAGCTTCATTGACTTTACTTGCCAAAAATAAACAGCAAGCTGCAATCAACTTTCGATTCTTTTTAGTCACCATATTCTTGATTATTAACTTTTCGAAATAGACATAGGCATGAGCTACACTCGATACCTCTAAATCAAGTCTTTTACCAATCTCAAACAAGTGAAGTTTAATTGCTCTAATCTTACTAAGCGTAATTTCTGGTGGGATTTCTGGATGATTCAATCTAAATTGTTCATTCATTTCTCGTTTTAAATCAGAAGGTCTCATACCATTTGATAAAGAGCCCTATTTTTAAGATTTGTCAGAAAAAACTTTTTTTTATATGTACAAATGTACTTACAAGCGAACTAGGGTCTAAACCATATTTGCCGTAACTATCATTATCGAGGAAATATGGATCATATGAATTAGTATCAACTTGTTGTTCAACTATGTCATCGTCACTATATAAAAAAAAAACTAGGTTAGTTTAAATTACAATAAGATATCAAACTACTTACAGTAAAGATCCTGTTGTATTCAAGAAGTGAGCATAAGAATGAACTCTACGATCTTTACGTCCGTCTTGACTTTCTAATTGTTGTTGACTACTAGAAAAAGTTAATACACACATAATAATAATAATAATAATAAATGTCTTACACATAGCCACGGTTTGTAGAATGTTCAATTGACTTCTTCTTACTAGAAGAATGACGAATTTTATCTGTATAGTATCGAAAGACTGACATAATAGACATACTACCTTGACCATACTAAGTAATAGTAAAATCGTTAGTTTAAATAAAATAACCATGACTTCATACTTTTTTTAACGTACTTCTTTTTCTCCATGGTTAGATTTTTTCTTAATTTTTTCAGAAGCAATTGGCCTTTCACTGTCCTCTCTGGTAAGTTTATGATGTTGAACATCTTGACTATCGTTACTACTTTCAGATGGGTTACGTTTAACAGTGTTTCTTCCCTTTTTAATATTATTAGATGGGTCAAAACTTTGATTTGCTGTTATAACGGGTGCAATGGCTGTTGAATGATTTCTTCCGCTGGCTTCAATAGATAATGGGGTTTGATTAACTTCTTCATCGGCTGAAAAGCTGCTGTCCGAAGAGTGTAAAGAAGAAGCTACAACGTAAAATATAAGTATAAAGTAATTAAAAAAAAGGGGGTGTACGTATATGAATTACCTCCGATTGGGACTGTAGCTTCTTTGTCGAGATAATGTAATAGGTTTTGGTCTGTTGGCAAATATGAGGATAAGGTTGGTATACCATCAGGCGGTTTCTCATTTTCACTTCCCAGTGCAATATTTGATAAAAACGTAAAGGCAGTTGGTCTCGAGTTATTCCGCCTAGATTTACGACTTTTCGTCGTGCCCATTGGCTTATGATTTGAATAAAAGTTGTTGGTTGCAAATCTGAAGAATATCTTCCTGCAATCAAAGTCAATTCCACTTGATTATATATCTTTTTTTTTTTTTTTTTTTTCCTTTTTTTTTTAGTTGTTGTTTTTTTTCTTTAATGAAATTGAGAAGAAAAAAAAATTAACTTTCTTGAATTTTATATATATAAAAGAAAAAAAGAAAACTCAAAGATGACGTTTAATTGATTCTTTCTTTCTTTCTATATATGTGTAATTAAAAAAGAGTTCAAAAAATAGAGTAAATGAAAACTATTTTTTTTTTCTGAATTAGAATAAGAAAGAATAGGAAAAAGGGAAAGGAAAAAAAAAAAGCAGTGTATTAATAAATAGCGCAACACTAAAAAAAAAAAAAAAAAAAAAAAAAAAAAAAAAAAAAAACTGAAACGTCATAATAATGATTATATTGATTGGTTGGAAGCTATGAAATACACATATAGAATATCGTAGTAAGACCTGTAAGTTCAAGTTTAAAAAGGAAACCATATAATCTTATCAAGGCAACTATTTCTACTTTTTGCGGCAAGGAAGTAAACAGTTTTTTTAACGGGTGACGTCGATTGAATGAATGAATGCTCATAAACTAGAACTAGTGAGACCTTTCTTTTTTCCTTTTTTTCTCAAATAGGCGAAACTTCCCCCTTTTTATCTTTTTTATACATAAATATTATAGAATGAAGACCTTTGTTAGTCCAGGAAACGCAACTTGTTGTAGTTTATTATCCTTTTGTGGTATTATCTTTCTCGTAAGTCAAGATTGAGGTTTACATATGTTGCCCATCATCTCTTTTTTTTAAAAAAAAAATATCCCGCTTGGTCATTAAAAACACGAAACTTGTTTTTTCAAAAAAAAAAAATAGATTGTGCTTGGTATGGCATTTGACGCTGAAGTAGAGATTTTGACAGAATTCACCTCTGACCCTGAGGATCCCAAGTTGACAGCAAAGGCTTGCTTTACTGCTGCTATGGTTTATGCTTGTTTCCTTGGTTTCTGTGGTTGCCAGGTAAAACACATAAAAAAAAAGTTATAAAGCAACTAATAATAATTCCTTTACTTTAGATGTTGGTTCACAAGTTCAACTCTCGTAATCAGATTCAACTTTAAGTCGGCAATATATAAAGGGAAGAGAGAGAAGAGGATGCTTTTCTTTTTACACTTGTAAAAAAATCGTATTATTTTTGTTTCCCCCAATCGATATCCGCGTTTCAGATAACAAAAAAAATAAAAAATAGTAACGCCATTAAAATAAAAAAAAAAAAAAAAAACTACTGTTTATTCATGTAAAATATATATATGTGTGTGAGTGTAAAATGGGAGTGTAAAATGATGTATATGTATCTATTGTGATTTCTTATACTCGGGAGTAATTTCTTTAAGTACGGCAAGCATTTGCTCACGACAGTCATCAGCAAGTTTTTGGATGTCAGCTGATTCTTCTTTAATGGATTCAGTAGAAATAGGAGGTAAAACCTTACAGCGAATGGTACCGGGATTAAATCTTTTTTCCTTTGCACTGTAGAATTCATAATAATTTGCAAAAACAATGGGAACAATGGGAACACGAGCTTGTACGGCCATATAAAATGCACCCTTTTTAAATGGTAAAAGTGTAACTTCAGACTCGTGTCCACGAGTACCTTCAGGGAATACCCAAACGTTGATCTAAAAAGAGAAAAAAAGTCAGTTTCATTTAATTATATGTATGATCATTACATAATTTTAATTACATTCTTCTTATGTATATCTGCAGCGGCCTGTTTAGCTTCCTTTACGGCACTATCTCTATTTTTACGATCCAAGAAAATGGCATTACTTAAAGTCACTATATAAGATTTTTATCAGTAATTTGATCATACCCTTTTTTTTTATGATCGATCATACTTACTAAACCAACCCAAAAAAGGATAATATTTTAATGCTTTCTTTGCAACAATGGTAGTATTATTAGGATAAACAGCACCTAAAAGCATAATATCAATACTAGATTGATGGTTACACACATAAATGGCAGGGCCTTTCACCTTTTTAAAATTTTCTTGACCTTCACATTCTACTTCAATACCAGTAAAGAAACCACCTAATGTACGATAAAGAACAGCAACAGACGAGTTAATATAATTGGTTTTACCAATCAAAGGTAAAAAGAGAGAAATGGTAAAACCATAAATGGAGCAGATCAATAAACAAATGATTGACATGAGGCTACGGTAATAGAATCCACCAAAATGACGATAGATTACCAAGAACGACACAATTGCCATGGCAATAGTAGACCAACTTGCATTTAATAATAAACCTTTTTTTTTTTAATAATAATAAAGTAAGTACTATTTTTTTTTTTTTTTTTCGTAAAGTCGTGTTACCTTCCAACTTCATAATTGTAATAATAATAATAATAATAATAAAAGAAAGTTGTATAAATTTTTTTGTTTTTTATAGTTTTTATATTTTTTTGATAGCCAGTGCCCCCAAAAACCCGGCAAAATCACATTCTTATTCACGTTTGACCTGAGATCGGAAAATGAAGGGCGCCATTATTTTTAGTGCTCAGACAGAAAAAAACCTTTCAAAAATAAACATGTAAAGATGCTCTTTATTATTTCAAGCATGTGACGATATGTAAACGAGTATATTATGATATGTAAACTAGGAGAGGGGAGTATCAGTTTACCCGAAAATTTTTTGGCTTACATGACAAGTCTGGGGAAGCTCCACTCACTAACTTTTGATTTGATTCGTTCTGATATTTAGTATTGGCCAATAAGAACGCGATTTAGAGATTTTTCCACCAATAAAAAGGTTAATTGAGTTCTGTCTTTAAAACGCAAAATATGTTTTGGGTAGTACACAACGCAAGGTAAATATGATACGTCCTAAATGAGAAAATACCTCAATGTTAATCAATGACAAGCAACTCGGAATTGTCCATCCTACCACTGAACAATTCAGAAGCTTTTCTAGTGGTATTAATGATAATATAAATGCCTCTTCAAACTCCTCAACTTCAGAACCCATCAGCTTAGATTCTTATTCAACAAGCAAATCAAATTATCACCTCTTCAAAAAGAAAATATAATAGTTTTGTTTTTAAGACTGAACGAAATTGAAATGTGGAGATTATCTACAGATAAAGTCGTTGAATAACAAATGAAGATATGTTCACTTGAGTGCAAATTTGAGTAGTAAGTATAGAATATGTATTATTTTTGAAATAATGACAAACTCACGTTTTTGCTTCTAACACTGTACATTCGATGGTATTGGACGTCAATGATAAAACCTGTTTAAAATACTTTACACCGAAATAAGGATTCATCAAATGAAAGTACTTGTAGATTTGCCTTCGACAATGGAAGATTATATAAAGAAACTTCGTGAGTGCCAAGACGTCATTGTATTAAAATCAGTATTTAAGCAGGAGTTAAGCAATCCCTATTGTGAGTGGATAAGATCCACCTTTATCCAATATATACATCTCTTACAACACGACTATTTACCATTATCAACGCAATCAGAAGGTGATATGCTTCGCCGAATCTGGTTTTTCGTTGACACCATCTTGGATGACTCGAGGATTGATTTCCGAGGGCATTGTGTGCATGCTTAACTTTATCATGATTTTGATTTACTATTTTCTTTTTGTTTTGATATAATATAGAGGGAGAAAGGCCAACAAATCTTCATCTTCTGGTCGTAATACTCATAGAGTATTATCTGGAGAGGATAAGACGGATGGGAAGAAAAATGGATTTATTCTTCCATCGTCAACTACTTGAGTACGGTTGTGCTGAGACTAGACAATACAAGTATTAAAGTCACATTTATAATAGAATGAATAGATATATCAATACTGTCAAAGTACCTCTTTTTCCATCAAAGATCATTTTTCTTTATTTACAAAGAGCCGTATAAATGAAAAGACCTCACGACGAAGACTCGGATGATGGATCAAAAAGAGATGAGTACATTCAAGCTAAGATAATTTTAAATATGACAGATAGCCTAATGATATACATATATATTTAGAGAATGACCAGAACAAGCGCACTTCTTCGGCTAAAGGTAAGTTTAAAAATGTGTTGTTGGACGTTCTACGTGTAAACGTCGACTAGTTCTTTTTTTGGACGAACCGTGTAGGGAGTATTTGATCAGTTCTACGACTGATCCTATCGATTATCAGGTTGTTATTTTTTCGCGTATCTCTCTAAAAAAAGAAGCACCATTCGTTTTATTCGGGTTTTTTAGCGATGAATACGACTAAATATTTTTGAGTGGACATTAGGCGTCATTTTTTCTATCCCCATCGTAGTGGAAAGTTATAGGTTCGGAGAAAAAATACTGATCCGGCGTCTCCCTCAGGTTCACTCTATTATACTCTTTCAAGTAAATTGATAGGCGGTTGAGACTTGGCTTGTTAATGATAAGCCGGTCTCATCCATTCGGTAAATATTATAATATTGGTCAGGAACTCATTTGACGTAACAGAGTGGAAGGAACCATTAATATGGCCACACCATGCCTGTCGCTACTATCAAATGAGCGGTTACAGTGAGAATATGGAACCAGAAGATTAGACTGGCAAAAGTTTTTCCTTGCAGAAGACTATGGTATCTAATGTAGCCAATGTCGAATTTTATCCATACAATTAAATTTCTAAAATAATATTAGTGGGTTCCAGACCAAAGCTTTAATTTCACTTATGTCTATCGCACCTTCTATTATGTAGTATACACGATACTTTCCACCGCTCACTGGACAATATGGATTTTTCTTTTTACAGGGAATACATTATCAATCATACTCCTTTTACCTTGTACATTATTACGACTGAAATAACTTCATCTTAACTACCTGATACTTACTGCGATATGTGACAGCATACCAAGCATTTGCCTTATTCAGAAGATAAATTGACTATGATTTTTCTAACTAGAAGCAAGTTTATCTCCACTTATTTAAGGATGTATAATTAAGTTAGTAAAAAGCCTTTTTTTTAAAGAAAAAGGACTTGGTTCAATAAGAAGCAGCCAGTTCATAACTGCTTAAATACGCCGTATGATTGGCAAAATGACACCTATTTTTATCACTTTTAACCGTGTACCGCACTTTTTTTGCACGTATTTTTCTCCTTTTTTTTTTATATCTGATCCAACCTTAACCATCTTCTGTCTTTGATGTATTAAAATATTATTTTTAATCATTAAACACGTGAAGTAAATATGAGTAGTTATGAGATTTGAGTAAAACAAAGCTTTATTTTATTTTAATAATAGTTTATATGGAAATAAATTTTAAATAGTAATACATAACTAAAAGTTAATGCTATTTACAAAAAAAAAAAAGTACAAGTAAATTTCATTCAAAACACCGGACTTTTCTGTTAGAAGATAAATATATATAATAATAGATAACAACCAAGACATATAGAATAAACATATTTAAATGTTAACTTAAAAGTAAACGCCACCTAAACTATCAACCCAACAACGAAGAGAAACCACCTCAGATGGATGGAACTCCTCTACCGATGGAACTACTATTCCAGCTACGTTGCCCATAAAAGACCCCCAAACTACGTTGTCTTATCTAATATGGAACTGGCTATTCGCGCACATCGGCTGCACTTTGATAGCTTACACGTGTAATTTTAGATATTACATTAAACACGAGTATGCCAAAATTTTGACTATAATCAACCATTAAGCATAGGAATCAACCAAAAGAGAGACCAAGTATTTTAGCAGACATCAACCCGCATAAATAAATTGTAAATAAACGCCAACCATAGCAATACTACCAGCAAAAAACCAGCGATAAAAAAAAACATGTAACTAGTAGAAGCCAGCCATAGACACCGGTTATAGCTAACATAATGGTATGAGCATCTTTGTCAAAGACTTGAAATAGGATAAAGCGGCAGAAACCAGAGAGGAAACCAGAACAAACATCAGTATGTTTTTTTTTTTTTTGTATTGAGAATAAGCAGGGTATAGCCAAATTTTCTTAGAAAAAAAGAGCCAACAGATTAGGTGGTAGAGTAACATGAAATAGTTTTGCGCATCATTTTAATAGTACTTGATTAAAACTTCAGTAGCAGTAGTACCAGTGCAGAGTTTGAACATTACTTCAGAAGAACTTGAGTGTATTTTTTTTTTTTTTTTTTTTTGATATTTTGAAAAAGAAAAGAGATTGGTGTTTATTAATTTGAAGATTTGAGCCTTTTTATGGACTTTAGAAATAAGGAGGTGTAAACATATGACATGATGTAATATACTTAGACTGATAACAACCTAGAAAAACTACATGTTTCAGGATTTTTTTTGCTCTAAAGAGCTTTTTCATGTGGTTTAATTACCTATTTCCATAAATATTAAGCTTATTATCTTTTTCTTTATATAAAATAAATACTTTCACTTTCTTCTTTTTCTCACTTACTTTAGCAGTATTGCCTCATCCTAATATTTAAATATAAATCGATGCAGTTGAAAGGTGGTAACAAGTAACATAAGTTGAGAAGTAAAGGTGAAAAGAGTAAAAAGGAAAATAAAAAAAAGGAAAGGTTTGTCTAATTTGTACTACTTTCCCTTTTTTTTGCATGATTTGTTTACTTTGTCTTTTTCAAAGAAAAATTTTTTTTTTTCATCAAGCTTCTAAATAAGACAGTTCCCATGAAAACATGAAATCATCTATCACCATTACATGAAAACCATCTCCGATGTTTATATGATGGAGCCAGCTTTTTTTTTTTTTTTCTTTTTTTCTAAACAGGACTTGTATGCCGCCTATATTTAAGACAGTTTGCTAAGCTATGTAGATTTTATTGACCTGTTTTATTAATAATTGTTATTTTAAAGAAAATCATACGTACCGATAAAAGAAAGTAATAAAATAAAATATAGCTATAAAAGAGAAAGATAAAAAAGAAAAAAGAAAAAAAGGGTTAAATAGTGGGGAAAAAAAAAAGAAAGAAGATTGCGACAAAACACATGACTCGATTAGTCTACTAATCTAATAAAAAACAATATTTACAATAGGCAGCCAATAATCAACATATTTGTGAAAGGCTGATATGACCACTGTTGAGTCCGTTGTGGTTGTCCATAGCCCCCTTTTTTTGTACTCCCCCCCCCCACTAGCCCAGTAAGCCTAGTAATGTTCTATACATATTGCTTAATGCAATTTACATTAAATATCTTTAATATGACCGATCAACCAAAAAAAACAGTGATCACTCATCTCAAAAAAGTGGTCGACCACTTACTATGAGAGTACCTAGTACTTTTTATTTTATACATACATACTTTATTATTTATGAAGTTATAAAAAAAATAAGACTAGAAAATCGATACTGAAAAAATAAAATAACAGTTGCACCGTTAAGAAAAAAAAAGAGAAATTTAACAAGGCGTTCGGTCGAGAAGGATAGGGCTTGCAGGTAGTTGGAGATGGTGCGTGAAACGGAATACGATTCCAAATGTTATACTACTGCTTTGCAGTCTGTTAAAAAAGGTTGCATTCTGACATTTCAGTCATTAAAAAGGTGTCACCCTAACATTACTGCCTGCACAATGGGTCCCACTCTCACTTCACGCATGAACAATGGGTTTCCCTTTCACTTTCTTCCTGAAAACTTTGGCTGAAGCCTCGGTCCGCTTCCACCTTCTGTCTGACGCATTAATAATGGGTTCCACTCTCTCGAATTGACTTTAAATATCCATTGATTCAATTCCCTTGATCGAATAGCATGTAATAATGACAGGGTAGTCAGTTATCCTCATTATTGGTTGAGTTATGAGTACATCATTATTTACTTTTTGTTCGAACCTATAGAATGCCAAAATACATGTTGGACTTGAATAATTTAGGGAGTAAAAAAAAAACTTAAAAAACTATAGAAGAAAAATGCTTCACTTGAAAATACCACTGCTCCCTTTTTTTTTTTTTTTAATAACGTTTATAACTATGGTTATCCTCTCTTTCGTTTATTGTTACGTCTCTTCTTTTAATCAATTTCTGAATATGGCTTGACAAAGGCTTTTTTCATTTTTTCAGGTGAACCGTCCTTGTTTAAACTGTTATTTCTTAGAAAAACTAGAAGGAATCGAACTAATACTACCTCAAGTATATAACCCGTACCTAAGCTGATTCAATCATACTACTCTTTACTTCGGTTAATTAGATCTTATACAAGTGGGCGTTTTCTTTCATTTGCCTTCTACGGTAAAGACTAATTAATTACTAAACTAAAAACAAAGCTATAGCGATTTTTATTATTTACTTTTTCACACACGCTCAATGGCTGTCAAAGTAATAGAAGAATATCCCCAAGTAGTTTCTAAAACTCTTTAAAATGCTGTCAAAATAATTTTAACACGTTTGGTTCTGTTCTGTTCGAAACTTTATTCAAGACTTTCTTCTGATCTACTACTTTGCTTTGTCGCGGTTTACTACTATACTTTGGTATAATACTTTGGTGTTTTACTTTGTTTGGTCTCTACTGCAAATGTTGTCAAAAATATTTTAAAGCTTTTACTCTTGCTATATGGAAAAATTTATTTGAGGCTTAGGGTGGGTCTCTTACACAAGACTTTGGTTGGTTTATTCCTATACTTTGGTACGCAACTATGGTAAAAAAAAAAAAAACTGGTACAATACTCTGCTACAATACTCTGCTATAAAATTTTATTTGGTCTCTACTACTTTTGCTTTTGCTGCCGGTTCTATCCAATATCGTGTTTAATCAGAAATAATCGGCTCCGTAAAGAAAAGGCTCGATTAAGGGCACTTTACGGGAAACACGAAGAAAAGGCTCAATTGAGGGCATTTTGCGGGTGTCATAAAGAAAAGGTTTACAAGGGCACTTTATGGTTACTAGTCGGGATATCATGTTACAAATACTTACATATATTACTTGTTTATCAGCTCTGGCATACCAACCTTTTAACTAAATAAAACCAACCTTTTAAATCTTGACTTAATAAAAAATTAATCTTTGTCAACTTTCTTATGTTAAAAAAAACCTATTCTTTTATTTTAATAAATAAACAGAATACCCTCACAGTATCATATAAACCAATGCATAAGTCAATAAATTACCATATCAAATACAAATCACGATTGTTAAAAATAGAGGACATGATCGGTGTCCAAACTTCACCTACAAAATCTTGTTCAGTTGGCGACTTAACTAATTCATTCTTCAAGATGGAATTATGTTTGTCGAGAAGACGAATCCTATCAATTACTATTAGAAAGGTTTAGGTTAATTCTTGATACACCACCATTTACAATAACAGGTACTTTACATGTAAAAACGACTTTAATATTGTGAGAAAGGAAATTGTAATATAAATATCGCGATGGTTGAATAAATCCCATTTTATCATAGTTGAATAAACCCCTTTTTATCACAATTAAAATCATCTATTTATTCCATCTTCTTTTTTCCCTTTTCTTTTCCTTTTTTTTAACAATGAATTCATATACAAGCAATTACCGTTTATATTATCAGATGTCTAAATTGGTACTGGTGGTGTAAATGGTAGTGTATCAAGAATTAACCTAAACCTTTCTAATAGTAATTGATAGGATTCGTCTTCTCGACAAACATAATTCCATCTTGAAGAATGAATTAATTAAGTCGCCAACTGAACAAGATTTTGTAGGTGAAGTTTGGACACCGATCATGTCCTCTATTTTTAACAATCGTTATTGACTTATGCATTGGTTTATATGATACTGAACATAAAAAAAGGGGTGACTCTGTCCCGCAGATATCAACGACAGCTAGAAAAAGGTTATGTGAAGAAGAAAAGATTGGTGATCGTGTGGACATGCGTGTAGTGACGAATATTGAGGGAACTGAACATGATATCCCAACTGGCGAATTTGCGAACGGGTCATTTGGCCCAGATAAATTTTCAGACGATCATCAGAAAGTCTTACGCGAGTCAAAGGTCATTTTATATAGTATTGTCAATAGGAAATATACCAGCAGATCGGATGCTCGCAGATTGATTATACCAAGTTTTCAAGCGACAGGGTTGGATGGGGAGTTGAAAATTATGAGACTAGTTGCACCGGGCATTTATACTGTTCAATATGTTGGATCTATACCAATCCCTAATCATGTTGAAGATTTACAACAGTTAAGGAAGAAGTGTTTTCCAAGATTAAATTATATGAAGGTAAATTGGTTCATTAAACTTTTTTCTCTACTACTATACTAAAAAAAAAAAAAAAAAAAAAAAAAAAAAAAGATTAGAATCAGGCTGTAAAAAATGCTAAACTGTTGGCTGTGTCTGTTAAGAAAGAGACCCGAGCAAAAAAAAAACAAAAAGCTCGGCTTACCAAAGATCACCATACTATGACGGCGATGCTGAAACTGACACGCGTTGGACGCGAGGAACATGGTTCCCAAATTCAAACCCCAATACTCCAATAATTATACCCTCTGACATTTTATTTTAAAGTTTTATATAAATTCAACCTCATAAAGATTGTTTTATGTATCATCCCCCTACTGTTGAAAGAAACTCTCGCTAATGGAGACACAGAGATGGACACGGAGATTGAGCTTAAAATATATACTGCTACTGTAAAGGATTGTTTATGTTGGATTAAACATTTTAAAAGCTAAGAGCTATTGGGAGTAGATGCTTAAATAAATAATTGGGTCCAAAATAAAAGTCAATATATATCTTTTCAAATAGTAATATCATTGAGTGTTAGACAAAAAAGATGTAAGGTCTAAACTAATTTTTTATTGTGTCCATAAAAAAATATTACTTCCAATAAAATTCCTAGTCTGCCTGATTTGAATGTGTGCGATGCTTGCAATGAAGTATCTCGGGAGATAATAACTAAGTCAGTAGAACACTCTGTTGAAGCTTTGGAGAAGTGCAGGAATAAACAACCACTTTAATTAGGGCAAATAAAATAAATAATATGTACGCTAAAACAAAAGACTCGCAATACACAATTCATAAATTCAACAGAAGATAAAGAGAAGAAATACTACTAAAACAGGAAAGTTTATTTTACTTTATAATAATGTAAAGAATATTTACATAGCAACCTTATTCCGACAGCTGCGAAACTGGTTAACAAAATACTGAATGATATTTTGAAGGTATTCAACAGGCATGGCCTCGCTAGCTTCGATAATTCTTGTAGTAAGTGTTTCAACATCTTTGAGCATATTGCATTTTATTTTACGGCAATTGGGTTTTCAGAAACCGCTGAATGATTTTTGAAATTCACCATTTGGGACTGTACGCACTGTATAGATCTTTAAAAACCCTTTATTGTTTATTTATAAATAAAAGTGCTACAACCAAAACTGAGCGAGAAAACGAGCTTTAAAGAGAACGCTATTTTAAGTTCCGCTTAACTCAAATTCTAGTAAAAAAAAACGCCTTTAAACATTGATCACTCGCTCAGTGTTTTTAGTAAAAATATATTTTTAGATGGATTAGATGCGTCTAAAAGAGTACTTTATTAGTATTGAATTTTTCACAAAGAAAAGCAAAGTAGATCGGGAGTAATTGTGAAAAAACTGAGAAAAAAAAATCGAAAAACAAAAGAAGTTGACCCCCCAAATGATCAAAAATGGCAAAAATGACCAATCACAAAAAAGGTAGAAAAAATCGAGAAAAATATAAAGCAACAAGCGGTTTCAATATTTAAGATTAAAGACAATGTCTTGACGACTAACTTTCACAAAGTAACATGGGCAAAAGAACCATTTTCTGACTTTTAATTATACATAGAAAACACCTTATTTTAAACACTAATAAAATTACTTTTTTAGAAGTGATGCCTGAATGTTCGTATAAAAACGACTGTTTTAAAAAGGATAACGGACAAACAATGATGGCTTATAATAATTTAAATAGTTCCTGGACCCAAACAAGCTATTGTACAGAAAAATATGCTGTATATCTTATTCTGCGAAAGCTCAAACATTAAAACTTTATTGTTATCAATTAAAATAGCACAAAGCCATGTATTAAAATGACACATAATTAATTATTTTATATGACTTATTTCATTATACTCTCTCTATCATTTCGATTCTTATTCTTTTCGTAAATTAAATAAATACATCTCGAAAATAAAATAGTTGAAGACTTCCTTTTTATACATTTAGTAGTTTTGTTAAATTGTATTCCACCCTGAAATCGAATAGTGGTAATAGTGGCGTTAAAGCGAGATACTGAGAAGTTACAATTAAGCTATCGTTGGTGAGGAACTGTAAGTACTAGATATTACTTAGAATCGGCAGAATATATAGAAGGTACAAAGAAATTAAGCCAATCATGTATATGAGATTTTTTTTGAATAATACTAATTTCTTTTCAACAATAGCACCATTCTTCTTCAAATGCAGTGTGACAGTGGAGATTTTTCCTGATAACAATAATTACCGGCCATATTACAACAGAGTATTTGAGAATTGCCCATTCAGTTTTAACGAAAGCTTGGTCAGCTCTAAAAAAATACCTTAAGGAATATGGACTTCAAATATGTAGCTCAAAGGAGGTAGTTGGTGATGATATGCCCGCTTTGTCGGTGAATTACATTATTCGTCTACTAAGTGGATCTGCGGGGAACAGCTTTTTACTTCTTTCAAATAGATATCCTAAGCTTTTTGAAAACCCCAACGGACATGCTACTATTATACGTTATTTGCCAAGTTTATAATTGCAAAATATATTGTTTCTCAACAAGAACAAAGCCTGAAGTTATATTACCAAGGAATTCCGATAATACCAGTTCAATCCAATCATTTGGTAGAAAGTCTTTAGAGAAGGACAAACACCCGTAAGTACATTATATAAAAGTGTTATCAGAAATACTAACATGCTAGCTTTGATTTAGTATCATTGCTGCTATAATGAACAGAATGGCAGAAAAGACATTGTTAATTTCAAAACTACACCAATCTTGGTTTCGGCATGCAAGCAATTTCATACAAATTTTAACAACATGTGGCCTTGTGAAAGGTTTCAAACAGATTTGTGGGAGTATCCAGGCAGGTATCTTTGAAGAAGACAGAATGATGATTTTTTAGAAAATTTTATGATCATCAACTAAATATTCGCCACACAAAAATACTGACTTTTTTTAAACCCCCCCCCCCCCATTCAGAAGAACGCCCTGATGTCTCATCAAACGAAATAAGAGCCCTTGTTTCTGTTTCTATGATGTTCTGCCAATCGGATTCAATTGAAAGACCTATTGATCACGTATATGCGAAAAAGAAATTATACGCTGACAAGCGAGAGAGCATTACTACGGAGAGCCTTCAAGTTTGCTCCAAAATTACAAATGTATCGCGTATCATATCACCAAAGAAAAGTGACGTGTATAACGTATTAAATTGATGCCAAAAGCGTCAATTAAGAAACCTTGTTGTCAGATTTTCCAACACGAATATAAGATTTCAGGAGCATGCATTGACTATCAACAAAAACAACAACACTAAAATGGTTATCCGTATCGACTGTGCTACTCTGTATTTGATATTACAGAATGAATATAATTTATATTAGAAAGACGATAGTTTAATAACGAATTGCAACTGAAGACAAAATACAAAATAGCAATCTTCGGCATTTTTTTCAGATTCAGTATTATTGATAGAATCCTTAAAGAAAAGCGCCTCACATTCAAGTTCTCGTTTTTGTACGAAGATCGTTATAATATTCATTTTTTGGGCCAAAATTCCGGTTATAAAAAAAAGAGCAACAAACAAGACTACTAGTGAAGATTCTCCTGAGACTTATCATACTACGGAAAATGCACAAGAATAACTTTCCTTCCTCCTTTCTGAAGAAGGTTGCATACATTACATAAATACGTTGACCATTAGCTCCAGAAATTTTTAAATACACATATACTGATACATGCATTTATAAGTTTAACCTATCTAATTTTTTATTAACACACCAAATTTGGTGACGTTAAGAACACTGGTGGATCCGGCAATTGATTTTAACCGGGTGTCAAACTTGCCAAAATTGCAAAGTGACTGGTTTGTAAGTGAAACTCTTTTTATTAAAAAAGTTACAAGTGGTGTTACAAGGAAAAAATATAATAAAATGGCCTTTTTTTTAATTTTCATTCTTTTTTCTCTCTTTTTTTTTTTTTTTTTTTTTTTTTTTTTTTTTTTTTTTTTTTTTATATATATAGATAATATATATGTATATATATATCTAATATATATATATACTTAATACTAATAATATGGGAGCTTTATGTTGCAAACAAGATGAAATCGATTATTCACAAGGTAACGAATACATATAATAAAAAAGAAAAAAAGAAATACTAATTTTCGTAATCAAAAATTCCAGGACCCGAATTAAATCATTTTCAGTTATTAAAAATAGTTGGAAAAGGAGCATTTGGCAAAGTTCGAATTGTACAACACAGGCGAACAAAGAAACAATACGCCTTAAAATATATGAACAAGAGTAAATGTATTAAACAAAAAGCGATATCAAATATCATTTTGGAACGTAAATTACTAGAACGAGTAGAGTATCCGTTTATTACCAATATGAGATATGCCTTTCAAGATGATGAAACTTTATTTATGGCACTTGATTTAATGTTACTTGGTGATTTACGATTACAGTTAGAAAATTACCCTAAAAGATTTAATGAATTACAAGTACGACATCATGTAGCAACTATCGCATTATCTTTAAATTACTTACATAAAAAGAGAATTGCTCATCGAGATATTAAACCTGAAAACATTTTACTGGATAAAAAAGGTTTTGCTCATCTATCCGATTTTAATATAGCTATACAATTTACTCCCAGTCAGCCTTTAATGTGGTCAAAAGCAGGTACCATTGCTTATATGGCTCCTGAAATGTTGGCTAGAAAAGGTTATTCAACTAGTGTTGATTGGTGGAGTTTAGGTATTGTTACTTTTGAACTCTTATTTGGCAAGGTAAAAAAAAAAAAAAAAAAAAAAACTTGAAACAAAAAAATATAAATTGTATAACTCATTGTGTTTCATTATTATTATTAGCGCCCATATATGGCTCGGTCAAAGGAAGCATTAATAAATTCAATCATACATCAACAACTTGTGTTCCCTGATAATGCGTATGAGATTGTATCAAAAGACTGTATTGATGTCATTACTGGTGTAAAGTATGATACAATAATATTTATAAAACTCGTTTTATTTATTTTATTATTATTATTATTATTTAGTTGCTGGACAAATCACCTTTTCATAGATTAGGTTGTAATACTGATGGCTTTGAAAAGTTCAAAATTCATCCTTGGTTTCGAGGTTTAGATTGGGATTTATTAGAAAAGAAACAGCTGACACCACCTAACAAACTTGTTGATGTATGTATATTACTATTATTATTATTATTATAACTATTGTGTTAATATAATATATATATATATATATAACAGAATTTATCTATTCGTGATCAACAGTTATTTACTGAAGATGGTTTAAGATCTCATAAAAGAAATTCACCTGTCAAAACTAGCTTGGATGCAGATAGTCCAGTCACTGAAGAAGCAAGATATCGAATGCAATTAGAAGAAGAGTTTTTAAATTTTGATTTCTCTCAACATCAAATGGCAGAAGAAGAAGATAATCATTTTAGTACTTTCTTGGAACAAAGAAGAAATTCATTAAAGAAGCAGTATGATCGATTTAAGCGTAGATCTCAAGCTAGTTATCAGGATGTACCTTATTCTGATTAGTTATATACATATATAAATATTATTATTGTACATATTCACATTTACATTACATTTACATTCTTCTTAATATTATTTTTATTTTTTGCCATTATTATTATTATTTTATTTTTTTGGTAGCACGGTCATTGCATATTAAATTGGGTCAAATTATTAATATACAAATACAAATAAATCTCTTCTTACCGTTTTGTCTAGTCTTTTTGAACAATAAAAAATGATCACCCAAAGTTATGTGCATGTGATCCCTTTTTTCATTTTTTTTTCATTGCAAGATCATCAAAGACACTGCATACATCTCTTACATATTTCGCGCCAATACATTTAGTACTACTAGACTGTGAGAAGCCAGGGGGGGGGGGGATGATTCAAAAAAAAAAAAAAGTAGCCTTAGTATAGCTGAGCCTAAAACTTGGTACGCGTTATGAAACCCACATCTTTTTATATATTATAATCATCCGTTAATTTAAGCAGCTTTAATCTTGATTACAACGATATTTGAATACCTCATATATATATATATATATATATATATACATTTCAACCTCGCTTCTTTATTTTATATAGATTACAACCAAAAGTTACAGAATTTTTTATTTTTGTTATCTCTGTATAGCTGAAACTTGTTTTTGCTCTACTACTATACACACGCTATCTATATTATCTCACTGCTGACACATAAAAAAAAAAAGAGAGAGTAATCTAAAAAAACGATTTTCGGTACCCGTTTGACCAACTTTATTTTAACTAAACCAACTTTTCCATCAACTCAACACAACTATTACCATAACTTCCACCAAACATTGCAAAGTGATTTAAATGATGATATAATTCATATAAAATTAACCTATCTTGTCTTTTCTCTTGATCATTGTACGTGGAATCGTCATAGGCTTCAAAACAATCGTTTGTGAATCCACCAAACATCTTCATAATACCAAACTCAGCCTCGTGATGTCCATAATAAGAAGCAGGATCAAAGATGACAGGACCATCATCACCATGCGTTTTAACTGCCCAGTTTCCGTTCCATAAATCACCATGTAATAAACTAGACTTTACATTAGGTAAAGCATCTGGTCCTAACCATCGATCCATACCTTGACATATCTGTTTCCCTAATTTATCCAAATCTTGATTTTGATCATGCACTTGTTTTAACAATGGTTCCAGACGTTGCCCTTTAAAAAATTGAGACCAATCACAGCACCATGCGTTATTTAACTCGGTCGTACCACAAAATGATGTAACATCAAATCCGAACTTGTCCTCTTCCGTACTATGGTGAAGTTGTGCTAATTTTTTACCTAACGCTCGTTGAATTTCTGGTGAACTTTTAGGTTGCATTTGAATATATTCAGTTATAATGTAAGCTTGATCATCGCCACGACCATGATCGATAGGTTTTGGCGCAAATCCTGGAACCGCGTTATAAATACGTTCAAGGGCTAACGATTCTGCTAGAAACCATTGTGATGCGTTTTTCCTTGTATTTGTCTAATTGGTGCTTTTTTTTATTTTTCTTTTGGTTTGAACACAACGTATTAAACTTTATACCTTTACAAAGAAATCTCCGGCATCCGTCGAGTAACACATGGCGTTACTGATACATCCTCCAGAGAGTGACTTTACTTTATAAACTAAATTACATAACTTCAGTTGATATAATTTAGAAGATATATATGTTTCTGTCATTTGCTGTATGTGTTAGGGAAGAAAGAAAGAAAGAAAGAAAGAAAAAAAACGCGGTCAAGTATTAAATTCATGTCGCACCATGGGAAGTTTTTTTTTTTAAAAAAAAAAAGAAAAAAAAGAAGTCAGTGCACTAAAAATTAAAGCTTTAAGTAAGTACTAACTAAGAAGCGTTCTCATATTTACTTGTAAAAAAAAAACGAGTATTAGGGCTACCAGTATGTTATATCACGACATGTTGGGGAAATTGCATTTCTTATATTCCGTTTTGCTCTACTACTGGATTGCCCGCCTATTTTTTTTCCAAAAAAAAAAATTACATCCCCCAATCATAACGTTACATTCTTACACTGCCGTAGAAAAAGTTAGCGGATTTTTTAATTATCTGATAGTTATTAAAACTTTAGAAAATAATAATATAGTTTTCCTGTACATTCTTAAGCAAAAGAAAGGAATGGTTCATAGTAACCGAAAGCGAATGACTCGAGTATATTTACTAACGCATTTGACAAACATATAATAATGCTATCAGTTAAGAGAATGGGTCTATTAATAACGTTGCTGTTATACATGTGATATTTAGAAGTAGGATATCATCTTAAAGCTTTATCCAACCTATTGCACTTTAATCATCTTTTTGACATTACACTCCGCAATTGACGATTACATTTTCTTTTGTAACTACTTCGTTGGGTAATTATCTTGCGCTTAAAATCTCATATGGTTATACTACAATTAACCTGTTCCTGGTGTTAATTATATTAATGCTGTTATCGATGCAATAATACTATTTTTTTTTTACGTAAATACACAGAGAAAGGGAAGATCGTCGAAATTGCATCAAGTTAACACGTTAACTTATTATTATTACTTGTCGTATTACTATCTATTATTTTTACATCAAATTAAATCATTCAAATTGTCTTGACAGTTTTCTTTATAGCTACGGAAGCGTTGCTTTTAAATACACTTGTACAGCAGCTCAACGCCAAACAAATATGTTGATTATTGACTGCCTATTGTAAATATTGTTTTTTATTAGATTAGTAGACTAATCGAGTCATGTGTTTTGTCGCAATCTTCTTTCTTTTTTTTTTTCCCACTATTTAACCCTTTTTTTCTTTTTTCTTTTTTATCTTTCTCTTTTATAGCTATATTTTATTTTATTACTTTCTTTTATCGGTACGTATGATTTTCTTTAAAATAACAATTATTAATAAAACAGGTCAATAAAATCTACATAGCTTAGCAAACTGTCTTAAATATAGGCGGCATACAAGTCCTGTTTAGAAAAAAAGAAAAAAAAAAAAAAGCTGGCTCCATCATATAAACATCGGAGATGGTTTTCATGTAATGGTGATAGATGATTTCATGTTTTCATGGGAACTGTCTTATTTAGAAGCTTGATGAAAAAAAAAAAATTTTTTTTTGAAAAAGACAAAGTAAACAAATCATGCAAAAAAAAGGGAAAGTAGTACAAATTAGACAAACCTTTCCTTTTTTTTATTTTCCTTTTTACTCTTTTCACCTTTACTTCTCAACTTATGTTACTTGTTACCACCTTTCAACTGCATCGATTTATATTTAAATATTAGGATGAGGCAATACTGCTAAAGTAAGTGAGAAAAAGAAGAAAGTGAAAGTATTTATTTTATATAAAGAAAAAGATAATAAGCTTAATATTTATGGAAATAGGTAATTAAACCACATGAAAAAGCTCTTTAGAGCAAAAAAAATCCTGAAACATGTAGTTTTTCTAGGTTGTTATCAGTCTAAGTATATTACATCATGTCATATGTTTACACCTCCTTATTTCTAAAGTCCATAAAAAGGCTCAAATCTTCAAATTAATAAACACCAATCTCTTTTCTTTTTCAAAATATCAAAAAAAAAAAAAAAAAAAATACACTCAAGTTCTTCTGAAGTAATGTTCAAACTCTGCACTGGTACTACTGCTACTGAAGTTTTAATCAAGTACTATTAAAATGATGCGCAAAACTATTTCATGTTACTCTACCACCTAATCTGTTGGCTCTTTTTTTCTAAGAAAATTTGGCTATACCCTGCTTATTCTCAATACAAAAAAAAAAAAAACATACTGATGTTTGTTCTGGTTTCCTCTCTGGTTTCTGCCGCTTTATCCTATTTCAAGTCTTTGACAAAGATGCTCATACCATTATGTTAGCTATAACCGGTGTCTATGGCTGGCTTCTACTAGTTACATGTTTTTTTTTATCGCTGGTTTTTTGCTGGTAGTATTGCTATGGTTGGCGTTTATTTACAATTTATTTATGCGGGTTGATGTCTGCTAAAATACTTGGTCTCTCTTTTGGTTGATTCCTATGCTTAATGGTTGATTATAGTCAAAATTTTGGCATACTCGTGTTTAATGTAATATCTAAAATTACACGTGTAAGCTATCAAAGTGCAGCCGATGTGCGCGAATAGCCAGTTCCATATTAGATAAGACAACGTAGTTTGGGGGTCTTTTATGGGCAACGTAGCTGGAATAGTAGTTCCATCGGTAGAGGAGTTCCATCCATCTGAGGTGGTTTCTCTTCGTTGTTGGGTTGATAGTTTAGGTGGCGTTTACTTTTAAGTTAACATTTAAATATGTTTATTCTATATGTCTTGGTTGTTATCTATTATTATATATATTTATCTTCTAACAGAAAAGTCCGGTGTTTTGAATGAAATTTACTTGTACTTTTTTTTTTTTGTAAATAGCATTAACTTTTAGTTATGTATTACTATTAAAATAAAATAAAGCTTTGTTTTACTCAAATCTCATAAAAAAATCTGTTTCAATTCTATTGGCTAGATTTTGAACGCATTAAAACAAAATCTTTAGTCATGATAACTTTTTTGTTTTATATCTTCTCTTCATATTTAGTACATGGCTTCCGTAAGTGAATTAGCATGTACATGTATATGGTACTTATTTCTATTTCTAGTTTTTTTTCAACGATTACCATTTCCCTAGCGAACTTTACAACCGTGAAACGGGAGACTTTACTGCGCCCATAAGAACATTACTTGACTTTGCACCTCATATTCTTCAAGAATTACCCAAGGAAGAAAAGGTAACAAATACTTTTTTTAAAAAAAAAAACGGTATTTTTTTTTTCTAAAAAAGAAAGAAACAATGTAGGATCAAAAACCTATTCATTCTGAAGCGCAAGATTCATGGACAAAAAGTTTTTTAACTTCTTCAAGTAAAAGTTATCTAAGCTCTTTATTAACTTCAGAAAGAACCAAAGCTGTATCCGAATTTATAGTGCGATGCGGTAATGAATATATGCGTTCTATCAGTGAAAATAAACGAGAAGAAGAACGATTTGAACGATTTAAACAAGAAGAGAGAGAACGAAGAAGACAAGAGAATAAATCAAGATGGTTTAATAGACAAAACGTGTCTTCATCCTCTGAAGATAAAGAAGAGGAGGAAAAGATGAAAGAAAGATTAGAAAAGGAAAAGTTAAAAAAGAAAGAAGAAAAACTCAAGGAGGAAAAAGAGAATGATCATCAAGTAAGTAATAGTGCGACTACAAATAATGCTATTATGACTTCAGCAGTAGCAGCAAGTGTACTTTCATTATCACTTTATTCTACGTATCAAGCAAGCGTTAAATTTAGTGATGTATCGTTTCATAATCAGTTGGAGTTAATCATTACTCAAGTACGATCTATTATTCAAAGTACTGAAGTTTGGATTGAAGAACATGAAAAGATGGATGATAAAGTACCTAGTCAATTAAGAATAGATGTTGCTTATTTAAAAGAATTGATAGAAACTCTAGTAAAGTAAGTAGTCAATCTATACGATACTTCGATTTATATATTGACTTTCTTTTTAAATAAATAAAAAGACTCGATCCACGTGCCAATAAAAAGGTTGAGGCCGCTGGATGGGGAGCAGGTGCAATAGGTGGATTATCAGCATTAGGTGGATTTGCTCTAGGAAGTGCAGCCGTAGCTACAGGAGGAGCAGCACTGGCATTAGGCGGTATTATTACCATGGTATCTGCAAAAGCTCAATATGCTGGTAAAAGTAAACTGGGTGTTAGGTTACTAATGGAAAATCAAGTCCGAGAAAAAGTGAAGGCATTTGAAAATAAAGCAAAACAACGAGAGAAACTAATCCAAGATGGGTTTGAAGAATTCAGCGTACCTAATAAAAGAAGTACATCAAAGGCTAAAGCTGGTGATAAAAGGTAATATATATTATATAAAATATTATTATAATTGTATTTATCTTTATTATATGTAGAAAAATTGAAGAAATACCTTTACCAACCCATACTCCTTTGAACGCTAGAAAAAAGGAAAAAATACCATTACCTCTTAACTGATTTTTATAAATAAAATTGGCATGCTCTGTCAGCTAGACCAAATTCGGAATATAGTGGTACGTTTGCAATAATATCGTACCACTTTTACCCTATTTTTTTTTAAAAAAACATGGATTATTATTAATACGATAGACATAATGTCTAAAGGAAACTGTATTAATATACTCTCCCACCCCATTTTTCTAACCAGAAAATAATAATTTAACAGTCACATAAGTCAAATGTCAGGTCCTTTTAAAAAATAAAATTTATTCTTTTTTTTCTTCTCTTACTCGAAAAAAGGGGAAAAAGATGTCGGATAGTATTGCTAAAGCGTACCCTTACGCCAATACAAACAAACCTAAAGAATATTACGATTATGAATTTCTTCAAGTAACTTGGGGGTAAAATAATAAGAATTGGTGTCTGTTTTTTTTTATCAAGAGTGGCTGCTAAAAAAAAAAGTTTTTTCTTTCTTTTCCTGTAGATCTCAAGATGCTTATGAAATTAATAAAAAGATTG
Organism: Thamnidium elegans; assembly: GCA_025201345.1. Classification (NCBI taxonomy): domain Eukaryota; kingdom Fungi; phylum Mucoromycota; class Mucoromycetes; order Mucorales; family Mucoraceae; genus Thamnidium; species Thamnidium elegans. The sequence continues at coordinate 102,386 of JAIXMG010000001.1, read as the reverse complement.
GTAGAGGAAAGTACTCTGAAGTTTTTTCTGGAGTAAACACTTTAAATCAACAACAATGTGTTATTAAAGTATTGAAACCTGTAAAGAAGAAGAAGATTAAGAGAGAAATTAAGATCTTGCAAAACTTGACAGGAGGACCTAATATTATTGCTTTATTGGATGTCGTTCGTGACCCCGAGGTAAATAAATTCTATCTTTTTATTGATTTTATTAATGTTACTAAACTATACTCAAGTCTAGAGTTCCTTGTTTAATTTTTGAAAATGTAAATAATACTGATTTTAGAGCTCTTTATCCTCGATTCACCGATATGGATGTTCGTTACTACATGTATGAACTTTTGAAGGCTCTTGATTACTGTCATTCTATGGGTATTATGCATCGTGACGTTAAACCTCATAATGTTATGATTGATCATGAAAAAAAACAGGTACGAATTCTAATTATGTTAGTATATCTGATCAAGTCTTTTAACTTTTTATGAACAGATTCGTTTAATTGATTGGGGTTTGGCTGATTTCTATCACCCCGGAGAAAAATATAATGTTAGAGTTGCATCGCGTTGTTTCAAGGGACCTGAATTATTAGTTGATTTCCATTACTATGACTACAGTTTAGATTTATGGAGTTTCGGTTGCATGCTTGCTGGCATGATCTTCCGTAAGGAACCCTTCTTTGGTGGAACTGATAACTACGACCAATTGGTTAAAATTGCTAAGGTCATTGGTACCGACAAATTACATGAATATTTGAAGAAATATGATTTGAAGTTACATCCTCATATTCAAAAGATCATGGGAAAGTGAGTAAAAAAAAAAAAAAAAAAAAAAAAAAAAAAAAAGTGTGTGTGATTATATTGATGTATATATATTGTAGATACCCTGTCAAGCCTTGGGACAAGTTTGTTACAAACGAAAACCAAAAGTACATGTCACCCGAAGTATTTGATTTATTAGATCAATTATTACAATATGATCATCAAGATAGACCAACTGCAAAGGAAGCAATGAACCACCCATATTTTGGTAAATTTTAAAAATATATATGTTTGTGTGTGTGTACTTACTGGTTTATTAACTTTTTTTTTTTTTTTATGTATGTAGCTCCCATTAGAGAACAACAACAATAATAATAACGACAATAATAAACGCAGCTACTGATTTCAGTAGAATTTTTTTTTAAACTTTGCGAGGTTATATACATGTATATATATATCTGTGAGAGGGGGTTTAAGTTTGTAATAGAGAAAATAATGATAGAAGATACTATAGCGTATCAATATGATTTCAAAGACATAATTCGAAGTAACATTACGTATAAAGAGTGTGTCTATAGCATTTTTTTTCTATCTTTATTACTTTCACAAATATTATACCATCAAAACGACCGAGGATAGATAATAGTTTTAAAGAAAAATGGTTCCACATCAAACTTTCGTATTCATGCAAGAACTTTAAAAGATGATGGCTCTAAAATATTTGAATATGTTAGTTTTTTTTTTTTTTTTCGTAGTTCCGGATAACTATGTATCTAAGTTAAGTGACTATTGTGGCTTACAAACAAGAGTAAAAAATTGCTTACTATGTATGCAATAACTTTCTCTTGATGATTATTCCAAGTAATAATATAATATAATTTTCTAACACATGTACTATTTCAGAATATAAGTATAGAGTACATTGAAAAATAAAAATAAACAACGATTTATAAGTAATGTAACAGTTAAAAATACTTACGAAATATATAATAATACTACCAGTATCTAAAAGAAACGAAGGTTTGATCCACACAAAAACATTTACTATATTTATGCCAGATTTTATTGAAGTAGGGTATCACCGTAGGATTTATATTCTCTTTTTATTATCTATGTATTATTACTTAGTGTCTTTATGATGGAATACCAAGGTGTTTAAGAGATAACTAGTAAGCATCTCAAAGGCGATTTATTCCCCTTTTTTTTTTTTTTTTTTCTGTAAAAAAAGACTAGCATTGGTAGGTATCGACGCAATAGCTGGGTGGATTAAAGGTCTTGCATATCACACATCTCTTCTCGAAGTTTCTTTTGAGGGGTCCTTGAATTTATAAATGTAGGATGCTGCTTAGAATAATGAGTAGGAATACACTTAATTGTTATTTATTGAATAAAACGCGACCGTACTTATCATAATATACCCTTTCGTATCAAACATTTATTTAGATAGCATAATGCCGTTCAAGTACTTTATTTCAATTCATACATTACATAATTATAATTGTCAAGTATAATTGGGATTATTATCAAACAATAAAAAATATGTCAGCAAGAATATCTATATAAGCTTTTCATCTTTTCACAGTCTCATTCCGTTATATCCGGGTGTCCCAAGTAGTTATTAACAAATTAAATCTAGCAAGCTGTTGTTAAGTTACACTCTCTTCATCATGCAGCATTTCAAAAAAGGATACGCGTGCGGTATAGAGATAAAGGCTGTAACTGAAGTTGCCGACAATAATTACAGACTAGTTACTAAAAAAAAAAAAAAAAAAAAAAAAAAAAAAAAAAAAAAAAGTAAAGCAGAATACATCTCATCACGTACCCTCTCTAAATATTCGTCTGATTTCCATTTTTACTTCTGGCAAAAAATAAATAAACAGTACGAAATCCAGTTGTAAAATGCGCATAGTAGTTTACTTTAAATTGAATCCGATAGTGCGTTTTAAATATTATAGATTGGAGGGTTAAAAACGTATTAGAATTTGTAATGCAATACTTTTAATCAAGTATGTTGTTTTCCCGAGACCTTTTTTTTAAAAAAAAATTACTTCAAGCAGCTCTTTAAGGAGAAAGGAAGGGGGTATCTTTAACAGGATTAAACTTAACGTAATTGACTTTATCGTTGAATTTAAAATAAGGGTGAGGATACAGTACCGGTAAGAACTTTACTATATTTTTTCTTCCTTTCTTTTTACCCTTTTTTTCCATGTCATTTCCTATCACTTAGACTAAGGGCTCTTTTCTTTTTCTTTTTTTTTTTTTTACATATACATTATGTACATCTCGGCTTTTTGCCGAACAGTTTTATACCCCCCCCCCCCAACATTTGTTAATATGCATTAAAACACGAAAAAAAATTTAGACAAAAACATAAAAAAAAGGTTTTTATAATTGTTACATGAATGGATCATTATAATCATGATGATGGGTAATGCTCTTTTTGAGCTTTATTAATTCTCATCCCAAACCGCGTTTTTTTTTTCTTCTGCCGGGATGAGGAGCACCTTCTACTATTTTTCTTTCAAGTACAAAAGCGCCTTCAGAAGAGACAACAATACCTTTGAATTAACCAATTAGTAAAATAGAACTTATTATATATATATATAAAAAAAAAAAGAAGGACATACCTTGTACCATGTCAGCCATACAGTAACCGCCTAAATTAGCCTGCCAAAAGTAAAAGTCAGGTATAGCCGAACCAGTTTGATACAAGTTTTCTAAATCACGTTGATGTTTAAGAGTAAGCGGATGAAAATCTTGATCTTTGATAACACCCCATTCGGGATGATATTGTTTTGAAGGATTTAAGATGGGTGGTGGAGGAGCTAAGGAAGGATTTGTCGTGATTATAGTTGTAGAAGAATCATTATTATTATTAGAGTTATTATTAGTATTAGTAACTACTGCCTGCAGTGGTTGATAATCCGATGGCCAACGTAAGATATCATTATGAAATAGAGCATCCTCCTCCTCTTTCTTTACACCATCATAAGTCATTATTGTTGTTACTATATTAAATAAGAAAGAAAAGAGATAAATAACAATAACAAAAATCATGTAGTTTTTATATAAAAACCAACTAATTAAGGGGCACAATTAAACAATAAGTAATTATATACTGACGAAATACCCCTTTTCTTTACATCATAGTTGTTATCAATGACAACTCGTGAACTTACACTCTAATTCATTGGCGCTTATAAGGACCCTGAGTGATAAATACATCCCCTCCTCCCCTTTTTTTATATATATTATGCCCCTATAATACACTCCTCCCCTTACCCTTTATCTTTTAATTGGGTTTTAGAAGGGAAATGTGGCCCGTGTTTAAAAAGATCAACGGTCGTTGAGATTAAATTTCGCTTTTTCTCCCCATTTATTTTACTCCTTATACATGTTGTCAATATCTTACCAGTCTCGACTCCTTGTTATAAAAAAGAGAGAGAAACTGCAAGAACACGACATGAATAATTGTTGGTTCCAGACCAACAACAAACAATATTATTCTTATTGGTAACACTTACTAACATCAACCCGTGCCTGTCCACAAAAAAAAAATCGTGTACTACAATGTGTTAGACGTGTTGAACCTTGTAAAAATAAATCCTCAGTCTTTCCGTATTCCGAAAATCGAAAATTTGTTTTAGGTAAATAACTGTTGGAGTATCGCGATATTACTTTTAATATGTTACAATGATTTGTATATATATATATATATATAAATATATATGTATATACTTGAATTTTTATTTTTATTTTTTGAAAAAAAAAATGATCTAATGAATAAATAATATATATGTGTATATATCTTTTTGCTTGAGTTGGGAGAAGTGCATATAATGAGTACAAGTGGGGAGGATTTAGAGTAAAAAAGATGAAGTTGAGTGTTTTTTTAAGTTCTTTGAATGATTGCATGTGACATTTACATAGAGTGTTTTTTTTTTTTTTGAATTGATATGAAAAAGGGGGTGGGGGATATATGTTGATTGAATTAGCGATTATTTAAGCAAAGGACAAGTTGGTCGCTTATGGCCATATTTACCGCACCAAGAACTAGATAGATTAAAATTAGGCTCGAGCATATTGAGAAATATATATGTAAAGCTTACCATTGGCCGCCTTGTAAATTTAATGGTTTTATATATTGAGTCATTTTTTTAATTGCAAAGTAAATGGTAAAAGTGTAGAGAGAAAAAAAAAAGAAGAAATAAAAAACGTTGTACATTTTATATCATTTTTTAATACTCGGTGTAATTTGATAATTTAGGCTTTTTTGTTATTATTTAAAAAAAAAAGGTGTTGTCTTTTGGTATGGCCTATATCGGGTTGCCTTTTAATAATTAGTTTTTTTTTTTTCTTATCACGTAAGATCTTTAATACGTTGATAAAAAAATAAAAAAATTAACAAACATAACTTTTTTTTTTAAATGCCCAATGCGTGAGGATAGTTAAACTTGAATTCTTTTTTTTTTTTTTTTAACATCGATCTCCAAAATAATTTCTTGTAGTACATAAATGATGTTGGACCTCTCAATCTTGACATTTTAGACAGGATAGCGTACAACATACAAATGTCATATGGTTTTACATTGACAACTTGAACTCAAATAGAACTAAGCTTAAAAAAAAAAAGACCAATACTCTTTCTATTCTATTTTTAAGAATAAACAATCAACTTTATATAAAAAATTTCTAAAATCCGGATCATGGGAAATGCTTAAAGGTAGTACGTTTGGGCGCTTTGACAAAAAAAAAAACTTTAATGATATAATAATCATATCATAATACAAACAATTTGTGCATTCTATTTGATGTGTTTAACTCCTGCTTCGTTTGATATTAATAAATAAACAAAAGAGTGAACGGTCGGAATATCGAAAAAGGGAACGTTAGAAAAATACATCGTTGTTTATCGTAAAAGCAAAAAAAAAAAAAAAAAAAAAAAAAAAAAAAAAAAAAAGCACTAATACTTCGGATCAAATTGTCCGTGCCTTTCCTTTCTTATACTTGAGCATTAAATGTATGTTTTTTTTTTGATAACATGCACTTTTTTTTTCTCATTCTAATTAAAAAAAAAATCTGCTGATGTATATGATGTGTAATGATTATATGATGAAGCTACAACACTTTGTTTACAATTAGTGACATACTGCATGTCATCTAACATAAACAAAAACTGAAAAAAAAAAAAAAAAAAAAAAGTAATATATCTTGAGTCTATTTTTTTATTTTTACATCATAACCTATTCCTCCTCGGTTTCTAAGAAACCATAAAAATAGCTTCTAGGCAGGTAGGATAGTAACAAATTAATGAAAACCAGTGTCTATAGATTTATTTATTTATTTCTGTTCCTGTGACCAACTGTGTGTCACGTGCCCCCTTTTTACTCCTCTTTTTAGGGCGTTACGCTCGTTTTGGGGTCCCCCCCATGACTTAAAATTCGAAGCCATTGAACTATTGTTAAAAAAAAAATCATATATGCTAGGCAGAAAAAAAACTGCATATATACATATATATATACTGATGGGATAGTACCTATAAAGTAATATGAACTAAAGATGGATCACAATAATAAATACAATTATTCGTATAACGCTGAGTTAAAAGATGGAAGTTGGGGAAACTCAATTTAATCCAGTGTACTATAAGCACGTCGTTAGTGTGTTTATATAATTCAAGCTAACAAAGCCTAAAAAAAAAAAGGTTCTCTTTTTTTGTTTTTTTAATTACGTATTGTATAGATCTCTTTGTCAATAGCAGTATTAGCCTTAAAAAAAAGGCGTTATGTAGTTACTAGTTGGAATAAAACTGCGGTGAAAAGATCTCTTTATATATAAGGCTTGCTATTAAGTGTGGTGTTACTTTACTGCATCGTTGGGAATTTTTTTTAAAAAAAAGTGCTTCATAATTAGGTGGTTAATATTATTATTTTTCACTTTTGCATTCGACCCGGTGATTAACGGAAGGTATACTTATTTTATAACTTAAAAGTAAATCTACTCTTTTCTTTTTTTTTTGCATATATAAAAAAAATAAAGTTTACCTGATAAATCCTATAAAAATAAAATAAAAAAAAAAGTGCCGCATATAAGTTAGGCTGGAGCAACATGTCATTACCAAAGTGTCAGAGTTTAGCATCTTTCTTTTTTCTGTTTGTACAACTGTAGGATTCTAAAATTGATCTTGTGGAGAAAGTGTTTGATGAAACTGTTAGAACACAATTGTCTATATATATAAGGTTCTCCTTTATTATTTATTATTTTCGTGTAAGAGATTAAAAAATCGCCATCTGTTTTTTTTCTGAAACTAGGAGATGATGAGATATGAGGTTCCGTAACGAAAATTGGGTTAAAGCTCGTACCTTCTTTTTTTTTTAGGAAAAAAATGTCGGTTTCTCCATTCTAAGTAATTTTAACTAGATGAAAGGTCTCGACAATCCTTTTTTTTTTCTGTATCTAGAAATACAATGGAACACTTATGCCGAGGTATGATGATATAGACCGCTCTTTTTACACGAAATAAAGTTCTTGTCTTACTTGAAAGTAAAAAGAAGTTGTTTGACAACTTTGTGTTTTTTTTTATTAAAAAAAAGCTTTTTAATCTAATATGGGTATAATATAAACATGTGTTGAAATATAAGGAGAAAGTTTATACACAGAATCGATTTACAACTCCCATCAAAATCAAATAAATCATAGACCGAATCCAGTAGTTTTGAACTATACTATGATACATAGTTTTATACCAGACTGGCTTTTCGTATAAGCTATCGTCCCAAGGACTATCAATGTCGATGACGGAATCTTCACTATCTCTCTCAACCATAAGTTTAGCTGGTCCACCTTGTACGGGCTTATCATTTAAACTAGATGAACTACTACTGTCGTCTCCTTCATCTTTACTGTTTGTTGGTAATAAAGGTACAGAGTCAGCGTTGTTTGTTGTTGTTTTGGTTGTGGTGGGACCTGCAGCTGCGGCCGTAGACTGTGATTTTTGTGCACCAGAACAAATCCAGCGCGTAAGAGTACCAGTAGCCTGGCTTAAATGATAGCAGATAAAAACGAAGACGAGACTCGAAACCAACAAATTGATCCACCATCCAATACTAGATTTGACAACCCAGCTAGCATTAGGGAGTACAACCAAAAGAGCTTTGGTATCTGCTGCCAACCACATATGGAATTGACCAATAAATGTTTCAAGTGAGATTTTACCGATAAATGCAAAGAAACGTGAATAGGTATTACGTCCCCTTCGAGAAAAGTTACGGATAATGACAAAGGAAAGGATAGGAATCCACGAGATGTAAGGGTGGTATACAGTGTATGAGGTCTTGCTTTGAGTTAATTCAAAAATAAAGAAACCAACCATACTAACAGCAGAAAGAATTAAGGCAAACACCTTGGCCACTTTCCAAATAGAAGGGTGGTTTTGGGAGATCTTGTATTCACCCAATTGAATCGTAGCATAAGCACATAACATACCGATATAGACAATCCAGGCATCAAGTGAAAGTCGGAAACGCCATTCAACTACATCCCACTTAATTTTGAATAAAAAGGATAGGGCGTTAAATACAGCTTCGAGTATACCAGGATAATGGATAATAAAACCGGTCAAAATAGCCATTACAGCCATTTTAGTTAAAAGGAAGGCAGCCTTCTTGTTATAACGAGACATAATTCTCATAGTGATCCAAATGACACCAAACCAAAAACTAACCAAAGGAGAGAAATAATAAAACAAGTAATCGGTTTTCATGGTATATGCCAATACACAAGTTAACATATTCAAGCGGACCATGACATTTAAAACGCGAGCAGCACCAAAATCAGCCTTTTTATAAAAGAAGAAGAAATGGCCATAACCAGTTTGAAACAAGTAAGCTGCAACTAAGACGCGTACAGGATTGTAAATACCAGGTATACGAGATGCGCCGATAAAATGATAAATAAGAATAATAAGCTGCATCCAACCCTTCCATTCGTCTGTTTGGTCTCTGTTCAAAAAACCGGCATCTTTATTTTGATCGTGATTTGATTTTACTGTGGCGGCGCCAAGAACAACCATGATCATCATCAAGGAGGAAAATGTCGATACATTGAATTGTTTGTATATTTTCCCAAATAATTGACTACGATCACCCAAGTACATGTAGATTAAAGATAATCCAAAAATAAAGAGTGCAATTAAAGTCTCGTAACTTGAAGGGAAAACTAGACTTAAACATCTAATAATTTGATCTATAGCTAAGAATTAGTTTTTGCTTGGGCTTAATTTTTTTTTTTTTTTTTTTTTTTTTTTTTTACCTGATGAAGAGTATAAAACAAAGAAGCCAATGGGTACGAAAATTAAAAAGAATAAAAAGATAGTAGACTGGTACCATACTGGAGTAGGATAGGTAAAACAACATGTTGTATCCATTGGAAAAGTCTTTGGGGCAAGTTGTTCGTTACAGCGATAATTTAACGCCAGTTGTGCTTGAGCTCTTGTTACTGGTTCCAAGAAATGAAGTCCGTCTAAAGTTTGATTCTTGGAGGAGATCACTATTTCGTTCCAAACAAATGGTACTACCAAAGGTGTAACGGGATTGTAAAGAGTATTTTCTCTCTCTTTTAAATAATTATTCATAATGGTGATTTTATCATGAGTGAGTGTATTAATTCTTTCTTTACTTAATAAATCGCGTTGAACGATTTCGACGGGAGATAATAAGATTCTGTCAGCAATAGTATGCTGACTGGCACCATCAAAGATTCGATCAATTGCTTCTTTCCACCCGCTTAAGTAATTGGCACCAGTACGTCTCATATACCAAACACCAGAACCCATAATAAGAATACTAGGTTTAGTTTTTGATTTTCCTTTTAATAAATCAATTGTTTTGGAAGTATTGAGGTAAGGATCCCACCACATTTCAAATGTTACATCATGCTTTTTTGAGTAAGTAGTTTGATCTTCGTGTATCTGTTGCCTACTAGGTTTAGTTAGTCCCAAGAATTCTGCCATAGAATAGTACTGTTCTCTCATGATTGAATCTCCAATATAAATCACTTTTGAGTGGCCGATACAGTGACTAATATCCTGTGTTCCGTATTTTTTGGCCAAACAACCAGAAGGTTGCCATTCTTTATATTCTTCTGTCATCCATTTACCTTGATTTAGCATACCATGACATCGATCATTATCTTGAGGTTCTAGATTTTTTTATTAAAAAAAAAAGAAGAGAAAGTTAGGACTTCTTAAATTGAACTGCATATATAAAAATAAAAAAAAAATTGTACCAGTAATATATCGTAGTATAGAAAAACTTAGTAATAATGCGAGAAGTGCCGAGATCAGTATATGAATACCGGTCTTTAACGATTTATTATTTGCCGTAGTTTGGGAACCTGCCATTTTTTGTTTCTTCTAAAATACTTTTATATATGTATACAGATATAATAATAATAATTAAGGAAAAAAAAAAAAAGAAAAAAAAAAGTAAAAAGGAAAAAAAAAGAGAAAGAGAAAAAAAAGGAAAAAAGCACTAGTGAATTAACTTTATACTACACGCTGTTTAGAACGAATGGAAGATCTGTTTTTTTTAACTAAGACAGATTTGAGCACATAACACCGGGTTTTAAATTAATCTCGTCGATCTTTTTTCTTCCTTGTATTACTTGACATTTCTTGGTACTTGATTAAATTATTCCACTCACTCTAATGAAAATTAACCAGATCAATTAGAATAACCTAAAATAAAAAGTTGATTTATTTTATAATTATTATAAATTATCCTTTCCTGGTTTATAACTTTTTACTATTCATTTATTAATTGTTCGTCGGTTCTTCAAGGTTTTTGTGTAGCATCTGCGCCGTTCTCATATCAGTAACCTAGGTTACATAGAAAAAAAAGAATACTCTTTTTTTATTATTGTTATTCCATTGGCCTGACCCGCCGTTATAATACTCGTTTTTTTTTTTTCTAAAAAAAAAACCGGCACGATTTTGTTATAAACGGAGTATATTTATTAATAAATAGAAGTTTAAGGGACAGGGCAGATACATATATACGATATCATTACATAAATAAATATAGTGTATTTACTTTTTTTTTTATTACATCATAAATTTTTAGTCTGCGTAAAAAAGATACTCTTTCTCCGATAATAATTTTAAATAAATGAGCCAGTGGCACCATATAAAATAGGAACTAACCGAAATTGCACCAGGGATTGAAAAAGGAAACTTGTAAAAAACAAAAAAAAAATTGTTAATAATTGTATATGAATATATAAAGGAAAACTCATATTAAACACATTCCATTGGGGAATTTCATTATGTAACAAAAAAAAATTTTTATATATATATTAGTTTTTTAAAAAAAGAAGGGGTGCAAAAAAAAACAAAAAAGGTTTTTTTTCTCGGGTAAAATTTAGTTACGATAAATTAAAAGCGGCCAAAAAATCGCGATTATGAGTATAGTTTTTCATTATGTCTTTCAAAACCTCATTATCGTTTACGAATAATGATCTTCTTTGAGATTTTCCTTTACTGCTTTTGGAAGTTTCACGTTGATTAGGATTGTCTGTAGAAGGACCTCCTGCAGTATCATCCATTGTAATGCCTAATAAACGATCTAATTTGGCAGACTTAAAATCTATTCTCTTTTCAAGGTAGGGATATAGTACAGATGGATCCAATCTTGCTAAATATCCTTCAGATAGAATAGATTTAAGAATTTCTGGTTTAACTACAAAGATATTACCCAATTGTCGAAGCATTTCAAATCGTTCATCAAGACCAGGTAACTTGAACATTCTAATAGCTTCTTGATATTTGGCAATATCTCTATTATACAAATAATGGTAACATTTTAGTGTGAGTTTAGTCTAGAAAAGATATAATAATAATGTACTTTGTGACCAATAGACCACCGGTTGGAGTTACCAAAAATTTCTTAAAGTGCTCTAACAGCATTCTAAGTATCACAAAAATATATTGTTAAACTCTAAAGTAATCACATACATAAATAAAAAATACTTACGAGTGAAATGCATTTCCTATACGTCTTAAAAAGGCTTCAAAATTTTTACCTTGAAGTGCAGTAGAAGCAGATCTATATACTCTTGCGATAAAATCGACGCATTGCATACAGGGCTGAGTACCCATACTCATCATAGCTACTTCTTCATCTTTGGGTTTAAAATCGTTCTTTTTTTGACGTACAAGCAACTCACTAAGCCAATATGTAATACCTTCAATTGACTTTTGGAGTACAATATTAATTTTACGTTCTAAGGTAGCCATAAATACGTTCTTCAACGTGAGCATGTCTCTGTGAGTAGAAGGTATACTTATGACAAGCGGTAACTAAAAAAAAAAAAAAAAAAAAAAAAAAAAAAGGTCTTGGCAGATTAATTAAACTATTATTTTTCTTTTTAAAAAAAAATGTGTACGTGTTCTATTTACCACTGCTGATTCAAAATGCTTTTGCATAAGTTGAGTAATGTCAGTAGCTGACTTGATTACAGGGAAGCATGATAATTCAGGTTCTTTGTTATTTGTTAGATCATCAAGCGTCCTATATAATTAAAGTGGTACAAATTAATTAAAAAGAAACTTTAGCTCTTATTCTTTTATAACAAAAAAAAAAAAAAAAAAAAAAAAAAAAGCCTTACTCGTCCATAGCAATATCTAAATATTTTTGACCTATAAAATCGACTAATACATTATATATTCTTCTTAATGATGATAGTCTAAATAATTATATATATAAAAAATAAAAAAATAAAATGGGTGTTAGGGTCACAAAAATAATATATATTGTAATTCTTACAATTCTTGAGAATCTTCTAGTTCTACACAACGAATAACTGCTTCAGCATGAATATTGAGAATACGCATAATTGCATCTGATGACAATAACGTGAATCCGCTCTCGTCCACAGTCACAATATTTGGACTGACACCACGTGTATTTTTCTCAAAGGGGTTTGTACCGGAAATTGGCGAATTAGATAATTCATTGACTGCAGGTGATGATACAGAAGGAGAAAGAATGTTGCCAGTAGATGTAGAAGATGAAATTTGATTCAATGTACGTGTTAAAACTGATTGGTTACGAGTAGATGTCATTTTTCTACGTTGCTATATTTGTATACAAATATATAAATACATGTCTTTTTTTTTAAAAAAAAAAAAAAATGTAACAATATAATTTACCATAGCACTAAGGAATTCCGAAACGATCTTACCAAATAACTCATGCAATGATTCTATTTCTTTTTTCAAATAACGATCTCCTTCAGTATAAGGTACAAATAAGTCATCCATGCACCTATCTAATGTTTCATCTGGAGAAGCAGAAGTAACTAGGCCATTAGCATCAACAGCATCCTTTAAAGAAGCTTCTTTATCACAATAAAACTTCAAGTTTTCGATTAATCTTTTAGTTTCAGCATGCGTTGAAGCTAATGTACGCAAATAGGCTAAATGAGAATATTTTTTAGATTTGGATAATAAAAGTTCAATATGGTCTTGAATCTAGATATTTTAAAATTACGTTAGTTGTACAACATATATATATAAAGAGTGTTATTGTTTACCGATTGTGCAAAAATTCTCTGCAATAAGACTTGCATAACTGTAGCTGGTTGAGGAAATACACTAGAAATAATTCCAGCTTCACGTCTTACTGTAATACGAATATCGTCATAGAGTTTAACTAAACTTGTATCTACTTCAGGTGGTAATAAGTTGGGGTTTGACAGATCGGCATTACTAGAATGCATTAGTGAATAAAATATATTCAGGAACCAACTAATTTTATCATTTACTTACTCTTCTGAATCTCTTACATTATCCATCTCCTCAATCTTCATATTAGACATAAAAAATTCATGTTGATTAACGTAAATTTGTACGCATGAAGCACCTCCGTTAAATTCAAATAAAACCTTGGCACAGTGCTATTTTTTATTTTTTACACGGTCAACTTTTCTCCTCTTTATATACATACATACATAGATATATATATAATTAACACTTACTGCCATTACACGTGGATCGCCTTCCTCATATGCTTTGTCAAACTCTTCTAAAATTTCTTTTTCGAAGCTTTCGCAAAACTTTTCAATAGCAACTGTAGCCGCTTTATCATTATCCACTTCTTTAGCTACAGCACTTAATCTTCTACCAATAATTGCGGTCTATTATTAAATACTATATTAACAAAATAGTATTTTCTACATGTATACTAATCATATCCTACTTTTAACTGCCCTTCCTCGCCACCTTGTCTTAATGAATCCAATCTTTCAGTATTACCATCTTGAAATTCCATAAAATATTCAATAATATCACGACTTTCTGATGCCTTTGATCGTTCTTTATCGATCGTTTCCAATTGTTCACCAATTCGAATGGCTGTCTTACCAACATCACCAATTCTAGTTTCTAAACTATCGTAAGAACGATAAACGTCCTATGAAATCAAAAGAAATGTAAGCTATGCGTGTACCAACAACGTCAAAAGTACAAGGTGTATTTTCCCTCATCTTACATCAAAAGCTCCGTGAAGATCAGTAATATTTCTTTTATATTCCAACTCTGCAGATTGTGTGCTGTTTTCCAACTCATTACACTGTTCTTGTACACGTGTTTTTAAATGTTGAAGTTCTTCCAACACACTTTCAAAGGTACGGATAAAAGGTTTTGAGTCAAAAGCAGCTGGAATGAAAAGTTAGGATTCATCTGTTTTGTACTAGTAAATTGTTACCATTTCCGCCAACAGATTTTGATTGCTCAATGACACTTGCCGAGATTTGTTCAATAAAGTCTGTAGTAGAAACGTTTTCCTAAAAAAAAAAAAAAGATGAGTATTTTATTTTTAGTTGAGTTATATTATTGTAATGGTAGCTTCTCTCTTTTTCTTTTTTTTTTTTCTTACTCGAAAAGTTTCAATGGTTAATAAACCTTTAATATCAGAACCAAGTTCATAAAAAGGATTATTAGATGAGCTCATCTCCTTTACCAACTTTTTATTTATTTATTTTTCGTTAAACAGATAAAAGGTTCTTGAGTAAAGTTGCCATAGACTGCATTGATTCTTAAACTCAGGTCAGTGACGGTTTTAACAAAAATAAATAGCATTGGGTTATTTTCCTTTTATATCTACGATCTAAGGTCTTTATTTCATCAAGAAAAACGGTCTGGTTTCCTTCAGTGATTTGTTGTACTTGTCAGTTTGCTTGAAACACATCGTTTGCTAGAATAACTGACGCAGATGAAGTATTATTTTTCCGAGTCTTCCAATTAGATACACCATTTTTTAAGCCAGGCAGAACCGTCATATTATGAGCAAAGGTTTGCCCACAAGATTTTGCTTTTTTTTTTTTTTTTAATTCGTTGGATATCGAAAAACGAGCTAAAAACTACGTATTTGTTTCCAGTGGCAACTTCTTTAGACACAATTTTTTGATTACTGAAGTTGCAAATATTTAATCTGACGTTGTCCTTCTTAATCTTTTTGGAACTGAAAAAGGAAAATACAGAAGGAGTATCAAGAAATAAAGCATTCGGTTTTCCTGGCATAGTCGATGGAGTAGCACTGATACAATACTTGATGTATTCTGATACTCGCATAATATCACTGGCTATTAAAATGAACGGTTATTGGTATGCTAACATGGACCAGTTTTCTTTAGGCATAATACGATTGCAAATTAAGAGAAATCTCTTTATTACTGCGCCAATAATATCTGAAAGACGCTCCCTAGCGTTGACCTCGGTAACAGCATTATTGTGATTCTTGAATATTTCATTCCTTATAACAGCAACCGAAATATCAGTAGCGTCATTTTGTTTATCATCTACAGCCATAAGTACTTCAGCGGCAGAAGGTTGACTATCTGCTAAAATCTTCAATTCAAGAGCATCATATGTCTTAACCGTCTTTTTGCTTCGAGTAAAAGACAGTTTCTTCTATAAAAACAAAGAAAACGTTAATTTGAATTCATTTATATGTAGGTAAATCAATACATACTTCATTCTTCAGAACATTATCATAAGCTTTAGTCCTCGAGAACCGAAATAAGATGATTGTATTAATTGTAAGTGGTTCTAATTGAACAACGATTTGTAATGCTTTTTAGACTCATTTGAATTTGTGATCGTAGTTGATAATGGCAGTGGCCAAACTGGAAAAGACTTTTACTAGCAATTGGCGACATTTACCAGCGAGGAAAGTCTTATCGAGGACCAGTCCTTAGTTCAAGTATACCGTTACACCACCCAAATTCAGCGGCAGAATTATAATAGTAGAGAAATCAACCAGGAGAAAAAGTCTATCAGCAGAAAGTAATCATTTCATACCGAGAAACCATTATTACATAAATAACCATCAGTTAAAGTATAATATATTCTAACGTTTGGAGGGAAAAAAGGAAGAAAAAAAGAACAGCATAATTATTTTATTTTTTTTATCAGTTTATTTAATCATTGTGGTATATTATTGTTGTCAGTCGTATTGCGGCTTCAAAGGTCGAACTTTTGGTGTGTTTGGTTGGGGTTTTTAACTAGAGCCCAAAATTGCTCAATTGGTATGAGCAAATTAAGATTAGTTTACAAAAAAAAAATTATCTTTTTTGCATTTCTCATCTGGTTAGTTGAGCAGCATGAAAGATGCTTGGGATTAGTACGTTGGTCACTTCTTGAAAGCCATACCGAAAGCTCATGATACTCCTCCCTGTCTGCTGACTTCTACAAGTCGAAGCATGGAACGAGGTTCTTTTATGTGTTTGGAATGCTTGGGATTAGTATGTTTAGTCTCCGCAAGGAGCAACAACTGAACGCTCATGATACCATTCTTTGTCAGATGACTCGTCAGAGTTTGAAGCACAGAAACGGTTTTCCAGACAGCTCAATACACATATACATGCATACAAACGACAAATCACATTCAAAAAAATGCTAATCATATTTTCATTTTTCTTAGGACAGCTATTCAAATCATCTTTGGTGGACATATTGCATCGACAAAAAAGATTAGAATTGCAATCGAACGAATCACGATGGAATGTATCTCATGCAAGAGATTGGTCAACTCATGTTTCCCCGCTCCTTGGAAGAATTGGTTTCCTTTGTCAATTTGAAGAATATTCGCACGCTGTTGATGATAACCGAAGCATTTTGGCGGCTGTGTAGACCTGTGAATGATGGAGAGTCTTGGGAAACGAAACGACACCCCACCCTAGCATCTACTCGTTGATTGATGCCACCAAGGATCGACATCGCTTTTGTGCCTTGCGATTTGAATAATAAGTGATAAGCACCGCTTTCTTTTTTTTTTTAAAAAAAAAAAAGAAACAATAAATACATCAATTGTGATGCCAATAGGAAAAATAATTGTACTGGTAATAAAAACGTGAATCATCTTCATAACTAGATCGATGTGATTTTGAAAGAAATAAGAGAGCTTATGTGTGCATTTGATTATTGAGAAAAAAAGAGAGAGAGAGAGAGAGATGATTGCAAATTTTTTTTAGCTTACTTGATAGGATGATTTCTGAAAAGGCACATCGATTATTTTATAGCCTCTTTGTTGAGGCATTTCCAAAAACATTTAACAGAATGAAAAACAAAGCCATTGAAATCACTTAAATACAAGCTATCACATGCCTCGCTAATTCTAGTCACCAACGATTCTTTTTCCAAAAACTTATTTCGTTTAACTTTACTCTTAACAACTGACCAGAACTGCTCGATTGGATTCAGTTCAGGGGAATATGGAGGAAGATATACATACTGATATCCTCGAGAGTGAATATATTTTCCTATATCAGTTGAGCTATGGATAGGAGCATTATCCATGACAAGATAGTATTCTCATCAATGTAATTTAAAAGAAAATGCTCATGCTCTTCTCTTAGGATACGATGACGACCTGATTTTTTCTTCTTTTCGAAAATGCTTTCGGGATCTTCGTGATAACGTTTGACCCATCGCTGGGCTGCCCGGACATTGTCTTGCAGCAGCAGAAGCACTTAAGCACTTGCTAAAAAATAAATGAAAAAATCTAGTTTTCTCGTCATCAGAGTAAAATGTGTATCGTCGCTTATTGCATAACTCCATATCACATCTTTACTATTTCTTTCAACTGCAGCTGGATGCATCGTAGGAATAGGTCTTTCTGGAGGCTTATTAATTAGATATTAACTACGAGAACTTATTGTTTCGATAGCAAATAGCTCTTCATCAACAACAAGGTCCATGGGTTCAACTCCGTTCTCATCAACAACATGTCCTTGTCCATCTTCGTAAAAAAAATTGCATACTCATTTGAATATCTGTAAATAAACTGGAAAAAAAAAAGGAACATAGAAATATTGTGTCGTTTATATAATAAAAGTGCCAAAAAAATTTATTTGGCAATTACGACTTTATTTTTGGATCAAGTGACATCATTGTTGGATAGCAAGATTTTTTGCACGACATCAAACTCAAAAACCGCGACTTTACTTTTTGAAATGACTGTACATGACCATGAACTAGCAAAGAGCATTATATAAATAATACAGAAATACAAACTATTTATTTTAAACTTCTAAGAAAAAAAAAAAAAAAAAAAAAAGTAGAAAAATACAATATTTTTTCAAACCACAACTGGACTATGTATAATTTGACACTCATATACCGGAGTAACACATGACTTTTTTTTTTTCCTTACTGGGGTTTTAATGCTTATGGCGAGTGTGGAACTGGCTCTGTCGGCCCAATTTCTCGTTAAACAACAACGCCACCAAAGACTTCTAATGTTTGCTATCCACGCTGTGGCTCCCACCCTTCATAGGGATGTGATTTACCAGGGAGCACCGGCACTAAAATGCAATCGATATTTTTTATTTTATAACATTGAACAAAAACGAAAAAAAAATAAAGCAAAATAATTAATTCTATAATTGATTTTTTTTTATTATTTTACGATTATTTATTTTCCAAACCATCCAGTCCATTTACTTGTTTGAACTTTTTCTGATTGTCTAGGTTCTGTCCACAAAAAATTACCACCGTTGCCTTTTCCTCCATTGTTGTTACCGCTATTCTCGCGTACTTGATGAATTTTACGAATTAAAGGTGCCCAAATATGTTGTTCTCCATAGTACATGTAACCCATACCAATACTTGCACCAGCCAAATGTGCCTTGATAAAATTGTTAATTATATATTTGATATATTATTCATCTATATTGAATTTGACTTACAAAATGATCAAACATTCTCCACTTGAACACAATACCAGCTAAATCGAAACCCATAATAGCAGGAAGTGCATATCTAATATACATGTAAATAAGACAGATTAAAATAAAAAAAATAAAATAAAAAAAAAGTCTTACCCTAATTTAATTGGAATCATTGGCAAAAAGATCAAACTGATACTAGAATTAGGATGTAAAACAGCAGTAGAGGCCACCAAACCATAAATTGCGCCACTTGCACCTAAACTAGGTGCTAAAGGTCTGGAATTACGTAATGCCAAACTACAGGCATGGCTAACAACATTAGCGCCAATACCAGTAGTTAAATACATGGCCAAGAATTGTTCTCTACCGAGAGTATCATGAATGACTTTACCAAATGACCATAAACCAACCATATTTAATGCAAAATGGAAAAATTCCTGATGCGAGAAACAACTAGTTAATAAAGTAATATTATGTCTACTACCAGGCAAATGTAAAAACCATTTACTCATAAAAGGTGTTAAACGAGGAATTTGCCAAAGAGCAAACACAACTGTATTAATAGCAATAATTCCTGCCAGGGTCTTTTCTGATTCTGACATGGTTGCAATTTTTTCTCCAATCATCCAAAAGGCTCGTTTGATATCTTGAGGTATATTGAGTTTATCAAGTCGGTGTGCCAGGTTTTGTAACATGACTTGTCGTTTTTCAGTCAACATTGCTCGTTTCTCTTGCCAAAGTTCGGCTAAAATGGACTCTTCATCTTGTGCAGATCCAAACATTAGCCATTGACGTGAATGGTTTCGAACACGATCCCAAAGGGTTTGCTGATTACGATCAAATACAATACCGGCTGTAATAAAACTAGCGGCTGAAAGTGTTATACCGTACATTATAGGTCCTGCGTATCGAACATGAGGGAAAGCAGAAACGTTTCTCCAACCTCTAGGTGCTGGTGGGGTTACCACTGTTTGCATCGTAGGTGGTGCTACATTACGAGGTTTAACATTCACTCGAGAAGTCGCAATAAATCTACTATAGGCTGCCCTATTTATTAAAGGTGTTCTTTTCGTATTTAAAATTAAAATTCGGTTCATTGAGAAAAAAAAAAAAAAAAAGTTTAAACACAAAGAGGTGCCAACAAAAAATTAAAAAACAGACTTTGTAAGTTGTTTCTTTTAAAAAAAAACTGAGTTTCAAAGGTGTTTATATACTTTTCTCCTTTCTTTACATCATGTCAAGGTAAGTTCTCAACTTTTAGTAGTTAGATCATTCTTTAAAATACTATATATGATAGAAACCGTATTACAGCCGGTATTAAATCAGTTGTTTGTCAGGAAACTGAACTTCGAGGCGAGATCTCGATTGGTAACTAAATTAAAAGTTGAATCCATTAATTTGTTCTAACACTAACCTTTTGAAAAATAGGATCAGGTAAAACGATGACAATATCAAACGCATTATAAATTTTCGACTTAATATATATTTTCCTTTCTATATATATATATATATATATATATAAGGTACTGTACTTCATCCTCAATGTCGAGTAATCGCAGAGAATGGACCTATTTATATTGGAAAAAACAATATTATTGAAGAAAATGTTATCATCTTTAACAAGTAAGTCTGAATCGGTAGATCTGATTCACATTATCTTACCAAATTGTCTTACTTAGAAATTCAACCCCACTTGTTATTGGTGACGATAATGAATTTGAAGTAGGATGTTGTAAGTGCATAATAATAATGGTATATACGTTTATTCTGATAAAAAAAGAGATAATAGACGTAGAAGGATCGCGTATTGGAAACAACAATATTGTAGAAGCGAGGGGTAAAATCTTAGGAAGTACGGCTGTAGGAAACTATTGTGTTATTGGATCTGGCTGTTCAACAGAAAATAATGAAACAATTGCCGATCTTACTGTTATTTATGGCTCACAATCAAAAAGAAGAATACAAAATGAGCCTTTAGCTGTAAGTGATAAATTGTATAAATTCTATTATAAATAATAAAAATTAACCGCGTATATATAGACTCAAGCAACGTTACATGCTAGACATTTAGATTATCTTCGTGAAGTTTTGCCTAAATATAATCATTTGAAAAAGCTTGAATCTTCCTAAAAAGAAAAAAAGAAACAAGAATTATACCAACTTTACATTAAATAAATATACTTGTATTTTAAATGAGTGATTATAGTTTTTAACTACAACAGTTAATATATAAACCCTAAGCCAATAAACTATTTTGTAATGCAATTTTATCCAATCACATTATGTAAGCGTGATATTCACGTGATATTTTTGATTTCTATTTTTAATTTAATTTCTGTTTTTCTTTAAAGCAAACTAAAATATAAAAAGTCGCTTTGTCCGAGTGGTTAAGGAGTATGACTAGAAATCATATAGGCTCTGCCTGCGCAGGTTCAAATCCTGCAGGCGACGACATCTTTTTTACTTTTATTTTGAAAATATAGTGTATGTAGTTACGTGTAACCATGCCGTTCCTTCTTGAATCTAGTGTTTAAGAATGTATTAAAGCACATAATATAGAGTACTCGTTATTTTAATAGTTTCTGTTTTATTCTAAATACGGTAAAAATTATATCTACAGAGAGAAAAAAAAGGGGGTGGCTCGCTTTTATACTTATATTTTGGTTTAATTATTAATCGTCACCAAACTAAAATATATATCTTAGATGAAAATGTGTACTATGTTGTACGATAATTTCAATGAGAACAATGTATTTTATTACGTCATTTATGATTCGATATACGCTATTCTTTCTTTTAATGGAAAGAAGAAAGAGAGAGACGAGTATTTTAAAATGATGGAAATATATACTGTATATAATCTATGAGTTTATACAGTTTATATTATCAAAACTGTATATCACTTTTCCTTTTATCTTTTGGTTCTAACTTTAAGGAATCTATAAACCAAAGGAGGTTTCCATAACTTCTAAACGATTTGGGTTCCCCTGGGTAGATTACTTAATAATTAAATTATGTTCTGTCATCTTTCTTTCATCTGGTTATATATGTAGAAACTATTTTTATCAAATCTTAGATTATTATTAGCTTACACTTTTATTCATTCAAGAATATACTTTTTCCGCAAAAAAAAAAAAAAAAAAAAAAAAAGTAAAAAGATCTTATTTTATACACATTAATAAAACAATAGGTTAAATGCTTGCATATCAGTGATATCGATCGAAAAAGAGAAGGGTCATGTAAATTACAAATAGGAATTATGTTTTTTTTTGTTACGTTACATTACATGTTCTTTTCTCATGTTATGCACTGCACTACTGTGAATTACAAATGCTAACTTAGCACAAACAATTGAATGTCAAAATATAATTCTTAAAATCTAAATAGATTTTTTTGTTGTTGTTGAAAATAAGCATTATTATTTTATTTCTGCTTATCAGAGCTCCTACTTTCTAAAAGATAAGTTTTATTTTACTCGTCTATTTAAATTGTTCGGAAATACCTTTTTTTTTTTTTTTTCGCTTCCATCTTTACCTATTATAATCATTATTTAATTATTAAAAAAAAAACGGGGCTAGATTACTCAACATAGAGATTCAGTGTAACTCTTGAGGCTATTTTGTGGTAGGTCTGTGGGTAGTTGAATAAATATTCGGTAACACTATTCATTCTTTTTTATATCATTATAATAAAGTTACCCCAATGTAACGAAAATAGCACAAAAGAACTTTCATATTATTTTTCTTTTGTCCTGCTTTTCCTTACATATACATATATATATATATATATATATATATATTCTTTTCATATAAGCGCCAAAAGGGCGTTCCGACCTAACTTGAAAATATCCAAAGAGACTTTTACGATTTAACAATAAACTTATTTTCAACATTATGGTTTCATCTATTGCTGCTTTATATATTACATCTGGATTCCTAGAGCTAACGGCTTCTATATTAATAGCACTAAAAACATATTATAAGCCAAAGAAAATACGGTACATTTTATTAGTATTCAGTATCCTCACGTTATCTGCCAGTGCTGTTAATATTCTAAATTATATGGACATTGTACCGAACAAATGGAATTCGTTTTCGTATCTGGTCTCTACAACATTTATGTTAACCTTGCATTTTTGGTTAAACTTGGATATAGGTAAACATTTAAGAGTGGGCAGTGTTCAGTATAGTAATCCACTTGTTCTTGCTGGAGTGATAACACTCTCTGGATCCTTACTATGTTTGGCATGCCAAACTATTATCTTGTTGGTTCGAAATGATGATTATCCTATAAAACCAGCGTTTGTTACAGGCGTAACATTGGCAATTTTTTGTGATGGAACAACGTACTTGTACTCATTTTCAGCACTTATCAATCTTAGAAGTCAACGGATTCATGAAGGGCAATCAAGAACGACATCGTTGGGAGTAACGTATAAACAAAAACGATAAATAATACAAATGACTAATAATAACTAAATATAGGTTTGGTTTCTATTGATCCAATCATTATGGTATTGTGCGTTTGGTGTCTTGTATGTTTGGTTCTTTTGTCAAACTTTCGAATCTTTTAATACCCTTTTGGTATTAGATTATATTTTAAGATTTATTTTATGCCTTATGTTTACTTGGTCACCTCCTGCCTTCGTTATAGAATTTATGTCTGGTCGATTCTTTTCCAGTCTTTCTCAAAAGAGTCATCATCAAGATGCTGGTGACACCGGCTCAACGTTTGCTATAACTAAGGACGATAAAGAAAATAATTCATCGTTTGGTCATCACCAAGAATTAGAACAATATACCCGGGATACTATTAATGTAAATGATTTAGAAAAATCAAGAACCAATATGTATTATTCCAGAAATCCTACTACTATAGTAAGACCATGATATTCAATAAATATATGTATAATTTATTAAAGAAAAAAAAACACCATATATATTATATTTTTTATCAGTAAGCGTTTATAAACGTTATTAGACTTTGTGATATAAATGTATGTCGCACTTTAATAGTTTAATTGTACAGTTCGCTCGTACCATATGTGCGTGCATTTTTTTTTCTTTTCTTGTATTACTAGATATATATGTATTCTGTTAAAATAAATGTTGTGTCACGCACAAAAAAAGCGCGGTAGTAATAAATAACAATTACCGCATGCGATCATTGTTGCCACTATTTTTTTTTTTTGTGCATTTGATCGGATAAAAATAAAATACGATACACACATCTAGTTAGATATATAAATATTTACTAAACTACGGTATACTACTTGACGTAATTAAATTACAATTACTTATACTAAAGTATATACGCGCAAATTGTTAATTAATATATTAAGAAAAAAACTATTAGTTATTTTATTTATAATCATTTATGAGGTGAAAGAGCGAAGGAAAAAAAAAAATGTATATATGAAAAAAATGTAAAGGGGGAAAAAAATGAAATACTAAATCTTTATGATCAACTACTAGACTATTAAAAAGACTAATGTACTATATACCAAGTTCTGGGTTTTGGTAAATAAGATAAAATAAATAAAAATTTAACGACGACGACGGACAACAGGCTCAGCGGTCGATTGCTGGGCAGCTTGTTCCAAAGCAGCCTCTTTGACAGCAGCCTCTTCAGCAGCCTCTTCCTCTTCTTCTTCCTTATCATCTTCTTCGTCTTCCTCATCGTCATCATTTTCTTCTTCATCATCTTCCTCATCATCTTCCTCCTCTTCCTCCTCCTCTTCCCGTGTTTCTTCTTCCTGTGCTTCTTCTTCAGCAATTATTTGTTCTTCTTCTGAAAGATATTCTTCTCCAGTTATGCCATATAATCCGGTAGGAGTGAAATCAGTAGCTTGTACTGGAGCCTCTACTGAAGCTTGTTCGTGACGACGTTGCACAGCGGTGTGTGATTGCTCTTCTACATCTTCATATTTATCATTTTCATTGTTTTGATACTGTTGATCAGCAGCCTGACCGTCGTATAAATCATTAAAGAAAGCCTTATCACCGTTCGCAAAATCTTTGCTGTTATAGTAATCGTTTTCATCAGGCTGATATTCGATGTTATAAGCTTGTAATTCTTCTTCAAGTGCGTCAGCGTCATAGTATTGATTATCACCGGCTTGATTATCGTCAGCTTGATTGTCAGCAATATCTTCACTATCATCATTGGTATTCTCTTCTTCATCCCATTGGCCATCATCATCATTGGTATTCTCTTCCTCGTCCCATTGACCATCATCGATATTCTCTTCTTCATTCCATTGATCATCATTACTATTATCGTAATTATTATCGTAATTATTGTCATAATTATTATCGTAATCAGCATTATTATTGTAGTTAAAATCATAGACATCATAATCAATATCATAGTCTTCGTCTTCGTCTTCGTCTTCTTCATCTTCATCCTCTTCATCTTCATCTTCTTCGTCTTCATCTTCCTCATCTTCATCTTCTTCGTCTTCATCTTCTTCGTCTTCCTCATCGTCGTTCCATTCGTTTTGATCATCCCACTGACTCTCATCATCCCATGCATTTTCAGCTACTTGATTATCCCATTCAGTTTCATCTATTTGATCATCCCAGCTAGTTTCCTCTTCCACAGAATCATCATGACGACGTGCGTGAGCAGCATGACCTAATTTTCTACGAGACAAGAAAGCTTTACGTGTCACACGGATATCGGTAGCTCCGGGCTCTGCATTGACAGTATATGCCATGATCATGGTAGCAACCAAGCCAAGAGAAAGAATATTAAAACGCATTATAAAGTTTGGTATAAAATATATATATATAAATCAAAAATTATACTGAAAAAAAAAAAAAAAAAAAAAAATGAAGTGTCAAAAACTATTTCATCTTTATATATGCTATAAAAAAAAAAAAAAAAGGAGAAGTTAAATATAAAAGGAACAATATATCATTTACTGGAAGTAAAAAAAAAAAAGGAGAAGAATACGATAGACATTATCTTTTTATTAGAAAAAAATATATTTGTTTGCATCTTTAAAATTCGACAAGTGATTTCTTGAGTTTCCATCATTGTTTATATTACACAAAACTATAAACAACGACAAAAACAGATAAACATTGATTTACTCTACATAAATAAATGCATTTACCCTTTTGCTAGCTTACTTTAGTCTCCTATTTGTCTCTTTTTTCTCTCTATCTTTTTAATAAAAGCAAATCTTTAGGAGACAAGAAAAAAAAAAACATTTTAACATGTATATATTTAGTATATTAGGTGACTTTATGCTGTCACAATATGATGTCCAATTTTTTAATTTATCATGCTTAACATTAACTCACCTCTCCTCTCCATAATTAGTTGTTAAAAGATATATAGGAGCCTTTCTTAAGAAAGAAAGAAAAAATAATACTGTAAGTAGATTAAAGCACCATAAATTTATTTCTCCTTGCTTATAGAGAGTAGAAAGACATTAAAATCCTTTTTATTTTACAAGTGATGGTAACTATTCTTTTTGAGACAACATGACATTTATCCCAAACAAGTTTAGCTTTTTTCTTCTTGTTTTGCATGAACCACATTGGTTTAATGCAGTATTTTTCTTTAAAAAATTGCTTGTAATATTTAAATTGTATCAGAACTCATTGGAATAAATATAATCTATTTTGAGATAAAAAGTTCGGCTTTCTTTCTTTTTCCTTTGTAAGTTATACACATAAAAAATGAAAGTGAAAGTGAAAGGGAGAGAGGGAAGGGGTTGGGGCAAAAAAAAAAAAAAAACAGAGAGGAGGTATTCCCACACGACTTAGCGCTCCATGTACAAAAAAAAAAAAAAGGGGGAGGGGGAAGAGTAACTGACTAATATTCTGTATGTGTAATTGGTCTTGATACAAATTACGTTCAAACAAAAGAAATTAAGTTATTTCATATTAAGCGACATTTTATTTTTTAAATAAAATACGTATAAGTTCTTTATTAATAAAATAGAGACCAAAGAAAGGGAGGCACACATATTTTGACTACTAGACTGAAGAAAATTGACAGTGCTAAAAAATGGATTAATATAATTTTTTTTAAATAGAATCACGATGATTGATAGTGCCTTGATTGACTTTAAAACTCTTGTTTTTGTTGTTTTTGTCTTCATCATCTTCATTTTCGTCTTCATCATCTTCATCTTCATCTTCATCTTTCTCATATTCTTTGAATCTTTTACTAACTTGAGAGTCTCTATCAGATCTACTATGACGTTTATAAACAGCGCGACCTAAATTTCTACGAACCAAGAAGGATCTACGAGCAACATACGGACCAGAAGCAGCTGCTTTAACCTGAGAGGCACCATTTTTAGCTTCAGAGACAGTATCACCGAGTTTTCCGGTAATATATCTAAGTCGGTCAATTGTATTACCAGCCTCATCAGCTGCCTCTTCAGCTGCCTCTTCAGCTACCTCTCCAGCGCCTTCTTTGCCTTTATCAACAATATCTTTGCCTTTATCAACAATATCTTTGCCTTTACCAACAATATCTTTGCCTTTATCAACGACATCCGAAGCAGCTTCACCGTCAACGCCACCAATAGCATGGGCAGAACTGATCATAACAGCAGCGATAATACCAAGAGAGATTACTGTGAAACGCATTATATTATATTGAAAGTAATTGAAAAATAATAAAAATAATTATAAATGTGTCGCCTCTTTATATATGTAAGAAAAAAAAAAGAAAAAAGAATTGTATCATTTTACGCTAAAAGTGATGCCAGATGTCATGCAAGGATTAACACGAACAGGAGAAACCAAGTTTTTCTTTCTTTTTTTTTTTTTTTTTTTTTTTTTTGCAGAGAGAACCCTTTTGTTTTTTTTTCTTGTGCATTGCATTAGACTATTTAGTTCTTTCGTATCGTATTAGTTTATTGGATAAAGAAAGAACCTTAATATGTCAATATTTAGCTGTTCCTTTATCAAGCTTTTAGGCCTTTAGGATAGATCATCACGCCACGTACATATAGAAAAACCACTTTTCTATTTCTACGGGTTCAAATTTACAGACAAAAAAAAAAAAAAAAAAAGTAGCTTATTGTTAGGGAATAGTATCCATATAGTTACTGATGATAGTATCATGCTTCAATACACAATACGTGACATTTATAGTGAAGAATACCTCTTTTTTTATTTTTTCTTTACGTATTTTAGTCGATGCACAACCAAATAAAACCAGAAAAACCAACCAACATTAGATGTTTTATAATTTACGCGTAAAAAAAAAGACTTAGTAATCTTTTTTTCACAACAAGAAAGCCCCGAAAGTTTATCCATTCATTCAGGGGCGGTACTACAACATGAATGTGGGGGTATCCAATCACACCAATTCGTTTTCAATTCGCATTACATATTTTTTCATTCTCAAAATCCCCACACCCCCTTGACCTTTTTATTATTATTATTATTATTTTATAATTAAAATGGCTAATGTATTTTCAACATTAGCAAAAGGGAAGAAACCCTTATCTGGTATTCTTGTTATTTCTCTAATCTATGCTGTCCATAAAGCAAGACAACAATTCAAGTCAAAGATTCCATCTTCTACTCAACAATCCAATAAAAAGAAACATAAAAAGGTTGGCGTCAATGCTGAATTCTTTGAACAAATGAAAAAGCTGTTACCTATTTGTGTTCCAGGTAAAACTTTAAAAAAGCACGAAAAAAAAGGAGGAGGGGGAATGTCGTATTTAACCTTAAAAAAATAGGCGTCTTTTCAAAGGAATCAGGTCTTTTAGTTGTACTTGCTACTGTACTTATTGCTCGTACTTGGTTAGATATTTGGTTCTCTGGGTTCAATGGGTATGAATATATATATAAAAAAAAAAGACATTATATATATATATATATATTCATTTAAACAAACCATAGTTCTGTTGTAAAAGCAATTGTATCAAGAAATAGAAAACAATTTATCGCCAAAGCTATTGTCGAATTTGGATTAATGATGGTACAAAAAAATAATTATAAATCAATTATTTATTTATTTTACTAATACATACATATATAGTGGCCTATGAGTATTGTAAATAATTCACTTAAATTGACCATCAATGCACTCGCACTTAGTTTCCGACAAAGATTAACCAAGGTAAAGAACGATTTAAAGTACATTTTTTAAAAGAAAAAAAAAATAGTTATACTAATGTGTATAATAGCATGCGCATAATCAATATTTGGACGGTATCACCTTTTATAAAATTTCAAATCTCGATAATCGACTTCAAAACGCTGATCAGTTATTAACTCAAGATATTGATAAGTTCTCAGATAATTTGTCTCATTTGTATTCAGATATCGCTAAACCAGTCGTCGATATCTTTTTATTTGCGTATAAGCTAGGTGAAGCAATGTAAGTGTTTATGCTTGATGACGAACAAACAGGGTACTAAAAGGGGATTTTTTTTTTTTGAAAAATGATGCAGTGGTAATGAAGCACCATTTTTCATGATTGCATACTTTGTCATGTCTGGTGTTTTACTTCGTGCATTCTCTCCTCCTTTTGGTCGATGTAAGTTGAATTTAATATACGCAGAAAATAATAATAATACATTGGCTTATAGATACTGCTATTGAACAAAAGTTGGAAGGTGATTTCCGTTTCACACATGTAAGTTTCTTTTTTCAGCTGTGAATTTTTCGAGTATTTAAACAATATACAAATTAGTCTCGTATTATTACACATTCAGAAGAAATTGCCTTTTACCGTGGTGGTGAGCGTGAAAAGGAGGTTGTTAACAGTACATTTGAAAAGATTTCAAATCATGTTCGTAAAGTATATACACTTCGTTTCCTCAATGGTATCTTTGATTCTGTTCTTGTCAAATACTGTGCTACCATGACTGCATATTAGTAAGTGCATATATCCTTTGGAAAGGCTAAATGTATTAAGATTTTTTATATAGTTTATTAGCAAGGCCTGTGTTTGATCCTCGTTATGGTAAGTAAATCCCCCTATGCACAGGTTAAAACGGTATTTAAAGTTTTTATATTATATTTAGCTACAAAGCATATGGGTTTCAATGACGACCCTACAAAATTAATGGAGGATTATTCTAGAAATTGTAAGCCCAAATTTATATTTAATCCAGTTTATACATTTATAATTTTTAATTATTACAGCCAGTTACTTGATTAATTTATCACAAGCTGTCGGTAGACTTATTTTGACCGGTCGTGATTTAACTCGTTTTGCAGGTTATACAGTGAGTTAATGCAATAGTATGATTAAAATTCAAGACTAACAATTTTTTTTTCTTTCAAAGTCCCGTGTAGCCGAATTATTTGATGTCTTGACCGATGTACGAGAAGGTAAATATAAGCGTACAATGATGTCTACAGAAGAAAATGGTGCAGGCAAGAATAAACTTGTGGATACCAATGATACCAAGGGAAAGGTATTAATTCGAGACGGTGTTATTATTTTTGACAAAGTACCTATTGTTACACCCAATAGTGATGTATTGGTAAGGAACTCTAAAAAAAAAAAAAAAAGCGTTCTATCTAATTTAAAATTAGTTGAAAGACCTTTCATTTAAAGTCAGTACAGGCATGAATTGTTTGATTTCAGGACCTAATGGTTGTGGAAAAAGTTCATTGTTCCGTATTTTGGGTGATTTATGGCCATTATTTGGTGGTACTTTAACCAAACCTGCAGCCAACAAGTTGTTTTATGTACCTCAAAAGCCTTACCTTCCTTTAGGCACTTTTAGAGACCAAGTGATTTACCCTGATACACGTCAAGAAGCTACAAACAAGGGATTTAATGACGATGCTATTATGAAGCTATTAGATACAGTTCATTTAGGTTATTTAGTTGAACGCGAGGGTGGTTGGGATACTGTTCAAGATTGGGCTGATGTTTTATCGGGTGGTGAAAAACAAAGAGTTGCCATGGCTAGATTGTTTTATCATAAACCACAATTTGTAAGTTTTTTTTTTTTTTTTTTTTTTTTTTTTTCGTATGTAAAACGGTTATTTTTTAAAAACGTAAAATATTTTAGGCTATTCTTGATGAATGTACGAGTGCAGTTAGTGTTGATATTGAAGCAATCATGTATGAACACGCTCGTAAAGTAGGAATTACATTGTTCACTGTTTCACACAGGTAAAACCTTATTTCGCGTTCTTTTTTTTTATAAGTAACTTACATTTAATTTAGAACCTCCTTAATCCGTCATCACGAATATCTTTTACGATTTGATGGCGAAGGCCACTATGAGTTTAGAGAGTAAAGTATTTAAAGAAACCAACAAAAATTAATACGCTAAAATATCCTTTTTTATAATAGAATGGATCCAGAGGATTCAACATCCGCATTCGGTTTTGGACACGGTAAAACCAAGCCTCAAAGCAAGATGGAAGAGGAGTAGTAGAATCTCTCTCTCTTTTTTTTTGTTAATGATTAGAGACATAACAATAAAGTCTTTTTTTTTATTTTTTTTATATGCATTTTTAATATGATTTATGCAGCGGATTTTGGCCCGGATTTTCGTTATAAAAGATGTGATACAAACACCTGTTACATTCATTATAACGACTAATAAAAAAGAGTCTTTTGGTGTGTTGAGAAGAAAGTATACTAAACTGAGGCTGCTAAAAGGATTTCTTTACATCATTTTTTAATAAACCGATTAGGGCTAGGTTACACCCTATATTGCGACTCGTTTATGGACCATTTAATCCCTTTTTTACTATTGTTTATTATAGCAGTTTATTTTTTAAAGATCAATACTTATTTGTTTCTAGTTGATTCGAGAAAAAAAAAATGAATAGAAAGAGTTTTTATTTATTAAGCTTAATAAACTAAAAAAAAAAAAAAGGTGCCAGTAACTGCTAAATCTAGTAGTTTAAAGAACGCTACCTTTTTTGTTCTGTTCTCCTGTAATTAATAAATAAAAAAAAGGAGGTAATCTTCCCCTCTTATTCTTTTTGATGATATCATTCACTTGTTTAAGCAGTAAAAAGCTTAAAAAGAAAGAAAAAAGCCTTTTTGTCCTACTTCTCTCTCTCTCTCTCTCTCTCTCTCCCCGTTTTTGTTGAAGGTTGATAAAAAAAAGTTTTATTATGCCACAAAGAAACATAAACTGAAAGCCGTTTTTTAGAGTAATTTACCTTTTTTTAACGAGTAGGATATTCTATAATTATTAAGAGGCCGATAATTACTATTTTTAAAACAAACAAAAAAGAAAGAAAACAAACTTTTCCCTTCTCTTCCTCTCTCTCTCTATCTTTTTTTTTTTTTTTTTTTTTTTTTCTTTTCTTGTAACCATTCGAGAGAACAATGAATAGATCTACAAAGAGCATAAATCCAGGTCAAGAAGACGAGGTATAAAATATACTGTTAAAAGTAAATGCTATATAGAACTAATGAAATAAAATAGTTATCCAATATTGATACACAACTCGACCATGTAAATAGAGTATTGAAATGGAGTATATTGGATTTAGAAAAGTTTATACATTCTTTAAAAGCGAGGTAAAAAAAAAAAAAAAAAAAAAGAGAGAGAGAAAAAAAAAAAAAAAAGGATGTATATATAATACAGTGTAAAATAGGCTACTGGCAGAAGAAGCATATGTGTCTGCTTTAACGAAGATAGTAAGACATAGCAACTCAGAGACTACTATGCAACCTAATAGCTTAGCAACAGATAATTATTTTGAAGACTATAATTTCTCTCAAACTACTCAACATTATGAATCTTCAATAGAAAAGACAGTTGAGTCAAGACGTGAACTTATTACTTGTTTAAAAAATCAAATTGAAATTTTATTGAAAGTCAAGGTAAGGGAATATAGCGGGGTAACACAATTTAATTTTAATTTTTCTTTATATATATATAAAAAAAGGATTCGCATGAACAAAGAAGAAAGAAAGTAAAAGCTGTACTAGCAGAAAAGAATACAAATTATATTACATTTCGTACGCGAGATATTGTAAAGGTACCAAAAGGAACAAAAAAAAAAAAAAGTCACAATGCCCTGAAAAATGGTTAAATTACATAGCTTCAAAAAAACTATTTTAACAAATGTACAGAATATGCTAGTTTGCAACAACAAATATTAATATCTTCACATGAAGATAATGTTGTAGATTCACATTTTTTAAGTCCAATGATGGCAAGAGTTTCTTCTGATGAAACAAGGAAATCAAATGATAGTAATCGACCTGACTTTGACAGTCATTCCATTACTTCACAAGATAATTCTAACCCAAACAAAAAAAATAGTATGGCTGGATTTATTACGCAGATGAGGTCTCAGTTGGCTAATGCTGCTGCTACTGATCCATCAAAGCAAGCGTCTAGATTAGCAAAGCTTAAAAAGGAAATCAATGACACAGGTAAAATATATATATATATATATATGTTATATTAACACTCATGTGTACATATAAGATAATGAATATAGACAAGGTATTAGAATATTAGAATTCCTGAGAAAGAAACAAGCCGAAACAGCTATACATGCCATGAGAGTAAGTTTTTTTTTGTTTTTTTTTGTTTTAATTTACTTATGAATTTTTATCTGTAGCACGTGGAAGCTATTTTGATAGGAAAATCAGATGCAGTGAAAGCCGTCATGGTGACTATATGTAAACAAGAAGAAGATACACTATTAAACGAAGTGGATGCAAGTATAAAATATGCGATACGATACTAGAAACATACTAAAAGATTATATAGATGATCAAACATTCTCTAGATACGATTTATAATATGGATAGTAAAAGGGATACTGATCGATTTCTGATTGAATATGAAAAACTAGGATTTACTAAACCAAAACCAGTTTATTACGATAATTATTATCATGGTCGATGTAAAGAGATTTTATTTGGATCCAATTTAAATGATTATTATTTAGAACATAATCGTACTGTACCTTTACTTGTAACCAAATGTATAAAAGAATTGGAACTATTAGGTGGATTAGAAAAGGAAGGTATTTATAGGATATCTGGTAGACAATCTAATGTTGATGCACTCAAGAGTGAATTTGAAAAAGATGAAGAAGCTGCTGTATTAGATTCAAAATATGATGTGTTTAC
The DNA here is from genome assembly GCA_025201345.1 of Thamnidium elegans. Taxonomy (NCBI): domain Eukaryota; kingdom Fungi; phylum Mucoromycota; class Mucoromycetes; order Mucorales; family Mucoraceae; genus Thamnidium; species Thamnidium elegans. The sequence continues at coordinate 68,341 of JAIXMG010000001.1, read as the reverse complement.
TATTGCTTCAGTGCTTAAAATTTATTTACGTGAATTAAAACAACCTTTATTTAATTTAACCATGCGAGATCGTATTGACTATTCTAGTAAGTTTAGTTTTCTATGATAATAATATGAATATAATACTAACATATAATAGAAATTACTGATAATGTCAAACGTACAAGTATGCTTCAAACAAAAATATCTGAATTATCTAAACCACAAAGAGATACACTTCAAGTTGTCATTGCCCATCTAGCAAAGTAAGTTTTTTTTGTTTTGTTTATTTTTTTAATATATGTATATATTTTAATGTTTATAAATATAGAGTCAAGGATCACTCTCATATCAATAAAATGACAATCAAAAACTTGTCTGTAATATTTACACCTGCTTTATTTCATGATCATAATCAAGCAGAAAATGTGGGTGAATGGTACTGTGATAAGGTACTAGAAGATCTTATTTGCCAATATCAAGTTATTTTTACAAATGCCGAAAATCAAAATCGAATTTTACAAGAACAACGTAAGCTACAACAGCCTTCAAATATTTTAGATTCTCCTTCTGCAAGTGTATTAAGTTTACCATTTTCAGTTGGTGGTATTGTCAGTACACAACCTTCTATCAGACTTGTTAAAAAGCCTAATCCATCATCATCATCAAGCATACCAAATAATAATAATATATAATAAACAACTTTCTCTCTCTCAAAAAAAAAAAAAAAAAAAAAAAAACGTTTACTATTTTTTTTTTTTTTTTTTTTTTTTTAGCGTAGAATGAAAAAACAAGATGTAAAAAAGTTTTTTTTTTTTACATGTAACAAAAAAGAAAATTTTCAAAGAAAAAAAAAAAAAAAAAAGGAATTTACAGAGTAATAATACTGATAAATAAGTAATTGTTTTTTTTAGTTTTTTTAAAAAAATAATAATTATATAACTTATTTAGGAGCATCCTTGAAAGACAAGCAATGTTCCTCACCCATGGCGGAAACAACAGAGATCAAGAGTTCCTTACCATCATCGAATTCCTCTTCCAACTTCTCACCGAGCTCACCTTCAGGGAGCTTGACATCATCCTTAGTGGTACCATCGGGCAACATCAAAGAAAGGAAACCATCATCAATGTTAAGAAGAGCATATTCCATACGGACAACGTTGGGAACATCCATGTTGTGAGTAGAGGGACAGAGTTCTTCATACTTTCTGTTATTTTCATATAAAAATTTTTTTTTTTTTGTAGTTAGTATCACACAATCTCCATGTATATACACATATATATATATATAAAAAAGGGGATATAAATTTTTTTTCTTTACCTGCTGGTGAAGATATCAGTACCGATCAAATGGACCTTGGCGTGACCATGCTTACCAGTCTTGGAGGTGGTCATTTCAATAATCTTACAAGGTCTACCCTTGATACAAACATGACCGTTCTTTCTCAAGGCAGAACATTGCATGGGGAAAGTAAGAGAAGCACCGGACTCAGCGGTCTCGAAGGTGTGATCATCGTGGTTTTCGGCCATACTAGAAGAAGATTTGATTTAGTACACATACAAATATCAAAAAAAAAAAAAAAAACTTACTTAAAAGATTATAAAAGTTTGATGTAGGAAAAAAAAAAAAAAGAAAAAAGTAAAAAAAGCCACGCGACAAGGTATGCCCGTTTTATACCTTTTTTTTTTTTTTTTTTCCTTTGGGCGGGACATTGAAAAATTTTCGTGTCGGAACTTTAATTAAGTTTGCCTTTTACTTTTTCTTAATTGGGTGTTTGGCTGTAGCCTGTCGTCAACAGTCACGTAGACTTTTTCTTTTTTTATGGATGGCTTATGTTTTTTTTACACAAGAAAAATGGATTTTTTTTTTTTTAAAACTGAGTTCCGGATCTATATATTCTTGTATCTCTGTTTTTCAGTAACGCAAAATAAAGTATAAAAAGAAAAACTAAAAAGGTAGAAAAAACAATGCAAACTTTTTTTTTATGATTTTTTTTTTTTAGGCTGACGAGTGATGATGATAATTACTTACTTGGGATATTAGTTTAATGACCGCTTTCTGTTAGTATAAATTTTCCCCCTCTTTTTAATTAAAAATTACTTTTTCTTTTTTTTCATCACTCATATATTAAAATAACAATGGTTAATTATCAATTGGTTCAAGATACTATTCAAAAATACATTCAAAGTTATGTATTAAACCCTACTGGACTCGACCCTGCAGCAGCCAAGAAACTATCAGTTCAACTAGGTGTATCCAGCATTATTGTTTATTATTTCTTCCGCTTGTTTGTATATAGATTATATCTTGACCCAATTAATCGTCTTCCGGGACCTAAAGTAGGATGGATTCCGCTTATGGGTAACCTCGGTGAAATTGTAAAAGAAGAATCGGGTACGCCTCATAAACGTTGGGCAAAGAAATATGGTGGTGTTTTGGTTTATCATGGCCCATGGAATGTACCTCGAGTATCTGTGACAGACCATTTACTCTTAAAACAAATATTAACTACAGATGAATATGATTACGTGAAGACACCTGAAGCTTCAGATTTCTTGCGCCGTATCCTTGGCAACGGTTTGTTGGTCTCTGAGGGTACTGTTCATCGTCATCAACGTAAGATGTTAAATCCTGCTTTTTCTGTAAACGCTATTCGTTCTATCGTACCATTGATGGCTAAACCAGGTTATAGACTTCGTGATAATTGGTTAAGCCTAGTTAATTCCGACAATAATAAAATGCGCGGTGACAATGATGAAATCTATACCGAGATTGAGGTATCCACTGGTTTATCCATGGCTACACTAGATGTTATTGGCTGGGCTTTCGGTCAAGATTTTAAAGCGCTTGAAAATCACGGTACTCCTCATCAAAGTAAATTAAGCAGAGCTTACCTCGACTTGTTCTCGAACGAATCTTCATTTATGCGTATCTTGACTTTTATCATGCCCATCTTTAGTTATTTACCTACTCAACGTAATAGAGAAGTACGCAGGGATTTGAAATGGTTGGATGAAGAAAGCAGAGCGTTGGTACAGGCTGGTATTGACAGAGCCGCAAAAGAAAAGGCTACAGGTGTTTCTGATAATAAGCCCAAGGATCTTTTAGCTGTTATGGTTGATTTGATCGATGAGGAAACTGGTGAAGGTTTTACTGCTGAAGAATTAAGACATCAATGTCTTACATTTTTGGCCGCAGGGTAAATAAATTATACATAACGTGATTTACAGAAATACTAAATATTTTATTTATCCAGTCATGAAACTACCAGTGTTAGTTTGAGTTGGTGTCTTTGGCTATTAGCTCAAAACCAACAAATCCAAGACGATTTAAGAGAAGAAGTTCGAACCTTGTTTCGAGATAACAACGAAACACCTACCTACGAAGAAATCAACAGCTTGCCCTTATTAAACAACGTTGTGCGAGAAACTCTCCGTTTGATTCCTGCCGTTCCTATGACTAGCCGTATCTCTAGAGTTGCTACCACTTTAGGACCTTATGCTGTTCCTGCTGGTACACGTATTATGATCTGTCCTATTGCTACTCATCATTCTACTGCTATTTGGGGTGATGACGCTGAAGTATTCAATCCTTCTCGTTGGGAAAAATCAGAACAGTTAGGTAACGCTTATCAATATATGCCGTTCTTGGCTGGCGGTCGTCAATGCATCGGTTATAAATTCGCTTTGGTTGAGTTTAAGGTCTTATTGGCTCTTCTTATCCGTAACTTGCAGTACTTTGAAAAGCCTGGTTTCCATGTTAAAAAGAAGCAACAGGTCACACTGAGACCTTCTCCTGATATGACTCTTTGGGTTAAATCTGTTTAAAGTATTATATATCCTCATTGCAATCTTTATATATATATAGTTATGTGTTCAAAATCTATGTTATTACAATTGTTTATTTACCCTTTTTTTTAAAAAAATAATAATAAAAAAAAATTAAAAATCTATTCAGTATCTTTCATAGGAGTATCTTCTTTGGGAGTATCCTCTTTGGGAGTATCTTCCTTGGGAGTATCTTCCTTGGGAGTATTTTCCTTGGGAGTATCTTCCATAGGAGTATCTTCTTTAGTAGTAATAGTAGTAGTAGTAGAAGGCTCTTCCTTAGTAGCAGCAGGTGCTTCTGTCTTCTTCTTTTTGAAACGTCTATCGTCGTTACCGCCACCTCTCTTGGCCAAAGCAGGATCAAATGGACAGTCAATGACACGAAGGGCGCTTAAAAGGTATCCGCCACCAGCACTCATCATCATATTAGGATGCATACGTCCAGGTAAAACTTGATACTCACGTAAGCTACTTTCAGTTAATTCAGCGTTAAGGAAATCAGTGGATCTACGCATCCAATAAGCAGCTTGTAATAAAACTTCCTTATTAAAGCTATAAACAACAATGGGTCTTGATCCACAAACATATTGCTTTAATACTTTAAGTACTGATTCAGGGGTAAGTGACGAGGATAAAATTAAACCATCAAAATCTCCTTCATGTAAAAGTTTTCGTGATTTGACTTTATAATCGTACGCGGTCTTACGTCTCAAGTAAGTTCTTTTAGGGTCGTCTTGTAAAACTGCAAATTGTTCGTCTGTCAAAACCTCGAAGGGTTCTAATAAGAAGGAATTAATAAGGATGTAGGAGAGGGGGGAGGTTTATATATGACGTACCATCATAAGCTTCAGGATCTACTAAGGCAAAAGGAACGGTATATAATGTATCTTGAATTTCTTGAGAGAAATTCATGTAACGCAAAATATCGTAGTTGTGATAATCACCTTCGTGAATAGCAACAACTTGACCATGACCACCCATACGTTCGAGAACAGATGCAACGACCAAACCTTGTGTATCATCAACAACTAACATTTTGTTATTAGCATGTACATTAGCTAAACATAAAAGTTGAGAAAGTGTATCGACTCGAAGATGCTTAATTTTATCGGGATTCTTGCTGAAAAAGTAATCTACAATTGTATTGATAGTAGGGCGAACAGGTGTAAATGTCTTCATAAACCTTTTTTTTTTAAAAAAAAAGAAAAAAAAGTAAATAATCGCTCTCTCTGTCTCAAATGGTTTTTATATTTACTTTTTCTTTTTACGCTCGATATATTTTGCTTTTGAAAATTCAGTCTTTTTAGCAAATTCAGAATGTGAATCTACCATCTTTTTGATAATTTCTTCAGTTGCAAGTTTTCCTTGTAATCCCTGTTCTTTTAATTGGATAACTTCCTCGTGAGATAATCTTTGAACTGTAGCATCATCGATGATCTCTCTATTGTTGGCAGTAGTTTCCTCTTTATGGTGATGATGACATTAATATCTTTTTATCAGGGAAAAAAAAAATTGTTACCTACCAATAGTTGTGTTTTTGGATACATGACCTACAGGACGAAGTTCTTTTTGAGCCAAAATTTCGTATGATAAACCGAATGGTTTACCAATGAGTTTATTAGACTCGAAAGTACCAAACTTTCCTAACCCAACGTTGCTGTCATATATAAAAAAAATTTAATAAAGAAAAAAAAGGTACGTCTTGGTCTTTACCTGTTGGCTTTCAAGTTTACAATTTTAGCACCTCCACTAGGTAACTGAATAAGAATATGCTTCCCTGCTTGAATTAAATCGGATTCATGGTGTGTATACGAAGTTTCTGCCATTTTAACACAATACGATGAGTAAAAAAAAAAGATAGGTTGTATTTTTTTTTCACCAAAAAAAAAAAAAAAATGCATTTGAGAAAAAAAGTGACTGGTTTTACTTGTATCCCCTTATTTCCAAATGAAAATGGTCACGTTTATCTTTTCAGTTCGCATATTGATTTTGTTAGGGAGCAATTCAGTATTTTGTTTTATGATTAACTCTCTATAGATTTTTTGAAGTCTATAATAGCTTTGTTAAAAGTATCTGCAGCTGCATAATCATCGTCATTTTTGTAAGAGATGTTTATTGAAGGCAGATTTTAAAGCTATAATAGATCAGAAGACATTTCATTATCAATATGAATATCTTCATTAGTGTTGTCGTTGTCGTTACTATTATATTATTATTATTATTATTGTTGTTGTTGTTGCCATCTTCAACTTGATCTAATTCGATGAGTTGGCCGCCCAACGTATCGAAATCGGTGTTGATAGTTGGTTGAACTACGTCCAAAGAGGGCATGAATCTTTGTACAAGAAACATATGCTTGCAGGTAGCTCCACGATAAATGAAGTAGTGACATTGACATGAAGTGATTACACCACCGTTGCTGACGCATACATCATGCATGGCTTCTTCGTCAGTAAAGGTTATTACTTTAAAATCGAAAAAAGCTCTTCCTTCTTCAACATCACAACAATAGACATACTCGAAGAATAGTTCTTCCGCAAGAAGCATCCTCTTTCTTCGTTCTCTCTGCAAAGGTCCCATTCTATTTACGTCGAACGTGGTTCTAGGAATTTTTTCTCAAATAGTCTAGCAAAACATTTTGAGATAAAAGCGTAAATCAGTCTATCCTAGTCTTCTGTTTCTGTTTCTTTTGAGATAAGTTGTTTTGAATTAATTATGCCAACTTTCCACATAATTATTTGTTTTCATGTTGGTATAATAACGAGGTTGAAAAGCTTTCAACCGGTGCTTATACCACCCGTTATTAATATATTTTCTGCTGAAGTCAGTTGAAAATTCATGATAACCAACGTATACGTTAAGAAAACCTTCTAAAGCTAATCCGAAACTCGTCTCATCTAACTGCTCGACAAGACGCCTTAAATCTCTCTCATGACCTCTTTCTGAAGACCTTTTGTGTCTTGAAAAAATGCTCACTTAATCTGTTCTCTTATTTTGATGTACCAGGCTCTACTGGCATGGAATAAACACCATTAGGGTAAACAGTACTTATTGCACCATGAAAAATCGAAATTAATTTCTATTAATTCCTAAATAGAAATGAAAAATATCGATTTAGGACTGAATATCTTAAGTCCTGAGTAAGATCTGAAGGAATGATTTGGAAATTATTTTAATCCTTTTCAGAATTAATTAGTCCTGAGCATTTACTTATCGTTACTTGTATACATTTTATTTATTTGTTGGTGATTTAATGAGATATAATTTATATATTATACGCTTATTATGCTCTTGTTTTTCTTTTTCTTGGTCTTCCGCGGCGAGAGCTTAGCGTAGCAGCAGGAGAAGCAGAAGCAGAAGCAATGGAAGGAGCAGAAGCAACAGCAACATGAGGAGTGGTATTAGTTGCAATAGTAGTAGCAGCATTGACATCCGTCTAGTACTCAAAAGAGCTAAAATTGTTTAACTCGTCAAAGTTCATTTGTTGATTTTGAGATCCTGTTTGGCGCTTATCCTAAATATAAAAGGTGTAATTTAGTAAAGGGTATTGTTAAAAGTTGTTATAATATTATCTGCGGCGGTTTGAACATATTTGACATCAAATAAATACCTTTTTTTAAAAAAAAAGAATTAGTAAACCAATGTTAGAAAAAAAAAATACTTTGCTTTAATTTATTATAAGAAGTGCTGTTGGTTCAGCTACTTTGAATAGAAAAATATACGTGCCAACATCTTGCAGCATATTTTAGTCCAGAGAACAAACTATCATAACTTATTAAGGCTGTTGTGACAAAGTCAACCATTTGCTTTTTGTCATGTTCACCTAATTTTCCAAACGGAAGTGTTCGAGTGACAGATTTCTTCATTTTCAAAACCGAACAAACAGTCCTTGATTCTGATAAAAGCTGCAAGTGAAAAAGTATAACTTTCTCTTTGTTTAAGCAAACGCTTCTCAAGAGCTCCGTGATTTTTTCATTTTTCTTCTTTGAATTGCAAGGGGAAGGATACTTTATGAGTTGGGCAGCATTTGAGATATTATTGTCATCAATGGTCCTTGAACATAATTGCTCTTCAATATTTGTTATTCTAACTGATAGTCTCGATTGTTCTGAAGAAATGTTATCTATGTCGCATTTATTCCTTTTACATCAGCCGCACGCCTTATTACCATTTGATTGGGTGGCTGGTAAATTGTAATGCTATTGGGTCATAATTATCCAAGTACTGTACACACTAAAAGAAAGAAACTTCAACCTTTCTGGAAAAGAAAAGAAGTGTTTGTTTATTTACATTATCACTATACTTCATCATGATTCAGTAAAATAGTTCAAATATATAGTTACTCCGCAAAATAAAATTATCCAGATAGGGGAAGTTAAAGTGTTTCAAAGAGATACCGAGTTAAAAAAAGCTACCAAAATTGATAAATAAGAGTTTCCCCCATTTTTAGATTGTAAAGAATTATACGTTTGCTCGAGACGATAATCGGTATAAAGTTCTTCCTCTTTGAAATAAGTGTTTTACAGTTAGAGCATGAGGTCATGATTATTGTCTTTACCGTCCATGTGATTATCAAAAAAAAAAAAAAAAAAAAAAAAAACTAGGCATATTTTTTGTTGTTGTTATTATGGGATATCTGCTTAATAAACACTTACTAATTGATTATCAAGTTATCAAATATAAAATACAGTAAAGAGAAGGACAGGATGCATGGAGTGACGGAGCGAAATTTGCTATATCGGGCTAAATAGGCATCAAAAATGGTTAAATCATAATTAAACATATTCTGTATCCTTTTGCGCGATAAAGCTCTTGAGGCTAAGCATAATGATAAAAGGAGCTATTTATAAATAAACCCATTTAGCAAATGGAATAAACGCATTATGGCTCCCTGATTCTTATAACAGTTATCTATAAATGATCGACGTAAAGATAAGCATGAAAGAAAGAAAAAAGTAAAATATATAACCATATAAACATCTTTTTTTTTTTTAATTGTAATGAAGACAAGATATTCTGAATTACAGCTGTTAACGATTGTGTGTCTTTTTATGAGACATACAATACATATATCGACAGCGGTCCCTCAATTTCTATTAGTAAAACCCCAGCCGTTCGAAAAAAAAAGGTTTACAAAAGGCAAGTTCTTTTTTTTTTCTTTTTTTTTTTTTTTTTTCTCTTTTACTTATAAATATATACAAAATGGCATCTTTCAATTCTACTAGTGTATACCTCAATACAAAATCATCAAAGACGGGAAAATTACCTTCCGTTTACCGAGTACCGGTCTCACAAGTTCATGAAAGCTACTACTTTAACCAAGATTCTATAAAAGCGATTGTCTATTACAATGCAGGTAGTAATACAGTCAGCTACAAAGAATCTTTAATTGCATCAATTCATCTCACCAATAAAAGATTAATACTGCTATCACAATCTACCAGTATTGCCTCTACTGAACCAAACCATTTCGATACATGTGAACTTCAATTATCAGATTTTCAATCACTCAAGACCAAGTCAACCTATAAAAAAGGATTACGGTTAGATATCAAGACAATTCGAAATGAAAATATCAAGATTGATATCACATTTAACAACAAAAAAGATGCTAATCGTAGAGAATCATTAAAGGAGTATATAAAAATGGCTACATCGGCCTTGTTGGCTGACCGAATTCGTAATCCGGGTTTTGCGCAACAACCTACCGCTTGGACACAAGATGATTTACCGTCTTATTTAGAGGCTACTACAAACTCTAATTCCATTGCTCCTCCAGCATATAGTTAGATATAGATTATTTAGACCTCTCTTTTTTTTTAAAAAAAATAAACCTTTTAGTCCATGTGCAACCAAAGAAAAGGCGTCAGGGCAACTCACTAGAATATTATCCGCATTCTCTATCTATACAGAAGAAGGAGAAATGACTCTGTCTTTTTCAGTTGAATGAAGAGTTCAGAGGATAGATAGGAATATACGCAAGTCTTGTAGAGATGTTTAACTCTTAATATATTACATAAAGTTTATTTATTCTAGTGCTTCTAAATAATTCGTAAAGACATGATTAGCAAAATGCATGACGAGATAAGGCTTGGCAAATAAGAAGAAGGGTAAATACATACTATGACACAACGCATTATTTATTTTTATATAAACGTTGACGTAGGACAAGAAGGTGATATTAAGGCACGATGAGATACGTCTCCTATAATCTGTCATTTTTACTGTATTTGCCCTTACAGTTTTATTTTTAGATAATGGTTAAAGGTTTATTAGCCACCTTTATTTAAATTTATTTTTGACCCACGTTATGTCATTTAAGCTAGCATTGGTAGTACACTATGATGGGGGTAAATATTTTAGCTTACCTTTGTTTGTGTAAAACCATGAAGTGCTGTGCACACCACATTCAAAAGTGGCAGTGAGTACAACAGGACTTTAAAATTTCTTGGAGAGAAAGTCATTATAGGTATCCACCGAATTGGAAACAGACCTATATCTCTCTTGACAAGCCGTCAGGGCTAGTCTACAGCCAATAACCAAACACAGACTGTACCAAAAGTTTTCTGTGAATATATCATTTGAGATAGTTTGATGACAATTAATTATAATATAGTAGTTCGCGAACAATTGTGTTTTTACGATTATTTCTCTTAAATATGAAGGGCGGTATTTCTTGTAACTTGGTCAAGAACCTAGTTTTGAATCTCGGTCTAACTACCGTGTTAAAGGGAATAGATACAGTGTAGTATTCGAAACTGCCATCGAATATTCTGTTCAGTTTTTTGAATCATAGTTTCATTAGTTACAGGTCTTTTCTTTCCTGTAGAAGAACCTTCAGCTGTTTCTTTATCTCTTTCCCGTCTACCTTTCTTTTTAACCTGTAGTTCTTCAGGAGTATCTTTTTTTTTCCTTTTCCTTTAGAAAGAAAACAATATTAGAGATTTATTTAAAGTATATAAGGTTAATTATTGGTAACATTTACCCTTATATGTTTGCTCTGTATTCTCATCATCCGCACGTTCATTGTACTTTTGCTGTCTTTTTCTTCAGAGTAAAAGTATTCCAGTACGAAACAGGAATACATGTTTATGAGTCAATACAAGAGAGGTACTCGAATGATTTGTAGCGGATAAATAATTCAACAGGTAAAATAATGGAAGTGGGTATTATTGGATACGCTAAAATAAATGTTAAATGGTTAGGCAATAAGTTTTATGAGATCACACAGCCAAAAAAAAAAGAAAAGAAAAGAAGAAGGCCACTCTGCCGAAAGTAAGGCCACTTGAATTGGAACTATTCATGTTAGAGAACATGCCAGTAATACCAACAACCGGTTTTTTTTTTTTTTTTTTTTTTTTTTTTTTTATAGCTATTATTGTTGTTCAGCAATTCAAGTTCACTCTGATACAATGTTGGATCAAACGAACGTGGAACGTTAACACCACACGTTTCTCAAGCTGGTGAGGCAGGATCTTTTAAATTTTTCATTTATAGATTTGGTCTCATGTAGTGTAATAAACTGCTCTCTTCTTTCTTTCTTTCTTTTTCAAAGATTAACTTGCGTTTTATTTCTTGGACAAAATTTGCAGCATAAGATAATTAATATACAATTTATTAACTATTCTTTAATCAACAGGCCATGGAATGCATGTATCATCACGTGTAGTGTGGGTTTCAGTATGGTAATATCCACGCGCCTTTGTAAAATTGTTTTTATCTATTCATACACTCTAACATATTGTATCCTTTTTAAAGCAGTTTTTTCTTCCGTGTGTTCTGAATTCTAGTAAGGTATGGACATTCTCATCTCATTTGTATCTAAAATCTATTCATTTGCTAGTATTTTTTCTCTCTTCCAAAATCATAAGGTACGCGTATTTTTGTTAATAGTTATAATATAATTCACATTCTCTAATATGCTTTTTAACAATAGTGTCTTTCCACTTTTTTCTTCCTGTCTTTGATTTTATCGAGTTACGGCTGGAATCCCCCATCCAAAGCAACCTTTTTATACGACGTAATACGCTTTTTATATCGTTTTTGACCCCCAAAGAGCATTCCAAAGACCCCCAGCTCCCTTCCCCCCATTCCCAAAAAGGAGAAGAATCAATCCCCGATATTTACAAATAAACCTGCAAGAAAAACCTCTGGGAGTGTAAGGAAGTCAATGTTGTGTGGCACGGTAGAAAACGCCACTTTTTCCTCCCTTGGTTTTTATGCGTTCAAAAAAAAAAAAAAAAAAAGTACAAGTTTACGGTTAGTAAATACTTTTAGCTACTGGTATGTTTTACTGGTATTATCTAGTATTGTTGAATATCTTTACTCGCATACGTTTTATACATATAACTGCTAGATAAAAAATCTTTTTGATTCAAAAAAAAAAAAAAAAAAAATGCCGGGTTTCAGTATCCGACAGTATTTAAATTTTCTTTGCAAAAATTTTGCTTGTTCTTTCTCGACTTTATTTTTTTCCTCCCTCAAAGAAAAGAAATAACGTTATATTATTAAAATGGCCCACGCTAACGTTTGGAATTCTCACCCTAAGTCCTTTGGTAAGGGCTCTCGTGCCTGGTACGTATTGAGTACTACTTTTAATAGTGTTTTTTTTTGTTTTGTTTTTTTTTTTACATGTATAAAAGAGAGAGAAAATAAAAGAATAAGAGTTCAAAACATGACAGTATAAGCCACCAAAAAATAGTACATGATGACATGCTTAATTGAACCCTTTTAATGATAAATAAGAAAGGGCAGTTTTTGTATATAATATACGTGTGTATTTACTATAAAAAGCGGTGGTATAGTCATGTATATATTAAGACTTGTTTTATTAACATGGTTTTTTTTTTTTTTTTGCAACTTTATAGTAGAGTTTGTGCTCACAGAGCTGGTTTGATTAGAAAGTACAACTTGAACATCTGTCGTCAATGTTTCCGTGAATATGCCAGCGATATTGGTTTCCACAAGGTAAAAAGAAAAATAGATGAGAGATTGCATGTAACTAATTTTTTTCTTTTTCTTTAAAAAGTATCGTTAAATATTTTTTTTTATTTCCTCCTTAAAAAAAAAGTAATAATAATATAACAATCATTTTCTTTTTTGTATTGAAAAAATAAAAAAAAGCATACAGAAAAAGAAGGGTTTTTTTTTTTTTTTTTTTTTTTTAATAATTAATGGGGAACACACAACATTAATTTGGTGTAAAAAAAAAAAAAAAAAAAAAACTTTATATTTGATTTTCTTTGTTACATTCTTTTTACTTTCTTCTCTCTTTTTTTTTTAATACATATTTTTTACTGCCGAAAGATAAAATGCGTTTAACTTTAGCACATATTACAAAGAATCCAATTGTTTTGGTTTCAGTCATCATGTCATTGGTATATAAACCACTGATAAAAAAAAAAGCAGTAGAAATAAAAAACTGATCAAATAGATTAGGGAGGATGGTTTATAGCATTTATTGGTGCTTGTATTTTAGGTGGTTCAGCAGGTGGACTTTGGTGGACAGTATTTTATGAATTATTCTTTCTTGGTGGTTTATTCTTTACTATTTTTAAGCAAATATTTCATCAATATCAAATCATGGTACAAAAACCAATTGAGAGGAAACGAATGTAATATTAACTTTTTCCTTTAGTTTGCACTTTTATTAGGTATCAGTATTTCAATGTTAACTGGTAGTATTGACGGATTAATGGCTTGGCATACTGGTGGTGCACAAGCAGCTGGTGCTGGTGCTGTTATTCTTATTGTTATGCAGGTAATATACTATATTATACAATACAATAAAGAATTGATTCTTATAATTATCATTAGTTTTTCTGGGTTATATTATATGGCAGTACAGAGGACTCAGCTGTGTATCAATTCGTTTACTCGGGTATTGTTTCCCCTGTATCACAAAATGGTGTAGGTAATATTCACGGAAGCCCTAAAGAAAGCAAGTTGGCTTTATCTTCACCTGAAGCTAGTAGTCATTATAGTCATCATCAAGCTTCCGTTGCTAGTATTAATACACCCATCTCACATAATAACTCTCCTCCTACTCCTGCTCCTCATCAAGTACCTCTACAAGTACCTCACGTTCAAAAAATCATGGCCACTGCTCTTCACCCATGTTAGTATTATCTCCTTAAAAATATCTGTATTAAACTAACCAATCACTGCTATCATACTAGATCAAGCAAATCCTGACGATCCTAACGAACTTTCTTTTGTGAAAGAAGAAGTATTAGAAATTTTAAATAAGAGTGGTAATTGGTGGCAAGCAAAGAAATTAGATGGTACAATTGGTATTGTACCTTCAAACTATGTAAGTTTTTTTTTTTTTTTTTTTTTTTTTTTATACGTGTATAATTTGTATATTGATCTACTCTTACTCTTTTTTAGTTTACCCAATAATCACCTCCCTAAAATAAAATAAAACGCCGTATACACCATAATATATTAATCATTTACATACTAAAAACATTTCAAATAAAGCTTTGTTACACCTTAACAATATGTACTATGGACACATGTATATTACCCTTTTTTTTTTTTCTGGAGAAAAAGTCAAACGATAGTTATAGTTTGTGCAACAATTATAATATTACGTGCCAAGAGTTTAAACTTCTTGTCTTTATATACAAAAATGAAAAAGGGTACCTGTTTTTTATGGTCTTACAAGCACCACACGTTTGAAGAGGAACCTTTACTTTTCGCTGGGTTAAAAACAAGCGCAGGTTTACGTCACCTTTATATTATCCAATGGGGGGTGAAAATGTTGCGGGGATGTTTTTGAACCAACTTGTTTATTTTTTTATAGAACCCTTCACCCTCTCTTTTTTTTTTCCTCATAAAAAGTAACTTATATTAACATAAAATGGCTTCTGGATTCGGTTTGGATGGTGGTATGTAGCTGCATCACAATTTAGAATCCAATTTCTATTTTTTTGTTGTTGTTGTTATTGCGGACGTTTTTTTTTTAATTTTTTTTTTTTTTTTTTTTTTTTTTTTGTATAATAGGTCGTGGACGATGCTTCCACTTTTGGCAAGAATTTAACAAGTGTTATGCCAGTGCCGATCTTCCTCAACAATGTCTTGATCAACGTGACGATTATCTTGAATGTCTTCATCATACCAAAGAGGTATAGATTATTATATTAGTTGCAGAATAACATAAATTAAGTTTTTTTTTTTTTTAAAAAAAAATAGTTTGCTCGTATTACACGTATTAAAACGGAAGAATTAAAGCAAGCTGAAAAGAGACAAGTCGAACAAATCAAGGCAAAGAAGGATGCTTTAACTGCAGCAAAATCAAATATGCCAAAATTAAACATTATTGATGATAAAACCGAAGTAAAGGCATAAATTAATCGACAATAGACGAAAAAATAAGAATGAAAAAGATACAGCTAAAGTAGAACCTACCCAGTTTGAATTTTACAATAATAAAAAAGAACAAAAAAAAAAAAAAAAAAATGGATTATATATTATATATTACTAATTGTAGTGAGAGAGAGAGAGGGAGAAAAAAAAAGGATTAAGATAATAATTAAGAGAATAAATAAAATAGGTACAGTATATATGTTTTTTTTTTCTTTTTTTAAAAGTTAGCAGGAAGCGCATGAGGTGAATTTACCCATATAGTAACAAACGACCATGGCTAGGAAAATAATTGAAATTTGTTGTCCGTTAAATGACAGTTCATCAGTAATCATAATAATATTATTATTCTAATTTAAATTAGTAAACACACATATACACAGAAAGCATATATTTATCTTTACCTGATGTTCAGGAACAAGTAAGTAACCTTTAGGTACTTTTAATGGTATAGCTTCTTCTCCTTCCAAGTTTTCATCCTTGGTAATTTCTGCTTGAATAGTAGCTGTCAAATATATAAATTTAATAAGTTTATCCTTCCTTCCCCTTATATAACTATAATTTTACCTGGTAATGCAGGAGTAGAAATTTGAATTTCTTTTTTGACAACTTCAACTACTTGATCTACTACTTCTTCAATTGTATTTGACGGCTCACTTACTATTTCTATTGTTTCTTGTTTATCAGCAATGGCTTGTCTTTGATTAAACAATTCTCCATTATACTTGTACGTAGAAGAATGATGATTGATTCCGTCTGTCGAAGAAAGTGGTACCAATGTAAAGGTGACTTGTTTACCATCAATATATTGATCTGTCGTAAATATCTTGATACTTTTATTGTCCTTTGGTGATACTTCAATACGAGCTACATTTTCAGGTATGACACTAATATCTAAACCATGAGGAAACATGGTCTTATGTACCCGAATATCCGTACACCACACAGACTGATTCTGTTGTTGTTGTTGTTGTTGTTGTTGTTGTTGTTGTTGCTTACGAGCACGATATGAATTTGATGGTTGATGTTTAGCAGTAAATACAATCTGATAATTATTGGTAAGCGCATCAAATCCTTCTCGAATCACTTTACCAGCAACACGTCTGATATAAGGTGGACAACCGTACTGTGATAAGTAGTGATGGATATGTGTAATAGATTGTAAAGAACTATCTATCCAGGTTTGTAATACATGGCTAGGGACTGTATATCGGAAATCCATATTGCATACAAAACTAATACCTACTGAAATTGTACGACCTTCTTTATCGAATTTGGGTCTGAATACCCAGCCATACAAATCATTGTAAGCACGGATACGATGTCCTGATTCATCTGGTGGCACCTGTTGATCTGTAACAGATGTTGTAGCAGTATATACTGTACCTGTAATTGGGTCAGATTCAATACTTGTTATAGCAGATAAATCAACACTGGCAATAGGTAACATCCCACCCAAGAACCATTGTACAAGATATTCCTTTTGACTAAATCTTTCGATTGTTTGACCTCCTTCAAACGATGAATCCCCTATGTATGTATTTGTTAGAGTAATTCAAAAAAAAAGAAAAAGAAAGCTTCTTACAAATCTTTCGAGAACCAAAACAATGTATGACAGAGCATAATTGTTCTGCAGTCCAACCACCATCAATAACACCATCGACACGAATAAAAGGCGCTTTACGCTTTAACAATTCACCACCATGTTGATTATGATGGTTAATAAAGTCGTCTTCATCATCAGACAAGATATTTGAATTTAATATATAATGCTTGGATCCATCTTTTAATTCCTTTGTTAACTGCCAATTATCGTTTGAATAAGTCAACTTCTTTAATAACTGAATACTTTCAACTTTTTGAATAGGATGTCGATGAGATGGATACAAGTGTTGTTTCGCAGCTGGTACACTAGATGAAACCTTGTTTTTTAAAAGTTGAGGTATTGTACTATTTGAATCAGTGGTTGTACTACTGTTACTATTAATATCTTGGTCCAATTTGTTAGAAGGTGTATAAGTAATATCATGATCAGCAAATGAAATATGTTTTTTAGTTGTAGGTGGTAAAGTAGGAAGCGATTTAGCTGCTAATATAGATTGATTTAATTCACGTTGTGGTGAAAGTCTGTTCCTGTTGAATTGTTGTGGTATAGGTGTATGATTACTCATAACTGAAGGTCTTCTACTATGACCATGATTTAAAGATTGTAATAAACCACTTTGATTGTTATTATTAATTGGTGTAGATCTCATACGTTCTGTCTTTCGCTCTAAATATTCTGCTACTTTGGCTATCACTAATGGTCTTCGCGCTAATGTCTTTTTGGCAAATCCGGGCACCCATCCCTTCATGCTTTCTTGTACAACAAATACTACTTTGGTTGCAGGATTTGGTCCACCATGTAAAGGTTCTAATATCCAACCTTGTAACTAATATATGCAATCAATTAACGCTTGCAAAGAAAAAAAAAAAAAAAAAAAAAAAGGTACCTTTGTATTCACACGTGTTCTACCATTCATTCTAGGTATTCTTGGTGTTTCTATACTAGTACAAGCAAATACAATAGCACCGTTTTGTGTACATTCAATCTTTTCTACTAGAGCTAAATCTCGCGACCTTTTAAAAAAAAAGGCGGTAAATAAAATAATTAAGGAGTAATCGAAAAAAACTTGTTATAAATATACTTTACTTGCTAGTTGTAGTTGGTTTCATGATTTCATATGTTAAAGAAGTAGTATCATTTAAATTTTCTACTAAATTACCATCTTCATACCTAATAAATTGATTTTTTAATACGCACATTGTATCACAGTTTTTCCAAAAAAAGATGTATTTACTGTTCATCCCATAATTTACGCATGCCAATAACATAAAAGATTGCCTGAGGTGAGAACCCTTGAATGATGGCTTCACCTTTAAATATTGGAGTTTTATCTCCTTTATGAATACCGTTCTTCATATGTACAATCACTCCACTTTTATGTTTAAGTGCTTTTTTCCAACCCTCTTCTGCTACTATGTGTTTTAGCGTCAGTAAGGCGTTATCGGCTTGGTGGATATGGTAGGTGGAAGAGCTCAGAACTGGATCAATGTAGCCTGTTATAACGTTGGAAGATAGGATATTTGGTTCAGGTATCCAACGTTGTGGTCGCGGATCTTCTTCTTCATCGTCACTAAAGATTGCGTTAAATTGACTAAATTGTGAAGCTGTTGTTGTCCTGCTTTTACTATGAAAGGCTTCTTCCCATTCATTTGCTAATTCATCTTGATTGAACGAATTTTGGACTAATGACCGTGTCATATTTTAATTTTTATTTTTGTTTGTAAAAAAAAAAAAAAAAAATTGGTGTGATATGATGTTATATAATTTTAGGTTTTTATGCATATATATTCTCTTTTCCCCCTCCTCTAATAATAGTAATAAAAAGGATAGAAAAAAAAAAAAGTGGTAAAAATAAAATAAAAAGAGGAAAGTGCTCACGATACGAATTTGCGGTTTTATAATATATTTTTTCGCGGGTTTTTATTGGCTAATTTGCGGCTTGCACGACACACAAATTAAGGTCTTGCTTAACACAAATAAATTTTGATTATAAAATATGTCGACATAAAGTATTATTGAATATTTTAACAGTACATAACAGCTGTTAGATCATTACAGGAGACAACATCCGTAGATAGTTTAAGCGAGAAACCTATAAATATACGGAAAAAACGGACAATCCAAAGAGACTTTCTCCACGGACACATCTCAAGGAAAAATTGCAGTGGAATTTAAGAGAAAATTCAATATATATATCTGAAAATCAAGCAAAACATCGATGCTAATGAAGCCAACGAACTTTCAGAAATATTGGTCCTTTTTGATCTATTAACACAGTTTATATGTGTATATAATAATACTCGACCATTTAAACTCAACTCTCTGCTTGAACAAACTGTCGTATAATACAGTATATCATAACGATTAAGTAGATAGCGTGAGTAAATATACCCTCCTTTTTTTTTGTCAAGAGTCCAGTGACTCTAATTTTATCAACCTTCTTGTTTTGTTTTTTTGTTTTTGCTTTTTCGTTTATTTTTGTGATTATACCGAAAAAGATCAAAGACACGAAAATTCGATTCCCTTTAGAAAGATAAAGCTTTTGTTGTATATCAATCAAATATAAGCTCAAATAGTTTCTCGCTTAGGTAAACCTAGGCAGAGAACTATCAGCAGAAATATGTACTCAACAGCTAAAAGCAGCCAACGAAGGTATCAAAAATACTATTGTAGATTGTTTAAAGGAACTGGAAGCATATTAATCATAATCATACCAATTTTAATTTTTTAAAGGATGTTGGTTTGTACAGTTTACCAAATCAAGTAAATTGACACTTTTTTTTTCTACATATTATATCTTTTCGTATCTGGTAATAAATGTGTTTCTGATATAGTTGATCCTTCAAATTCAGAAGACCCAATAAATGAATGGTATTTTTCTTTGATGGGTTCATTAGAGCTTGGTAAGCTGCTTAATGGATATCCTCCTTGGTAAGTAATAATATTAGCGTCAATTGGCGTACTGTTACTAGTGCTGCCTAATTGAGATCGAGTAGCTGCATATGTATCAGAACCATCTGTTGATGATATGTTTAATTGCGTAAGTGCTTTAGGACTATATATCGATTAGTATAAATAATTACCAAAAAAAAAAAAAAAAAAAAAAAAAAAAACCACTTACTTGATTAATAATGTTAAAATAACGAGTGTAGAAGCCAATGTACCATCAAATGTCCAAAATATAGCAACCAATAAATTAAGCATATCATTTAATAATATTTCTTTTCTAAAAATACCGTAAAAGCACTTGATAATTGAGAAAAGCAGTAGTGAAGTGATACTAATCGACATAACCATCCTAACCTATACATACACACACACATATATATATATATATATATATACAAAGTTAAATATGCGTCAAAACAGAGAGACTATTGTTTATATTACTTTAAATGCACCATGTTTAATTTTTCGTACAGCAGAACTCTCTGGGTCATTTTGATTTTTCAGATGAAGTCCAAGGATTTTCAATAACCGAACACCCGCAAATAAAATAAAAATCGATAACGTGAAACAATAAAATGTCCAAAAGTAGTACAAGAGATCTGTAAACAATTTGGCTTTAGAAAGTTGGTTTTGCTCTGCATAAATTGAGGCTGCAATCGCGCAGATATTGTTGGTAATAAATGGTAAGGCAATTAAGGATGTACACATTATATCAATCTTAATTGAAGATCGAAACCAGTTGTTACGAATTACTTTGCTACTCTATATATACTTTGTTAAAAAAAAAAAAAAAAAAAAAAAAAAGGAAGAAGCATGAGGGATTTTTATATATATATATATTACATGTGATACAGTGTGAGCAATTCCAAAAAGATAACAAGCAAATGCACTGAGACCGAACTGCCATGGTAATTCGTATAGTACTACATAACAAAAAATGTTTAGCTTTTTTTCTAAAAAAGGTAAATTGCAGCTTACAAGCAAGAACAACAACATTTGATACTGCGTTTGAAACCAGCAGTACGGCATCCAATGCTCTAACTAATGTCGAAATAAAAAGGTTATTATATATACGTATATAAAACTAGGAAAGTTTTCTTTTTTTTTCTTTTTGTATTTACGAAAGTTGAATATAATTCCGAATAATATCATGGATTCAATAGGCCGTGGTCGAATATAACGTCCTAAAGATGATTCATAGTCGAATATAGGCAATCTCTTTCGAATAACTCGATCATATAATATCGCGACACCTTTATTATTGTTATTATTAGATTTGTATATATATAAAATATTTTCAGTTATGTTGCAAGTACCTGTAATTGTTATAAGAAGCGACCATACTATATTTACAATATATATATAAAACATGGCCTTATTCTCAATACATTCTACTATTGTCACTCTCCAGTCACAGTGACAACGGTCTGATCTATCACAAAGAATCCAGAATGAACCATCCATACTATTATATTACAATAAAAAACAAAAAAATCTAATAAATAAGTAAAGTTTAAAAAAGAGAAAATAGTTGTGGAGAAAAAAAAAAAGAAAAAAAGATGCGCTGGTAATTAAAAGATGTTCATTGTGTAATACGGGGTTACCGGATCAAAAGAAGAAAAAAAGTGTTCCTGTCTCGATTCATCTCAGAGTTTTCTTTTTTGGATTTCTCAAGTATTATATAATTATATAGACTAATTTATATATAATTATTAGAAAAAGAAAAAGGGCGAGATATTATGTTATACATGCTTTTTGGATTCAATACGTACGATTAGAATACGTTTAAAGGTATATTACAGCATTTTTTGATTTATTTTAAAACAAAGCTATAAAAACTCAGGAACAAACCTAGTCTAGTTCTGGAATGGCACCTATCTAGATTTTTTTTTTGGTAAGAGTGTTGGGGAACACAAAGGTTAATGAAAGCTGTAACCTTTTTTTTTTTTTTTTTGCGAAAGTACAAGTCAGGTGTAGTATTAGAATATAAAGTCGTTCTTTATAACGACTGTTTTAGGATAGGATAGAATGACTTATAAGACATTGTGAAAATCCCAGGTCCATATACTCTTATATAGATAGTATCAATCACATTTTATAGTTTTTAAATTAAAATATATATATTCTTTTATATTACCGCTGGTTATTATACCTATATAATATTACCTCAAGCAGCCACTCTGTTCTAATAGAAAAAAAGATGGTGGACCTACAAAAATAAACGTTGTTTGTAACAGGGTATTTTTTTCCCTCATTTACGATTGTGTAACCTATGTATCCCCAACAAGTGGTTAAAATTGTCCTGCTTTATTTTTGTTTTTCATATGATTGATAGAAATAACTTTCTTTCGTTTTACTATATCTAGCATTCTTTACCTTTTTTTTTTTTTTTTTTTTTTTTTTTTTTTTTAAAAAAAAAATATATATATATTCTGTAATGCAAACTTAAAGTTAACACGTATTTATGTTATTTACATAAAGTATAGGCTTTTTATTTTAGTAGGCTTGCTAAATATGTAATTTTCACGAGATGTTAGACATATTTTTGGTTACCCTTTGTACAATATTTTTTATACTCTATGGAGGTTACGTCTAGCTGTTTATACAAAGTAAGGTACGTAAGTTAAAATTAAAAAAACACAAGAAAATATTAGAGTCCTTAAATTTTTTTTTAATAAAAATAGATGCTTCCATAGACTCTTAATATCAAAGATTGCAAATATTTGCCCAACCTGCCACTTAATATAAATGACATATGTTTGCACTCACATATCTTTCGTATAGTTTACATGTCTTCATTTGTGGGGAATGTAGATATAATACAGACAATTCTTTGTAGCAGCCAGCAAGTATAATGGTAACAAGTAAATATACCAAGAAAATAAGGCGAGACTGAAATGTTTGCGATAATAAGTAAATTGATTACTGTGGTTTATCAAGTCTTTTAAAAGGCTTTTTATTAAAAAGAAAACAAGCGGGAAAAAAAAAAAAGGCTCTACTAAAAGAAAACTTGTGAGATTTTCAACTGATATATAAAAAAAAAAAAAAAAAAAAACTAGTAGTTAAAAGTATAATATACAAGTGTACTGAATTACTAATGACCCAGTTACATATTTTTTTTTTAAAAAAAATCTTACTCTATCCTTTCACTATTAGTATCATAGTCGTTCTCTGCGTTGAAAATAGAACACTGTAGACCATAATTCTAAGTATTAAGCTAGGAAGTAATTAAAATGACGGCAAAATTCGAATACACAGTATACTTAATTTTATGTTAAATATAAATAAACAAATGGAAAATACCATTTATAATCTTTTATGAGAAAAAAAAAAAAAAAAAAAAAGACATGTATGACAGATCTAAATATTTATGACACTAGTAAAAAGAAACCTAAAAACTTAAAAATGGCTTAGTGTAATCGCCTCTTCCATTTTTTTTTTTTTAAAAAAATGTTCGAAGTTTAAGTTTAATATACCTAAAATAAAACTATGCAAAATTTTATATGTCATCTTTATAAAAACTCAGTTTTATTACAGATCAAGGAATTCTATTAACTAAAAAAGCACGGTTCTGATTTTTTTTTTTTACTTGTTTCAGAAAAATTCGTAGATTTTGATAGGATCGTTACACGAAAAAAGTAGGCTGATTAAAAGTTTTCCTCCCGCAGAGAGAAAAAAGAAGATAGGCATAATTATAGATCTCGCATTGATATAGAGCTCTTTGCTTTATCTTTTTTTATGTGCAGCTACTTATAAACATTATACAAGTATAAATTTACCTTTTTTTATTTTATATATATAGAATGAACAGGTACTATTCACTCTTAGAAAAAGATAACGAAATCTCAAAAAAAAAAAAAAAAAAATCGGGCCAATGGATTGCCTAAATTAAAGCTTTTTTTTTTTTTTTTTTTTTTTTTTTTTTTTTTTTTTTTTTATTACGACAGCGGTATCTGATAAAAGAAAAAGAAAATGTCTCATTTGAAAAGTATTTGTAATTTTCTGTTTTTGTTTTCTCTCTTTTTTTTTTTATCTTATCAATATTATTTTATACCCCCTCTCCCCTTTTTTTTTAATACACAAAAAAAAAAAAAGAATCTCTTTCTTTTCTAAATACAAGCTATGAATACATTTTTTAAAAAGAGTACGAAAAAGACGGACCAACAGAGTAATACAGATGAATATAATGAAAGCAACGGCACGGATTATGCTATTAATGAAGAAGTCGATATTTCCGTCAAGGACGGCGATACACGTTCATCCAACCCGCCTAGTCCACCTATACGACCTACGTTGCACGATATTCAATCGGCCTCATGGCCTAGACTACCCGAGTTAGCATTAACTACCAGCCGCGACTCACATATTGATTTCAAGGTCTTAAACTACCCCGAATCCCCCACATCGTTAAAAAGTATGAATAATATCATGAATGATTATATAAAAGCAAATAATAATATTGAAGAAATTGCATTAGACCCAGAGATCGAAAGTGATACTGATGCTAAAACACAGTCAAGAAATGTTTCTTTTGATGATAGATATTCTTCTTTAACATGTAGCCAATTACCTTCTCTTAATAACGATCATCATAAGGTCGAATTTATACCACAGGACTCGGAAGCTAATAGTTTGGTTGAAGCGGCGTTAGATAAAGATGAAGCCAAAGACCGTCATGTACGGTTTCAGGATCATGTTGTGGAATCAGCTGCATTGGTTCAGCGCATGTTGAGTGTCAAAAGAAGCCCGCAACATGCTCCAGATCCGTTACAAACCGCAATCTTAAATAGACATGAAAATCGTATCGACGAAGAAGAAATTAGCTTACAACCTACTGGACCTGCGTTAGGCGGAGGTAGTGTTTTAGCAAGTTTAATGAAATTGGAAGCTGCTCGAAATCAAAATGAAAAACCAAAAAAGAAGAAGCATTCAAAAGTACTTATTTAAATATACACACACATATTATATATTAATGATTTTTTTCTAGGAGCGTAAATCCCTTCACTTAAAACGTAAAAAAAGTAGACCGGTATCACTAGTCAATTTACCATCTCAGATTAGTACAGAACCTTTATTACAAGAGCCTAGTAAAAAGCTTAAACGGCCTCCATTAGTCAACCGATCCAGTAGTTGGTTATCCGAAGTTGCATCTAGTAAATATTTGGTACCTAGTCTAGAAAAACGAAAAAAGACTACTCCTTCCTTCTCTCGTCGATCATCTAACGATAGTATACTCACTACCGCCTCACAATTTGAACCGATTACACTAGAGGATCGTATCCGAATCACATTTGAAATTGCAAATATTTTACAAAAGCAGGAGTTTTTAAGAAAGTTATGCAAATCACTCATGCTTTACGGATGTCCAGCGCATCGATTAGAATATGTTATGCATCGTGTATCACGTACATTGGGAGTAGAAGCAGAATATATTTATATGCCAAGCGTAATGTTGGTTACATTTATTGATTCCACAACTCATACAACCGAAACGCATTTTATTCGTCAGAATCAAACGTTCGAAATGCATCGTTTATCCGATATATACCGTTTGGAGAAGTTAGTTTCACATGGTGAAGTATCTGTAGATGAAGCTCTTGAATTTATCGATAAAGTCTATAATCAACCTCCACTTTACCCACTTTGGTTACACCCGTTTGTTTATGCTGTTGCCGCGTTTGCTGGCTGTATTTTATTTTTTGGAGGTCGTTGGCAAGAAGCTGGTGTAGCTGCCGTTCTTGGAAGTAAGTATACATATTTTATCTTTAAAGACAAAAACAAAATTAATCTTTTTTTACTAGTGTTTTTTGCTTCTAATGAACTTTTTTCAAAAACACTTGCTAGTTTTCAACCTATTTGGGAGATTACTGTTTGTATTTTGATTGGATTTGTAGCTAGAGCAATTACAAAATATGGATTTTGTTTTACGCCCATTGCATTTTCGTCCTTTATTATCGTATTACCGGGATATCCGATGGCAATAGCGATTATTGAACTGGTCTCTCGTCAATTAGTGAGTGGAGTTGTTCGTATGGTATACGCTATTATCTTTTCATTTTTACTTGGGTATGGTGTATCAATGGGTTCTGAACTTTATGTGGCAATGGATAAAGAAAGTACATTGATTCAATCTGAGGCTTGTAATTTAGCTAATCGTGCCACCACTTGTGTCTCCAGTGAATCACAATGGTTTAATTTCCTAATGGTACCTATGTTTGCTATGGCCTTTTGCGTGTTTTTAAAAGCTAGGCCACCACGATGGCCCATCATGGCAAGTGTAGCCGCGTTCGGGTATACGATAAATTATGCCTTAGCCTGTTGGGCTCATGCTCCTTCACAGATCTTACAAGTGGTCCCTGCGTTTGGATTAGGTCTTGTAGGAAACTTGCTATCAAAATTCACGGGAAAAATGTCATTTGATGCGGTTTTGATCGGTGTGTTTTATCTAGTACCTAGTAGTCTTGGTTTGAAAGCAGCAATAGGGTTGTTTTCTACTACTGAAGAAGTCGGCACGCAAGGCGCAGGATTTGCATTAGCCATGATTGAATCATCAATAGGTAAATATGTATAGTATGAAATATACATACATGTATATAAAACTAACGGTAATTTGATAGGTATTACATTGGGTCTATTCCTCGCTACATTGGTTGTATACCCTAGAGGAACTCAACATACACCACTTTTAAATTTATAAAAATAAACACCTTTTTTAAACAAAAAGAAACTACTGTAAAACTTTTATTTCATGTATTTTTTTTCTTCTTTTTCAAAGGTCAGAAGCATTAAATTCATTCGGAATAACTAGGGCAATGGTTTGATTGAATCGATTGAGAATGAAGGAAAGCTTCTAAAGGATTCATACTTTGCTGTTGTTGTTGTTGTTGTTGTTGTTGTTGAGGAGGAGGAGTTGATTCTTTAGGTCTACCTTGTAATACACTAAGAAGAGAATTTCTACGTAAATTATCGGTACTTGTAGGAGGAGGAGGAGGAGTACTATTATTTGATTCGATTGTATTGCCCTTATTGGCTTTCAATAATTCTTCAACAAAGGAAGCGCGGTGAGCTGAGCTAGTTTGAGGAGAATGTTGTTGTTGTGGGGAGTGTTGTTGAAATTGATTTAAAATATTAATCTGTTGTTGTTTCTGGAATTGAGGAGATGTTTGTTGTTGTTGTTGTTGTTGTTGTTGAATAAACTGTGATTCATGAGGATGAACATCTTGGAAAGGTGAGGCTTGTTGAGAGGCAAATAATTGTTGAAGCATATTATTTCCATTCACTGGAGGCTGATGTTCTGGCTGAGGTTGTGAGACAGCAGGCGAAGCAGCAAAACTAGCAGCAGTAATTCCTTCTAATCCAACACCTAAAAGTGATTTAAGAGCATTTGACGATTCTACCGGTTTAGGAGAAGGTATATTGTCTTGTCGGAGCGGTGACGCTGATCCCTTCGTCGTTTTTTCAGCTTTATGGTTGTCCTTTCTTAATATCTTTTTACGTTGATTAACAAATTGTCTCAATTTACTTTTTTTGTGTGTGCCTATATATTAGTCAACTGCATAAAAACATCTGGTTTTTTTTAACTTACTTCATAAAAGGAACTACCATATAAAATCTATAAGGCCCTGATTTAACATAGTTTAGACTTCCATTTCCAGGACGTGGTTCAGTTGTTTTGTATGTAGGTAAATCATCCAACTTAATCCATGAGATTTGCTGCATAAAACAAAACAAGTCAGGCCCAAACGTCTCCTTTTTTTTTCTTTTTTTCTCTTTTACTTACACTAATTTCTTTTCTTGTTCTTGGGATAAACAGTGTATCTTCAGGCACACCTTGAATAATGTATAATCGAATACGTTGTTCACGCATAGTCAATTCAATATAATCAGGCTTTTTTAATAAAGGCTCAACGTCATAACCCGTTTCTTCTAGAACCTACTGAAAATATAAATAACCCTTATGGTCCCTCCGTCATTTTTTTTTTACGTACCTCTCTAATAGCACAACAATCGTATTCTTCATCTTGGTTAATCTTACCTTTTGGAAAACCCCATCCTGACTTTGAGCTCCAACCTTTTACAAGTACACATTTATCGAGATTGGTATTAAGAATGATTGCACCGCATACAGGAATACGGAAACGGTATTGCATAAAATCTGCGTAAGCACGTTCATGTTCATGAGCCCATTGATGAAGAAGAGGACAATGCTTGAAAAGTACAGAGAAGTTAAGGAAAAAAATAAATAGTGATAATGATAATAAAGATTAAATGTAATAAAAAAGGATATTTCTCGCAGAAAACGTTTTTAGTTGAAACGAAGGTAATTCAGGTTTTAATTCTCTAATAAAGTCTTCATAAAACCAGTGTGCTTGTTCGACTTGAAAACAAATTCTTTCAACTGAGGAAAGTTCAGCTTCTGGCACATTGATAATGAACCGACTTTTTTTTCTTTGTTAGAAAATAGAATTGTTTTATTCGTTTTTATTTACCTCGATAGATCGTCCAAGATCTCTTCAAATGTAGCACTAGCAAAAACAGCACTAGATTGCATGATTAATAGTATTTATATAAGTTTAAAGAAGAAAAAGAAGAATAAAAAAAAATAGTTTATTTGGAATGCGTGTATCACTCTCGAAAACATCCCATATTGATTAGGCTGTCCTTAGACACCCTAAAAAAATGTGACTTCTTTTAGAGAGTAAAAAGACGTTTCCAAAGACTCAACTAGGAGCTGGCGACCGTAGAGAGAACTACAGCTGGAGTGCTTCGGCATACTGGTGGATGTCTTGAATTGATATAATCTTTTTTATTTTTAGGGGAATGGTAGATTCCAGATTTATTTATAGTCAAATGTGACTTTGGCTAGAAGTGTGGAATAGTAAGTTACACAAAATATTTTTTCCGAGTTTTTTTTTCAATTTCCGACGGTAATATTTTATATGCTAATAGAAGAACATAAATAATTACACTTGTTAATATATAAGAAACAAAGAAATAAAAATAATAATTACAAATATAAAATGATTCTTCTTTTCATTAGTTTTATAATTATATAGAATTTCAATTTTTAAAAATAATTTATTATTATATTTATTATTATCAAAGTTTTAATTTTTTAAATATTTCTAAAAAAATAAAGAAATAAAAATTACAGCAGTTGCCGAAGCGAAGGATGAAGAAGTGGTACAAGCTCTCCGAGCCGCGCTTTATTTTCCGTAATATAATAATAAAAAAATAATAATCCCTATTTCCTCAGATCTTTCAAGCTAAGCTAATTCAATTTTTTTTTTTTTCTGGGAGGGATTTTTGATAAAAGATAAAAATATATAAACTAACGAAGATATAATACAATAAAAAGGATAAAAGCATATAGTCATGTGAACCATCTCTGGAACCAAGGGCGGGGTTGTACCACTTCTTCATCCTTCGCTTCGGCAACTGCTGTATTGTATGTTGTGCCTAACACAATACTTGTTGCCTTCGCTTCGGACTCCGAAGTGGTACGGTTTTCAGCATAAGGAAAAATTAAATTCTGGATAATGGTACTATCATGTTGTTGACTAACCGGTTTGAAGTAGTACTTTTCAAAGGTATTAGAACTTTGAGACCAATTGGCATGTTGCTTAACTTTTGCAATGGAAACACCTCTTTGGACGGCTTTAGTGCTACTTGCAGCCCTGATGGAGTGAGCCGGGTATTCTTCAGTTATACCAGCAGCAGACATGTGAGTCTTGACCCAAGAAGCTACTGTAGAAGATTTTATACTGGTTGGTGTTGTCTCTTCCGGTTTATTTAAATAGGTTAAAAGTAAGGCGTGATCTTCTTCCAAGGCTGTTCGATACACCATTGTGTCTATAACAAATTTCTCAATACAGCGTACTAAACAAAGTTCGAATTCTTGATCATCGTTTAAAATACCCAATTGGATTGTTTTTTGCTGACCTTCTTTTGGTGCTCGTATATGTAAAATCACACCAGTAGCAGAATCTGACTCCTTGGAAAAACGTAATTTAGTGTCCCTGAATTGAAGTCGGCCAATATCACTACGTGGTCGCCACATAATATGTAAGCATAACAGTAACACCAGTTTTTGTTGGAGATCATACAGCGATAAATCTTTTGACGATGATAATTTCTTAATAATATAAATGGTAAGTATATCAGTATCCCATGTTTCAATATCAGTTAATTTTGGAATAACCACTGTAGATTGTCTTTTTGCTCTAAAAAAATGCGATAATATTTGGATCCTTGGCTAATGGAGGTTCACGAGGATGAATTACTCCTAATACCGAGGCAATAGATGAGCGATAACCATTTAAAGTTGAGGGTGTAAATTGAGAGAATTCAGTAAGGAAATCCAAAACTTGTTGTACATCATATCGTTCTGGGCCTTGTTGTCTAGCTCTACACCAGTCCGAGTATTTCTTCCAAGCACTAAGGCGAGCCCGAGCGATCACATCGCTTCATTTATCGCTACCGCTAATCGGTATCGCTAAAATTATCGTTGTTAACGACAGCGATAAATTTATCGATGGCGCTAAAAAACAGCGATAACGCTGTTGAGGATGCTTATACCATAGTCACTTATATCATTATATAATAACGAATATATATCTTTATTTATACATACGTATATCTTTATGTAAATACTTGTAAATAAGACTAGCATGATTGCCCCACATTACTTCACCAAGATTTAATATTACAGTTGTAAGCAGCATATGTTTATTTTCATTATCATTTATTATTATCTTATTAATAGTTTAACATGACAAGAGTATATCTTACCTTGCATGAATATAATAATTCTATATCAAGTGAAACTTAATCCAATGGTTACATATCTATCTCAGCTATCAAGAGTAATCCTTTATCCTGTCTCACACTGATCCAATAATATGATCAGGAAATCTTTCTAGAAAAAAGAATAACTTGATCGAAATCAATAGAATAATTCAGTAACGAATAATATAATATAATTGATATCAGGAACTTTCCATTATGATTTATATCCTTGTCTTTACTAGATATGTCAATGATATGAATGATACCCATGTTATAATTATCGATACCAAAATACTATAAATATAGGTTGAACTTTAGTTTAATCATCTTTGTCTTTTCTTGAAATAAAACCCTATACAAAGTTTTCACAATACTTGTATTTGTCTTCCCTTCTTTTACCTTATACTTTATTACCTCATTATCCCCGTTCTAAACAAGTATATTCAATGATACAAATTTATACATAACTTATACAAATATATGTTCTCACATATTGCTTACATAAATTATACACAAATGTTGTATATTACATATATCTACTCAGACACCTTCTATTGTTCTCTTTTATCGATTATATAAGCATCAGACTGTTTTAATTCTTATCAAGGACAGATAACTGGTTCATAAATAATGCCCCAATTATTTTGAATGAACAAGCCTCTATCCTGGATCTTTTATTTAGAAAAGCCAATTAGAAAGATAATAAGCATTGCCGCTGTTACAATTGACCTTCTAAAAGAAACTATTTATATTTCCAAATTGCTCATCCACTATTAGATGGTTAACATTGTCCATGCTTCATATTAAGTGGATAAGCGCTTATTTAACTTATTTTGTATATAAGGCACACATCATTTCATTAATAAAAACAACAATTCCTTTTTAAAGTCTGATAAATTCTACGTTTATTTTCTTTATTTTTCTTTTTTGATATTTACTCTTATTAGCATAATCGTCAATATCACACCCAGTCGATGAAGCGAAGTTGGTTCTTACGGTACATCTTATTGGTAATTGTTGGTGCAAATTTATGGTCCAGAATATCTTGAGTTGCTTGTTCATTGAGATTTGCATTTACCAGTTTAGCCCGGATAATTTCCATACGGAGAGTGTCCAGTTCTGATGTTGTAAGGGATGAACTGTTTTCGGAGAAGTCGTCCGGATTGTTAGGGGAGTCAATAATAGGGGAGAACATAACGCAAGGCGTTGAAGTAAGGGAAACCAGATTGCACTGGGCCAGTGGGGTACAACTATTGTTATTTGTGGGATCTGTTCCTGAATTATCTTCCGCAAAGTCCGTGAAATGAGATTCCAAGGGGGATTTGCGAAAGGTCTCGTCCAGATGTTCCATGGAATGGTGAATGCATCCTGATATATACAGACTATATATCCCTCTTCATCTTCGATATTATTACGATATAGCGCATCAAAACTAAACATTATTAATCATAGACGATTAATAATACAATATAGAATTATCCTAAACAATCATCCACTATTATTATCAATGACAGGGTAACTGCCATTTAATAATAAGAACTACCAATTAAACACAATGCGCATAAATGCTTAAACCAATCGGATTATCAATAAGGATTAACCATAATCCTTATGATATTTAAAACTGACTTTTCTTACTCTACAATTAGAATGGCTAATTGTATAACCCCTTTAGTATAAATACATCCTTCTTTTTCATCTAAAATAAAAACAATCATAATTAAGACTTCTATCAATACTTTAAAGGACTTATTTTCTATTGTATATTTCAGACATCAGTAAACTTCATCAAGCAAGTGTTGATGTCGACAAAAACGTGAGCACCTGGTACCGTAACGTTTCCAAGCCATTGAAACAAAGGTAATTCCCTGGGTACAACCTTAGACAGCTTGCTTCCAATATGGTACCTATGTTACCATAATTTTTATATGCAGCGAATCAGATTACAGAATAACTAATATTATGGCAATTTTGTTTCCATATTGTGCACTGTTACCATAAGTTCCGCCATAGTGGTACTTGCTGAGTTGGTCTTGACTACCAACGAAAGTGACCACCAAAGAAGACAAAGAAGCAACATCAGCTTGAGCTAAGGTCAAACTAGTCTTGAGGGCCAAAACGGGATCAGAGCCAGTACCTTGGGAAGGATGTTCAACAACAGGTTGGATAGGAACCTCGCTAGCTTGAGAAACAGAACCAGAGTTAGTGTGATATTAACGGTTATAAAATAAAAGTTATATCAAAAAATAAAATAAAAAAGTAAAATAACTAGATAATTATCAGACTAAGAATAGATTGTTATTTTTATTAATGAAAAAGTGTGTGCCTTATATACATATTATGGGTTGAATAAGCGCTTATCATTAATGTGAAACTTGGACAGTTTCAACGAGACATTAATGAATGAGCAATTTGGAAAGATAAATAGATTCTTTTAGAAGGTCAATTACAATAGCAGCAATGCGTATTATGTTTCTAATTGGCTTCTTTAACAAAAGACGTAAGATAGAGGCTTGTTGATTATAAATAATGTGACAATTATTTATGTAAACCAGTTATCTTCTGTTTGTCAAGAGTTTAAGCAGTCTTCTAGTTTTATGATCAAAGCGATAGAACAATAGAATATATCTGAGATTAATTTGTAAATAAATACTGTGATTTGTGTATAGCTTATGTAAGTGACATATGAGGATATGACTTGTATAAGTATATATAAATTAGTATTTATTGAAATATAATACGTAGATATAACAGTTAGAACCAGAGTCAGAGTATTCAACATCTTCCATATTATTGGCAATGTTTTGAGCAAGAGGACCAATGAATTGTTGAGCGGACATGTTAGGTAAGTAAAAAATTTTTAAAAAAGAGTTAAAAAATTAAGGGGAGATTTTCAAAAATAAAAACGGTAGTTATTAAGAATTGATAAAAAAAAATGTGATATTGACGGTTATAAAATAAAAGTAAATATCAAAATACAAAAAATAAAATATAATAACAGAAAATTATCAGACTTTAAAAAGGTAATGGTTTTTATTATAAGAAAATGTGTGTGCCTTATATACATATTGGATTTAAATGGACGCTTATCATAAGATGTGAAACTTAGACAGTATTAGCAAGCCATTCAAATATGAGCAATTTGAATATAGAAATAGTTTCTTCAGAAGGTTAATTATAATAGCAGCGATGCCTATTATCTTTCTAATTGGCTTCACGGCTAAATAATAACAGATAGAGGCTTGTGGATTATAAATGATGTGACAATTATTTATGACGGATATATTCGCTAACGTATTTAATTAAAAATATATAGTTTATCCGTAATTATTTTATTGATTTATATTTATTTTAAAACATTGTAATGTTTATACAGTGGGTACATAAATTGACCCACAAAACTTGTTTTTTAGCGTATCTTTTAGTAAATGGCTTCACAATGCTGGGTCTTCCGGTGTGATATTGACGATTATGCTAATAAGAGTAAATATCAAAAAAAGAAAATAAAGAAAATAAACGTAGAATTTATCAGACTTTAAAAAGGGGTTGTTGTTTTTATTAATGAAATAATGTGTGCCTTATATACAAAATAAGTTAAATAAGCGCTTATCCACTTAATATGAAACATGGACAATGTTAACCATCTAATAGTAGATGAGCAATTTGGAAATATAAATAGTTTCTTTAGAAGGTCAATTGGTAACAGCGGCAATGCTTATTATCTTTCTAATTGGCTTTTCTAAATAAGAGATCCAGGATAGAGGCTTGTTCATTCAAAGTAATTGGGGCATTATTTATGAACCAGTTATCTGTCCTTGATAAGAATTAAAACAGTCTAATGCTTATATAATCGATAAAAGAGAACAATAGAAGGTGTCTGAGTAGATATATGTAATATACAACATTTGTGTATAATTTATGTAAGAAATATGTGAGAACATATACTTGTATAAATTATGTATAAAATTTGTATCATTGAATATACTACGTAAGTACAACATCCGGTATGTTGTCGAATATAATTTGGAATAATGCCTGATCTCAATCTGTTTACATGAGACTTCGAAACTCCAGTACGTTTCACAATGTTTATAGTAGGTTCACCTTTCAAAATCAGAGACTTGACATCATCACGTTTACTTTGGCTGAGTTTATAAGGCATAGTTATTTTTAAAAGTGGTAAATTTGGAGCGAAATAGTGAGTAGAAAATATTCGAAAAGTTCGAAGGTATTTATAGCATAAAATAGAGGAAGGTTTAAATATTAATATACTATAAATATATTTTAGATACATCTACATGCCGGCCGTAAATGATTTATTACTTAAATTATGCGGAAAATTAAAAAAATTCCGAATCACTTTATTTTCCTTACATCATGATTACGTCATAGAGAATAATTAAAAATTTATTCATAATAAAATTTAGACTGTTCTGATTCCTTTGATACTTAGCTTGAATAGCTAGTACCATTATTTGATGAGATAATTAGAAAACAATTTTTGTGGGTCAATTTATGTACCCACTGTATTTTTGTAAAATAATCAAGAAAGTAACACATGTTTATGCATAAAGAAGCAACATTATATTTATGCTTCGATTAAAAAACTAATTGTAGATTGCCCAAATATGAATATCCGTCTATGTAAACCAGTTATCTTTGTTATTCAATTAGTATTAACAGTCTTTAATAAATTTATATTCAATCGATAGAACGCTAAGAGGTATCTGAGTCATATAAGTAGAAATAGTCTAATTGTATATAGATTATGTAAGTGACTATATGAGAATATGAGTACTTGTATAATCTTTGTCTAATTCGATATTGTTACATATATTACGTAGATACAACAGTATTACAAATGATAGATTATTTGATTTAGACTCTCAATGGCAACCTTCTTCATCGTATATCTCTCAAACTCACAACCACCTCATGTTCTTTTTGGTAAACGATACTCACGAAACAATTTCATTTGATGCAAATGAATGTATTGCCGAGTTAGAGATAATTTATTTTACGGACGTTGAAGAGATTCAATCCTATCAAATTTCAAAGCCTGATCAAGACTTACATGATTTTAATTACAATGATATTTATGATAAAAATAATGCAACTGCTGATAACCTGGACGATTATGAAGATTATATCAAAGATATGGTAGAGATAAGCAATATCCCTAGTATGATAAAAAGAGGTTTTATAAAACTAATGTATGACTTCAAACTGTGATATTAACGGTTATAAAATAAAAGTTATATCAAAAATAAAATAAAAAAGTAAAATAACTAGATAATTATCAGACTAAGAATAGTGTTGGAATTGAAGTAAATTAGACGATAAATTACGAGATAAAACTTAGAGAAATTTTATTAATTAAAAAATAAACTAAAGAATTCTGCTAAACTAAATAATAATCCCTTTTATATACTTCTTGACAACCGTAATCGGTACCTGATCTTATTGTTATGATAGGTTCGGGTCACTAGACTCAACCTTCTCACTTTCAAATATATATATTCTACTCTTTCGAATTGACTATAAATATTCTTTGATCCAATCCCCTTGACCGGATAACATGTCCTTCCGGTAATCTCCACCTTGTTCTTAATAATGACAGGGTGGTCGAATCGTCCTTATTGGATATGTTATGAGTAGGTTGATGAAACGTTCCTTATATTTTATTTATATATTTCTGACTAGAACTTTTTCCCGTATAATTATATTTTATATAATTAAAGGATTGTAATTACAAGATATAGAGTATTATTACTGTATATTTGTTTTATTATTATAAAGGAGATATTTTCTATATGTCCTAGAGTATATTATTTATACTATATTCATATCATTGATGTGAGTTAATGTATTGCTTATAACAATGGGTGTTCCTTTCTTTTATCCAGAGTAGCTAGTTCTGGATCAAGACCAATGTTATTAACAATATCTCTTATCTCGCATTAATGTTATTGGATTAAAATTTTTATATTTTAAGTCAGAAGTAGGAACCGTTTTCACCAGAAATGTCCGTATTGATTTCGGTGTTTAATAATAATGTATCGGGATGCATTATTATTGAAATATTAGAAGTTTTTATTATTAAGCTTGTTTTATTCACAATATGATTATTTATATGTTTTATATAAATATCAACCTCAAATACGACAAATAGATTGTTCTTTTTATTAATGAAAAAGTGTGTGCCTTATATACATATTATGGGTTGAATAAGCGCTTATCATTAATGTGAAACTTGGACAGTTTCAACGAGACATTAATGAATGAGCAATTTGGGAAGATAAATAGATTCTTTAGAAGGTCAATTACAATAGCAGCGATGCGTATTATGTTTTCTAATTGGCTTCTTCAACAAAAGACGTAAGATAGAGGCTTGTTGATTATAAATAATGTGACAATTATTTATGTAAACCAGTTATCTTCTGTTTGTCAAGAGTTTAAGCAGTCTTCTAGTTTTATGATCAAAGCGATAGAACAATAGAATATATCTGAGATTAATTTGTAAATACAGTGGGTACATAAATTGACCCACAAAACTTGTTTTTAGCGTATCTTTTGATTGAATAAAGCTAGATAGCTCAAATTTAAAAATATGTTACGTCTTCAAGTTCTAAACTAATTCCAGTAAGATGTTTGTGTTTAAATCGGAGATTCAATTAGAAATAGAAGATATGCGAAATCTTATTAAAAAAAGAGAAAACATAAAAAAAATTAATAGGTTGTATATCCCCCTTTTGCATTGATAATAGCTTCAATTCTTTTGTGATAGCCATTGTAGTACTTATCCATATCGTCCTTGGTAGATCTGTTCCATTCATAATCAAATCTTCGCCATAATTCGTCACCATTTTTAGGCTTAAGCGAACAACCGTCTAGTCTTTTCTTTACATGATGCCAGAGGTGCTCAATCGGATTAAGATCTGGACTACATAGTGGCCAGTCTTTGATATACTTCATGCCCTGGCTATGTTGAGGATGCTTATACCATAGTCACTTATATCATTATATAATAACGAATATATATCTTTATTTATACATACGTATATCTTTATGTAAATACTTGTAAATAAGACTAGCATGATTGCCCCACATTACTTCACCAAGATTTAATATTACAG
Organism: Thamnidium elegans; assembly: GCA_025201345.1. Taxonomy (NCBI): domain Eukaryota; kingdom Fungi; phylum Mucoromycota; class Mucoromycetes; order Mucorales; family Mucoraceae; genus Thamnidium; species Thamnidium elegans. The sequence goes on along the minus strand of JAIXMG010000001.1, from coordinate 30,688 downwards.
TTGTAAGCAGCATATGTTTATTTTCATTATCATTTATTATTATCTTATTAATAGTTTAACATGACAAGAGTATATCTTACCTTGCATGAATATAATAATTCTATATCAAGTGAAACTTAATCCAATGGTTACATATCTATCTCAGCTATCAAGAGTAATCCTTTATCCTGTCTCACACTGATCCAATAATATGATCAGGAAATCTTTCTAGAAAAAAGAATAACTTGATCGAAATCAATAGAATAATTCAGTAACGAATAATATAATATAATTGATATCAGGAACTTTCCATTATGATTTATATCCTTGTCTTTACTAGATATGTCAATGATATGAATGATACCCATGTTATAATTATCGATACCAAAATACTATAAATATAGGTTGAACTTTAGTTTAATCATCTTTGTCTTTTCTTGAAATAAAACCCTATACAAAGTTTTCACAATACTTGTATTTGTCTTCCCTTCTTTTACCTTATACTTTATTACCTCATTATCCCCGTTCTAAACAAGTATATTCAATGATACAAATTTATACATAACTTATACAAATATATGTTCTCACATATTGCTTACATAAATTATACACAAATGTTGTATATTACATATATCTACTCAGACACCTTCTATTGTTCTCTTTTATCGATTATATAAGCATCAGACTGTTTTAATTCTTATCAAGGACAGATAACTGGTTCATAAATAATGCCCCAATTATTTTGAATGAACAAGCCTCTATCCTGGATCTTTTATTTAGAAAAGCCAATTAGAAAGATAATAAGCATTGCCGCTGTTACAATTGACCTTCTAAAAGAAACTATTTATATTTCCAAATTGCTCATCCACTATTAGATGGTTAACATTGTCCATGCTTCATATTAAGTGGATAAGCGCTTATTTAACTTATTTTGTATATAAGGCACACATCATTTCATTAATAAAAACAACAATTCCTTTTTAAAGTCTGATAAATTCTACGTTTATTTTCTTTATTTTTCTTTTTTGATATTTACTCTTATTAGCATAATCGTCAATATCACACCCAGTCGATGAAGCGAAGTTGGTTCTTACGGTACATCTTATTGGTAATTGTTGGTGCAAATTTATGGTCCAGAATATCTTGAGTTGCTTGTTCATTGAGATTTGCATTTACCAGTTTAGCCCGGATAATTTCCATACGGAGAGTGTCCAGTTCTGATGTTGTAAGGGATGAACTGTTTTCGGAGAAGTCGTCCGGATTGTTAGGGGAGTCAATAATAGGGGAGAACATAACGCAAGGCGTTGAAGTAAGGGAAACCAGATTGCACTGGGCCAGTGGGGTACAACTATTGTTATTTGTGGGATCTGTTCCTGAATTATCTTCCGCAAAGTCCGTGAAATGAGATTCCAAGGGGATTTGCGAAAGGTCTCGTCCAGATGTTCCATGGAATGGTGAATGCATCCTGATATATATAGACTATATATCCCTCTTCATCTTCGATATTATTACGATATAGCGCATCAAAACTAAACAATTAATCATAGACGATTAATAATACAATATAGAATTATCCTAAACAATCATCCACTATTATTATCAATGACAGGGTAACTGCCATTTAATAATAAGAACTACCAATTAAACACAATGCGCATAAATGCTTAAACCAATCGGATTATCAATAAGGATTAACCATAATCCTTATGATATTTAAAACTGACTTTTCTTACTCTACAATTAGAATGGCTAATTGTATAACCCCTTTAGTATAAATACATCCTTCTTTTTCATCTAAAATAAAAACAATCATAATTAAGACTTCTATCAATACTTTAAAGGACTTATTTTCTATTGTATATTTCAGACATCAGTAAACTTCATCAAGCAAGTGTTGATGTCGACAAAAACGTGAGCACCTGGTACCGTAACGTTTCCAAGCCATTGAAACAAAGGTAATTCCCTGGGTACAACCTTAGACAGCTTGCTTCCAATATGGTACCTATGTTACCATAATTTTTATATGCAGCGAATCAGATTACAGAATAACTAATATTATGGCAATTTTGTTTCCATATTGTGCACTGTTACCATAAGTTCCGCCATAGTGGTACTTGCTGAGTTGGTCTTGACTACCAACGAAAGTGACCACCAAAGAAGACAAAGAAGCAACATCAGCTTGAGCTAAGGTCAAACTAGTCTTGAGGGCCAAAACGGGATCAGAGCCAGTACCTTGGGAAGGATGTTCAACAACAGGTTGGATAGGAACCTCGCTAGCTTGAGAAACAGAACCAGAGTTAGTGTGATATTAACGGTTATAAAATAAAAGTTATATCAAAAAATAAAATAAAAAAGTAAAATAACTAGATAATTATCAGACTAAGAATAGATTGTTATTTTTATTAATGAAAAAGTGTGTGCCTTATATACATATTATGGGTTGAATAAGCGCTTATCATTAATGTGAAACTTGGACAGTTTCAACGAGACATTAATGAATGAGCAATTGGAAAGATAAATAGATTCTTTTAGAAGGTCAATTACAATAGCAGCAATGCGTATTATGTTTCTAATTGGCTTCTTTAACAAAAGACGTAAGATAGAGGCTTGTTGATTATAAATAATGTGACAATTATTTATGTAAACCAGTTATCTTCTGTTTGTCAAGAGTTTAAGCAGTCCTTCTAGTTTTATGATCAAAGCGATAGAACAATAGAATATATCTGAGATTAATTTGTAAATAAAACTGTGATTTTGTGTATAGCTTATGTAAGTGACATATGAGGATATGACTTGTATAAGTATATATAAATTAGTATTTATTGAAATATAATACGTAGATATAACAGTTAGAACCAGAGTCAGAGTATTCAACATCTTCCATATTATTGGCAATGTTTTGAGCAAGAGGACCAATGAATTGTTGAGCGGACATGTTAGGTAAGTAAAAAATTTTTAAAAAAGAGTTAAAAAATTAAGGGGAGATTTTCAAAAATAAAAACGGTAGTTATTAAGAATTGATAAAAAAAAATGTGATATTGACGGTTATAAAATAAAAGTAAATATCAAAATACAAAAAATAAAATATAATAACAGAAAATTATCAGACTTTAAAAAGGTAATGGTTTTTATTATAAGAAAATGTGTGTGCCTTATATACATATTGGATTTAAATGGACGCTTATCATAAGATGTGAAACTTAGACAGTATTAGCAAGCCATTCAAATATGAGCAATTTGAATATAGAAATAGTTTCTTCAGAAGGTTAATTATAATAGCAGCGATGCCTATTATCTTTCTAATTGGCTTCACGGCTAAATAATAACAGATAGAGGCTTGTGGATTATAAATGATGTGACAATTATTTATGACGGATATATTCGCTAACGTATTTAATTAAAAATATATAGTTTATCCGTAATTATTTTATTGATTTATATTTATTTTAAAACATTGTAATGTTTATACAGTGGGTACATAAATTGACCCACAAAACTTGTTTTTAGCGTATCTTTTAGTAAATGGCTTCACAATGCTGGGTCTTCCGGTGTGATATTGACGATTATGCTAATAAGAGTAAATATCAAAAAAAGAAAATAAAGAAAATAAACGTAGAATTTATCAGACTTTAAAAAGGGGTTGTTGTTTTTATTAATGAAATAATGTGTGCCTTATATACAAAATAAGTTAAATAAGCGCTTATCCACTTAATATGAAACATGGACAATGTTAACCATCTAATAGTAGATGAGCAATTTGGAAATATAAATAGTTTCTTTAGAAGGTCAATTGTAACAGCGCAATGCTTATTATCTTCTAATTGGCTTTTCTAAATAAGAGATCCAGGATAGAGGCTTGTTCATTCAAAGTAATTGGGGCATTATTTATGAACCAGTTATCTGTCCTTGATAAGAATTAAAACAGTCTAATGCTTATATAATCGATAAAAGAGAACAATAGAAGGTGTCTGAGTAGATATATGTAATATACAACATTTGTGTATAATTTATGTAAGAAATATGTGAGAACATATACTTGTATAAATTATGTATAAATTTGTATCATTGAATATACTACGTAAGTACAACATCCGGTATGTTGTCGAATATAATTTGGAATAATGCCTGATCTCAATCTGTTTACATGAGACTTCGAAACTCCAGTACGTTTCACAATGTTTATAGTAGGTTCACCTTTCAAAATCAGAGACTTGACATCATCACGTTTACTTTGGCTGAGTTTATAAGGCATAGTTATTTTTAAAAGTGGTAAAATTTGGAGCGAAATAGTGAGTAGAAAATATTCGAAAAGTTCGAAGGTATTTATAGCATAAAATAGAGGAAGGTTTAAATATTAATATACTATAAATATATTTTAGATACATCTACATGCCGGCCGTAAATGATTTATTACTTAAATTATGCGGAAAATTAAAAAAATTCCGAATCACTTTATTTTCCTTACATCATGATTACGTCATAGAGAATAATTAAAAATTTATTCATAATAAAATTTAGACTGTTCTGATTCCTTTGATACTTAGCTTGAATAGCTAGTACCATTATTTGATGAGATAATTAGAAAACAATTTTTGTGGGTCAATTTATGTACCCACTGTATTTTTGTAAAATAATCAAGAAAGTAACACATGTTTATGCATAAAGAAGCAACATTATATTTATGCTTCGATTAAAAAACTAATTGTAGATTGCCCAAATATGAATATCCGTCTATGTAAACCAGTTATCTTTGTTATTCAATTAGTATTAACAGTCTTTAATAAATTTATATTCAATCGATAGAACGCTAAGAGGTATCTGAGTCATATAAGTAGAAATAGTCTAATTGTATATAGATTATGTAAGTGACTATATGAGAATATGAGTACTTGTATAATCTTTGTCTAATTCGATATTGTTACATATATTACGTAGATACAACAGTATTACAAATGATAGATTATTTGATTTAGACTCTCAATGGCAACCTTCTTCATCGTATATCTCTCAAACTCACAACCACCTCATGTTCTTTTTGGTAAACGATACTCACGAAACAATTTCATTTGATGCAAATGAATGTATTGCCGAGTTAGAGATAATTTATTTTACGGACGTTGAAGAGATTCAATCCTATCAAATTTCAAAGCCTGATCAAGACTTACATGATTTTAATTACAATGATATTTATGATAAAAATAATGCAACTGCTGATAACCTGGACGATTATGAAGATTATATCAAAGATATGGTAGAGATAAGCAATATCCCTAGTATGATAAAAAGAGGTTTTATAAAACTAATGTATGACTTCAAACTGTGATATTAACGGTTATAAAATAAAAGTTATATCAAAAATAAAATAAAAAAGTAAAATAACTAGATAATTATCAGACTAAGAATAGTGTTGGAATTGAAGTAAATTAGACGATAAATTATCGAGATAAAACTTAGAGAAATTTATTAATTAAAAATAAACTAAAGAATTCTGCTAAACTAAATAATAATCCCTTTTTATACTTCTTGACAACCGTAATCGGTACCTGATCTTATTGTTATGATAGGTTCGGGTCAATATCTAGACTCAACCTTCTCACTTTCAAATATATATATTCTACTCTTTCGAATTGACTATAAATATTCTTTGATCCAATCCCCTTGACCGGATAACATGTCCTTCCGGTAATCTCCACCTTGTTCTTAATAATGACAGGGTGGTCGAATCGTCCTTATTGGATATGTTATGAGTAGGTTGATGAAACGTTCCTTATATTTTATTTATATATTTCTGACTAGAACTTTTTCCCGTATAATTATATTTTATATAATTAAAGGATTGTAATTACAAGATATAGAGTATTATTACTGTATATTTGTTTTATTATTATAAAGGAGATATTTTCTATATGTCCTAGAGTATATTATTTATACTATATTCATATCATTGATGTGAGTTAATGTATTGCTTATAACAATGGGTGTTCCTTTCTTTTATCCAGAGTAGCTAGTTCTGGATCAAGACCAATGTTATTACAATATCTCTTATCTCGCATTAATGTTATTGGATTAAAATTTTTATATTTTAAGTCAGAAGTAGGAACCGTTTTCACCAGAAATGTCCGTATTGATTTCGGTGTTTAATAATAATGTATCGGGATGCATTATTATTGAAATATTAGAAGTTTTTATTATTAAGCTTGTTTTTATTCACAATATGATTATTTATATGTTTTATATAAATATCAACCTCAAATACGACAAATAGATTGTTCTTTTTATTAATGAAAAAGTGTGTGCCTTATATACATATTATGGGTTGAATAAGCGCTTATCATTAATGTGAAACTTGGACAGTTTCAACGAGACATTAATGAATGAGCAATTTGGGAAGATAAATAGATTCTTTAGAAGGTCAATTACAATAGCAGCGATGCGTATTATGTTTCTAATTGGCTTCTTCAACAAAAGACGTAAGATAGAGGCTTGTTGATTATAAATAATGTGACAATTATTTATGTAAACCAGTTATCTTCTGTTTGTCAAGAGTTTAAGCAGTCTTCTAGTTTTATGATCAAAGCGATAGAACAATAGAATATATCTGAGATTAATTTGTAAATACAGTGGGTACATAAATTGACCCACAAAACTTGTTTTTAGCGTATCTTTTGATTGAATAAAGCTAGATAGCTCAAATTTAAAAATATGTTACGTCTTCAAGTTCTAAACTAATTCCAGTAAGATGTTTGTGTTTAAATCGGAGATTCAATTAGAAATAGAAGATATGCGAAATCTTATTAAAAAAAGAGAAAACATAAAAAAATTAATAGGTTGTATATCCCCCTTTTGCATTGATAATAGCTTCAATTCTTTTGTGATAGCCATTGTAGTACTTATCCATATCGTCCTTGGTAGATCTGTTCCATTCATAATCAAATCTTCGCCATAATTCGTCACCATTTTTAGGCTTAAGCGAACAACCGTCTAGTCTTTTCTTTACATGATGCCAGAGGTGCTCAATCGGATTAAGATCTGGACTACATAGTGGCCAGTCTTTGATATACTTCATGCCCTGGCTATGTTGAGGATGCTTATACCATAGTCACTTATATCATTATATAATAACGAATATATATCTTTATTTATACATACGTATATCTTTATGTAAATACTTGTAAATAAGACTAGCATGATTGCCCCACATTACTTCACCAAGATTTAATATTACAGTTGTAAGCAGCATATGTTTATTTTCATTATCATTTATTATTATCTTATTAATAGTTTAACATGACAAGAGTATATCTTACCTTGCATGAATATAATAATTCTATATCAAGTGAAACTTAATCCAATGGTTACATATCTATCTCAGCTATCAAGAGTAATCCTTTATCCTGTCTCACACTGATCCAATAATATGATCAGGAAATCTTTCTAGAAAAAAGAATAACTTGATCGAAATCAATAGAATAATTCAGTAACGAATAATATAATATAATTGATATCAGGAACTTTCCATTATGATTTATATCCTTGTCTTTACTAGATATGTCAATGATATGAATGATACCCATGTTATAATTATCGATACCAAAATACTATAAATATAGGTTGAACTTTAGTTTAATCATCTTTGTCTTTTCTTGAAATAAAACCCTATACAAAGTTTTCACAATACTTGTATTTGTCTTCCCTTCTTTTACCTTATACTTTATTACCTCATTATCCCCGTTCTAAACAAGTATATTCAATGATACAAATTTATACATAACTTATACAAATATATGTTCTCACATATTGCTTACATAAATTATACACAAATGTTGTATATTACATATATCTACTCAGACACCTTCTATTGTTCTCTTTTATCGATTATATAAGCATCAGACTGTTTTAATTCTTATCAAGGACAGATAACTGGTTCATAAATAATGCCCCAATTATTTTGAATGAACAAGCCTCTATCCTGGATCTTTTATTTAGAAAAGCCAATTAGAAAGATAATAAGCATTGCCGCTGTTACAATTGACCTTCTAAAAGAAACTATTTATATTTCCAAATTGCTCATCCACTATTAGATGGTTAACATTGTCCATGCTTCATATTAAGTGGATAAGCGCTTATTTAACTTATTTTGTATATAAGGCACACATCATTTCATTAATAAAAACAACAATTCCTTTTTAAAGTCTGATAAATTCTACGTTTATTTTCTTTATTTTTCTTTTTTGATATTTACTCTTATTAGCATAATCGTCAATATCACACCCAGTCGATGAAGCGAAGTTGGTTCTTACGGTACATCTTATTGGTAATTGTTGGTGCAAATTTATGGTCCAGAATATCTTGAGTTGCTTGTTCATTGAGATTTGCATTTACCAGTTTAGCCCGGATAATTTCCATACGGAGAGTGTCCAGTTCTGATGTTGTAAGGGATGAACTGTTTTCGGAGAAGTCGTCCGGATTGTTAGGGGAGTCAATAATAGGGGAGAACATAACGCAAGGCGTTGAAGTAAGGGAAACCAGATTGCACTGGGCCAGTGGGGTACAACTATTGTTATTTGTGGGATCTGTTCCTGAATTATCTTCCGCAAAGTCCGTGAAATGAGATTCCAAGGGGGATTTGCGAAAGGTCTCGTCCAGATGTTCCATGGAATGGTGAATGCATCCTGATATATACAGACTATATATCCCTCTTCATCTTCGATATTATTACGATATAGCGCATCAAAACTAAACATTATTAATCATAGACGATTAATAATACAATATAGAATTATCCTAAACAATCATCCACTATTATTATCAATGACAGGGTAACTGCCATTTAATAATAAGAACTACCAATTAAACACAATGCGCATAAATGCTTAAACCAATCGGATTATCAATAAGGATTAACCATAATCCTTATGATATTTAAAACTGACTTTTCTTACTCTACAATTAGAATGGCTAATTGTATAACCCCTTTAGTATAAATACATCCTTCTTTTTCATCTAAAATAAAAACAATCATAATTAAGACTTCTATCAATACTTTAAAGGACTTATTTTCTATTGTATATTTCAGACATCAGTAAACTTCATCAAGCAAGTGTTGATGTCGACAAAAACGTGAGCACCTGGTACCGTAACGTTTCCAAGCCATTGAAACAAAGGTAATTCCCTGGGTACAACCTTAGACAGCTTGCTTCCAATATGGTACCTATGTTACCATAATTTTTATATGCAGCGAATCAGATTACAGAATAACTAATATTATGGCAATTTTGTTTCCATATTGTGCACTGTTACCATAAGTTCCGCCATAGTGGTACTTGCTGAGTTGGTCTTGACTACCAACGAAAGTGACCACCAAAGAAGACAAAGAAGCAACATCAGCTTGAGCTAAGGTCAAACTAGTCTTGAGGGCCAAAACGGGATCAGAGCCAGTACCTTGGGAAGGATGTTCAACAACAGGTTGGATAGGAACCTCGCTAGCTTGAGAAACAGAACCAGAGTTAGTGTGATATTAACGGTTATAAAATAAAAGTTATATCAAAAAATAAAATAAAAAAGTAAAATAACTAGATAATTATCAGACTAAGAATAGATTGTTATTTTTATTAATGAAAAAGTGTGTGCCTTATATACATATTATGGGTTGAATAAGCGCTTATCATTAATGTGAAACTTGGACAGTTTCAACGAGACATTAATGAATGAGCAATTTGGAAAGATAAATAGATTCTTTTAGAAGGTCAATTACAATAGCAGCAATGCGTATTATGTTTCTAATTGGCTTCTTTAACAAAAGACGTAAGATAGAGGCTTGTTGATTATAAATAATGTGACAATTATTTATGTAAACCAGTTATCTTCTGTTTGTCAAGAGTTTAAGCAGTCTTCTAGTTTTATGATCAAAGCGATAGAACAATAGAATATATCTGAGATTAATTTGTAAATAAATACTGTGATTTGTGTATAGCTTATGTAAGTGACATATGAGGATATGACTTGTATAAGTATATATAAATTAGTATTTATTGAAATATAATACGTAGATATAACAGTTAGAACCAGAGTCAGAGTATTCAACATCTTCCATATTATTGGCAATGTTTTGAGCAAGAGGACCAATGAATTGTTGAGCGGACATGTTAGGTAAGTAAAAAATTTTTAAAAAAGAGTTAAAAAATTAAGGGGAGATTTTCAAAAATAAAAACGGTAGTTATTAAGAATTGATAAAAAAAAATGTGATATTGACGGTTATAAAATAAAAGTAAATATCAAAATACAAAAAATAAAATATAATAACAGAAAATTATCAGACTTTAAAAAGGTAATGGTTTTTATTATAAGAAAATGTGTGTGCCTTATATACATATTGGATTTAAATGGACGCTTATCATAAGATGTGAAACTTAGACAGTATTAGCAAGCCATTCAAATATGAGCAATTTGAATATAGAAATAGTTTCTTCAGAAGGTTAATTATAATAGCAGCGATGCCTATTATCTTTCTAATTGGCTTCACGGCTAAATAATAACAGATAGAGGCTTGTGGATTATAAATGATGTGACAATTATTTATGACGGATATATTCGCTAACGTATTTAATTAAAAATATATAGTTTATCCGTAATTATTTTATTGATTTATATTTATTTTAAAACATTGTAATGTTTATACAGTGGGTACATAAATTGACCCACAAAACTTGTTTTTAGCGTATCTTTTAGTAAATGGCTTCACAATGCTGGGTCTTCCGGTGTGATATTGACGATTATGCTAATAAGAGTAAATATCAAAAAAAGAAAATAAAGAAAATAAACGTAGAATTTATCAGACTTTAAAAAGGGGTTGTTGTTTTTATTAATGAAATAATGTGTGCCTTATATACAAAATAAGTTAAATAAGCGCTTATCCACTTAATATGAAACATGGACAATGTTAACCATCTAATAGTAGATGAGCAATTTGGAAATATAAATAGTTTCTTTAGAAGGTCAATTGTAACAGCGGCAATGCTTATTATCTTTCTAATTGGCTTTTCTAAATAAGAGATCCAGGATAGAGGCTTGTTCATTCAAAGTAATTGGGGCATTATTTATGAACCAGTTATCTGTCCTTGATAAGAATTAAAACAGTCTAATGCTTATATAATCGATAAAAGAGAACAATAGAAGGTGTCTGAGTAGATATATGTAATATACAACATTTGTGTATAATTTATGTAAGAAATATGTGAGAACATATACTTGTATAAATTATGTATAAATTTGTATCATTGAATATACTACGTAAGTACAACATCCGGTATGTTGTCGAATATAATTTGGAATAATGCCTGATCTCAATCTGTTTACATGAGACTTCGAAACTCCAGTACGTTTCACAATGTTTATAGTAGGTTCACCTTTCAAAATCAGAGACTTGACATCATCACGTTTACTTTGGCTGAGTTTATAAGGCATAGTTATTTTTAAAAGTGGTAAAATTTGGAGCGAAATAGTGAGTAGAAAATATTCGAAAAGTTCGAAGGTATTTATAGCATAAAATAGAGGAAGGTTTAAATATTAATATACTATAAATATATTTTAGATACATCTACATGCCGGCCGTAAATGATTTATTACTTAAATTATGCGGAAAATTAAAAAAATTCCGAATCACTTTATTTTCCTTACATCATGATTACGTCATAGAGAATAATTAAAAATTTATTCATAATAAAATTTAGACTGTTCTGATTCCTTTGATACTTAGCTTGAATAGCTAGTACCATTATTTGATGAGATAATTAGAAAACAATTTTTGTGGGTCAATTTATGTACCCACTGTATTTTTGTAAAATAATCAAGAAAGTAACACATGTTTATGCATAAAGAAGCAACATTATATTTATGCTTCGATTAAAAAACTAATTGTAGATTGCCCAAATATGAATATCCGTCTATGTAAACCAGTTATCTTTGTTATTCAATTAGTATTAACAGTCTTTAATAAATTTATATTCAATCGATAGAACGCTAAGAGGTATCTGAGTCATATAAGTAGAAATAGTCTAATTGTATATAGATTATGTAAGTGACTATATGAGAATATGAGTACTTGTATAATCTTTGTCTAATTCGATATTGTTACATATATTACGTAGATACAACAGTATTACAAATGATAGATTATTTGATTTAGACTCTCAATGGCAACCTTCTTCATCGTATATCTCTCAAACTCACAACCACCTCATGTTCTTTTTGGTAAACGATACTCACGAAACAATTTCATTTGATGCAAATGAATGTATTGCCGAGTTAGAGATAATTTATTTTACGGACGTTGAAGAGATTCAATCCTATCAAATTTCAAAGCCTGATCAAGACTTACATGATTTTAATTACAATGATATTTATGATAAAAATAATGCAACTGCTGATAACCTGGACGATTATGAAGATTATATCAAAGATATGGTAGAGATAAGCAATATCCCTAGTATGATAAAAAGAGGTTTTATAAAACTAATGTATGACTTCAAACTGTGATATTAACGGTTATAAAATAAAAGTTATATCAAAAATAAAATAAAAAAGTAAAATAACTAGATAATTATCAGACTAAGAATAGTGTTGGAATTGAAGTAAATTAGACGATAAATTATCGAGATAAAACTTAGAGAAATTTATTAATTAAAAATAAACTAAAGAATTCTGCTAAACTAAATAATAATCCCTTTTTATACTTCTTGACAACCGTAATCGGTACCTGATCTTATTGTTATGATAGGTTCGGGTCAATATCTAGACTCAACCTTCTCACTTTCAAATATATATATTCTACTCTTTCGAATTGACTATAAATATTCTTTGATCCAATCCCCTTGACCGGATAACATGTCCTTCCGGTAATCTCCACCTTGTTCTTAATAATGACAGGGTGGTCGAATCGTCCTTATTGGATATGTTATGAGTAGGTTGATGAAACGTTCCTTATATTTTATTTATATATTTCTGACTAGAACTTTTTCCCGTATAATTATATTTTATATAATTAAAGGATTGTAATTACAAGATATAGAGTATTATTACTGTATATTTGTTTTATTATTATAAAGGAGATATTTTCTATATGTCCTAGAGTATATTATTTATACTATATTCATATCATTGATGTGAGTTAATGTATTGCTTATAACAATGGGTGTTCCTTTCTTTTATCCAGAGTAGCTAGTTCTGGATCAAGACCAATGTTATTACAATATCTCTTATCTCGCATTAATGTTATTGGATTAAAATTTTTATATTTTAAGTCAGAAGTAGGAACCGTTTTCACCAGAAATGTCCGTATTGATTTCGGTGTTTAATAATAATGTATCGGGATGCATTATTATTGAAATATTAGAAGTTTTTATTATTAAGCTTGTTTTTATTCACAATATGATTATTTATATGTTTTATATAAATATCAACCTCAAATACGACAAATAGATTGTTCTTTTTATTAATGAAAAAGTGTGTGCCTTATATACATATTATGGGTTGAATAAGCGCTTATCATTAATGTGAAACTTGGACAGTTTCAACGAGACATTAATGAATGAGCAATTTGGGAAGATAAATAGATTCTTTAGAAGGTCAATTACAATAGCAGCGATGCGTATTATGTTTCTAATTGGCTTCTTCAACAAAAGACGTAAGATAGAGGCTTGTTGATTATAAATAATGTGACAATTATTTATGTAAACCAGTTATCTTCTGTTTGTCAAGAGTTTAAGCAGTCTTCTAGTTTTATGATCAAAGCGATAGAACAATAGAATATATCTGAGATTAATTTGTAAATACAGTGGGTACATAAATTGACCCACAAAACTTGTTTTTAGCGTATCTTTTGATTGAATAAAGCTAGATAGCTCAAATTTAAAAATATGTTACGTCTTCAAGTTCTAAACTAATTCCAGTAAGATGTTTGTGTTTAAATCGGAGATTCAATTAGAAATAGAAGATATGCGAAATCTTATTAAAAAAAGAGAAAACATAAAAAAATTAATAGGTTGTATATCCCCCTTTTGCATTGATAATAGCTTCAATTCTTTTGTGATAGCCATTGTAGTACTTATCCATATCGTCCTTGGTAGATCTGTTCCATTCATAATCAAATCTTCGCCATAATTCGTCACCATTTTTAGGCTTAAGCGAACAACCGTCTAGTCTTTTCTTTACATGATGCCAGAGGTGCTCAATCGGATTAAGATCTGGACTACATAGTGGCCAGTCTTTGATATACTTCATGCCCTGGCTATGTTGAGGATGCTTATACCATAGTCACTTATATCATTATATAATAACGAATATATATCTTTATTTATACATACGTATATCTTTATGTAAATACTTGTAAATAAGACTAGCATGATTGCCCCACATTACTTCACCAAGATTTAATATTACAGTTGTAAGCAGCATATGTTTATTTTCATTATCATTTATTATTATCTTATTAATAGTTTAACATGACAAGAGTATATCTTACCTTGCATGAATATAATAATTCTATATCAAGTGAAACTTAATCCAATGGTTACATATCTATTTCAGCTATCAAGAGTAATCCTTTATCCTGTCTCACACTGATCCAATAATATGATCAGGAAATCTTTCTAGAAAAAAGAATAACTTGATCGAAATCAATAGAATAATTCAGTAACGAGTAATATAATGTAATTGATATCAGGAACTTTCCATTATGATTTATATCCTTGTCTTTACTAGATATGTCAATGATATGAATGATACCCATGTTATAATTATCGATACCAAAATACTATAAATATAGGTTGAACTTTAGTTTAATCGTCTTTGTCTTTTTCTTGAAATAAAAAACCCTATACAAAGTTTTCACAATACTTGTATTTGTCTTCCCTTCTTTTACCTTATACTTTATTACCTTATTATCCCCGTTCTAAACAACTACCAACCCAGCCTCCTCAAGCTTCTTAAATACTGATGTGATCAAGCATATACAAATATATATTCTCATATATATTTACACATACATGATTATCTCACACGTCTTTATCCCTTTATGACTAATTCATATTTATTTTAACTAAGCCTTACCGACATCGTCCAGTAATAACTGTTGTCTGAGTAATGATTAGAGGATTGACCATAATTATACAGTGGGTACATAAATTGACCCACAAAACTTGTTTTCTAATTATCTCATCAAATAATGGTACTAGCTATTCAAGCTAAGTATCAAAGGAATCAGAACAGTCTAAATTTTATTATGAATAAATTTTTAATTATTCTCTATGACGTAATCATGATGTAAGGAAAATAAAGTGATTCGGAATTTTTTTAATTTTCCGCATAATTTAAGTAATAAATCATTTACGGCCGGCATGTAGATGTATCTAAAATATATTTATAGTATATTAATATTTAAACCTTCCTCTATTTTATGCTATAAATACCTTCGAACTTTTCGAATATTTTCTACTCACTATTTCGCTCCAAATTTTACCACTTTTAAAAATAACTATGCCTTATAAACTCAGCCAAAGTAAACGTGATGATGTCAAGTCTCTGATTTTGAAAGGTGAACCTACTATAAACATTGTGAAACGTACTGGAGTTTCGAAGTCTCATGTAAACAGATTGAGATCAGGCATTATTCCAAATTATATTCGACAACATACCGGAAGTCCCAGCATTGTGAAGCCGTTTACTAAAACATTGATACGTTTAAAACTTCGATCCGGTTCCTTACAGTCTGCTCGTGATGTCCATAAATACTTGTGTAGTGTTAGATACTCAATTAGCTATAATGCCACCCGAAAGGTCATTAGAGAGTTAGGCTTTAGGTGTAGATTTAAGTATTCAACAGCCGCCATTGATATTACGCATATGAAGAAACGTTATAAGTGGGCGAAAGAACATCGTGATTGGTCAGTGGAAGATTGGAAGAAGGTCGTATTCTCAGACGAAACCAAGTTAAACCTCTGGGGATCAGATGGAGCGGAATATACGTAAGTTCTGAAAGGTGAGAAACTTAGGCCGTTCAACTTTAGAGGTAAAAAACAGAGTGGTTGTGGTATTTAACCATAAAAACTAACGCAAGTTATCACTCCAAATATATCTGAGGTGGTTACACAACAACCTCGGTTAGGTATCGCTTACTACCCTGGTTCTTAAACCTAAATTATTCTTACTATAAAAAGGATATTTTACGAGGCAACCTTTTGTTCCCTCTCTTGTTTTTTAGAAGTCATTTTTTAATTAATAAAGATCCAAAAGAAGTTTCATCTTATTTACTGCTGTCTCTTTTTATTTCATAATTCGATACTAAATATCTCATTTTTTAAGATGAATCCTTCTTCGGCTACTATTTCTAACAGTCCTCATGATAGTAATTCTGTCACGAAAGTGCTTGATGGTTTAACCAACATGGGATTGGATAATAACAATTCTATTGCTAAAAATTCTGCCACGGATGAATCCTCTGTTACTACAGAAGATTCGGAAATGGAAGAATCATTTGTTGCTTACGAAAGTGTTAACAACAATGCCAATAAAATTTCTAATAAGAAATCTATTGAGAATAAAACTGCTTTAGAACAGCTTAATAATCAATATGAAAGTATAATGATAATTATTGCTAATCTCAATGAGCAAAAAATTAAATTGTTTTCTGAGGGTATTTTTGATACTAATAATGAGAGATTTATTACTATTGAGAATAACACCAAGTTGGTCAATGAGCACGCTAAATTGATCAAAAGTCAAATTACTGCCTTGGTAAAACCTATTGATAGTATTGTGATATTAACGGTTATAAAATAAAAGTTATATCAAAAAATAAAATAAAAAAGTAAAATAACTAGATAATTATCAGACTAAGAATAGATTGTTATTTTTATTAATGAAAAAGTGTGTGCCTTATATACATATTATGGGTTGAATAAGCGCTTATCATTAATGTGAAACTTGGACAGTTTCAACGAGACATTAATGAATGAGCAATTTGGAAAGATAAATAGATTCTTTTAGAAGGTCAATTACAATAGCAGCAATGCGTATTATGTTTCTAATTGGCTTCTTTAACAAAAGACGTAAGATAGAGGCTTGTTGATTATAAATAATGTGACAATTATTTATGTAAACCAGTTATCTTCTGTTTGTCAAGAGTTTAAGCAGTCTTCTAGTTTTATGATCAAAGCGATAGAACAATAGAATATATCTGAGATTAATTTGTAAATAAATACTGTGATTTGTGTATAGCTTATGTAAGTGACATATGAGGATATGACTTGTATAAGTATATATAAATTAGTATTTATTGAAATATAATACGTAGATATAACAAGTATGCTATCTAGCAACGATTTGACTTTGGTGGGTTCTAGCAATCGTGGAATTCCCATTAAAGACGTACCTGCCTTTAATGTGAACCCTTTACTCGATTGTTGGAATATCGAAGAAAAAGATAAAAATGATAAGGAAATAACCTTAACAACTTTCTTTTTGAAATTTGAAAGATTGTTTGTTACATATAACCTTAATATTAGTAAATCTTGGTTTTATTACCTTGAGATTGCTTTCGAAGGCTCTACTAATCACCATGGTTGGTTTAGTGTAAATTTAAAAAATTCGTCTGCAATTTCTTGGTCTGATGCTAAGACTATTTTACAACAACGTTTTGACATGGCCTCTCAAGCCAGCGTTAATTCGTTAGCTATTAGTTTGATCAATTTTTCTCTTGAGGAAAAGGAATCTTTTATTTTATGTTTGGAGAGATACCGAATGTTAATTCTCAGAGCTAAAATAAATATTGAAAATAATGTGATGTTATTTTATTTGTTTGTTAATTGTTTTCCTTCAAAAGTGCAAGGAAAAATCAACCAAATAATTTCAAGTAACTTTCGCAAAACCAACCCGTCTGATTTTGATAATGTAAAGATGCACCATGCTCCTGCTAGTTGGGCTATGTTCGAAAAAATAATTATTGGACATATTGCTGTTATTGAAGAAACTTTAGGATCCTCTAGGATCCATAAAGTTAACAACAAAAAAAGAAGAATGATTGAAAAGGTTGAAGAAGTTCCTTTCGACACTTTAAAAAACGATGCCCCTTTTGTTGCCTCTGGACCTACGTCTTCCGCTGCATCGAAACACGTCAATTTCGCCACGTTGAGAGCACAAGGCATTTGTACCTATTGCAGAACTGCAAATTACCGCGATGATCCAAGTCATTCGTATAACTGTGAGGTTAAAATTGCAGTCTTTAAAAGAAAGGGTTACAAATTGCCTTCCCCTCCTGTAAGTAATTACATTGATAATAAAAATAATAAAAATAATAGTCATAACTACAATAATGCAAATATTAACAAGATTGATCATTCTGTTAACCTTAGTAACTTCACCAAGGGAACTGATGTATCAAATCTTTCGGTTGCTCCTGCCACCTACGATAAAAAACTTTGTGCTATCTCTGACTCTGATACTGATACATCAGACAACGATTATGATGATTTTTTTAATAAATATATTCAACCATACTATAAGAGCTCCAATGATGATAATTCCTTAAACAACAATAAGAATCATCTTCTAGAGAAGAACATTTTTGCTGTAAGAAATAACAATGTTGGTGATAATGATAATCCATGTAATATAGAAGGAACCTCGTTATCCCCTGCAACACCTATCATTATTAATAGTATTCTTAGCTATGGTATTATTGATACTGGTGCTAGTGTTAGTTTGATAAGTAAAAAATATGCCCAGAAAAATAATATATCATTCCATTCTATTCCTGGTAGTCTAATCATGGCTAATGGTAGTAAAGTTCCTCGTCTACAAACAATTGATCCTTTACTCGTCGAATATGATAATGTAAACAAAATAATTGAACATAAATTCGATATTATTGATGACAATATTATTGATTCCGATAATGAAAAAATTTTAATTGGTGTAGATTTATTACCCAAACTAAAAATTTATTTGTCTAACGTTGCTGTTAAACATAAAAACCTTCAAAAAGAAGTTGTTGATAATTCGAAAAACGATGATGCCTATATTCCAAATGTCACTAATTTCGGTACTGAACAAGAACAATATGCCTTTGAAAATGCTATTAAAGCGTATATTGACAAAAATAAAAAATTAGACAAGACATCTTTATGCACTATAAAGGATGCTGTATTACATTTACCAACCCCTCCTGGTTTTATTGCTAATATCCGACAATACCCAATCCCTTATGCATTAAAGGATCAAGTAATGGAAATAATTGAAAGTTGGGAAAAAGATAAAATAATTGTTCCTGCTAAGCCTTCCGGTTGGAATTTACCTATGACTGTAACATTCAAAAAAGATCACGTGAATGGTGCTATCTGCAAAGATAAAAAGAATATTCGCCTTCTTCTCGATCCAAGGAAACTTAATGAAGCACTTGATGAATCATCAAAGAATTCTCACAGCTTACCATTAATTAGCGATATATTTAATTCTATGACTGGTTGTGTCGTATTTTCTACAATTGATTTGAAATCGGCATTTAATCAATTCCCTGTCAATGAAGCGGATCAGATAAAAACAACATTTACTGCTCCTAATAATTTGCAATATATGTATCGAGGCTCGCCATTTGGCATTTCTGTGATCAGTCAATTGTTTAGCAGAGTGATGTTAACATTGTTTAAAGATCTACCTTATGTTACTTGCTTCGTGGATGATATTTGTATAGCCAGTAGATCAATGCATGCCCATTATTACCACGTAAAAAACGTGCTCGAAATACTTACAAAAAATAATCTAAGAATTAATTTCGAGAAATCACATTTTGCAAAGTCGGCTGTATATCTTTTAGGGTATTCTATATCTGCTGCAGGAAAAAGAATAGATAAGCGTAAACTTACCAATTTTAATGAAATGCCTCCTCCTAAAACACAAAAACAAGCACAATCTATATTGGGCTTTGTCAATTTCTTCCGTATGCACTTGCCAAACGCAGCTGCTTTAATGGCTCCTCTAGATGCCTTACGTTCACATGATATTAAAATAAATGGCCCCTTCATTTGGACCAAAAAACATCAATTACATTTTGACGCCATAAAAAAGGTTATGCTGTCAGATGTAGTATTATCACAACCAGAACACTCGCACCCATATTGCATCGCAACTGATTCTAGCGATTTTGCTACTGGTTGTGTACTTTATCAAGTGTTTGATTCTATTGATCATAATAATGAAAAAACATCTGTAGTCAAATATATTGGTTTCATGTCTAGATCGTTTAATAAGCATGAGCGTTTATATTCTACTTCGATGAGAGAATTAAACGGAGTAATCTATGCTTTAAAACAATTTCATAAATTTGTTTGGGGTACTCAATTTACTCTATACACAGATCATAAAGCCCTTTGTTATGTATTTAGTCAAAAATCAGCTAATCGTATGATCATTAAATGGTTAGACATTTTACTTGATTATACTTTTACTGTAGTACACATTAAAGGTATGGATAACATTCTTCCTGATGCATTATCAAGATTGTATCCTCCAACTGATTCGGAAACCATTAAATATGATAAATTCAAACAAAAACAGCACATTTCTTCCCCTAGAAAGAATCATGCTACTTCAAATTATATAAACATTAAAAAAAGATTAATTCTAACCTTATTGCTGTTGACGGTACTTTGTTTACTAATGAACAACAGGACCAAACAAAACATATCAACTTGATTCATGCTATGCCTGTTAATTCAAGTGAAAATAACAATTGCTATACCACTTCCTTATCAAGGAATATTTTTTATATACAAAGTGCGCAAACTATATGTCCTGACTATGTCATTCCTCCTGACAACGATAAAGATCAATTATTGAAGGATGCTCATACTAATATTGGCCATTATGGTGCGGAACAAATGGTAAAAAGACTCCACAAGGAAGGTATTCATTGGGTTAATCTCATTGGTGATTGCATTAAGTTTGTTCGTACATGCGATTCTTGTATGCGCTATAACGTAAAAAAACGGGGATTCCATCCCTCAAGACATATATATAGTTATACTCCTGGTCAACATTTAGCCATAGATTTAGCTGGACCTATGGGTACAACCACAGAATTAAATAATAATTACGTTATAGTTATTGTTGATGTATGCACTCGTTTTTGTATACTTCGTCCCTTAGCGGATAAAAAGACTGCTACTATTGTTAAAGTATTATCTGACGTCTTCGCATTAATTGGCGTTCCTTCTATTCTCCAATCCGATAATGGTTCAGAGTTTAAAAGTTATTTATCGAAGGAATTAGCTGATGCTTTAGGTTATGACCATAGATTTATTTCTCCACTGCATGCCTCGGCAAATGGTTTAGCTGAACGTACGGTTCAATCAGTAAAAATATTATTAGCAAAAGCTACCAAAGGTGTTGGTTCCCATTGGGATCTTTACCTTAATGCAGTACAATTATCACTTAATAATCGCATATCCAAAAAATTAAATACAACCCCTTTTTCCTTATTCTTCGCACGTCGTATGCCTGAAACATATGGTTTTACAGCAGATGAGGATAAAGATAAACAAGGAGAACATAAAAGACCTATGTCTCATGAAGAGCTCATAAAAAGAATTGATTATATGAATGATATTGTCTTTCCAGCCATAGCTGAAAAAACCAAAACACAAATTGAATTGGATAATGCTAAATTTGATAATAAGCACGTTCTAGTCGAATATAAACCTAATGATCATGTTATGGTTCGTATAGAAAAAAATGGTCAATTATCTCCTTCTTACTCTGGTCCATACACCGTTGTTCGTAAAACCCAAGGAAACTCATATGTCCTTAGAGACACTGTTGGGATGATTATGCCTAGGAATTATACGTCAATTGAATTAAAACTTATCTCTCATGACGAAGTAATTGCTCTTGACGATGAAGGCAATGAAATTAAAAATTATGAAATCGAAGCCGTTATTAACCATCGAGGTGAACCAAGGAATATTGAATATTTAGTTCGATGGAAGAATTATAGTAGTGACTGGAATGAATGGATACCCACAGATCATTTTAATGATATCGATTGTCTTCGTAAATATTGGAAGAACCTTGGCACTGTGTATAAACCAAAAAAGTCCAATGTCATTACTAATGCTCCTTCTAGCTCTAAAGCATTACAAAAGAATAAACCCAGTACAATTAGTAAGCTAATTAGGTCATTACCATTAGACGAAGATGTTGATTCTAAAACTACATCTTCTCATTCTAAACGTAAACGTTCTGCTATACTCTTATCTCAAGAAGATGCCTTCAAGCAATATAAAAATGCGACCAAGCGTTCTCCTACTCGTCAAAGTCCTCGCTTCAAAAAAAGTAATTAAAAAAAAAAAAAAAAAAAAAAAAAAAACTCTTTCTCCATTATCATTGCAAATCTGTCTTGGGAGTAATCTCTTGCTGATGGGGGGCTATGTGGTATTTAACCATAAAAACTAACGCAAGTTATCACTCCAAATATATCTGAGGTGGTTACACAACAACCTCAGTTAGGTATCGCTTACTACCCTGGTTCTTAAACCTAAATTATTCTTACTATAAAAAGGATATTTTACGAGGCAACCTTTTGTTCCCTCTCTTGTTTTTTAGAAGTCATTTTTTAATTAATAAAGATCCAAAAGAAGTTTCATCTTATTTACTGCTGTCTCTTTTTATTTCATAATTCGATACTAAATATCTCAGTGGTGGAGGATCTATAGTGATATGGGGTTGTATGACAGCATTTGGACCTGGTTATGCATGCTGTTTACTTGAGAAAACTATGAATTCAGACCTTTATCAACATGTTTTACAGACATCATACTTTGATACATTGGGATACTACGGTTTAACCCATAGTGGTGTTCTTTTTCAACAGGATGGTGCTAAGTGCCACACTTCAAAAAGTAGCAAAAGTTGGATGGATAGCCTGTTTAGAACGGGGATAATAAGGTAATAAAGTATAAGGTAAAAGAAGGGAAGACAAATACAAGTATTGTGAAAACTTTGTATAGGGTTTTTTATTTCAAGAAAAAGACAAAGACGATTAAACTAAAGTTCAACCTATATTTATAGTATTTTGGTATCGATAATTATAACATGGGTATCATTCATATCATTGACATATCTAGTAAAGACAAGGATATAAATCATAATGGAAAGTTCCTGATATCAATTACATTATATTACTCGTTACTGAATTATTCTATTGATTTCGATCAAGTTATTCTTTTTTCTAGAAAGATTTCCTGATCATATTATTGGATCAGTGTGAGACAGGATAAAGGATTACTCTTGATAGCTGAAATAGATATGTAACCATTGGATTAAGTTTCACTTGATATAGAATTATTATATTCATGCAAGGTAAGATATACTCTTGTCATGTTAAACTATTAATAAGATAATAATAAATGATAATGAAAATAAACATATGCTGCTTACAACTGTAATATTAAATCTTGGTGAAGTAATGTGGGGCAATCATGCTAGTCTTATTTACAAGTATTTACATAAAGATATATATTCGTTATTATATAATGATATAAGTGACTATGGTATAAGCATCCTCAACAGGTAGTATCGAAAGAAAAATGTAAATTTAATCGTAAGGAAATTACCTTTCTTGGCCATGATATTGTGGCTGGTAAGGGTACAAAACCGTCCAAGAAAAAGGTAGATGCGATTGTATCTTGGCCAGTACCTAAAACCGTTCAAGATGTGCGTAAATTCATGGGTCTATGTCAATACTATTCTTCCTACATGCCAAACTTTGCAGATGTCGCTTCAGTAATAACAGATTTGACTAAAGGGATTGGTTCAAAAAATAGAATTATATGCTGGTCAGAGTCCTGTCAAGTGGCTTTTGATTCCATTAAGTCTATGATTTCTTCTTCACCTATTTTGATAATGCCAGATATGTCACGTCCATTTAGGATTGAGTGTGATTCCAGTGATTATGCTCTAGGGGCGGTGCTCCTACAGGAAGATCCTAATTTTAATAATGAATGGAAACCGGTGGCATTTATTTCGAAGAAATTATCCATGTCAAGAAAGAGAACTACTTGCAATCCTATTTGCCTGTAAAACTTGGCGTTGTTTTGTTGAAGGTTCAAAGTATGAAGTTTTTACAGATCATAGACCACTGCAATACTACAATACGTCGAATAAAGTTTCTCCCAGATTAGTTAGATGGATGCAAGATTTAGAAATGTATCAACCTACATTAATTTGGAAAAAAGATATTGACAACGTTGTTGCCGATGCTTTAAGTAGACGAGAGGGTCTGGAGTGTGATCCTGAAATGTCATCTATGGAACCAGAAGTTTTATATGAAATATCAAATAGTATATTGAACAAGGTTTTACAACCTAGTGATACTTCCCTATTAACTGACCCTTGTCAAGATTGGCCGATATTTTTTAAGAAAAGGAAGGATGACTGGCCAGATAAATGGCGGACCCAATTAGAAAAGGAGGAGTCCAATTTTGAAGTTCAAGATAATATTGTATGGCGATTGAACCGAAATCCAGCTAATGATAAAGAGGCTAAAAGATTAAAATTTATTGCATTCTCTGGAAGAGCGGATTTAATTGAAGATTTCCATAGAGGTTGTTGAGGATGCTTATACCATAGTCACTTATATCATTATATAATAACGAATATATATCTTTATTTATACATACGTATATCTTTATGTAAATACTTGTAAATAAGACTAGCATGATTGCCCCACATTACTTCACCAAGATTTAATATTACAGTTGTAAGCAGCATATGTTTATTTTCATTATCATTTATTATTATCTTATTAATAGTTTAACATGACAAGAGTATATCTTACCTTGCATGAATATAATAATTCTATATCAAGTGAAACTTAATCCAATGGTTACATATCTATTTCAGCTATCAAGAGTAATCCTTTATCCTGTCTCACACTGATCCAATAATATGATCAGGAAATCTTTCTAGAAAAAAGAATAACTTGATCGAAATCAATAGAATAATTCAGTAACGAATAATATAATGTAATTGATATCAGGAACTTTCCATTATGATTTATATCCTTGTATTTACTAGATATGTCAATGATATGAATGATACCCATGTTATAATTATCGATACCAAAATACTATAAATATAGGTTGAACTTTAGTTTAATCATCTTTGTCTTTTTCTTGAAATAAAAACCCTATACAAAGTTTTCACAATACTTGTATTGTCTTCCCTTTTATCTTTTACCTTATATTCTATTACCTTATTATCCCCGTTCTAAACAGAGGTTTCGGTCACTCTGGTCAACTTACGGTGTATCATTTAATGAAACAGCGAGTTTGGTGGCCTAGTATGAAAAAGGATATTGGTTACTGGTTGGAAACTTGTCCGGAATGCCAGTTACACTCTCGAAATGAAAAGAAGGTGCATCATGCTCCAATGAAGCCTTTGGAGGTCCCTCCGCCCTTCGCTAGATGGCATATTGATTTCATTGGGGAACTTCCAAAGACTGTAAAAAATGAATATCGATGGTTGATAATAGGTGTTGATTATGGTACAAACTGGGTAGTAGCTCGTGCTCTCAAAAGTGCTACGGCGGATGAGATTGTTAAATTTTTATATGAAGAAATTGTAATGCGTTTTGGATGCCCAGTTGAAATCGTTTCTGATAGAGGAAAGAATTTGATGAGTAAAATTCTGAAACAATATATGAACAAGATTAGGTCCAAACATTTATTTACCTCTGCTTTCCATCCAAGGTCGAATTCGAAGTGTGAAAGACTGAATCAGACATTCAAACATATGCTCACGAAATATTGTAAAGGGGACATTCATAGTTGGGAAGATTATGTGGATTCGGCACTGTTCTCTTGTCGTATACGCAAGCATGCGACTACTGGCTATAGTCCATTTTTCTTAGTCTATGGTCAAGACCCGGTACTTCCTGGAGATGTTCGATGTCCATTCATGGATCCATTAACGGAAGAAGATCCGGAATTAATTGCGGAGGATGTTTTAGAAAGAATCAGAGATTTGAGAGAAAAGAGATTTGAATCCAAAGAAAAAATGATCATTCAAGCCAGAAAGGATAAAGATCGGTGGGATTCTGCACTGAAGAATAATCAGGTTCAAACTTTTGTTGTTGGAGATTATGTTATGCTTAGGCATGAATCAAAGAAGGGTTTAGAATTTAACTGGATGGGTCCGTATGTGGTGCTCAAAACTAACCTCGAGTACAACATATATCAGATTCAAGAAATCGAAGGAAAGGTTTACAATTCATGGGTTCATACTGATAGATTACATATTGCAAAATATGATGGCTCTACACCTAGCAAATCATGGTATATTCCTAGGACTGCTCGTGCAAAGTAAAAAATTTTTTTATGTAAACGCGTACTTTTTTTTGGGAGGGAGGTAGTGTCAGGTTCATAGACACAAGTGTAACCTAAATTATATTGTTACACAAACTACTGTTGTATTTACGTAATATATGTAACAATATCGAATTAGACATAGATTATACAAGTACTCATATTCTCATATAGTCACTTACATAATCTATATACAATTAGACTATTTCTACTTATATGACTCAGATACCTCTTAGCGTTCTATCGATTGAATATAAATTTATTAAAGACTGTTAATACTAATTGAATAACTAAGATAACTGGTTTACATAAATAATTGTCACATCATTTATAATCCACAAGCCTCTATCTGTTATTATTTAGCCGTGAAGCCAATTAGAAAGATAATAGGCATCGCTGCTATTATAATTAACCTTCTGAAGAAACTATTTCTATATTCAAATTGCTCATATTTGAATGGCTTGCTAACACTGTCTAAGTTTCACATATTATGATAAGCGTCCATTTAAATCCAAAATGTATATAAGACACACACATTTTCTTATAATAAAAACCATTACCTTTTTAAAGTCTGATAATTTTCTGTTATTATATTTTATTTTTTGTATTTTGATATTTACTTTTATTTTATAACCGTCAATATCACAACTACCTCTTTCTGATAAAATAATGTTAACAAGGATCGTCCTTGTTGTCCTAACACAAGAAATCAAACCTCCATGGTTGTTATAAATTTAAAAACCTAATTAAGAAAACTAAAAATGATATAAATACCTTCAACTTTTATTTAATAAAATATAATTCACTTTTTGTAAACAATTTAATCTTATACTTCCCTTATTTTATAAAAGACCTTTAAAATCAAGCTCTTTTATTTTATCTTTATTACTTTATTTTATTTTGTACTTGAATTCCCTTGGATCTTACTTTCCATTGTACTTTTTACCTAAATCTTTTATTCTACTTTATTACTTAAGTCGTTCTACTTATAAAACAGGAACTGGTGCTCACTTTTCTTACTATTACCTTATTATACTCATTTTACACTTTACCACACTATCGATTGATTAACAACTTGTTACACAAACTACCTCTTTCTGATAAAATAATGTTAACAAGGATCGTCCTTGTTGTCCTAACACAAGAAATCAAACCTCCATGGTTGTTATAAATTTAAAAACCTAATTAAGAAAACTAAAAATGATATAAATACCTTCAACTTTTATTTAATAAAATATAATTCACTTTTTGTAAACAATTTAATCTTATACTTCCTTTATTTTATAAAAGACCTTTAAAATCAAGCTCTTTTATTTTATCTTTATTACTTTATTTTATTTTGTACTTGAATTCCCTTGGATCTTACTTTCCATTGTACTTTTTACCTAAATCTTTTATTCTACTTTATTATTTAAGTCGTTCTACTTATAAAACAGGAACTGGTGCTCACTTTTCTTACTATTACCTTATTATACTCTTTTTACACTTTACCACACTATCGATTGATTAACACGTGGTGCTCACTAACAGGGTATTTCATTTACTATTTCTGATTCAAATCTATCTCAAGAACTTTTACTTTACGTTTGGGTCGTACATTTTTCAATATTACTACCTTTGAACACTTTTTACTTTTAATAATCTACTTACATAACTACTACAAAAACTCAAAAATGAACGATCAAGCTGTGTTGGCAAACATCAATTCATTCAACCACTCAACTAATGCGTATGCTGAAACTAACTCTGGTTATCTCTTCCCTTCAAGAAAGATGGCTATTATTGAATTCGCTGGTGCTGAAGGTGAAGACTTTAGAAATTTTGAAGAAACTCTGGAATCTTACTTTGCTATGCAAAATATTACTGCCGATGCTCGTAAACTGCTTATTTTGCGTGCTCAACTTAGAAGAACTGCTAAGAACTTTTTCGAAAGAAGACTCTCTCGTGAACCTACTTTAGAACAAGGTCTTACTTATCAAGAAGCTATTGAATTACTCAAAGCGGAATATATTACTACTGAACTTATTACTCGTTATACTATTGGATTTAACATGCTTGCTCAAGGAAAAGAAGAACATCCAAAAACTTTTCTGGGTCGCTTGCAAGAAGCTGCTGAATTAGCTGAACTGGAAGATGCAGAACAACAAATCAAGATTCGATTCCAAGTTGGACTTTTACCTGAAATCCGCAAATTTTGTATCTTGAACTCTGCTGTATCCTTTAATGATTATTTAACTAAGGCTGAAGGCTGGTGGAATGCTGAGAAACCTCGCTCAATTTCTATGAAGAATAGTCCTTTTTCGCCCCGTGACATTGATAATTCATTTGTTGCTGAAACTTCCGCTAAACCTATTCTATCTTTTGGTAAACTACCTTCAGGAACTGATTTTTCTGTTATGGATGTCTCTAGCCAACTGAATACTGCTTTATCCAAATTGGGAAGTGACCGTAATGCTTTGAAGCAAGTAATTGCTACATTGCAAACGTTAGATCTTCATCATATGGAAAGTCAGAATACAGTGACTGGAACTTCTCAAAACACGAATCATCAGACTGAGAATTTAGATATCAAAGAAATGATTAGACAAGTTATGCAAGAAGAATTCAAAAAACAAAATGGTACCAATATTAATAATAATAATTATCAAAGAGGAAATAATTATAATAATCGTCGGTATAACAACGACCATTATTCTGAAAGAAGAAATGATTATTCTCGTGGAGGTGATTCTCGTAACTACAACAATGGTAATCAAAACCAAAGAAATAATAACAACAATTACGACAATGGCAACAATCAGAGGAATGAAAATACAAACACCAACTCTGACAACACCAACCAGTCAAAAAACTAATCGGGTCGGCTGCTCTTACGAATGGTCAGTCGAACGCCCCTAACAACAATAAAAAATCCATTCCCCTTGAGAACTCTTCCTCGACACATCTTACAACAATGCTTACTGATGAAAACGAAGAAGATGACCAAGATCTTTATGCTTCGGTTCGTGCTATACATCCACCTGTGGTACAAACTTCTAAACCTTATGCTCGTCCAAGCTCCTCAAAACCTGCACCTACTCGAAAAGGGAAAAGAACGCGAAACTCCTTTGCCTACTTATGATTCAACTATTGCCGATATGGATATGACTATGGATAACCCTACAATTATATCTCCTAATCAACCTATTATAAAACCTGCTAAACCAAGAAGGAAAAGAGTAATTCCTAAATTAAATTTTGATATTGTTTCTACTGTATTTGATCAAAATTCTAATATTCCAGTTGGTGAATTACTCAAGATCTCACCTATTGTGAAACGTCAATTTGTCAATGCTTTAAAAACACCAAGACAACCTAAAGTATCAATAGTTGCGCCTGGATCCTCATCAACTACAGCTACTATCCAAGATTTATCGTTTGTAGAAGATGACGATGAAGACACTACTGCTATTTACACTGATTTCGTCATCAATGGATTTAAAATCAAAACTCTAATTGATGGTGGTGCTGCAAAGACTTGTATGTCTCGAGAATTAGTAGAAAAACTTGGATTACAAATCGATTCACCTAGCCAAAGTATATTTACCCTAGGAAATAGTACCAAACAACGTGGACTTGGATTGATCTACGATGTACCCATCAAAGCCGGAGGTGTTATTACTATACCTGGAAGTATTGAAGTTCTACCTGCTACACCAACTCCTTTAATCATTGGAAACAACTGGTTAAACCGTGCAAAGGCTGTAGTCGATTATAAACAGAAACTATTATCGGTTACATATAAAGGAAGAATGGCAGAGATACCCATTAATTTCTTTAAAACAACTAAAGGACCTATTATTCAAGCTGTAACAAAAATACCTACAAAAGTTATGGAACCTCAAATAAAAACTATTGTAGAGGATGAAGATGATACTCATGACGACTTTGAAACTGATTCAACTGAGGAATATACAGATGATGATACTATTAGTGAACAAAGTTCAACCAGTGATGACGACGAAGCTTATTTCAACGACGATGCTGAAAGCTCAAACAAGAAAGTATCGTTTAGCATGGTAGAAAGAAATTTTAAAGGTGATCTTTTCACTATCGTCCCTGAACCTGAAATAGAAACTTATCAACGTTCTGACGATGATGTGGAAGCTAACGGATATGATCTAACGCTAATCGACATAGATCCACCAAAAATTGAAGATTCAAATATAAGCGAAACTTCAAGATCTATTCTAACGGTTGATCAAAAAGAAAAAATTCAAATGGGAGAAATTGATGACAATATTAAACAACAATTTCTA